>CAMZMU010000113.1:5006735-6224599 GCA_947311845.1 Poa pratensis | reverse complement strand
AAAAAAAATAACACGCTCAGGACGACAGCAAAACGAACAAACTAACAAATCGAACGCAACCACAGTAAGCAGAAATAAACACGCAAAAAACAAAAATAAAATGCCATGGTCTTTCTGACCAGACGGACATTTTTTTCTGGCGACGGTCCATTCAAGATATAATGGTCTTTGTTTGTATGTGGCGTATGCATGGCGGCCACTTTCCGATCTGCCGACTCCCTCGAGTCGGCATGAGTTTTCTGGCCGACTCAACTGCTACTGAGCCTGCGTGCTGAGCCTGCGTTGTGGTACTTTAAATACTGAAACCAAAATCTACGACAAAATACATGAACAGCTCGCCCCCAAACAAAAGGAAACTCACCGATATACAACTGAAATCACGAAACAAATCACGAACGGAACAAAACAAAACAAAACAAAACAAAACATAAGCGACAGGAAAACGAAGCCGGCTAAAAAATGAAGGAAGGACCAAAAAAACAAATGAACACATAAGTACACCACAAGACCATCCAACTACTAAAGAACACGGATCCAGTGGACGGATAGGTAGATGAAAAAAACGAAGAACGGATAAAAACACGGTAACAAATCCCAAACCAACCACAACGGAACTAACCTTAACCCGAAGAATGATGAACCAATACACTGACGACCTGCAAACAAACAAAACTGAAGGGGATCGTAGACAGAAAACAAAAAAATTCCTACCGACGATAACCATAAACTAGCCAGGATCTATACTATGCAGATATACTAGTATGGAGGAGATCAGAATACATACCCTTGTAGAACGGAAGTGGGATTACGTTCCCGCACAAACGTTGTCGATGGAGACGACGATGCCGACCTCAAGGTCATGTAGTGGAAGAAGACGGCTCCCAGCGCCAAACAATGGCGCCTCACGGTTCCACGCACGTACGGTGTGGATGACGACCTCCGGGCTCCAGATCCAGCAAAGCAGCGGAAGTGGAAGAGTAGATCTAGCAGCACGGCGGTTTGCGTAGAGTAGAGAGGCTTCCCTCCCCGTACGCAGCTCCAGAAACGGAACCACGCTCAAGGTAGGAGAAGGAGGGAGAAATTGGTGTGATTCCAAAGGCATGGGGGTCCCCTATTTAAAGGAGGAGGTGGGAGACCATCTCCCTTGGCTAGGCCATGTGGGACTAAACCCCACATGGCCACCGCCGGCCAAGGAGGCAGCCGGCCACCTGGTGGGCCCCATTCGGCCCGCCTAGGCCGGCTGGCCTTCCTTCCTCCTTTTTTCCTTTTTCTTTTTAGGGAATTTTCCCTAATGGGCCTCTAAGGCCCATTTAGGTTTTAATGCCTTTTAAATTCAAATTTAATTAAATAAAAATATATTTAATTACTAATAACATTTATTAATATTAAATACATATTATTTAATTCATTTGGACTCCGAAACATCTTTCGTTGCCCTCCGATCTTCATTGGACATGCCCGGAACACTTCCGAAGTCTCCGATTCCTTTTCTCTATAAATCCAATCTAATCGTCACCCACCCTTAAGTGTGTTACCCCGCGGTTCGGGATCACTCCAGACATGATCGAGACACCCTCTCAATCAATGACTAACAGTGGGATCTGGATACCCATGATAGCCCCTGTGCGTCCATGAATATATTTCTTATCGTTTGAACCTTTAGACGTCCAGTCTCATCCTCTTGCCTAGCGATACTTAGATTGTCCGAGCGTTGTTCTCCGGTATCACGATTACCGAGCATGACCTCATCACTGACAAATCTATCTTTACTCGTCCGTGATATTACATCCCCGTGACCTAGTCACATGCTTGCAAGCTCATTGATGTAATCTCACCGAGTGGGCCCTAGAGTATCTATCCTGCTATGTGGACTGGCAATTCCCGCTCTTGATCACTCGCTTCTACTGCTTCCTTCCGATACCCGAAAGTGTCACCTTTATTGTCACTCTATATAAGACATGTCGTTTGATGCAATCAGCCGCATCTTCCAGAAGCAGAGATTTGATATGATCTCATAGTCGAAGGTATGAACACTACGTTTCTATATTTTGGGCATGTCCATCAAATCATTCACCTAATGATACGACTCCGTTGTTAACCGACGCCATTGTCCATGTTCAGGAAACCTAGATCATTGTTACCCAACGAACTAGTTAAATAGAGGCTACTAGGGACCTGGTTGTTTTCATACCACACGTGTATTAATGTTTTCGCGTAATACAGTTATTGCATGGTATTAAACGTATTATGAACAAAAAGAGATATGACAAATAAAATCACTTTATTAATTGCCTCTAGGGCATATCTCCAACAAAAACAACCAACAAAAAGAAACGTAAGGAAAACCGAAGAAGAAGAAAAAAACCACAAAGTCCAAAAACAACCAAAAAATATAGATCCAGCACAGGGCAACAACACGAACAAAAGAAAAATAACAAAAGACTAAAAAACACAGATCCAGCCGAAAAATGAACAGAGAACGCTGACCAGCAAGATGAAAACTAAATAAGAATTTTCTAGGGATAGTGTATCAGATGCATAATGGTTATTGTTTGTACCAGCGTATACATAGCGACCACTTACAAAACTCGTCGGCTCCCTCGAGTCGGCATGGGCTATCTGCTGTACGGTTTGGGTCTCTCCATACCTCTGCAGCTTCCCATCTCGCTGGATCCCTCGTGATGGCTTGAGGTTTTAGGCCCTTACAGCTATTGCACTCGGCGAACGTGAAGCCAACTCGCGTAGGCCCAAAAGCAACCCTTGTGGAACACGGCACGACTTTCACAGGTATGAAGCAAAAGACCTAACAAAACAAACAAAAAAAACAAATAGTATAAACATATCATATATCCATTACAACAACACGGTTGATCCTCTCTGCCGTTGGACAAAAGCTTTCACAGGAATATTGAAGCAAAAGCACACCCATACCTGCTCCGAACGTCCAAATCGGCCGACCAAAAAAGGAGTGAACCTCGCGATGGTAGGAAACCCTGGCTCACAAGAGGGAGCGAAAGCGCACGAGGAAGACAAACTGATGAACAAAACGACTCCACCATAGCCCGAAACCAAAAACAGAACAATCGAAAACAGCGAGAAAACAAAAACGAAAACAGCAAAAGAAAAATAGGAAGCGAGAATAAAACGGCGACTATCAAAACAAAACGGAGGATGCAAGAATAAAAAAGTAGCACATAAACAAACTTGACAAAAACTCGACCGTGCTTGAACCACGACCGACGCCGACGGGGAGGAAGCAAATCGAACATATCCTCCACCGCAGGCTGAAGCAAAATAAAAAGCAAATAAGCAAGAAAAATGGGGACGGTGGAAAGGATTGGGAGGCTGGAAGGTGTATATAAACACGACTACAGTGTACGCGGCCTCCAGCGGACAAAACCCGATCGTGCCCCCAACGTACTGTAGAACTAAACCAATAGCGAGACGACATCAAGAGAATCGAAGAAAGGCCCGATATATTTCCCCACCGTACCCATGAAGCACTGTATTTAGGTCGGTAACGTAGAACCAATGGCGAGCCGCTAGCGACACACGAAATCGGGCCGAATTCGTTTTGACTACCAGCACAGTGCAACGTACCCGACGACGAATGGAGAGGGCCAGCTCGGACGGGAAATCGGGCCCGAATTCTCCCTGACATCACGAACAGTGCAACGTACCCGACGATCGTGCGAAATGCCCAACGTACCCGACATACTGTAGAAAATACGCAGTGGCGACATGGAAGGGAAACATCGGCGACGCAACGTCCCGAGCAACCGACCTGTGGGCCACGTAAAGGATGGGGCCCATCGTCAGCGAGAGAGAGGGGGAAGGAACCATGTACGCAGAAAGCTATCCCAGAGGGGCACGCAATGCATTCGATAAAACCCAGTATGGTAAATGAACAAAATCGGCCAATGGGAAGAACACGCTGCGAATCTGCACCACCTTGGCCCGTCCGCCACACCGATTGAACGCGCAGTGTGAGGCCGACGGGTGGGCCCTCGGGCTACAGGGCGATCCACATAGGACGTCAGTGAGAGTGGGTGCACGAAGTTGGTACGGTTAGCGACTTTGCGAATCCCTGTTCATTCCGACTCCAGGAGCCAGCGGGGATCGGACGGTGCGGAGGCACGGAGCAGGGGGATCGGATGGCCAGAAAGCACAAATCGCTGAGAGCCTCCAATGGGTCTCACGTTTATATCTTTAGATAACACAAGTGAAAGGAAACACTCCTTGGTATGCTGATGTGGTGAACAATTTGGTCAGTGACATAATTCCTTCACATTACTCCAAGCAACAGAAAAAGAAATTTAGAAGTGAAATCAAGCACTACTAGTGGGATAAACCCTATCTGTACAAGCATTGTGCTGATGGGATAATGAGAAGTGCTTACCAGAAGAAGAAGTGAATAATGTGATTTACCACTGCTCATCTCCTTATGGAGGACATGCTAGCACCAGGAAAACACAAGCTAAAGTGCTTCAAGCAGGTTTCTTCTGGCCTACAATGTTTAGGGATATCCATGCATATGTGAAATCATGTGATCCTTGTCAGAGAACAGGAAAGATGACTCAAAGGCAGGAGATGCCACAACAGCATTCTTGAAGTGGAACTATTTGATGTCTGGGGAGTTGACTTTGTGGGTCCATTACCTTCATGCAGTAGATTATGTATCAGAATGGATTGAAGCAATTCCAACTGTCCATGCTGATGCAAGTGCAGTATGCAAGTTCTTCAAGCAAGTAATTTTTCCTAGGTTTGGAATACCTAGAGTTGTAATTAGTGATGGTGGAGCTCATTTCAATAATTCTCAGCTTGAAAACTTGTTGAAGAAGTATGGATTGCATAATCACAGAGTAACAACACCATATCATCCTCAAGCAAATGGGCAAGTGGAACTTTCCAACAGAGAAATAAAACAGATTCTGGACAAGGTAGTTTCAAAATCCAGGACATTGGTCAGTCAAGCTACCAGACACTCTTTGGGCATACAGAACAGCATATAAAACACCCATAGGGATGTCTCCATTTCGTTTGGTGTATGGCAAAGCTTACCATATTCCTATAGAGTTGGAACACAGGGCTCATTGGGCTGTTAAAACCCTGAATCTTGAAATGGATGCAGCTGGGAAACAGAGGAAAATGCAGTTATGTGAATTGGAAGAAGTCAGACATGAAGCTTATGAGAGTGCTAAAATCTACAAGGAAAAGAAGAAAAGAATCCATGACAAACACATCTTGAGAAGAGAATTCTTTCCAGGAGACTTGGTATTGGTCTATGATTCCAGATTTCATCTTTTCCCTGGAAAATTCAAGTCCAGATGGTATGGTCCTTGTACAGTCAGAAAAGTTCTGAATAATGGAGTTGTTGAAGTTCAGAGTGCATCAGAAGGGGTGTTTCTTGTGAACGGGCAGAGATTAAAAAGATATCTGGCTGGAGACATAATACCTGATGTAGAAGAAGAGGAGTTGACAATTGATCTGAAGGCAAGGGAAATGAAGGTGATCAAGCTCCTGAGCTTGGTTAATGCATATTCTTGAGTGGTCAAGCTAAAGACCTAAACAAGCGCTCCTTGGGAGGCAGCCCGAGATATCCTTTTTTACTTTAAGCATTTTCTTTCCTTTTGTTTATATATTTTTAGTATTTCCTGTTCAAGCAGATATAAGTTATTTTCAGGGTGAGATGCAGAATTGGAAAGGGAAGGCATGATCTTCGTCAGGAATTCATTGGGTGCAGCCTGGTGCTGAAATAATTAATTCAGGGTGAGCTATCTTTTATCCAATATATTATTTCATTCGATTATTTGCCTGTGAGTTAGTGTTGTAGAGTTTTCAGAACTTCATTTTGCGAAAAACTCATCCTCTCAGCTTAAAATGGAAAGCTTAAAATTTGACGGTTCTCTTAGCAAGAAATTCAGCAAAATTATTTTGAGTTTATGGTTGCTTTCAACTTGCATAAATGTTAACATTCAGTATGATTCATGTTATTTTCGAATTCAAACTGTATCTACTTAGAACCTTGTACATTAAAGGTTTGTCTGAATATCTGTATCCTTGGTTGAGCTAGTAGTTGTTGAAGCATATTGGGTATCACGATCTCGGGATCGGTGATACTTAACTATGTTGGATACACTACAATTTATATCCTGCCTATTAAAGTTTAAAACATCAGTAATTTTGCTTCCTTTCGCATATTGGGTATCATGATCTCGGGATCGGTGATACCTGACTATGTTGGGCAGCTACAGTTTTAAGGCTTTGGGACTCATTAAGTTATTATTTTTGAAAGTGACTTCAAAACAGGTTGAGCATCATGATCTCGGGATCGGTGTTGCATAGTCCTGTAAGAGAAGCAAATAATTGAAAAAGTTTGTCCCATTCTGTTCGAAGTGATCCAATTTGGTTGAGGCTCTAATTCTAAGCAGTGATCTAATCAAGCTCAACTCTTGATGCTTTATTTAGTAAATCCTTCAATTGCAATTTTCTAATTAACTTCAGTTTTGAAATCCTAAAATACATTGAATCATTCTGAAAGTTCATATTGTACATGTTTTGAATGAAACATTTGTGCTCAGCTGGTTTAGCTGATTCATACTTGCTCTGAGAATTGCTAAGTTAATCTTTTGTCATTCTAACCTGAGAGGATGTTTTATTTTACTTGAGGACAAGAAAAATTCAAGTGTGGGGGTATGATGAACATCATTTCTGTGCCCACTTTTACTACCTTTCCACCTATTCTCACCATTTTTGACCTTGGTTTTTGGTCATATAGGAGTAAATTGAGGACTTTATAGTATTCTTGGACATCTTTACTGGTTTAGTGTCATTACTTGCAGATATGGGCGAAAAGGCCCAAAAACCTTCATATACTGCACAAATATCATACAAAGGACTTAAAGGAGTGAAGCAGCAAAGAGTATAGGGACCAACTTGTGCAACTAAGAGAAAAGTAGAAGGGAAAAGAAGCAAAAGTGGAGAGACGGACAGTCATGCGAGATATGTGGTGGAGGGTGAAAAGAAGAGACGACGTCAGGCTCCAACCACCAACTTTCTAGACATGAAAAAGAGGAAGGGCAGAGAGGAGATCGAGATGTGATGGAGAGGATGAACACGAGAGGATGACATTGAAGAACATTCTTCCCTTCCTTTTCAGATCTTGTTGATTAGTTTGTGAGCTGCAGAACTCTTCCTGAACCCCTTTTCTTCCTTGTCTAGTTGCTTGGTGCTGTAAACTTCAGATAATTCGAACTAGAGCTTGTAGATTCAGTGGATCTCGGTTGTGACAGCAAGGTGTTTGAGATAATTCCTAAGTGAAGTTTGATCTAGTTTGTGCTTGTTTGTGTCAGTTCTTCCTGAATCCCTTGTTGCTGTTAGTTTCAGTCTAGTTCATCTTCTGCCCCCACCCCTTTTTCATTGTTGTTTTCGCTGTGATTTGATCTCTTCCATCTAATACTTCAATCCCTGTGGAGAACACGATATTCTACCATACAATTGCTTCATCAGTAGCAACCAGGACGAAGCTTCGCATTGCCCAAAGTTGAACCAGTCTGGTCGACGAACCTGCTAAACAGCATCAGGACGCCACCGAAACCACACTAGGCCATGACCCTGCCCCATAGGACCATTGCCGCGTGGGAGCCCGAGGCCGCCGCCTCGGCGTACCGCCACGTCTGGGGCCGCCACCCCGGCATCCACCTCCCTAACCACATAGCCATCCAACCCATCCGCCGTGAACCCGTCGCACCGAGAGAGCCAGTGACTCCAAGACGACGCCTCCAACAAGGTAGTGACGCATCTGTCACCGTCGCCCGCTCCCGACGGAGCTTAGGCTTTCACCGGAGATCATCGGACCGCTCACGTCGGGCCAGGTGTCGAGACTCCACAACGATGCAAACAAGAAGGAGAACGACGCCCAAAAGGCGCCGCATCGTCGGCACTGAACGGAGTCAGTGCAGGGCTTTCGCCTGGAGCTCGATCCGCCCATGAAGCTATGGGAGCTGCAGGATAAGAGACCACATCTGTGGCTACCGCCAACCTCCACCGCCAACCATGGTAGCCGTGGCACCTCACGCCAATTCGACCATGCCGCGCGCGTCGGGTCCGGGGCCGCCGCCCCGGCTTCCTCGCGGCCAAGTGCCGAAGGAAGGCAGCGAGGGACGCCACCCCTGCTGCCTCGCCGGAACCGCCCCCTTCCCCATCCTCTCGCGCCTGAAGCCCACGCGGCCCCCCAGGCTCAGATCGGGCCCGGACAACTCCCGCCGCCACATCTCCAAGGCGAGCGCCGCATCTCCAGGGCGAGCGCCGTCGCGTGGTCCGCTCCGAGCGCCGCATCCGCGCCGACGTGCCTACCCACTCCGCGGCGCCTACAACCGCGACCGAATCACGCCGCCATGAGGGCCTCCGCAAGGCAGATGAGAGAGCGCCCCGTCGCCACCCTCCTCGGGGAGCACCTGGATTTTTGCTGGTGCCCTCCTCCAGCGCCGGCGACGCGAGGGAGCAGGGGTGGGCCGCTAGTGTGGCGGCGGTGGGGGTTCCCCCGTGTCGCCAGGGAGAGGCGACGCGGGGGTCTGTTTCCTTCGGATCGTTTTTGGTTGATCAGATATCAAAACCTTCTAAATTACCATATATGTTTCTCTATATCTCAGTAATAAATTCCCTTTTTAGGCCTGGAACGGTACTACCAAACAGCCCTCTAGGTGTATTATCTTGATCCAAATTTCCCTATAGTCCGACGGCCCGTCTTGATCCCACCATGGGACGTGGCCGGCGTCTTCACCGCTCGCAGCTTCGCTCAGAACTTCCTCATTCTGCACCAGTTGTCTCCATGGTGGTTGTGCTAGTCTGGTAGAGAACGAAGGGGAGAATGCGATAACTGTTGGCTTCACGCGGTTCCAATCCCATTTTATTAGCCGCGAGCAGGCGGTTCCAATCCCTCATTAATTAAGCCGCATTGAATATGCGTGCTTCCAGTTTGCAACTGCAATTTCCAAGCACATCGCAAACGGATATCCTCTCCCAACCGTTGCCATAGACTCCAATATTGGAAACGGAGGCAAAGTTTTGACCGTTGCCAATATCATGGGGTGACGAAGTTCCAATTTCTCCGTAACCAATGTTGACGGACCAGCCGCGCCTCAGTTCTGTCAGGCCTCGTCCGCAACGGTAAAATCGTGATTTCCCGTCGTCTAACTCATGCCGTTTCCATGGAGGGTATCCGATGTGTCGTTCCGTACTAGTGATGGTTGTATGTGAGAATCGTGTTGTATGATGATGAAACATATGTCGTAACTCTATTTTCTATTTTGCTATTCCATACTTGTAATAATTTGGTCTCAATTCGATCACTATTTGGAGTCCTATGTTAAAAGAACTTGTTACTGCTATTTGGGTTACTTCTACTTTCTGTCAATGTATATATATGTTTGACTGTACAAATACTGTATAAATACGCAGGAACAAAAAAAACAATTCTAATAGCGCGTTACAGAACACGCACTACAACTAACTGCTGGTACCACTACACGGGAGTAGTGGTAGCGCATTTCAAACCCGCGCTACAGGTATCATAACACTAGCGCGTATCGTAACACGCTACCGTCAGCTCAGATAGTGATAGCGCATTCTGGCCCACGTGCTACCACTACGAATTCCTACTCGCTCCTGATGAGCATTTTTGTACTAGTGTGAGTTTCTCGGTCCAACAGTTCACCCGGTCAGTTCGAACTGTTCACTCTTGATTCATAAAACCTAGACTAAAGATATATCTCGTTTCAGTCAAGAATTAAAGACGTATATTGTACTAATTAGTTGGGAAAAGCAAATGAATGTAAAAGGTAAGTCTTTTATTGTAGCACAAACATGCGCTTGGTCTTATGGCTTGCTTGTTAATAATAGTTTCTTTTTGTTTTGGGAATTGCTATAGCGATAGGTGAACAAAAAGGGAACTAAAAGAGAGAGAGAGAGACTTAGGAAAGACAAGTATTATTCTCAGTTTTAAGTGAGAAAGAAATGAGAGGGAGATAGTTTGACGACCAAATGAAAACGTAGAAATACTGAAAATTGACCTTAATTTGAGATTGATAAAAGAAAATGACTACATGGTCTAATAGCTGAACCGGATGATTTCCAGAAAATCTAATCTAGCTCATAAGATACATGTTATGAAAAGTACAAAGAGAAGGTGTATCTACAAAACTACTCTTTTTTTCCTAGGATATGCAAAACCTTATTTTCTTAGAAAAGCCAGCTCAGTACTCAAATAAAATATAAATTAATTGACGTAGGGATCAACTAAAAAGTTAAAACAAATTCATTAAGGAAATGACACATTTGATCATGAAAACTGATAAACAACTACCTTCATTACATCAAAAAAGCTTCTCTCGAGCATTCCTTCTTGTTAAGTAATTCACCAATCTGTTGTAGGGTCTTCCTTTTGGTACCGTGAGTGGTACAAATATGTTGAATAGTTTTTCAATAAGAATCATTTTCAATATATAAATGAAAAGGTTGACATTCATATCTCTGAATCCCACCGAGAAGAGGAACAATCAAAATAAGAACCTCTACATACAAGATCTGGACAATGGCAACTGAACTCAGAAACAACAACTACAACACGTATAATATATGAAATTTAAAAACTAAACTGAAGCAGCTCCTCACATATGAAAGCATGTCAAGTATTAGAAACCTCTCATCCATATGAATCAACACTCACTAAATCATGACAAGGAAACCACGGCAGAGGGGAATTTTGTTCAGTAATCAATAAAAACATCAGAAATCATTGACAATGAAGGGGCTTCGTGGAGCTGCGCCACACAAGCAGTACTAGTCAGGAGGTTTAGCAAACAATAAATTCCCTCAGCTAGATCCATCATATGAGACCTACGCTTCACCGAATGGAAGAAGAAAAGCATCAGAGATACTAATCGGTCAGGACGCTCGCCTTGAGTATTAGGAACGGGACGCTGTTGTCGTCTTGGTTGCAGCTCTACTTTGTGAGGGGCGCGGATAAAGGGGCAAGACGCCTGAGCCTTGGTCGCCGCTGTCGTGGGCCGCCGACAGCGTCGCCCCTCATTGCCTAGCCCATTTCATCCTGCGGTCGTGCCCGTCTTCTTTGTCCGTCTTCGTGCGGTGATGGAGTATTATCTTTGTTGTGCATAAGCACCATGTCATCGAAATCAATCAGATCAGGCACACGATCAATCAGGTAAATATCCAGCTGTGTGCGGATCAAGCACACGATCTCGAGAAAAGGAAAGCGTGAGAACGGAATGGCAGGAAATCAGAATTTACGGAATAAGGGAATCGGCGAGGGGAAGCGGCAATCAGGGGATTAGCGATTCTTCCAGGCTGGCGCCACGCCCGACCGACTCACCGGCGGCATATAAATAGCACTCGAATTAATCAGATCATCCCTATACCGATCGAGCCATCGAGGTACTTGGAGTTGGAGAAGCGCACACCGCTGCTGCTTGCGAGAAAAAGATGGCGATGGCGCCGGTTGCATTGGTCGTCGACATGGGCGTGCTCCGCCCCCGCGACGAGAAGAAGATCAGGAAGGACCTCATGAAGATCGCCGGTACGTACGCGCGCGAGGGCGAGAGTAATAGTGTAGATTGAGAATTTGAGATGCATGCACGCATGTTTTATACGCTACCATTGATGTCTTTCCAGGTGTGGAGGAGGTGTTTGTCTCGTTGTTGATGGGGCGCGTGGCGATCGTCACCATGGCCGACCCGGCGGCGCTAAGGGAGCTGCTCGCCTCCAAACTGAAGAGGCCCGTCTTCTTCCTGCCCAACTTCGGGGCCCTGCCTGCTCCTCCTCCGATGGGCGGTGCATACGGCGGGATGCCGCCTCCAAGCTCTCCTTTCCCGATGCCGCCGCCGTCGCCTGCTCCTAGCTCTCATCACCCGCCAGTGGGCGGCTACTACAACCCGTACGTCCGCCACAACCAGCTTCGTTACGCGGCACCACCACCGCCGGAGGCCGGCTACTACTACACTCCCTTCGGCGGCAGGCCCTGGGGGCCCCACTACATGCGCGACGACGCGCCGGCGGCCACCTTTGAAGACGAGGGCCACGATGGTTGCTGTTGCTCAATCCAGTGATTGACGACTGAGCAAGACGACTCGCGTCAATCTATCTCGCTCTCTTCCAGATATATATGCTAGTACCAAATAATTCAGTGGAATAAAACCAGGTCCCAGGAATTTACATAGCTTCTCCATCTACGCTCTGCTTTATTAAGTCTTCGACCCCCTGTATGATTTCCATTATGTGTGAACACGAATTTGATCTTCCAGACTGCCACCATCTTAAGCTGAGGTGATTTCCTTCGATCGATGCATGTACTAATTCGTGGCCTCATGGTTTCTCACGGGAAGGTGCAGCTCTTGTCATGGTCATGACATGAACATGCTTACATATCCAGGCTAGCTATCTTCTTATAATCGTACATGCGCTCTGTAAGACTAGTCACAATGGACAGTAACATAGGAGTAACATCAATGCCACGTAGGCAAAAATCTGATGTGGCGGGTAATTAAATAAGAGAGAGACAAATGGAGTAAATAGCTATGTTACCGTAACATCACACACCCCAATACAATATGAGTCTACAACATAATTAATGAGGAGTTGCATGACACCACACTCATGTTACTACCCATTGTAGAGGTGGTAACATAGCCTAGTACCATGTGTATGTTACTAGTTTTAATTACTCCCCGCTGAAACTAGCCTAATGCTGATATTAATATCTACTGCACGTTTTCATGGAATTACTCCTTGACTAGCTCGGATTGAGTAGCAGCAGCAGTCCCCGTATCAGTGTGTCCTTCGCGCTCCTCGACGTCCTCGCAGTGGCTGAGGCAGGGACCTGCAGGGCCATGGCTATCATGCTTTCACAAGTGCATGTATATGCTTGTTAATCCCTTATTTGTGATTAAATTAGTTAGTTTTAGCATTGTTTCGGCCCCTCCTAGCATATATATAGGCATATAGCTCATGATTGTTTTCCTCTGTTGTTAGGATGTTCGGGTTCTATCGTTCGATCTGGCTTTTTGTCAGCCCTCGGCGCTGATCTGGTAGAAAGTTGCTAGTTGCGTCTCCTGAGTCCTGACATCTGTATTTTCAGTTTCTCTGTACCTCGCTAGCAGTAGGCGGCAAGAGAGTAGCTGGACTCAGGAAATTACTCTGCCAAAACTAACAGCGATACTTCCTGCCATTTTGATCCTCTCCGTTCATGTAAGGATCAATGTTTTCCATATATGCCAAGCATTATCAATTTATCATGCGTCTAAATCATGCTGAACATATCCATCGATCGTACTGGTAGCTAGGAAAATAGTGCAAACAAGCGAACAGGCATGAAAATTCCCAAAGCCTCCTCTCAAGAAGATCTAGACAGATTTCTGAAATTCAAAGATCAATCCATGTCTCCGGCGCATACAAGAATTTCGGCGCGTCACTGGTAGGACCGTACCAGTGGCGCGCATAAAACAAAAACGTCACTGATACGGGTACTACACTAAGGGTTTTCCTACTAGTGCTCACTATAGCATACGATTAGCAGCTAGTGAAGAACAAAAAAAATCTTGTGTGATGACTCATGGTTATATCAAACACAACAGGAATACACAAATATTCTTCTCCGTCAAGCAACATACAATAAATCTGAAAGGTTTCTTGTTGTCCCAATAATCCCAAATAATTGTAGGTTACAACAACAATATTAAATGATAAGATAAATATTTTTATATTTCAAAGTAAATAGTAACAACAAATAAAAGTACTAGCATAGTAAGTAGCGGTTCTTATGAAGGAAAATGTTCCAGGGTTCGTTATTCACTTGATCTCTATAGAAACATGACGGCACAAGATAATAAGCATATACTAATATATACTAAATATATACGGGTTTGACCACTAATATATACTAAATTATATGGGTTAGGAATATATATAAATGGTATCGTTGCATTGGTCTTGCGATTTTTTTTATTTCATATATCTTGCTACTAATATTGTGAACATACTATAAGTACAAATCATAATCGAATTTGTAAGATCATCGAAAAAGTAAGAGCATCTTTATTTTGGGATGAAGGAAGTATATGAGAAACTGATAAATCTACATGCACACATCATGACTGTCAGGTAGGAACCATCTATATTTGCATCACATACATAAATCTCATACTGCGCATCCATGTGATCATTGGGCCAAACTCCCCCTATTGATGTAAGCATTCACCACACATTGGAAACTTTAGTACTCGGTGCGGAACTGCCGTAAGTACGATGATATGAAGTTGAAACTCGATCCATAGCTTTGGGTGGCTAAACCCTTAATCTTTCTGCCACTTTAGTCTTTAGTGAGACAATTTGAGAAAGTACCAATGAGCACAATGTTATTTAGTTTTGCTGTCATTCATCTAAACCCTTAATATGCTCCATGTAATTCACTTCATCCCGCTATTGTCCTATCCAATAGAATGATCAAGTATAGCATAAAAAACGCATAAACAACATGCATCTACAAATATATCCTAGGAAACCAAAAGATGTAGCATTGAATAAATCATCTCATTAATAAGGATCCACGGTCAAAGATTCACAAAAAGAACGTAATCATGGTAACTAGTACATTTTAAAGCAATTGAACCACATAGAGATATTGTTAGTGTTTTGTGTTGAGTATGTGTATAGGTTATACTCCCTCTGTTCCTAAATGTAAGATGTTTTAGGTGTTACACATGTTGTCTAGATGCATACTAAAATAAGTGAACATATACACACTAAAACGTGTCTAGATACATTTGTATACATGAAATATGGACAAAATCACAACATCTTATATTTAGGAACGGAGGGAGTAGTTGTCCTTGATTTTAGGTTACGTGTTGGAGTTGAACACTTGTAATCTGGGCCTCTTATATAAGGGCGGTTGATGTAGCCCAACCTTGGCCACCCATCATGTCAAGCACTCCAACATACCACAAGTCACCATGTGATGAGGGGTTAACTCATCAATACCCATGGTTCGATACCTAGGGTTAAGTTTAGAGGGGAGAGACGTGGTGGTGTTGGTAGTATCGTCGGCTGACAAGCAAGGTTTACCCAGGTTCAGGCCCCCGGAGGGTAACACCCTACTTCCTGCTTGTCTGGTTATTGATGTATGAGGTGTACAATGGCGTCCTGGCGAGATGATGATCTCGCAAGGGCTATGGTGGTTCGAGTATTGCGTGCCCTAGATCGGCGGCCCTCCCAGCCTTTATATAGAGGCTGGGTCTCGGGGATTCGCAACCGACTAGGTTTATAGGTAAGGTAGGTTTCAACCGACTTAGGGTTTACTAAACTTTGGAGCATACGTCATCTTCTTGGGCCACCTTCGTGGGCTTTGGTCGAGGCCTGTCCACGGGCCTTAGCTCATACGTGCACCAGGTATCCTCATAATGGGTCACCTGAAGGGTACATCCCTGTCACCATGGACATCAAAGGTGAACTCCTTCCTCTATGTGACCCTCGATATGACACTTTGGAACGGTATACTACTTGACCATTGTTTCCATTGCTTGGCTAGATTTGTCACGATGAGTACATGTACACGGGAGGATAACCAAGGTGCACAAGGAGCGAAAGCCGACAAGACGGTGGCATGAAAAAGAAGAAGGAAGAAAAGCATGAAGATTCGGCCGCCGGTACTACCGCCACTTGCCACCGGTACTACCGGAGACGCCCGGTACTACCGGAGCTACTACCGCCGAAGCCCAGAAGCTACGGGTGTCTCGACCACACCTAAGCGGTACTACCGGAATTGCACCGGTACTACCGGACCTTCGCCAGTCCGGTACTACCGGCCCCATCAGCCCGGTACTACTGGCCCTGCGCTTGCCTGTGTGCAGATCTGGGTCTTGACCCATGTAATCCTTTCCCCTTTTGCCCTTTAAGCCTAGACTATATATAGGAGTACCCCTCCATCTCTAGAGGATAGATTCTATGATGAGAGAGAGTTGAGCATAGGCTCCTTACCCACCCCTTGTGGTGTTGCCTCCCCTTGTGGAGATGGTTCCTCCCTTGTGGAGAAGATCCCTCTTGTGGATTCAAGACCTCTACTTGTAGTTTGACTACTTGCCAATCTTTCATCTTAGGGTGACTCTATTGGATCGGTTTGGTTGACCGTTGGAGAAACAACCATTCAAGATCCCTCCTTGTATCTACTTGCCAATCTCTCCCTTTGGGATTCTATTGGACCGGTTTGGACCGACCGGTGAGGGAAATGTGTCTTTGTATCGTGTTTGTGTTCTCGTGTTCTTGCGTTCTTCGTGTTCTTCGTGTTCTTGCGTGTGTTCGTCCACTCCCGCCGTCAATCCGTGAAGATCGGGCACCCCTAGAGGCTTACCCTTCACCATATGGTATCAGAGCAAAGGTTGCCACGGATTTGACTTTGTTTCCCCCACAAATTCACCAAATTTTTCTTTGATTTTAAGAAATTCGAAAATTCCCACCAAAAATAGACACAAATCGCTTTTGGACCGATCTGAGATTCGAGTGTGTTTTTGCAGGTTTTGATCCATAGATCTATTGTTATACTTGTTGATCTACCTTCCTTTGCGTTCCCAGGCCTAATTCCATCATTTGGCCCTCCGATTTGGTGTTTTTCGTCCCGTTTTTCACCCAAAATCGCGAAATTTCGACTTCGGCACGAACAACGACCACGGACGGTACTACCACCCGTTTTGCTCGGTACTACCGGACATGCGTTGACCCCGGCCGGTACTACCGACCCGTTTTTCCCTGTACTTCCGCACCTGCGCAAAAACAGCATTTCAGTTTTACGGTTTTGGCCATATCTTTTGCATCCGGACTCCGTTTTTGGTGTTCTTTGGCTCGTTTCGAAGCTACAAACAAACCTCCATCACCATTGCGGAAGATCCATCATCCACCATCACCAAAATTCGTGGGCAAGCACGACTTCTACAACAAAGGGTGAAGTTCGTCGACGAAAGGTATAATCATCACGAATCTTCTCCCCTTGCCATTCCTTTGTGAGCCATACTATTCTTTGCGATTACCATGTCCTATTGAGGCTAGCTCTTGATGATTGCTTGGGCTTTGCACATTTGCACCGTGTAGTTTCCGAGCAAGAATTGCATGCGCTAGTTGATATATCTTGTGTTGGCATAAAAGAAGTGTGTGTGCAAAAGAGAAAAGAATCAAAAGAGAAAAGAGAAAAGAAGCAAAAAGGGCAAGAAAAAGAAAAGAAGAAACACCACTTGCCATATCTCTTGTAGGAAGCGCGCAAGCTCGATGAACATCTAGTAGGTGGTACTTTTGTGCAAATCTTGTAGCCCATCAATAAATTGCAATCGAGCTAGTGGCTCTCCTTGTACTTGTGCAACATGAGCTTATAGTCTTCGCTAGGATCATATGGTTCTTTAGCTCACTTCTTGGTTGCATGAGTCCCATTTATCTATCCTTGTGTGTGTTTCTTTGAACTACATTCCTATCTTTTGAGATTGACTTGTATTTGCTTTGTGATCATTGTGGTTCTCTACTTGCCTTTACAACATCTTGGTTTCCGGTTGGTTCAATTTGCTTTCCACATACCATATCTTCCTATCCACTTTTAAGCCATGTGTATTTTGGAGTTTGCTTCGGATACTTGAACACAAGCACTTTACTTTGTGATCGTTTCCCTTTGGTTGTCCACGATGTCCAATACTATCTACAAAGGTGAGAGGTTGTGCTCTAGTTTCCTTCCACTCCACATATACACTTGTCTTGTGAGTTAACATGTCTAGGGAGAGCGAATCCAACTATGGAGGCAAAGATGATGTTGAGGACACGATGAGTCACATGGACTATGATGCCTCATATATTGAGGACTTGGGGGACTTCTACACCAACAATGACCCCCATGACATGATGGAGCGTCACCAAGACTTCCGCTACCACTACTCCGTCGCCGACTACACAAGCGGGAACGACATGGAGCGATACCACGATGTCAACCAACCTTCCTCATATAGTATCGACTTCGACTACTCCAGCGTCCACGACATGGAGCGGTACCACGACTCCGACTATACAAGCTACAATGACAATGAGGTGCAAACGTCTTCATATGCCTCATCATATGGTACCGACTTCGACTACGCTGACGACATGGTGGAGAACGTCTCCGACTACCACTCTTCATGCATGTGCGACGACATCGACTACACATTCGACAACATGCAAGAGGAGATGAACCCCATTACCACCGTGTTCAAGGACGGCATAACCTACTATGGTTCAAGCTCAAGAAGGAGCCCCGACAAGTCCACCATGCATTCATCCAATGGAGCCCCATCTACTTCAAGAAGGCGTCATGAGAAGGACATGGCCATGAGCGCCAAGCTTAGACGCTCTACATCGACAACAAGATGGCGCCCCAAGAAGTGCATCGACAAGGCCAACTCAAACCAAGGCCCATATAGCTCAAGACGGCGCCACAAGAACGTCGCCAAGGTCGACGGCAACTTGTCCAAGCTCCAAGACGACCTCACCACACTCGCCAAGCCTCGGAACATATCACCAAGTTCGAGTGGGAGCTCCAAGACAAGGTCACCAAAGCAACAAGCACGCCGACGTCGACATGAGGAGAAGCATCCAAACGATTTTCGATGTCATCCGTCCGAGGAAGAATGCCAACAAAGACATGAGGAGAAGTCAAGATGGATGCCACGCCATCAAGCACCTACGCCTACACTCCAAGTTCAAGGTGCAACCTCCACATCCAAGATGGCGGCAAGTGCACATCCTATGGTGTCTCCTTCTAGTGTTGATTCTATTGTTGACGAGTTCATGGCCGACATCGACAAGTTCTTCGAGCAACGGTCAAGCTCACGTCGACGCCGCAAGAAGCATGGCAACACTTGCGAGGACACAATCAAGACGGCGCCCTTCTCAAGCACTTCTCATGATATGGCCTCTACACCAAGTGCCATCACCACATTAGTTCCCATATGGCAATATGAAGACCTAATATGTGACAATTGCCAAGGCCAAGACCATGATCCACGAGAATGTCCCAATCTCTTGTGCCCACTATGCAATGGAAGAGGTCACTTGATGTGGGAATGCCAAGTTGGTGAACAAGACGGTGACCAAAGAGATGACAAGAGGGTCGAGCTTGGGATTTTCCCTTCGACCAAGGAGGCGTGCATGGAGTATGCTATCACCTTTTGAAAGGACACGGATGTTGCCTAGAGGGGGGTGAATAGGCGATTAAAATTCTTTGCGGTTTAGGCTTGAATAAATGCGGAATAAAACTAACGTTTAATTTATCAAGCACGAAACCTAAATAAGCTAGGTTAACCTATGTGCACCAACAACTTAAGCTAAACAAGATAAGCAAATATGTGATAGCAAGATATATTACTTCAAGCTCAATGGCTATCACAAAGTAAATAGCATAAGTAAGAAGCTCGGGTATAGAAATACCGAGGCACTTGGAGACGATGATTTATCCCGAAGTTCACTTCCCAATGGAAGCTACGTCTCCGTTGGAGCGGTGCGGAGTCACAAAGTGATCCCCGAATAGCCGTCAAATGGCACACCGTAATCTCCTTCGTGCCTCCACCAATGCGGAGTGCCACGAACCACTATGGGACACTTGAGGGTGGTCACCGAACCCGTACAAGGATGAGGCACACTCCACAACTTAATTGGAGGCTCTCACCGAATTCCCGCGGCTCCCAAAGCCACAAGAATCACAAGGTTGGGGCGCGACTCCACAACTTAATTGGAGGCTCCCAACTATCCCGCGAGCCACCAAAACTCCGAGATCAACAAGGACCGTCTAGGGCACTCCAAGTACCCAAGAGGACAAGCTCTAGGGCACCCCAAGTACCCAAGAGTAACAAGCTTCTCAACTTCGATTTCCACGTATCACCGTGGAGAACTCAAACCGATGCAAGAAGGCAAGACCACTAGAAGTGGTCAAATCCTTCACTCCCAAATCCCACCAAAAGCAACTAATGCTTGTGGGGGGAGAAGAGAGGAAGAACAAGGAAGAACTCAACAAATGGAACTTCAAGATCACGATCTATTAGGTTCCCCTCACTTAGAGGAGGAATGGATTGGATGAATATGTAGATCTAGATCTCCTCTCAAATTCCCTCAAAGATATGCAAGAATCATGGGAGGGATTGAGAGGAAGGCAAGCTTTTCCAAAGGTCAACAATGGAGGAGAGAGGGGGGGAAAAGCGAGCTCAAGAGATGAGAGAACCGTTGGGGAAGAAACCCCCTTAAAAAGGTCCTCTCAAAAATCTGCCCGTTGCAGACGAAAAAGGCCGCAGCGGTAGTACCGGGCCGATCCCGGTAGTACCGAGCCGTGTTGACTCGAGGAAGAACGAAGACCAGTCAGCTCTCCCTGACTCGGCGCGCAACGGTAGTACCGGACCACCTGGCCCGGTAGTGCTCCCTTCCCGGTAGTATCGAGCCACTACCGGGTCAACTACCGGGTTAAAACTTCGAGAGGCAGAGAGCCATCCGGAGATGCGGTACTGGGCCCGGTACTGGCCGCGGTAGTTCCGCAAGGGGCCACCCGGTAGTACCGGGCGAGGGTCGGTACTACCGGCCTAAGAAGAAACTGCAGAACCAGAAAAAGAGAACCGCAATAACTTTTGCAAGGAAGCTCCAAACGAGATGAATCCAATTCTGTTGGAAAGGTAGCAACAAGAGCTTTACTACAAAATGCAACAAGTTTTCCATACGAAATCCATTTTTGGAGAACTTGGGCTTGTCATGAAGATCACAACAAGCACCAAAACCCAACAAGGAGAAAATCCAAATAAGAACCAAGAAAGATGATGAAGGCAAGTATGCAAAGGTTTGAGCTCTCTCCAACTGATACGCTAAAGCTCAATCGAGAGCCCCTCTTGGTATCTATCCTATAACCCGGTCTCCCAACTAGTACCATGAGACCGGTAAAATAGAAACCCTATCATACCTTTGCCTTGCGCATTCCACTTGAGCTAGATGACGTCGATCTTGATCTCTTCAAGTGGACCACCTTTCTTGATTGCGCTTCGCTTGGTGAAGACCCAAACATTGCTCCCCCATACTCCACTATGGGAGAGCCTCTCTTAGGCACATCTTCACATGAACATTATCTCTAAATGGGTGGCAAGCTTTAAGCCTAGGATTTCTTCGAGATGCTCCTCTTGAACTTGCGCTTCTCAACATTGATGGCGATCACCACTTTACATCATCGATCATGGGCCATATGAAATCTACATTTGATGCAAGCCCATAGAAAGATACCTAACCACACATAGAAATGCAACACACAAATCATGGGTTAGTTCACAATGCTATATGGACAATTGCTTACCATACCAAGAGATACATGATCTCACTTGGTACATCTTGTAGCTTTGTGTGTTGATCAATACTTGATCAACCTTGTATCTTTTCTTCTCTTGAAGATAACCATGAATGATCACATAATTCTTTTCTTCAAGACATACTCGCAATATGCTCAACTCTATGATCTTGATGCCAAATACTTCATTATATCAATATACTCATGGCATCAACCTTGAATCCAACATATGGAGTTCAAGCATGGTCTATGGACAAACACTACAAGTAAAACTCAATGCAACCATTAGTCCATAGGGATTGTCATTAATTACCAAAACCACACATGGGGGCGCCATGCCCTTTCACCTTTGGCCGTGGGTCAAGTGATGATGATATCGAGCATGGGATGTTCCCTTCGGTAATGGAGTCGAGTGATGATGCCCCCACTATGGCATTGACCTTTGGAGGCGACGAGGTCGAGAAGGTTGAGCATGGGAGCTTCCCTTCAACCTTGGTGGCGTATGGAGTTGAGGAATCCGAGCCTATCCCTTTGAGCTTCTGTTATGAGATGGTACCAATCCCATGTGAGATTGAGAGCCACTTAGCCCACTTGAGTGTGAGTGAGAATGAGTTGAGTGCCTCCACCATATGTGAGTTTGAGTGCTTCCACTTTGAGGGAATGAGTGATACACCACATGAGTTAGAGGTAGTTGATAGGTCTTGTGAGGCCATTTCGAATTCTAACAACTTACCCTCTACCTCTAGTGTGTTCTCTCATTGTGTGCTTGGTTCCATGGATGATGAGACGCCATCCCTTGATATGATGATGATTGAAATGGGGAGGATGTACATGGCGAATGATGATGATGATGATGCCACCACATATCTACATCAAGATGGATAAGTCGGCCACATAGAGGCCCCTACTACTTCAACACCTACTTCTCATGAGCGGGACTACAAAGGTATGGGTGTTGATGTGACCATGATCCCACTAGTGGACATGATGAACTATGATTGCTTGCATGCTATGGATGATTCTCTTGCCCCATCATATGATACATTCTTATTCCCTTGTGATACTTTGTTTGAAACCAATGTTGATCATGTGGAGTTACCCATTTGTGATGTTTCTACCATAGACATGCCTTGTTATGAATGTTTCCATGTTTCTCCCATTGTGGCATGCAACATGTTGAACAATTTCTCTTTCACATGTGTTGCTTGCAATAATGTTGAAATGCTTGATAATGAGATTGCCCCCATAGCTTTCTCACATTTTGGAGATGTTTCGTTTTCTCTTATGGACCTTGTTCCATCCTTCACTTTGCATAGTGACCATCACATATGTCATATTTTCCAATTGATTTTTGTGTGGTTGGTGATGTGCAAATGAAGAGACACTTCATGATGGATGATGTGTTCATATACCGTGCACATACTTTCTTCATATGGTGTCTTGTGTGTGCCGAAAAACGCATGCTAATGTCAACCTCAATTGAACATGAGTTGACAAAAAGAGCTCTTGAGAGCATACACTTGAGTTGTGGGTCAAACCCGGCTCTACTGCCCTTTCCATGTTTTGCATCAAACAAGTGGGACAATTTCTCTTGCTTTTGGTTTGTTTGCATACATGTTTGTAATATTGGTTTTCCCTATGACAAGAATGTCTCCTTGATCTTGCATATGAGTGATTTATGTGTTGCCACAAATATGATAAACAATTATTCTTTTCAAAGACTTGTTTGCAACCATAATGACATTTTGAGCATGTGTTTGTCATGAGTACATTGTTGTTGCAACAAATATTTCGAAAATTTGCTCTTTCTTATGTATTGTTTGCACCCATGATGATATATTGAACATCCTTCATTGTGTGTTTTTGACAAATTCTTCTCTTATGCACCAAGAATGTTGACAAATTGCTCTTTTCCAATGCTTTGTATGCAATAATTCTTATATAGATCAAAATGAGATAGCTATCATGGCCTTCTCACATTTTCATGGAATTTTTGTGTTTCCACATTTCGAGGATGTTTCAAGAAATTGCTTGCACATTGACATTGGATACGCTTTGACTTTCACATATTTGTGTTGTGCTAATGGTGTAATGAACATGAATGGACATGTCATTGATGATATGCTCCTCTATCTTGCACACACATGGTTTGCTTGGTCTTCGATGTGTAGGTCGTACCTTTGGATGAGCCTCCATGAGTTGCTTCAACCACGCATTCCTATGACGGAAGATCTTGCAAGAAGAGCACATCAGCATCTTGCTAAGGTGACTTCCTTCTACATAAGCGCTCATGCGATGACCTTCAAGAATTGGCTACTCTTTGAGTGTTGTTTCGTCTTCCTTGTGAGCTTTGTAGGGTACTTGAAAGGCGAAGGGACATTGAAGAAGTGCCACATCATTTCCATCAAGCACGACTACATGGTGAACCACACGACAAGGTCTACACATATACCTCCTTGCCATGATGATGAGCAAGAGTCGAGGACGACTCTTTTTGAAGGGGGGGAGATGATGTAGCCCAACATTTGCCACCCATCATGTCAAGCACTCCAACATACCACAAGTCACCATGGACATCAAAGGTGAACTCCTTCCTCTATGTGACCCTCGATATGACACTTTGGAACGGTATACTACTTGACCATTGTTTCCATTGCTTGGCTAGATTTGTCACGATGAGTACATGTACACGGGAGGATGACCAAGGTGCACAAGAAGCGAAAGCCGACAAGACGGTGGCATGGAAGAGAAGAAGGAAGAAAAGCATGAAGATTCGGCCGCCGGTACTACCGCCGCTTACCACCCGGTACTACCGGAGACGCTCGGTACTACCGGAGCAACTACCGCCGAAGCCCAGAAGCTACGGGTGTCTCGACCACACCTAAGTGGTACTACCGGAATTGCACCGGTACTACCGGACCTTCGCCAGTCCGGTACTACCGGCCCCATCAGCCCGGTACTACCGGCCCTACGCATGCCTATGTGCAGATCTGGGTCTTGACCCATGTAATCCTTTCCCCTTTTGCCCTTTAAGCCTAGACTATATATAGGAGTACCCCTCCATCTCTAGAGGATAGATTCTATGATGAGAGAGAGTTGAGCATAGGCTCCTTACCCACCCCTTGTGGTGTTGCCTCCCCTTGTGGAGATGGTTCTTCCCCTTGTGGAGAAGATCTCTCTTGTGGATTCAAGACCTCTACTTGTAGTTTGACTACTTGCCAATCTTTCATTTTAGGGTGACTCTATTGGATCGGTTTGGTTGACCGTTGGAGAAACAACCATTCAAGATCCCTCCTTGTATCTACTTGCCAATCTCTCCCTTTGGGATTCTATTGGACCGGTTTGGACCGACCGGTGAGGGAAACGTGTCTTTGTATCATGTTTGTGTTCTCGTGTTCTTGCGTTCTTCGTGTTCTTGCGTGTGTTCGTCCACTCCCGCCGTCAATCCGTGAAGATCGGGCACCCTAGAGGCTTACCCTTCACCAGCGGTGGTAGCCGAAATAGACTAGACACAAAATGATAGGTTAGACATGAGACTCCATTGGAGAATGGTCCAATGCCCATGACGTGGCGTTCACGACCGTATGTATCTCTACGCCTCTGCGGGCTTGTCGCCAATGGTACTTTGATTAGTGCATGGGAGAATCGACCTTTAAGCATGCCACGAGGATGTAGGCTTGATCGCTGCGTTGCCAAATATCTTCTCCTTTTTTTGTAATAATCTTTATGTGTATAATGCTAACATATATGATCAAACTACTGCCATAAACCCATAGTTCGGGTGCACTAATCCCTATTCAACATGGAGAACAACATTGAAATCGATGACGGTTGCGGAGATGTATACAGAGGTGATTTTGAATTTGTTTCTCCCCTAATCATCTCTGATGTTAGATTCTTCATGTATCTCTATTATGTCTCTGTATCGCGCCTCTAGGATGGTGAAAACCGTACCCCTAAGGTTATCTATAAAGGTAAATTAGTTTTAAGACCTCTTGAGACCGAAAGGGCGATGGCAGCAACGCTTGGTAAGGCCCACGCTCCAAGGGGGCGCAACCCCACCTTCAATCCAATCCCGAGAAGTTATCTGAGGGCCTTGGGATCTCTTGGTCGTGTTTAATTTAGTGCGGGACTCCGGGATTTTTCTTGGATTTATACGGCCTCTAGAAGGTTCTTGAAATAGAAAGGGCTTCCTAACTTCCGTAGTTACAGAGACTTTTAATAGAAATAGTACAAATATCCAATAAAATTGGTAAACCTCAACATAAATATTATTTAAGTTCAACTGGAATAGATACATTTATGAAGTATCAACGGTTGGTTTCGCCGGTGTGCATGACCGACTTTTCTTCCTGTCTCTAACGGTTGTGATCTCCTAGTTTGACACATGCAGGAAGTAGAAGTTTGATGCATCCTAACATAGTAAAAGTTTAATTATGATAGGATAACGCTTGGGCGGGCGTTCATTCTCCTAACAAATCAGGCAGCGAATGGTGTCATTGGATGCAACCTCCTCTTCCTCTTCCGCCCTCCTCTTTTAGTCCCCTCCCTATGCCCCATCCCTCCAACTCATTTCCCATCTTCCTCATATTCCACCTTGACACCATATATCTAGGTTGTTCGACATGCCAGTCCCCCCACCACTGAAATGAAGTAAAATTTTCTTTCTACACTTTCTTCAAGTACTTATACTCTTTCCTAATCATGTGTGAGTCGAAAAAAAATAAAAAAGGACAATCTAGAAAGGACACACGCAAAGTTCTTCCACGATGAATTTCTTTAGCAATGTTTTAAGATTACTTACTTCGAAGTTTGAACACCATATTAATTGTTCGGTCATTATGCTAGTACAAATTTATTGCGTGTTTTTTTTTCAAAATGATGTAGTTATTCTTCTAGTGGCATGGTACTTAGAGGCAACCGTGCCCGGGCGAATGAACATTAATGCATGGATGGCATTCACCTGTTTAGTCTGTTTAGTCCTGTCACAACGCTACCTCATCCTCGCACGAGAACGGAAACAACCACGAGTCACACGAGGAGGAAGGACGCCATACGCGTGGACCGGGAAATTGTTTGCGCACTATTGGTATGAGTACACATGTTGAGTTGCATTTCCCCTCCTAAAATAAACATAAATTTTGCACCTTGTTTCGACTTTTACTTATTTCATTTTACCTTCTAAACATAAATCAAATCACGTTATAACCTCACATGTTTCTTTTTTTCCTTTTTCTTGTTTCCCTTTTTCCGTGGAAATGTGTGGAGAACTGGTGCTCCTTTGACAATAAAGGAAAATTGCCTTAAAACACTAAAGCAAACCAACAAATTCTCATTGGAACTCGATTGTTCTTAACAAAGATGGCTTCCGTCTAAGCCTTTGAAAGTTCGGATAGCACCCCCAGATCTTTCAACAGATGGAAATTCGTTATTTTGTAAGTACATGTTTATATTTATTTAGCGAAGGCTATGTATTAGACAGTTCCTATTTCTGTGAATATCTTGACAGCTCTTTGTTTCCATTAACAAAATGTCCCTTTTTTTTTCCTTTTCTTTCTACTTTTTTATGTTAATTAGTGATTGTCGGTTTCGTGGGGGGTCCGTTTGGAGTTTGGTAACCTCTTGTTTTTTTTGTTAGAATTTCCTTTTTTCTTGACATGTTTGTTACAATCTTCCTATCTCGTTCCCTCGCCATTAAAATCTCCTCTGACTCGAAGGCACATGAAATTCCCTCGACGACGACGACGGCGTAGTACAAAGAGAGAGTCAGAGACCCGTCACGTCACGTCACGTGCCATAATAAACGGTTAAACAACAGCGTCCACCGTCCTCTCCTCTCTCCCTTCCTTCCCCATCCATCCTCCCTCCGGCCCGACCCCGACCCCGACCCATCCATTGTTCCTCATCTTGCTACCAAGAACTCCCCACCTTCCCCCAAATCCGACGACAATCCCGGCGCACCATGACCTCCTCCTACCGGCCGCCCGCAACCACCAGCCCGGAGGCGCCGGCGCTGACGACGCCCAAGGCGGAGCCCGACGCGGCGGCAAACCCTAGCTCCCCCGGCGCGCCGCCGTCGCCGGCGATGGAGGCCACGGCGGAGGCGCTCACGCGCGAGGAGGTTCTGCGCCGGCGGCGCCGC
Source organism: Poa pratensis (assembly GCA_947311845.1). Classification (NCBI taxonomy): domain Eukaryota; kingdom Viridiplantae; phylum Streptophyta; class Magnoliopsida; order Poales; family Poaceae; genus Poa; species Poa pratensis. The sequence goes on along the minus strand of CAMZMU010000113.1, from coordinate 6,197,069 downwards.
CGCACCGCGCGCCTCCTCGGTGTCTACCGCCGCCTCTACTGGGCCATGGCGGAGGAGGTGCGCGCGCGCCACCGCCAGTACGTCTGGGAGCTCGGCCGCAGCCCGCTCGAGGCCGAGCAGCCGCCCTCGGCCCCCGGCGCCGACGCCAAGCCCGGGCCCGCCGCCGTGCCCAGGAGGAAGAAGTGCGGGTTCACGGGGTGCAAGGTGCGGGCCATGGCCATGGCCAAGTACTGCCACTCACACATCCTCTGCGATCGCACGCAGGCGCTCTACAAGGGATGCGGTCAGATCATCAAGAGGTGAGCCTGCGAATTGTACAGCCGAAAGATTGGATCTTGGTCTCTCGTTATTAGGGTTCCTCTTTCGCCTCTGGATCTGGCCATCTAAAGATACCGATTTTTGCTGTGATTAGATCAGGAGATTCGTCTCAAGAACGCCATACTATGCAGTCATATAGGTCCTTGTAGCAAAACCAATCCCGATTTGCGCTAAATATGAAATAATTGGTCTCGGGATTGGCGTTGCTTGGTCTCCTATCCTCTCTGTGCATTGCTGCACCTTAGTTACGAGTTTGAACTGAGGTTATTATTTGAATCTATTACAGTTTTCTGTGTAGATTCGAGCACATATATGTTATTGATGTTTAATCTATAACCGGTACCAGCGAACTGAACGAGAGACCTGATCTGTTGCCACTTGCCAGTATGATGTTCCTGTGTATAATGGTTTCTATCCCGAGGCAAACAGTCCAGGTCCTTAACCTTACCTTAACCTTAACAAAGCCTTTTGTCCCAAACAAGTTGGGGTAGGCTAGATATGAAACCCTTTCACGAGGACTTCTCAGGAAGTCACGTCACCCATCCTGGTACTACTCTCGCCCAAATGGGTTTCATATCCATGGACTGGCTAGTTTTTACGTTGGCTCGCCAAGCCTATCACAACCCTTAGATATGAAACCTTTCACGAGGACTTCCCAGGAGGTCACCCACCCTAGTACTACTCTCGTGAGTTTCATATCCATGGGACTGGCTAGTTTTTACGTTGGCTCGCCAAGCCTATCACAACCCTCCTCCTTTACCCGGGCTTGGGACCGGCTATGCCTAGAAGACATAGGCGGAGTTTGTCTGCTCTAAACTTGTTGGAAGAAACCCTTCTCTGTATAGGGAAAGGGAACTCAAATAATATTCTCTGTCACGCAGCTCGGTTACTGTTTTGGTGATGATCAGTCAATTTTTAAGCTTAAGGTGCACCCTGAATTGATATGCTCTTGCAATAAGGACATAACCCAACCAATGCCGCCACCTTTGTCCGATTCAGTAGTTTCTATTGTGTCGCAGAAGAGCATCGAAAGTTGAAAGAAGTGCCCTTTACCTTATAAAATAACAGGATAAAGTAAAGGTAGATGAGTCTGTTCAGTGTGAGCTTATAGGTTTCTTCTATTTGATTCCTTTTGACATTAGGGCCCATTTGTGTTTAGTCTGCGTGAGCTATATCATATCTATATAGAGTGAATTTAGTCAATCTGAAAGATAGGCCCAACCAAACAGAAAGCTCATTTTTGTGGGTTCTGAAAACAAAAATGTTTATGCTACCAGTCGGGTGAAGCAATAGGAGATGTTGTGGGATGATCTGCGTTTGTGATTGATATGATTCGCTTTGTCCGCTTTGTCTTTAGGACCATCTTTAAACTCAGCTCCTATAGCAAAGTACAGTAATTCGAGTTGTATATTTGTTCGGCTTGATGTATGCCAGTAATCAGAAAATTTGATCTCTAGTTGTATAGATTTTATATGCTTTGCAGGAATTGGATTCATCATTAGGAGTATTGGTAATCAACTTAAGGTTGTTGTTAAGGAATGATGTTTTTTATTCATTTAAGTATGACCCATGTTTCTCTGTCAAGAATTGGCTTCTCCGTCTTTATTACTGACTTAGTGAATTCTTCTGGCTTATTAGTATTGACTACATGATGGTCTTTGGTCTTGAACCTAGTGTGGATTAGTTATTTCTACAATTAGGTTTGACCAACAGGCTGGAGTTGGAGTGTGTTTTTGGAATAGGCTGCAAATTGTGATTTAGTTTCTGACTTTCTGTACAGCAGTTAGTAGTTGATTACTTGACTTACTTTTTGCTGCCTGTAAATATTTTCTCTCCACCAGTGGACCTAATTAGTTTCTTTCTAGTTAGTGAACTTTATAGTGGCGATGCTAACTAGATTCTTGATATTGTTTCAGTGGTGCAGAGATTGGGCAAATTACTTGCAACAGGCCCATCCTAAAAGCATCAGTTCCTTCCCTCTGCAATGTTCACTTGCTAAGATCTCAGAAACTCATATCACAGGCTTATAAGAAGGTTGGCTTTAATCCACCCGCTACTGGCCAGATCTCCCCAGATTTTAGTGTCTTGGTTGCTGAATCTGTCCGTCAGATCCAAGCCAGAAGGCGACAATCCCGAAGTGCTGCAGAAGGGAAGAAATGCCCCAAAGATGGGAAAGTTGACTGAGCTCTGTCCTGAGATCTCCTTTGTTACACAAACTGTATGAAAATGTCAGGCATCCTGAGGTATACCCAGAGCGTGATAACTTACTCTGCCGGTTACTTCACTCTTGAAAGATATGGAATGTGGAAGTTGTATGTGCTGTGCATGACTGGGAGGCAACATGACCCTTATAGTTGTCAGTGACAAATGAAAAGTTGAGCTAGTGGTGGAGTGTCAAGTAACAACCGTGAGGGTTTGCAAAATGCACACCTCAGGATATCATTAATGTGTAGCAAAATGCTTCTGTGCGGGTCTGATGGCTTGCTGAACATACTGCAGGATGGCCATGGTTGATTCTGTTGATGTGCTTTGCCGTGATCTTCCGATAGTAATTTACCCTTTGAAGGTATATGATTTTGAGGTATACTTGGTTGGTACATTTGCCAATTGCCTGATTAAAGAACACGGTGAGTTGTGAAGCTGTATGTTGACAGGTCACATTCTGAACTGGATTTGAAATTGAGGTGCCTCTTCTGGAGTAGGCATAGCCTTTTTCAGCTTGGCCATGTATGCTGTGTGATGACTGTCCTGTTATTCAGCATGTGTTTCTTCAGATGTTCATCTTGGCATCGGAAATTGCTCACCTGTGATGCTAGAAGTGGGTCTTGTGCCAATCCTGAGGGAGGGAGCCATACATATGAGGAAGTATGAGGAGATAGCATGTACATGTTGATTTTTACAGCATGGATTGTTGCCTGATACAATGATTTAGCTGGAACGGTTTCAAGTGCACCAGAAATGTTTCGCTGGACAGGACGGTTCTGCACCCATGTACACAGGAAGGAGCCCTGCAATTACTGTGAGATCTCTGCATTTGCTGATCTTATTGCAAGATTGGAGCCCTTCATTCAAGGGAGTTGTCTGGTATTAGAATAAAATTCCACGATATCTTTGTTGCGCAAGATAGTAATTTCTGGAAGGAACGGTGCTGTTTGTGATCTTGGCACCACCAACACATGAATGTGCGATGTGCAACCTTATATCAGTTACTGTGACATGAGGAGAAGATGGGGAAGATCTCTGGTGTTGGACTTTGACTTGGATGGCCTGGAACTTATGTCATGTTTGGTAGGACAGGACTAACGAAACTGACACAATTGTTCATCTTCTTGATACGAGAATGGTTTCATGTTGTTAGTTTTATCAAGTGTGAATAAATTGGAGTGAAATTGTTTATTGTTTTGTTGGCACATATTTTCTCATTTTGCTCTGCGCTCTTAGGATGTGTTTTGTTTTTGGTTGAGGTGGGTGGAATGGAATTAGGTGATTCCACCAAAGGGAATATACTGCCTAGATGCGGAATGCCCACATTCCACCAAATCGGTGGAACGCGTGCTCTTCTCTCGCGCTAATCGCTCCCCTCTCGCGCTAACCGCTCCCGTCCTCTTCACATCCCGACCGCCGGCGGCAGCCCCAAGGCGAGTGGCCGGAGCAAGGGGCGGCCGGCCGGAGCAAGGCGCCTGCCCTCCGCTCACTGGGCTCACGCGCGCGGACTTGGTCTTCTTGGCCAGCTCGAGGGTGGCGCCGTTGCTTCGCATCAGGAACCGGACCAGGTTCTGGAACTGCTGCTTCGGCGTCACGGCCGCGGAGGGCACGGCGGGCTAGCGCTTGGCCCGGCGGAAGATGGGCGGCTGCTGCTGAGGAGGCGACGTGGAGGACGACGCCGGAGGTCGCGGTAGACGACGCCGGAGGCGTGGAGGTCCGCGAGCGCGGAGATGGTCTCGGCGATGTAGAATCGGATGGCGGCCGGCTGGAGCAAGGCGCCTGCCCTCCGCATCTCTGTCCTCAGGCGGCGGCCGGGGCAGAGCAGGGCACGGCGGCAGCCAGGGCAGAGCAGGGCACGGCGGCGTCCCGAGGCGGCGCACTCCCGAGGCGCGGCGACCTCCCGAGACGCGGCGGCCTCCCGAGACGCGGCGGCCAGCAGAGGCGCGACAAGCCCCGAGGCGGCGCCCTCCCGAGGCGCGGCGGCCAGCAGAGGCGCAACGGCGACCCGGCAGGAAGCGCAGCGGCGACCCGGCGGTCGGGGCAGAGCAAGGATTTTCTTTGCTTTTTTTTTTAGGGGAAGGAGTTTTTTGCTTGATTTGCTTAATTAAAGTTTAGACTAATAAAATCAAGTATAGACTCTAAATAATGAACTAATTAATTGACTGTTTAGCTTAATTTGTTGTCGTTCCATTTCATATTTTTGCCTCCACCAAACGGAAGAACGTCACGGTTCCATTACACTGGAATGAGGTGGAATGGAATGGTTCCATTCCATTCCACCTCAACCAAAAACAAAACACATCCTTATGGTTCTCTACCCACAACATTTTTGGCCTGTATACTTGCACGAGCTGGCAGAACAGCTATGATTCACTCTCTTCACTTGATGTCAATTATACAGTCAATCGAAAGATGTGTGTCGCTGTGCTCCATTTCATTTTTACCCAAGTATGAAATGACCACCTGTCATTCGTGAAATTATACTACCATCCGTGTACTATACGAGAAAAGCAAAACAATGGCAGCTACATTCGGAAATCCATTTTGGCCCGTGGGACTACATGCTCTTATTATGAAAAAACATATTTCGCAATGTCAAAAAATTCCAAAAAAAAAATCAGGTGTACATATAGACATTTTATGAAGGCACACAAAATTTCGTAATTTTTGTGCGTGCCCTGTGTATAAAAGACAAAAAAATATCTAGTTGAAAGCCATTTTTTAGTACCAAATTTGCGGAAACTGCAAATGGCTCCCGAGCTACACAATCGTTATTTGAAAAATTTGAAAATGGCAATTTAAGTTTCAAAAAATTGAGAAACAATTCCCAGAGATAGATAATATCATGATCTACAAGCGTGCAAAATTTTAACTCAATATTCGTTGAATTGTGGGCTGCACAAAAAAGACAAATCGGGAAAATTTCAGGAAACCATTTTCTTTTCACCAACCAGATCCACACATTTGTCATTTTTGTCTAGCCCACTATACAACGTATTTCTTTTTTTGAAACACAGTACAACGTAGACGCTCATTTACATGCGCACACACTCACCCCTATGAACGCACGCATGCACACCCTACCCCTATGAGCACCTCCGAGAGACCGAGTCGGCGGATTGAGTCTTGAGATTGACGAAGTCACCACGGGCACCTCGCTGTCGACGGGAACGTCGCCTCCCACTGAAGAATATTCCGCCTTAAATGAGAAACACCAGCGTCAAACCTGGGGGTTGAACTCTGGTGGGCTGGGGTGCAACCACCCTCCTAGCCATCTTACCACAGACAAGTTCTCCACTATACAACGTATTTCGATTTAAAAATTTGCACACTTGTAAATCACATCATTATCTATACCTGGGATTTTGTTCTCAATTTTTTGAAACTTTAAAATGTCATTTTTTGATATTTTTTTTTCAAAAAAGGGGCTCCATGTAGCTCGGGAGCCATTAGTCCACACTCACCAAATTTGTCTTTTTTATACATAACACAAAATCATTATTTGTTCACGAAACTTTGTGTGTCAACATAAAATATTCAGACGTACATTTGAAATTTTATTTCATAATTTTTTTGATATTTTGAAATGTTTTTAAACGCAGTTCCCATAATAGGACTAGATGGTGCTGTGAGCCAAAACACAATGTCTAGCTACATTGCACACACATTCTTTTGAAAGGCTATACATGGACATTTTTTTTGACCCTCTTTGATTTGCTGAATATGATAGGAAGCCCCGTAGAATAGAGAATTGAAAACCCGTGAAATTTGGTAAACTTTACATGAATAGGAAGAACATGGCAAAGCACGGTGAAACCATATGAAGCAATTAGCGCTAAAGACATTAATCTCGTACTTTGTGCATAAGAATTATAACATCGAGGCCTCGGTGGATTATAAAATTCCTCCATTCCAGTGTAAAAGAATTTTCTTGTATTTCACAAAAATAAATTTTCCCATTCTTCCGCTTTTCTTACTCTTATAAACTAAATACACTAAGGAAGTTAATAGGTTCACATAATATACAATGCACTACAACTATATCAAGGTTCAAAATATGGGATATCAAAACTATACAATGCACTAAAATTATATCAATGTTCAAAATATGGGACATCGGGTTGCAGCGGTGATATTTAGATATATCGGTGGAAACATATTCGACTTATTTTTATTATTTTTGTTGAAAACATCCAAGTGAGTACTAGAAAATGAACGTTGTTCGTGCTTGAGCATAACAACTACTCCTATATGATTTCAAGTTATATATGTTCAAAACATCCATGTGAGTATTTTCTTAAAATGTCATGAAGCCGGAGCCATGCTCACAACCGCGGCGAGGAGGCGGCGTGGTCATCCGTGACATCAAGAAGTAGCGGCGCTCAACGTCGTGGCGGGGGAGGTGGCGACATCGTCATCAGACGTGCAGACGCAACGATGCTTACCAAGGTGGCCGCCTATCCCACCTTAGGTCGAAGAAGGATCTGAATCCGAAGCCGAAGGTGTCGCCGGAGTTCGTCGTCTCCTTGCCATTACGGGACGACACCGGCTGTTCGTTTCTCGGCGTCCGGAAGGCCTCCTCCTCCACCGTCGCAACACGGGACGCCTGCTCCTCGTCCAACTACGCCTTCTCCCATGCTCCATCCTCCTCTGCAATCATCTATCTCGACGACAACAAGGATTAGATTAGGGTTAGGTTAGATTCGGAGTAGTTTAAATTTTATTCAAAATCTTCTAAAATATCATTATAATTTTAATTCAAAATCTCTTAAAATATCATTATATTTTGAATGAAATTCAGAACTTTCGTTTAATGGATTACACGTAAGACGAGTTAATAGCTAAAACTGTACATTTTGATCAAAAAATTCTCCATGTCATTTTTCAAGTGTTTATTTAAATATTTAAAGAAATTTAATACCATTTTTTGAAGTTTGACTCCACCTGTATTAGAAATAACAGCTTTTACTGAACCAAGGAAAATAAAACATCAGCTGAAGTTACTACCAAAATCCCTACAGAAAACTGATAATTAACAGAAGTGTTATTCCACCTGTTTTAGAAATAACTGTTCCATTAATTCTCCATATCGTAAACATATTGGTACCAATCCCCACAGCAAACTGATAATTGCATGGCAACATCAGCTGCGGTGGATGCACAATTGCACATGTTGCCTCACAACCCGACATACTGCATCCTGAAATTTCAAGAGCTGTCTGGAAAAACATTACTGTTCATATCCACAGATGCGAAGGTGATCTCTCCCTTGGCGACATACTGTACTGATCTTTCTTCAGGAAGTGGTAGTAACTTCTGGGATCTCTGTCAGCTTATGAGTAATCAGAGCTACCTACATTTGTGTGGTCAGTGGTTGTATAGTAACTTCTGTCTCTCTGTCACTGATACAGTTTATGATGGCTTGTTCACATTCGCAGACCAGGCTTTAAAGGTGAAAGGAAGGCATGCATGAATTTAGTTCCCTTTGTTCCTTTGCAGCTTAAGGAGGCAGCATCAGATTCCAGAGGTGAGTCCAAAGGCTGGCACACATTATTCTCCTTTCCAGCTTGTTCCTCCAATTCAGAGAAACGATGTCCTCCTAGAACACACTCCAAGGATCTACGCCGAGATGTATATAATCTCGATCGTGGCAGTAATCCGTCGCTTGCATGAGGAATTCTGGTGGATAAAAATACCTCACCATCGATCCTCCTGCCTGCCCTGCTGATCTAGGTAGCGTTGGTCCATGCAAATGCCGTTCTGCACGAACCTGTGGGACCGGAGCCCGGCCCCGCCGGAGAACGCCATCACCATCAATGGCACCATAGTCGTCGCCAAGAACTTGGGCCTCTCAACGCCGGGGAAATCCACCACCCTGCGCCTTTTCAGCGGCACCCAGATTGATCACGGTGAGCGCAGTGCACTGTCAAATTATTTGTGTGTGTGTGCAGCTGCAGTGAACTGATACCGGACGGAGGATGCAGGGACGAGGAAGGGGAAGCTGAGCGCGGAGGCGCCGCTACGGGGCGGCAAGAAGAGCAAGCACGGGAAGACGAGCACGACGACGTACCATGTGACGTTCGTGGTGGAGGCCGAGTTCGGCACGCCCGGGGCCGTGGCCGTCAAGAACGGCAACCGCACCGACCAGTTCTTCCTCCGGCACGTGCGGCTGGAGCTCGCCGAGGACCGGAGCATCCACTTCGAGTGCAACTCATGGGTGTACCCCTACAAGAAGACCAACTCCGACCGCCTCTTCTTCATCAACACGGTCAGGAATTCAGAACCCATTCACCGGAACTGTTCCATTAGTTCGCCGCGTGTGAAATCAAATCATAACTGATTAAGGTTTTGGGTGATGCACCAGAGCTATCTGCCTTCCAAGACGCCGGAGGCGCTGCTGCTGCTGCGGGACGAGGAGCTGAGGAGCCTGCGAGGGAACGGAAGGGGAGAGCGGAAGGACTGGGAGCGTATCTACGACTACGACTACTACAACGACCTAGGCAACCCGGACAACCCAGACCACGTCCGGCCGGTCATGGGCGGCACCAGGACGCACCCCTACCCGCGCCGCTGCCGGACAGGCCGCGCCCTCAGCAAGACAGGTAATAATCCTCGAGGTCGCGACTTACATAATTAGTGCCCCATTGCGAGCTGATTTCTGAACAACGACCAACTGATGATTTCAGACGAGGTGACGGAGACGCGCAAGCACGTGATCAACCTGGACTTCTACATTCCGCCGGACGAGCGGTTCAGCCCGGGGAAGCTAGCGGAGGTGCTGACGCTGGGCGTGCAGGCGGTGACGCACTTCGTGGTCCCGGAGATGAAGACGATGATCCAGGGCAACGACTTCAAGTCCATTGAGCAGCTCATCAGGGACCTGTACAGCAAGCCCTCGCAGCCGGCGGCGGATGGCGAGGTCATGGAGCAGCTCAAGACCTCCGTGCCGTCGCGCAAGACCTACAAGCAGGTGGCCAAGAACGTCAAGGACAACCCCGTGAAGTTCCCCACCCCGCAAGTCATCCAGCGTAAGTCCTATATTATCTTTTTTCTTGTTTGATCCATTTGAAAATCTACTAGTGGTTTGTTTGAGCTTGGATATGATCGATGATGCAGATGACATTGAGGCGTGGAAGAGCGACGAAGAGTTCGCCAGGGAAATGCTCGCTGGTCTCAACCCTGTTGCGATAAAGAGATTACAAGTAATCCTCATCCTGAATTTTCTTGACTGAAACCTCGTACCATATGAGTGACTGACAACAGTTGATTAACCAAGAGATGCTTCACATTGCAGAAGTTTCCACCTGTTAGTAGCGGTGGGAAGAAGAGCTCGATAACCGCCGAACATGTGGAGAGCCAGTTTCCAGATGTAACCATCGAAATGGTTAGTAAAATGTTGCTCCCTGTTCTGGTTTTTCTCGATCTTTAATTTGGTACGACACATTATCCATGCGCCTTCCTATTTCTGCAGGCAATGCGTCAGAATCGGCTGTACATCCTGGATCACCACGACTACCTGATGCCGTACCTGAGGCGCATCAACACGCTGGGCGTGTGCATCTACGCGTCGCGCACCCTGCTCTTCCTCAAGGGCGACGGGACCCTGAAACCTGTTGTGATAGAGCTGAGCCTGCCAAGCGACCACGACAGCGACGGTGAGATCAGCAGGATCTTCCTCCCAGCGAGCCATGGGACGGATGCGCATCTGTGGCAGCTCGCCAAGGCCCATGTCTCCGTCAACGATTCAGGGTACCATCAGCTCATTAGCCACTGGTAAGAAGAGTAAACATCGATCACCATTCACCTGACATATCCCTTTCCCTTCCTTTGGAAACTCTCAAGAAGAGGAGCTTGCTGTTGTTGATGGATCAACAAACTGCAGGCTGTTCACGCACGCGGCGGTGGAGCCGTTCATCATCGCGACCAAGAGGCAGCTGAGCGCGATGCACCCGATCCACAAGCTCCTGGAGCCGCACTTCAAGGACACGATGCAGATCAACACCTTGGCCAGGAGCATACTCCTCAACGCGGGGGGCTCCTGGAGAGGACCATGTACCCGGGGAAGTACGCCCTGGAGATGTCGGCGGCCATCTACGGGGACTGGAGGTTCACCGAGCAGTCCCTGCCCAACGATCTCATCAAGAGAGGGGTGGTCTCCAGGGACCCCGCCCTGCCGGCGGCCTGGCGCTGCACATCGAGGACTACCCGTACGCGGTGGACGGCCTCGACGTGTGGCGCGCCATCGACGGCTGGGTGCGCAGCTACTGCGCGCACTTCTACCACCACGACAAGGAGGTCGCGGCCGATACGGAGCTGCAGGCGTGGTGGGACGACGTCCGCTTCGTGGGACACGGCGACCGGGAGGGCGACCCGGCGTGCTGGCTCGCCCTAGACACCGTCGACCACCTCGCCGAGACGCTGTCGACGCTCATCTGGATCGCCTCCGCGCTGCACGCGGCCGTCAACTTCGGGCAGTACGGCTACGCGGGGTTCCCGCCCAACCGGCCCACCCGGTGCCGCCAGTTCGTGCCGCTGCCGGGGACGCCGGAGATGACGCAGCTTGAGGCCGACCCGGACAAGTTCTTTCTCGGGATGATACCAGACAGGTTCACCGCCACACTGGGGCTGACGATCATCGAGGTGCTCTCCAACCACACCTCCGACGAGGTCTACCTCGGCCAGCGCGCCACGTCCACGTGGACGGACGACGGCCAGCTGCTGCAGCTGCTGGACCGGTTCCGCGAGGAGCTCAGGAGGGTGGAGAAGAGGGTGACGGAGAGGAACAAGGACCGCGGCTCACTAACCGGAGGGGTCCCGTTAGGTCCCGTACACGCTGCTGTTCCCTGACGTCGCCGGCACGGAGAAGGGCCTCACCGGGAGAGGGATACCAAATAGCGTCTCCATATGATCCATCCATCCACATGTTAGCTATGTATAAAGTTACATTCTTTAATTTTGTTTTGGGGTGTTCTTTTCTAGTTCGGGATTCTTTGTTGGTTTGAGCTTGCGAGTGTTTATTTGTTGTGTAATGCGGTGGATGGTTTGGGATTTAATTGTGTTGGCGGGCAAAATCGCCAAGGTTGTGTCTATTCGGAAAGGCGGAATTCCGGAGTATCATGAATTCGTGATTCATGCCTAGCCTACCCAACTTCTTAGCCAATGCGTTTGCATCGGTTTTAGGCAGTGCGTTATAGGGGCTAAAGTGTGGTTCAACAACCTGGAGTGAGGATCTGCAATTCTACATCATGCACTTCGGGATTTCTCAGTGTTGGTACAACAAATTATTCGTATGAATCGACGCTTTTAGTGGAAGAATGTAAATAGTTCTTGCAATAAGGAAGAATGCAATATTTTCTAGAATACAAAAAAGAAGAATGCACTTCATGCATGTGAGGAGTCATGCAGCCATATCTTTCACTGGGTCATGGCATCTCAATTGCAACAGCGAGAAGACAAATCGTATGTTTGCTTATCTCAAAACACTATAAATTAGGGGAGCTGGCTTTGCTTGGAGGTGGATCAGCTAACATAGTAACATGGCGCGGAACAATCAGCTAACATAGTAACATGGTGAGATATTTGGGGAAATCAAATAAGTAGTTGTGGTGGTTTGTCATCGAGACATAGATAAATTTGGGCAAGGTTCTTATTCGTGTCTCACACCTACCTACAACGCAATATCAAAAGTAGTATGGATCGGTTGTTTTAGTGGAAGAATGTATAGAATGTATAAAAGGAGATTTCTTTTCCCCGGTTCACGCGGTACTTCGCTTCCGGTTCAAGTAGATGGGACCACCGTGCAGCCAATTTATGGTGTATCGGAATGATCCTGGCAGCTTCCGAGATCATGATGATCAACCATCATAGCCCCTATTTTGCTGGTTCGTTCGCTCCTCCGGCGTGCATTGCTTGTTTGGTTGACTGCCTCCCAAGAGTTAGTAAAGGCAAGTTCTTATTCCCATTAACAATTTGCCCGTAGTTCTCTCCGAAGTGCAACATATTGCCATTCGGGAGGAATCGGAACCCGGCAAGGCAGTGGCAGTCTTTCGCCGCGTTGGCGAAACCAAAGCTGTAAAGGCGCCTTGAGGGAAATTTAGAGAAAAGAAAAATATTCAAGGCGACACGAATTTGGCTAATAAATAAAATTTATTAACGGTACAAACCTGACAAGTTACACAAAAGTCCATCAACTATGTGGAATTGGTTCAAAGAAATGTTGTCAATGTTTGGAAGCGCTGTGATTTTTCTACGTGTAGCATCGCTTTGACATGCAACTATGAGACCTGTGTACAACACAATAAATAACTCATTTTCGATGCAACATGTTCCTGCCCTTCTACCACACGAGCAACCCTCTGCATGTCCTTGTGTTCTTATGGTAGCTTAGAAAGCTTATTTAATGGAAAAGAATTGAATTAGACGGACCTTGGACCGGCCTCTCTCGTCTACAGTAACCCAGAGAGGGATTTGTGAGCGACCCGGGCGTACCACCTCGCCGGCGTTGAATCGGCGGCTTCCCCGCCCTCCGCCGGCCGCTCCGGCGGCGGGAGGACGGGGAACGCCGATTCGCGTCGTGTAAATAGCGTAGGTAGGCTTAGGTCTTCCGGCCGGCGGCGTCGTGGTGGAGAAGGCGCTGGCGGATCGGTTTTGTTGGGGGTGGTTCTCCTCCTCGATGGCGGCGCTCTGCGGGGCTCCGGCGTCGAGCTACCTCCTTCGTCGGGCTGGCGGTTCTTCGAAGCTGCCTCGTTCGACTTCCCCGTGCCGGAGTCCGTGGATCGACGGCGGATCTGGCTCCTTTTGGTTTTCAGGAAGAAGCTCAGGCGCTTCGGCTCTTCATCGACGGCGGCTGCTGGTGTAGACCCTCCGGGGTCGGCGATCGGCGACTTCCCAGTCGCTCGGGGACTACTCCCGTTCCAAGGCTTCAAGGGGCGTAGGAGCGACGGCGCGCCACCGACGGCGCCATGGTCAACGACGGTGCTTTGTTGCAGGAGGGAGTGCGTTGTAATTTTTATCTTTGTGTGGACCTCTCTGTAACTTGCCGGATGTTTCTGGCTTCTTTCTCCGCAAAAAAAAAATGGAAAAGAATTGAATCAACTACATGGTTCATTTTTCTCGTATGTCACAACGATTTGGCTCACTATTATGTATCGAACCGGCTCAATCAAACCTTTGTTGGCTTGAGCTTGCGAGTTTTTATTTGTTGAGTAATCTGGTGGATGGTTGTGGATTTAATTATGTTTGCTTTGTGTTGGCGAGCAAAATCACCAAGGGTGAGTCTCCCCGAAAGGGAGAATTCCGGAGTATCACGATTCATGCCTAGCCTAACCAACCTCTTAGCCAATACGTGTGTTTCGGTTTATGTGCCTTTGTGTTCAGTTTTTTATCCATAATTCCGGAGTATCACGATTCATGCCTAGCCTAACCAAGGGTGTGTCTACTCCGAAAGGCTTCTACTCCAGCTCGGCCTCCCCGCGGAAGCCCGGTCACGGCTTCTGTCGAGGCGGTGGTGGTCTCGACTCCGACTATGACCACCACGCCTCGCTCTACTCTGACTGATGCTGCTGCAGCTCCTGGCCGGCTGCTACTTCACCACTGCCGACCCAGGCCTCGCTTCTCCTCCAGGAGCGTACACGGATGGAGGCTTCGTCACGCCTTGTACACCTCCTCCCACTGCGATGGCTCGTGCCGATGGGGTCACTCCGACCCGTTGTAGTGAGAGGTTTGGGGTGGCGGTGGATGGGGCTTCTGCGACGGATGAAGATTCCATGAAGAAGGCCATGCGTCGCAAAGCTGCACGCAACTTGGACTACTCTGGTACGGAAATGAATTCGACGTCTTTTCTTTCTTTTTCTTCTCAGTCGATTCATTCTAAACTTAGTAGTGTAGGAGTTAATCTTGGTAACAGTAAAAAACAAATTCATGTTTCAACTAATGTCTTGAGGCATATGGAATTTGTCCGTCTTACGGTTATTCCTAAAGCTTCGACTATGTTGACAGCCACCTATTTGGATGAAGAGGAAGCGAATGCCACATCAGATGGTCAGCTTCTTTCTCATCTAATCAGTGAAGTGTCGGAGGTTGGTTTAGATGAGGACGGGATGTGCTCTTTGTTTGAGTTAAAAGCATCCGGCCGAAAATGTAAAGCTACCTCTAACAAAGTGTCTCGGAAACGGGCAAAGTTATCCAAATCCACCATTGTTTTCCAATGAATGGCATGTTCGCAAATAGCAGAGATCTTGGTGACTTGGCTAAACATTTGCATTTTGCTGGCTACATTCGGGATCATAATTTGGATTTTTTAGCTATTTCTAAGACGGGTAGGCGTGAGTTCTCGCAAGGTCTATTGAACCGGCTTTCGGGCGGTATAGACTTTGATTGGTACTCTCGTCCTCCCCATGGCCGCTCCGGAGGCATTTTACTAGGCATCAGGACTGATACCATGGATGTGTTGGATGTTTCAGATGGTGATTTTCATATAAAAATGCACATCCGTAATAAAACCGACAATTTCATTTGGAGTCTTGTTGCCATATATGGGCCAGCCCAGGAGGCGGCTAAGTCTGCTTTTCTTTGTGAGATGGTAAACTTAGCAAAAGATAACCCACACCCGTTTATCATTGGTGGGGATTTCAAGTTGCTTCGTTTTCCATTTGAGAAGAGTAGGTGTCGGTTCGACAACCGTTGGCCTCTTTTGTTCAATGCAGTCATAGATAGCTTGGACCTAAGAGAGATATCAATGGTGGGGAGACAGTTCACTTGGGCTAATTCTCTCCCTGAACCCATATACGAAAAATTAGACCGTGTACTGATGGATACTGATTGGGAATCTAGGTTCCCATTGGTGTCGGTACGGGCTCTAGAACGTATTGAGGATTGTCGGACCATGCTCCCATTCTTTTAACCACAGGCATGCCAAGACCGCCGTGTAAACCGCGATTCAAGTTTGAACTTGGATGGTTGCATCGTGAGGGTTTCCATGAGATGGTCAAAAGAATTTGGGAAAGACCGGTTGCTGGTGATGCGCCTATCCAGAGGTGGAATAACAAGATCTGTGCTTTACGCACACATCTAGTTGGTTGGGCTCGCCATACTGGTTTACTTAAAAAATAAAAGATACGACTATCCTCGATAATTGATGCTCTAGAGGCATTAGCAGAAATTCGTCTGTTATCCACTCAAGAAATTGAGCTTAAGAGCCAATCTAATGCGCAGATAGCGAAACTACTGCGCGAGGAGGAGTTAAAATGGTATCAACGATCCAAAGCCCAATTCATCCTTGAAGGGGATTCGAATACTCGCTATTTTCATAGTATTGCCAATGGCAGACACAGGAAAAAGCGTATTCATTCGCTTGTCTAGGATGAGGGAACGATTGAGGGCCATGAACAACTCAAGTCATATATTACTAATTACTATAAAGGCCTGTTCGGAGCACCAGAGGAAGGAAACTTCACACTGGATGAGTCTAGAACAGCTGATATACCCCAGGTTTCAGATGAGGAAAATAACCTACTTACTGATCTCTACTCAGAGGATGAAGTGAGAAAGTCGGTTTTCCAAATGAAACATAATAAAGCTCCTTGTCCTGACGGTTTCCCAGCTGAGTTCTACGAGAACTTCTGGGATGTTATCAAGACTGATCTACTTCAACTCTTCGCATGTCTCCATGATGGACAATTAGAGCTGTTTCGTCTCAATTTTGGTGAGATAATTTTACTACCTAAGTTTAATGAGGCAGAAAGGATTCAGCAATTCAGACCTATATGCCTCCTTAACGCGCGTTAGCTTTCAAATATTCACTAAAGTTGCTACGATTCGGCTGAACAGTGTGGTAGATCATGTGGTTCGTCTATCACAGACTGCTTTCATGCAAGGTCGTAACATCCTCATGGGGTGGCGATCCAACACGAAACAGTTCACAAATTACATCGGAAAAAGCTGAATGGGGTAATCCTAAAAATAGATTTTGAGAAAGCTTATGATAAACTTAATTGGTCTTTCCTTCAGCAGACTCTCATAATGAAAGGTTTCTCTGATGAGTGGTGTGCGTTAATAAATGGCTTTGTTTCGGGAGGAAGTGTATCCATTAAAGTCAATGATGACACTGGTAAATACTTTCAAACAAAAAAAGGCCTTAGACAAGGTGACCCGATATCGCCGATATTATTTAATACAGTGGCTGATATGTTGGCTATGTTGATCGAACACGCTAAATCTGAGGGCCAAATTGAAGGAGTGATTCCACACCTAGTTGATGGTGGTTTATCGATTCTTCAGTATTCCGACGATACAATCTTTTTTACAGAACATGACATCGAAAAAGCTCATAACCTAAAATTTATCTTGTCAGATTTCGAGCAACTATTGGGTCTTAAGATTAATTTCCATAAAAGTGAATTGTTTTGTTTTGGCGAGGCTCAAGAAAACGCCGCCTTGTATGCTGAATTATTTGGCTGTACGCAAGGTCAATTTCCTATCAACTATTTGGGTATTCCGATTCATTATCGGAGACTCACAAATGCTGAATGGAAACTGGTGATGCATGTAAAATGCATACATGAACTTTGCATTATTTTTACTTATATTCCAGTCATATTTGCATCATATAAGGGTTATATCACTGTTTTATAATGATTTTGGGAATATTTGATATGTTTCCTATTTTTATGAAATTAACCCTGCGCAGGCAGAAAACCCTATTACTATATTTTAATGTTTCAGGGACCCAAACGACGTCCAAATGACCTGGAAATTTACGAGCATCATTTTTTGGAAGGAACAAGACCTGGGAGCGAAAGAAGCAAACAAGAGGAGGCCCGAGGGCCCAGATGAGTGGGCCCACGCGGCCCAAGTACCTGGCCACGTGGGACCCCCCACTTTGGCCCTCGGAGCTCCGTTGCCGTCCATCTTTCCTCCACCGACTCCGTTTTGACCTAAAAACGCCTATAAAAATTATCCCCCGACGTTCTCTGGAAGGAGCGCCACAGAAACACCGAAACAGAGACCTGGAGCTGCAGATTGGAGGGGGGAAACTCTGGCGGGGCGATGCCGGCATGGTCTCCATCTTCTCCAACGACTTCTCCACCGTCTCCATGATGAAGAGGGAGTAGTCCACCTCTGGACTATGGGTTTGTGGAAGTAACTTATGTATCTCTCTCTCTTGAGCTTCACTAATTAGTACCGTATGAGCTGCTGAACATGATTACGGTCATCTATGTAATACCTTTGTGGTGGATCTTTTTATGAGTTAATATATGTTTGAGATTGCAATGGTTTTGTTTCAGTTATGAAAGTAGATGCATATTATGTACCCCGTTCTTATTTACTTGTTATGATCAAGCATGTTTATGAGAGCGTGTGAGGGGGAACGTGTGCATTAGTTGGAGTAACGGGGGTGGCTAGTGCGGTGAACGTGAGAGAAAGTTCCGCGATCCACTTGGGTGTTTTACCTTACTTTGTTTCCTCATTAGGGATAAAAAGAAATACCATGCTACCGGAGATGTGGGTGTGACGATTGCCACTTTCTCCATGACTAGATCTAGCATGTTCTTATTTTAACTTCATGTCATGATACTTATTGCTATACTCTGAGTTATCTTAATTACCAAGGTGTTATGATTTAGTTCGCATCTTGGTGGAGTATAAGAGAGACTAATAACCAAAAGGTCTCTATGTTAGGACGTGATGCCCATATAATTATAACTTGTCATTAAACTGTTGTGTTGCAATCTCATATGTCAACTCTAGTGTTCCAATGTCTACCACTTTAGTAAAGAGATAGTGCATTTGTGAAACCATGAACCCCAGTCCATTTTTAATCATAAGAAACACCTTTCCAACCACTTTTACCACTTTTCCATTTTCTGCCATTATTAAATCCGAAAATACAAAAACACTTTTACATCTTGCATTAATCATAAAACCAAAAAATATCATTTATCATTGTTACCACCATCCTTGCATATTTATTTACCACCATTGCATATTTATTTATTGTTTGCATTGCATATTATCTTGATATCATTCTCACACCTTGTGCTTGACAACCACTAGGTGAGGTTGAGGACCAAACATTTACTTTGTTTTGTAGGTAACCAAAAGAAGGATAGGAAAGATAAATCTTCACTACTGATTCCCCGAGAGTTCGATATTAAACCCTCGAGTCACCCTCGTGGGGAAGCACGTCTTCCACTTACTACACACTCTGCACTTGGAGTCTCAACCTAACCCATTTACTTTTCACGCAAGTAACCACGCGAAGGGCTAGCAAGTGTTTTCTAGCGCCGTTGTGGGGTAACTACGTGAAGGGCCATCAAGACTGTTTTCTGGCGCCGTTGCCGGGGAGCGAAGAAGCGACACCGCATCAAGATTCCCTCGTCAACTACGCGCCCGTCATAGTAGAATCATTGGGTATCAAGACTGTTTTCTGGCGCCGTTTCCGGGGAATCATTGCTGAAAGGTTTATCCAAGGATATCTCACCAAGTCAACTTCATCACCAACTTGTGCTAACACCTAAGCTTGGGGAGGTTGCACCTACGTGAGCATCATCTTATCCATCTTTACCTTCAAAGCAATTTATCTTGTTTTGTCATTGTCTTGCATTTTTTTAGTTCGGTTTGCATATTTATTTTCAGTTTTGCATAAAAAATTAAAAAACTCATAAAAACTAGTGTTGTTTTTAATATGCATGCTAAGCTATGGAGAAACTTTCTGGTATGTCTATAGGTAATGATTATTTTAAAAGGTATGACGCCTACTCTGAATATCAATCAACCAAAGAGGGAAATAGAGTGGGTAAATTGCTTAAATCTCTTCACAAAATAGCTATCCAGTTTTGTGAGTTACATGGTATAACTTGTTGCAATAGAAGAGTTGTTAAACATTCCCACTATCAATGCAAGTATAATAGTGATCTATAATTGCTTGTTATCGTGAAGATGAATGTTTATGCCCTGATATAGAACAAGTTGAGAAATATATCGCTTATGTTGGAGCCCATGAGATAGACTCTCTTCTTGATAAATTTCTTGCAACTAGTCATGTAGCTCGTGAAATGAATGGGCAAGTTTCTATTATTCTCCAAATTTGCAAAAAAGAATTTAGTGATAATGTTTATGTTAAAGAAAAATTCTTGCTGCCTCGGAAAGCACTAACATTTTGCAGGAAGAGGAGGATAAGAACCTAAGCTTGGGGATGCCCGTGCAACCCCAAGAGGACGATGAAAACATAAGCTTGGAAGAGGAAGAAAGTGAAGAGGAGATTGAAAAGGATATATTCCAACCTAAGCTTGGGGAAGAGTTGGATCTCCCAACTTCACCATCAACAAATGATAGTAACACTCAAACTCAAAAATCTTTTGTTATTTATGAGAATCCATGTTATGATGAGTGTGAAACTGAAAATGCTATGGTCCTATATGATAACCCATGCTATTATGATGAAACTAAAAATGCTCCTTTACTTTCTATTAATGCTACTAGTGAACTTATTGATGATAATGAGGAGTGTTGCTTAAATATGCTATATGATAATGCTTTAGATGATGGTCCTATGCTTATTGATAATCCTCCATGTTTAGTTGTTACTAATTTATGCGAGGATAAAAATGATATACTTGCTGTTTGTGATAGTGCTCTTACTCATGAGAGTCCTACTTTGTTTTTGAACTCTCCTTTACACCATGAGGAGAAATTTGCTTATGTTGAGAAATACTTATGTGGTTTGCAATTATCTTTAGTTCCAAATCTTTGTTGCAACCATGATATTAAACTTGATATTGATCTTAATAATTATTTTGAAAGAGGGAAGCATGCTAATGAATTCCAAAATAAATTTAATGATCCTCTTTATGTGCCTATATTATCTAAGTTGAATGATTCTTGTGGTTATATGGTTGAATAATTCTACTACTTGCAACTATTATGAAAGAGGAGGTGATAAGAACCCTCTTTACTACTAATAATTATGCTGCAAGTAAATATTGTTAATATGCATTGGAAACTTCTATTTATGTGATTCATTCATATACAAAATGCCAATGCATAGAAAGAAAGTTAGACTTCGTTGTTATTACTTTTGTGTTTTGTTTTTCTCTCAACTAGGGTTCAACTTGACTATTATTTTGATTGGTTTGAGAACACCATGGGATCCTGGTATTATGCATGAACACTTCCCAAGGAAGAGGGCACATCGTTCAAGCTCCCTCATGAGCTTCGTCCACAATAAACATCAAGTAAGAAGCCTAGCTATATGGCTATAAAGAAAGCGCTTTACGGGAGGCAACCCGGTTGTTTTTATTTGTGATTTTCTTTGTGTCCTCTTGCTGTAACAAGAGACTTAGTGTTTAGTTTAGTTTCTGGAATTTTTAATAAAGTGCCAAGTTTTACTCATTTTGGTATGAAGAAGTTGCTTATAGCGTTCGGAGATATTATTCCTGCACGAATCTGTGCACGGTATGATTTTTAATTCTTATTCTGTAACTCCGAATGAGCTCATATTTAAACTGTAGTGCAACTTTTCATCCTCTGTATGCATGAATTTTTCGGAATTTTCCGACAAAGTTAAGTAGGGTAGAAAAATACGTTTAGCTGCTGCTGTTTTTTGGACAGATTCTGTCCCATTTTGTTTGATGCATGCTTAGAACTTTTAACATGAATCTTTTTGATCCAATTGAGTTTATGAGTAGGCATACAACATTATACATTTCTGGACATTCATATGAATTTTTGTCTAAGGATTATATGCAGCAAGAAATCTATTTGTTTATCACTACTAATGTGCCCCACAGAAAAAGAAATGGGAGAAACGGTGTTTTGAAGTTTTTTCACAGGGATTAGAGGAGATGCACCAAGAGCTATCCAAGGATGGTGAAGACCATAAGCTTGGGGATGTGAAGACAACCCCACTGGACCTACACACTCTCGGTTTGCACACGTCTAACTTCTGTTTTTCGATCGAAACACTTTATCGCATAAACTTGGAGCGTCTTTTTGTTTGTTTAGGTTAGATTTTTATTTTGTGAGACCACCACACTATCATTTATATATGAGAGAGCTACTGGAAATTTGGGTTGAATTATGTTGGATGCTATTATAAGATTGGGAAAAGGGATGTTGAGTTAATTTTAAAAGATACATATAATTGCATGATTCATGAGCTTGTTAATGAGTAATAATTTGCAAATATTTTATCAAGAGCTATCTTTTATTCATGTTTTGATGCTAAATGTTATTCTACCTTGTTTTAACATGGATTAGTTAGTTCTATGGACACTCATGCATGCATTTAGATGGTCAACTTTCTCCCTCTTGCTAGCCCAAAAATTCCAACAAGCAAAAACTTGTTTCCAACACCTTCAACCAAAGTTTTTCCAGTGAGTCCACCATATCTACCTATTAGCTTTATGCTATTCCGAGTATGTTTATCATGATATTTGTGTTATCTATACCTCTGAATGAAAATGCTTATGTTGTTAATTGTTGTGGGAAAAGTTGGTTATATAGCTCTCGAACTTGATGCACACTTTACTTTCATTGCATAAAAAAATATGACCCATTGTGATTAAAATTATGAGTTGTGGACTTGACAAATGTCTTTGGTTGAGAGTTAGCTCATATGTGCTGTCACATGGCAAGCTTTCAACATTGCACATCATCTCATTTAGTTGATATCATGTACTTTTGTTTATGGATGCTTACCATGGGTGAAATAAATGGGAAATGAAGTGAGTTTAAATGAGTTTGTATAAATGGTTAGAGAGACGCCTGGGCCGCTAATCTAAGCCATGCATCATTCATGGTGGAAATTTACTTACATGCTATGGTGAACCTTCTGTGATACACCTTACAATAAAAAGCTATCCAATGGTAAATAAAAAGGGTGTTGAGATTGTTCATTATGTTTGTTTGTCTTGTCATTTTGATATGGGCTTGTTCCATATCCTGGGACAAGAGGTACCCCAGTTGACGCTCTTAATGATACTATTATTACTTACAATGATATTTAACTTGAACTTGCTTTGTTTTCCAAGTTGAGTAACACATGGAGTAGGTACTTGTATTCAAGGGGCATGAGACTTTCAACCTGTACTTTGTCAAGCACACTACTCGTATTGCTTTCACTTTAAACTTAATCATTCAAGATGCTATGATAGGGGAATGAGAGCTTGACACCAAGGATTACCATATTACAATCATTGACTTAAGTAGAGAAGTTCAGAAGTTAGATGAAATTTATTCATGCTTTACCTCTACTCATATATATCTTTCCAAAGTGTCCACCTTTTATATTCAGATTTTCACAATACTCTATGACCATTGTAGGATGTTCTTACTTATTATTATGCATACATGTGGTCCATAGTACTTTTCTCTTATGTTACACTTTGTGAATTATCATTGAACATCCTTGCATTGAATACTTGATATCACTTCATAAACTATCTTGCATATTGCTACTCCTTTTAAGAATGAATCATTTTACTCTATGTAGCAATAGTAATCATCTTTGATATCCATTGATAGTATTAAATTGCAAAGTCCATGTTAGTTTTATCACCTTCATACTCGAGGACGAGTATAGGTTAAGCTTGGGGATGTTGATGCATGTAAAATGCATACATGAACTTTGCATTATTTTACTTATATTCCAGTCATATTTGCATCATATAAGGGTTATATCACTGTTTTATAATGATTTTGGGAATATTTGATATGTTTCCTATTTTTTATGGAATTAACCCTGCGCAGGCAGAAAACCCTATTTCTATATTTTAATGTTTCAGGGACCCAAACGACGTCCAAATGACCTGGAAATTTACGAGCATCATTTTTTGGAAGGAACAAGACTGGGAGCGAAGAAGCAAACAAGAGGAGGCCCGAGGGCCAGATGAGTGGGCCCACGCGGCCCAGTACCTGGCCGCGTGGGACCCCCCTTTGGCCTCGGAGCTCCGTTGTCGATCTTTCCTCCACCGACTCGTTTTGACCTAAAAACGCCTATAAAAATATCCCCCGACGTTCTCTGGAAGGAGCGCCGCAGAAACACCGAAACAGAGACCTGGAGCTGCAGATTGGAGGGGGAAAACTCCGGCGGGGCGCTGCCGGCGTGGTCTCCATCTTCTCCAACGACTTCTCCACCGTCTCCATGATGAAGAGGGAGTAGTCCACCTCTGGACTATGGGTTTGTGGAAGTAACTTATGTATCTCTCTCTCTAGCTTCACTAATTAGTACCGTATGAGCTGCTGAACATGATTACGGTCATCTATGTAATACCTTTGTGGTGGATCTTTTTATGAGTTAATATATGTTTGAGATTGCAATGGTTTTGTTTCAGTTATGAAAGTAGATGCATATTATGTACCCCGTTCTTATTTACTTGTATGATCAAGCATGTTTATGAGAGCGTGTGAGGGGGAACGTGTGCATTAGTTGGAGTAACGGGGGTGGCTAGTGCAGTGAACGTGAGAGAAAGTTCCGATCCACTTGGGTGTTTTACCTTACTTTGTTGCCTCACTAGGGATAAAAAGAAATACCATGCTACCGGAGATGTGGGTGTGACCATTGCCACTTCCTCCATGACTAGATCTAGCATGTTCTTATTTTAACTTCATGTCATGATACTTATTGCTATACTCTGAGTTATCTTAATTACTGAGGTGTTATGATTTAGTTCGCATCTTGGTGGAGTATAAGAGAGACTAATAACCAAAAGGTCTCTATGTTAGGACGTGATGCCCATATAATTATAACTTGTCATTAAACTGTTGTGTTGCAATCTCATATGTCAACTCTAGTGTTCCATTGTCTACCACTTTATTAAAGAGAGAGTGCATTTGTGAAACCATGAACCCCGGTCCATTTTTAATCATAAGAAACACCTTTCCAACCACTTTTACCACTTTTCCATTTTCTGCCATTTTAAATCCGAAAATACAAAAACACTTTTACATCTTGCATTCATCATAAAACCCAAAAATATCATTTATCATTGCTACCACCATCCTTGCATATTTATTTACCACCATTGCATATTTATTTCTTGTTTGCATTGCATATTATCTTGATATCATTCTCACACCTTGTGCTTGACAACCACTAGGTGAGGTTGAGGACCAAAACATTTACTTTGTTTTGTAGGTAACCAAAAGAAGGATAGGAAAGATAAATCTTCACTACTGATTCCCCGAGAGTTCGATATTAAACCCTCGAGTCACCCTCGTGGGGAAAACACGTCTTCCACTTACTACACACTCTGCACTTGGAGTCTCAACCTAACCCATTTACTTTTCACGCAGGTAACCACGCGAAGGGTAGCAAGTGTTTTCTAGCGCCGTTGTGGGGTAACTACGTGAAGGGTCATCAAGACTGTTTTCTGGCGCCGTTGCCGGGGAGCGAAGAAGCAACACCGCATCAAGATTCCCTCATCAACTACGCGCCCGTCATAGTAGAATCATTGGGTACCAACTGGTGGAGGAGAGACTTCAAATCTGTTTAAATAGCTGGAAAGGCAAACTATTATCCTTGTGGGGAAGATTGGTTCTCATAAACTCAGTACTAACAAACATGGTATTGTATATGATTTCATTCTTCCAACTTCCCAAAGGAGTCTTAAAACGATTGGATTATTTCCGGTCTAGATTCTTTTGGCAAGGAGATAGTGAGAAGAAAAAATATCGACTGACTAAGTGGAGTGTGGTTTGCCGTCCTAAAGACCAAGGAGGGCTCGGTGTTCATGACCTTGAGGTCAAGAATAGATCCCTGCAGGGCAAATGGCTCTTCAAGGTTCTTTCTGAAGATGGAGTTTGGCAAACCCTCCTTAGGAGGAAATATGTGGGCGATCAAGCTGTATCTCAGGTTCTTTGGAAACCTGGCGATTCACACTTCTGGGCGGGCCTAATGGCTACGAAGAAGTTCTTTTTCCCACATGGATCTTTCTCTATTAGGGATGTATCAGAAATTCGATTCTGGGAGGATAAATGGCTATGCCAATCCACTCTCTGGGAACAATATCTGGCTTTGTACAACATTGTGCGAAATAAAAGTGACACACTCGCTAAGGTGATGGGTACTTCCTCACCAAATGTTTCGTTCAGAAGAAATTTATTTGGAACTAGAGAAGCATCCTGGAATGCCTTGCTTATCCGTTTGGACATTATCCAATTGTCGGAAGGTCCAGATAAATTTCAATGGAATCTTACAAAGAATGGAAAATTCTCGGTTGATTCTATGTATAGAGCTTTAATCCTGCTCGAAATACCAGTCGATAATAATAAGAAAATTTGGAAGATGAAGATCCCGCTAAAAACTAAAGTGTTTGCGTGGTATCTTCGTCGAGGAGTAATTCTTACAAAAGATAACCTCACCAAACGCAACTGGCACGAAAGTAAAAAGTGTGTCTTCTGTAATCATGACGAGACTATTAAACATTTATTCTTCCTGTGTGAGTTTGCTAGGTCTATATGGTCAGCCATCAAGATAGGTTCTACCTTATTCCCCCCGCTGAAAGGACAAGGATGTCGCCTAGAGGGGGGGTGAATAGGCGATTAAAACTTTTCTAGTTTAGGCTTGATAATTGTGGAATAAAACTAGGTGTTTAAATTAACAAGCCAACAACCTAAATATACTAGGCTCACCTATGTACACCAACAACTTATGCTAAGCAAGACAAGCAACAAAGTGATAGCAATAGAATACTTCAAGCACGAAGGCTATCACAATGTAAGTGCATAAGTAAAGAGCTCGAGTATAGAAATAACCGAGACACGCGGAGACGAGGATGTATTCTCGAGTTCCTCCTTTTTAGGGGAGTACATCTCGTTGGAGAGGTGTGAGGCACCACAAAGGTCGATCTCAACGCCACAAAGTCTCACCCTATTCTCCGATGAACCGCACCACAAAGGATTGGTTCACCTTCCACTATCGAAATCCTTCAAGGCAGAATCCGGAGCCTTTACAACAACAATCCGAGGCACAACCCACAACTGGATTGGGGGCTCCCGAACGGCTACAAGTGACCACAGAGGTCTCAACCACCACAAAGGCGTCTAGGGTCCAAAGATCCAAGAGTAACAAGTTCACAAACTTTCAACTTCCACGAATCCTCGTGGAGAGCACAAACCGATGCACAAAGCAATGGCAAGAGCACAAGTGCTCAAATCCTTCACTCTCAAATTCCAACAAAGCAACAAATGCATATGGGGGAATAAGAGAGGAAGAACAATGGAGGAGAAACACCAAGAACTCCAAGATCAAGATCAACTAGGTTCTCCTCACTTAGAGGAGGAATGGAATGGTAGAAATGTAAATCTAGATCTCCTCTCACTTTACCTAAAAGATATGCAAGAATCATGGGAGGGATTGAGAGGGGGCAAGTTTTCCAAAGGACAACAATGGAGGAGAAAGAGGAGAAAAACAAGCTCAAAACGTTAGGGAACCATTGGGGAAGACAGCTCCTTAAATAGGTTCCCCGAAACCAACCGTTATGCTCAGAAATCGCGAGCCCGGCCTGGGAGCCAGCCTGGCTGGCCTGTAGGCCGGCCTACCAGCAGAGGAGCCCAGCCTCTGAGCCGGCCTGGGCTGGCCTGGAAAAACTATAAACACACCCGACACGAAAACGATCATATCTTGATCATCCGGATTCCGTTTTCGATGTTCTTAGGCTCATTGGAATCGCAACGAAGAGCTTTACAAGATCATGTAGAGAAACATCATAGTCCAACAATGGAGGATAAAACCAAATGGGGAAAGGTTAGACCTCTCGATAAAAGAACAACCGATAAAACCTCCAAACCAAAACCACAATATATTTCTCATCCGGACTCCGTTTTCTATGATCTTGGGCTTGTTAGAAGATACTCACAAGCTCTACAAGATTATGGATATACACATCATAGTACATCATGTGAGGAGAAAACCACAAGTAGAGAGTTGGATCTCTCTTCAAGAGACAAACCGGTAAAACCTCCAACATCAAAAACACCACAAGATATTCAAATGAAATTGAAATCTGTTTTTGATGAACTAGAGCTTGGTATGGATATGAACACAAGATCTAAATTCTCACATGGATAAAAGCCAAAAAAGAACTAAGAAAGATGATATGCCAAGTATGCAAATGTTTGAGCTCTCCACAAAGATGCGATCAAGTTACTCACTTGAGAGCCCCTCTTGATAGTACGCCATCTAACCTATAACCCGGTCTCCCACTAACACCATGAGACCGGTAAAATAGAAAACATATCAAGATCATACCTTTGCCTTGCGCATTCCACTTGAGCTAGATGAAGACGATCTTGACTCCCTCAAGTTGGAACACATTTTTTGATTGTCCTTGCTAGCACATGCTTGATGAAGACTTCTTCAAATACTCTCAGCCTTGCTTAGCTCCGTCTTCATGTATCCACTTGCACTTCATCTTCTTTTCTTGACATATATGGGGCTTGGAGATAAACATGAATGTTCACTCAATCTCCTATTCCAAGCCACTCTTGCAATAAGCTCAACTCTAGATGACCATTCTTCATATAAACCCTTGGATAGAACCTTGGTCATCATATGGACAAGATCCATAAGAATATCTTAATGAAAACATTAGTCCATAGAGATTGTCATTAATTACCAAAATCACACATGAGGGCTCATGCAGGTTCACCCGCGTAGCGTTGCAAACATATTTGGCAATTGGCTAAACGTTCTGGATCCTAGGTTTAAACTCTTTATTGGGGTGGGAGCGATTGCCATTATTTGGTCACTGTGGCTATGTAGAAATGACAAGGTTTTCAATGACAAAAATTCTTCTGCTATGCTGGTTATTTATCGGAGCACATAAACGCTCCGAGCATGGTCGGCCCAACAGCGTGTGGAGCACCGAGATTTGTTTTTGGAGGTGGTGTCACGTTTGGAGGCTGCGGTGAGGGGTTTATTCTCCCAGCATGGATGGCCACATAATCTGCGGATCGACCTTCCATTACCTTATGCGGCTTTACAATTTCTCATTATGATATGTAATTCGCCTTTTTATTTATTTCCGAATTGGGGACTGGTGAACTTGTTGAGGCTGTGTGCATCCTAGCTATGTAGAGGCCGGGTGTAATGCTTAATACTTTTAAGTAATAAAATCCCTTTATCTAAAAAAATTATCTGTGGCCTGTCCCCAGTACATCCAAGGATATGGGAGGACGTGTCCAATTTTTTGGCCCGATTTGTCAAACAAAAGTAAAATAAAATTAAAATTTCACTTCGTTCAAACATAATTAAACATGGTCTAAACATAATTAAAAAGAAGAGGTGTCGCGAAGCTTTTTTTGAATGATTATCCATGCTACTATTATATCATTATTACATGCTTTTAATAGGGTTTAACATCATTTACATTATTTTCTTGTACTAGCCTATTAACCTAGTGTCCACAACTAGTTGTTATTTTCTACTTGCTTTTTATTTGCAGAAAACTCACTATCTAAAGTGGCAAAAAATTATGGGGAAAATACCAAAAAAAAATCTTCAGGGAAGTCAGAGGGCACTAAAAGGGCCCCACTGCCCAAGCGCAGCCCCACCTCATGAGTGACCCTAGCTGCGAGCCCACCTCGTGGCTCTGTTCAACCGGCTCCCGCGTCTTGTCTTGACCTAGTTAGCAACATGGCATACTGAGAGGTGACAAAATTAAGAAACTAGGTAGTAACACTTTGTATCTTCCCCCAAATCCTTTTATAGAGACCGAAACTTGTATTTCAAACTCTGAATTGTAAATAATTTCGTGATACGACATTAAAGTTTCGCCAATTAGCCAGCCGGAGAATGATCTCACCGAGTTCTTCGTTGAACTTGCGGTAGACCGTTTTTATCTCTTCGTTTTAGGCGGCCTAAGCCCCAAGGGCAACCTGGTTGGGTCAAACACGGTCAAGAAATAGTTACCATTTATCTCTGAACCAAATTGTAAATGGATAGTTAGAAGGGTGATTTTACTTTTACCTCACTAGGGTTCAAAACCCATATTAG
This sequence comes from Poa pratensis, assembly GCA_947311845.1. Lineage (NCBI taxonomy): Eukaryota > Viridiplantae > Streptophyta > Magnoliopsida > Poales > Poaceae > Poa > Poa pratensis. Next base: position 6,167,551 of record CAMZMU010000113.1, on the reverse strand, counting down.
GCACATGTGTGTGTTAGAATATGTATACGGTATGGTTTAGGGATAGACTAGGACTATCTTGTATTCCAAGTCATATGCATCTTGCCCCCCAAGTTTGTACCATTATATATCCCCACGAGTGTCCAATCAATACAACACAAAATATTAGGGTTCCAATATTTTTTACATGTTATCAGAGCGGTTAGTCTCACGACGCCGATCTTAGGGTTCTAAACACTTCTGCAGCGCACCACCCCCTGGGAGATCAATATCTCCTAGGGGCGCGGCACCCGATTTCGATCAAAGATCAGATCGGTTCTTTAGATTCAAATTCCATTTCATAAATTATATTAGATCTGGTTTAGTCACAGAATAAATCCCTAAATTCTCGCGATCCTCTTTTTCGACGAAACACACAGATCGGTGTGCACAATCGACGAATATGATGACAAGATTGTCCTCAACAAGAAGCTACGGCAGTAAGCGGCCCCGCTCCGGACATCGACGCGGGATCACACCACGCCGTCCTGGAACGGCTGCACCGCTCGTCATCTACGTCGACACATGCCAGCGGTGCTGCTCCAGCGACTCCACGCGCGGGCAGGTCACGGAAAAACCAGGAGCAAGACCACGAACACGCAAAGTCTATTGCCCCGCGGGCCCACGAGCACGTGCATGTACGAAATGTTTTCTTTGCATCGAGCTAGGACCCTCAATACTGGGAAAACCCTTATAGGTAGGTTACATTCTGTGCCGCACCCTTAATTGGTGCGCCACAGAAATATATTTCTGTGGCGCACATGGGCAGGTGCGCCACAAAAAGTTATCCGGGGGGCAGGTTAAAATTTGAAAAAAATAAATCTGTGGCGCACCTGGCACATGCGCCATAGAAAGTTGACATTCTGTGGCGCACCTGCCAGGTGCGCCACAGAATTATTTTTTTCAAATCCCACCCCACCCAGTGGATCGCCTTTTTTGTCTTGCAGGAAGTAAAAGAAAATGATAAAAATTACAATAAATAAAATCCGTTGACATGTAGTTAGGTTTAAGTGTCTAGTAGGTATAGAAATTTTGAAATATGAATTTTGACCTTTTCTGCAACAAACAGGAAAAAACTTGTAACGGCCATAACTTTTGCATACGACGTCGAAAAAATGCAATTCACAGATTCCTCAAATTCCAAAAGAAAAAAAGTTATTTCAAACAGGCGATTTTTCGCAGCAAAATCCAAAAAAATTCAAAAAATTCAAAAAATAAAAAAATTCCAAAAAAAGACATAGAAATGTATAACAAAGAAGATTGTTGACTTTTCTTGACTTTTTTTATTTTTTTGGATTTTTTTTTTGATTTATTTGGATTTTTTGAATTTTTTTTGATTTTTTAAGTTTTTTGAATTTTTTTTTGGATCTTTTGAAACTTTTGAATCTCTTTTTGAAAGTTTAGAAGTTTTTGAAAAATCTGAAATTTAAAAACACACGTTTATAACATATACACATACAAGACTTAAGAGGATACATATGACATATATATCAATAAGAACTTGAGTAGCACAAGGGTAGGTGAAGTGGGTGGAACTTAGAAGTTAAGCGTGCTAGGGTTGGAGCAATTTGAGGATGGGTGACCTAGCGGGATCAGTTTAAAAAATTCAAAAAATCTGAAAATAATTCCAATAATTAGGATTTTTCATATTACTAGCAAAATGCCTGCCCGTGTGTTGCAACGGGCTGATGAAAAATAATATGGGCTCATAACTGAAATGTTGAGTGAATCTACACACTAAATATGTGTAGATACGTGTATTTTTGAAAAAAACTAGAATAACTTATAAAAGTGAGCGGAGGAAGTATCTCGGAGCTAACATATCCAGATAATTTAGTTCACATCCAAACTGCTTTGCTTGATAGTTTCATAATCTTTACACACGGTTGCAACGGGTGTTTTCAGCACAACAATGCTGGAAAGACAGCTCCCCCCGCAAGATGCTTCCCTTTGTCAACAAAATGTAGAGAAAGCACAATATTAAATCATCCATTTCGAGTATGGCTCTTAGACAGATTATTTTTTTCATCAAGCAATTTCCCAATATATATGCATAACTGAAATTAGAGTCCAGAAACTTATATACTACATATTTTAATTGGGGAAATTCTGCCACTGTGATGCTTAAGCTCATTCTTGTAGTATTACCTGACTTGGTGCACAATTCTGCCTCAATTGCCGTCTGTGGCTCCAAACCCTTCGCCAAAGCAATCGAGGAGCCCTAACCCTCGCCATCAAGAGGCGAGAAGTGATGCATTGCCAAGGCTGGAGCCAATGGTTCAGATCTGCAAAACCAGATCAACCTGCGGGAAGTGGTACAGTTAAGTAAGCACAAGAAATTCAGAAATCATGCTTGAATTCAGCTGCATCTAGTGAGAAAAAAAAACTCAGAACACAATGGTAAATGATCTTACAGTTGACTAAGCACAAGAAATTCAGAAATCATGCTTCAATTCAGCTGCATCTAGTGAGAAAAAAATTCAGAACACAATGGTAAATGGTCTGATTGCTCCCAGACAGGTAAATGTTCAACCATGTGAACACAACAATAATTCCAGAAGTAGATCAAATGGAGCAGACGATAAGGGAAAATTTACCTTCTCCTGTTGCAATAAGGGACAGAGCATGTGCATGACAATACTACTTTTCTTTGATTCCCTCAACAAACGTTCCCTGAGAAAGTTAATGTCACAGTGTGTGACGAAAATAACTATGTTTGTACACCGAGTTACAGTAATTCTGGATAATAAGGGCACGACACTGACTACAATTCCTCATTGAATATTTACAGAATCAAAGCTATTCTCAAGTTAGTTTGCGTCCAATATCGAATCCTGAGGACTAATTGCTACATATAGATGAGTACTGCAATGCGACCAACACAATGAAGCTAACTGAGTTCTTCAACTTGCACAATGCTCACTTAAACAAGGTAAAGAGATTATGGGTACGATGTACATTGAACCTACCTTGGCTTTGGTGAGCACGAGGACGGCGCGCCGCTGCTGGCCCAGCAGCCTCCGCGAAGCCACCTGTGACATAGCACATCACATCAACGCCAGTAATTCGCGACGGAATGGGCTTGTGAGAGGCACCAACCTGCTTCAGTAATTCTTCGAACAGGTGGTGCGCGTCCTCCAAGCAAAGCGTCCCAGCGGGGACGCGTTTCATCTTCCATGGCACACCGCAGTCACCAGGCCGCCGCCTCGGCTTCCTCGCTGCTAGCCGCGAGGAGCACACAAGCACGATGCCGGAGCAGCACACCGCGCCAACTCTAGCCGACCTAGGCCGCCGCCATCCCGCAGCAGCTCCGTCGAGACCAGCCTCGGCCAGAACCGTCGTCTGGATTTGGGACGGAGCACATCGCCCCCAGCCGCGCAGCACCCATGCCAGTCGCATAGGGGCCGCGCCGCGCCAACCAGCCGCCGGACGAAGACCATCTTGGAGCTTCCCCGACGAACCAGGTTGGAGCTGCAAGCGAGCAGGTACTCCAGGTATTCTCCTGCGTGATGCGGAGGTTCTGGAGGTGGGGAAGACGTCGGGGCTGTCTGGTGCCGAGCTCCTGGAGGTTTGAGGCGGCGGAGAGCTGCGAAGCCGGCGGCGCTCTCAATTCGTCCAGGGGAAGGTTGTAGCGGTGGCGCGACGCGGCGGCGCCGGGAGATCGCAGGGGTGAAGTTCTGCTACCTGCGTGGAGGCTGAAGAGGAAAAGTGTTTTTGCGAAAAGGTCACTGGATTTTCCTAAAATTGCAAATAAGTCTCTCGGAAGGTTGCTCTGTGGACTGCGGGTTAGTTTCCCAGTTTGTCAGGGTGTTTTTTGCAAAATGGTGTTTCAAAACGGTATGTCCACTCGGCGGTGGCAGTTCTTGTAATACCTCCGAACTCGCGGGGGCAAAATCGGGAAAAAAAAGTTGGACGACAAGAAGCTTTACTGACTTTATTATTAGGTATAGATTTCATATTTTGATTTTTCTGATTTTTTTTAAACATTTTAATTTTTTTTTGCAGTTTTTGAATTTTTTGAATTTTTTCAGAATTCTGTGGTGCACCAGGCAGGTGCGCCACAGAAATGTGGATTTCTGTGGCGCACAGATTTTTGTGGCGCACGCCCATGGTGCGCCACAGAAAAAAAATTAGTGGCAAGGATTCTGTGGCGCACCCAGCAATTCTGAGGGTGCGCCACAGAATTCTAATTTGGTGCGCCACTGATAGCTGCTTTCCCAGTAGTGTCTAATCTCCATGCATGTGCATGCAGGAATTGAGACGAGGGTGCGAACACACAAGGTCTAAAAAAATTAAGCCAAAAAAACAAGTTTATTCAACAAAATAAAAGGTCCATGTAGATTCAAATATTTATAACTCATAAAGAACATTACCAATGACATACAAATAACATAAAAAGAACTTTAAAACTAGTAACATGGACTCGTGCTATTTGAATTGGAGAATTGACGGCCATCATATGATCCCATAAAAGAGATACCTACAACATATGACAAATTTGTAAGTCTAAATAGTAGCACATGAATACTAATAGTATTAGCTTTTTATATGATAGTATCTTACCATTAAATTGTAGTTGTGCTAGCAAGATGGAACTTCTGAGGTAGATGACCTCGACGATTCTCTAAGGCATGAAAGCATAGCATAATCTGTCTGTCATCTATTTTTGCAAATATTTCTTTCTCAACATAGAAAACCATCAAATCATTGAGCCAGTCATCACCAATCATGTTTCGAAGATATGTCTTTACAATATTCATGGCTGAGAAAACCCTCTCAACTGATGTTGTTGCAACCGGCAATGTCGACGCAAGTGTAATGAGGCGGTAGACCAATGGAAAGATCAAATGTTGTCTAGTTTGAACTTTGAACCAACTTGAGAGCAAGACCACCCAGAGTATCACAGGATATGAAATCAGGACTTCTCTTCATCACATCAATATATATGTTGAGTTGGTCAGCAACAACATTTCTAGATCAAAAACTTCATGAACAAAAGCTTCTGGAGTGTCCTGTAACATAAGTAGACATCAAAATTTGAGTATTTTGCTACAAAATAGACATCAAAACTGAAATCTGCAAAAGAGGGAGAAATAACCTGCTCTTCCCGTCCCTGCTGCTACTAGTCGTTCGTGTCGTCGCGTCTCCACCTGTAGTTTCGAGATGATGCTACGGTTGCCGCCCTTTCTGCTGCCAGTGCTATAGCTTCCTCTGGATTCTCCAACTCAAATGCCTCCACTTTGGCTGCAATAGCTTCCCAATTCGACTCCTCCTCTCCGTCCATCGTCGGCGTGGCGCCCGGCGGCACCGCAGCTCGCGCTCCTAGTCACGGTGGGGTTTGGGAAATCAAGCAGGGTGCAGGGCAGCGCCGCGGTTGGGGATTGGGGAATCAGGGAGGAAAGAACAGGGCGGAGCGAGATTGGGGAACAAGGAGCAGCGGCGGATCTAGCAAGGAGCGGCAGATCGAGAGCAGAGCGAGCAGGGCGGAGCGAGATTGGGGAATCGAAATAGCTAAACAGGGCCGCGATCACGCGAGACATTGAGCGACCGAGCGAGGTAGGGCGGAGCGAGCCCCACGGCCCACTCGTGCCAGTCGAGTGTACGGTACATATATACAAAAATTCGCCCGAGCTGAGGGGGGAAGGCCGCCCCACCTCGCCCCTGGTGGCGCCGCCACTGTGTGCATGTTGGAGATATGCCCTAGAGGAAATTAATAAAGTAATTTTATTTGTCATATCTCAATTGTTCATAATATATTTTTGTACCATGCTATAACTGTATTAAGCGGAAACATTAATGCACGTGTGGTATGTAAACAACCAGGTCCCTAGTAGCCTCTATTTAACTAGTCCGTTGGGTAACATATGATCAAGATTTCCTGATCATGGACAATTACGTCAGTTGACAACGGAGTCACGTCATTGGGTGAATGACGTGGTGGACATACCCAAAAGATATAGAAACGTAGTGCTCATACCTTTGACTGTGAGATCATATCAAATCGCTGCTTCTGGAAGGTGCTTTGATCGCATCAAACGACATGTCTTATATAGCATGACAATAAAGGTGACACTTTCGGGTATCCGAAGGAAGCAGTGGTGACGAGTGATCAACAGCGGGATTTGCCAATCCACATAGCATGATACATACTCCGAGTCCACTCGGTGAGATTACATCAATGAGCTTGCAAGCATGTGACTAGGTCACGGGGATGTAATATCACAGACGAGTAAAGATAGATTTGTCAATGACGAGATCATGCTCGGTAATCGTGATGCCAAGAACGATGCTCGGACAATCTAAGTATCGCTAGGCAAAAGGATGAGACTGGACGTCTAAAGGTTCAAACGATAAAAAGACATTCGTGGATGCACATGGGCTATCATGGGTATCCAGATCCCGTTGTTAGTCATTGATCGGAGAACGTGTCTCGCTCATGTCTGTGTGATCCCAAACCGTAGGGTAACACACTTAAGGGTAGGTGACGATTAGATTGGATATAAGAGTGAAAGAAACCGGAGACTCCGGAAGCGTTCCGGGACATGTCCGATGTTGATCGGAGGCAACGAAATATGTTTCGGAGCTCGAATAAATTAAATAATATGTATTTAATATTAATAAGTGTTATTAATGATTAAATATATTTTTTAATTAATTTCAAATTTTTAAAGGCATTAAACCTAAATGGAAAACCCCATTTGGGAAATGGGGGGAGGGCCTAGCCGGCCTAGGGTGGGCCGAATGGGGCCCACCTAGGTGGCCGGCGCACCCCATGTGGGGTTTAGTCCTACATGGGTGAGCCAAGGGGTGTGGCCTCCCTCCTCCACCTATATAAGGAGGTCCCCATGCCTTGAAATCCATCCCATCTCCTTCTTCTCTCCTATCTTGAGCGTGCTTCCGTTTCTGAAGCTGCGTACGAGGAGGGAAGTCTCTCCACTATACGCACACCGCCATGCTACTAGATCCAATCTTCTGCTTCTGCTGCTCTACTGTATCTGGAGCCCGGAGGTCGTCATCTACACCGTACGTGTGTGGAACTACGAGGTGCTACACGGGTGGCACTGGAAGTTGTCTTCTTCCTCTACACGACCTTGAGGTCAGCCTCGTCGGCTTCATCGACAACGTTTGTGCAGGAACGTAATCCGTTTTGGTCTACAAGGGTATGTACTCCGTTCTCCTCCGTATAGTATATCTGCATAGTTATAGATCTTGGCTAGTTTCTGGTTATCGTCGGTAGGAAAATTTTGTTTTCTGTCTACGATCCCCTTCAGTGCATGCATCATGTTCAGGCACGCTCAGCAGGTTTCGAATAAAAGCGACTGATCAAGCATGGCACAGACTCATCTGGTCTGCCCTGCCGTCTGCCACGAGTCCCCAGGCGAAGCGACGCGCCGATCTACACCAACATCGACCCAAAACTTCACTGAGCCGAACCACTCCATCAAGCTGTACGAGTACATCCGACTACGAGCCAAAAAAATAGTCGAGCACATCCACAAGAAGCGACATCAACCACACGTAGGCCGTTGTGGACTTGATTTCCCTCTTCGACAACACGACATCTAAAAAACGTCGCAGTGAGGGACGCTTCGAAGCGACATACCACTTCACGCCTGCTGCTACACCGCCGACGCCTCATCGCCAAGGTCTACATCACCCTGGTTTTCATCAACATCCTCGTCAACACACCGCCGCCGCCGCTACATCATCCACAAGGATGGACATGCGTCCTCGACGCGACACGACATCGACGCCGGTATCGACCGCGTCCGACGTAGAGCAACTACAACTACACACCGGCATCACCATTGTGATAGCCCCTACAATACCCCTACAACCACGCACACGGTTCTAGCAAAACCGTTGTGTGCTCGGCAAGCTTCCTCTAGTCCTGGCAAAACTGGTGGACTAACCTACGACCGCGTCCTCTGACGCCCCGACGGTACCTCTCAAGGTGCAAAACGTCATAAAAAACATAACTGCAGCTCCGTCATACACATCGCGCATTTTTTTTGCGCCTTCGACATTGCGGCTACACAAACTACGACGAGTACAACATCGACCACAACCATCTCGACCACGGCTACATCATGCTCGGCTACCGCGACATCGACATCAAGGGCAACGTCTACAACAACTCATCGGCAACAACTCCAGTCAACAGTGTCCGCGTCGTCACTTGCCTCCACGCCACTCCCGCTGTGACTGCGGGGGGAAGAGAGGACAGACCATCACAGATGCGGTCGAGGATGACGGAGGGGAGAAGACGACAGAAGCGCAAGATTTCAAATCCAGTCGCAATCGTCTGTTTCACTCCCGCTATGACTGAGAGGATGTTAGAATATGTATACGGTATGATTTAGGGATAGACTAGAAATATCTTGTATTCCAAGTCATAGGCATCTTGCCCCCCAAGTTTGTACCATTATATATATCCCCATGAGGGTCCAATCAATATAACACAAAATATTAGGGTTCCAATATTTTTCACAGAGTGTTTGATATAAAAATAGAATATTTTGTAGTAGGAGACAACGTTTCCGTCGATAGCGAGACGATTGTGATGACTTTCTAAATTTTAAGACCCGACCCGACTCGCCAGCTCGGTCTCTTTGTGTGCTCTATGCGAGTGTTTGTGTGTTTGTGTTTTTCAAGAAAAAATTACCATTGGAGAAAATCTAAAGATCATCGGTAAAGTTTGTGTTTCCGTAGATTCCGTAGGAATGAGAGACAGATTGGAAAAAAAATACAGAAAAGAAAAGCTGTGCTCTGGTCGAAACCTCGAAGAACCCTCGCCGTTGTCTCTCCGTCCTCCCTACCCGCTCCGGCCGGCGGCCGCTTCTTCCTCTCTCCACATTTCCGTGCCGCCGCGTAGCACCTCCTCGGCGCCTCCTACTGCCTTCCAACCCCTGCCCCGCCGCAACCCCTCCCCTTGAGCAGCGCTGCCACCGATCCCCACCCCCGACGCGCCCTTCCCCTGATGCAGCGCGGCCGCCCTGTCCTCCCCTGAACCCACCCTCCGCCTAGTATCCCCACCGACGACTCGTTTGGCCCCCGCAGTCCTCCTGACGCCTCGCGACTGCAGAGCGCTCCCCTGTTCGACCGCCAGAGTCCAGAGTAAGTGCACACACAGGGGGAAAAAGTAGGTCGCCCTCACATGCTAGCTGTGATGCTTTTACTTCTAATGCGTTGTTAGAAACTTAGATTAGAACTGGGCAGGAAAAAAATGCGTATCCAGGTGTGCTATTCCCATACTTGTATTTACTTCCCACCAATCTGAATTGTATCCCTTTGTTCTTTTGAAGGTTGAAGACCATTATTACTCGTATTCCTCTTTTTTAAAGGCTGACCGTAGTTGGATCATCCTCCGCGGTCTACTTCTGTTCAGAAATGGTTTACTGTACTCACTGTGCTGATGAGTGCCCATACGTAAAGGATCCTGACAAAGGATATATGTGAGTGAGACCCCCTTTCCTGTTCTTTATTTGTTCTTCTCATTGCATGCGAAGTCAGGCAGTATAATTCGATGTGAACATGGTCTTATTGTTATTAATCAGTCTGTCACTTGTTGCTCAGTAGATTACTGTTAAGTAGCTTAACCAGTTGTTCATGTGTGTCTTGTCTTGTTTTTTTTTTGTTGAAAAGTGTCTTGTCTTGTTTGATGGTCAGATGTTGTGGGCAGTGTGGGAAGGTTCTTGATCAGGAGATTTACACTGATGAGCTACTTTTGTCAAGGACCCCTCGGGGCAGGTTGATCTTGTTATTGTGCTTCTTATTGTTCTTTTTCTTAATTTAGCTTTCTAGTTTGTCAGGCTGATTTTTCTTGGATGTGTACAGAGCCGGATGGCTGGAAACATTCTGAACAGCATTGAGAGTGGCAGTTCCCTTTCCCATGAAAGAACTTTAATGAAAGGTACGACCTTTAGTTCATTCCTGTATTTTATTGATCGCGCATCCAACTTTGTGAACCAAGTTTGTGATTTATTTCTCTAGGGAGGGACGAGATTTGGCAGATTGTCACTAGCTTACATGTTGGTGGTGGAGATACTATCATCGATATGGCTCATAAATTTTATACAGTATGCAGTTCTGTTATCACTCAGTAACTATCTTCTCTAAAATAGTTATGATAAACTATGATGATATTTCTTCTTGTTCAAGTGCAGCTAGCTGTCGACCATAATTTTACAAGGGGCCGTCGAACATCTCATGTTGCAGCTGCTTGTCTTTACATTGCCTGCCGGTACGCTATCACCTAATTTATAATTAGTCTCTTGCTTTATCGTAAGACTTTGTAACCATTTTTCCTATGCCTTATTCACACATGACCTTGTTTGCCTCCATTCTGGGTTAGGACTTAGGAGTATTATTTGGTGTATTTTATAGCAATTTTCTTCATCGTGGCAACTCCTAATTTAATTTCTTGGTAAAAAGCTGCAAAAACGTTCTTTATCGTAGAGTTCTAAAAATTGCAATACAGATACTTTGTTTCCAAGTCCTCTGGTTTCTAACTAGAAGATTAAATGCTTGATCTTGAGAAACTTCTGTCCCAGTTATTTTATAAAACAACAGATGATAAGACTAAGGGATAAGTGCCTAAGCTATGTGAGACAACCAAGCTTCTTCAGACCATAGACATGCACGCAGAACCCATGCCCCTTAGAGATATACTCTCCCCCCATTCCAATCAACGTCTTCTAAGTTTGACCAATGTTATAGATACAACTATGAACATTCATGATACCAAACCGATCTCAGTAGATCCACCATAGAATATATTTTCATATTGTATATATTTAATATTGTAGTTGATATTTTCCAATATATATTTGGTCAAGCTTAGTAAGTTTTGACTTTACTAAATTTCTACGCCTGATTCATTGTAACGGAGGTAGTATATATCTTCTACAGTATATTGTAAGGAATGGTCTACTGTTGAGATTGTGCTATCATAATTTTTTAATTCAGAGTTATTCTGAGTAGCCCGGTGATTTTTGTTTGTTTGTTTGTTATTATTAATACTTCTTGCAATTGGGAAATATTTATCCTCGAATCCATGCAAGTAATGAAAATTTAACTTTGGCAATCAATATATAAAGAAGGGTATCTGCATCGTCCACACGAGGTTGGTATTACTACTTACTAGACTCGGTAGACTCTGTCAGTGTACAAATTGACTTATATTTGTAGTCGAAAGCACTACCACTACATGCTTACATTTCATTATTTATTGCTGTGCTTAAAATGTCAAAATTTTCCCTTGTCCCTTTTTTAATGTTCTTTATGGTTGCAGTTTTGGTTTCCCGAACTATATGGTTAATACTTACATCCATGTTTAATTACTTTTCTTGTCAGGCAAAGTAAAAAAGCTTACCTTCTTATCGATTTCTCGGACTATTTGAAGATAAGTGTGTAAGCGACCATTTTGTTGCTCTTCATCTTGTAGTCCTTAGTAGAAGGGCTCATCTAGATTTTTGTTTCAGTTATGTCCTAGGTGCTGTTTTTCTGCAGCTTTGCCAAGTTTTGCTACTTTCAGAACATCCAATTGTTCAGAAGCTCATAGATCCCAGCCTTTTTATCCATCGTTTTACCGAACGTAAGTTAATCATATATTCTATTGTAATTTTTATTTAGTTGAGATTGTTTTGTTCAATAGTTGTGCACTTCTCTTCTACACATGGATCCATTATTTATGTCGTTCGCAAGCCTGCTTGCGTCTAGTACTTGACAAATCGTAACAAACAGCTAAAATGAAGTCCCCTTTCATTCTCACCGTCCTATTTATTTTTCGTATTCTTAAGACTAAATTATATTGTTCATCAATCCTGAATTAAACTTCATTGCTTGTTTTAAAAGATGGAATCTTCCTCTATGCCATTCTATTTATCCTTTGAGCCTTCCTCCGCGATCTTATATTCATCTCCCAACCCTTCTTCTAGGCACAATAAGCCTGCTGGAACCATTGCCCTTGTTTTTTTTCTTTCCTTTCAGCAATAGTCCAATCTTCTCACTGAATTTTTGTTTCATCCGCTGCATCCTTTTGTTTTGGCTGGATATATATTGAAGGGGGGCAATGACTCTACTGCTGCCAAGATCTACCGGTGTTTTGGGGTGCTGGATTTGCTTGTGACCCTAATTGATGGAGAAAAGTTATGTCCTTTTGGTTGCAAGGTCACTGCAATTTCATGATGAATGAGGCATCATCCTGTGTCTTGATTACAGTGCGGTGATGTTTCACAAAATGCCTGAGCTGAGTTTCTTGGATTTGAGGAGTTTCTTACCTAGATTTTCTGATTTATCATTCTATGGGGCGTGTAAGCTCCGAGCAATACCCTGACAACACACTTCACAGCGACCATGGCAGCACACGGCAGTAGGTGGCAGGAGCGGGGCATCCATGCATTGCTATCCAAGGAAGGACCAACAAGTACACGCTGGTTCTGTCATCGACAATGCAATAGGCAGATAAAGGGAGATAAAGAAGGGGAAGTAGAATAGTATTTATTTAGTTAGTAAGGATATATATTCAGGTGGAAAGAGACTGGCTTAGTTTGGACGATAAATAATGTGGTTTGTTCAGGAAGTTGGGGTTCCGCTCATTCTATTCTTAGGGCATCTCCAACCGTCCGGCCCCCCAGGGCTTCCGCCGTTGCCTTTTTGGCTTTGCGCCGGCGCAAACTTGGGCCTGGGGGGAGGTGAAGTTCCTAGTCGTTTCGGCCCCCAAGCGAACACAAACCAACATAATTTGAAAGTTCAATTTCCCGCCCCAAAAACAGCCCGAGTTCGGTGATCAAAGTAGCCACAGTTGGGCGATCATACAAAAAAGCAACAGTTCGGCGATCGAATCAAGCCATTGTCCGGCGATGTAGTGCCACATTCGGCATGCTGATGCGCAGATCAGATGGTCACCGGCGACACCTCGGCGTCATCATCCAGCTCGATGGGTGTGGTCGTTGGAGTAGGGGCAGAGCTCGGAGTGGCGGCCGACGCAGTGCTCGGAAGCGGCGTGGCCGAGCTCGTGTCGGCTGGAGTGGCGGGGCTCAGATCGGCTGGAGGGGTGGGAGTGGTCGAGCTCGTGTCGGCTGGAGTGGCGGTACTCGACGAAGGTGTCGGTGTCGCCGGAGCAATCTGGCTGAGGATCGCGTGCCGCTCCGCCATGAACCACGCCCTGACCTGGGGTCCATCGCAGCCGGGTCGGCTTCCATTAGGAAAGCCAAGTCAGTGTTCCTCTTCTTCGCCGCGGTGGTGGTCTTGAGGAGGTCGAGCTTGATGTCCTGCTTGGCCATGATCGTCGTCCACCTCGCTTCCGCCTTCTCCTCTCTCTTGGCGGTGTGGGTTTGAGCGTCGGCGATGCACGTCTCAATGGACGCTTGCAGCTTCGCTGTCACTGGCGCCGAGTCTCTCGCCTCCTTGGCCTTCTTGTGGCCGACAGGACGCCCGTCTGCCGCTCCAGCTGCCGGCGCGTCCGGGACATACCCCTTGCCCTTGCTGAGAGCAAGGCGAACTTGCGCCCACTTGTCACACCCCTCAATCTTCACGAAGACATGGAGGAATCTGAAGTCGACCTTCTCGTCGTCGCGGAACGCCTCCATCATCCGGACCATCTACATGGCCAACACAGGGCTGAAATGAGCAAACCGGCAACAATACAAGGGAAACCAAGGCGAAAGGAAGCTCACCTCCATCTCGTAGTTGGAGCCGCTCTTCGGCCGATTCTAGACCTCCTCTTGAATGCCATGCCACTTGTTGCAAGCATGCTGGATGATCGCCCAATGATTGGCCATGGCCTTCTCGCCGCGCTCGGTGGCGATCATGGAGTACTCGGGATCAACGATCCGGCGCTCATCGTATGATGTCTTCACCCTCTTCCAATAGTGATCCATGTTTTGATTGACGTCGACGATGGGGTCCAGGGTCACCATCATCCATGCCTCGACGAGGAGCACATCTTCCTTGGCGGTCCACTTGATGCGAGGCTCGACGGGAGGCTTCGGCACCTTTGGGTCCTTCTTCTTCGCCTTGCCTTTGGGCGGTGCCGGTGTTGTTCCTTCGCTGACTTCCACCTCTGCCGGCTTGGCCTCGGCTTCCTCGGTTTGCTGCGTACCAAAGCTGGCCTGCTGTGCATCCCCGCCGCCTTGTGAGAAGAATCTCGGACTTGCCGCCGAAGCAATGGAGCCGGTGGTGATGATTTCGTCCATGAACGCATCGCCTTGCATTCCGCCGAACATGTTGCGGGCGTCCTGGTTCGGGGCAAAAGGGAGGGCGCGGCGAAGCGAGGGTGAGCTTGAGTAGCTCGGCGAGCCTGCGTACAGTGGAGGTGGTGGAGGGCAGTGGGGAAAGGCGATGTTTAGGTTGAAGCCACCGTGCGGGTCGCCGTTGGCGTACTCGGGGAAGTAGTGGCGAGATGCGCTCCAACGCGGCGACGGGGATGGCGAGAAGCCCGTCAGCGAGGCGATGCTGGCTTGGCTGCCCCATCCGGCGAAAAGAGGATGAGGCGGGAGGCCGACCCTCATCTTGGCCGGGAGCGGCGGCGCCATGCTCGCCTCCACCTCCATCTCCTCCTCTTCCTCTTCCTCTTCCTCCTCCTCTTCTTGGCCGCCACCCTCGGCCAGGCGCTTGGCCCGCAACACCTTCTCCCTCGCCCGGCGGTGGATGTTCTCGCTCTTCCGGCGCTGCACGTCCGTTGTCCACCTGGCGTCCTCTTCATCGGTGCCCTCGGCTTCCTCTTCTTTTTCTCCTTCACGACGACGGCGGAGGCGGAGGAGGCAACCGCGGCGGCGGCGCTGCGGGGACCGGTGAACTTCTTGGGCGGCATGGCGGCCAGATCTGGGGAAATGGCGGGAACTGCCGGTGGGGAGGGAATATGTGGGGCAAAATGGAGGGAAAAGGCAAAACAATGGAGGGAAATCACCTTCCCTTGCCGACAAGGCTGGCCCACGTCGCCTTTTGCCCCTCCAGGCGGAGATTTTCGTTCGCGACGGCTAGAGATGCCCTTAGGCGTCAAGTTGAGCTTTCTGTGGAAAAGGTGCCCAATACCCATGTATCCCATATTGACTATCTATGGAACGCGAATAAGCTAGTACTATTCTAATCCCCGGCCAATCTACTCTCCTTTGATCTCCAGCGCCATGACCACACAGCCTCGCTCCTTGAAGTCATGCCCACCGTGCACGGACAAACCTCGGTCCTAGGACAGTTACCCACCATGATGCTGATAAAAACCATGACATGGGTCTAATGGAGGGATGGCGGGACCAGTGGCACCTCGGTTTAGATGGTGGAAGCAAGGTGATGAGTTGTGTAAGAGGAAATATTTTTTGTCCCTGAAACATCGTCCAGTAGACGGGTTATTCTGACGAGTATCCTGGTGAGCGCCATCTTAGACCACAACCAGGGTGGTTTAGGGCAAGGGTCAAATGGTACTGGAGTTTAGAAGGGCCAAGGAGTCTTCAAGAATACTTGAGGGGAAAACTACAATATTCCTTAATATTGCATGGCTTACTGGTCCGTTTTAGTTATCTGTTCAGGTATAGCGATTAGCGTGTGCCATTGCGAGAAAAGAGGAGATTGATTACATCTTAAGATGCAAAGAGAAAGGCTACGTAAAATAAGAGCTAGTGACACGCTAATAACAGAAAATATCTGTCCTTGTCTGTTTCTATTTGAATTTTGAAGAACTACTGTTAATAAGCTACAAAGGCTTTTAAGTAAATGTGTAATCAAAAGGTTGTCACATAGGAGCTACTTTGACTCCTGAATGAGCTTTTCCTTGCCCACATGGATGTTTGCTTGTAACGCCTGGTTTTTATGGTGTACATAACACACAGGTGTGCTACAGTAGTTAGGCGGACAATTGCACCTGTTAGAGAGAAAATGGTTCACGCTTTTTCCCCTCTAATTTATTGGTTTTGTCTGCAGGTTTACTTGGGAAAAGGGACAATGATGTCTCAGACACAGCTTTACGCATCGTAGCTAGCATGAAGCGAGATTGGATGCAGGCTAGCATCTTCTTCCTTCTAGCTTTTTATTTATGGTTTCTTTGCAAGGTTGTAATAGTTTGTCCTGCGTTGCAGACTGGGAGGAAGCCAAGTGGATTATGTGGTGCAGCATTATATATCGCTGCACTTTCGCATGGGTATAATTATACCAAGTCAAACATTGTAAGCTCAGATGCTCACTTAATTGAGAATTGTATTCAAAATTACTTCTTTTCTGTCGATCAACATTTATTCTGTAAATGCAGCACATCTGATGCATAATGTAGGTTCGTGTGTGAATTGACATAAACTGTGTTATGTTTGTCAGGTTGCTGTTGTGCATGTATGTGAGGCTACGCTAACTAAGCGCTTGATAGAGTTTGAAAACACAGATTCTGGTAGCTTGACGGTATGTATCTGCTTTACTTGAAGTTGCCAAATGGGGCCGTCTCTGTTCGTCAAATGACTTCAGTTCTACTAGGTTTTAGTCACTTTCCCAACCCTTTAGCGGAGATCAGTTCATGCAAATTGTTTGATTGTCAGCATCTTGTGGAAGTCATTCTTAAGCTGTCCATTCTGAAGCATACCAAAGTGATTATCATCCATGTGTGAGTGGGAGGTGTATCTCATGTGACAAGAATTAGACTTTGTGTGTGATACTAAAGCAAATAATTGTTATTTCCTTTTAGCCATTGAGACAGCTAATTATAGTCGATAGTATTTTATGTGCTAGAGCATTGGCATGCCATTTCATGTTGCTACAGTCTCATTTTGCCATCTATTACAAATGTGTCATTATCTGTCTTGACCTTGGATGGCATGCCAATATAATTTTTTATGTATGGCTGTATGCTATACTATGAATGAAAATGTACCCTGAGGATTAGGGTAGGGACAGGAGGGATCTTATTAATGACAAATTGTATTTACTGCCCACTTCTTTTTACATACAACATATTCATAAGCACTTCATGCCCTTATGCTAGATTGAAGATTTTCTGGCAAAGGCTGATGAAGAGCCTGTTTCAAAATTTTCACCCATGTCTGGAGAAGTCCTCTGCAAGCATAAGGATAAAGAAGCTGAGCATTTTGCTCATGGACTTTGTGAGAACTGCTACAACAAAGTAATAGACACTCACTATGTTTGTATTCCATTGGTTTTGATGCTTCATTCACCATTGACACATGACCTAATTGTTCAGTTTACTAAACTGTCGGGTGGACTGGATGGTGGTGCTGACCCTCCAGCTTTCCAACGAGCTGAAAAACAAAGACTGGAAGCTGCTAAAAAAGCCGAGGAAGCTGCTGCAATGAAGGAGGCAACATTAGGAGAGTCAGTTTGTGAGACACATAAATCTGATGTTGAACATAACATCATAAGCCCTACAAAGGTAATAATTTCTGTCCTGAACATACTCAAGCTCATGCTTCTTACCCTATGTACTCAACAATCAAGAGGTGCTACAGTACACCTGACTGCCTCCACTCATGTGAGATGTCACCGATGATGTCGTTATGGCCAAGAGTGGTATCACCACCCGTGCTTTGGGAGGTGGACTAGATTTAGGTGATAAGGTAACCTCACCAATGTTCTGTTTCTTGTTGGGGTAGAGAGAACTTCAGCGATACTGGATTCTTGCAAAATGAAAGATCTCAGGTGATGCTGGCCTCTCCCAGCTCCTTTGCTTCTTCTCCAGCTCCTTCCACTTGCCAAACACCCCAGGTTCTGATCTGGCTTGGATCGAACCCCATTTGTGTTGGCCATACATTATATACAACTAACCATTCGCATTTTTCCGAATTCAACGGGTGCAAAATGGTTACCCATGGTTAGTTGCCTTGGAAACCCTCGCTTATATGTTGATGGTGCTCTAGTTTCTAAGCAACGTGGGACTATTCTCCCAAATGTGCTTATGCATGCATGACCCAACAGTGTGCTGCACTTGGGGCCTTATTCCAACTGGGGCAGGTTATCACACAATTTCACAAGATAGGAGCAAATGGTTCACTTATCCGACCAGATACAGGACATACCAATAAGCCTAAATCTACCAGTCCTGCTGTACCTGAAGGATGTGAAATACAAAAAATAATTCTTTTTGGTGCTGCGGTATCTTCTGATGAATTATTTGAACCTATAAAATTTATTTATATTACCAAACTATTGATTTATTGCATCCTGATGTATCCCACATGTGTTACCTATTCATTACATCTTTCTGTTATTTTCCATTTTGTGTGCTCTATATGTTTTTTTTTTTGGAAATTCAGTTTGCCTTCTTTGAAACAGGATTCAGTTGGAGATAAATCTTCAAAGATTAGTTCCGAGGAAATTGCAAAGGATAATGTAGCTTCAAAAGACCCTGAAGTGGGAGGTTTGTTAGTTAACCCTGTGACATGCAATAGTAATTCCAGTTCAGTTTACCTGGCCCCTTTTGGGTTCTTATTGCCAAGTTGACTGTTGCTGATCAACTTTTGAATTCTATTTGACATCCTTAGGTGAAAACGGTAAAGCTGATGCTGATCCAGAAAGTTTTTCTGATATTGACGACCTGGAGGTACCATTATCCATACATCCGCTAAAGACACTTTTCAGACTAATTCGTTGCAGTATTTGAGCCTGAAAGATGTCCAGATAGGTTATTTGGGATCTCTAATGCTCCATTAATTTTGTAGGTTGATGGGTATCTTCACAATGAGGAAGAGACACAGTACAAAAAGATAATTTGGGAGGAAATGAACAAAGAATACCTAGAGGTAGTTACTGTACCTCTAGTAACACGAGACAGTTCTTATTCTGACCAGAGGGTGTAACTGTCTGCTGCTTTCTTTAACAGGAACAAGCTGCAAAGGAAGCTTTAGCAGCTGAATTGGCAGCTAGAGGTGTGGGCGTTGGAGAACATAAGGTATGCCATCTTAATAGTGTAACACAACCCTCCTGTGTATGCTTACTATTTTTGATTGAGTTCATGATTACCCTATTCATTTTTAATGTAGAAACGGAGACGTAACGAAGACACAAAGAACTCGACACCTGCTGAAACACCTGCAGAAGCAACATATAATATGTTAAAACGGAAGGTACTGAGCCATAGACACCCAAAAAATGTTTGTCGTGTGGACATTGGATTACATTTTAAACTAAGCATGTAAACAAACTGGCATTTAATAAATGACGTTGTTTCTTGCAGGGACTTGGGTCAAAAATCAACGTGGATGCAGTTGGTGGATTGTACAATGTATGCTCTCTTTGTTTATGGTCTCTGAATTTCTTCTTTGTTATGAATTCTTTGCCTCAGTGAGGGTTAATTGGTTATTTATTCTATAAACATGCTTACTGTATTAGTCTTGCTTGGAATTACAGTGCTCCTCATATTGACTTCTTTTCTTGTCTACTTTGTAATGTTCCTGATTTGCCCAAACGCATACTGTGAGCAGACAAAAGATGAAGATAGCGAGGCATATGAAAAAGATGACCTGGACTTTGACGGGGAATACGCACATGATGACGGTGAAACATTTGAAGGTGGTGAGGACTATGCTGATTTCAACAAGGACGGCTACGGCGATGGTGGTGGTGCTGAAGCATACGATGAGTACGACGAGCTTAATTTCTAATAGCAAAAAATATGCGAAAGCATATCAACAAAATCCATTCAGAGTTCCGGTCAACCCAGACATTCCATTCTATACAAGCGGGAATAAATCATTGCAACATTGTTCGTTTGTACAATGTTCTTTAGCACTAATTTTGTAGAACAAACAAGGTCTAATTAATGATGTAACCTTGGTATCCTGCATTCAGACCTCAGATCTGGTTGCCACTTTATGCCTAGAAGAAAATCACAGTGCCTAATGTCTCTTGTATGAATAATGTGCCGATGTGGGGCTGCATGTAGGCATTTGGGTTCATCGCATGGTAATGATAGACATCAGGCCATCTTGCTGCGATAATAGTAAATTTTTCTCTGCAGCGTCAAATGATATGTTCACGTAGTTGTGTGGATGCGAGTGAGGCCGGGCGGCGGAACTGGCCGCCATCAGACCGAGCAAATCTTGGCGCCGCTGCTAGCGGTAGCGGCATTGTCGTCGGTGATTGGAGTGAGTTGAGGATCTGGCTGATGCGGTCGACGAGTCCACCGTCCATCGGGTTCTCGTTTGTGCTCACCATGTACGCCTCCGCATAGGAGTCGTCTTGCCAGGCTTCTCAATGAGGAAGGGGTATGGAAGGAATTGATTCAAAATAAATATATTCACTATAAAACCTTTCTCAAGTTACTATGAGCCCCACCGACTCTTTTGGAAAGGTCACTTGCAGATTAAAGATTATTTTTTTAATACTTTTGTGACGGTAAATGACATGTATACCTGCTTCTGGGAAGACATTTGGGTGGGTGACGTACCACTTTCTCGTCATTACGCATCACTTTATAACATTACACAGAGGATTTTTTTGTCTAATGTTATGTTAGTAGTCCCGTTTAATATCCGTTTTAGACGGGTCTTAACCGGGAACTAGTGGACATCCTAGTTACGCTTGCTTCAACGGTTGATAAAGGTGGAGTGATAAAATGAACCAGATAAGTTATATGGAGTCTCACTACTTCACATTCTTTTACTATCAAGTCAATGTATAGCAATCTAATGAATGGCCATAAAGTTTTTCTTACAAAATAGATTTGGAAGATCAAGGTTGCACCAATTATAAAGATCTCTCTACGCCGTTCCTATAAAGAAGTGATTTCTAACTAAAGATAACCTCGCATTGCGATACATTGGAAAGGTTCTAAACAATGAGCTTTTTGTGACGATGATGAGACAACATATCACCTCTTTATCTCTTGCCAATTTGTTAGTCTTGTTTAGCGTATCGTGCACATAACATTTAATGTAAACCCTCAACTAATATTGCAAATATGTTTGGTAATTGGTCGAGAGAGATTGATAAAAAAACTAAGTCCCAAATTGTACTGGAGGTTTGAGCTTTAGTTTGGGATATTTGGAACACACAATAATATTATTTTTAATAAGACTGGAGTTGTTCATATCTTTCGGGTATTCCATATGACGTTGCACCGAATCTCGGAGCAGGGACACAAGGGCATAGGTGCAATTGTTTGTAACATTCTACTACATGATATTTTCCAGCTAGGGGCTGACTGGCCATCCAGTAATCTTCTAATCTGATGCATTGAGGCATGTCATTGCTTTTTTGGTGGCTGATTTTTGTATCGACCTTATGCGACACTTGAGATGTATACTTGAGACTATTTTTTTTAAACATGCTTGTGTGCATTTATCGATACATATGCCGCGATCTTCCTTTCTTTTTTAAAGGAAACTGAACTCGTATAATTTTTCCGGTTGGTTTGAAGCAGTGAACAAGATGAAATGCCGAACGGTTACACAGGAACACAGACTACGGGTTTGCATTCTACGACGTCGGGTTACCCGTCAATGCGCCGGCGCACCGACGAGTCGGAGAACCTGCGTACGTCGCTCATGGCCGACACGTCGACGGCCCTCCGGCTGACGCACCCCGTCAGCAGCCCAACCGGCCGCTCCCGGTTCTGCCTCATCGTCACCTGCGCCTTCCCGCGGCCGCTCCACTGAGAGCCGGCGCGGCCGCCACCGCGCTCCGACATGTCCACGGCGCTCGCGGTCACCACACTCCATTGGATGCTCGCCTCGCTGGGCTCGTAGGGGCTGTCATCGATCACGAGGCTCTTGATCTCGAACAGGTCCGAGCTCGAGTCGCTCCCGCTGTTGTCGTCGTCGTCGCGGCCTCCGTTTCTGCCGCCGCTGACTTTCACCGGAGCTTGAAGAGTGAAGCTTCCTCTCCTAAAGCTCGCGCTCATGTCCTGTCTCCCGACGGCTGCCACTTTCGCCGCGCCAAGAGACAAATTTGGATGCATGCCGGAGGCAACCACGCCACGGTTGCCCTCGCCTGCCAGGTCGAGGTTAGCCTTCTCCATCTTCAGGTCTCTGTACCACTCGATTCTCCTCGCTGCCGTCTTTCTTGATTCGGCGATCTCCTTCGCCACGCCGCCGTCGTCGATGCGCAGGGCCTTCTTCCCGGAGCACGGACGAAGGAGCTCGCCGACCTGCAGGCAGCAGTTCATCCCGCGGTATCCCAGGCGGCGACGCGCGTCCCGGAGGAGCACGGTCTGGCTGTTGGCGCTGGCCCCTGAACCGGCGCTCACCGCCGAGGCGCAGGTCCACGCCGGTTTGGTCAGTTGAACAGCGGGCCTCGCCACCGTCTCCACGGGCGCGGCGGAGCCCTCCTTGTGCTTGTGGTCGTAGTCCGTTGCCCCCTTGAAGTACCGCTCCGCCGAGAACACGTCGAGCTCGCCGTCAGCGTAAGTGCGCCGCCGGCTCGAGGTGCTGCTCTTCGCAGGGCCGGCCCTGACATATTGGGGCCCCGGTGCAAGACAAAAAAAATGGGCCTCCACACATAAATAATTATAGAGGTTTTTTTTATATTTCAATAGCAATTTACACATTGAACACGATTCTCTCCAAATATCGTTGACATACATTTTCTACATGACATATCAGAACACAAACATAAACAGATGCACTGGACGAATTATAAGATTATGTTGACACTTGAAAGTGTGAACAAAAGTACCTGGCTCTGGATGATTGAAAGCTTGAGTAGTTGACTGGTTGGTGTTGATTGCTCCTGCTCTTCCATGCCACGAGAACACAAACGGAAAAACCTTGCCGCCGGCTTGCTCTTGGACTGTCTGCTGGCTGCCACTGTCGCCTTCCTCCTCTCTCACACAAGCCTATGGGTAAGAGAAGACAGGTACGAAACAACTGAATCGAATCAGCCCGGGCAGATCGAATAAAAAAGGACAAGTAAACCTAACGGGATATCTAGAAGGGGATTGCTAGCCGTTGCAGATTGAGAAGGGAGTTGTTGCAAATCAGCAGATCGAGATCTCCTGCTCCATTAATTCCAAGAAGAGAGTGGCGTCCCATCCTCGGTGTGATTGGGAAGAGGGATGTGGATGGGGAACGAGGAGGCGAGCCCGTGCGAGAACGTTTTGATGAATTGACGAGGAGTCGAGGAGGCGTTCACGTTCTGTCCATAGGCCACGATCTATGTTTTTTTAGCGAAACATGCTCTCGGTCGTACCTAATGGGCCTGCTCCAGCCTTCCTGTACATACCTGGGTGGGGGGCCCTAAAAATCGTGGGGCCTGTGCGGCCGCACAGGCCGCACTTGCTCAGGGCCGGGCCTGGCTCTTCGGCGGCAATGGCACCCTCGCCGTGCCTGCCTTGATGGCCTCACTTGTGAGGTCAAGGCAGGCCGGTAAGGTGTCGTTCCGCCGCCGACCGAACAGCTCTTGTTCGTAGCTGACCTTGAAATCACCATTTCTTATGTGCTCCATCGTGCAGTACTGCAGTGCAATAGAACACAGCAATAGTCGTATATCAACTAAGTATCAAGTTTTCATGTATATATATCAATCCACAAGCACACAGAAACACTGAGAATATCCACACTTATAGAGACAACGCAAAAAGGATTGGTACACTCATCTCACCAACTTATCGTATAGAATAAATTAAAATGATTTAATTCTTTTTGTTGCTAATCTGTCTCTGTGAAGCAACAGTGGGGCAACAGGGATGAGATAATGTGGCTGTGAAGTGTGAACTGGTTCAGAAAGACGCGACGTGCCTGTTGCCCCACTGTTGCCCCACTGTGAAGTGTGAACTGTCTCTGTTATTGCATCAAATCTAAAGTTCTTTTCCCAAGAATGTATGCGAAACGTATGGCCCTCGCCCCTCCCGAAACCGACGCGACGTGCCGACAAAGGGAAGCCGGCCGGGAGGCCTCCATCTCCCGCCGACCGCGCTGCAGCCCCCGCACGCCCAGCCGCACAACAGCCGGACACCACCACGCACTCCACCCGACGGTGCAGCGCACGGGAAGCACCGCACACGGCTTCAGCCCGCCCGGCCCATCTGGGCCCAGATCGGGCCCTGTCAGCGCCGCTGCTGCTGGCAGCCAAGCCGAGGAGCCGCCGCCGCCAACTGCCGCACCACGCTGTCCGTCGTCGCTCCATCCCGCCGCCCAAATGCAGCGCCGCCCGCTGGCCGCCACGCGCGCCGGAGAGAATCGAGGCGCCGGCCATCTTCGCGTCCACCGCGGGTCGCCTCCGTCCACCTTTGGTAGCGGGGGCCGCCGCCACCGCGGCGAGGCCAGCGGCAGCGGCGGAGGAGAGGAGCTGTCGGGGGCCTGGCGGCGGCTCGGGCTACCCTGGTCGTCGACCAGGACGGGCGACGATGACGTCCTCGGGCGCCACTTCCTTCTTGAAGGCGTCGTCTTGGCGGTGGTCCCACTCCTCCGTCCGGAAACTTCCAGGAGAAACCCCAGATCCTCCGTGGATCGGGCGAGGGCGGAGCTTCCGTGTCGTATTCCCCTTGGGGCCTCGTCTTGGATGTTTCGTCGGCCAGAGGGACCCGTGGATGTTTGTGTTGGAAATATGCCCTAGAGGCAATAATAAAGAGTTATTATCATATTTCCATGTTCATCGTAATGTTTATTCTCCATGCTATAATTGTATTAACCAGAAACCTAATACATGTGTGGTTATGTAAACAACACAGAGTCCCTAGTAAGCCTCTACTAGACTAGCTCGTTGATTAATGATGGTTATGGTTTCCTAACCATGGACATGAGTTGTCAATTAATAATGAGGTCATGTCATTGGAGAATGACGTGATGGACAGACCCAACCAAGCATTGTAATATTGATCGGATCAATAAGTATATATTGCCATGTCTTGTATTGTCAAGTATCATGTTTCTTTGACCATGAGATTATGTCTATCCCGGGTACTGAGAAATACGACTTGGGGACTTCAAACGTCAATTCGTAACTGGGTGACTATAAAGGTGTCTTACAGGTATCTCCGAAAGTACTTGTTGATTTGCATGTATCAAGACTGGGATTTGTCCCTCCGTGTGACGGAGAAATATACTCTGGGCCCACTCGGTAATGCACATTCGGTATCGCTTGCAAGCACGTGACTAAAGAGTTAGCCACATGGAATGTTGTATTATGGAACGAGTAAAGAGTACTTACTAGTAACGAGATTGAGCTAGGTATGGTGATACCGCCGATCAGATCTCGGGTAAGTAAAATATAGCAAGATAAAGGAAATGGAATACGTTGACATCGTGGTTCACACCGATAACGATCTTCGTTGAACTTGTGGGAGTCATTATGTGCATCCAGGTCCTGCTAATGGCTATTGATCGTAGAGGAGTCTCGATCATGTCCACTTGTTCTCGAACCCGTAGGGTCACACACTTAAAGTTCGGTAACGCTAGAGTAGTTTTGGGATAATTATAATGGTTAGTCCGAAGGTTGTTCGGAGTCCCGGATAGGATCCGGGATATCACAAGGAGCTCCGGAAGAGTCCGGAGATAAAGTTTCATATATAGGAATGTGGTTTTTGAGTTCCGGAAAGGTTCAGGAATTAACCGATATTGTATCGGGGTTTTTCCTGAAATATTCCGGTGGGTCCCATGGTGGGGCCCACTATCCCGAATGTCCCACTTAGGATATTTGGCAGCCAAGTTCCTTCCTTGAGAAGTCTTGGCAGCTAGGTTCCTTCCTGGGGAAGCCTTGGAGGCTGGTTCCTTCCTGGGGATGATTTGGAGGCTGGTTTCTTCCTGGGGAAGATTTGGAGGCTGGTTCCTTCCTAGGGAAGCTCAGGAGGCAAGCCTCACAGCTCCTCCCCACATCCTACATAAGGAGGGTACCATTTGGGGAAAGAATGGGATTGATTCCTAAGCCGGTACGCTTCCTCTTGCTCCTTTCTCTTGTGGTCTTGGCTTGGTGAAGCCCTGCCCGCGTGAGAGCTCACCGAACCACCACAGCATCGTGCTGCTGGTTTGAATCCCATCTACTTCTCCTTCAAGCTTGCTGGATCAAGAAGAGGAGACGTTGCTGAGCCGTACGTGGTTAAATCTCGAGGCACCGCTCGTTGTGGTGCTGATCGGAGTGAACCGCATCAAGGTCTACACCAAGCTGCGTTGTGATTAACGTCCAACGCTCGTGTTCTTCGAGGGTATGTTGATTACCCTCCCGTTACTTGCATCTCCTTAAATAAGATCTTTGGGTGTTGCTTCCGCATGTGAGAGAATTTTTTTGATTTTCTGTCACGCATATCCCTACAGTGGTATCAGAGCCGTGCTTTGCGTAGTTGCTTTGTACGGATAGAACACAAGGAGTTGTGTGGCATTTGATATTTATTGTTGCTACCCTCTCACGTGTACTTCTTGGTTTTGTGGCATGGTAAGATGCAGCGGCCCGGACCAACTTTACAGTCTTCGGATTGAGGCCGGTTCTGCACTTGACATGCAACTGGTTTGCATATGCGGCTGGCGGGTGTCTGTCACTCTTATCATAGTGATGGCCCTTCACGTAGTTACCTGCATGAAAAGTAAATGGGTTAGGTTGAGACTCCAAGTGCAGAGTGTGTAGTAAGTGGAAGACGTGTTTTCCCACGAGGGGTGACTCGAGGGTTTAATATCGAACTCTCGGGAATCAGTAGTGAAGATTTATCTTTCCTATCCTTCTTTTGGTTACCTACAAAACAAAGTAAATGTTTTGGTCCTCAACCTCACCTAGTGGTTGTCAAGCACAAGGTGTGAGAATGATATCAAGATAATATGCAATGCAAACAAGAAATAAATATGCAATGGTGGTAAATAAATATGCAAGGATGGTGGTAGCAATGATAAATGATATTTTTGGGTTTTATATGATGAATGCAAGATGTAAAAGTGTTTTTGTATTTTCGGATTTTTAAATGGCAGAAAATGGAAAAGTGGTAAAAGTGGTTGGAAAGGTGTTTCTTATGATTAAAAATGGACCGGGGTTCATGGTTTCACAAATGCACTCTCTCTTTAATAAAGTGGTAGACAATGGAACACTAGAGTTGACATATGAGATTGCAACACAACAGTTTAATGACAAGTTATAATTATATGGGCATCACGTCCTAACATAGAGACCTTTTGGTTATTAGTCTCTCTTATACTCCACCAAGATGCGAACTAAATCATAACACCTCAGTAATTAAGATAACTCAGAGTATAGCAATAAGTATCATGACATGAAGTTAAAATAAGAACATGCTAGATCTAGTCATGGAGGAAGTGGCAATGGTCACACCCACATCTCCGGTAGCATGGTATTTCTTTTTATCCCTAGTGAGGCAACAAAGTAAGGTAGATACCCAAGTGGATCGCAGAACTTTCTCTCACGTTCACTGCACTAGCCACCCCCCGTTACTCCAACTAATGCACACGTTCCCCCTCACACGCTCTCATAAACATGCTTGATCATGACAAGTAAATAAGAACGGGGTACATAATATGCATCTACTTTCATAACTGAAACAAAACCATTGCAATCTCAAACATATATTAACTCATAAAAAGATCCACCACAAAGGTATTACATAGATGACCGTAATCATGTTCAGCAGCTCATACGGTACTAATTAGTGAAGCTCAGAGAGAGAGAGATACATAAGTTACTTCCACAAACCCATAGTCCAGAGGTGGACTACTCCCTCTTCATCATGGAGACGGTGGAGAAGTCGTTGGAGAAGATGGAGACCACGCCGGCAGCGCCCCGCCGGAGTTTTCCCCCTCCAATCTGCAACTCCAGGTCTCTGTTTCGGTGTTTCTGTGTTTCTGCGGCGCTCCTTCCAGAGAACGTCGGGGGACTATTTTTATAGGCGGTTTTAGGTCAAAACGAGTCGGTGGAGGAAAGATCGACGGCAACGGAGCTCCGAGGCCAAAAGGGGGGTCCCACGCGGCCAGGTACATGGCCGCGTGGGCCCACTCATCTGGCCCTCGGGCCTCCGCTTGTTTGCTTCCTTCGCTCCCACGCTTTGTTCCTTCCAAAAACTGATGCTCGTAAATTTCCAGGTCATTTGGACGTCGTTTGGGTCCCTGAAACATTAAAATATAGAAATAGGGTTTTCTGCCTGTGCAGGGTTAATTCCATAAAAATAGGAAACATACAAATATTCCCAAAATCATTATAAAACAGTGATATAACCCTTATATGATGCAAATATGACTGGAATATAAGTAATAATGCAAAGTTCATGTATGCATTTTACATGCATCAACATCCCCAAGCTTAACCTATACTCGTCCTCGAGTATGAAGGTGATAAAACTAACATGGACTTTGCAATTTAATACTATCAATGGATATCAAAGATGATTACTATTGCTACATAGAGTCAAATGATTCATTCTTAAAAGGAGTAGCAATATGCAAGATAGTTTATGAAGTGATATCAAGTATTCAATGCAAGGATGTTCAATGATAATTCACAAAGTGTAACATAAGAGAAGTACTATGGACCACATGTATGCATAATGATAAGTAAGAACATCCTACAATGGTCATAGAGTATTGATGAAAATCTGAATATAAAAGGTGGACACTTTGGAAAGATATATATATGAGTAGAGGTAAAGCATGAATAAATTTCATCTAACTTCTGAACTTCTCTACTTAAGTTAATGATTGTAATGTGGTAATCCTTGGTGTCAAGCTCTCATTCCCCTATCATAGCATCTTGAATGATTAAGTTTAAAGTGAAAGCAAATATGAGTAGTGTGCTTGACAAAGTACAGGTTGAAAGTCTCATGCCCCTTGAATACAAGTACCTACTCCATGTGTTACTCAACTTGGGAAACAAAGCAAGTTCAAGTTAAATATCATTGTAAGTATCATTAAGAGCGTCAACTGGGGTACCTCTTGTCCCAGGATATGGAACAAGCCCATATCAAAATGACAAGACAAACAAACACAATGAACAATCTCAACACCCTTTTTATTTACCATTAGATAGCTTTTTATTGTAAGGTGTATCACAGAAGGTTCACCATAGCATGTAAGTAAATTTCCACCATGAATGATGCATGGCTTAGATTAGCGGCCCAGGCGTCTCTCTAACCATTTATACAAACTCATTTAAACTCACTTCATTTCCACATTTATTTCACCCATGGTAAGCATCCATAAACAAAAGTACATGATATCAACTAAATGAATGAAGTGCATGTTGAAAGCTTGCCATGTGACAGCACATATGAGCTAACTCTCAACCAAAGACATTTGTCAAGCCCACAACATCATAATTTTAATCACAATGGGTCATATTTTATTTATGCAATGAAAGTAAAGTGTGCATCAAGTTCGAGAGAGCTCTATAACCAACTTTTCCCATAACAATCAACAACATAAGCATTTTCATTCAGAGGTATAGATAACACAAATATCATGATAAACATACTCGGAATAGCATAAAGCTAATAGGTAGATATGGTGGACTCACTGGAAAAACTTTGGTTGAAGGTGTTGGAAACAAGTTTTTGCTTGTTGGAATTTTTGGGCTAGCAAGAGGGAGAAAGTTGACCATCTAAATGCATGCATGAGTGTCCATAGAACTAACTAATCCATGTTAAACAAGGTAAATAACATTCAGCATCAAAACATGAATAAAAGATAGCTCTTGATAAAATACTTGCAAATTATTACTCATTAACAAGCTCATGAATCATGCAACTATATGTATCTTTTAAAATCAACTCAACATCCCTTTTCCCAATCTTATAATAGCATCCAACATAATTCAACCCAAATTTCCAGTAGCTCTCTCATATATAAATGATAGTGTGGTGGTCTCACAAAATAAAAATCAAACCAAACAAACAAAAAGACGCTCCAAGTTTATGCGATAAAGTGTTTCGATCGAAAAACAGAAGTTAGACGTGTGCAAACCGAGAGTGTGTAGGTCCAGTGGGGTTGTCTTCACATCCCCAAGCTTATGGTCTTCACCATCCTTGGATAGCTCTTGGTGCATCTCCTCTAATCCCTGTGAAAAAACTTCAAAACACCGTTTCTCCCATTTCTTTTCTGTGGGGTGCATTAGTAGTGATAAACAAATAGATTTCTTGCTGCATATAATCCTTAACAAAAATTCATATGAATGTCCAGAAAGTGTATAATGTTGTATGCCTACTCATAAACTCAATTGGATCAAAAAGATTCAAGTTAAAAGTTCTAAGCATGCATCAAACAAAATGGGACAGAATCTGTCCAGAAAAACAGCAGCAAAACGTATTTTTCTACCCTACTTAACTTTGTCGAAAATTCCGAAAAATTCATGCATACAGAGGATGAAAAGTTGCAACTACAGTTCAAATATGAGCTCATTCGGAGTTACAGAATAAGAATTAAAAATCATACCGTGCACAGATTCGTGCAGGAATAAAATCTCCGAACGCTATAAGCAACTTTTCAACCAAAATGAGTAAAACTTGGCACTTTATTAAAAATTCCAGAAACTAAACTAAACACAAGTCTCTTGTTACAGCAAGAGGACACAAAGAAAATCACAAATAAAAACAACCGGGTTGCCTCCCGTAAAGCGCTTTCTTTATAGCCATATAGCTAGGCTTCTTACTTGATGTTTATTGTGGACGAAGCTCATGAGGGAGCTTGAACTTTGTGTGTCCCTCTTCCTTGGGAAGTGTTCCATGCACTTCTTGTGTGGAAACTGAAACTTCACATTCCCTTCTTTTGAATCAATGATAGCACCTGTAGTACGAAGAAAAGGTCTTCCAAGAATAATTGGACTAGAGGTTTTATTCCCCATATCCATGATTAGAAAATCAACAGGCACAAATGTCATATGTAACTCTACCATAACATCACTTACTTTCCTAAAGCATGTTTAATGGAATCATCAGCAAGTGCAAGTTCAATAGAGCATTTTTCAAGATTTTTCAATTCAAGTACTTCATATAGTTCTTTAGATAAAACAGAGACACTAGATCCTAGATCAAGTATAGCATGGTGTGTCTCTTTTCCAATGGTTACTAGGACTTTGGGAATCCATATATCCCCAAGCTTAGGTGGTATCATAGCCTCTTGGTTGTACCTAGCAATCTTTTCTTTTAACACATGATTAGCAATATAAGAACCAAAACCAGCTTGGTTAAGTTGATGGAAGGATCACTTGCAAATTTTTGTAAGATAGATATTAATTCATGCAAGCTACAATTCTCTAAGTCAAGCAATGGTTCCTTGACTTCACTAAGCATTTTAACTTCCTCAACTTTCTCTCTTTCATTACCATAATAGTTTCCTTAGCAATTCTCTCTTGCTCATGAATATGTTCCCAAGATTTATTTATAACCTCTTGACAATATTTAATTGTTTCCTCATGTTTTTGAGCTATAATGGTGTTCTTTAATGAGGAAACTTCCTTAGTGAGCTGATCTACCCTTTCAAACAAAGAGTCTTGTTTTTCAAACTTAGATATAAATTCCTTATTAAGCTCCTTTTGAGTAGATATAAATGATCTAATGGTGTTTTCCAAATCACTAGAAACATTACTACTAGTGGCATATTTGTTTGGCACATATGGGGGTTTATTATAAGAGTTATAATTGTTGTTACCATACCCATTATTACCATAGTTCCTAATGAAGTTGACATCAATATTTTCAGGATTATTACCAACTAATTCTTGCAAAGGCACATTTTCAATATTTTGTTTATTAATGAAAGCAAGAATAGTATCCATTTTAGATGACAAATCATTTGTTTCTTCTATGGAGTTCACTTTCTTAGAAGGATTAGGTGCTCTATCAGTATGCCATTGACTATAGTTTTGCAAAATACTTTCCAATATGTTCTTAGCTTCTACTATAGTTTTTCCCATAAACGCACCTCCAGCAGCAGAATCAAGAATATTTCTAGACATGTAATTTAGACCATTGTAAAAAGAGTGTAATATGGTCCATTCGTTGACCCCATGTGATGGACAAGTTCTAAGCATAAGTTTAATCCTATCCCAAGCCATAGCAACATGTTCATTTTCATTTTGCCTAAAAGAAAGAATGTTGTTTCTATTTTGCAAAATTTTAACAGGAGGATAGTATTTCTTAATGAAAGCTTCTTTTAAATCATCCCAAGTTTTAATGCTATCAATAGGTAATGAATGCAGCCACTCTTTAGCTTTTCCTCTAAGTGAGAAAGGAAATAACTTCAGTTTTAGAATATCACTTTCCACATTTTTAAATTTCTGCATGTCACATATTTCAACAAAATCATGAAGATGCATAGAGGCATCCTCCATAGCACTACCGCCAAATTGTTCCCTAGTTATCAAGTTCAACAAACTAGGACTTACTTCATAACTATCAGCATTTATCTTAGGTGTGGCATGCGTGAAAAATAAATGGGTTAGGTTGAGACTCCAAGTGCAGTGTGTGTAGTAAGTGAAAGACGTGTTTTCCCCACGAGGGGTGACTCGACGGTTTAATATCGAACTCTTGGGGAATCAGTAGTGAAGATTTATCTTTCCTATCCTTCTTTAGGTTACCTACAAAACAAAGTAAATGTTTTGGTCCTCAACCTCACCTAGTGGTTGTCAAGCACAAGGTGTGGGAATGATACCAAGATAATATGCAATGCAAACATGAAATAAATATGCAATGGTGGTAAATAAATATGCAAGGATGGTGGTAGCAATGATAAATGATATTTTTGGGTTTTATATGATGAATGCAAGATGTAAAAGTGTTTTTGTATTTTTCGGATTTTTAAATGGCAGAAAATAGAAAAGTGGTAAAAGTGGTTGGAAAGGTGTTTCTTATGATTAAAAATGGACCGGGGTTCATGGTTTCACAAATGCACTATCTCTTTAATAAAGTGGTGGACAATGGAACACTAGAGTTGACATATGAGATTGCAACACAACAGTTTAATGACAAGTTATAATTATATGGGCATCACGTCCTAACATAGAGACCTTTTGGTTATTAGCCTCTCTTATACTCCACCAAGATGCGAACTAAATCATAACACCTCAGTAATTAAGATAACTCAGAGTATAGCAATAAGTATCATGACATGAAGTTAAAATAAGAACATGCTAGATCTAGTCATGGAGGAAGTGGCAATGGTCACACCCACATCTCCGGTAGCATGGTATTTCTTTTTATCCCTAGTGAGGCAACAAAGTAAGGTAGAGATACCCAAGTAGATCGCAAAACTTTCTCTCACGTTCACTGCACTAGCCACCCCCCGTTACTCCAACTAATGCACACATTCCCCCTAACACGCTCTCATAAACATGCTTCATCATGACAAGTAAATAAGAACGGGGTACATAATATGCATCTACTTTCATAACTGAAACAAAACCATTGCAATCTCAAACATATATTAACTCATAAAAAGATCCACCACAAAGGTATTACATAGATGACCGTAATCATGTTCAGCAGCTCATACGATACTAATTAGTGAAGCTCAAGAGAGAGAGATACATAAGTTACTTCCACAAACCCATAGTCTAGAGGTGGACTACTCCCTCTTCATCATAAAGACGGTGGAGAAGTCATTGGAGAAGATGGAGACCATGCCGGCAGCGCCCCGCCGGAGTTTCCCCCTCCAATCTGCAACTCCAGTCTCTGTTTCGGTGTTTCTATGTTTCTGCGGCGCCCCTTCCAGAGAACGCCGGGGGACTATTTTTATAGGCGGTTTTAGGTCAAAACCGAGTCGGTGGAGGAAAGATCGACGGCAACGGAGCTCCGAGGCCAAAAGGGGGGTCCCACGCGGCCAGGTACATGCGCCGCGTGGGCCCACTCATCTGGGCCCTCGGGCCTCTGCTTGTTTGCTTCCTTCGCTCCCACGCTTAGTTCCTTCTAAAAACCGATACTCGTAATTTTCCAGGTCATTTGGACGTCGTTTGGGTCCCATAAAAATTAAAATATAGAAATAGGGTTTTCTGCATGTGCAGGGTTAATTCCATAAAAAATAGGAAACATACCAAATATTCCCAAAATCATTATAAAACAGTGATATAACCCTTATATGATGCAAATATGACTGGAATATAAGTAATATAGTGCAAAGTTCATGTATGCATTTTACATGCATCACATAGTGAAACCGGATTTACAATGGAGGGCTTATAGAAGTTAATAAGCAACTTGTATTATCAGCGTTGTGGTTTTTGCGTAGGTAAGAACGGTTCTTACGCAGCCCCTAGAAGCCACGTAAAATTGCAAAAATCAAGGGAGAGGCGTCTAACTTGTTTTTGCAGGGGTGGTTGTGATTTGGTATAGCCCAATTTTACAATATTTGTTGTATGAGATGCACATTGATTGTAATATTATTTTGTGACCTGCGTGTCATGAGATCGGCAGCCGGCAGGAGCCAAATGGTTGTCTTATTATTTTGTGACCTGCGTGTCAACTTAATACGCCATGTAATTGCATTACTTTATCGCTAAGGAGTTAGCAATAGTTGTGGATGCAATGTGATGGAGGCAACCATGCATCTTGCTGGAGGGATGATGGAGATCATGCCGTGTGTTCTAGATGGAGATCAAGACGCAAGAAAAGGGCTATACCATATCACATTGTTTAAGCATGTGATGTTTATCCTTTATGCATCTTATTCTGCGTGTGCACGACGGTAGCATTATAAGATGATCCCTCACTCAAAATTAAGATCGTGTTCTCCCCAAGTATGCCACCGCCAAGACAGTTCTTCGTTTCTAAGCACCACGTGATGATCGGGTGTGATGGATTCTACGTTCCACACAGCGGGTGTTGCTCGAGCCTAGCATGTACAGACATGGCCTCGGCACACAGGCAGATATACTTGGGTTAGCTTAACGAGCCTAGCATGTGCAGACATGGCCTCGGAACACAAGAACCGAAAGGTTAAACACGAATCATATGGTTGATATGATCAACATGGTTGATGTTCACCATTGAAGCTACATCGGCTCACGTGATGATCGGAGTTTGGTGTGGTGGATTTGGATCGTGTTCCACTTAACAACTATGAGGGATGTTGGTTTAAGTGGGAGTTCACTTGGTAATTTGATTACACTGAACTCTTTATCATGAACAAGTCTAAAATTGTCTTTGCAAATTATGTTGTAGATCATGGCACGCAACGTAGCTCAGTTCAACATCAACGCGTTCCTTGAGAAAGAAAAACTGAAAACATCTGGGTCCAACTTCAATGACTGGCACCGCAATTTGAGGATTGTCCTCAATGGGTGTAAGAAGCATTATGTGCTCGATGCAGCGCTAGGTGACCCACCTGCAGTCAGTGCTCCCACTGAAGAACTGAACGCATTTGATGCGCGCAGTGATGACCACACGATAGTTAAATGTGCAATTCTTACATCTCTGGAGCCAGATCTCCAGAAACGTTTTGAACTTCACGGGGCATTCGAAATGGTCGAAGAGCTGAAAACTATGTTTCAGACTCAAGCCCGTGCTGAAAGATATGAGATATCTGAGAAGTTCTTTACTTGTAAGATGGAGGAGCACAGCTCTGTCAGTGAACATGCTTTAGCCATGTCCGGCTATATCCAACGCCTTACTCAGCTGGGAATTGTCATCCCAGACGAGTTGAACACTGATAGGGTGCTCCAATCACTACCACCGAGTTACAAATCGTTTGTGCTCAACTATAACATGCAAGGGATGAAAAAGTCGATTCCCGAGCTTTTCGCAATGCTGAAATCTGCGGAAGTGGACATCAAAAAGGAACATCAAGTGTTGATGGTCAACAGAACCACCGGCTTTAAGAAAGCTAAGGCAAAGAAGGGAAATTCAAGAAGGATGGCAAACCTGTTGCCACGCCTGCGAAGAAGCCCAAGGCTAAGCCTGAAACGGTGTGTTTCTACTGCAAAGGGGAAGGTCACTGGAAGCGCAACTGTGCCAAATACTTGGCGGATAAGAAGGCTGGCAATATCAAAGGTATATATGATATACATGTTATTGATGTGTACCTTACTAGTTCCCGTAGTAGTGCCTGGGTATTTGATACCGGTTCGGTTGCTCACATTTGCAACTCGAAACAGGAACTGCAGAATAAACGGAGACTAGCAACGGATGAGGTGACGATGCGCGTCGGGAATGGATCAAGAGTTGATGTCATCGCCGTCGGCATGCTACCTCTACATTTACCTTCGGGACTAGTTTTAAACCTAAATAATTGTTATTTGGTGCCTGCGTTAAGCATGAACATTATATCTGGATCTTGTTTATTGCGAGACGGTTACTCATTTAAATCTGAGAACAATGGTTGTTCTATTTCTATGAGTAATATCTTTTATGGTCATGCACCGGTTGTAAATGGTTTATTCTTGTTGAATCTCGAAAGTAATTCACACATCCATAACATTGATGCTAAAAGATGCAAGATGAATGATGATAATACCACATACTTGTGGCACTGCCGTTTAGGTCATATTGGTGTAAAGCGTATGAAGAAACTCCATACTGATGGACTTTTGGAGTCACTTGATTTTGAATCATTTGACACGTGTGAACCATGCCTTATGGGCAAGATGACTAAAACTCCTTTTTCCGGTACGATGGAAAGGGCAAGTGACTTATTGGAAATCATACATACTGATGTGTGTGGACCGATGAGCATTTCGACACGCGGTGGATATCGTTACTTCATAACCTTCACTGATGATTTGAGTAGATATGGGTATATTTACTTAATGAAACACAAGTCTGAAACTTTTGAAAAGTTCAAAGAGTTCCAGAGTGAAGTGGAAAATCATCGTAACAAGAAGATTAAATTTCTACGATCTGATCGTGGAGGTGAATATTTGAGTTACGAGTTTGGCATGCATTTGAAGACTTGTGGAATTGTTTCACAACTCACGCCACCTGGAACACCACAGCGTAATGGTGTGTCCGAACGTCGTAATCGCACTTTATTAGATATGGTGCGTTCTATGATGTCTGTATCCGATCTGCCAATGTCGTTTTGGGGTTATGCATTAGAGACAGCCGCATTCACTTTAAACAGGGCACCATCTAAATCCGTTAAGACGACGCCATATGAGATATGGTGTGGCAAGAAGCCAAAGTTGTCGTTTCTTAAAGTTTGGGGATGCGAGGCTTATGTCAAAAGGCTGCTGCCTGATAAGCTCGAACCCAAAGCGGAAAAGTGCGTCTTCATAGGATACCCTAAGGAAACTGTCGGGTATACCTTCTATCACAGATCCGAAGGCAAAGTCTTTGTTGCCAAGAATGGATCCTTTCTTGAGAAAGAGTTTCTTTCGAAAGATGTGAGTGGGAGGAAAGTAGAGCTAGACGAGGTTGTTGAACCTTCTCCCGAATTGGAGAGTAGCGCAGCGCAGGAAGTTGTTCAGGCGCCGCTTTCACCAACTAGAGAGGAAGCTAATGATGGTGATCATGAAACTTCGGTCTTAGCTGAAATTCGCAGGTCGGCTAGGATACGTACCGCTCCTGAGTGGTACGGTAACCCTGTCATGAATGTGTTATTGTTAGACAATGACGAACCTGCGAGTTATGAGGAAGCAATGATGAGCCCAGACTCTGGGAAATGGCAAGAAGCCATGCAATCCGAAATGGAATCCATGAGTGAAAACCAAGTATGGACTTTGGTTGATCTTCCTGATAGCCGCAAGGCTGTCGAGTGTAAATGGATTTTCAAGAAGAAAACAGACGCTAACGGTAATGTCACCGTTTATAAAGCACGACTTGTCGCAAAAGGTTTTCGACAAGTTCAAGGAGTTGACTACGATGAGACTTTCTCACCCGTAGCGATGCTTAAGTCTGTTAGGGTTCTACTAGCAATTGCTGCATTTTTCGATTATGAAATTTGGCAGATGGATGTCAAAACAGCGTTCCTCAACGGAAACATTGAAGAAGAGTTGTATATGATACAACCCGAAGGTTTTGTCGATCCTAAGGATGCTGGTAAAGTATGCAAACTTCAGCGTTCCATTTATGGGCTGAAGCAAGCATCCCGGAGTTGGAACATTCGCTTTGATGATGTGATCAAAGGTTTTGGATTTGTCCAAAATTATAAAGAAGCGTGTGTTTACAAGAAAGTGAGTGGGAGCTCGGTCGCATTCCTAGTGTTATATGTGGATGACATATTACTTATTGGGAATGACGTGGAGCTGCTTAACAGTATAAAAGGTTATTTGAATAAGAGTTTTTCAATGAAAGACCTTGGTGAAGCTGCTTACATATTAGGCATTAAGATCTATAGAGATAGATCGAGACGCTTGATAGGACTCAGTCAAAGTACATACCTTGACAAAGTTTTGAAGAAGTTCAAAATGGTTCATGCAAAGAAAGGGTTCTTGCCCATGTTGCAAGGTAAGGCATTGAGTAAGACTCAGTGTCCAACTACGGCAGATGAAAGAGAGAGGATGAGTAAAATCCCCTATGCCTCAGCCATAGGCTCAATCATGTATGCCATGTTGTGTACTAGACCAGATGTGTCTCATGCTCTTAGTTTGACGAGCAGGTACCAGAGTGATCCTGGAGAGGAACACTGGACAGCAGTTAAAAATATCCTTAAGTACTTGAGAAGAACTAAGGACATGTTTCTTGTCTATGGTGGTTGTGAAGAGCTCGCCGTAAAAGGTTACGTCGACGCTAGCTTCGACACTGATCCAGACGACTCGAAATCTCAATCTGGATACGTTTTTTTTTGAATGGAGCTGCGGTTAGCTGGAGGAGTTCCAAGCAGAACGTTGTTGCGGCATCTACATTAGAGGCGGAATATATGGCTGCTTCCGAAGCAGCAAGAGAAGGGATATGGTTGAAGGAGTTCACCACAGAGCTCGGTGTGATTCCGAATGCACTGGATCCTATGGAGATCTATTGTGACAACACTGGTGCCATTGCTCTAGCCAAGGAACCAAGATGTCACAAGACCTCCAAGCATATCAAACGCCGTTTCCATCTAATTCGTGAAAGTGTTCACGTGGGAGATATTAGGATTTGCAAAGTACATACGAGTCTGAATGTTGCAGACCCGTTGACTAAACAGCTTCCACGAGATAAACATGATCAGCACCTGAAGTCCATGGGTGTTAGATCTTTACCAATGTAAACTAGATTATTGACTCTAGTGCAAGTGGGAGACTGTTGGAAATATGCCCTAGAGGCAATAATAAAGAGTTATTATCATATTTCCATGTTCATGGTAATGTTTATTCTCCATGCTATAATTGTATTAACCGGAAACCTAATACATGTGTGGTTATGTAAACAACACAGAGTCCCTAGTAAGCCTCTACTAGACTAGCTCGTTGATTAATGATGGTTATGGTTTCCTAACCATGGACATGAGTTGTCAATTAATAACGAGGTCATGTC
This sequence comes from Poa pratensis, assembly GCA_947311845.1. Lineage (NCBI taxonomy): Eukaryota > Viridiplantae > Streptophyta > Magnoliopsida > Poales > Poaceae > Poa > Poa pratensis. Next base: position 6,128,298 of record CAMZMU010000113.1, on the reverse strand, counting down.
ATTGGAGAATGACGTGATGGACAGACCCAACCAAGCATAGCAATATTGATCGGATCAATAAGTATATATTGCCATGTCTTGTATTGTCAAGTATCCTGTTTCTTTGACCATGAGATTATGTCTATCCCGGGTACTGAGGAATACGTCTTGGGGACTTCAAACGTCACTTCGTAACTGGGTGACTATAAAGGTGTCTTACAGGTATCTCCGAAAGTACTTGTTGATTTGCATGTATCAAGACTGGGATTTGTCCCTCCGTGTGACGGAGAGATATACTCTGGGCCCACTCGGTAATGCACATTCGGTATCGCTTGCAAGCACGTGACTAAAGAGTTAGCCACATGGAATGTTGTATTATGGAACGAGTAAAGAGTACTTACTAGTAACGAGATTGAGCTAGGTATGGTGATACCGCCGATCAGATCTCGGGTAAGTAAAATATCGTGAGACAAAGGAAATGGAATACGTTGACATTGTGGTTCACACCGATAACGATCTTCGTTGAACTTGTGGGAGTCATTATGGGCATCCAGGTCCCGCTAATGGTTATTGATCGTAGAGGAGTCTCGATCATGTCCACTTGTTCTCGAACCCGTAGGGTCACACACTTAAAGTTCGGTAACGCTAGAGTAGCTTTGGGATAATTATAATGGTGAGACCGAAGGTTGTTCGGAGTCCCGGATAGGATCCGGGATATCACAAGGAGCTCCGGAAGAGTCCGGAGATAAAGTTTCATATATAGGAATGTGGTTTTTGGGTTCCGGAAAGGTTCAGGAATTAACCGATATTGTATCGGGGTTTTTCCTGAAATGTTCCGGTGGGTCCCATGGTGGGGCCCACTATCCCGAACGTCCCACTTAGGATATTTGGCAGCCAAGTTCCTTCCTTGAGAAGTCTTGGCAGCTAGGTTCCTTCCTGGGGAAGCCTTGGAGGCTGGTTCCTTCCTGGGGAAGATTTGGAGGCTGGTTTCTTCCTGGGGAAGATTTGGAGGCTGGTTCCTTCCTGGGGAAGCTCAGGAGGCAAGCCTCACAGCTCCTCCCCACATCCTACATAAGGAGGGTACCATTTGGGGAAAGAATGGGATGGATTCCTAAGCCGGTACACTTCCTCTTGCTCCTTTCTCTTGTGGTCTTGGATTGGTGAAGCCCTGCCCGTGTGAGAGCTCACCGAACCACCACACCGTCGTGCTGCTGGTTTGAATCCCATCTACTTCTCCTTCAAGCTTGCTGGATCAAGAAGAGGAGACGTTGCTGAGCCGTACGTGTGTAAATCTCGGAGGCACCGCTCGTTGTGGTGGTGATCGGAGTGAACCGCATAAAGGTCTACACCAAGCTGCGTTGTGATTAACGTCCAACGCTCGTGTTCTTCGAGGGTATGTTGATTACCCTCCCCGTTACTTGCATCTCCTTAGATAAGATCTTTGGGTGTTGCTTCCGCATGTGAGAGAATTTTTTTGATTTTCTGTCGCGCATATCCCTACAGTTTGGTGGTCAGTGGCGACGATCTTCTCGTCTTCGTCTAGGTGGTGCGTAGCCCTAGGGCCGGCGTGGATGTCAGAGCGGCAACTCCGATCTCGCCTCCGCTGCGTCGCGTTGAGGTGCGTGGGTGTCGGCCTTTCTTGCTTGGGCGGTTTCGTCGTCGACCTGTGTGGAGCGTGGCCCGTGGCCAGCGTGGATGTCGGTGCGGCGGCTCCGGGTTGTGCCTCCGCTGTTGCGTTGAGGGGTGTCGGCCTTGGCCGCTTGGGCGGTTAGGCCGTCGACTTGTGTGGTGCGTGGCCTCGGGGCTGGCATGGTACGTTGTGTTGTTGTATCCGGTTTTCGGCCACTTTTCCTTATAAACTGGCCAATTCACTTCTTCTATATTAATGAAAAGGCAAGCCTCTTGCCCGGTTTCAAAAAAAGGATGTTGTGTGGACATATGCAAGATTTTGGTGTATGCCGATAGTTTACGGATAATCTTTGGGCAGACTGAATTAAGCTTAAAATGTCTATATTTTTTGTGCGCCACATGATAGGTAAGAAGATAACGAAACACAAAGTGTAAATTGGCATGTTGTGCAACAGTTCACTTCACTATTAAGTTTTTCGTGGAACTAGCAGAATGTCCTTGCGCTGTCGTGCTAAAAGAAGAAAAGGGGAAATTGTTGCATAACAATACAATTAAATCCAATATTTAGGGTGTGTTTGGTAGGTTGGGTGGGCTCAGAATTTCTCACCTCATCACTTTTTTTGGGTGTTTGGTAGGTCGGATGGGCAACCTGGGCCATGCCCACCTCATGCGAAATGAGCTCCTCAGCCAGGCTCGGTTGTGAAGCTCGAATTGAGCTTCTCAACGTAGCCTGGGCAAGCTCATACCAAAAAAATCCCCACGCGCGTGGGTCCCACCGAGCGTCGCCCCGCAAGAACCTCTGCCCCGCTCCTCATTTCGCCCCCGTCCTCTCCTCTCTCCTTCCCTCGAAAATTCGCCACAGCCCTCGTCGGCCTGCTCCGCCGCCCAGCTCCTCCCAACGCTGCCTCCTGGCACCATCCAACGCCGCCTCCCAGCACCGCCGCCTACCGCCGCGATGGAGGAGTACCCTCCTGCGCCGGCGAGCATTACTGCATCATTTCCACCGCCTAACCTCCTGCACTGGCAAGCTTACTGCATTCCAGCACCACCGCCTACCCTCCTGCGCTGGCGAGCGCCCGCTCCTGCGCCACGGCCGCCAAGCTCATGCTCTTGCGCCGGCGAGCGCTCCCCCATCGCCACGGCTGCCATGGGAGTTGATTGCTTTTTAAAATTTATATCAAGGACCTTTCTATAATTATTTGGTCCTGTTTGTAATTTCGTATTTGTGAACTTTGAGCTCAGCATAGCCCAACACATACATGCCACCAAACAGCTTCTCACCTTAGCATGTCTCGACACAAGCCACCAAACTCATCAACAAATATCTGCTCAACCCGTATGAGCCCAACCTTGCTCTAGTGGGAAACACATTGTCACATCCCAAATTTTGGAACTAAGAAAAACTTAGTTTTACAAGACCCAAAATTCAGAGCCAACAAAACCTTTTTGAAATACTTCACTAAGGGTTGTGTTTTCCTTCACATTGCTCTGTTGACCTTGTGTGACTTGTTGTTGAAGTTTCTTGACCACTAAATATCAACCAAGAACTCAACCAAGATAAAAATATATTTAACCTTGGTGATCATGTCATGACAAGAAAATATTCCATATATCTTTTCCATTCTTATTTCTGGCCAAAGTCCATTTCAATGATACTTGGTTTAGCAACCACCAAAATACCCACTCTTGAGAAAGTAAAAGTATTTCCAAAATTATGTGTTCCAAAAAAATAGGGAGATCTATATGCTATCTCCTATCTATTTTTCAACCTTGATATTTTGCATGTGTTTACCACTCCTATTTTATAAACTCCTATTTATCACTCCATTTTAAAAGTACACTAGTGGTAAATATATTACCCCCACATATTTTTCTTTATCAAACCTTTTGAAACTATTAAGTTATGAGTTGAGATGTTTCTTAAACATCCTCTTGTCATAATTAAGTGTGATCATTTTCACAAGATAGTATTGTTAATTATGTAAATTGTGGTGTGACAAAGTTTTGTGGTTTGATTTGTGTGATCTTGGTTGTGTTGTTGATCTTTTTGTGTTGTGTCTTGCTTGTCTTGATTTCTTGATTTATGATTTCTTGTGTGGATTGTGTGTGCTCAAATATTTAAAATGATATTTATTCTTGGTGTTAAAATTAAGCAAAACAGTGACCATGTGTCACAGAATTTAATACCTTTTTGACACCCTTGTGTTTATTCTAAATCTTGGCCTATGGACCAATGCACCACCACATAATCCATCCTTGGCACCATATCTCACACCCCAAACTTAATGTTGACCTTTGAGCCCAGAACATCACTACTTCATGTGGGTTTTCATGCCTAGTCAATATTGAATTTCCTGAAAACTGTTTCGAAAACTCAATTTCAATGTTTTACGAAAAAGATAAATATTTTCAAAATAAAAGATATTTAAAAACCAGTTTTGTGTTTTATATTATGAACCATCTCATCTCACTTCAAAAGTAAATATTTTTTACCCTTTTTATTTTCACTATTAATTACTTTTCAAAAAGGGCAGAAATGAAAGTTTAGATATTTTATGAATAAAAGTGTTTCAAAAAAATTGGGGAAAATTCCCTGAGGTGTTTAGGTTCATGTGAGGCCTAATTATGCAAAAAAAAAAACCACCCAGTCCAATTCAAATTTTTGAAACAAACTCAAATAAACAGTTCTGGACATTTCACAACATCTCTCATATCTCACTCAAAACAATTCAGAAAAATGTGAGACAAAATTCTCTAGAACCAAATTTTCACCATCTATGTCCTAGACATAATTTCAGGTTTTTGTTCTGTTCAAAAAATTGGAGTATTTCCTCATTTTCTTCTCTGGACAGAAAATGAGTTAAACCATAGAGCCACAATAATTGATCTCTCTCTCACTTCCCCTATCCCTCCTTATCCAGGGCATGCCTAGTCAGCTAGGGCCCACTCGACAGCGTCCCAGACCCCTCTCCCTTCTCCTCCACGCCTTGGCACGGCTGCCACAGTGGACTGGACACACTAAGCACCCCTCTCTCTCCACTCCGAATCACCTCGCACGGGCAGGAGTGAATCAGGCCGTGCCGCAGCCCATGCGCTCGCCACTGTGCTCCCATGCTTCCCTCTTCCTTCTGGTCAAAGCCACACGTGAGGATGCATACCCTTATGCCCGAAACTCGCTCGTCCAGTCCGCATTCGCCATGGCGATGGACGCCGAAGCCGATCCCCGCCACCTCGACACCCCAGCACGTGCGACTCGCCCTGGCCACTCCCCAGCCTCTCCGTGACCCCACGGACACCACGACGTCACCCCCGCTCGGCCACGAGTCTTCTCGCCCATGCCTCGCCCCATTTCCTCGCCCTAGTGCACGCCCTGCCCCTCTGTGACCACCACGACACTGCCCGGCGCAGCCCATCCCCCTCCGGTGCCCTCCTTGCTCGCGTCCATGCACAGAGTGCACCATGGACCGACACCCTTGTGGATAAAAGGCCACAGTCCTTCTCCGTGCCCTCTCCTTGTCATTTCCACTCCCCCACCATCTCTAAGCCACCCTGAGCGAGATCAAGAGCTCGCTAGCTCCCTGTAAGCAAAGAACGCGAAGTTCTCCAGCCCGAACCTGCGAGCTTGCGGAGAAGATTGTCGGCGACTCCATCCTCTTTCTCCGCCATTCTTCCACCTTCGAGTTACCCTTCTTCTTCGCCCCCTCATGCACCTTGTCACTTTTCCCAGGAAACACCGGAGCCTCCGTGGCCATCCCGTGCCCGTCGCGGACGTCCTCAAGTTCGCCATCGTTCTGGGCCGCTCCATCAAGAACTGCAGCCACCCATGGCCTCCCCAAGCTCTATGCGTCCCCCACCTACCCTAGGAGGTCCCGTACATGCCCCTAGGTGAGCTAAGCAAGCACAACACCATAGCTAGGTTTTCCGCTATGTTATTTGCGTCCTGGGGAAGAAGAAGAACAGCAGCCATCGATCTGCAGATCAGCGGCTGTGGTTTGAAGCATCCAGATCTAATCCTGGCCCTTAGATCTAGATCCGGTGGTGACTTACCCCTTCGCTCACGCGCGCAGCGCAGTGGGCTGGCCCAGCAATGTTGCCTTGGTCCAGCCCCAGATCTGGCCCGTTTAACCTTTTTCCTGTTAATTCCTTTCTGTTTTATAAAATCTAGTTTAGATCTGTTTAGGATTAAATCCACCATTTAATCCTTGTGCTAGAAATTTGATGATTTAAATTTTGTAGTGTTGATGTGTGTTTTCTTAAACATGCAGCACAGGTGCATTGCAAAAATATGATTTTATGTGTTGCCTAGATTTAATTTTGTAAAAGATGTCTGGTTCACTAAATGTTGGATATCTAGAGTTTTATAGATCAAAAAATTGCAAACCAAAATTCCCTGGATAGCCTGAAATGATACCTTTCCAGATCTGTTGGCCTTGCATGCAAATGAAACCTAAAACAGAAGTTCTATTATTTTTACTAAAACCACCAGAGAGCACTTTGGTGATTTTTGTAGATTTTTGTGAGGTGATTTTTGGAGCAAATCCAATTTACCTAGGTTCCTACCATTGCCCTCTACCATGACCTATCTTGGTATAAAATTTGACTTACATAGAGTGTTTGGTGAATTATTGTGTGTTTGTAGTAGTTTCTGCAATAGGAAAAATATTTATTATTTATCTTTAATTAGAAATATGTTTGTGCTCTGTTATGTTAGCCTAAGTATGATGTTAGTCTTCTGTTGTTATGTTGGTGCTAGTGGTATGTGTTGTTTTGCATATTTGGTTAATCACTTGTTAGTTAATTGTTAAGCTTGTGATGATTGATGTCTAGTGGTGTTGTTGCCAAACTTGTTTGTGTAATTAATATGTTTGCCTTGCTTGTTAAACTTGGGTGTCTTTAAGTTGAGCACTAGCTTGTGTATCTTGTTAATGTCTCTACCTTAGCTTGGTAAAATATTTTGCAGTACAGAGGATAATTGGTGGCTTAACTTTTGTCTGAGGAATTTCCTGATTAAATAAAGATGTTTGTTGTTCATCTTTGCCTAAGATAGTTTTGGGATCTATGTTCCTAGCATGGGTATAGTGTTGGACTACTGATTAGTATAATGCCATTGTAAGTGTAGATTTTAGTTTGTTGCTTAATTGAATTAGTGCTATGTTTGTGGTTTGATTACTCGTTGTATATCCCCTGTGGTTTTGGTTTGCTTATTGAGTGTTGTTTTGTTTTCATTTTCGCGACGCTAGATAATAACGCTACCGGAGTGGTCTTTGGAGAGGATTCATTGAAGAATGATGGGAGTTTATTTCTTTGATCAGTGAGAAGAAGTCCAGGAACATTATGCTGAAATCAGGCAAGCTACTTCTCTGAGCTTGCATCTATATACATCTATTTTGGTTCACATGTTTAACTTATAAAGAGCATAAGTGATTTATGTGGTGTTTGCCACTAAAGCTATGATTTTGAAAACCCTTTTTCCAAAATACAAGTATATTATTTTGACACCCTATATGGAGATATTAGGTGGAAATTCTTTTTCAAACTATAGGATGGGAAAAATATTGTTTACTCAAAACTCCTTTGAAAATACTTGTATGAATATGGTATGCCGAGATGGCGATGTTGAAGTGGAGAAATGGATAATGGTGGTGTTTATGAAAAAAATGCACATTGTGTCCTTGTATTTACGTCGACCAACCTTACCCTGTGCGACCACATTTACCCCCATATGGGACGGGGCTTAGTCATGTAATTTGCTCATATTAGTATGGGATACCTCATCGACGGAGATGAGTCCGTTATGCATGAGGGGATGGTTCGGTGACCTACCCCTGACCTGGGTCCTCGCTCAAAATAAATGAGAAAAATAAGGAGGAGGATAGAAGACGCCACCTTTGGGTCGCCGGGCAAAACTATGAGTCCTCACACTTAGGTTCCGAAGGGCTGGATTGAGTGTTGATGGAAAGTGTCATATGGGCAGGGTCCTGTACTAGAATGAGCAAATGAGAGGCTATGGTCGGTGACTCAACTCGCATACACCTAGTATGGCAAAACGTGGCTGACACGATGAGTTATCGGATGGATGTGGGAAAAGCATGCTACCTCTGCAGAGTGTAAAACTATTCGAATAGCCGAGTCCTCGTTCATGGACAGTTGGAAGGCCCTACTTCGACCTATGTGCAAGTTTTGCAAAGTTTTGAGATTTAAAAAGAAAATGGAGATGTTTTATATATGCAACTATGCCAAAGGGTCGGCATGAGGTTGCCGGAAAAGAGGAAGACCATGAAGGGCTTGTCAAGAAGTGCAATTTTTTGTGTTTTAAAAGTGGAAAAGGTTTTATGCAACTATACTAAAGGGCCGGTATGAATTTGTTGGGATTAAATGACCATGAAGGGCTATGGTCGAAAAAGGAGGAGTTTTGGGGAAATAAACCTGGTGATGATTTTCGGGAAAAAGTTTTAAAGAGACTTCTTACCTTTTTCAACAAAGATATATTTTCGGGAAAAAGTTTTAAAGGAGACTTCTTACCTTTTCCAACAAAGTTATATTATCGGGAAAACGTTTTAAAGAGAGACTTCTTACAAAGACAGATTTATGGGAAAAAGTTCAAAAGCCTTCTTTTTTTTTAACAAAGGCATAGAGATGTTTTTCTAAAGTTACAAGGCTTATGAAAAGTTATAAAATTCTTCTTTATAGAGGTTTCAAACAAAGTTTTATTAAGCAAAAGCCTATCCTTCTCTTTTTTCAATAAGGATATAGAGTTTTCAAAGCAAACAAAGTTTTATTTAAACCAATAAAAGAGTAGAGCATGCTCATTTCGGGGGTAGTTTGCGAGTACAATCAAATGTACTCATATTGGTTTCGTCCCTGGCTATTGTCTTAGCCAGATTTTGAAGAGGAGCAGTTCGAAGAAGAAGATTTCAAAGACGTCAATGCGAACTAGGGCGCTTCCCAGTCAGCTGCCTGTAGGGTTAAGGCAAATGACTTGGGCTCCACGTTGTTTGATGATTTCCGCTGCAAGTACCTGTCGAAGCTTATGACTTCAATCAAGTAAGTAAATTCATCCGGTATTTATGGATGTTCTTTGGATACCAGTTTGATTGTGCTCAGCGACACACTGATCATGGGATCGCTGATGTTGTAGGCACAAGGGTATTTCGGACAGCTAGTCCAGGGGACCCCACAGACTTGGTATCAGAGCCATCCTGACTATAGGAGACCTTAGTTAGTGTGGACGTTAGTTAGGAAAGGAAATATTTGGTTAAAAATGTATTGTTATCGAAAACATATTTCTATCTAGGGAAGTACAAAAAAATAGCTCCCACTCTTCTGACCTTCTCAAAAACTTCTAAACCTTACCCCTTTATTTCAAGATTTCCAAGAAAATTCTTGTATTATCTCTACCCTGTTCAAAACCATAGCATACTTGACGATGAAACCCAGTGAGACCTAATTAGCTATTACCCAGAAGAAGAAGAAGAAGAAGTTTCCATCACAAATGTTCAACGTTTAACATCAAGGTGATTGACCTGTAAATAGCAAGATCTTCAATATCAACAAAGCAAGATACCTCCGAAGACGTCAGCTCAACGTCAACAATTCTACTCAAGTTGCAACTTTGACAATCTCATTTTTTCTCAGCTGAAGTCTAAGGCGACCAAATGAAGACTTCACCAATCGTGTTTAACCAAGACCAATAGGATAAGAATGTAGGAACCTTGGTTGTGATCCCCCGACTACCACGAGTATTAGGCGTCCATTGGTACTAAATGTACCTTGTGTGTTGTTTGTTTGTGAGTTCTCTGTTTGTGTGTTGTTTTCCTTGTGTGTTCACAATCACGCCTTGTCGGCAGCACAAAGAAACCTCAAAATTCTCTTTTTATAAAACTCCTTTTTGCCACCTAACAAAAACCAATTTTGACCTCTTCGCCATAGTTGCACCTTGTTGCAGATGTAAACCCGCCTAGGAAAATCTTTCTAAGATATTTTTCCTCTCATCTAAACCATCTCCCGATAAGAACTGACAGTTCCGCAAGATACAAAAGACCCCGATCTTTAACCAAATAGCCTGAGATTTTTGCAACCTAACCAGCAAGTCAGACAATGGCCTTCATGCACCATCTGGAGCAAGTGCGTCAAGATCTCGAAGGAAACTGCAATTTTACGCCAACCTCGTGAAGACACGAGCCTCACCTCGCAAAATTAACTTGTGAAATTACAAGAATACCACACTAACTTATCGTACCTAACTTTAGGTTAACATCTGACTCAAGTCCACGATAGTACCAACTAATCTTCTAGGACTGCAAGCCTTGACAAGAAACGAGGACATAAGGAGACTCATTTAGGATTGGTAACTAGAGGAACTCAAGGAGTGTATAAGAGTTGCTATGAAGATTCGAGCTCAGAGACCGACGGTAATGATGGGTTTCAAAGGGATCATGTACCCACTCGCTTGACGAGCAGTTCGTGGCATTTTAATCCCTTGAGCTAACTTTACTAATTTTGACCTACGCGATAATCATGAGGAAACCCAGAGAAAAACCTCGAATAACTCCTACCTATCACCGCAAACTTGGGAAAACGGATGAGAACCCCACCCTGCTGTTGGTTTCCTGAAGTTTATATGAGGCCTCAAGCACAAGACTCCTCCAAAGAAGATCGCCGTCAACAAAACTTGAGGAAGACCAACATCGAAGAATCACCTACAAGGAGCTACATCAGGATAAACAAGCGTCATCAACATCATCCGCCGAACAATCATCATAGCTAATAGTATCTCGATTGATGAAAGCAAGAACGAAGTGCTCACATGGAAACAACTAGCGTGAAGATTCTTCACTAACCTCCTTTAGGCTAGTTAAGCATGTGACGCCTGGATTTTTGTCAAGTAGCAGGCCAAACCACCTACCCCAAGGCCCTTGAACTAATTTTTAGACTCCTCTGGAAGCTTTGCACCCTATACTCTACCTCTTAAGATTCTTATTGAAGCTTCGTGAAGCTCAAGAACCAAGGAAGTCAACAATGAAGTTCCTCCTTTACTCAGCTGAAGAAGGACAAAAATGAAGACAACCAACCAACGGAATACCCCGAAGAATCAAATGACGGAAGCACCTGCTGTGGACAACATCAACCACCAAGCAAGTCCAGACGCACTTAGAAGTTTATAACATCCTTCTTCTAACTGGAAACCGGAGAGAGTCGAGTACACAGGCTCGACGCATCCTGAAAACAACGCGTCCCCACCTGCGACCCTCGTAAGGTGACAATATCAGGAAGTGATATCTGCACGAACCCCAAGCCCCGAGGAATGGCACCCACAACAAAGATCGTCAAGCTACTCGAGAAGAACGAAGCCTCCAAGTCCACCCCAAATGCAACCTTCAGCATGAACCTTCAAAACCCCTTTTTAAGGGGGGAAGACCTGCAATAGGTATACAAGAACATGGTAATAATTAGTTCCTTGCGCCTTAGCCTTGTAGAATCTGGAAACAGTCAACCACGACTCTCCCCAGCGTCGATCGTCAAGTCAACCCTATCATCAAGGATCTGAACTCATCAAAGAATATTATCAACAAGGAAAGACCTCGCAACAATCAAGTTGTCAAGATCTCACATGGCGACCTCACTGAAGAAGCATCGACCTCGGAAGTATAGCCCGCCCAAAACCCGTGCCTTCGTACTCCCCTAGTACCCCACCTAGCAAATCTCGAGGACGAGATTTATTTTAAGGGGGGAAGGATCTGTCACATCCCAAATTTTGGAACTAAGAAAAACTTAGTTTTACAAGACCCAAAATTCAGAGCCAACAAAAACTTTTTGAAATACTTCACTAAGGGTTGTGTTTTCCTTCACATTGCTCTGTTGACCTTGTGTGACTTGTTGTTGAAGTTTCTTGACCACTAAATATCAACCAAGAACTCAACCAAGATAAAAATATATTTAACCTTGGTGATCATGTCATGACAAGAAAATATTCCATATATCTTTTCCATTCTTATTTCTGGCTAAAGTCCATTTCAATGATACTTGGTTTAGCAACCACCAAAATACCCACTCTTGAGAAAGTAAAAGTATTTCCAAAATTATGTGTTCCAAAAAATAGGGAGATCTATATGCTATCTCCTATCTATTTTTCAACCTTGATATTTTGCATGTGTTTACCACTCCTATTTTATAAACTCCTATTTATCACTCCATTTTAAAAGAACACTAGTGGGAAATATATTACCCCACATATTTTTCTTTATCAAACCTTTTGAAACTATTAAGTTATGAGTTGAGATGTTCCTTAAACATCCTCTTGTCATAATTAAGTGTGATCATTTTCACAAGATAGTATTGTTAATTATGTAAATTGTGGTGTGACAGTTTTGTGGTTTGATTTGTGTGATCTTGGTTGTGTTTTTGATCTTTTTGTGTTGTGTCTTGCTTGTGTTGATTTCTTGATTTATGATTTCTTGTGTGGATTGTGTGTGCTCAAATATTTAAAATGATATTTATTCTTGGTGTTAAAATTAAGCAAAACAGTGACCATGTGTCACAGTATTTAATACCTTTTTGACACCCTTGTGTTTATTCTAAATCTTGGCCTATGGACCAATGCACCACCACATCATCCATCCTTGGCACCATATCTCACACCCCAAACTTAATGTTGAACCTTTTGAGCCCAGAACATCACTACTCCATGTGGGTTTTCATGCCTAGTCAATATTGAATTTCCTGAAAACTGTTTCGAAAACTCAATTTCAATGTTTTGCATAAAAAGATAAATATTTTCAAAATAAAATATATTTTAAAACCAGTTTTGTGTTTTATATTATGAACCATCTCATCTCACTTCAAAAGTAAATATTTTTTACCCTTTTGATTTTCACTATTAATTACTTTTCAAAAAGGGCAGAAATGAAAGTTTAGATATTTTATGAATAAAAATGTTTCAAAAAAATTGGGGAAAATTCCCTGAGGTGTTTAGGTTCATGTGAGGCCTAATTATGCAAAAAAAAAAAAAACCACCCAGTCCAATTCAAAATTTTGAAACAAACTCAAATAAACAGTTCTAGACATTTCACAACATCTCTCATATCTCACTCAAAACAATTCAGAAAAATGTGAGACAAAATTCTCTAGAACCAAATTTTCACCATCTATGTCCTAGACATAATTTCAGGTTTTTGTTCTGTTCAAAAAATTGGAGTATTTCCTCATTTTCTTCTTTGGACAGAAAATGAGTTAAACCATACAACCACAATAATTGATCTCTCTCTCACTTCCCCTATCCCTCCTTATCCAGGGCATGCCTAGTCAGCTAGGGCCCACTCGACAGCGTCCCAGACCCCTCTCCCTTCTCCTCCACGCCTTGGCACGGCTGCCACAGTGGACTGGACACACTAAGCACCCCTCTCTCTCTACTCCGAATCACCTCGCACGGGCAGGAGTGAATCAGGCCGTGCCGGAGCCCATGCGCTCGCCACTATCCTCCCATGCTTCCCCTCTTCCTTCTGGTCAAAGCCACGCGCAAGGATGCATCCCCTTATGCCCGAAACTCGCTCGTCCAGTCCGCGTTCGCCATGGCGATGGACGCCGACGCCGATCGCCGCCACCTCGACACCCAGCACGTGCGCCTCGCCCTGGCCACTCCCCAGCCTCTCCGTGACCCCACGGACACCACGACGTCACCCCTGCTAGCCCACGACGACGACAGCCACCATCGAACACCTGCGGGACACGCCGAGGTCACTGCTCAGCCACGAGTCTTCTCGCCCATGCCTCGCCCCATTTCCTCGCCCTAGTGCACGCCCTGCCCCTCTGTGACCCCCACGACACTGCTCGGCGCAGCCCATCCCCCTCATGTGCCCTCCTTGCTCGCGTCCGTGCACAGAGTGCACCATGGACCGACACCCTTGTGGATAAAAGGCCACGGTCCTTCTCCCATGCCCTCTCCTTGTTATTTCCACTCCCCCACCATCTCTAAGCCACCCCGAGCGATATCAAGAGCTCGCTAGCACCCTGTAAGCGAAGAACGCGAAGTTCTCCGGCCCGAACCTGCGAGCTTGCGGAGAAGATTGCCGGCGACTCCGTCCCTCTTTCTCCGCCATTCTTGCACCTTCGAGTTACCCTTCTTCTTCTCCCCCTCATGCACCTTGTCACTTTTCCCAGGAAACACCGGAGCCTCCGTGGCCATCCCGTGCCCGTCGCGGACGTCCTCGAGTTCGCCATCGTTCTGGGCCGCTCCATCAAGAACTGCAGCCACCCACGGCCTCTCCAAGCTCTATGTGTCCCCCACCTACTCTAGGAGGTCCCGTACGTGCCCCTAGGTGAGCTAAGCAAGCACAGCACCATAGCTAGGTTTTCTGCTATGTTATTTGCGTCCTCGGGAAGAAGAAGAACAACAGCAGTCGATCTGCAGTTCAGCGGATGTGGTTTGAAGCATCCAGATCTAATCCTGGCCTTTAGATCTAGATCTGGTGGTGACTTACCCCTTCGCTCGCGTGCGCTGCGCAGTGGGCTGGCCCAGCACTGTTGCCTTGGCCCAGCCCCATATCTGGCCCGTTTAACCTTTTTCCTGTTAATTCCTTTCTGTTTTATAAAATCCAGTTTAGATCTGTTTAGGATTAAATCCACCATTTAATCCCTGTGCTAGAAATTTGAGTGATTTAAATTTTGTAGTGTTCCTGTGTGTTTTCTTAAACATGCAGCACTGGTGCATTGCAAAAATATGATTTTATGTGTTGCCTAGATTTAATTTTGTAAAAGATGTCTGTTTCACTAAATATTGGATATCTAGAGTTTTATCGATCCAAAAATTGCAAACCAAAATTCCCTGGATAGCCTGAAATGATATCTTTCCAGACCTGTTAGCCTTGCATGCAAATGAAACCTAAAACAGAAGTTCTATTGTTTTTACTAAAACCACCAGAGAGCACTTTGGTGATTTTTGTAGATTTTGTGAGGTGATTTTTGGAGCAAATCCAATTTACCTAGGTTCCTACCATTGCCCTCTACCATGACCTATCTTGGTATAAAATTTCGACTTACAGGGAGTGTTTGGTGAATTATTGTGTGTTTGTAGTAGTTTCTGCAATAGGCAAAATGTTTATTATTTATCTTTAATTAGAAATATGTTTGTGCTCTGTTATGTTAGCCTAAGTATGATGTTAGTCTTCTGTTGTTATGTTGGTGCTAGTGGTATGTGTTGTTTTGCATATTTGGATAATCACTTGTTAGTTAATTGTTAAGCTTGTGATGATTGATGTCTAGTGGTGTGGTTGCCAAACTTGTTTGTGTAATTAATATGTTTGCCTTGCTTGTTAAACTTGGGTGTCTTTAAGTTGAGCACTATCTTGAGTATCTTGTTAATGTCTCTACCTTAGCTTGGTAAAATATTTTGCAGTACAGAGGATAATTGGTGGTTTAACTTTTGTCTGAAGAATTTCCTGATTAAATAAAGATGTTTGTTGTTCCTAGCATGGGTATAGTGTTGGACTACTGATTAGCATAATGCCATTGTAAGTGTAGATTTTAGTTTGTTGCTTGATTGAATTAGTGCTATGTTTGTGGTTTGATTACTCGTTGTATATCCCCTGTGGTTTTGGTTTGCTTATTGAGTATTGTTTTGTTTTCATTTTCGCTACGCTAGATAATAACGCTACCGGAGTGGTCTTTGGAGATGATTCATTGAAAAATGATGGGAGTTTATTTCTTTGATCATTGAGAAGTCCAGGAACATTATGCTGAAATCAGGCAAGCTACTTCTCTGAGCTTGCATCTATATACATCTATTTTGGTTCACATGTTTTACTTATAAAGAGCATAAGTGATTTATGTGGTCTTTGCCACTAAAGCTATGATTTTGAAAACCCTTTTTCCAAAATACAAGTATATTATTTTGACACCCTATATGGAGATATTAGGTGGAAATTCTTTTTCAAACTATAGGATGGGAAAAATATTGTTTACTCAAAACTCCTTTGAAAATACTTGTATGAATATGGTATGCCGAGATGGCGATGTTGAAGTGGAGAAATGGAGAATGGTGGTGTTTATGAAAAAAAAGCACATTGTGTCCTTGTACTTACGTTGACCAACCTTACCCTGTGCGACCACATTTACCCCCATATGGGACGGGGCTTAGTCATGTAATTTGCTCATATTAGTATGGGATACCTCATTGACGGAGATGACTCCGTTATGCATGAGGGGATGGTTCGGTGACCTACCCCATACCTGGGTCCTCGCTCAAAATAAATGAGAAAAATAAAGAGGAGGATAGAAGACGCCACCTTTGGGTCGCCGGGCAAAACTATGAGTCCTCACACTTAGGTTCCGAAGGGCTGGACTGAGTGTTGATGGAAAGTGTCATACACCTTGTATGGCGGAACGTGGCTGACACGATGAGTTATCGGATGGATGTGGGAAAAGCGTGCTACCTCTGCAGAGTGTAAAACTGTTCGAATAGCCGAGTCCTCGGTCATGGACAGTTGGAAGGCCCTACTTCGACCTATGTGCAAGTTTTGCAAAGTTTTAAGATTTAAAAAGAAAATGGAGATGTTTTATATATGCAACTATGCCAAAGGGTCGGCATGAGGTCGCCGGAAAAGAGGAAGACCATGAAGGGCTATGGTCAAGAAGTGCAAAGTTTTGTGTTTTAAAAGTGGAAAAGGTTTTATGCAACTATACCAAAGGGCCGGTATGAAGTTGTTGGGATTAAATGACCATGAAGGGCTATGGTCGAAAAAGGAGGAGTTTTGGGGAAATAAACCTGGTGATGATTTACGGGAAAAAGTTTTAAAGAGACTTCTTACCTTTTTCAACAAAGATATATTTTCGGGAAAAGTTTTAAAGGAGACTTCTTAACTTTTCCAACCAAGATATATTATTGGGAAAACGTTTTAAAGAGAGACTTCTTACAAAGACAGATTTATGGGAAAAAGTTCAAAAGCCTTCTTTTTTTTTTTTCAACAAAGGCATAGAGATGTTTTTCTAAAATTACAAGGCTTATGAAAAGTTATAAAATTCTTCATTATAGAGGTTTCAAACAAAGTTTTATTAAACAAAAGCCTTTCCTTCTCTTTTTTCATTAAGGATATAGAGTTTTCAAAGCAAACAAAGTTTTATTTAAACCAATAAAAGAGTAGAGCATGTTCATTTCGGGGGTAGTTTGCGAGTACAATCAAATGTACTCATATTGGTTTCGTCCCTGGCTATTGTCTTAGCCAGATTTTGAAGAGGAGCAGTTCGAAGAAGAAGATTTCAAAGACGTCAATGCGAACTAGGGCGCTTCCCAGTCAGCTGCCTGTAGGGTTAAGCCAAATGACTTGGGCTCCACGTTGTTTGATGATTTCCGCTGCAAGTACCTGTCAAAGCTTATGACTTCAATCAAGTAAGTAAATTCATCCGGTATTTATGGATGTTCTTTGGATACCAGTTTGATTGTGCTCAACGACACACTGATCATGGGATCGCTGATGTTGTAGGCACAAGGGTATTTCGGACAGCTAGTCCGGGGGACCCCACACACATTCTCAACACAAACAGGCTACCAAATACACCCTTAGAGAAGTTGACTTGCAATTGAACAAAATAAGTTGATTAGATATTTTAAACCAATTTGCTATTTCAGCTGCGAATCTCAGTTAATTTGCTCACGGGTTGACACTAGTATAGACCAGACCTTTAGCGGGGCAACTCAAAACTCACATGTGGTCATTTTATCACTCGTTAGACCAAACTAGGAAGCCGCGCTGACAGGATGACACTATGAGGCGTGTAAGTTATGTGTGGATGCGCTGGCAAGTATAGGGATCATTATCTGAACGAAGCTGGCAAGTAGTAGCATGCTTGGAAGGCAGAAAGTGAGAGCTCTCCACGTATCTCTCTATGGTGCAAAATTCGAAAATCATATTTTGAATATTCAAAAAGTTCTGAAAAAAATCACGGACGTAGACAATAGTGCATTGTCTCTGCATGCAAAATTTCAACTCAAAATAATTAATACTCCAACCTACACAGGAATAACTATTATTAGGTTTAGGGGGGTTCAAATTTTGCATTATTCATCATTTTCAAATTCAGATTGGTGATTTTTGCACAGCCCATACTACGACATATTTCTGTTTGAGATTTTGCACGTTGGTACAAACAGAACATTATCTACATTCATGATTCTTTTCAGATTTTTGAAACTCCAAAATACGATTTTCATTTTTTTTATAAAATAAAGAGCTAAGTGTAGCTCGGTCTCTGTATCGGCGCATTCGCTTGGCAGGTTCTTGCATACAAGAGATAGAGAAGAAACTAGTTAACACGAGAGCGGCGATATGGTGGCTGAGCCACACGTCACTCTTTATTTTGAAGAATTAGAAACTCATATTTTAGAGTTTCAAAAAATCCGGGTAAAAAAACTTGGATGTAGATGATGTTGAATTCTACCAACCTGTAAAATATCAACTAAAAATATGTTGTATTTTGGGCTATGTAAAAATGACGAAATATGATATTGTTATTTTGGTGAAGCCGAGAATACGAACTATTTTGAGTTGAGATTTTGCACGTTCGTAAGATGCACTATTATCTACATCTTGGATATTTTTCAGATTTTCTGAAACTTCAAATATGGTTTTGGAATTTTGAAAAATAAAAAGCTACATGTAGCTCGGCCTCCATTTTAACTTTATGTAGTTAACACTACAAATATATTTCAAATCCCATCAAGTTCATCAGGTTGCTAGATAAAAACAAAACATTGCAACTCCTAGATCTACTGAATCAAAAGCATGACATACTTCGATCTATTGATTAAATCTTAAAGAAGAAAATAAAATACGATGCTAAGATTAAAACATCATTGGTACTTTGTGGCTTCGGAGATATGTGAGCTCACCTTGATCTTCCCTGTTGGAGGAGTCGAGAAGAAGAACACATATTTGTTAGCTGCAAATAAATGTAAAGTATTTTAAATTGATATTTTACACGTTTATGGGATATATCATTGATAGTTGTAAAATTGTTCCCTTTTCAGCTTTTCAGAAACTTGTAATTTTTTATTTTAATCTCTAGGGTTTTTTACACGCTGCGAAACTCCAGCGCTACCAAGGCGCACGTCGGAAGAGACGTCGAGACTCGACCACTGCCAGATCCAAATAAGTTGCATCGCCAACGACCCGCTGCAATCAACAAGAAACATGTCGTTGTGGCACATCTACCAGGGACGTGCCCGTGCAGCCTTGGACCTAGATCCGCCGCATCCCATTGACAAAGTCGAGGAAGAATGAGAGATCCACCAACTTCAAACCACCATCCTCAGCCTCGTCGGATCTGCCGCGGGTAACGACAAACACCAGTGATACATCGAGAAACTAATCTCGCTAGATCTAAAGAATGTCGAGAGGAACAAACCTTCCGCTCCTCCTCGACACCGCTGATTAGAGTGCCACCGAGATAAGGGGCAAAGTGGTCATCGCTGCCCTAGTTGCATTTCTACGCGGCTGGAAGTTAGGGACATGCGGCTACCAACAAGAATCATTGTGCTGAACGTTGAGCTACACCCTCAGTCCTTGTTCAAAGGGCGTGCATGGCAATTCTATGTGGCTGAATTATTCACTGATTGGGGCTAAAATCTTACATATATTGGTGGAAAGAGAGGCAATCCACCAATAGGGAATTAATGCACGTTATAAGAAGGTGGTGGAGGGTTTGAAACTTCATGATTTTTCTAGGGGAAAAAGTCCAAACTTAAACTTGTATATGAAAGCTAAATCGAACGCCAAACTTTGAATCCCTGAATTGGGCACTCTGAACTTGTCAATCCCGGTCTATTTCGCACCGTACACATGTTTGTCACACGGGGAATACTACAATTCCGGACGGGATTACAAACTACTCTCACTTACATGTGGACCCCACTTCTAAGATGCTTCTTCTCTCATCCCTCCCCTTTGTTCTGGCCCAAATATTCTCTCTCCCCTCTGTTCTCCAGTTCGCTGACCCCATTTTTGACTCCCTCTGTTCTCCAGTCCTAGCGCTCTGAACTCGGCAATCTGCGAAAGATAGTGCAAAGAACTGGATGAATTGGAGCTATGGGGCCATAGTGTCACCATCGGCCACCGTCATGATTACCGTCGCCGTTGTAGTATCTTCGCCTGGATAAGGTATTATACGTGACCTCCACGACTACCTCTACCTCCCACAAGTGTCACCTCGTCCTCTCCCTCTATTTGCTACGCTCCCCGCAAGCTTCCGAATGCCCCATCGTTGTCACGTGGCTCCTTCGCTTCGAACTCGCGAGTCCATCTAGACAACATCTTGACTACGAATTGTTGTTCTGATTCTCCCACCACCTAGTTAAGCGATCCTAGACGCCCTCTGTCGACGAAAGCGTCTTCCTCGGCCACGGCCGGCGCCTCTGCCGTCGATTGCGCCGCCTTCGTGCATCACCCGGCCTTTCTGAGCACATTGCCAGACCTACGGCGAGATTTTGCATATGGCGGACCCCTTATCTTTCTCTGGGCCTCTGTGGCATGCCTGCGCCAAGCATTGTCACTGGCCTTCGTGATTCCTCGTCGCTGGTGTGCCTCCGGACACCCCTGCACCTCGTGTCGTCCTGAGAACATGTGGCCGCGGCCCGTGGCAGCTCGCAGCGAGAGTTCGAACGCAACGAAGCGCAACTGCCCCGTCATAGCCGTGAGAGAAAAAGGGAGGGCTCGAGGTAGAAGACATATATGACATGTGGGCCAAGTAAGTGAGTGATGGAAGTGATTTGGTTTTTTTAATTTTAAATTGGTTTCGTGGAAAACAGGTACAGGGTCCGAAATAGACCGGGATTGACATTTTATAGTGTCAATTTTTGGGATTCAAAATTTATGGTTCAATTTAGTTTTCATCTACAAGTTTAATGTTTGTTTTGGATTGATTCGTTTTCTAAACATGCCATTTGAACCTCCGTAATAATAGAGACGTCCGTCGCATTACAACCGTCAACCCCGGGCTAATTTTAGGTGATTCCAAGTCCAGACATTTGCCTTCCTTCCTTGGTGTCCCTGTGTTTCCCCCAAAGCAAAGCAGTCTCTCGATCTATTCTCTTCACCTGCGCCGGCGAAACACCTTCCGCCCCCGTCGCCACCTCGGGAGAGAAGGGCGTCTTTCTCCTCCTCCCTGCTTCGTACAGGACCGGCGTAGAGCGGACATCCATCCGGTCCCGATCCCTTTTCCTGGTAAGGAGGAGCCCCTGTTCGTTCTCCTCTTCTCTCTGCTCTGAACTGTCGAATCGAAAGGTAGATCTTTCTTCTTCAAAACTCGATCCCATTTGCCGCCATTCAATCCCCATGGCCCGCGTTTTGCAATGCGGCCATCAAATTTGTTTCCTTCAGATTTTTTACTTCACGACTCCTGGCCGGAAATATGACCATCGAGGTTGTTGCGGTTGTATATGACGGGGGGATTTCAGATCAGAAGCCCAACTGGAGCTTAGAATTTTAATTTTCTCCTTGTTGTTTGTTTATCCTGGGTCCTGACTCCTGACCATGTTGCTTCACGTGCATCTCCAGGTGTTTGGTCTCAGGGAGAAATGGACCCTCCAGGCGCCGATCCTGGATCAGCCAAGGCAGGTGCTGGACCTCAGGGCGAAATGGATCTTCCGGTCGCCGATCCCGGACCGGTGAGGGCTGAAGGTGAGCTTGTCCAGTGCCCGTACTGCGACTCCGAAGCAATGCACAAGCTGGCGCAGTTCTTGCTCCCTGGCCTGGCTGCGGTCTGCGTCGACAGCACGACCGGTGATCTCTTCAGGAAGCCGTCTGTCGTCGCTGTTGACCTCAGGAAGGAGATGGTGGACTACATCACGCAGAAGAGCGAGACCTTCATAGCCGACGCCCTCATCGAGTCGGAGGCGAACCAAGACCCCGAGAATGAGATGCCTGATGACCCTTATGAGATCGTGTCCATATTCATGGACGATTTCAGTAGCACCAAAAGGAACATCATCGGCCATGTCTCTGGGTGGCTGTTGAGCGACAGCCGTGACGACAAGATCGATGACTTTGTGCAAGAGATGGAGATGACACGCTTCTGGCCGCTAGAGAGGAGGGAAGCGATCGCCGAGGTCCTCCTCAAGAATGTAGACCTGAAAACCAAGTTCCACTGCCCTGAAAAGTATGAAGATGAAGAACGCCTTGCTGGTCACAAGGCGCAATGTAGCTTCAGGCCCGTCACTTGCCCAAACGAGGGATGCCGCGTGTTAGTTTCAGTCCGTTGCATGCAGGATCATGACGCAGCTTGCCTCTTCAAGATCCTCCAGTGCGAGCAGGGCTGCGAGAAACGCCTTCTGAGGCGTGATATGGATAGGCATTGCGTTACTGTCTGCTCCATGAGGCCGATGAAGTGCCCCTTTGGCTGTGATTCTTCCTTCCCTGAAAGTAATCTTGGGGAGCACTGCTCGGTGAGTCTCCAGCCACACCTGCTTAAGGTCCTTCAGGCGATTCATAAGAAAGGTTTTACGGCTGATGAGCTCAAGGACCGTGCTCTACAGCTGGAGAAGGTATGGCCTTTGATCCTGCAGTTTATAAGGTGTAGCATATCCTTTTTTTTTTGTACTGCCGTCTGTTTGCGTTCAGAATATTGTCGTCGATCTATTCTGCGAAACCCAAATACATAGACTGAACAGGCGTAATTACTAAAATGATCTACATACTTTCTGCAGTCTGATGGTCATGGTAAACTGGCTAAAGCTTGGGATGCGAGATCTCTTACTAATATCGTGAAGGATCTTGAAGCAAAGATGAAACCATCAAGTTAGTTTGAAGGATCTTATATACGCAAGAAACGCTAGCCGAATATTGGCATGGTTTAGTTGCAGAGTTGTTTCCACACAAAGTATATAGAGAATAGATATAAAGTCCTGCGTTGTTTTTATGTCACAGCTTTCTTTTTTCGCCTCATGATTTTGCTCACAAGCAATTCAGTTATTTTTCTTGTTTCTGCTTTTGAGGTGTAAATTTTGCTTTCATTGGTGTATCCAATTTGTGTTTATATGAAACAAAAAAAAACATGTGTTGATAATGATTTTTCTTTAAGAGAAACTTCTAAACTTAGTTCAATCCATATTCCCAACCAAAGATCAAAGTCCATGACCATTCAACCACAAAACTACAGCATCAGCCCACAAGGGATACCCCACTGGTGGATGTCCACCTGACAGTCAAAACGCATTTTGTGCCATATAAATCCTGTCAAAGGCGAAGATCATGCTGACCACCGAGTCTAGCCGTGCTGGCAAATTCCACTCCATTAAATTTCTGCATAATTGCAAAACGAGATTCCGAAACATGATTGATAAATTTGTTTTCGCCATTTCAGCAGTATGGTGCCCACCCATAAGGCTTAGCTGTTGGTGTTGCAGCAGTATGGTGACACCCATGAAGATTCAGGCTGGAATGTCAAGGTCCAACATACTCTATAAGTTCAATGTGTAGCCAGGACAAAACTGGAACTAGCATTAATCTAACGAAATACAGCTGTACACAAAACTGAATCGTTCCAGCAACTATAAACGAAATCAACTAGTGGGATTGCAACTCCTGCATAACTAGGAATGAACAGATCTACGATTGCTTAAGAGAACTTATTATACGACTGAACATAGAAGCATTGTTCTATCCAAAAGAACACCTAGGAAAACTATATGATCCATCTTTAGTACTCCCTCCGATCCAAAATAATAAATGTCATAGTTTTGAACTGGGGATAGTTCAAAACTGCGACACTTGTTATGGATGGGAGATTGGGAGGTAGTATAAATTATGGCCAAGAGAATAATACACAACACCTTATTTCATGATTGATTTACCTTTTTTACCGCACCAAACATTAAAAAAACTCATTTTACAAGAATAGAGTGCAGAAGTTTTCATTTCATTAATGAAATCAGCATTAGAAATAAAGACCTGAAACAAACATAAACACTCTACAGGTGACACCTCATGAAATAACTGCAAAATTTATAAAATAACTATGACACGAAATCAGAAACTATTCATTTCTGAGTGGTTAATCAGTATCAAAGAATTACAAGTACATTAGTATTTTCTGTGTAGGAAAACCAACTGCAGTACACTGTTAGTTCATGCTTCAGCCTCTGCTACTTCCAGAATAGAAGTGGTCACCAATAGCCACCGCAAGAACACAAGCCATTCCTAAAATGATGGAAACGACTGGGATCCCGCACTATGATCTCATGGTCAACAAGTTTTGAGATGTACGTGAACGCACTGTGGCAATCACCACAAACACGCAAGTTCTTTGTGATCCTTATTGGAGTACCAGGGGAAGTTGTGAGGAGGCCATATGCGAGAGCAAGCTTCTCGCTGTGCTCAAGAAGAAGGTTATTTTTCTCCTCATCATCAACATCGTGCAGTGCAAAATCTGTCTCAGGGACATAACCCATAGATTTGATGCGATCGATCAATCTCTCCAGAAGAGCATAAATCTGAGGGGATAGAGAATGAGATCTATCTCCAACAAAGAATGATGCAGTTCCTTTCTTACCCTGGACCCAACTACATCCCGGTCTTTTCTTAATCCCTGAGTTCTTCATCAGGTTTCTGATTCTGGCTACATCCTTCCAGCGCCTGCTTTAGCATATATGTTGGAGATGAGTGTATAAGATCCATCATTCTCTGCATTCATCTCAACTAGCTTGCTAAGAGCATATTCAGCAAGTTCCACATTTGAATGTACTCTACAGGCACTAAGTAATGCGACCCAGACTACTGCAGTAGGTTCCATTGGCATGTCCTTAACTATATTCCATGCCTTATCTATTCGCCCAGAGCGAGCCAGCAAGTCAATAACACAAGCATAATGCTCTGCACAGGCAGCCAAACCATAGTCTCTACCCATGCTGTCAAAATATGCCAGACCTCGATCCACCATTCCAGAATGGCTGCAAGCGTACAGAACAACAAGGAATGATATATCGTCAGGAACAAAGCCTGCCTTTTGCATATTGTCAAATATCTCCAGGGTCTCATGACCACGACCATGCATTCCATATCCTGACATCATTGACGTCCAAGAAATGGCATTCCTTTGAGGCATGCCATCAAATACATACCTAGCTGTATTGACGTCCCCACACTTTGAGTACATATCAATGAGGCAGTTTGCCACGAAGTATGTAGATGCTTCATATCGATGTTGACGAACCACATAAGCATGAATCTGCTTACCCATACGCAGGGCTGACAGATGTGCGCAGGCCATCATGACGCAGGAAACTGTATATGCATTTGGAGCAACTGGCTGTGGTTTCGAGATCATCTCTGAGAAAAGCATGAGGGCATCATTTGAGTCCCCATACTGTGCATACCCACCTATCATAACAGTCCAAGTCACTACATTACGTTCCTTTCGGGGTATAGAATCAAATATGGAACGTGCAGCTTTGAACATCCTGCACTTTGAGTACATATCTATTAATGCATTGTGCACCATGAGATCCTCATCATCACCATCACCACCAAAATAATTATCCAAAGATAGAAGGCCATTCTTCAAAGAGTAGGCGTGAGTTTCCATACCCTGAGAACATGCTCCCAAAGAAGCACATGCCGACAACAAAGAGATGATTGTAACAGAATTTGGCTCTGACCCAGAAAAAACCATTTGTCGGAAAATGTTGAGTGCCTCTTGGCCGCATCCTCTCTGAGCATACCGGCAATCACAGCAGTCCAGGTCACAACGTCTAATGAGATATTTTCCTTGCGCATATTCTTGAACATCTCAAAGGCTGCCTCAAAGTTCCCACTTTGGGAATACCCAGTCACCATTGCATTCCAAGAAACAACGTCTTTGAATTCCATCATATTGAAAACCTTTACTGCATCCTTCATCGAACCACATTTAGCATAAGTATCAGTCAGAGCATTGCCTACAAAAGCATCTGGAAATGTACCATGCCGGATGGCATGGCCATGAATTTCTCTAGTTTGTGGTAGTGCCTTTAGAGAAGCACATGCAGGAAGAATGCTCACAATGCTAATGATGTCAGACCTGTCATTTGTACCTTCTCGTGGACAATCATTGCCATTTTCGAGAACATACCCAACGCAGTCCATGGACTATTATGTTTAACATGGGCCTTAACAATTGAATTCCATGAGATAACATCATCAATCCCCTTCCGAGTAATTTCCTCAAACACCAGACTGGCTTCCTCTAGTGAACCACAGCGGGCATACATCGCCACCAAGGCATTGCATATAAAGACGTTCGAGTCAAAGCCATTGCGACATATAACTCCATGGAATGTGACACCACATCGGTATGAAGGTAGCTCTCCACAGGCTTTTAGTACATGTGGTAGAGTAAAATGGTCTGGCCTAGTTCCAGCACGCAGCATGCGGCAAGATATCACAATTGCATGGTCAAGGTGGCCCCCTTTGATGTGTTCTCGGATGAGTAGATTCCACCAGACAGCTGGTGACGGTGTAACATGCTCCAACGCCGAGAGGGCTTCATTTGTAGACCCACAAGCAAGATAAGCAGCTACAACACCAGTACCCAGAGATCTCGGTGATACAAATGGCTCAGATGGCAGTGGTGGAAACGACACCTCCAACAATGATGCTGGATAAGAGAGAAGACCCGAAGAAATCAGTTGTTGGTGAACTTGATGAACTGCACTCACAGACCTGCATTCCCTCAAAAGGGAAGCGAAATGAACAGGAGAAACATCTCGACCAAATCCTGCTGCATTTGCAACAGAGATGAACCGTGCTCCAACTGGTGTTGTGAATCTTCGCAAATTGAAAAGCATAATATTTGGCAGACTAATCCCTCAAAGCAGTCATTGCATCACTGTACAGTGAGAAAAAATGAATATGAGAAGAAGGCATCATACACATGGTTTTCAGTTAAATAGAAAATGATCTAAGGAGCAGAAAAGAAGAGTAGGCAATGATTACAAAAAAATAAGTGCACATCCTATGCAACTTTGCTGTGGCGGAGCTACACGAAAATGACAGGAGGGCCCATAGTACGATACAAGCTAGAATTTTTGCAACCTTGTAAGAAGAAATTTAGATTTCTCTTATTTACATTGCTTACAATTATACATGTCTTAGTTGAATAAGCTACCCAACCATGGCACAGGCAATCTCCAACAGCCCCCCTGCCCCTCTCTCAATCCCAATAAAAAGCAACTAAGAATAAGAAGAAACTTCCAGATGCTGTACTTAAAAGTGCAGGATTAAAGACAGAAACACCTCATGTATGAGAAGATATGGGTGTCACAAGCGAGCAGGGGAGAGGCAAGCAAACAGAGAATTACCAGCGGGAAGCGAGGAAATCGCTGATTTGAGGTCCCCGAGCAGCGGCGAATCGGAGAGGAAACGGTCGAGCGGCGCCCGCCCTGTCCCTTAGGCGGTGGCAGCGGCGCCTGACCCGTCCATCGGCGGTGAAAGCGGCGGCCGCCTCACAAAAGGAATGGCCAAGCGGCACCGAGCGAAGCTTTGGTAGTAGACGGTAGAGGTTCTAGCGAAGCGTAGGCGCGGCGACGATGGAGAAGGAATGAGAAGGGGCGGCGTCTGGACTAGGCGGAGTGGCAGCAGCGCGTGCGGCGCCGTGCTAGGGTGGAGGGAGGAGAAAGAAGCGCGCTGTAGCAAGCAGCGAATCGGCCAGCTTCTGCACTCGTTTGCGTTGGTTGGGCTGGGCTGGGCTGAAGAAGAGTGGAGGGGAGAAGCTGGTGGGCTGGAGGCCTGGAGCGGGGCGCCTAGGGGCCTCCGGCGGGCAATGACCCCTTTTGCGTCGGTTAGGCCTAAAAAAACAAATACACAACAGACCTCTCCTCCCCGTCACTGTAGTAGGAGAGCGGAGGCGATTTTTTGGGCGATCCCCGTCAATCCACCGCGTCCGCGCCGCTGAGGCGTGGGATTCCCCTCCTCCGCCGGCTGCCTCGGCAGCGGGAGGGTGGGGGATCCCCGTCTCCGGCCTGTACATACGGTAGGATAGGATGGTGTCCTCGCCGGCGGTGCCTTGGAGGAGGTGGTGCTGGTGGTGGGCTGTTTGGTGTCGGCGCGGCCTTCTCCGGCGGTGGAGCTCTGCGGAGCTCGTCGTCTTCGCGCGCGACTTGCTGGCGCTCGGATCCGTGGTGGCGGCGGATCTGGGGGCTGGTTTTCCGGACCGGGCGCGAGCGGCGGCTAATGCCTGCGTCGGGATCGAGGTCGTCTACGGCAAGGTGGAGAAGCTGGAGAGAGAGGGCGGTCGCCGTGGTCGTTCATCGACAGAGGCTCCGTCGCGGTGCGGCGGACGGATCATGCGGCATCTGTCAAGGTACTGGACGCTCTCAGGCTGTGGTGTGGAGGTTGAAGACGGTCTTCGTCGCCGACGCCGGTGGAGCTGCTGGGCTCCGTTCTGGATCTGTTGCCCTTCGTATTGTACTTTTCTTTTTGTATGTTGATTACGTAGGGCTTTCAAAAAAAAAAAGGCACGTCGGGCCTCCGCAAAACGGACACCCAAAATATTATCGTTAAAAAAAACGTCGCCGTGGTCTCCTACTCTTCGTCCTCGTCCTCGGAGAGGATGAATTAAGGATGGCAATTTTACCCATGGGTACGGGTACCCGCGGGTACCATACTCGCATGGTTAGGGTATGGGTACAATTTTATACCCATGGGTAGTATCCGTACCCTACCCGTTTAAGTCGCGGGTAGGGCACGGGTATAACCTCGTACCCGTGGGTATACCCATACACTGCCCGTTTATATACCTTACTCGTGGAGGTCTAACATTTATTCTCGTGAATTTGTGGACCTATGTGAAGTTGTCATCAATTATCAATTTTAGTTGACATAATTGTCACGTACTTAAATATATGTTATTGAGTTGAGATGAATATTTTTCTTTTATCAAAAAAATTATCGATGAATGTAAAATTATGAGTAACTTGTACTATTTGATTTACCCATTGGGTACCCAATGGGTATGGGTATCCGTCGGGTATGGGTACGGGTAAAGTTTTGTACCCGCGGGTACGGATATGAGTAGAATTTTGTACCCATTGACTACACGGGTATGGGTATGGTATTGGTCTACCCGCCTCATACCCTACCCATTGCCATCCTTAAGGATGATGTAGGCTGCTTAGAGGTGGGCCGGTGGAGCAGCCGGAGGTTGTAACATCTCAATATTTTGGAATGTTCAAAAATCACTAAAAATTTAAACTTTTGTTTTTATTAAAAATAAAACTTTAAAATTATAATAGAAACCAAATAATAGAAGACATTTGGCATCTTCAAAAACTTTAATAGTTTTAAATATCCAAGTAATATTTAAATTAAAAATTTGAGTTTGGTTTAAATTCTTTTTATCCAAAGTATTTCATAAACCCCAATATATTTGGCAAGTGATTTAAATTTTTCAAAGAAAACTTCATATCATAAAATGTCTCATTCCAAGTATTTGATTTTAAAAGTTTAACTTTTGGCTAATTCTTTAAACCCTAAAATCTTATTTGCAAAGTGCTTAAGTTATTTAAAGTATGCCTATTTCTAAAATGGTTTTGGGTTAAACTA
This sequence comes from Poa pratensis, assembly GCA_947311845.1. Classification (NCBI taxonomy): domain Eukaryota; kingdom Viridiplantae; phylum Streptophyta; class Magnoliopsida; order Poales; family Poaceae; genus Poa; species Poa pratensis. Next base: position 6,099,130 of record CAMZMU010000113.1, on the reverse strand, counting down.
TACGTTTTAAATTTAAGAGTTTGTTAAACTCTAAAACAATATCTATAAATTGTTTCAAATTACTTAAAGTTTCTTCTATTTTAAAAGTGTTTGATTTGTTTACATTTATCTGAAAAATGGGTTTAAATAAACTATTTTCAACATATGTATTTGTATGTTTATAGATTTTATTAAGCCACAAATAACTCTATTAAAATCCTATTCTCAAAATTGACACAAAGTGTCAAATTTGCATTTAAACCTTATTTGATATTTCTCGGAGCTTTATATCCGGTCTACTAGAATTACTTTCTTATTCTATTTCTATCTAAAATTGAGAGCAAAATGCTGCTCCAGCATCGCTCCACGTCGCCTCACAGCGCGTCGCGCACTGTTCATGTGAACAGGTATGAACAGTGCGCGCATGTACTGTAGCAATTCCTTTTTTTTTTGCTTTTCCCCTTCTTTAAAAAAAAACCCTACCTATTACTACCTACATAAAAGAGGTGCAAAATAGAGCTCGATCCCGCGCCGTCCGTTGCCGATCCAACGGTCCACACATCCCCGCACGATTTTTGGCGCAGCAAATTTGCAAACAACAACTCACAAACCGACAAATTAACCCGCGGTCCAGCTTTCCTCGCTGCGAAGGATGTATTTTAAATTAAAAGAAAACAAATTAACCCCGTGGTCCAGCTTTCCTCGCTGGGAAGGATGTATTTTAAATTAAAAGAAAACACAGGGCCCTCCCTACAAAAAAAATCACGCAGATCCCCTCCCTCTTCCTCTCTCGCGCCCGACCCCGACGTCGCCGTGGCCGCCGACGCGGCACGCCACCGCACTGCTCCTCCACGCTCAAATCGAGACACACGGGCAGCTCCGCCGTCGCCTCCTCTCCCTCCTCACCGAAGATCGACTGCTAGGACGCCAGAGCCGCGTCGGAATCACCGCCGCCGTGCCCCTGCTCCCTCCGCCGCGACTGCTCGCCGCCGGCGACGTTCCGGCGAATAATATTGCAAAATCAATAGCTCAAAATCTATCCACCATAAAAAAAAATCAAAATGTCCACCAAAAATAAATGCTAACTACTTACAACAACATACAAACATTTTTGGAAATTTTAACTTGGCAAATATTTAGAGACAACCTAAATGCATTCCCTGCAATTAAATGGAATTGAATTTAAAAATACTTATATACTGTATTTCCACTGTTTATGGAGCTTAATTAAATATGGCGAAATGCAAACATAAACCGACGTATATTTGAACATTTAAAATTGCTAAAATTTTGAAGATACTCCATACGACAAGTTTCGATGAATTTTAACATTTTGAATTGAAATATAAGATCAGCTTTCACTTAATTTCTAAACTTCCCACACAAAATTTGAACAAAAGAACATTGTGCACATTTCAAAATTTCGGAAATTCTGAAATTTACGATTTTTTCAAGCTTTATATTTAACCGCAACACACACATTAACGTGAAGGTTATTCTTTTTTAAAAACATTTTAGGATGGGAAAATAAAATCATGGTTCAACATTCCAATTTGCTAAAAAAAAATTGGAGATACTCCAAAACATACCGACATGCTCAAAAAAAAATTTGCTACCTATTTACGGCAAAATATGACCATATTTCACCATGTAAATTCAGTAAATATTTGCATACAATCTAAAAGAACTCACTTTAAATATGAAGTTAAATTAAATATTTATGACAGCATACGCGCATACTAAATATTTTCAAAAAAAAAACCACTAACATGCAAAATTCACATTTCAACCACACGAGTGTGGCGTGTCGCCGCACCAAAATTTAACTAATTTAACTAATATATATGAAAGACGGAACAATCCGCGTCCTCTCCTCGCTCCTGGGCCCATCAGGTACTGTAGATTTTTACAGTAATCTACAGTACATGTAGGGACTTATTTGTAATTTTTGGAACACACAGGTATCTTCTCATAAAAACAGAAATCTACAGTAATCACAGGGATTTATTCGTAATTTCCAGAAAACCCAAGTGCCTTCTTGCAAAAAAAACACAGCCCTGTCCGGCCATTGCTGACATCACCACGACATCACAGTGGGCCCGGCCTGTCAAAATTTTATTCTTCCCGAAAATATTAAACAATTTTCAGAAAATGATTAATGTTGTAAAATCAATAACTTCAAATCTATCCATCAGAAAAATATGAATAATATATCAAAATGCTGAGAAAAATAAATGCTAATTATTTATGGCAAGATACAAACATATTTGAACATTCCAAACATTTCTAATAGTTTCAGCAATTTGACCAATTTTTACAAAACTACAGAAGGAAACAAACACACCCCCAATAACTCTAATCGGGCGCGGCAAAGCGCGCCAATTTCACCTAGTACCATACATGCACATGCACGTGCAAGTAAAGCTTTTTGCTGGCTTGTGTACACAAATGGTACAGCATCAACCAATCGATCCTTTACTCCTTTCTTTCTTTCCTTTTCCTTCCTGCCAAATGCACTAGCACATGCACGTACACGACAATATTAGCAGCTACACATTCTACCTCCTGTACGTTACTAGCTAGTACAGCATGCACGGAACGATCTCCCATCGACCAAACCAAGGCCGAGACACACCCAGCTAGCGAGCCCTGCTCGTTCTCGCACGCACGCACGGGACAGAGTCCCAACACAGAAAGCTTGCAGCGCACTGCTTCCTTTTCATCCACGGACGCACTCACACGACTAGAAACGGCAGGTCAGACTGAAACTGCTGCCGTTAACGCAGCAAATACTATTTACGCCGGCATTCATGTTTCAGTCCGTCCGTTCCTCTTTATGCACACACCCAGGCGAAACGCAAGTAATCCAAGCCTCTCCCCTGCCAATATGAAGCACCTAGTCGACTCCTCTTTCTCTCCTTTCAATCTTTCGCAGTCAGCACACACCCTAGCTCGCCCGAAGGTTGCCGGAGCCGCCGCAACTCCATCCGCTCCTCCACGCCGTCCCAGGAAACGAGTGTCGACGCCGTCGCCCCCAACGTCTTCTCCTTACGATGCCGCACCTCGTAGTCGTCTTCCTGAGCCCGTAGTACCACCGCCGAAGCCACGCCGTCCAAGCGCGAGCCACGCGCCGCCGCCGTTCTTCGCTTCGGTGAAGGTTGTTCTTCGTCTCTCGTCGCCCCGAGACCCTCCCTTTCCTGTTTAACCTTTATCCTTGTATCTATGCGTCGTCCTGACTCTTCTACGCATAAACCAGAGGCGGGAGGGAGCTGTTCGTCGCCGGAAATTGGAGCTGCGGAGGACATCGATGACACCGTTTGAACCTTCGGGAGTTGCCGCCAAGACCACCGCCAAGTTCGCCGTGAGCAGCTGTTTCCACCGGAGTCTTTCCCTCGAGCCGTACGACCACGGGACTGCCGCCGAGCATCATCGTCAAAGCCGCTGTGCTGGTAAGCTACGATTTGTACGTGTGAGCTACGTTCTAGTGGAGAAGAAACACAACAGCCGTCCATCACAGATCGAGCGGCCAGGAATAGATCACTTGGATGAAGGGGTACCAGCCAGTAGAATTTGGCCATGTGTCCACCAATTTATCCATTTTCGTTTTTCTGTTTAATTTGGGCAGAAACTTCCAAAATTCATATCTTTTGATCAGTTCATCCAAAATTGACAAATAATATATCGTTGGAATCCTTAGAACCATTAGAACACATTCTTACTGTTTGTTTCCAATTTTGGGTCGCTTAATTTTATTCAAATTGCAAATGGACGATTGACTAAATTTGACATAGATTCAAATTTATAAGTGCAAAATTTGTAAATAAAATATACTTGGAAAACTTAGGAGCTGTAGAATAAGGCTCCACTGTTAGAAATAATTTTTGGGCATATTTAAATTTATTTACAAATCAGGGACCCTAATTGCATGTTTTTAACATAGTTTAAATTCTATAAATTATTTTAATATGTTTCTTTTTGAAAAATATCACAAATCTTTGCCTCTGACCGGAGAGAGACAAAAAATCTTTGTTAAGTTATTTTATATATTTAAGTTTGTGCTAAAAGTCTTTTAAAAGGTTTTGATTTGAATACCTTGGTTTTAAAATGTGTTAAGCCCTTTTAAACCAAACCAAATTGTTTTGTTGTTGTCCATGTTTGAAGGTTTGTTGTATGTTGATTGTTGTATTGTTGTTTGTTTATATTGTTTAGATTGAACGGAGAGCTCCGATTTACGTTGAAAAGAGTTTGTGAGCAACGACAACTGCCAAAGGCAAGTGGCACACCCCCCCCCATAAATTTTCTAAGTATTTTTCTATGCATAACTTAGTATATTTTTCTATAAGCATGTGTTGGATAGTATTGCTATGCTGAAACTACACTATCTCCTTTTACTAGTTGTCTAGAATCCTATTATAACTTAGTAGAATTATTGATGCTATGCAAAAGTGTTTTATTGAAAAGCTTAATTCTACTAAGTTAAAATGATCACCTGGGTGGATTTGGGCTTGATTGGTTGTATGAGTTGAGTGTTGTCCCTAGGGGTTATACCGATGGGATATTCACTTGTGGATTGCCACCCAGGAACAAAGGGACCAAAGTTTTCTCCAAGTGAAGATTGCTTCCAGTGCAGCCATTGGTCATATGGGCTCTGTCTTGATCAAATAAGTTGCATGGACTCACCCCGGCTTGACAGGTGGTGGTAGAGGTTTGTAGGTTGGAGTGCGTCAGGCCGGTATGGGGTGGGAAAATGCTTCCGAAGGATCCCTATCACTATTGGAGTGTGGGGATAGTTTGGGTTGGTTAAGTCTAATGGTGAACGTGCACAACCTCTCGAGAGTGTCAAACTAAGTACTTAGCCGTGTCCCCGGTTACGGATAATTCTGAGCAGCTGATCAAGGACGTCAACGGAGGATCCCAACATGCCAACTTCAAAATAAAACTTGTTAGTAAACAACATTACGAACTCCCCGGAGTTTTACCGGAGGTAGTCACCTGACACACTGGGGTTTTACCATGTGTTGTCACGGTTTCACTGGGGTTTTACCAGTGTTACCAATTTGATAGATGCAAAATGTTTTACAAAGTGATAAGATAAAACTAGCTTTATGCAAATTAGCCTTTGAGCTCCACCAGCCAAATATGCATATAGGTTATTAGAGTTATTCCTCTAAGTTTCCACAAAGTGTCACTTGCCAGTTCCATTTTATATGGTTCCGACCCACCTTGTTGCAACATTTTTCCTCTTGCAGGATGTTCAGACGATGAGTGAGGTTTCGTATAAGGTTTCGAGTCTACAACCAACATGTTTTCGCCTGTGGCACATGAAGATGATGGAGACTCACTGCTATTTTTATTCCGCTGTGCTGAACTTTGTAAAATGCTAGCCTTGAGCTATGCAATTTGTAATGAAAATTGTAAGTCTGGATCATGCGATGTAATAAAATTTGACGCAATTGCATGATATTCATCTTAGACTGTGTGTGCAAATGAATCGATCCAGGGGTTTGCACTATACACAGGGATCTTGCCAAATTTTAAGTGCAGGTCCGCTACAGAGGTGGCGTCTACGGCCCTCGGGATCATGCGGACACGCCGGTTCCAGCGCCCAGGCATGGCCCTCCTCGCGTTCCGCCCACGGTGACCAGGGCACCTGCCAGCGTGCGCGCTCCTGCGCCGCCGCCTCCAGCGACTCGCGGAGCGCGCGCCCGATCTCCGGCCACATCGCCAGCTCCTCCAGATTGGAGGCGTCGATGGCGGCCTGGAGGTCCACGTCCTCGGCGTCGTCGTTGACGGCCCGCACAAACTGGACGCCGCGGTAGACCCCCCATTTGGGGAGCGCCTCCTCGGCCTCCTGCTTCATGACGGTGTTGCCGTCCTCCATGCCGACGAGCGCGGGGTCCTCCTCGTACCCCTCCGACGCCACCACCGCGAAGAACGAGCGCCACCGCTGGTCGTGCTCGACCTCGAACCAGCGGTCCCACAACGGCGAGTTGAGGGCGTACGCGGGGTCGTGGAGGAGGTCGGGTGGCAGGAAGCTGCGCCGCTACAGGATCTCCTCCGTGCGCTCCTGACCGGAGCGAGGGATGGGGGCACGGGGTGCCAGCCATCCGGCAGGCGCCGCGACCTCCCAATAAAGTTGGTCGACCTCGGTTGACACGTGGACGGCGCGGCGAGGCACGTCGGAGGGCCCCAACGAGGAAGACACCTCCTTGTCATTGCGTCCAGGCTTCCAACACGCGGACTGCTTCATCTCCGGCGATGGTGGCTCGGGGAGCTAGGGCAGGGTTTGGAGGGGTTTGAAGCGAGTGGGGAAGTGGAGATGGGGACGCAGCGGCTGTCGGTCCCATTAAAAAGGACACATTGGAGAAGCCGAGGAGCCTGTGGGCCAGGAGCGGACACCAACGGACACACCGCGGCTTCCCTAAACCGCGACCAAACTTGGGCCAGGTTTGAGACGAGCCACGTGTCCACGCAAACACTTATCGGTTTGCGGTGGGCCGTTGCAACCTCCCTCGTGTCCGTTCAGACCTGCTTTTGTTGTGTGCTGTTAAGTTCATTGATAAGAACGATTGATTGGAAGTTGTGTTGTCAGCGCAGAAAGCTCAAACTCCTTTCCAGCAGTCTACGGCTTTCAGAAATCTCAGCATTAGCACAGTTCCGGATTAACCCCAAGGCAGAGGAGCAAATTTTGCCACGGGGCATCATTTATGGGCTGAATTGCCCATCTTCATCTGGAACTGCAAGTCTAGAGTATTTTTTCCTCAAACCCAGTGGAGTGCACACACAGAATCCCAGTCACTGAATTACATCCTCCTACCCGACAGCATTTCAGATATTGTGAATCTGTTGGAGTTTGTTTCACTATTATGGCGGTCATTGGTTGTGTTTATTTTTGTAGCATTAATTGCTCTCATCCTTGTTTCATTAACATGGATCAAACCTGTAATACTATCTGAGTAATGCTACACCTACGGACTACTTACGGAATTTGTACGCGCTGACTAGGAGTCCATCCGACGTGTCCGGCCGCTGAACGAAAAGAGAGAAAAACGAAGGACGCGCCGCTAATTCCGGAAGGAAAAACGGCCCTTGATCAGATCAAATAAGACACCCTTCCTGCCTTCGATCACCGGGCCGTCGTGAATGGCCGGCCGAGCCTCGCAGGTTGCTCACCTTATTTCCCAAGCCGCAACTGGACATCCCGTCGTGCTGCCGGCAGAGCTGCTCGCCGCTGGCACCGCCCAACAGCGACATAGCGCAGCAAGAATGGTATAGTATGAAACGATGTCAAGGCAAACGGAGCAGCTCATCACCCGTCGAGCCCAGTTCGTAAAGTGGCAGTATGCCGTGTGGTCTGTGTCCCCCGGAGACGGGGAGGTCGTCGCGCTGCTTCCGACGACGGAGCTTGCCGCCCTGCTACCGAAGAGGGCGACCTCGCTGGGAACCGAGCAGCTCGCGACGCCATCGACGACGAGAGCAGGTCGCCGCCGAAGCTTCGCTCCGCTGGGAGAGATGGGGATATTTTGTTTAGTTTTCTTTCCTAATTTTCTCTCGAGGAATTATCCACGCTGGCTCCACGTCCCTAAACTCGTCAGCGCGTATGATTTCCGTAACCAGTTATGTCCGTAGGTGTAGCATTACTGTATCTATCTAGTGTTTCCTCAAAAAGTTAGCTTCAGGTACCAGTAAATGGTGAAAACCATAATTAGTCTACATTTTGGGGATAACATGTTGGCGACCAACTCAAGTGGTTCTAACAATCCTGTCAATGGAAAAGCAAAAGTTACAAAGCTAATCTGATAGAGCTGAGGATCCTTCCGTAGGTTCTCACAAAGTATATATAATTAACATAATGAAAGCAGAGAGATCGGTTCATACCAATTTTTTATATAGTGTCACGTGCTGACACTTTCTGAAAGCTTTGCTAAATGGAGCACCAATTCTGAACATAACAACTCGAACTGCTTTTCTTTAGACTGGTTGACTGTACAAAGATTTAATTTAATCCTATGCTTCTCTACAAGTACTACTGGTTGCGGACATTTAAAACTGAAACTGCTGGCTTTGTACACGGAACATCTAGGGCATTAGCTAAACAGAGAGAACAAGGTATAAAGGATTGCAAGGCCAGATCTAACATCGGGACGGCACAAACAGGCATCTAGTATCTAGAGCAGTTTTGCTTAAGCTAGCTTTCGATTCTGATCTTCATGCAAATATGATTCAGCGAGCCAAGTATTGCATGCATCATGTACGCGGCTGTGGAGGCCTTGGCAACACAGAGATAGCCAGATCTTCATTCAACTTTACAGGTAGGGGTGGCATCTGCCTCATTATTTCGGGAGCATTGCTTACCCTGGAATAAATAAAAAGATCCAATTGTTACATTATGGCAGTTCCACTGGATATGCAAACAGTTTAGAATGGCAGCTACATATAAATAAATAAACTTTCGTGCTTTAAGATGAAAGAACAGAAAGTGTTTTGTTCTTTAAAACGCTTTAACAGAAAGTGTTCTTGACAGTTGACATAACAATAATAATAAAAGACAGCAAATTGTATCCCAAAAGAAGATGAAAAGATACTGATGTTGAAATATATACTGCATAGATTGATAACCAAAGGGAAGATCAACATGCTTTGCAGTCAGTATAAACTTTAAAAACATGTGGATGTGTTTACATTCACAATTTAACAACAGTCCTATGAACATGCACCTAGCTATGGCATACTATATAGTATAGGTGATAAGCACCCAAGTTTTTTCATGCAAGATGCAAAGAATTTAATACAGGTATTCAGGAGGTTTTAGAATAAGTTAGTTGCAGAACTTACTGTCCCAGGACTGTGAGTATATTATCCCTAGTCTCGCATAAAAGAGAGAGGTTCTCCTGTACCTGCACAAAAGCCAGTAAATATTTAAACGTAGATAATGTGATATCAAATGAATGACATGCCTATATAATATCATTAACAAAATAACAAATTAATACAACACAACAGGTTTTATACGACAAATATTTGGAAGAAACATAAGTCTATAATACTTTCATCTGGGCCCTCCTTTCGCCGATGTAAGACTATAAGTCTCTTAAAAAATCATGTGGATACTACAGAGGTTTTCCTTAGCAATGTTCTATTATCAGACACGTGATTGATCACTCTTCTACAGCTTTGCATGATATAGAATGTTCATTCATGTGGACAGTATATTCACAACTTGAGACACAGCTAAAACACTGTAAAGTGACCTTGAGATTTAAGGCGCAACCAACAGACCAGAAGACACCATTGAGCTTGCAATTTAAGCCAAAACCAACACTCCACACCACAACAGACATTTGCTATTCACATGATCTTATTTTGTCAGAGCTGAATGCCAGAATCTGAAACTTGAACATACCTGCATGTTTGAAATATTTGTATAGATCTGATTTAACAAATGTGCATTATGCTCCAGAAGTTCCCCAGTTGGACCACCAATTGCTGCAATGATATGATACTTCATGATAAGAAAGGCAGATCACCAGTCTATCCTAAGCAAATAGAAAAGATACTTTCTTGACCAAACTTTAGGATATTAATAGCTTTAACAAGGTATAAAGAAGATAATGATCGAAAAGCTATTGTTGTCTACTAAGACAGTTAAAGTAATTGCACGTCATTCCTTGATATCAAACAATGCAAACACGCAATATTGTATAAGAAAAGCATTTGCCAAGCATTCTATGTATTTATTGTTTGCTTTGACATATGTTTCGAAGAAATTTAAGCTTACGATGACTGAATTAGTATAAAACTAGGAACTTTTTTTGCGGTGCTGAAAAGACACCTGAAAACCATTTTTACACCATAATATAACAGCAGGAACAAGAATTTTGTCGAGAAGCAAAACAATATTTATTGTTTGCTTTGACATATGTTTCGGGGCAATTTAAGCTTATAATGACTGAATTAGTATAAAACTAGGAACTTTTTTTGCAGTGCTGACAAAAAGTACAAGACACCTGAGAACCATTTTTACACCCTAATATAACAGCACAAATAAGAATTTGTCGAAAAGCAAAACAACAGTACTAAGAAAGGTCTTACCAGACTGTAACTACAAACTCAAAAGGAAAAACAGGCGCCCACAAAAGTATTAAACAATAACGACAATGTGCATAAATCCTTTATCAACAAAATACTAACCTTTGTATGATCCATCATCATCATCCATAGGGAGAACAGGAACAGAATATGGAGGGACATTGGATCGTGCCAAATGAGCAGGCCCTTTTGTTGAAGAGTCACTAACTCTCTCCTACAGTTTGATAGAAACATAAAAATCATGAGAAAAATTATCTAGTTGAGAATGTTCTCTAATTGTAAGGAACCCTAAAACTAAATTTTCACATCCTAATACGAGTTTTTCTCCATAAATCAGCTACTGACTTCTTTTGGTATTAAAAATTTAAACATTTACTCAAACGATTCAGTAATGAAAGATAAAGGAGGGCCATAAAGGAGAAGGTAGGTGAGATAACTGACAACCTTCTTTTCTTTGGTTTTCTTAACCAACTCTTCCTTCCTTTTCTTGTTGTTCTCCTTTTTCTGCATGAGAAATATATGTTGATTATTTCATACATGACAATTTGTTAGGCAGCATCAATTTAGTGCATACAACACAAGGAACTGCGAAAATCCACCAGGCATGATTATTTTTAGATGGCGGTCCCAAACCACTGTGATGCAATGGCTTCGAAGGACCCATCGACAAAAGAATGCTGATTTTAAAATAGGACATGTGACTCACAGTGATGACGTAGTGACTCGTACAGTTATTTTAATAATTTGTACCATTGAAGATACCAAGGATACTAGTTATAATTTTAGCACAACAACATATCAGATATTTGAGATAGGTGCTCAATATTGTAATGGCATTAGAGAAGTTTCCTATTGTGAATCTGCTTCCTGATGCACTACCCCTTTGTTAGCTAAGTGGGTCCTATTTCCCTTGTTTAAATGGCATTCGAGACTGGTACACAGGGCATCTTAAAATGATGGTTCAGTCGAAAAGGGCAGAACTATTTGGAGTTACACAAGGAATTCGGCTGCTAGCGAAATGAGAATAAGCATTTGACAAGATAACAAACTAATATCAGTTAATAAAGAATCCCAATTTTCTCAATCAAAAGGATGTATTTTCTTCATGTATCTATGCAAAATACACTACCTATATTACTTGATCAAATGAAAATATAAGCTTATAGCAATCATAATCACAGCCTTCGTATACCAAGGAACCAAAAGAAAAAGGAGTGGAGAAAAAAACAGTTTCCTTCACATCATGCACAAGAAAGCCGGTAGTTGTATTTCAGTTTATCATACCCAAAAAATATATTAGTGCCCTAAGTAATAATATGAAAGTGTTTGGCATAGTACTAATAAATGTAGCACAGGGCTCAGCATACAACTTACAGCCATCCATCTGCAACGAAGGGCAACATCTCGTACTGTCTTGTTGGGCAGACCCAGAGCAATTTTCGCATAGCGAACTATAGCCGCATCAAGCGCATACCTGCAACGGTTGCAGAGCCACATAATAAGATGGATCCATGTCATCTCGGTACAGATAAGGACAAGAATATTGAGTGATAATAACAAGACAGTTTGAGATAGACTACGAGAACAAAACAAAAAGGAAAACATGGCAATTCAAGTTTGCTAATTATAGCATCTTCCTGCAAACCACTGCATCGACTAGTGTCGAATTTAGCTGTTCCTCCAAGTGCATCATGGCATAATTTCATAAACACGCGCAATATTTATTCTCAGGTCAGCTCGTATGAAAGTTCATCTTCTAAAAAATGGCTGGAGGTTCACATTAACTGTCTCATGCAATTTAGCAAGGCCTTACTAGGTTCGAAACATATACTTCCAACCACGCTACTTCCAAAACAGTACCGACTGTCCCCAAAATCGGTACCTCCGAGGAAGAGATAGAGAGAGCGAGAACGAAACACCAGAAGCTTACTTGGCCAACCCTTCGTCGAGCACGGCCTGTTCCTCGGGTGACCAGCGCATGGCGAGCCCGGGGTCGTGGCGCAGCGCGGCCGCGGTGCTCGCGGCCAGGCCGTGCTGCAGCGCCACGGCCGCAGGGGAGGGGTGGCGGCTGGGTCCGCCGAGGGATCCCGAGGGGTCGGCGTTCGCCCCCATCGCGCCGCCAACTCGGCTCGGGGATTGCGACGAATTTGAGGAAATCCCGCGGCTTTGAGCGGAAATTGGGATTCTGTACGGACGGCCGCGGCCGCGCGAGTAGAACAGGTGGAGGGTCTGGAGGCAGCTGCCGGTGAGTCGGGGACGGGAGGGGTGGAACGGCGGCGGAGAGACGGGAATTTCTTTGTTTTTTATGCGGGTCGTGGAGTTTCTCAGCGGCCTTCAATTATGAGGACCACTTTGGATCTTCCTTCACCTGTTTCTTCCCATTTTGGTTACGCATAACGGAACTCGGTTCACATGTCTTTGCTATTTATTTTAGTTTTTGATTTTTTTTCTTTTCGTGGATTTGTTAGTTTGAGTTATCTATAAGACCATCCAATATGTGTCTCAAAAGCGGGTCAGAGAGGCTTTGAACCGATTCCACACATAGTAGATCGTCACTTTTCACCTTGTTCTTTGAACCGCATACACATAATGGATGGCCTAAAGGGCTTTTCGACACATCCATGTGGCTTAGTAGAGCAGCACATAACTGAAAGAGCATGAATTGCTCTTACTCGTGTTTTGGTGATGTTGACAATACAACATGTGCCTCTAACCCCTTGTTTAAGTGTGATCAGGTTTATGCAAACATTGCCATTGATCTCGCATCAAGAAAAGAAATCGAGTGTTTACTGTCCTTCGGGCGGTAGTACCGCCCCTTCGGGCGGTAGTACCGCTGTGCCATCCTGGTTTACAGGGGTGCGGCAGTACCGCTCTCAGTGCCGCTGAAATGGGGTTCGGGCGCCCATGTGCGGCAGTACCAGCGGAACTACGGGCGGTAGTACCGCTGGCTCATGGTGGTCAGCGTTGGTTTGACCACCACGGCGGCAGTACCGCTCGCCGTACCGCCAAATGGAGCTTCAGATGGCCATGTGCGGTACTACCGGCGACTTGGACGGTAGTACCGCTCAGTAAGTTCCAAATGCACAGTCAGCGTGCAGGTTTGACCACAGCGCAGAAGGCGCCAGCGGTAGTACCGCCCGGCGCAGCGGTACTACCGCTGGCAAGGGCTATATAATGCCCTTCACCTACCTCTTGCTTGGGAGCTCGCCTCTACAAGAAAAACACCATTGTTGCAAGCTCAAGATTTCTTAGATCTCCCAATCCCTCCACCCAAACTCACTCATACTTGGAGGATTGAAGGAGAAGGCCCGGATCTACTACTTCACCAAAGCGTTCTTCATTTCCCCTTCATTCACTTGAGGGATTCGAGCCTAGGGTTTCCACTAGGAAAACCTAGGCATCTTGTTGTTCTCACTTGCTTGTTACTTTTGTGTAGCAGGTGTTGTTGGTGATTGAGAGCCCCCAATCCTTTTGTGGGTTGAGCCTCAAGTTGTTGTAACGAGCTTTTGTGCTCCGGATTCCGCTTTGGAGGATTCCGATAAAGAAAGGTGGACCGAGCTTTTGTGCGAGGTTCATCGGAGAATAGGGTGAAGCCTTTTGTGGCATCTTGAGTTTGAAGCTCACACCCCTCCAACGAGACGTACTCCCCTAAAAAGGAGGAACTCGGGAATACATTCTTGTCTCCGCGTGCTTTCCTATCGGTTAATCCTTTCTAGTTATTTACTACTTGTATCTTATCTTGTTTAGACTTAACTTGTCATATAGGTAAATTCACCATAGTTGCATATCTAGAGAATTTACCTTTTAGTCAAGCCTTAATCGAAAAAGAATTAAAAATTGGAGTAGCACCTATTCACCCCCCCCCCTCTAGGTGGCCATACGATCCTTTCAATTGGTATCAGAGCCTCGGCTCTTTATTCGGGCTTAACCGCCTAAGAGAAATATGGCCCTCGACGAACATGGGAATGAGATACCCGATGACACCATCGTTCCCACTTCTGTTTCCGTGGAGGACTTCACTTCCTTGAAGTCCTCTATGGATACTCAAATGGGAGAGTTGCGCAAAATGTTAGAGCAACTCATGGTGGCAAAGGGTATCGACTCCTCCCTAACTCCGGAGGCTCCTCCTAAGGAGGCTCTTCCTAAGGAGAAGCCCTCGGATGTAAGTGTCGAAGAGAAAGCGGGGGTGAACTCAAATAAAAATGAATCCTCACCTAAAACACCTAATGGGAAGGGAGAGCATGCTAGAGTTCCTTTTGCATACTCTCCCGACCTACCCGTGCCTCATCCTCCTATTCACTTAAGAGGAGCTCCACCTAGTCTTAATGCATCTTCCTTTACCCGTTGGCAATCTTCTATGAAATCTCACTTGAAAAGTGGTTGCATAGGTCTTTGGAAGATCATTGTTGATGGATTCAAGCCGGTGGATGAAAATGACTTGACAAGGAAAGAAGAAGTTGAAGCTCAACTAAATTCCACCGCTCTTGATGTGATCCGTGTTGCCGTGGGTGAAAAGAACATCCATCACATTGAAGATTGCACCACCGCCAAGGAAGCATGGAACAATCTCACGGAGGTGTTTGTTGGAAATGAGAGCATGAGAAGAAATAGATATGAAGCCATGAGCAATCAAATTGAAGGCTTCTACAAGAAAGATGATGAAACTCATGAGGAGATGTATCAAAGGCTCAAGGCTCTTGCTACCGCATTTAGAGACCTTGGTGCTAAACATGTGGATGATACTTACATCAAGAGGAAGTATGTGAATGCCCTCATGCCGTTTGAAGAGAACGACTTGAATAGTCTCCAAGGGAAGCACAACTATGACCTCTTGACCTCAAATGAAGTCATGCAAGAGATGCAATCTTACAAGGTCCGAGCTCAAATTGCTAGAGACTCTCGTGCCCGAGCTCTTGGAATGGCCCAAAGTTCCTCACTTGCTTTGAAGGCCAAGGTTGTGGAACTAGATGAAGACCAAGATCATGAAGAGGGAAGTTACTTGGCACCCGAGGAACTCAAGGGTGCTCATAGAGATTATGTGGCTCTCATGGCGAAGGACTTTTGGAAAAATCCATCTAAAGCTAAAGCTTATGTGGATAAAAAGCATAAAGCAAGAGGCTACAAGGAAGGCAACCCAAAAATGAAGACTTGCTTCAATTGTCAAGATCAATTCCACTATGTTGCCCAATGCCCTTACAAGAACCGTGAAGAACATGGAGGAAGACTCATTCGCAAGGAAGCGTCAAGTTCTTCTCCCACGAAGCCTTACTTCAAGAAGTTCAATCCCAACAAGAAGCTACCTTCCAAGGTGTTGGTGGTGAGAGAGGAATATATGTCCGGGGATGAGAGTGATGAAGAAGAAACAACCACAAGTGAAGTGGCCGCTTTAGCCATTGCTTCATCGACAACCCCTTCTCTCTTTGAATCCCCCAATGATAATGTCACCACCAAATCCGCTACGTGTCTCATGGCCAAGCTCTCCGAGGTATCACCTTCCCTTCCTCCTAAGACTATGAATGAAATGCATGAATTTATGAGTCTTAGAGTTAAGGAAGAAAATGTTGCTTTGGATTTCTTGATGACTAACTTGCAAGGTGAAAGCAAGATTCGGCTTGAGATTCTTATGAGTCAATATGGCATCGCACAAGATCTCCTTAAAGAAAAGGGGAGACTAGAAAGAGAATATGCTAATGAGATCGCTTCCCTTACCGAGGCGATTGAGGAAGAGCATGAACTTCGAGTTTCTCTTGAGGAGAAGCTTGAGAATCTTGATGAATCTCAAAATGAAACTCTTTCTAAGATCATTAAAGAACGTGACCATGCTATTGCTAAATACAATGTTTTAGAGAAACAAAAGGTCGTATTTGGTGTTGGTCATAATAGACTAGCCGATGAGTTAGGGTCGCTCACCAAGGCTCACAAGGCCTTGGAGAGTGAACACTCTATTCTCACCAAGTCTTTTGAACAACTTCAAATACAATCTACTAAAATTGATGAACCTAGCTCCTCTACTTGCTCTTGTGATCATGCAAATATCATTGAGGAAAATGCTAGGTTGAAGAATGAACTTGCCAAGGCCTCTAGCCCTCAAGGTGAGAAACCTCTTTATGAGCTCTTGCAAGCGCAAAAGCCTCACATAGGGAAAGAGGGTCTTGGTTATGTTGCCAAGAAGAAGAAGAACACGAACAAGAAGAATGCCAAGCCCGCACAAGCAAAAGAGACTACCATTGCGAGTGGTGATGCCACAAGGGGCAATGCCACTCACAATGACTTTGCGGGAAAATACAACCCTTCATATGTTCTTATGAAATCTATAGATGGTTGTGTTTTTGCTAAATATGTTGGCACTTCATATGGAGATGATTATCACTATGCTATTTGGGTTCCAAAGACCCTTGTGACTAACAAAAGAGGACCCATTTCACAATGGGTACCTAAAACAAAGACTTGATTCTTTGTAGGACTTTTCTTCCGGTGGATCTTCATGGCTCATTGATAGTGGGTGCTCTTCTCACATGACCGGAAGCAAAGAAGTAGTAAAGGGCCTATTGAATCAATTACTCACATTTTCTCATGTCACCGTCGGGAATAATGCAAGACTTAAGGTATTGGGATATGGCAATGTAGTGATCACTCCGGAGTTATCCATTGAGAAGGTCCTACTTGTTGAATCTCTCTCATATAATTTACTTTCCGTTGGTCAATTATGCAATGTCGGTTACACCGTTATCTTTAATAAACACCACGTGACCATCCTTTTCACTCAAACTCTTAAAGTAGCCTTTGTTGGATTTCGTGTAAACGGTTTGTATGTGGTCGATTTCTCGAAAGAGACCACTCAAATCGCCACGTGTCTAATGGCTAAATCCGACAAGGGTTGGCTTTGGCATCGCCGGCTAGGCCATGTCGGTATGAGAAATTTGCAAACTCTTGTGAAGGGTGGACACGTGGTAGGACTAACCGATGTTAATTTTTCCAAAGATCGTCCTTGTAGTGCTTGCATAGCCGGAAAGATGCATGAAAAGAATCATCCCAAGAAGAGCATTATCTCCACCGAGAGGCCTTTGGAGCTCCTTCATATGGATCTCTTTGGGCCTCCCACATATGATAGTCTTGGTGGCAAGAAATATTGTTTGGTGATTGTGGATGATTATACAAGATATTGTTGGACTTTCTACCTCAAGAGGAAGAGTGAAACTCAAAAAGTATTCATTGACTTTGCAACCTTAGTTCAACGCCAATATGACTCCAAGATTTTGGCAATAAGAAGTGACAATGGTACGGAGTTCAAGAATTACACTATGGATGATTTCCTAAGTGGGGAAGGCATACAACACCAATATTCCGCTGCTTATACTCCCCAACAAAATGGTGTCGCCGAAAGGAAGAACCGCACTCTTATTGATATGGCAAGAACTATGTTGGCCGAATTTCATTCCCCATATAACTTTTGGGCCGAAGCCATCAATACCGCTTGCCACTACTCCAACCGGCTCTTCTTTCGTCCTCTCATGAAAAAGACACCATATGAACTCCTTATCGGTAAAAAGCCAAATGTCTCTTACTTTCGCGTATTTGGATGCAAATGCCATGTTTACATTAAAGGTTGCCCAATTGCTAAATTTGAATCTAGAACTTTTGATGGTATTTTTGTTGGATATGCCGCAAACTCCCATACTTATAGGGTCTACAACATATCCACCGGATGTGTTGAAGAATCTATGAATGTGGAGTTTGTCGAGGATAATGGCTCCCAAGCGGAGCATATTGATCATGATAATGTAGGTGATGTACCTCCACCTCAAGCCATAAGAACTATGGGCATAGGGGAACTTATTCCTATTGAAGAACCTATTATGGACACTCAAGAAGAAGGAACAAGTTCTACTCAAGTTGAACCATC
This sequence comes from Poa pratensis, assembly GCA_947311845.1. Classification (NCBI taxonomy): domain Eukaryota; kingdom Viridiplantae; phylum Streptophyta; class Magnoliopsida; order Poales; family Poaceae; genus Poa; species Poa pratensis. The sequence goes on along the minus strand of CAMZMU010000113.1, from coordinate 6,081,159 downwards.
CACCTCAACCATTGATCAACAAGCTATACAAGAACAAGATCATGATAGTCATCCACATGAGCAAGATAATGGTCAAGACCCACCCAACTCTAGTGGAGAACAAGAACATGATGAACCCCCATCTCCAAGAACTCCACTTCGGGTTGACCATGAACAAGATGAAGGAAATGATGAAGATGTTCGTGTTGGTGAAACAATTGGTCAAGCCATAGAACGCCGAGTCATTCGGCGTGCATCAACATTGGATCATCTCCAACACTACAAAGAAAATATCCTTGGGAGTATTCGTAAGGGTGTGTCCACACGTAATCAATTAACTAACTTTTGTGGTCATGTCTCTTGTTTGTCTAGCTTAGAACCTCTCAAGGTATATGATGCTCTTGAAGACATGGATTGGGTTGCGGCCATGCATGAAGAATTGAACAACTTCGAGCGCAACAAAGTATGGTCATTAGTTGAAAGACCCAAAGACACATCACATAATGTCATTGGAACCAAGTGGATATTCAAGAACAAGCAAGACTCACATGGTCAAGTCATTCGCAACAAAGCAAGATTGGTTGCACAAGGCTACACCCAAATCGAAGGAGTCGACTACGGTGAAACTTATGCCCCCGTTGCTAGACTTGAATCTATTCGTTTATTGATTGCCTATGCATCTACTCATAACATTACCTTATATCAAATGGATGTTAAAAGTGCTTTTCTAAATGGTCCACTAAGTGAATTAGTGTATGTGAAACAACCTCCGGGTTTTGAAGACCCTAAATTTCCTAACCATGTCTACTTACTACATAAGGCCCTTTATGGGCTCAAGCAAGCTCCACGTGCTTGGTATGATCATCTCAAGGAGTTCTTAGTAGACCATGGTTTTGAGATTGGGGTAATCGATCCCACCTTTTTCACAAAAAGGATAAATGGAGAGCTTTTCGTATGCCAAATATATGTTGATGATATTATCTTTGGTTCTACTAACCATGAATTTAGTGATCAATTCTCTAAGCTAATGACCAAGGAATTTGAGATGTCCATGATGGGAGAATTGAAGTATTTTCTTGGCTTTGAAATCCACCAATATAGTGAAGGAACATTCTTATGTCAAGCCAAGTATATTCAAGACATGCTCAAGAAATTTGATATGAACAACGCCAAGCCATATAAGTTTCCCATGGACTCTAAGGCGGATCTACACTTAGATCCGAAGGGTAAGGAAGTTGATCCCAAGCTTTATCGTTCTATGATTGGATCTTTACTTTACCTTTGTGCATCTAGACCGGATATTATGTTTAGTGTGGGTATGTGTGCAAGATTCCAATCAATTTCTTGCATACCTACCCATATTAGACAATAGTAATTTGGTTTAGGTGTAGGCATGGACATAGGGGAAGTGCGGTCCTAATACATTGGGCTATCCCTTCCCCCATTATGCCGATAGTAAGAACTCATTTGCATCTCTATATTCGTTCTATGAATTGTGAGCTTAAATGAAGAGTAGTGGCGGTGAACCCAAGATATATCTTCGCGGTGTCACACCACATACACTCTTACATGGTGGCCTAGGCCACCGCCCTCCTCCTTATGAGGAGTTGATCTTATTTGGCTCTTATTTGGGTATTTTAGACCTTTTTGCTTTGGGAGAGTGCTCAAATTTGGCCTTTCGTGTCGATTCTTGCATTTTTGGGTAAACTCTCTCTCTCCAGTTTCGAGTTCTATCCTAAGCCTCAACTTTATCCTAAGCCACTCAGTCTCAAATACCTTTTATTTCATGCTCTCGACAAAGTTGTTGGTCGGAACCGGTGACAAATCCTTTTTACGGCTTCAATTTGAGCCATAAAAAGTTTTTGCCCCCTGGCACCGGTACTACCGGCCCATGGAGCGGTACTACCGCTGGCTCGGGTGCCTCTGCCCCTGCCAGCGCGTGGGACCGCTGCCCGGGCCGCGCAGGAATCAGGGGCGGTACTACCGCTGGATCGAGCGGTAGTACCGCTCGTGCGGATTTTTCCAGGATAAGGGCACGGGCGGATGGGTGAAAGTCAATCCTTCCATTTTCCCCATCCGCCCCTCTCTCTCCTCCTGTGAATCCGCCGCCGCCGGCCATCCTCTCCGCCGGGACCGAGCTCCCCCGGCCGTGGTTCTTGCACCCCCGGCCCCGGGACCTCTCGGGCATCTCTCCCTCCCTCGATCCTCTGCCATGAGCACCGGTAAGCTCTCTCCCTCTCTCTCATCTAGTTGATGGATGGAGATGACCAGATTGCTTTCCTCGTGGTGTTCTTGACAAATTGGTGTGGTAGAGATGCAATCTAGGATGCCTAGAACCCTGTGTATGAATCTTGTGAAGAATCTATGGCTAGTTTTGTAGTTCTCCATCTAGATTTGTTGGATATGACTATGGATGTTTTTCATGTTCCTCTGTGAATGTATCACCATCTTGTGCCAAATCCAACCTTCCTAGATGTTGTACTCCCACCTAGCATTTGTTTCCTCCAAGTTATGTTCACTCGTGTTCTTGGTTTTTCTACCCATGAAATATTTGTGTGTTTCTCATCTCCATGCTTTCCTACCCCATGCTATTCACAGGTGGTTCGAGTGGTTCTAAGACTCGGAGAAAGAAACCTAGGGTTGACGAGATGGACGAGGAGTTTGATCCCACAATGGAAGAAGTGTATGGTCCCTCGGTCACCAAGAGCAAGAAGGCTGCTCCGAAGAAGAAAGCTGCTGCCAACAAGAACAAGCACTTGACAGCGAGTGGGATGTCTGACAAAGATTACACTTCCATGAGGAAAAGAGATCCATATGCAGTTGATCGAGTAAATTTGAATCCTCAGTTTCGGGGCACCAATCCCTTCTTCCATACCCGTTTTCAAGAGGAGTGCTACAATGAGATACTTTATCGCAAGCCCAATGACAATGTGCTAGAGCTGAGGTACATTGATATCCCTCACATGGAGAGAAAGCCCGAATACTTTGGAGAAGCATTGTCTATGTGCCATGAGTTTGGGATTGTTCCTTTCATCACTCTCCAACAAAATTATGATGAAGCTCTAGTTTGCCAATTCCTCGCCACCGTCTATTTGGCACCGAGGAGCCCCGCTACATCACTTGGATGTCGAAAGACAAGCAGCTCACCGCTCTTTGGAGTGATATTGGATCCATGCTTGGATATGAAGATTTTGGTCCCCATTGGACCGATGCTCTTGATAAGAAGTACTTCCGGGTTCACCTCAATCCAAAGCCTTTGCCCAAGGATGATCTTGTTCCCCTCTATTTTTGGAAGAAGTACACAGTTGGCAACTCGGATGCTCTTTACCCTCCGTATGAGATCATGCATCGCATTTACCGGGAAACCATCAATCCCAAGGTTGGAAATTTGGATCAAATTAACAGCTACCTAGTTACCTTGATGGTCATGACTCATCGTATGAAAACCAAAGGGAAGAAACTGGATGTTATGGATTATCTTTGGAATGAGATTTGGAACGTCACCATTTTCAAGAAGAATGCTTGCTTCGGCCCCCTCATCATGAAGATTATCCTTTGGAAGTGGGCCAACGAGCATCCCTCTGAGGGTCTTAGTGACCACAACACTTGGATCATCCACAAGCCCAAGCAACTCCGTGTCAAAGATCATACAGAGAAGGTCAAGGATACCAAGGGTACCAAAACTACTAGGGGCAAGGACAAGGAAGTTGTAGGTGATGAAGGTCCCTCTCGGGCTGCCAAGGAGAGTGGCTTCACTTGGATGGCTCGTCAAATGAAGAAAGTGTTTGGTTTGTCCAAGGCTATTGAGAAGAGGGCATGGGAACGTGAAGACAAAGAGAAGCGTGCTCGTCAACTCGACATTCAACATCACCGTGCTCTAGGTGAACAAGTTGCTTCCGGCTCGGAGAAGAACATTCCAACTTATGAAGAGTGGCAAGCAAAGAACTCTCAAGGCGAAATCTTCTCTTGGTCGGACTATGATGGTGATGAAGAAGAAGTGTCCTCTCGTCGTCGCCCTCGCCCCCCAAGCAATGAGTAAACCCGGGACGTTAGCATCGGTTTCTCTCCTTTTTGGTGTCTTGATGCCAAAGGGGGAGAAATATCTATTAGGTCTTCGTGGGTTTTGCATGGGAAAGTCACAAGTGTTGCGCTCTTCTTGATTGGTTTGTTTATGCGCTTGTGAACTTGGTTATTTGTCGTTTTTATGTTGTGAACCTCGTTTGTTATGCATGGTGTAAGACATGTTGAACTTTAAACTTTATTCCCATGCTTATGTTGTGATATGATCTATATGTTATCTTGCACAGTTTGTAAAAGTTAGGGGGAGTGTTGATCCTATTTGTTGTGCATTTGAGCATTCAAAAGCTATCCGTTAATATGCACACATTTAGGGGAGCTCTGTCTAAATTTTTACAAATTGTTGTATTGTCATCATCCACCAAAAAGGGGGAGATTGAAAGAGCATGAATTGCTCTTACTCGTGTTTTGGTGATGTTGACAATACAACATGTGCCTCTAACCCCTTGTTTAAGTGTGATCAGGTTTATGCAAACATTGCCATTGATCTCGCATCAAGAAAAGGAAGAAATCGAGTGTTTACTGTCCTTCGGGCGGTAGTACCGCCCCTTCGGGCGGTAGTACTGCTGTGCCATCCTGGTTTACAGGGGCGCGGCAGTACCGCTCTCAGTGCCGCTGAAATGGGGTTCGGGCGCCCATGTGCGGCAGTACCAGCGGTACTACGGGCGGTAGTACCGCTGGCTCATGGTGGTCAGCGTTGGTTTGACCACCACGGCGGCAGTACCGCTCGCAGTACCGCCAAATGGAGCTTCAGATGGCCATGTGCGGTACTACCGGCGACTTGGGCGGTAGTACCGCTCAGTAAGTTCCAAATGCACAGTCAGCGTGCAGCTTTGACCACAGCGCAGAAGGCGCCAGCGGTAGTACCGCCCGGCGCAGCGGTACTACCACTGGCTCGGGAAAAAGGGCTCCAACGGCCAGAAATTGGAAGGGCTATATAATGCCCTTCACCTACCTCTTGCTTGGGAGCTCGCCTCTACAAGAAAAACACCATTGTTGCAAGCTCAAGATTTCTTAGATCTCCCAATCCCTCCACCCAAACTCACTCATACTTGGAGGATTGAAGGAGAAGGCCCGGATCTACTACTTCACCAAAGCGTTCTTCATTTCCCCTTCATTCACTTGAGGGATTCGAGTCTAGGGTTTCCACTAGGAAAACGTAGGCATCTTGTTGTTCTCACTTGCTTGTTACTTTTGTGTAGCAGGTGTTGTTGGTGATTGAGAGCCCCCAATCCTTTTGTGGGTTGAGCCTCAAGTTGTTGTAACGAGCTTTTGTGCTCCGGATTCCGCTTTGGAGGATTCCGATAAAGAAAGGTGGACCGAGCTGTTGTGCGAGGTTCATCGGAGAATAGGGTGAAGCCTTTTGTGGCATCTTGAGTTTGAAGCTCACACCCCTCCAACGAGACGTACTCCCCTAAAAAGGAGGAACTCGGGAATACATTCTTGTCTCCGCGTGCTTTCCTATCAGTTAATCCTTTCTAGTTATTTACTACTTGTATCTTATCTTGTTTAGACTTAACTTGTCATATAGGTAAATTCACCATAGTTGCATATCTAGAGAATTTACCTTTTAGTCAAGCCTTAATCGAAAAAGAATTAAAAATTGGAGTAGCACCTATTCACCCCCCCTCTAGGTGGCCATACGATCCTTTCAATAACTTATATAATACTAGGTAAATGTGGTGCGGCATCACGCCGCACTCAGTGGTGACAAAAAGATTTATTTGAGTGTATGTTTATTGTTACTGGAAAGGGATGGAAGTGCAAATTTTGTATATTATTTGTATATTAGAACTGATCAAATATGCTCGTTTTTTCCATAAATTTGTAATTGAACTTTATAGTTGTTGAAAATATTTTGTATTAGCATCTATTAAATTAAGTCAATAATTAGAGGAAATGAATTTGTATTTGCTCCAAAAATCCATCTAATCAAGCATTTTTAAATTTAACTACACAATTAGAGAGAATATATTCATATTACATCCAATATATTAACTAAATTGAAATGATAAAAAATGTTTTCATTTTGCCATAAATATTTTATTTAACTTCATAATCAGAGGAAATACATTATGATTATATTAAAATATTCACTAATTTGAATATTTATTAAATTTAACTGCATATTTGGAGAGAGGTTAGTTATATTATTTCTAAATGTGAACCATCTTGGAATGATATAATATGTTTATATTTTGCCTTAAGTATTTATTAAATTAAGTCCACAATTAGAGGAAATGAATTTGTATTTGCTCCAAACATCCATCTAATCAAGGTTTTTTAAATTTAAGTACACAATTAGAGAGAATTTAGTTATATTATTTCCAATATGTTAACTAAAGTGAAATGATAAAATATGTTTTCCATTTTGACATAAATATTTTATTTAACTTCATAATTAGAGGAAATACATTATGGTTCTATCCAAATATTCACCAATTTGAGCATTTATTAAATCTAATTGCATATTTGGAGAGAGTTTAGTTATAATATCTTTAAATGTGAACCATTTTGAAATGATATAATATGTTTGTATTTTGCCTTAAATAGTTAATTAAGCTACATAGTTAGAGGAAATACAGTGTATAAGTATTTTTTTTTTGAATTTAACTCCATTTAATCAGAGGAAGTGTATTTGGATTTTCTGTAAATTTTTACCGATTTAAAAATGTTCAGAAAATGTTTGTATTACGATATAAATAATTAGAATTTATTTTTCTTACCATTTTGATATATTTTTTTTCATATTTTAAGTTTTTTTTTGAATTCAACTCCATTTAATCAGAGGAAGCATTTGGATTTTTTTCTAAATATTTACCGATTTAAAAATGTCGAAATATGTTTGTATTATGCTATAAATAATTAGAATTTATTTTTCTGATCATTTTGATATATTTTTTATATTTTTATGGTAGATAGTTTTAAAACTACTGATTGTGTAGTATTATTTATTTTCTGCAAATTGTTTAAATGAACTGGGCCCACATATCAGGTTTCAGCAATAAAGAATAAGTCGCTGACTAACTGGGACCATAAACACGTCGAGGTGACGTAAGAAGTGGACTTGGTGGCGACAGCGAGCTCGGTGGCGACGGCAAGCTTGCCGGCGTCGATCCAGTGCGAAGTAGGACACGCAGCTGGGAGCGTTGGAGGCGCATGGATGCGCTCTACCTGAAAGAAATGGCGGCGCTGCTATTTGGTTGCTGGAGCGTCGCCGGCGGTGAGATTGAAATCGGCGCGACGACACGCTGCGCCCTTCGTGATAAATTTAATGTTTTGTATGTTTTTAATTCAAACACATTGTTTTTTGGACATTTTTTTAAAAAAAATCTTAAGTTCAAAAATTTGTTAAACTTTGAAATATGTACAACGGTTTTTTTTGTTGTATGTTTTTATGTGGGAGTGCTGAGAATTTGTTAATTTCAGGAAATTTTGATATATTATATTTGTATTTTCCTGATTAGTGGATTAGAAGTTATGAATTTGTTGAACGAAAATGGATATTTATTACTTTGTGTGGAAAGTTTGAAAGTATCTTAAATTTAAAATTTTCTTAAGTTGTGAAATGTGCGCAATGGTTTTTTGGTTGTAATTTTTTTACGTGAAAATTTTGAAAAGTTGTTAAATTCAGGAAATTTTGATACATTGTTTTGCATTATTTTGCGTGTAATAAATTTATGATGCAATTTTATTACATGGAAAAGTTAAAATTTTGTTAATTGTATTTTTTTGATATATTATTTGCATTTTCTTGATTAATGGATTAAGTAAAAAAGGATACTTGTTAGTTAATGTGGAAAGTTTAAAAATATCTTGAGTTAAGAAATTTGTTAAATTTTTGTAATATGTACAACGGATTTTTGTTGCATTCATTTTTTTTTGTTACGGGTGAATGATGAAAATTTGTTAATTTCGGGAAATTTCGATACATTATATTTGTATTTTCCTGATTAGTGGGTTTGAAGTTATGAATTTGTTGAACAAAAAATAGTTTGAAAGTATCTTAAATTTTAAAAAATGAGTTGTAAAATGTGCGCAACTAGGCTGAAAGGCACACCGGTTATTTCTCGAAGTTAGACCTCCAAGGAACAAAAAAGAACCGACTGAATTTTTCGATTCGTCCACAACAAACTGAACTTTCAGCTTACTATCTACCGTTAGCTGGACATGGCCAGTCACGCGATAACTAGAAATTCAAGAGCGTGTTGATGTAGGGTTGGACCATACACAAGATGCACAACGACATCCAGGTATATGCGTGTACTTGTGTTCGTCATCACAACAGCGAGGCACAAATATTAATATCCCTTTGACGTATCAAGCTGAATGTTGGTATGGATAGTGTACAGTATGATCCATTTGTTGTGCAAGTAAATTTCTCTAAACAGGCACGAATGGTGATTTCCAAGGAAGATGCTGAAAGGAGGGAGTCAGGGAGGGACCGAGTCGTCGCCACTTACGGATGGAAACAGATGAGGAAATGACCCACGTGTGAGTTAAATATGTGCCTAATTAGTGGAACATGCGGCGTTACTAATTCTTAATTCTAGCTATTTGAAGTTCTGTATATTTGTACTCCTAGAGACTCCAAAACAGTAGTCATAGTAGTAGAAGATACGAATTTGGGAAAGACAATGTAACACAATCGCAAGATAAAGTGGTTATACATATGTTGCAAGATGAAATAAAATTTGAGAGAAAAGTACATGTTACTCTCTCAAACTGCCATCATTACTAGCTTCACCATTGTATTATTTCTTCATATGTTTTCATATTTTAATGTTAATCTTGAATACTTTACAAGAATTCCAATTTTACATAAGTGTTCAACATTCATTCCTAAAAGGTGAGGAAATTTGAATGCCACTTATATAGATTACTATTTGTTACAAATTTCACACATTTACAAAATTTTATTACCTTTGTTGCTCGGAAATGTTTGAATTCCATACTTTTGAATTCATGTCATTTGGATAAGACGGCCACTTACTGACTCAAATGGCAAAGACGAAAAACCAAACATGCTTCATAAAAATGTTGCAAAAAATTATGGTGGAGTTAAGAAATGTGCATCTCTTAGTGGTAGAATTTGTTTCCTACAATTTGTCGCGCAAAGATGTCACAAAACAATCATTTTCGGTTGTGTAGGCAACTGATATCAGATTCGTTATTACTATACTAATTGTGTGATCCATAGAAGAAAACTTCTATTCTATATTGGAGCTTTAAACCCACGTTCGTCCAAAACACATCTCAAAGCATCAATAGCACACGCGGTTGGACACTTGGACCTCAGCCCACTCTCAAGCCAATCGCCACTCAATTTTGTACACCAGATGATCCAAGATGTGTGATGCAAAAAAAGGCAAGTCCCACTTGCCAACATGTACCATCACCATACCCTTCTATAAGAACACGTATCATCATCCTATCTGCATCAACAACCTGTTTTCATAAGACCCTTCTATATTGAAAGTTGTTCGTCCACAATAGTAGACCTCACGAATTCAAAAAAAGAGAACAACCTATCGCACGAAATGGAGATGGAGAAAGATTTTCACTTTCTACACCACCATAAAATGCCTCCGCAAGACCTATCTACAAACCCGAACAAGGACCTATCGTGAGTAATCATTGAATTCAAAGGGAACTCACATGTTTTTCACCGAGGGTTTGGTGGATTAGTTTCCCGCTCTGTTTTCTTTTCTCACGGAGAATGCGACACCAACATGCCCTTGACAATGTATGTTTCTTGTGTCCTTTATCTTTGCTTTTCCAAATAGTTATACACTCCCTAAAGGACCGGCCTTTACCTGATATCCTACAACGTGACTCGTGTCGATGCGCCCATGCAAATATGTCACCATCTCCCTCATAAGCCTTGTGCAACATGCACATCATCACCATCGGTATCACAAGTATGGCATAACAAAATCGAACATGACAACAAAATTAATCATGCCATAAGACCTGGTTCTGCAGCTCGACATTTTTTCCAATCCCTAAAGTATAAGTATCGCTTCAAATTTTAACCCAAACTAGGCTAGCAAACTGCCCGTGCTTCGCTATGGGAGAAAAAAATCAAAGTTTCAGTTTGGATTTAAATTCCGTAACGAATTATTTGTGAAGCGTTTTAAAAAGGGAAGAAAATGGTAGTGGCTTAATTGGGTCATTAAATTATTTTCCAAATTTATAACTTTGGTTCCCCTGGACAGAGGATGTATTTCTTGACATTTAACAAAATGATTCATTTTGAAAACATTTTTAGAACTCAAGTGTTGAATTATATGGCCGAAATGCATCTCTGTATGTTGATCAACTAAAACAGATGCAAAAAGGAAAAGTAATGATGCCAAATTAAACTACATGGTCAGAGCTTTGCATTGATGTAAAGTTTGTTAAATTTGGAGTTGTGGGTTGAAAGTTATGAATTTACAAAGTTTAGTGTGTTCTATGTTTATTTAAACAAAATTTAGAAAGCAGATTGATCTCGGCCGTCCGTTGCAACTTAAACGGACGCTCCAGATTCTCTTGTACCTCTTCAGTGGCGTGTTTGCAAAAAGGTCTGTGGGTTTTCAGTAAATCGCGAATAAGTCAGTAGGACGTCCGCTCTGTGGACTGCGGGTTTTTTTCCCAGTTTGTTAGGGGGTTTTGTGCAAAATGGTGTTTCGAACCGGTATTCACTCGGCGGTGGCAATGCATTGTAATAGAACCAAACACTCATGGGCAAAATCGTCTTTTAGGGGGCGGACGGGAAGAAGCTTTACTTCCTTTTATAGTAGGTATAGATATGTGTGCACGCGTACGTGTGTGTGAGAGAGAGGTGTATCCACGCAATTCCAAACCAAACAGTTGTCCGTGTAAAGTAAAAAACTTGAATGCACAAAAACAAAGATTATGAATTTATCTCACCAAGATCTTTCATTGCACATATAAATGTATAAAAAAACATTTGGTGGCGATACACGAATGGTCTTCCAACTCGAAATGGTGCCTATTGGTTCAGCTAAAACACGTAATAAGCGTGACGAAAGCTGAAAATGCTGGGACATAGACACAACTCACATCTACAACGTGTATATTAAGAAACCAAAGAGACAAATCAAACTATGAGCGTACCAATTCAAACATGGAGTGAATTTCTTGTTTGACCGGTATTTAGCTTAACTTTTTTTAATCATTTACGCCTGTTTTTTTTTTACGAAACACAGTATAACGCAAGTGCTCATATACACGCGCACACACTCATCTATGAACGCACGCACGCCTCCTAAGAATGCACTACATTATCGTGGGTGCCAGCGTGCTGCTTGATCCGTGTTTCTTTCTTTTTGTTCGAGCTGGCTTGACCAGGTCGTGGAGCCGCACCACTCGTCGACCATGAGGAAGGGTGCCCGCTACACAGTTCCAAGAACGTATCCAACAACGGGTTCTCATTATGCTGAAGCATACTTTTGAACAAACATTATCATATCGCGTATAAGTATAACAGTATTGATATCAACATTACCAGATTCGTGTACTCGTAATAAAATACGGCTGGATTCAGATCATCCGACGTCCAGTGGGAGTGGGGCCACGATTGTCGGTAACCACCAGCATATTTTCATGCTTGCGACTTGCTCTACAGCTGCAGTTAAAATATTACAGAAATACTTACTCCAGACAAGGAGGAGAGTGTCAAACCTAACTACCTGTGGTTAGTACCAATTAAAACGTAGAAGGAGGAAGATTCCAGGTATTTGACCAAGTAAAACGAAAGCAGCACGCGTCGCCTGCTATAATTTGATGATTTCATTTCGGACACTCCTCCTACAATTCAGCGTTGGCGACTTGCTCTGTTCTTCTAGCTCCGAGAGTTGTTGCAACCCTCCTCCGCCGCGCCGCTCTCCAGGGGCAGCAGAGGAATCGAAGCATACCTATCACTGGGGTTAGAAAGAGAAAGGATCGGTCTTTTGCAGTTTTGGTGGTGCTGAGGGCAGGAGGGAGGGGATGGTCAAGGGGCGGCTCTTCTTGCTGCTCGTCTTGTGCCTCTTCGCCGAGTGGAGGATCGCCGCCGCCGCCACCAACCCACAGGATGGTATGTCCTCTTCTTGGTTCTTGTGGTTTCGTGGGGCTGTTCATTTGCATCACCTAGTTTGCGGTTTCTTTAGCTTGTTCTTGGTGTGTAATTGCGGTGGAAATATTATGGAATCTAGCTTAATTAGTTGATTCTTTCGTAGTAGTTTACTTTTGGTAGCATTTGGTTTTCGGATGGACTAGCCGACTAGGGATGGGAAATCTTGTAGTTTCAGGATTTCAGATGCCATAATTTTTGCTGCTGGAATCATTGGCCCGACAGATTGTTGCAGCACTTCTGTTGGATCCTACTCCGTATTAGATAGAAGTTTGCACACGATATCACCAGAGTCCCAAACAAAGTTCTCTTAACTGAAACAGTACCTAAAAGCTGGTCGTAAAGTTGGTTTGACAAGTTGTGTGTCCCTCATACTCCCTTTGCAGCGGCTACTCTCAAATCCTTGATGAAGAAATGGTCAAATCTGCCTGCCAGCTGGAAGAAGAATTCTAATGACCCTTGCGGTGACAAATGGGATGGACTTATATGCAATGGCAATTCAAGGGTTACATCAATGTGAGTAGAATTGTTGGCCCAACCATTTACTAGGACCTGTCCAAGATTCTGTCTGATTTTGATTTCCCCTAACTCTCTTCTATGTCGCAGAAACCTATTTGGTATGGACATTAAAGGCACTCTGAGTGACGACATAGGAAGCCTGACTGAGCTCAGGGTCTTGTAAGTGCTTCAGTTCTGTGTGTTTTTCAGCTACCAATTATTCTCAGTAGAAATGGCTGTGTACGTCGATTCGTGCTATGGATGCCCCTGTGCTTTTGCCTGTTTTATGTTTACACAATAAAATAATATTAGGACACTTAAATCACTGACCATGAATGCAATGCAGGGATCTATCCTCAAATAAAGGCCTAACCGGTCCACTTACACCTGCTATTGGGAAGTTAATTCAGCTTACACACTTGTAAGTTGCAGAAGTTTCTATTACTGTACAAAGAGGCAGTAGACCTATGAACTACATAATCCTTTTGTTTTCCACCTTAGTTACTGACTTACTATCTTCCATGTAAATTGAATGATGTTGTAGAGTATTAATAGGTTGCAGTTTCAGCGGTACTATTCCGAGTGAACTAGGAAACCTGGCACAAATCGAATTCTTGTAAGATTCTTACTGTTCCTTTGAATAGTTCATACATACGTTTGTAAGAACTATCTGTTCACCGGATCTCACTTGATGTCTTTCCGCAGCGCTCTAAACTCAAACAACTTCACGGGTAGTATCCCGCCCTCATTGGGCAAGCTCTCCAAGGTTAAATGGCTAGATCTAGCTGCTAACAATTTGACCGGACGCCTACCAAACTCCAGGGACAATGGCGCTGGATTGGACCAGCTTCTTAACGCAGAACACTTGTAAGTGTCATAAGTGATATCCGTTTTTTGTTAATCATATTTATCATCTGGTTATCACTAATTTTTTTTTGTCGTTTATGCCCTTTGTAGCCATCTTAACCAAAATTCTCTCGACGGTCCCATCCCAGAATATATGTTCAACTCCAGCATGCGCCTCAAGCATATGTACGTTCCAGCATGCAGCTTATTCATTTGCACCATAATTTGTCTGACCATGTTTTGTTTTGTCTAGACTTCTGGACAGGAACAGATTTAGTGGAACTATTCCAGCATCTATTGGGGTGATCCCAACACTAGAAGTACTGTAAGTGTTCAGACAACTTGTTCTAGAATTGATTTGGGGAGTTGGAGTGTTTGTGGCAAGCTGATTATTTTGATGTGCTTTTGAAAAACAGCCGTCTAAATAATAATCTCTTCACGGGCCAATTTCCAGCTATGAAAAACCTCACTAAGATCCATGTTCTGTAAGAATTCGTCCCACCATTTCAACATAGTTATTTAGATGGTACTCTCGCAAAAAAAAATGTTTTGATGAGATAATCACTGATATGTCACTTGTATTTTTTTCTTGGAAAACTCAGAATGCTGTCAAATAACGAGCTACGTGGACCAATGCCTAATTTGACTGAACTACCTAGTCTTCAAAATGTGTAAGAATTTAGTGCAATCTCAATCGGTATTCTCTACAAACTTTCACCAGCTATCATTGACAAGTGATGCGGCGATATATGCACAGGGATCTAAGCAACAATAGCTTCACACCTTCTGGTGTTCCAAGTTGGTTTACAGAATTGCAAGGTTTAATGACCCTGTAAGTTACAGTGCTATCGGACTTCAGTACTTAAGAGGCATATTAATAGAAGAACATGTTTAACTCTTTCGTTTTGCCATGCAGTACAATGCAGTCAGTCGGGATTTCCGGGAAACTACCTCAGGAGCTTTTCAGCCTGCCTCACTTGCAACATGTGTAAGACAATACAACAACCATAGAATCTCCACCTTGTGCATTATGGTTTAAAAAATTTACTAACTAGTCGACCATACTGCAGAATATTGAGTGATAATCAACTGAATGATACACTTGACATGGGCAATAACATCAGCAAGGAACTAGACCGTGTGGACATCCGGAACAACAAAATTACCTCAGTTACAGTGTACAGCACCCTCAACTACACAAATCTCAAGTGAGTATCACTTCTCATTTCAAGACCTATTTTTTCTTGACAAGGCGATGTGTTCCATTAGCTTCAAACTTACTCCCTATTTTCTCTTGCTGCTCTGTTGTTGCCAGGCTTGAAGGAAACCCACTCTGCAGTGGATCTCTTGTGTCAGACACGACGCTCTGCACGGACGAGCTAACTGAACGTCCAAGTGTGCGACCTTCTTCTAATGTCCAGTGTGCAAATCCATTCGTTGAAACTATAGTCTTCAGATCTCCTTCCTTTGGCGATGTCAAAAGGTACCTTCCTGGACTGCACAGCAACCTCTCGAGCACACTAGGCAACTGCACTCCGAACGAACTAGGCGACTTGGTACCGTACACCGACGGCATGTACCTAAAAGTGGAGATCAGGGCGTGCCCAGTAAACCAGAAGAGGTTCAATTACTCCCAGGTGCTGAACTGCTTCAATCTGACACTTCAGACTTACAAGCCACCGGAGGATTTTGGACCTTACTTTGTGGACGCACATCCTTACCCGTTCCACGACAAAGGTACAATTGACAATTGATCCAGTTCTTGAGGTGATGTTTTTATGCTGCCAAATGGATATCAGGGCTTTTTTTCTTTTCGAAAAGGGAGTCCCAGCCTCTGCATCGAGTGATGCATACGGCTTTTTATTACCAAATTATCAAATGGATATCAGGGCTGATGTTGTAGCTGTTGATGATGCAGTTTCTCGAGCTATTTTGATTGGTGTCGTGACCGGCTCTGTTCTTTTGGTGGTCGGGCTCGCGCTGATTGGGGTTTACGCCGTGCGTCAAAGGAAACGGGCTCGGAAGCTTGTTACCCTCAACGATCCTTTTGGTACTGCACTGTACCTCGTAGATAAGATTTCATACAAATTGCATTGTATTAACTTGCTCTGCCTCACTTTTGATCTTTATGTTCAGCTTCATGGGGATCAACAACAGAAGACATTGGTGAAGCGCCAAAGCTCCAGAGCGCTAGAGTCTTCACACTGGAAGAGCTCAAGCTGAGCACGAATGACTTCCGAGAAATCAATGCAATTGGAGCAGGAGGCTATGGAACGGTAAGCAAACAGCCCTTTCGAGAAATTAAAGGTTCCTATCATCTTTGGGACAGGTCTATAAAAATGTTCTGTTTTTTTTTGAATTTTATAAAAATGTTCTGTTCCGGTCGGAAACAGGTGTACCGAGGAAAACTTATGGATGGCCAGCTCATAGCCATCAAGAGGTCCAAGCAAGGGTCCATGCAGGGTGGGCTTGAGTTCAAACAGAAATCGAGCTACTCTCGAGGGTGCATCACAAGAACTTGGTCGGACTAGTTGGTTTCTGCTTCGAGAAGGGCGAAAGGATGCTTGTTTACGAGTTCATTTCCAATGGAACTCTAAGCGAGTCACTGTACGGTACGTTAACATGTTCTTCCATCTCATTGTCACAATTAACATCGAGTTACACAAGTTGTGTGACTTTTTTTAGGGCCCAACTTCTGGAACCAAGCAGCACATATATCGGGTTACAGTTTCTGTCTTGTACCTGGTCTTTCGTCACGAGGCTCACAATGGTTCACTGCAGGTATTAAAGGAGTACAACTGGATTGGGGTATGCGACTTAAGATAGCCCTGGATTCAGCTAGAGGGCTAGCTTACCTCCATGACCATGCCAATCCTCCAATCATTCACAGGGATGTGAAGTCCACCAACATTCTCCTTGATGCGAAGATGACCGCAAAGGTCGCAGACTTTGGCCTCTCCTTGTTGGTGTCAGACAGCGAGGAAGGCGAGCTCTGCACAAACGTCAAGGGAACACTGGTAGGCTTGCACTTCGTCTGACATGAAAAAACTTTCTTCAAGAACACTTACAGATAACTTAAATTTCAGTTCTAAGCTGTTAAAAACAATTGACGTCCATGCAGGGCTACCTAGACCCAGAATACTACATGACGCAGCAACTCACCGCGAAGAGTGATGTCTACAGCTTCGGTGTTGTACTACTAGAGCTAATAGTGGCCAAGCCACCTATATACGAGAAGAAGTACATTGTCCGCGAGGTGAAGACAGCATTAGACATGGAAGACAACATGTACTGTGGGCTGAAGGATGTGATGGACCCGGTTCTTCTCAAATTGGGGGAGCTCCTGGGCTTCCAAGGTTCGTTAAGATGGCTCTGCAATGTGTGGAAGAGGTGGGGCCTGACCGTCCGTCGATGAACAACGTTGTGAGGGAGATTGAGATGATAATGCAAGACCACGGGCTCACACCCGGTTCAGTGTCAACGAGCTCTTCGTTCAGCATAGACTCGACGGCGAAGAAGTTTGCACCAAGGTATCCGTACTCCAACGCGTCGACGTCATCCACAACATTTGAGATGGACAGCAGGGCCTTTGAGTACAGTGGGGGGTTCCCTTCTTCCCAGGGCAGCTTGAACAACACAACACATAGGAATTGAAAGAGGCATGCTTATTATAGGTGTATACAGGATTCAAGGCTTGTAGGCTTTAGCAGAGTATCACATTGTACAGACTGTGAAAAGAGTCTAGGGAGCTGCACTGCACGGTTGTATTTTATAGGATTCAGGAATGCACTTAGGGTGTGTTCGGTTTCGGAATGTGAAGGAAATGTTTGGAACCATTCCATTCCACTGTCATGGAACCGTTTCATTCCTGTGTTCGGTTTGGACAAAAAATTGTCACGTAACCGTTCCATTCTTGTGTTCGGTTTTGGAATTGGATGAGAATGAAATGGAATGGAGTGAGAATGAATTATTCTAAACTCGATTAATTATTTCCTAAACTGATTAATTATTGCTAAACTTAATTAATTAGTGCTAAACTTGATTAATTATTCCTAATATTGATTAATTATTCTTAATCTTGATTAATTATCGCTAAACTTAATTAATTATAGCTAAACTTGATTAAATTAGAGGAAGACACTGCCATTCCACCTCGTCCGGCCGAATCGGTCGGATCGGTGCATTCCGAATATTGAGAGGATATTCTCTTTTCTGGAACCAGTGAATTCCATTCCATGTCCTAACCGAACACAAGAATGAGTTCTGTGAATGGAACGGTTCATTCAATTCCACTCCATCCCACACCCTTAGAGTATACAGAGTTATTGAAATTAACAATTTTTTTGGCACGAAAGAATAGCTGCTACCAAACCTCGTGCTAGATTTTTTTTGTTTTTGTTTTTCCTACACTATCAAATGCTCTTTGATCCAGATACCAGATTCATGTAGTTTTCTAATTAATCCTGCAGTTTTCTTATTCCTGAGTTTGGAGAATCCCGTGAGTAAAAAGAGAGCCGGAAAGGTAGAAAGAAGGTGAGAACTTGGAACAGTCGCCGGAGTGATGAGAGGATGAGCCGGGAGCCGTTTTGGATTACCGTTTATTCATCAGCAAGCTATGCACACTCACCACGGAATACGACCCTTCCCCACTGTCACACATAAATCTAGGCTCATTCCTTTCACTTGGTCTTAACTTGCGCTCTTTAGCAAATTCCCTTAGCCAAGCACCTTGATTTGTAGGTCACATCATCCCGCTTATCCGGCTTGAGGTACCTCAAAGTCTTTCCTCTGACCATTGGTGCCCTCAAAGCACGTAGACCCTGCCTCGCCTCCGTGCTCAAGCGTCAGCACCAACGTTGTCTACCAAACTAACAATTTACAAATGCCAGACGTGAGAGGGAAGCTGCATCGATGATAAGTTCGGCACTTCAGCTGAACCTTCCTGCAATTGCTACAGAGTACCGAGTGGGTGGGGAGGGACGAGGATGGCTCTTTCCAGGTCCAAAGTCCCACAAAAAATGTGACAGATTTTCAGAAACAGTCGGCAAAAATAGAACAACACCCATCATCATCACGTATAAAAATAGAACAACACCCATCATCATCACGTACAGAAAAAGAAAAACATTTGCACACAAAGATACATATTTTGCGCTCACACACCAGTGAGACATGTGTAACGTGTTAATCGCTGGAACTACTCAATTATAATTGCCGCTTCGCAGTCGGCAAAAGAATAAGGTTACAACATGGTGCAAGGGCTTTAGATGCATCTGCGCGGCTACTCCGTCGCAGGCCCTCAGCCCTTGTGGCTTTACATCAAGTCTGACTCCAGTCAGGTTTCAGCAACAGGCTCCACAGGCTCGATGACCGGAGGCACTGCATCCACCTTGTACCGGAGGGTCTGTCATGCAAATGAAATTGACTATCACTGGAACAGAATAGCTAGAGTTCTTTGTGTTAAATAAGGGATGCACACAATATCTTCTAATATCCCAGGACTTGACTGGTTCAATTTCTGGTGTTTTTTCTTGCTTACTCTTTTATTTTATCTTTTACTTTTGTTTGTAGTTTCTTCTTTTTGTGCTACCCAATCTTTTTATAATCTTCAACATCAGTGATTTAGCGGTTTCCTAATACACAACTGGCAAGAATTGAGTCATAGATCCATGTACTTCATGACTGGTACCAACAATAATCCCAGAAATTGAGCCACAGCCTGATGTTTAATGTCATCATGCATTCATGATATTATACACATTGCCAGTGGGTTTCATAAGTAGCACTACTTACTGCAAGGGAATATATGTTAGCCTCACATATATTTTTCTAGTAGCCTCACAAATGAACTACTGAGTCTTGAGATGCTTGCTAATCATGAATGGGAGTTGCATTATTTCCAGGACAATACAGAAAACATGAAATGGCTTAAAAACAAAGTCACTAAACTGTATATGATGAAGACCGGGATTTCTCACTTCTGTATCGCTTCTACAAGTTGCAAAGATACATGTAAGATACGATTCGTTAAATACCTTTTTGAAGAATGTTGAATATGAGTTGTCCCATACAAGCTTGTATGATCCAGCAAAAACAGTGCAAAAGTTACCCTGTGCAGGACAGACAAAATGTTAACCATTCGAAGAGCAACCACTTATATAGTCAAACCGACTGGGATTGTACATCTAACTACTTATTAGCAAAACCAATGTTTCCAAATTTTGGCATGTCATTGTCAGCAAGTAGCAACACAAATGACGTTGACCTTAATGATGTTGGGTAGAGGCCTAAATTTGGGTTGTTGGTAACGGTACTCATATTGGCTCTTGTGCTTAGCTGCACGGTTTCCAATTGCCTGATGGGAACCAAAGGACTAGAGTGATTAAGGTGGTTTTGCACTTCTGACTGGGGATCACCGTTACATAAACGACAACTGACCACACAGTCCTCTTGTGGCAGTCCAGTTATATTACGACTGCAGAGGATCTATCTACTGGCACCACCTAAAGCCCTAAACGTGCAAACTGTGGTGCCAAGAAATTTCTGTTCTGCCTGTCAGGAAGATCATCCTCAGAATCCCTTCTAGCCATGTCAATACAAACATTTGATTGTGATCATAAGTCAAACAGTTGATTGTAATCTAACTCATTTAAAATTTAAACGATTGACTGGACCTGACAAGTAGAATATTTTGAAGCAAACCGAGAATAAGCAATAAAAGTGAGCTCACCTGGTCAGCTTCATAGCGTCGGTAGGGAAGAATTAACTGCAAAAATACATAAAAAATCATTTGAGAAAACAATTAACACAGATAAATGTTAACTTAATTTATGGATCATACTACCAAATGGTTAACATCATCAATATCCACAAATGATAAACTATATGAGAGAAGACATGTTCAGGATATTTTAGTTCTTTTGTGAGCAGCAAAACATAGTCAAATGTCCCAGAAAATATATGAACTTACTGTTTTCTCCCCTGATGGGCTTATGTACTCCACATGAAAGCCAATATCCTGCACAGATCAAAATTCAATTACAATTGTAAAAAACTCCAATAGTGAAGGATTTCAAGCGACAAATGTAACACATCAAACTGCTGCAGTCACTGTGAAGGTGGAAACCATAACATCCTTCATAATGCATTTTTGTAGTACAACGATGAAGTTTGGAATGAATACGAAATACAAGAACCTCTCCAGAATGTCAGAACAGATAATACTTAATAATTATTTTAATTTTGCTTGCTCAGGACAAACGGAATGAGTTGTTCCTATAGGGGAGGACCAAATGATATGATCATGCATTGTCGTAAGTGCTACGGAAAGGAAGTTATTGATGTACAATGAGTTGCTCCTACTTGGACAGGACCAAATGACTTGATCATGAACTGTCTTAGGTTACTATTCACTAGAACATAAATATCACTCTTTTAGGGTTTAAGGAGAATTATTATTGTTTTAGACTCGGCTATTAGCTGTTATTGGATAATGCGCTTCTTACTTACAACTATGTTTTCCCTTCAAAGTAGCATGCTGTTAGGGATGGAACTACATTGAAGTGTTTAAATGTGAAACGTGTATTTATTTGTTACTATAATATATACATACAATAATAGATTAAAATTGCACGTCATATTTTGAAGAAAGTGTGCCAGTAATGGAAGGCTGCACACAAGGAGCAGCAGCCACTCCATAGAGCCTATACAGGAAATGAGTTGGCACATTACATGCAAATCTCGCAGTTGGGTTGGTTAGATGAATATGCTTATACCTGGATAGCTTGGATATGATCTTAACTGATTGTTACAATAGACGTACATCGTTTTCATACCTTTGCATCAAATTAAATATTAGAATAAAAAGTCTAGACCCAAATTCATGCTCAGCTAAGCTACTGAAAACATGCAGAAGTAGAAATCAATGATAGCACAGCTAAAATCAACTCCAACTATCATAGAAAAGATTATGTCCACTCTTTAATAGAAAGGAGAAACTGCCTGTATACCTAAGCAACAGATGAATCTACACAATAGAAAATCACTAATCCTTTTGCGTTTTTTTAGAATAGATTCGACATAGTACCAGTAACGTGCTGAGAGCGCCTTGTGGCAAAGAGAAATCCCATGCAATATATGAGTTGACAGCCTCAACACTTAAAATAACCTGCAGAATATGACTGACAGAACATAAGCCTCTTGACACCCTAAAAGCCATAAAATAAGCTTATAGATGTTGCAGATTACTATTCGAGTACAAAGATGACTATAGACGGAATTTGCATCTGTAGGATTATCAATGAATCGAAAAATAGTTCTGTCCAAAAAGATCGTACCTCATGTGTCTTTCCAGCGGGAATAATGGTTTCTCGGTACTCATCACTGTTCCTACAAGAAAGGTGTGAAAATAAGTTAATCTTTCAGTTCTGCATACCCTTTTGAAACTTCCCTATGTTTTGTAGTAAGCTAAGTGCAAACAACCTAATGCAAAATGCATCATCAAACTTGCACTGAATGGAGACAATACCTTGAATCAGCACCTGCATCTTCGGCAGATATGAAGAATGGGCATTCACAAAAACCTCCCTGCAGTGGTTTTTCAGCAGTTAACAGAGTACTAAGAATCTAAATAGAAGTAATCAATTTCTACAGAAGTATATTAGGTATAGGATCTAGTCAGGCATGGTAAATCTGCATCACAAGATAATTATCTAGCTGCATACAGTGAAGATTACTTCCATGTGTTGCTTATATGCTACATTTGGTTATACTCAAGATGCTACTGCCATTTCCTGAAATATGCAGGCACCAAATAGTCCAATGAGTAGGGCCGACAACCAAGATGTCAGCCATATTAAATGAAGGCTGTACAGATGATCAACTTATGTTTCTCAAAAAATGGCATATGGTTAAGAAGTTAAACAACGACTCAAACTGAAATGCTTATAGCCAAAAGAAGGAATAGGCAATGGGTATAAAGTTGAAAACGTATCAAAACCATGTGAAGAAGCAGGAAACCAAAGTAATTATGTCCTGTAACCCACAGGAAAAAATTGTAAAATATTACGCATCTTCTTTGAATCTAAGCATTGGACTCAAGGATATGTGAACAGAAGATGATCGCGAGTTAAATTTAATAAACTGTATGTTGAGCACTAGTAACATTGGAACATCAACAATCAAATACTATAGATACATCACAATAAATATTAGATAATGTTGATGATGAAATGTAGTTACCCGATGAATGTAGTGAACTTCCCGAATTCCTCGTGTAAATAACCACAGCCTGCTGCAACACAGCGATGTCATCTTTCTCTCTGTTTTGTTTTCAACAAATAGAGTTTCAGAATCATTAGAATTAGAAGGGACATGATATGATGATAGTCTCAGAAGGAAAAGGAAGGTCATGATGAAGATGCAAACAGAGCTAGTTCCGACACACAAAGTGTATATTCTTTCAGATAGAAGCTCGCTCACATTTTCTTCTTTCCAGATCGTGCCAAAGAGAGATGTAGATACAACCGAATTGCAAGCACCAGTTTTGTGAGTGTGTATAGTGCTGGCCCATAACGTTCTCTTTGCACTTCCATAGGCCTGAGGAGAAAATTAAATTGAAAGAAAGGGAATCAGAATCATCAATTTGTGTTCTTTATCCATATACAGGCACTACACGCTAATTTTTTTTCATAAAAAAATAATATACATACCCATTAGCATCATTTATTTGCCGAATGAAATCCAATAAAACCTGCAAGTACAAGAAAATGGGCGTTAAACTATGTCATCATGTAATATTGCATTTCAAAAGGAGTAATACATACCTAAGGAACATTTAACAATTTACATCTTGATAATGATATGTCAATATCAGATGGGATTTCCAAAAGTTTCAATAATCTAGTGTAATCTCTTCTAAAGAAACTCCAGCGTAATCACAAATTCATAATAACGATGTTAACAACATCATCATCATCAATATGATGAAATTGATTCAAAAAAAAGCTAACCTGTGGAACACCAACCAAGTACCTAACAAGTGTCTTATATACACCTGATGCAGAACCGAGCTGCGCTAATTGCACCCGCCTACAGAACATAATGGAAAAGGATTATAAATTTATTGATAATGAACATGTATAGATCGATAACTGAAAGGAGAAGAACCTATCCATTTGCTGTTTCCACAGCAATGCGTATCTGTCGTGAATGCTTCCACCGGCACTAACTACAGCATCAACCTCCGCTGCTTATTCCTCTCGGAGCGTTCTCGTTGTTGCCTGATCAGTGTACCACGGAAGTCTTGTGGCATGTATGTCATAACTGCAGCATAAATGCATGTCAAATACTGATGATAAGGTCTCAAAATGACGAAAGAAACACTGTTTTACTATACAAATTTCAGTTGCAGACACCAATACTCAAAAAATGAATGGTAAGCCACATGGTAGCGAGATATCGTTGACATATATGGTAAACTATTCCTTCTAAAAAAGGATCATAGTAAGCTAATATGTGGGATTGCGGAATTCACAGTTGAGAAAATCTCATATTAAGTATAGCACTGATGTTATCAACCAGGTAAATTACCAGGGAAAGGAGATTCAATATTGATGTCCAGACATTTTAGAAAACAATGAGTACAAATTATGAGGTGCTCAATATACAAGATTCAATTGCTTAGCTCTAGAAAAGATCATCAAATGGATATTTGTATTTGTGTCCTTTATTTATGAAATAAGGAAAGAATGTCAACCTGTATTGAAAACATTATCAGAAACTTTCAACTGAAACTGTTCTAGCTTCTTCAACATATCCTTCAATTTAGTTTCAACATCGTCAAGTGTAGAAACTATATCAGCATCTTCTGATGTGGACTTCTGTTGAAGCTGTTGCACGCACATGAAAATTAACTTCAAAATTGAAACGAAGAATTCATCCTCACAGCAAAATCCAGAGCTAAACTTACTGCAATGGGACGACGAGATTTATTAAGCAAAAACAGAATTTCTTCCATCTGTTCTCTGTTCTTCCACATGTTCTCATCTATTTTAGGGGCAGGTACACCAGCTGCTTCTTGTTCCAACAGCTCCTCATCTTGGACATGCAAAACAGATAGGGTTATCATGTCAGAACAATGCTTGCTTCAGAAAGTCACCCTATATTTGTTGCTCCAGCATTTGATAGCTAAAAAAGCTTTGTTTAATGTCCAAGTGAAAAGTTAGTTCCTTTCTGATAGTTAGGAGGTCCCCAGAAATTGGGGGCCAATGTGAAATCAAAACTGGTGCCTCAGATGAAAATAATCAAAAAAATTGTACTACCTCCGTTCCGAAATATAGAATGTTTTAGCTTTTTCCTGATTCGGATTTACCTAGACTCTTTTTAGTGTGTAGATTCACTAATTTCAGTCTGTATGTAGTCTATATTGAAATATCTAAAACATCTTATAATTTGGAACAGAGCGAGTAGTTATTATGATAGTACAACTTTTTCAATAATTACATCCTGCCAAAAATCAAATGTTGAAACTATTAACCGAAATGTGCTATCCATTTGGGAACGGAATGCGTCATCCTTCTAACATTACAATACGACGATTGGAGCATAATGGCTTTCTTTTGGAACATTATGAAGATAATAGCGGCAAAGATAACAAGTACTAAAATCGAGAAGGAGAGCACAGCAGGTGTTACTTTCGTAAGATTAATTTGGTCCTTGATGCGTTGGATCAGCATTTTTCATTTAAGTAAAGGTGAAGAGAGACTTGATGTGTTATTTCCCAGCAAGTAATTTTATTTTCGTAATGTCTAAGCCCCGTTAATTCTTCAAAAAAATTGATAGCCCATGAATTCTTCCCAGCAAGTATTTTTGCAGCAGCTACACTTGACACGGCCATATACAGGCCTGATAGTTAGGTTAATACGAAATTGTTTTAGATTTACAGCATCAACCATTGCACATTCATGAGCTTTTGCCCACAATACCTACATGGATTAACAACAAAAGTCACCAGAAACCAAAGCACGAGATCTGCCACTGATAACTTATGGTATCATGCATATTTCTCTTATTTAAGATGGGACTATTTCATTTTATGTACACTAAGTTCATCTTGCTTTTTCCACTGATCGTCTCACTGATAAGTAGGGCTGCTGCCAATATGTCAACTATAAGGGGATAACAAATTCAATATGGATTTCTGGTCAATATGAAAAACAATCATTTCAGATGTCAGCTACAAAACTTTTGCCCTGCTCCTAGTTTTCTGCCTACTTTCCCTCATAAGGTAGTTACATTTATTTTTGCCCTGTATAGTACAAGGGGTTTTTACTTTATATTTCTACAATTAATTCCTGTTGTCTGTCTTAACTAAAACTAACAAGTGTGGGTTCGTAGTGTCCTTAAAGTGTTTGTCAAGGTCTTCATTCCGTGATCCATCAATATCAGTTTAGTTGGATAGTGCCATAGTACAGGGGCGGAGCCAGGATTTAGGTATAGGGGGGCGAGGCGCAGGCGAGTCAAAAAGTTGTTCGGTATTCAGGCAACCTGATGGAGATTCTTTTCCCTCATATAACTGTATTTTGTAGTTCTCACTAAGTCAATAGTGGACAATTCGCGGACTCAGAGCTTTAACCAGCATAACTATACCTCATGGATATAAAATTTATCATCAATTTTTATATGCAACTCATAGATGAAATTGTTGAATCTTGTGCTAGCACTTCTGCCGGTCTTCAATGGGGAATTATTGCTGATCGGTAGCAATTCTACTGGGCTTGACAACTCTGTATACATATGCTAAAAAAATTTGATAAAATATGTGCATAGAGTCACCACCGTACCTCAAGATTGAGTGTTTGATCAGCTGTAACTGAGAAGTCGACATCCTTTAGGTGCCACAGCGGTTTGCATGGCCATTACAGCACGACGGCATTGCCGGGAGCTTCCCATGGCTCTACGCTTAATTTGCAAGTTGTAGCCGGCAGCCAGGAGCCATGGCAGATTGATTTCAGATCGTGAGATTAGGGTAGGACCGTAGGATACGCCTCGGCATAGTGGACATAAGTTGGTAAAGTAATAGGCCTAAACTGGGTTGGGCTGGGCCTTTGTACGTACATATGCAAAGGTAGCGTGGACACTGGAACTGAATTCTGTGCACTAATTACTCGTTAATCAACGCTTATCATAGACTAGTTGACTACTAATACATGCAGTAGATCATTAGGGGGGGCCGCACCATGGGGGGGGTCGGACCCCTGCTAGCCCCCCCCCCCCCCCCCCCCCCCCCCCCCCCCCTGTGTCTCCGCCCCTGCCATAGTATCTCTGCAAAATATGTGTGAGACTATATGAAATGACTGGGGTCCTGTAATCCTGTTGGTCCTTATAAAAATAGTTGTATATGCGTCATGTTGATGCATCCTTATCATTATATCAAATACTATGGAACAGAGGAGTAGATTTTAACACCCAAGCAGTGGTGAAAGAAGAGGGGGTTGAGGCAAAATAGTTAGGATGGCACGCTTTGCAGTTTCCAGGTAGATCACATACAAACCTACTAGAAAGAGATGAAGCATAGATGGCTTATAGGACTAGTGAGCAGCACACAAATGTTAAAAATTAGACGCCCTTTTCCAGATCAAACATCAGCGCATCCAGCAAACGGACTTGAGAAAGGTGAATTATAAGCAGTGCACACCAACAACCAAATCCTACTGATAGTTCGAGCTCCTAAAACTAAAATTCCATGGCTGACGATGCTGACGCCCTTGCAGCCCTCACGCAACAGATTGCGAACCTGACGGCATCGGTGAGTACGATGACTACTCGATTTGATGCGGTCGACGTCTCGCTGAAGAACATCGACGACCGTGTGCTAGATGTGCAGGCGCGCACAACCGCATTGGAGAAGCGGACTGTAGGGGATGGGCTACTTGCGACTCCTACATCTGCTTTGCCGACTCATCCGGCATTACACCAACAGGGCACTCACACGGATGTTGACAACAGGCCACCCCGTTTCCACCGCCTAGAATTTCCTCGATTTGATGGAACAGAGGACCCCTTGGGTTGGATCCAACACTGTGATCAATTTTTTCGTGGGCAAAAGACACCCGAAAGTGAGAAGGTTTGGCTGGCCTCTTACCATCTCACGGGCATAGCCCAGCAGTGGTACTTCCAATTGGAGCGTGATGAAGGTGAACCTAATTGGAAAAATTTCAAGGAGTACATTAACCTCCGATTTGGACCGTCAATTCGGCACAATCCACTTGGCGAACTCAAGGAATTGATCCAAACTGGTTCGGTGGAAGAATACCAACAGAGGTTCCTTGCCATCCTTTGTCGTGCTGATCGACTACAGCCAAAGATGCAAGTTCAGCTATTCACTCCGGGATTACGTGAACCAATACGCACCGACGTGGAGTTACAGAATCCCGCCAGCCTCCAGATGGCCATGGCTCTGGCCCGAGCATACGAAAAGCGCGCACAGGCTACTAATCCAGTGCACTTTCCGCCTGACTTGCCTGCAACAACCGTGGCAGCCCCAAAACCTCAGGTGCCTCATCTGACAACTTCGCCAGCATCAGCTATTGTTGGCTCGACGACTGCACCTATTCGTCCGCCTAGCACAGGAGGTCAGCGCAAAGTAATGCGCCGCCGCTTCCTCTCTCCAGCAGAGATGGCCGAACGTCGGGAGCAGGGTCTGTGCTTCAATTGTGAGGAGAAGTTTACCCCGTCTCACCGTTGTAAGCGGTTGTTCCTGCTCCTATCCCCAAGCGATGGTGGTGATGACGATGAACTCATTTTAGAAGATGATACGCCTGGCATATCGCTATATGCACTCACAGGCATCCAGCCTCGTGGTAGCCAAACCATGCAGCTTCAGGTCCAAGTGGGCAACACATCCTTGCTCGCACTGCTTGATTCAGGCTCGACGCATAACTTCATCACCCCCGAGGCAGCCAAGCGTGCTGGAATTGCAATCACTCCACGACATGGTCTCCGCGTAGTTGTCGCCAATGGTGACCGTGTCGCTAGCAGCGGTTCCTGTCCAGGTATACCAGTGAAGATCAATGACTATGGTTTTACCTTTGACGGCTACACGCTCCCACTCGATGGCTTTGACATTGTACTCGGCATCCAGTGGCTCCGCACATTGGGACCTATCCTTTGGGATTTCGATACCCTGTCAATGTCCTTTTGGCAGGGCAACCAAAAGGTACAATGGTATGGTATTGGTTCAGCAGCTTCCCAGCCACGTTCTTGGCATATTTCAGATGCTGAACTTATGGAGTCACTTTTGTCTGGGTTTGAGGACCTTTTTGCGGCACCGACACAATTACCTCCAGAACGACCACATGATCACCATATCCACCTCCTACCTGGAACAGCTCCCGTCTCAGTTCGACCGTATCGCTATGCCCACAGACTCAAAGATGAACTCGAGCGACAATGCGGGGAGATGCTTCGGCAAGGCATTATCAGGAAAAGCAACTCGCCTTACTCGTCTCCCGTCCTTCTTGTTAAAAAACAAGATGATGAAAAACCAGGTGATGCGTGGCGCTTTTGTGTTGACTTCCGTGCCGTCAACGATAAGACAATCAAGGACAAGTTCCCTATTCCGGTTGTGGACGAACTCCTTGATGAACTTCGTGGATCCAAGTTCTTCACCAAGCTTGATTTGCGCTCAGGATATCATCAAGTGCGTATGCATCCCCCAGACATTGAGAAGACGGCGTTCCGCACACATGAAGGACTGTTTGAGTTTCTGTCATGCCTTTTGGCCTGACGAACGCTCCAGCCACCTTTCAGGCCTTGATGAACGATATCCTTCGTCCATACCTGCGACGTTTTGTGCTCGTGTTCTTTGATGATATTCTGATATTTAGTCCTTCTTGGTCTGAGCATATCCGACATGTTCATGCTGTGCTACGTCTCCTTCGGCAACACAAGTTATTTCTCAAACGGTCAAAGTGCTTTTTCGGGGAAACACAGGTGGCCTACTTGGGGCACATCATTTCAGCTGAAGGCGTGGCCATGGACAAGTCCAAGGTGCAGGCAGTACATACTTGGCCATTACCACGCTCTGTCAAGGCGCTTCGCGGCTTTCTTGGGTTGGCAGGCTACTATCGCAAGTTCATCAAGAATTTTGGTGCCATTGCTGAGCCACTAACTCGTCTCCTGAAAAAGGAAGCCTTTGCCTGGACAAGTGAGGCTACCAAGGCCTTCCAAGCACTACAACTGGCCCTCTCAACAGCACCGGTGCTTCAGCTTCCAGATTTCAGCTCAGACTTTATTGTCGAATGTGATGCCTCTGGAACTGGTATTGGTGCAGTGCTTCACCAAGGCAGTGGCCCCATCGCTTTTTTCAGTCGTGCCATGGCTCCTCGTCACCAATTCCTTGCAGCTTATGAGCGTGAACTCATTGGATTGGTGCAAGCTGTCCGTCACTGGAGGCCATATCTTTGGGGACATCGATTTGTGGTCCGTACCGACCATTATAGCTTGAAATTTCTTCTTGACCAGCGTTTGTCTACAATACCTCAACATCGTTGGGTCAGCAAGCTTTTTGGCTATGACTTCTCAGTTGAATTCAAGCCTGGCCACATGAACATTGTTGCTGACGCACTCTCACGACGCGATTCAGAGGAGCAAACATCACTGGCTTTGGCATGCGCAATTTCAACACCTCAATTTGCCCTATTCGACCAGCTCCGGCAAGAGACATTAACCCCTGACTCTGATTTGGCTAAACTTCATGACCAGATCACAGGTGGTAGTCTGGGTGATCCATGGAGCATTGTCGATGGCCTTGTCCTCCACAAGAGTCGAATATACATACCAGCATCTTCATCTGTGTTGCCTGATGTCCTCAATTTAGCGCATGCTGCAGGCCATGAGGGTACCCAGAAAACCTTGCACCGTCTACGAGCTGATTTCCATGTTCCCCAAGCACGGTTGCTAGTGAAGGAATTTGTCCGCACATGTGCTACGTGTCAACGAAACAAATCTGAGCAACTACATCCAGCCGGTCTACTTCAGCCATTACCCGTTCCTGTTCGCATTTGGGATGATATTGCTATGGATTTCATTGAGGCCCTTCCACGTGTGCATGGAAAGACAGTTATTCTCACAATTGTGGATCGCTTCTCCAAATATGCACACTTTATACCACTAGCACATCCCTATACAGCAAGTTCTGTGGCACGTGTATTTTTTGATGAGGTGGTTCGTCTCCATGGAATTCCGTCATCCATTGTGAGTGACCGTGATCCGATATTCACCAGCAAGTTCTGGTCTGAGTTATTTCGTCTCTCAGGGTCACAACTGAATTTGAGTTCTGCTTTCCATCCTCAGTCCGATGGCCAGTCTGAAGCAACCAACAAAATCATCACCATGTATCTCCGTTGTCTTACCGGCGATAGACCGAGAGAGTGGACTCGTTGGTTACCATGGGCAGAGTATTGCTATAATACATCATATCAGACGTCCCTCAAAGAAACTCCATTTAAGGTGGTATATGGCCGTGATCCACCCACATTACGGCCGTATGTAGCAGGAACATCGCCTCTACCGGCTGTGGATCAAATGATTACAGAGCGCGACCAATTTATTGCTGAAATTCGGGAGCGTCTTCTTCTTGCCCAGCAACATCATAAACATCACTATGACTTGAAGCATCGTGAGCTCAGTTTGGAAGTTGGCCAGTGGACTTGGCTTCGACTTCATCACCGACAAGCTGCTACTATGGTGGATACTTTGAACAAGAAACTCGCTCCACGTTTTTATGGACCATATGAAGTAACTGAGAAGATTGGCGATGTAGCGTATCGTCTGAAACTCCCTGCTCGTGCTCGAATCCATGACGTGTTCCACGTGAGTTTGCTAAAGCCTTACCGAGGGGAGCCGCCATCTTCTCCACCATCCTTGCCCGAGTTACATCATGGTAGAGTTATCCCTTCTCCACGCCAAGTGCTGAAAGCTCGCCTTAGCCGTGGTGTTAGGGAGATTTTGGTGCAATGGGCTGATCTACCAGATTCTGAAGCATCCTGGGAGCCCTTAGCGCAGTTTAAGGAGAAATTTCCATCGTTCCAGCTCGAGGACGAGCTGTTTTCCGAGGAGGGAAGAGATGTCATGGTCGGACTGCATTATAAGAGACGTGTACGTCCAGCTTCTGTAGGCATTAATTAGGTAGTTGTTTGGCTTTACGTTTGGAGTCTGTTTTGTGTTAGGAAAGAGTTTAATAGGAAAGAGTCCAGTCCGAGTCTGTCTCATGGTTGTAACTCCTTTATAAGGAGAGGGTCGTAATCAATAAAGGGGTACGAATAGAGTTATCAATCTGTCTCCTACCTCGTGCTTCTCTCCTACCCAGCGCCCCTCTCTATGCGCTTGCTGTTCTAGATATCCCTGCATCCTACCACGGCTAGCCGGCGGCGAGGCTACCGGCCGAAGCCGCTCGTTCACCACGACTATCACCTGAGATCTGGTACTGGTCGTGACAGTGAGCTCCTAACAGCACTTGGCAGTTGAAGTCAATTATTGCAAGATAACAGCACTTGGCAGTTGGTACCAAATTCTGCATAGTCAGAAGAAAAATGGAACCGAACTTGTACAGAATCCTGAGTAGCATGCCCCCAGGCCCAGTCATTGTGCTGTCAACAACTGATTCTAACCGTTTCAACCGACCAACTGTCGGTAACCCGACGCAATTCCACAAGAAGAATCAAGCTCCGATGACCCCGGACAGCAAACTACCCGCACTTAAATAGTAAGGGTAACAAGTTTAGGAGTCGTGGTAAGATCAAACATGGGCAGGGAGGTCTCGAAGCGAGCGGAGAGGGCGCTCACCGGGGGATAAGGGGGAGACGGCAGCGAGGTCGGCGGAGAGGGCGCGGAGAC
This sequence comes from Poa pratensis, assembly GCA_947311845.1. Lineage (NCBI taxonomy): Eukaryota > Viridiplantae > Streptophyta > Magnoliopsida > Poales > Poaceae > Poa > Poa pratensis. Next base: position 6,048,743 of record CAMZMU010000113.1, on the reverse strand, counting down.
GCGCCGCGAGGGCCGTGACGCCGTCGGGGAGCGGCGCCAGCGGGTACTTGTCGTAGTAGCGCGCGAGGTAGTCCCTCGAGATGGGCACCAGACCCTCCGTCGCCATCTCCGGCGGGACGGGGGGGCGAGGACGCCGGCGGCGGGCGGAGGTAACGTGGGGGGAGAGGAAGGAAAGGGGAGGGGAGGCACGTGCGGTTGGAACTTGGAAGGGAGATGTCAGCGACCCCAACTCTCCAGCCAAGGATGGGCCTGAAGTGGTGGACATGGGCCGGCCTGAACGGAGGAGGCGGAAGCCGCGTTGGCTTGCAAGCCAGGATTGGGCCCAGTGAGCCTTGTAACCTCCACCGCGTGGGTGTGTGTGTTAAGGCCATCTCCAGCCGTCCCCAGAGCCCCAGGAGGCTTTTTTTGCGCCGCGCCGGCCGAAAAGCGCCGTTTTTCTACCACTCGGCCCCCCAGAAGCCCAGTTAGCGCCGTTTCGGCGTAAAATAGCGCCGGCGCACCCAGGCGAAACCCAGCCCACTGGGTTCGGCATGGGGGCCGGCGGAATGAAAAGCACGCGTGGGGCAGCGCTGTCGGCGAGACAAAGCCTTTTTCCCACCCGACTCGCCTTTTCCTCTGTCCACCTCGTCGTCGCCTCGCCGTCGCCGCCGCCACATCTCCTTCGAGCCCCGCCCTGTCGCCTCGCCGTCGCCGCCACCACCCCTCCTTCGAGCCCCGCGCCGCCCACTCTCCTCCGCCGCGATCTAGCCGGCTGGGCCGTTCTCGGAGCGAAGCGCGGCCACCCCGCCCGCAAGGTGTTCGGCGTTTCAATGGCACCATACTACCGCTAGGGTCTTCTTACAGATGTTGATCACCAGGTGCCGGCGCCATGGGCAACCTTCCTTACTAGGCGCCGGGAGATTCGAGACGCTGGAACACATCTAGCTCTACAGGATGATCTGGTGCAGCACTTGTGGGCGCGCAAGGGCAATGGCAATGCCGATAATGGCGATGCCAATGCCTAGTACGATTTGTTTTATTTGCTTGTATTGTTGAACTATTTATTTGTGTATAGATTTGTACGTTAAACTATTTATTTATGTGTGAATTTGTATGTTAAATTATTTCTATGTGTGAATTTGTATGCCAAAAAGGGCCGGCCTTTCTTTATGCCGAAATAAGGCCGCATCGCCGGCTGGGCGGTTCACGGCTGGTAAACGCGCCTCCCCAGGGTTTGGTTTCGCGCCGTGGCGGCCCAGAAAAGGCGGCGTTTTGGCCCCTGGGGGGCAGAACGCCTGGAGATGGCCTAAGAGAGGGGGTTGGTGATCGGGTTCGTCTTGTCGAGTAAGAAAGAACAGAAACGGACGGCAGTGCCGTGGTTAGGTGTAGCAAGGTTGGATCTCAGAGAGATCGGCTGGAACTCGCCTGGAATTCCGCTACAATTCCTCTCCAATTATCCATAGTATCAATTGGTACCTTACATCTGGTATTAGAGCCACCACGATCCACCGTACTGGAGATTCCTCGCCACGAGCACCGCACCAGGTTCGCCAGCCGTAGCCGTGCTTGGATCATGGAGAACTTGTCGGCGGAGTCACGCGCACTGTACGATCTGCTTCGGGCTGACACCGGCGAGGCGTACGAGCGACAGTTCATCGATTACAAGAAGGAGATCTTGGATTCCGTTCGGGTGCTCGTCAAGGACACCAAGGAACAGTTCAAGGCCATCGACACCAACCTCGAAGCGATCCAGTCCAAGATGGGGATGGATCTGGAGGGGATCAAGGAGAGCCTCGGCTCTGAGATCGCCAAGCTGTCTGCAACCTTGGATCGCGCCATCCGCTCCGACCCGAACGCTGTGGCGGGAGGGGCCTCGGCATCGCCGACCTGGTCGCCGAGGAATGGCGCATCCGGCCCCGATGGGCACCGTGAAGAACTGCAACATCGGGGACTGGCCAGTGCTCAGCACACGCCACCCCGGGCAAAGGTATGAACTACGGCCCTGGTACTACTTCCGAGCAATTCATCCTGGGGAAACAACATACTAACACATCTCCTTCGGCGCTGAGGGTGGAATTGCCGCAATTCGACGGATCTAATCCGAAATTGTGGCAACGACGATGTGAAGAGTATTTCGCGCGCTGGAACACGCCGCCGGAGTACTGGACGGCCTATGCGGCCTCTCTCTTCACTGGAGCAGCGGTGACTTGGCTCGAATCCTTTTTGCCCAAATCCCCTCATGCAAGCTGGGCCGAGTTCACAATGGGGGTACAAACCAGATTCTGCAGGAATCAACATCAGATCCTGGTGAGGAGGTTGTTCCGCCTGAACCAGACGGGAACTGTGGAAGAATATGTGCAAAAGTTCATTGAATTGTTGGACCAAATCGCAGCTTATGAGAAGATGTCGGATCCTATTCATTACTTGACAAGGTTCCTGGATGGGTTGAAACCAGCAGTACGTGTGTTGGTGGCAATTCAACAGCCGAAGGATTTGGACACGGCTTACACCTTGGCTTTGCTGTATGAGGAACTTGGTGATGGAGTAACTCCCTTGAATACTCACTCTTCACCGACACCAGTTCGCAGGGCACATCCACTGCCCTTACCACCGCCACCACCACCAAGCAAATGGCTACAGAAGCCACCTGAGGATAAAAGAGTGGTTGATCCAGGGAAGCAGCAATCTGATGATAAGTGGAGCAGTCTGAAAGCGTACCGCAGAGCGAAGGGCTTGTGTTTTATTTGTGGCGAAAAGTGGGGTCGAGATCACCAGTGCAAGAACACCATCCAGTTACATGTGGTACAGGAGATGATTGATTTTTTGCAGACATCTCAACGTGAAGATGATGAGGGTCCTGACGAGGAAATTACACATCAGTCACACATGCTGTCAGTAGTAGCTCTGGACCTCAAGGTACAGGCTCCTAAAACAATGCAATTGCAAGTGTCAGTGCAAGGCTTTGACATGCTCTTTCTGGTTGATTCTGGTAGTTCAACTTGCTTCTTAGATAGCAAAATGTCTTGCAAATTGCAGGGGGTTAGCACCACCCCGAGGAAGATGAATGTGAAAGTGGCTGGGGGCAGAATTCTAGCTAGCACTCAAGCAATACCAGCCTTGCAATGGTATTCACAGGGCCACACATTCACAGATGATTTCAGAGTGTTGGCTCTAGAGAGTTATGATGGCATTATTGGGTTGGACTGGATGGTGAAACACAGTCCCATGACAACTCATTGGGGACAGAGTTGGCTAGCTTTTCATGTCAATAACGAGCTCGTGGTTTTGCATGGCGCAACCAGTGCGTCTATTGTTCCTGAAGTTATAAAACCGCACTTGGCACACACTGAGGATAGTGCTGTAACAGCACCGTACCCCCCTGAAATCCAAGAGCTCCTTGACCAATTTGCTGATGTCTTTGAGCCTCCGGTTGGTCTGCCACCCAGAAGACAGTACGACCACCACATACCATTGATTTTTTGGTGCTCGACCTGTGTCCTTGCGTCCGTACAGGCTAGCTCCAGAATTGAAAACTGAACTCGAGCGTCAGATATGTGAACAATTGGCACAGGGTGTGATTACGCATAGTAACAGTCCTTTTTCCTCTCCTGTCATTATGGTGAAGAAATCAGAGACAGAATGGCGGCCAGTTATTGATTATAGACACCTGAATGAGCTCACTGTCAAGGGAAAATATCCGTTACCTGTGATTGATGAGCTTTTGGATGAACTGGCAGGGGGCATGCTGGTTTTCTAAGCTAGATCTTCGAGCTGGGTACCACCAGATCCGGTTGGCACCAGGGGAAGAACCGAAAACAGCTTTCCAGACTCATGAAGGTCACTATGAGTTCAAGGTTATGGCGTTTGGCCTCACAGGGGCGCCGGCTACATTCCAGAGAGCAATGAACTCATCTCTAGCTCCTGTGTCACGCAAATCAGCATTAGTCTTCTTTGATGATATTTTAGTGTACAGCTCTTCTTTTGAGGAACATATCAAGCATGTGAGGGAAGTTTTGGAAATACTGAGAAGAGATAAATGGCAAGCGAAGCTAGCAAAATGTGCTTTTGCCCAGCAGAGGATTGCTTATCTCGGGCATGTGATTTCAGCTACTGGTGTTTCAACAGATGGGACAAAGATTGAATCAATTCGAACATGGCCTACTCCGACAAATTTGAAGGAATTGAGAGGAATCCTTGGGATGACGGGGTATTATAGGAAGTTTATTCAGCATTATGCCATCATCAGTCGACCCCTGACTGCATTACTGAAGAAAGGTGTGCATTTCCATTGGACAGAAGTGGAGGAAACAGCTTTCCAAGCGCTAAAGAGAGCTCTCATTACAGCTCCTGTTCTGGCATTACCAGATTTCTCCTGTCAGTTTGTAGTTGAGACAGACGCGTGTGATGTGGGGATTGGAGCAGTTTTATCTCAGAAGGGCCACCCCATTGGTTTTGTTAGCCGAGCTCTTGGTCCGCGCAACAAAGGGCTCTCAGTTTATGAGAAATAATATTTGGCCATTCTTTTGGCAGTGCAACAATGGAGACCATATTTGCAGTTGGCAGAGTTTGTGATAAGAACTGATCACAAGAGCTTGACTCACTTAACTTACCAGCGCCTGCACACAGAATGGAAATAGAAGGCATTGACAAAACTTATGGGATTGCAATATAAGGTGGTCTATAAGAAGGGCATCCTTAATGGGCTGCTGATGCTCTTTTGAGGAAACCCCCTGAAAGTTCAGAATTGTTTGCTGCTACAACTGTACAACCAGTCTGGCTTGATCGTGTGATTGATAGCTATGCACGTGATGCAAAGATGCAGAAGTTGTTGCAACAACTGGCACTAGACCCTATGGCTGAACCGCAGTATAGCCTCCAATCTGGTATTTTGCGTTATCAGGGCAGGATCTTAATTGGAAATGATGAAAACCTGCAAGCACAGATTATCCAGGCCTTCCATTCAAGCCCCGTTGGTGGTCATTCTGGGTTTCCTGTAACTTACAGAAGGCTGGTGTCCCTATTCAAATGGCAAGGAATGAAAACGGCTGTGCATACCTTTGTTAAACATTGTGTCACCTGCCAACAAGCCAAACCAGAGAGGACCTTGCCAGCATGCCTCTTGCAGCCATTTGCGGTTCCTTCTGGCCCGTGGGACATGGCTACCATGGATTTTATTGATGGCTTGCCTTCTTCCAATGGTTATAATTGTTTGCTTGTTGTGGTGGATAAATTTAGCAAATATGCTCATTTCATGCCCTTGAAGCATCCTTACACTGCAACTTCGGTGGCAGAGCTGTTCGTTGCCAACATCTATAAACTGCATGGTATGTCGTCTGTCCTTGTATCTGATAAAGATCCTGTGTTCACTAGCCAATTCTGGCAAGCCGTGTTCAGCGCTACTGGCACCGATTTGCGGTTGAGCACAGCATACCATCCTGAAACGGATGGCCAGACAGAGCGTGTCAACCAATCCATCGAGTGCTATCTCAGGTGTTTTATCAGTGGCCATCCGAAGCATTGGAGTAAATGGATAGCATTGTGTGAATTCTGGTATAACACCAATTGGCATTCTTCCTTGGGGAAGCCACCGTTTGAGGTAATCTATGGCAGACAACTGCGTTATTTTGGGATTACTGCATCTGACAGTATAGCTCCTGGAGATGTGCAAGCTTGATTGGATGAACGCATTCTCATCCAGAGCTCTGTGAGACAACACTTGCTCCGTATGCAGCAGAGGATGAAATCTCAAGCTGATAAACACCGTTCCGAACGTGTGTTCAACATTGATGATCAGGTTTTCCTCAAACTCCAGCCTTACATCCAGACGTCTGTGCACAAAAGAGCAAACCATAAACTCTCCTTCAAGTTCTTTGGTCCTTTTCGTGTTCTGGAGCGCATTGGAGAAGTGGCGTATCGTCTGGACTTGCCCAGTTCTAGCAGGATCCACCCCGTGTTCCATGTCTCTCAATTGAAACCATGTTTGGGCCCAGGGCAACAGGTAATTTCGCAACTGCCAAATGCTGATGCATTTTACCAGGTGCCGGTGCAGGTGCTCGCACGCCGAGTTCGACAAAATGGCTTGGCGACGGTGGTGCAAGTCAAGGTACAATGGAGCGGGTCTACTGTGGATGCAGCCACCTGGGAGGACTTGGAAGCATTGCAGCAGCAGTTCCCTGGTGCACCTGCTTGGGGACAAGCAGGTTTTCAAGGCGTGGGGATGTCAGCGACCCCAACTCTCCAGCCAAGGATGGGCCTGAAGTGGTGGACATGGGCCGGCCTGAACGGAGGAGGCGGAAGCCGCGTTGGCTTGCAAGCCAGGATTGGGCCCAGTGAGCCTTGTAACCTCCACGGCGTGGGTGTGTGTGTTAAGAGAGGGGGTTGGTGATCGGGTTCGTCTTGTCGAGTAAGAAAGAACAGAAACGGACGGCAGTGCCGTGGTTAGGTGTAGCAAGGTTGGATCTCAGAGAGATCGGCTGGAACTCGCGTGTAATTCCGCTACAATTCCTCTCCAATTATCCATAGTATCAACTGGTACCTTACAGGAGGGTGCGGTGACCGGCCGGTGGGGTTTAGGAAAGAAAGAGAGGTTGGTGGTACCTGCAACTAGGTGCTGCACATAACCGAACCGTAACCGAAACCGAAAAAACCTAACTGTTACCGAAATTTCGGTTTTTTCGGTTAGTGGTTAAGGTTACGGTTAGCAATTTGCTAACCATATGACCTCCGGTTAATTCGGTTAATAACCGAAAAACCAATGGTTTAACCGAAATAACTGAAGAGCACGGCTAGTAGGAAAAAACACGACGGTAGCCCAACAAATCTTTACGTAATCGATTATATAACTGTTGTTAATGCATTATATCAGTAAAGCTGAGCGACCCTACTGGTCAGAACGTGAAGCGCTCTATTTCTCGGCACTAAGTCACGAGTTCAAGTCTCTGTTTTGTTCTTTTTTTTTGTGCTTAGGCGGAAATTTCATTGCTTTTTGCCTCTCCTTTTTGCAACACGTCTAGTTCGGTCATGCAAAATATAAAATACAAATATATGGCCATAAAAGTTATGTTTTATTCAAAAATTTGCGTCAACTTTGGTTAGTTTGGTTATTACGAAAACCGAACCGATATTAAATGGTTATTACCGAAACCGAACCGTATCTTTGTACAAAACCGTATTTACCGAAGTATCAAAACCGTATTTACCGTATAACCGTATAAACCGAACCGAATTAACCATTTTAACCGAACGCGCTACCTGCAACACAACAGCCGGTGGTTGCTGCCTTCACGCCAGCGGGCTTGCCTTGGGGAATTCTTTACTCTAGTGTACCTCGTTTTCTTTTCTTTTACTATCAACCTTTAAATAACGGTTTTGCTTATTCTCAATCGATTGAGAAATAGCTTAGCGTTCAGTCGAATCATCCACCCTTCATCAAATGCATCGCGATTCGTGCAAACCCTAGACTCATTTCTTTTCCTCGCGACGACGGCGGCGAAGGGGCAGGGGTTAGAGGGATGGCCGGGGCAGCAGTGGACCGGCGGAGGAGGAGCTCAGGGCAGGGCAGGGCGCGAGGCGTTGCGGCAGCGCGGGCCGCGGCGGGTGGACGACGGTTAGGCCTACGGTGGCTGTGGGGGAATCGAGCTCGCCAGAGTTGAGAAAGAAGAGATGACGTCAGCCGACTGAGAACTAACTTAGTTCTCAGTTGACTGCGCCCTAGGCGGACCCTTTATAAAATACTATTTTTGAAATACGACTCTGTCAGAAATACTCTTGAGTTTTTATTTGATTGGGTTGTAATCAGAACATGTTTGTTCAGTTGAATTAGTGAGTAGATGTGTTAGCTTAGCATTAGTGTCGCAATTTGAGTCGGCTTGTATGGAGAACCAACCTGGATGGTTAGTAGGGTGGGTCGATATTGAGACGTTAGGCTGACTTCGCAAATTTTAAGAGACGACTAGTCGGCTCGGTCTCTCAAAAGTGCTATAGAGGTGTGTGCGTGTAAGTGTATGCACATGTACATAAGTGTTTATGTTTGTACTGTGTTTCAAAAAAATCGGCTTGCATGTGCCGCGAGTTGGGTTTGAGTAATTAGCATGCGTGTGAGTCCTAATCCGGTCAACAGACCCTACGGTTATTTAAGTTGTGCAACAACGACCACGTTGCCGTGAACTTTTCAGTAATCAAGCATTCAACCTTATTAAGTCGGGACAACATCATCTGAAAAAAGGAAAAAAAAAGGACGTACAGTTGGTGAGCGCAAGACACAAGCGACGAAGGTGGAGGGTCGGCGAGGGCTTGGCATATGCGCATGGTTTTGCCTTTTTTAGATACTTCTCCGTGGGATAGAATATGGATTTTTTCTGTATATATGCGGCGTATCTTTTTTGACCTCAGCGGAGAAAACGATGGGAGTCATTGGACTGTTTCTCCTAGGGATAGCTACAGCACCAAAGCAGCAGTTGTCATCGATCGATGTACTCTCTCCGTTTTAAATTAATTGACTTCCATATATCAAATTAATTGACTTCCATATATTTCTATGTTCTATGAGCTAGAGGTGCAAGGTGAATCGGGCGAGAGGCATCACTGGAGATGACACTGGAGGACGAGGGCAAGTTGGTGAGACAGGTGAGGTGGGTGTCGGAGCAGGAGCCGGGAGGCGCGGCTGCGAACGTGTGCTGGAGCAGCTGGTCCACTACGACGCTCCCGTCAGCATAGTAACCAAGTGGGATATTGTAACACCCAAAAATCTTTTTTTTTATTTTCCCTTTTATAAAACTAAGAAGAAGATAAACGTTCATTACAGTCACGGTCGATCATGCTCACCACGCAGGGCGGCGCTGAACCAACCAACACAGCAGCACCTACACCCTGCCGAAACATTCTAGCAAGCTGATGAGCAACAACGTTACCGGCTCGGTTAATCTTGGACACCTTGTATCCCTGCAAAGATTGAAGCAAGCATCTAATATCCATGACAACTCCAGAAGTTACCGATTTGCTACATCCTTCCCCTTTCAGTTCTGAAATAAGAGAGGAACAGTCATTTTCTAAATGCACCAAGCCCGCAAAGCTTGGTAAAATTGCCTTTATACTCTGGAGACACGACATAGTTTCTGCCATTTCAACATTTGGACATTTTTCGATTTCTCCCCAAGCAGTCACCAACACTTTACCAGTGTCGTCTCTAAGGATAGCACCCCAACCTCCACAGTTTTCCTCTTCCCAGAAGCTTGCATCCCAGTTTAGATTCGCCCAGCCCACTTCTGGTTTAGACCAAGAAACAGGAGTTTCTTTATGACAATAGATCCCATAATCAGCCTCCGAATGAATCGGCCATTTTCCTTTAGGGTCAGCGAGAACCTCAACATTCCTTTTATCCTGGTTAGAAACAAGAATAGACTGCAGGAACAAAGAAGAGTGTTCAATACGACATTTCCCATCATAAAAAATCACATTATTTCTCAAATGCCAAGTTCTCCACCATAAGAGAAGGAGTTTTGCTCTCATTTGCTCACTGACGTGACTCAATAAAATTAGAGCCCAATCATTACCAGTATATCTAAGGGAATGCTCATCAGGCAAGTCCCAATCTTTCCTCAGACATTGCCTAAGGGCTTTTGCTTTTGTACAATTCATCATAGCATGATAACTCGTTTCTGGCTCCATACCACATATTTGACACGTAGGAGTTTTATCCATGTTCCTTCTACATCTGTGAGCTTGTACACCTAGTGTATCAGTAGCTAATTTCCAACCAAAGACCCTTACTTTCGGTGGAATCTTTGCTTTCCATATCAGGTTCCATAAATCTCTTTCTCCATCTCCTTTTGTGCTCATACCAGTCTCACACTCCCTAGATTTAATTTCCATGGCTAACTTGTATGCACTCCTAACTGTGAACAAGCCAGACTTCTCATAGTTCCACGCTAAGAAATCCTCAGCAGCAGTTGAAGGAATTTTGATCTGACAGATATGATCAGCGTCAGATGGATAAAATATATTGCGGATCAGTTCTTCCTTCCATCTTTTTGTGGTTGGGTCAATAAGATCAGAGACCCATTTCCATCTGTTAGCGGTAGCTTTTCCAATTGCTTTCAGACTTCCTCTTGGGATCCAGTTATCCCGCCATATCTTCACCTGCGAGCCAGAATTAATCCTCCAGATCATACCCTATTTTAGAAGGTCCAATCCATGCACAATACCTTGCCAAACTAGAGAAATGTTCTGTATAAAAGCGGTATCGATCAAGTGACCATTAGGGTAATATTTAGCTTTAAGGAGTTGAGCACATAAACTATTTGGGTATTGATAACCCCCAAGAGCAGGGGATCACTGTAGCACCTCTCAATGTGGAAGTAAGGTATCGATCCGCAGGAGCAAGAAGGAAAAGTTATCTATTCCCTACAACTAAAGTGTCACAAGTTTTAGCTGATTATGCACTAAACAAGTTTAAAGAACAAGGTGGTTGATTTAATTGATGGAAGCTTAATGTAACAAAACAAGAATGTAAAAGTGTCCCAATCCTCTTCAATGCAAGAGGACAAGACAAAAGTTTTCTCTTATTGGAACAATGGACATGGGTTCATGGGTTCACTTAATCCTCTCTCTCTCATCTACGGTGATTATCATGTTATAGATAAAGTACACACAATTGTCATGTTTTAATGGTAGCTTTTATGACGGCTATATGTCCTAAAACACATAGTTGAAAGAAGTACTCATTTGTGTTGCTATGTCACCCTCGTAAGGCTAGCGTGGTTGCTGTCACTCCCACGTCATACTCTTCCTTTTTACCCCCAGATAAAGGATGTTGGGCTGTATTTCACATGTCACTCAATACATATGCCGTATCACGTCGGCCATCCCGTACCTACATACAGCATACTTCATAATGGACAATATTCTAAACACTAGTGCAATGATTCATTATTCGTGTGCATGATCACATCTCTCTCATCTATCCACACTTGGTGGTGTCAAACACCTCATGACAAGGATAAACAAGGCATTATGCATAAATCAAATCATCACATGCATCATAGAATATCTCCAAAGTATGACAAATCATAAAAGTTCCAACACAACAGTAAATGCATAACAAATCATCTCATACCACAATATCCACCATAGGAATTACATAGATGACCGTAATCATGTTCAGCAGCTCATACGGTACTAATTAGTGAAGCTCAAAGAGAGGAGAGATACATAAGTTACCACCACAAACCCAAGTCCAGGGGGTGGACTACTCCCCTTCATCATGGAGACGGTGGAGAAGTCGTTGGAGAAGATGGAGACCACGCTGGCAGCGCCCCGCCGGAGTTTTCCCCCTCCAATCTGCAGCTCCAGGTCTCTGTTTCGGTGTTTCTGTGTTTCCGTGGCGCTCCCCTTCGCGAAAGCCCTGGGGGTCTATATATAGTCGTTTTTAGGTCAAGACGAAGCTTGGGGAAGAAGGATCGACGGCAGCGGAGGCCCGAGGGCCAGGATGAGGGGTCCCACGCAGTCAGAGAATCTGGCCGCGTGGGCCCACTTGTTTTGGCCTTCTAGTCTCCGTTTCTTTGTTTCCTTTGCGCCTACGTTTCGTTCCTTCCAAAAAAGTGATCCCCGTAAAATCTCAGGTCATTATAACGTGATTTGGTCGCCTAAAACGTAAAAATATAGAAAAAGGGGTTTTCTGACAGTGCAGGGTTAATTCCAGAAAAATGGGGAAATTGTTAGTTATCCCAAAACTCAATATAAATCATGAATATAACCCTTATATGATGCAAATAACATGGAATAACATGTAATAAAATGTAAAGTTCATGTATGCATTTTACATGCATCAGGTACTCAATCAGTCTCTAGGCCTGTTTGGCCAACAAAGCTTGGTTAAAAGCTTTGAAATCTCTAAAACCAATTCCTCCTTGAGCTTTGGATTTGGTCAATTTCTCCCACACCATCCAATGAACTTTCCTATGATCCACTTCATCGCCCCACCAGAAATTCCTGATGACCTGTTCAAATTCCTCACACAGTCCCGCTGAAAATTTGAAAATGCTCATAGCATGTATTGGAATTGCCTGGGCAACAGATTTTATTAGAACTTCCTTAGCTGCTCCTTCCATATACTTTTCAGACCAATCTGAACACTTTTTTCCGAAGCCTCTCTTTTGAAGGTTGAAATTTATCATCCTTCATTCTCCCCTCCGGGACCGGGAGTCCAAGGTATTTTTCTTCAAAAGAAGTGTTTTGAACATTCAAAATAGCAGACACATCAGCTCCTTCTTCCTCAGACACATGCTGACCCAACATAAGAGAACATTTCACAGGGCTGAGATGTTGGCCAGTACTTGCCTCATAATCTCGGAGAATCCTCTTCACTTTGTTCGGTTGCTGATCATTAGCCTTAAAGAAGAGTAAACTATCATCAGCAAAAAGGAGATGAGAAATCCCCGAACCTCTTCTACAGATTTTTAACTCCTGCAAATTTTCCTCTACTATGTGATGATGTATAAGAGACGTTAGTCCTTCCGCAATAAAAAGAAAGAGAATCGGGGAAAGGGGATCCCCCTGTCTCAGTCCTCTAGAAGGCAAGAAACTCTGAAGCAGCTTTCCATTAAACCGGACTGAGAACCTCACGGTTTTGACACACTCCATGATCCATTTTATAAATTTGTCAGCAAAACAAAACTTTCTTAAGGAAATCTCCAAGAAATCCCAATAAACACGGCCATAAGCTTTCATAAGGTCCAACTTATAGGCACAAAACTTTCCAGCATCTCTTGGACCGTGCTGCAGAGCATGAATGCACTCAAAAGCAATTATTGCATTATCAGATAGCAAACGACCAGGGATAAAAGCACTCTATGTTGGGGAAATAATATTCTGAAGCAGGGGCCTTAACCGGTTCGCCAAGAATTTGGAGACAATCTTATATATTACGTTACATAAGCTTATCGGTCTATAGTCCCTCAAAGATAAAGGATTCTTGGTCTTCGGTATGAGCACAATGGACGTTTCATTTACCCCCTCCGGCATCGAACCTGAATGAAAAAGTTCCTGACAGCCACAATCACATCCTGTTTGAGCAGACTCCAGTTCCGCTGAAAGAACCCAGCCGGGAAGCCATCCGGCCCTGGCGCCTTTTCTGGCCCAATCTGGAAGAGGGAGAAACTGATCTCCTCATCCGTGAAATCTGCACATAAATCTTCATTCTCCTGCTCATTAACCTTCTTCTGAATTAAATCAGCAATGACTGACGGTTGGACCTCATAATCAACAGTGTACAACTCCTTGAAAAACTTAGTTGTTAAGTTTTCCATAGCACCAATATCCGAGATCACATCACCGTTACTTGCTTGAAGCTTCACAATATTATTCTTCTTCTGCCTCCAGGTTGCTTTACGATGGAAAAACCTTGAGTTTCTGTCTCCCGAGCGCAGCCACAAAATTCTTGAACGTTGTCTCCACCTGATTCCATAAGTTCATCAAGTTCTGCACTGATTTTCCTAGCCTGCCATCTACTGTTCTGGTCCACTCTTGTGCTGAGGTTCCCGAGTTCTCTTCTTTTCTTCTCAATTTGCTTAGGAATGGAACCAATTGTCCTCCCACTCCACGCGTGCAGAGAGCCCATAACACCTTTTAAATTTTTCGCAATCTCACCCAGATCATTTGGACGTTTGTGCATAGTCCAAGCAGTGTGAATTTGATCAGCCAAAGAATCCTCCCTTTCCCAATAAGCTTCATACCTGCGAAGAGGAGGAGCACATCTCACAGCAGCAGTATAGTCCAAACTTAATAAAATTGGACAATGATCCGATCTAGAGGACGTTAAATGAGTTACCTGAGCTTTGGGGAAAATATTAGTCCAATTGGGCCCAGCCACCGCTCTGTCCAAACGAACTCTGACATTCTTGTGCCCAAATTGTTTGTTATCATAGGTCCAAGGTCTTCGTTTGAATCCCAGATCATGCAGGTCACAATCTGAAAGAGCTTCCCAGAACACACGCATCTGTTTCTCCCCTCTTTTCCTTTGAGAATAATGCTCTTGTTGCCACATACATTCATTGAAATCATATACCACTAACCATGGTCCAGGAAGAAGAGGTTTTATGCACCTCAACAGACTCCACATGTTATGATGTTCATTAGTGCGAGGTTCCCCATACACAAAAGTGCATCTCCATTTATTACCATCAGGGAGTAAGCGGACGGTTACATCAATATGGCAATATGGCGCTCACTCAGCTTAAAAAAGATCTACTTGAACACTCTCATCCCAGAAGATAGCTAGACCCCCACCTTTACCTACTCCCTTAAAAGTGATTACATGTTTAAGGCCCAATCTCCTTCTAAGCCCTTCCACGTAATTTTTATTCTGCCTTGTTTCAGATAAGAATAGGATTGTAGGCTTATGAATATGCACTAGCCTCTGCAGTTCCTGAACAGTTGCGAGTTGGCCAAGCCCGCAACTGTTCCAATTCAGGATCATCATTGCTCCTGACACGCACGCTCCTCCACGTCTGTCAGGGTACCAGTGGCCCCAAGGCTGGTTGCCTCCTCATCATCCTTTTCTTGATCATCTTCCTGTTGGGAATCGAGGACAGAAAACAAATTTTTTCCTACCGACGATAACCAAAAACTAGCCAAGATCTAACTATGCAGATATACTATACGAAGGAGGACGGAGTACATACCCTTGTAGACCGAAAGCGGGATTACGTTCCCGCACAAATGTTGTCGATGAAGCCGACGAAGCCGACCTCAAGGTCGTGTAGAGGAAGTAGTCGTACTCCCAGCGCCACCCGTGTAGCGCCTCGTAGTTCCACACACGTGCGGTGTAGATGACGACCTCCGAGCTCCAGATCCAGCAGAGCAGCGGAAGTAGAAGATTGGATCTAGAAGCACGACGGTGTGCGTATAGTGGAGAGACTTCCCTCCTCGTACGCAGCTCCAGAAACGGAACCACGCTCAAGGTAGGAGAGAATAAGAAAGGAGATGGGTGAATTTCCAAGGCATGGGGGTTCCCCTATTTATAGGAGAAAAGGGGAGACCATCTCCCTTGGCTAAGCCATGTGGGACTAATCCCCACATGGCTGGCCGGCCAAGGAGGGGCAGCCGCCGGCCCTGGTGGGCCCCATTCGGCCCACCCAGGGTGGCTGGCCCTCCTCCCTCCTTTTTTTTTCTCTTTTTCTTTTAGGGAATTTTCCCTAATGGGTCTCTGAGGCCCATATAGGTTTAATGTCTTTTAAAATTCGAATTTAATTAAATAAAAAATATATTTAATCATTAATAATACTTATTAATATTAAATACATATTATTTAATTCATTCGGACCCCGAAACATATTTCGTTGCCTCCGATCAACATCAGACAAGTTCCGGAACACTTTCGGAGTTCCCGGTTTCTTTCTCTCTTATATCCAATCTTAACGTCACCTACCCTTAAGTGTGTTACCCTACGTTCGGGACCACACAGACATGAACGAGACACATTCTCCGATCAATGACTAACAGCGGGGTCCGGATACCCGTGATAGTCCCTATGCGTCCACGAAAGACTTTTATCGTTTGAACCTTTAGACGTCCAGTCTCATCCTCTTGCCTATCGATACTTAGATTGTCCGAGCGTCATTCTCCGGTATCACGATTACCAAGCATGACCTCGTCATTGACAAATCTATCTTTACTCGTCTGTGATATTACATCCCCGTGGCCTAGTCACATGCTTGCAAGCTCATTGATGTAATCTCACCGAGTGGGCCCAGAGTATCTATCCTGCTATTTGGATTGGCTATTACCGCTCTTGATCACTCGCTTCTACTGCTTCCTTCCGATACCCGAAAGTGTCACCTTTATTGTCATGCTATATAAGTCATGTCGTTTGATGCGATCAGCCGCATCTTCCAGAAGCAGAGATTTGATATGATCTCACAGTCGAAGGTATGAACACTACGTTTCTATATTTTGGGTATGTCCATCAAATCATTCACCTAATGATATGACTCCGTTGTTAACCGACGCCATTGTCCATGATCAGGAAACTTTGATCATCTGTTACCCAACGAACTAGTCAAATAGAGACTACTAGGGACCTGGTTGTTTTCATACCACACGTGTATTAATGTTTCCGCGTAATACAGTTATAGCATGGTATTAAAACGTATTATGAACAATTGAGATATGACACATAAAATCACTTTATTAATTGCCTCTAGGGCATATCTCCAACAGTCTCCCACTTACACTAGAGTACAAATTAATCTAGTTTACAACTTGGTAAAATCCTAACACCTATAGCATCTCGGTGTTCTTCATGCTTGTCTCGTGGAAGAGGTTTCGTCAACGGATCTGCAACATTCAGGTCCGTGTGTATTTTGCAAATCTTTACATCGCCTTCCTTGACGTACTGCCGTATGACATGGAAGCGTCGGAGAATATGTTTGGCGGTGGAGTGAGACCTTGGTTCCTTCACATTGGCAATGACCCCTGTGTTGTCGCAGTAGATGTTCACAGGGTCTTGCGCACTCGGGAACACTCCAAGCTCGATGACGAACTTCCTTAGCCAAACAACTTCATTTGCAACATCCGCAGCAGCAATATACTCCGATTCCATTATAGATTGGGCTACTATGGGTTGCTTCCCACTTCTCCAGCTCACAGCGCCTCCATTCAACTTAAACACATAACCTGTTTGCGATTTCGAGTCATCTGGATCTGTGCAGAAACTTGCATCAACGTAACCTGTTACGCCAAGTTCCTCTTCACAGCCTCCATAAACAAGAAACATGTCCTTGGTATACTTAAGATACTTCAGTATGTTCTTAACAGCTGTCTAATGATTCTTGCCAGGATTACTCTGGAATCGACTCGTCAGACTGAGAGCCAATGCCACATCGGGTCGAGTACTTAGCATGGCATACATGATCGATCCTATAGCCGAAGCATATCGAGTGCCATCCACCTCGGCCTTTTCAAGAGCCGTCTGTGGACACTGAACCATGCTCAATGTTTTTCCCTTGACAACTGGCACAAGACCTTTCTTTCCCAAATGCATATTGAACTTCTTCAATATCTTGTCAAGGTAAGTACTTTGACATAACGCTAGTAGGCGCCTGGGTCTATCACGATAGATCTTAATGCCTAATACGTATGCAGCTTCTCCTAAGTCCTTCATCGAAAATTTACTGTTTAATTATTCCTTCACACTTTTCAGAAGTTCCACATCATTCCCAATTAGTAATACTAGTCGTCAACCCGTGCATTCGCACGGGCTAGCGATTAGGTCGTGGAAGCAACTTTTCTTTTACCAACAGAAAATAATGTTCTCTTCCCATTCTACTTGTTCTAGTCTTCCCCTCCTAATTGTGTTGGCTTTGCACAATGATTTGTTGACGTGTTTTTGTCAAGGTGGATCGCCACATATGACCGTGTTTCGTTCATAAACACATGAGCTAATAATTTCATTCGAAGAATCACATCGTGGAATTTTATTTGACTCTTCTCATAGTGAACCGAATATGAATGTCTGATTATCTATGTAATGTTTGCCAAGTAAACCTACACAATTAATTGAAGGAAGTGTAGCCCGGCATCGTTTTCCAGTGTTGGTTGCCCAACCAATAAGTAGTTATTGACTGATTCACGTTAGCCAGAGTTAGAAATGTACTTCCTAATTCAATTAAGTAACCAACCCAAAGTAACACACACGAATACTTGGAGAGATGACAAATACAATCAGAAACTTGATTATTTCCATGTAGTTCTTGCTGCATTGTCAAATATATTGTTTCTGGATCTGCATCACACTTAAATTTTCTGTACAAATAGTTAAGTATTTTGAGTAAACCTAATTGAGCACCCAATGCAAGTATTGCTTATGAAAGCAGACAAAGTACATTTCATTCTCAGAAGGAGCCCAAAACTAAAATATATCCTTGTAAAGGATTTTTTGTAACTTTGGTGGAGGGTCAGTCTTAATCTAATATATGGGTCTGGAGTCCATTTCTGCTTGGAACCCTCGACATCACAACGTAAAGTTGGCCATGTGTGAACACTTTCTTTTCCAAGTAGAGTCCCACCTGTTTCAAAGATTACGCTTAACTCTTGTTATGGTCACAATCAAATACACATATATTGGGTATTGTTTCCTTCTCAATATGAAAGACCATTCTGGATCAATTATTGCCATGATAGTCGATGGGATGTAAACTCTCTCACCAATGCTTGACAATCCTATTTTTAGCCTTGGTTCATGATTTGGTAATTCAGAGAATTCAGTACTATTTAGAAATTCAGCTGGGATAACAAATCTTCATTTTCCAATGCAGGTCACACCTAGTGAATCCTGAAGCGTGATAGATAAAGAAGTAAGGCTTTGTTAGGAACAAAACATGCAAATAGAAGCAAGTATTTGAAAGTTTGATCAATCAAGATTACTGTATGGAAAAACAGGAGCCAAGATCTGGGCTCTGGCACATGTTGAAAGTCATTTTTGTCACTGGTTATTTATATATTCACTATGCAGAAATTAACACGTATACATGTTGATATTGGACCATCGGATATCACTAATATTTACTACATGCTAGTCTGGTCAACCATGTAATTAAGTAACTTATTTTACTTGTCCACTGACCTAAAATTCTCATGCAGTCATTCTGAGTGGCCGCTGATAAATTTAATGTATAAATGTCAGATATACCACACTGTTTGTAAGGTTGCGGTAGGCTATCTTTTAGAATAATTAATTCCCTGTGGGGATTATTGGTTATAGAACAATCAATTGCCTGAAAGGAGTTTGTTCTATATGGATATTTTTCCAATAAATAGAGGATTCTAAATAACCTACAGAACTATTCTAACGTAGAAGGAGGAGACATGTGTTATCACCTTTAAGAAGAGTTTGTACTTGTATACGCTCAAGTTCGTCGATATCTCCCTATAAATACAGGTCAGGCAAAGCAAAACTAAGGGATCATTATGTACTATGAGAGTTGATGCGTAGATTAATAGAGGAAGGATAATGAACAACCTGATGGCTAGTTGGCTTTGAACAATTCAGCCAGGAGGGCGAGTGAACAACCTGATTAATTCCGCACACAAAAAAATAATAACGTGATTAATTTATGCTGATCAAATCGATCGTAGTTAGGAACTGAAACGTAGGGCACCAGTCAAGCACCAGCAGTATATTGTGGATTCAGCGTGTGCATGTTAAGATATATCTATAGCAGAGAATTTAAGGATACAGAATTTCTTGCCTGTTGGTTGAGCTGGACGACATCGAGGCATTAAAGAACGGCATCCCCAGTCCGCCAGAGTGTTCATGGCGACGGCCGGCCACCCGGCCAATCTGCTTCAAAGAGCCAATACACCTCACCTCCTCTTCTTAATCAACCATCGTGGACGTGGGATAAAGTTGTACTGGAATATACATGCTCGGTTGATCTGTGATAAGAAATTGGAAATAAGATTCAGCGTTTGTAGAGGAATACAATCAGGAGAGCTGGACATGCTTTATTGGATCGTACCTTTTCATTCACACTAACTTCATTAGTTTTCACTCCTATACCTGTTGGTTATGTACGTTCTCTTTTGATGCATAAAGCGACGTGGCCACCGGAGGCATGCAGCTCGCAGCTGTCTTAGCTTTTGCATTGTCCGGCTATCTGCTTCTCTCGATTTTGCTATATCTACAATATTGAAGGGTGATGCAAGTTCAGCACTTCAAATCAGCACACGAAGGAAAATTTTCTCATTCGCACTAACATCGATCAGTAATCCCCAGTCGTTACCTCTTGATGATTTGTACGCTCTGGGAATCTTGTTTGATGAACAAAGGCGACGCCGCAGCCGAAGAGGTTCTAACTCGAACTTGTATTGGCTTCGGCGGCGGCTCCCAACACCAGAATACCGTCAGGGTACCGCAGCTCGAAGCTGTCTTGGCTTCGGCGATGCCGCGACCGGAGAGGTGCAGCTCAACGGCCGATACCTGCTTCCACCGCATGGCAGCTCGGCTGCCCGGTCTCTTCCAATGCCAGGTCCCGTGTAGGGTTAGGGATATCCAAATACACGTACATGTCAAGATCGAACGGATCGTTGGAGTCTGCGACGGAGACGTATGTTTGCATGCCGTGAAAGTTTTTTTGCGAGAGGAGGCGTGCACGTAGGATAGAACGTGAGGACTCTTTGTCTATTTCATCCAACGGCTGTACATAGGTAATGCGGAAAATCGGGTGGTTAATTTTCTTAGTTGTTGAGGAGTAACGTGGTGCTTCCGTTGGTGCCTCCAATTAGTAAATATAAGATATCATCCACATATAGAACTAGGAATGCAACTGAGCTCCCACTCATTTTCTTATAAATGCAGGTCTCTTCCGCATTTTGGACAAATCCAAAACCTTTGATCACCTCATCAAAGCGAAGATTCCAGCTCCGAGATGCCTGCTTCAGTCCATAAATGGAACGCTGAAGTTTGCATACCTTGCCAACATTTCCTGGACTGACAAAACCTTCAGGTTGTTCCATATACAACTCTTCCTCAATGTTGCCATTTTGGAACGCTGTTTTGACATCCATCTGCCATATCTCATAATCATGATATGCAGCTGTTGCTAGCAAAACCCGAATAGACTTTAGCATCGCTACCGGTGAAAACGTTTCATCGTAGTCAATTCCATGAACTTGTCGGAAACCTTTTGCGACAAGCCGAGCCTTATAGACGGTTACATTACCGTCGGCATCAGTCTTCTTTTTAAAGACCCATTTATTCTCGACGGCCTTGCGCCCTTCGGGAATCTTCACCAAAGTCCATACTTTGTTGTCATACATGGATCCAATTTCGGATTTCATGGCTTCAAGCCATTTCTCGGACTCGGGTCCTTCCATTGCCTATTTGTAGTTCGTAGGTTCGTCTTGTTCAATTAACATGACGGTGCAAACAAGATTACCGTACCACTCAGGAGATGTACGGGTTCTTCCAGACCTACGAGGTATAATAGGTTCCTCGACATTTTCTCCCACTCCATCTGTTATGGAGGACGGTTCAGGAACAGTTTCCGTTGCGCTACTCAGAATTTCGAGTTCAGGATCAACTATCTCGTCGAGGTCTATTTTCCTCCCACTTACTCCTTTAGCGAGAAACTCTTTCTCGAGAAAGGTGCCGCTCTTTGCGACAAACGTTTTGCCCTCGGCTTGGTGGTAGAAGGTATATGCTATGGTTTCCCGCGGATATCCTACAAAGACGACCTTCTCCGATTTCGATTCGAGTTTGTCGGGCTGTAGTTTCTTAACGTATGCCTCACAACCCCAAACCTTCAGGAACGACAACTTCGGTTTCTTGCCATGCCATATCTCATACGGTGTCATTGCTACGGATTTGGATGGAGCCCTATTTAAAATGAATGCAGCTGTTTCTAACGCATATCCCCAAAACGATACGGGCAAGTCGGTAAGAGACATCATAGACCGCATGCTATCTAATAAAGTACGATTACGTCACTCGGACACACCGTTGCGTTGCGGTGTCCCGGCAGGCGTAAGCTGTGGTACAATTCCACAGGCCTTCAGATGTGTGCCAAACTCAAAACTCAAATACTCGCCACCACGATCAGATCGGAGGTCTTGATTTTCTTGTTGAGTTGATTTTCAACCTCACTCTGAAATTCTTTGAACTTTTCAAACGTTTCAGACTTGTGTTTCATTAAATAGATATACCCGTATCTACTCAAATCATCAGTGAAGGTTACAAAATAACGATAACCATTGCGTGTCGACATGCTCATTGGACCGCACACATCTGTATGTATTACTCCCAATAAGTCCGACGCCCGTTCCATAAATCCGTGAACGGTGTCTTGGTCATCTTGCCCATAAGGCACGGTTCGCAAGTGTCAAGAGATTCCAAAATCTAGTGACTCCAAAAGTCCATCAGAATGGAGTTTTTTCATGCGCTTTATACCAATATGACCGAGACGGCAATGCCACATATACATGGCGGTATCGTTACTAAGTTTAATCCTTTTGGCATCTACGTTATGGATGTGAGTAGTACTATCGAGATTCAACAAGAATAAACCATTACTCTCAGGAGCATTAACATAAAAGACATCATTCATCGAAATAGCACAACCTTTTGATACTGAATTGAATGAATATCCATCTTGCAACAAGAAAGATCCACTGATAATGTTTACACTCAAAGCCGGTACAAAATAACATTTATTTAAAACCAAAACTAATCCCGATGGTAGATGTAGAGGGAGCGTGCCGACGGCCACCACGTCAACTTTGATCCATTGCCGACGCGCATCGTCACCTCGTCCTTTGCCAGGCGCCGTTTATTCCGCAACTCCACCTGAGAGTTACAAATATGAGCAACAGAACCGGTATCAAATACCCATGCATTACTCCGAGCGCTAGTAAGGTAAACATCTATAACATGTATATCAAATATACCTTTCTCTCTTCCGACAATCTTGCTGGCCTTCTTGTCTTCCAGGTACTTGGGGCAGTTGCGCTTCCAGTGACCATCTCCCTTGCAGTAGAAGCATTCCACGCCAGGTTTGGGACCAGGTTTGTTAGCCTTGGATTTGGCAACGTGTTTGCCATCCTTCTTGGGCTTCCAGTTCTTCCTTCCCTTGCCGCCAGATTTCTTAAAATCGACGGTCTTGTTGACCATCAACAGCGTGTGCTCCTTCTTGATTTCCACCTCAGCAGTCTTGAGCATCACGAACACCTCAGACAGGGACTTAGCCATGCCCTGCATGTTGTAGTTCATGACGAAGCCTTTGTAGCTAGGAGGCAACGATTGCAGCACCCTATCAATCGCCAGCTCATCAGGAATCTTGCATTCCAGAGCGTTCAGGCGTTGAACGTAGCCAGACATTTTGACCACGTGCTCGCTCACACTGCTATGCTCTTCCATCTTGGCTGAGAAGAAGAGCTCAGAAGCTTCATACCTCTCAGCCTTAGCCTGCGGCGCAAAGATAGCCTTGAGATCAGAAATTATCTCAAAAGCACTCATCTTCTCAAAGCGCTTTTGCAGGTCGGCTTCCATGGCGTAGAGCATGCCACTCTGGACGAAGGAGGAATCCTCCGACTTGGTCTGATAGACCTTCTTCTCGTCATCGGAGGCTGTCTGCAGGAGGGTCACCTAGGGCGGCTTCAATGACGTAGGCCACCTTGTGGGGAGTGAGGAGGATCCTCAGGTTGCGGAACCAGGACATGAAGTTCGACCCATTGGTCTTAAGCTTTTCTTTCTCAAAGAACAGGCCAAGGTTAAAGGTGGGGCGAGACATCTACAATGGAATTTGCAAAACATAAGACGTTTGTTCATAATAAAATATGGGTTCAAGTTTTAGTAAAATAAAACTACAGAACTCCCACTCAAAATGAACATCCCTCGATCGTTTTAGTGATTACACAATCCTAATCCATTACACTACCCCCGATCGTCACGGCCGATAGCATAACTTCAAAAGTGGACATCGCTATGTCGATCACAACAACTTTGTGACTGTGCTTAACCTTTCGGTCATGTGTTCCGAGGCCATGTCTGTACATGCTAGGCTCGCCAAAATAAACCTATAGCATTGCTTGTGCAACGTGGCTTACACCCACGTTATGCGAACGCAGATACGTCTGACACCCGATCGTCACGGCCTGCCTCGTATCGGAGAACTTTCGGTGGTGCACGCTAAAGGGAGAACACTATTTGGTATTTTAGGAGGGATCATCTTATATTACTACCGCCGTGTAACTAATATATAACCATATATATATACACAATATAAGATGCACTCAATCTACATAACATCTAAATGAAATGTAATGCGACATATGGTCTCTTCCGCGCCGATGGTCTCCTTCGCGCCAACAGTTTTATAAACAATTTAATAAACCTACCTTGACCATATCACATTGCCCCTGCAAAATAAAGTTAGACGCTTTCTACTTTATCTTTTGCATATTTTACGTGGCTGCTAGGGCTTCCGCACAAGAACCTTTCTTACCTACGAAAACAACCACAACAGCGATAAGCAATTGTCTCTTTACACCCCTTTCGGGGCCCTCCATTGTAATGCAATATCAACTACTGTAGGAGATACAGACACCCGCCAGCCACATATACGGTACAAGCCATATGTCAAGTGTGGAACCAGTCTCGCGTAAGAGTACGCGTAAAGTCGGTCCGGGCCGCTTCATCCCACAATGCCGCGATATAAACAAGTACACGTGAGAGGGTAACAAATGTAGAATCGATGCCCACATTCAACATGTGTTCTAACCGTATAGAAATATCTACGCATAGATCGGCTCTGATACCACTGTTGGGAATCGAGGACAAAAAACAAAAAATTTCCTACCGACGATAACCAAAACTAGCCAAGATCTAACTATGCAGATATACTATACGAAGGAGGACGGAGTACATACCCTTGTAGACCGAAAGCGGGATTACGTTCCCGCACAAACGTTGTCGATGAAGCCGACGAAGCCGACCTCAAGGTCGTGTAGAGGAAGTAGTCGTACTCCCAGCGCCACCCGTGTAGCGCCTCGTAGTTGCACACACGTGCGGTGTAGATGACGACCTCCGAGCTCCAGATCCAGTAGAGCAGCGGAAGTAGAAGATTGGATCTAGAAGCACGGCGGTGTGCGTATAGTGGAGAGACTTCCCTCCTCGTACGCAACTCTAGAAACGGAACCACGCTCAAGGTAGGAGAGAAGAAGAAAGGAGATGGGTGAATTTACAAGGCATGGGGGTTCCCCTATTTATAGGAGAAAAGGGGAGACCATCTCCCTTGGCTAAGCCATGTGGGACTAATCCCCACATGGCTGGCCGGCCAAGGAGGGGCAGCCGCCGGCCCTGGTGGGCCCCATTCGGCCCACCCAGGGTGGCTGGCCCTCCTCCCTCCTTTTTTTCTCCTTTTCTTTTAGGGAATTTTCCCTAATGGGCCTCTGAGGCCCATATAGGTTTAATGCCTTTTAAAATTCAAATTTAGTTAAATAAAAAATATATTTAATCATTAAAAACACTTATTAATATTAAATACATATTATTTAATTCATTCGGACCCCGAAACATATTTCGTTGCCTCCAATCAACATCGGACAAGTTCCGGAACACTTCCGGAGTTCCCGGTTTCTTTCTCTCTTATATCCAATCTTATTGTCACCTACCCTTAAGTGTGTTACCCTATGGTTCGGGACCACACAGACATGAACGAGACACATTCTCCGATCAATGACTAACAGCGGGGTCCGGATACCCGTGATAGTCCCTATGCGTCCACGAAAGACTTTTATCGTTTGAACCTTTAGACGTCCAGTCTCATCCTCTTGCCAATCGATACTTAGATTGTCCGAGCGTCGTTCTCCGGTATCACGATTACCGAGCATGACCTCATCATTGACAAATCTATCTTTACTCGTCTGTGATATTTGTTGGGAATCGTAGGCAGAAAACAAAAAATTTCCTAACAACGATAACCATAAACTAGCCAGGATCTATACTATGCAGATATACTATACGGAGGGGAACGGAATACATACCCTTGTAGACCGAAAGCGGGATTACGTTCCGCACAAACGTTGACGATGAAGACGACGTAGCCGACCTCAAGGTCGTGTAGCGGAAGTAGACAGCTCCCAGCGCCAAACGATGGCGCCTCGCGGTTCCACACACGTACGGTGTGGATGACGACCTCCGGGCTCCAGATCCAGCAGAGCAGCGGAAGTGGAAGAGTGGATCTAGCAGCACGGCGGTGTGCAAACTATAGAGAGACTTCTCTCCCGTACGAAGTTCCAGAATCAGAACCCCGTTCAAGGTAGGAGAGAAGGAAGGAGGAAATTGTGTGTCTTTTCAAGGCAAAGGGGCACCTATATTTATAGGAGAAAAAGGAGTGCCAACCTCCTTAGCTCCCCCATGTGGGACTAAACCCACATGGGGGGTGCGGCTGCATGGGGGGTGCGGCTGCCTTGGTGGGCCCCATGTGGCCCACTAAGGTGGCAGCCCCCTTTTTCCTTTTTCTTTTCTTTTCTTTTCCCCTAATGGGCCTCTAAGGCCCATTTAACTTTTAATGCCTTTTAAATTCGAAATTAATTAAATAAAAAATATATTTAATCATTAATAACACTTATTAATATTAGATACATATTATTTAATTCATTCGGACCCCGAAACATATTTCGTGGCCTCCGATCAATCATCGGACAATTACCGGAACACTTCCGGAGTTCCTGTTTCCTGTTCTCTCTAAATCCAATCTAATCGTCACCCACCCTTAAGTGTGTTACCCCACGGTTCGGGATCACTCCAGACATGATCGGAATTCTCTCTCTCCGATCAATGACTAACAGCGGGATCTGGATATCCGTGATAGCCCCTGTGTGTCCACGAATGTCTCTTTATTCGTTTGAACCTTTAGACGTCCAGTTTCATCCTCTTGCCTGGCGATACTTAGATTGTCGAGCGTCGTTCTCCGGTATCACATTTTACCGAGCTTGACCTCATCCTTGACAATCTATCTTTTCTCGTCTGTGATGTTACATCCCGTGACCTAGTCACATGCTTGCAAGCTCATTAGATGTAATCTCACCGAGTGGGCCCAGAGTATCTATCCTGCTATGTGGATTGGCAATTCCCGCTATTGATTACTCGCCCCGACTACTTCCTTCCAATACCCGAAAGTGTCACCCTTATTGTCGTGCGTATGAGACATGACGTTAGGTGCGATCAGCCGTATCTTTCAGAAGCAGCGACTTGATATAATCTCACGGTCCAAGTATGAAACTACGTTTCTATATTTTGGGTATGTCCATCAAATCATTCACCCAATGATATGACTCCGTTGTTAACCGGTTAATGCCCATGATCAGGAAACCTTGATCATCTGTTACACAACGGACTAGTCAAGTAGAGGCTACTAGGGACCTGGTTGTTTCTATACCACACGTGTATTATGTTTCCGAGTAATACAGTTATAGCATGGTATTAAAACTTATTATGAACTATTGAGATATGACAATAAAATCTATTTATTAATTGCCTCTAGGGCATATCTCCAACAGTCTCCCACTTGCACTAGAGTACCAATTAATCTAGTTTACAACTTGGTAAAAGCTTGACACCTATAGCATTATGGTGCATGCTCGTCTCGTGGAAGAGGTTGAGTCATCAGATCTTCCCGCATTGAGATCTGTATGTGCTTTGCAACACTTCTATGTCACCTAGTTTGACATCATCCCGTATCTTATGATAACGGAAATATATGTTTTGTCGATGGAGTGAGACTCTAAATTTCACGCAGCATGAGCCTTCTATTAAGGGAAACCAGTCATGCTCGGGAAAACAGCACAATCCAATCACACTTGCTATTTCCGAAATAGCCATATATTTCTATACCTATGTAGATCATGCGACAGTGCATTCATATGCAATTTCGCAACTAACCCTTCTATAAGTGCATTCATATGCAACTTCACAATCTAACCCTTTCTTCAAAACAAAGGACTTCTCCTGTATGAGATTTCTAGCCGTATGGGTCAGTGTCATAACTTGCATCATCGTAACCTTTTACGGCAAGTTATCCTTCACTCTTACCCCATACCAGAAAACATATCCTCAGTTCTCTTTAGACACTGAAGGATATACTTAACGTTTGTTCATTGATCCATCCAGGGATCACTCTAGAACCCGTTCTTCAACCAAGAACTTGGGTCACACCAAGTCGAGCTTTCAGTATGATAGAATCTATGTCTGAGGCATAGAGGATGTCGGACATCCAGTTCTAACAACCATCACTGAAACGCCAAGACAATCTTAATATTTTAACCCAGTCATACAAGTAAGAACTTTTCTTCGCTTGTTCTATTCTGAAACATTTCAGAATCTTAACGTAGGACAATATTCCGACCTAATGTTATTAAGCCCCTTATGATCTATACGAATTATAGATCTAAAGCCTAATACTCTAAACTTCATTCACAGAAAATTTAATCACTTAAATAATCATTCATACTTTACTAGAGGATCTGTATCATTCTCAATATGTCGTTACATATAAAATTTGGAATGACACCTAGCTCCCACTCAAATATGCCTTTCGCATATAAGACAAGGGAATTTACTTTTAGCTCCCACTCAAATATGCCATTCACATATGAGATCAAGAAAAGCTACTTAGCTCCCACTCACTTCTTTATAAATGCAGGTTTCTTCAATTATTTTGGACGACTCCAAAATCCTCTGATCACATTATCAAAGTGAAGATTCCAGCTCCGATATGCTTGCTTCAGCCCATGAATGGACAACTGAAGTTTGCATACATGTCTAGCATCCTTAGGATCAACCAAACCTACTTGTTGTACCGATTACAACTTTCCTTAATGTTGCCATTAGGGAACACGGTTTCTTTATCCTCCTATCAATTTCTCAATTGAAAGTAATTGCTAGAACAATCCTAAATAGACTAAGGCATCGCCACTTGAGACACAATCTCGTTGCGGTCAACTTTTGAATTCGTCAAAACTGTTTTATGACAAATCGATCCTTATAGACGGTTGCCTTTCCGTCAGTGTCTATTTTCCATAAAATTCCATTTATTCTTAATGGCCTGAATGCCATCAAGAAAATATACCTAAGTCATTACTTAGTCATTGTACATGGATTTTATCTCGGATTATATATGGCTCATAGCCATTTCTCGGACTTAGGTTCACCATCGATTCTTTGTAGTTCATAGGTATTTTCATGTTCCATTAACATGACGTTTCATAACAAGATAGTCGTAGCACTCACTGCTACGTAACCATTCTCGTATGCCTATGATTTTAGTACGAGCTTAAAGCATCATGATCGTTATCATTAGCTTTCTTTCATCTATGGAGGACGATATCGGAACAGTTTCCGGTATCGGAACAATTTCCGTTGCGTCACTCTGATGTCTAGAGAGGAATTACATTAACTCCGTCTTGCTCTACTTTCTTTCCCACTTATACCTTCGGACAAGAAACTATTTCTTTAGTAAGATATATTCCAGCAACTATTTTGCCTTCTTGTCGTGAGACACGTACCCAACTAATTCTTTAGGTACACTACAAAGATTTATCCATTCTAGGTTTGATCGTATCAAAACACTAAAACAACGAAACGACAATCTAGGCTAAAAGCCATGCCATAACTCATATGGTATTGTCTCCATGGATTTAGATGGTTTCCCTATAATCTAAAGTGAATGTTTTGTTCCTACCACACGACTCTAATGATCACAAAATTCGATAAGAGATTTTATTGATCACACACAATCCAACATTGTGTGATTACGACGTCCTAACACACCATAACATTGTGGTGTTCCATACGGCGTAGTTTGTGAAACCTTTTTTCACAAGTCTTTCAATGACATGCCAAACTCATAACTCAAATCCTTGTTTCCTCGATCTGTATCGTAGGAACTTATTTGAATTCATCAAACTTTTCAGACCAGCATTTCATTAAGTTGGATGCCCATACATCTACTTAAATCAATATTGGTAAAGTTTACTAAATAATGATTTCCACTACACGTTGAAATACTTCATTGATCCACACACATCAATTATGTATGATATTTAATAAGTAACACGCCCGTTTCCAGAAAACGGTGTCTTAGTTATCTTTGCAATTGTCTTAAGATCATAATCTAAAGACTCGG
The DNA here is from genome assembly GCA_947311845.1 of Poa pratensis. NCBI lineage: Eukaryota > Viridiplantae > Streptophyta > Magnoliopsida > Poales > Poaceae > Poa > Poa pratensis. Next base: position 6,019,086 of record CAMZMU010000113.1, on the reverse strand, counting down.
AGATCCATCGGAATGGAGCTACTTTATGCTTATAACTTTGACATAATTCAAAACGTGAGTGCCACATGAATGTGGTGTCATTACTAAATTTGTATCCTTTGGCATTTAATGTTATAAATGTTAGAGCTACTACCATGACAACATTCCATTCACGATCGGTGTATGATCATTAAAGATATCGCTCATAAATGTAGGATAACGATTTATCACTAACAGATATGAATGATTGTCTCGCAAGAGGGAGACACACTTATAATGATCATGCTAGCAAGCGATCAAATGGAATTCATTCAAATCAAATTTGATTTAAATGGTAGATACAGAGAGAGTGTCTATGGCCATCACAACATATTCACAACATATTGCCTGCCATCACCTACACACATTGTCTCTTCATCCTTCCAAGCTACTCAAGCAGAAAATCTTGTTTTCATAAAACATGACTAGTATCAAATCTTAGTCACTACTGCGAGTACTTGTTTAGGTAAAACATTCATAACTTGTATATCATATATATACCATCATCATTGATGACTTCTCGGTGATCCGTTTCATCTTCTTGATTCTTCAACGTAATCAAGAATTCATGAAGGTGAACAATTCCCCTTTCATGACATATGACAAACCATTTGCACCTGGCAACGTTGTTTGTCATCCAGTGATCGAGTTGAGCGAGGCGTCTCAATGTCATCAAATATGACCAAATGTCATCAAGTATGACCAATGTCATCAAGTATGACTGCCACGTGCTCCTTTAATGCAAGTGTTCTCTTCCATCTCGGTTGAGCAGAAAACCTGATTTACGGTGGATACAGATCAGCGACCATTCGCGATCTGTGAACACGCACCCACAGTTTAATCTCAACGGCAGAGATCATAGCATACACTGGACTATAATGAAATCATCCGCACAAAACTCGATAATCTGAATTATCTTTTGTCAGCGGAATCTCCGGTTTTATCTCCTAGCGGGTTTTGTATCGAATAGAGCTAAAAGGTTTGAAACAAGAGTATCCTCAAGCTACGGTATATAAAATATGAAGTTTGGACCCAACTCTTTTAAGTTTCTCAAATCGCAGGAATGCGCCTAAGTTTAAAAAGAGTATAGAAGAGGTTATCATCTACAAAGGTTTTGCAAAGCAACAAGACTTTTGTTCATAATAAAATATGGGTTCAAGTTTTAAAATAAAACTAAGTTTTCAAAGTAAAACTAAGTTTTCAAAATAAAACTACTAGAACTCCCACTCAAGACGAGTATCCCTCTCATCGTCTTAGTGATTACACAATCCCCATCCATTATACTATCCCCTTCGATCGGGCGGATAGCATAACTTCAAAGGTAGACATCGTATATCAATCACATCATCGTATGTGACTCGTGCTTAACCTTTCGGTACTTGTGTTCCGAGGCCATATACTGGTATATGCTAGGCTCGCCATAACACCCTTTGCCGTATATGCGTGTGCAACGTGGCTTACACCCACTGTATGCGAACGAAGAGACGAGTGTAGACGAAAGGGATCGAAACCCCAAACGACGTACCCCGTAACGTAGAACTTTATTGGTGGTGCACGACAGAGGGAGAACACTATTATCGGAATTTTGGGAGGGATCATCTTATATAACTACCGCCGTGTAACTAATATATACATATATACACTATATAAGATGCACACAATCTACATAACATCTAATATGAAATGTAATGCGACATGATATGGTCTCCTCGCGCCGATGGTCTCTTTGCGCCAACAGTTTATAAACAATTTAATAAACCTACCTTGACCATATCACATTGCCCCTGCAAAATAAAGTTAGACGCTTCTACTTTATCTTTTGCATGTTTTACGTGGCTGCTAGGGCTTCCGCACAAGAACCGTTTCTTACCTACGAAAACAGCCACAACAGCGATAAGACAATTGTCTCTATTACACCCCTTTCGGGGCCCTCCATTGCAAATGCTATATCAACTATTGTAGGAGAGACAGACACCCGCCAGCCACATATACGGAACAAGCCGTATGTCAGGTGTGGAACCAGTCTCGCGTAAGCGTACGCGTAAGGTCGGTCCGGGCCGCTTCATCGAACAATGCCGCGATATAAACAAGTACACGCGAGAGGGTAACAAATGTAGAATCGATGCCCACATTCAACATGTGTTCTAACCGTACAGATATATCTACGCATAGATCGGCTCTGATACCACTGTTGGGAATCGTAGGCAGAAAACAAAAAATTTCCTAACAACGATAACCATAAACTAGCCAGGATCTATACTATGCAGATATACTATACGGAGGGGAACGGAATACATACCCTTGTAGACCGAAAGCGGGATTACGTTCCCGCACAAACGTTGACGATGAAGACGACGTAGCCGACCTCAAGGTCGTGTAGCGGAAGTAGACAGCTCCCAGCGCCAAACGATGGCGCCTCGCGGTTCCACACACGTACGGTGTGGATGACGACCTCCGGGCTCCAGATCCAGCAGAGCAGCGGAAGTGGAAGAGTGGATCTAGCAGCACGGCGGTGTGCAAACTATAGAGAGACTTCTCTCCCGTACGAAGTTCCAGAATCAGAACCCCGTTCAAGGTAGGAGAGAAGGAAGGAGGAAATTGTGTGTCTTTTCAAGGCAAAGGGGCACCTATATTTATAGGAGAAAAAGGAGTGCCAACCTCCTTAGCTCCCCCATGTGGGACTAAACCCACATGGGGGTGCGGCTGCATGGGGGGTGGGCTGCCTTGGTGGGCCCCATGTGGCCCACTAAGGTGGCAGCCCCCCTTTTTCCTTTTTCTTTTCTTTTCTTTTCCCCTAATGGGCCTCTAAGGCCCATTTAACTTTTAATGCCTTTTAAATTCGAAATTAATTAAATAAAAAATATATTTAATCATTAATAACACTTATTAATATTAGATACATATTATTTAATTCATTCGGACCCCGAAACATATTTCGTGGCCTCCGATCAATCATCGGACAATTACCGGAACACTTCCGGAGCTCCGGAACACTTCCGGAGTTCCTGTTTCCTGTTCTCTCTAAATCCAATCTAATCGTCACCCACCCTTAAGTGTGTTACCCCGCGGTTCGGGATCACTCCAGACATGATCGAATTCTCTCTCTCCGATCAATGACTAACAGCGGGATCTGGATATCCGTGATAGCCCCTGTGTGTCCACGAATGTCTCTTTATTCGTTTGAACCTTTAGACGTCCAGTTTCATCCTCTTGCCTGGCGATACTTAGATTGTCGAGCGTCGTTCTCCGGTATCACATTTTACCGAGCTTGACCTCATCCTTGACAATCTATCTTTCTCGTCTGTGATGTTACATCCCCGTGACCTAGTCACATGCTTGCAAGCTCATTATATGTAATCTCACCGAGTGGGCCCAGAGTATCTATCCTGCTATGTGGATTGGCAATTCCCGCTATTGATTACTCGCCCCGACTACTTCCTTCCAATACCCAAAGTGTCACTCTTATTGTCGTGCGTATGACACATGACGTTAGGTGCGATCAGCCGTATCTTTCAGAAGCAGCGACTTGATATAATCTCACGGTCCAAGGTATGAAACTACGTTTCTATATTTTGGGTATGTCCATCAAATCATTCACCCAATGATATGACTCCGTTGTTAACCGGTTAATGCCCATGATCAGGAAACCTTGATCATCTGTTACACAACGGACTAGTCAAGTAGAGCTACTAGGGACCTGGTTGTTTCTATACCACACGTGTACTATGTTTCCGAGTAATACAGTTATAGCATGGTATTAAAACTTATTATGAACTATTGAGATATGATAATAAAATCTATTTATTAATTGCCTCTAGGGCATATCTCCAACAATATTACATCCCCGTGACCTAGTCACATGCTTGCAAGCTCATTGATGTAATCTCACCGAGTGGGCCCAGAGTATCTATCCTGCTATTTGGATTGGCAATTCCCGCTCTTGATCACTCACTTCTACTGCTTCCTTCCAATACCCGAAAGTGTCACCTTTATTGTCACGCTATATAAGACATGTCGTTTGATGCGATCAACCGCATCTTCCTGAAGCAGAGATTTGATATGATCTCACAGTCGAAGGTATGAACACTACGTTTCTATATTTTGGGTATGTCCATCAAATCATTCACCTAATGATATGACTCCGTTGTTAACCGACGCCATTGTCCGTGATCAGGAAACCTTGATCATCTGTTACCCAATGAACTAGTCAAATAGAGGCTACTAGGGACCTTGTTGTTTTCATACCACATGTGTAATAATGTTTCCGCGTAATACAGTTATAGCATGGTATTAAAATGTATTATGAACAATTGAGATATGACAAATAAAATCACTTTATTAATTGCCTCTAGGGCATATCTCCAACACTTCCACCACTCCATGTACTTCCTGCCGCATGCCCAGGTTGTTGTTTCCATTGTTACAGTTGTCCACAGCTCTAACTATTTCATGCATCCTCAGCTTCTCCAGATTTTCTTTCCCCAAGCATAATTCCAGCGACGGCACCTCCATCAGTATCTTCTTGTTTGTGGGCTGTAGAAACAGGTCTTCAGCCTCAATATCAGGTCTGGCACGTGGAGCCCCCAGGGAACATCCCTGGGTTGTCAGTGTTTTGGTGATATCCTTCCTGAGCTCTCCATCCTTCCTCTGGATCCGTTTCCAGGTAGATATCGGGCTGCTCTTTTGCACATTGGAAGACGAGGCAGACCCAACATCATCTTCATGAGCCGCTAGCACCACCTGAAGAGTCTCTGTGGAAGCCAGAGACGTAGCGATGTATGCTTGTTCAGCCATTTGCAGGTTACCACCTTGAGCTGGCTCCTTGCCAGCGCTTGTCATGTTGTCGGTGACAATCTTGGTTGGCACAGTGTCAGTTGTGGTCTTGTCATGCAGACCTGTTTCTACAGCCCACAAACAAGAAGATACTGATGGAGGCGAGATGATGGCCAGTTGTCTTGCTTATGGCAGGCAGGGTCGTACACCACGGGAGATCAGGTGAGTGTTGTTGACAAATCTGGCCCGTGACCTCCGGGATGACCCATTTCCTTAGGTCATCGTTGAGAATAGGCCTCACCCCGAGCTTGAAATTGTACCTCTTCCCCTTGGAGCTTCCTGATCGGCTGCAATCAACATCCCTGTGCCCGATTGACGAGGTGTACCCTCATCAAATCCCATTGTTAAGGACCTAGGGTTGAGATTATGGGGAGAGAACGTCGTAGTACTGGTAGTTTCGTCGGCTGACAAGCAGAGGCGAAGATTTACCCAGGTTTAGGCCCCTCGGGTGGAGGTAAAGACCCTACTTCCTGCTTGTCTGTTATTGACCGTGGGAGATTATGAGGTTACAAGGTGACTCCGGTGAGATGTCGATCTCGCAGGAGCTTTGGTGGTTCTGGTATGGCTTGGTCCTAGATCGGCACCCCTCCTAGCCTTTAAATAGGCTGGGTCTCGGGAGTTCGTAACCGACCTAGTTTACACGTAAGGAAAGTCTAAACCGACTATGCCTATGTCTAATCTTGGAGGGTACTCCATCTTCTTGGGCCTCTTGTCTTGGGCTTCGATTACGCTCTTCGCTATTGGGCTTTAGTCGTCACGTGCACTAGGTACCCTCATGGTAGGGTACCCGAGATGTATACCCATGTCAGTAGCCCCGAGTACTTATCTGACTCAAACTATCGGGCATGGACTCTTTCGTAAGTGCACGTCATATGCTTTGTACTTTATATATAATTTGGAATTCCCATATGAATAGCACATGTTTGGCTATGCCGAGTATTTCATCGACTGTGGTTTTTGCTTATAAAGATCAAGGGATAATAGCTTAGTAGGCCCAGTACACTCGACGGATCAGGACTGGTTAACTACACATTCGGGTAAAACCTTACTAGCTTTCAATCAAACTCGAGTACCCGGACTCGAATCTGGAACAAACTGGTCAGATTTGACTAGGCCGCTGAGGTCTTACTGAGTCGATCTGCAGTATAACTTTGAATTTTACCCAACGCATCCGTCGGGATTTTTCATCATGTCTGCTGACACGGAAAGTATAAGGATTGACGTTGCTGGAACGGTCCTTAGCCCAGCTCGAAAGTTTGGCGGTCTTACCTTTGCACTATGCGTGCAGCATCCGAGGTATTTGCGACGGACGCAACTCGGGATGTTTCGAGTGTGTTTTTTGAACTTTGTTGGACGAGTCGTGTCCTTTGTCGAATGATATTTGCTGTTATGCTATCGGGCTCCCGATGGGAGTAGCCCCCGAGATTGTGCTCTATTGCTTTGCAATGGAGGATAATCTCAAAATCCTCTTACTCTGCATATGTTAATCGAAGAAATTTGTGCCATAATTCTATCGGGTGCACGACAGTGCTCCCGATGGGAGTAGCCCCCGAGATTATGCTGCATTACTTGTAAATGGAGGATAATCTCAATCATTGTCTTGAGCATCTTCAGTCGAAGATTTTTTGAAATACGCTCCCGATGGGAGTAATATGACTCAATCGAAGGAACGGTCGAGTGACCAATTTTGCCTTAAGAAGGATTTGTCACACCCAAACTAAACAAGACAATCGAGTGACCATTATGCGTCGGGCAGACTCGAATGTATTTCTGAGCAGATGCTTCAATGACGTCAGGGGTGACGATTACCTCGACTTCGAGTCCTGACACGCGTGGCGTGCGTTATGCTGCGATGGATGGGACATGACACATCGGTGGGCCCATTTGTGCAGAGCTGACCAAACAACGGTGCAGTTTGGACTTGATTTGACCACTCGGGCCCACTTTTTCCAGAGAGGTGATTATGGCTCCTCTTTTTGCGTGCGTAGTCGGCGGAGTGGCCGGTGACGGTTGCCCTCCGCGTCTGCCACGTGTACGGTAAGATTGCGTGCGTATCGCACGGTTTGGATCTGGATGGCTGTGATTTGCCTTTGATTTGTGGTAAATAAGGGAACGGCGCTGGCATTGTTTTTTACCTGCCATTTGCTCTGCGCGCCGCCCCTGTTCCTTCTTCTTCCCTGCGCCCCTCCTCCATTATTCCTGTGCTAGAGCTTTGCGCACCCCATCGCCTGTTCGTTGATAATGAAGAAAGTAGCGGGCAACAAGCGCTCTGCCTCGACTGCTGCCGCCACGCCCGATGCAGCGGCGATCAAGGGGAAGAAGACTGCATCTGGCGCATCTGCGGCCGCCGTCGACCTCAAGAAGACCAACGGTGATTGGATAAAATCCACCATCAAGGAGGCACAGCTGGACAAGCTACGCGAGGAGGGGATGCTTCCACCCTCAGACCAGCTCTTCGTCCGCGCACCTTCGCCCAAGGAGGTACTCCCCGAGCCTCGCACTAACGAGCGTGTCTGTTTTGCGGAGTTTCTGCCTAGGGGCCTATCTTTTCCCCTCCACGACTTCGTTCGTGGTTTGCTGTACGCCTATGGGGTGCAGATCCATGATCTCACCCCGAACGGCATTATGCACATAGCATGTTTTATGGTGTTATGCGAGTGCTTTCTGGAGTTGCTCCCAGCTGGCCCCTTTGGAAATCAATCTTCATGGTCTGGCCCAACAACCAAGGCGGCCGAACCTACCCCGTCGGAGGCCTGCAGATCCAAGTGCGCAGCGACACCCGATACTTTGCCCTGAAGCCAGTCGACTCGGCGCAGGGGTGGAGGAAGAGGTGGTTCTATGTGCGTGTCGACCAGGATGGGGTCCCAGCATTTTCGACTGCTGGAATAGCCGCTAGGACGAAGGCCTGGGACCATGAGCTTTCGACTGAAGAAGTGGCGGAAGCAGCGCCTCTGCTGGAGACGATTGAAGGGCTCCTTAACAGCGTCACGGGTGTGCATCTGATTGCCACCTTTGTGAAGATGCGGGTGTGGCCGCTCCGCGCTCATGCCCACCCAATGTGGGAGTACGAAGGTCCCCTTGACTCTACTCGAATGAGCAAGGAAGAGTTGTCTAGGAGTGAACTGGTGTCACATGTGCGGTCCATCACCAGTACAAAACAAAGCGAGCCCTGCAACGTCGACTGCCCTGTCACTCCTTATGGGGCTGAAAAGCCTTTGCCAGAGGTTAGTGAATCTATCGAGTCTATGATCTCTTGTTTTTGTTATTCTGCTGTGCATCTTTGTGACTTTTGACTGCTGTATTTTGTATGCAGGACCACTCGACTACCTCTACCCTTCCTCCTCTTCCCGAAGATGGCCCAACTTATGAAACAGAAGTGACAGTAGAAGCAAAGGGAGGGGACGAATCGCCTCTACCTTCGGCTACCACTTCTCCCACAGAAGAGGTTGAAGAGGAAGGGGTAGAGGAAGCACAGGACAAGGAACTTGCCGCGACTGATGATGTGAGCGAGGTTCCTACTCGCAAGCGCCGTCGGGCGGCCCAAGTTGCATCCTCCTCTACGAGCTCACCCGCAAAGGAGGATTTGAGGGATGATGGAGACTCGGGTTTGTCTCCTATGACCACAGATGCTCCTTTGGACGTGAGCCCATTGAGCTCGGCTCCTCCTCCTCAGTTGGGTTGAGAGCTATGTTTTGGAGGCCCCAATTTTGACAACCTCGATAGCGAAGAGGAAGAAGAGCATAGGTATGCGTATGAACTTCCTTGTACTCAAGTTTCTGCTTGTTAATAGCCTTGCTTATGTTGTATGTCTTATGTTACTCGTAGTGCCGAGACTGTGCGACCTCCAACTCCTCCAACCGTGAGAGCTTCGACTCCAGATCAGCCTGAAGCTTCTCCTGTTGCGGCTGAGGTTGTGAAAACAGTAGCCACGGCCACTTCCATTGAGGCCGCCAAGATTGTGAGTACGTCGACTCCGCAAATTGGGACTTCTGCTGCCAAGCCTGCGCCTTGGGTTGAACACGTAAGTGTCTTTTGTAGAGTCTTCCTTCTGGGACTATTTGTGTATAGCTTATGCTGATTTCGTGTGCGTGCAGACCTTCTACCTCAACCTGGTGGAATCAGGTAAAGCATTTGTCCAGGTTGAACAGGAGAGGGATAATCTGCGCACTGTTATGGAGCAGCTCACCCATAAGTGCGTTGGGTTTCTGTATGTCTTTGCTTTGTCGATTGTGAATGACATCTGGCCATCTATCTCAGGTGACAAGGCGTCTGCTGAGTCCCGGGTTAAAGAGCTAGAAGATGCACTCGTCAAGGAGCGCGCTGAGTCGAAGAAGGCCTTGGATGACGCCAAGAACTCCGCTGCGCTGCGCGAGAAAGATTTTGCTGAGCGCTTGGCTAGCCTCACCCGAGACGTGGGCGGTAAGTTGAATTTGCCACTTTTTGTCCCCTTCTTTTGGCACTGAAGGTTGTGTAAAAGTTTGTGTTCTGTCTGATTTTTGCAGGAGCTGTTGGCGCACCGCTGGGTGTAGACCAGTCGAGTGGCGATTTGTCCCTTGACCGCGCTATTGGTGATTTGGACGTCGTCTCCACCCAAGCCAAGGATGCACTCGCCAAGTCTACGAGCACCCTCGGCGCCGTGTGCAAGGACGTGTTCCCATCTAGCCAACTCCTTCGACTGTGGATGGCTTCGCAGACGTCCTAGGCCCGGGAACTTCGACTATGGCGAACTTTGCTCGCACTTTGACGGTACGCGGCTCAGAGACCACCCTCAAACTCCTTTTAGGTCATGGGATAGAGGGTGACTTCGAGGTCGCTCTGTCTGCTTTCCCTCGTAAGCCTGGCGGGAAACTGGTGTCCCTAAAGCATGTGAACGAGCCAGCCGCAAAGTTGGCTGAAATTTTTATGACCACCATGGAGCGCCGGGCAGCAGAGGTCGCCGCTCGTGCGAGTAGGGCTAGGTCAGAGTCAATGTCTGAGAAGTAGGGCAGCCGCGCCTTTGATGTCTTGTAATTAAACTTATGACCATGCGAGTATGCATGTGCCTTTGCTACCTTTTGTATGAATATATTTTCCTCATTATGATCCTGCTTGTAAGGCTGTATGTTGTTGCTCGTCTGAGCTTTGTGCCTAGTTCCTCATAAAACTTTTATGATACTTGGAACAGAAACGGCCAACCGCCACTTCATCCAGTTCGTCGCGGCATCGTGCCCCTACTCGATCTCGAGCTCAGGTGGCAAACGATGCCGCAGTAATACGTTATATGAAGGCTCGACTCGCGAAACAGGAGCAAGAGCTGGCGAGTGCCCGAAGTGAGCTGGATAGGATGAGGGCAAGGCCTACTTTACCTACTCAACGTGAGGAGTATGTGCTTGGCGAAATGGAGATCGTGAACAGACAACTCGAGTGTAAGCATGACTGCTCTCGTCTCAAGTGTTAATAGTCTGTCCTTTTTGTTTACCCAACGTGTGTTGTTGCAGGTTTTGTTCCAGATTTTCAGGTGGAGCAAGCTCGTGTAGAGGAGCAGTTGAATAATGCAACTGACGAACCCACGACTGGCCGCCAGCACTTTCCCGACTGGGCTGTAACCTCAAGGAATCCACGCTTTGCTCAGGCTTTTTCAGAGTGCAGGTCCCATTCGGGACATTATCACCTAGAAGCTTGTGGATGGGGCCAACGCAACGATGGCATACCTCCGAAGTCAACGCCCGAATTTGCAACTTCGTCCACCCGTGCCTGGATCGTCCTTGTCCCAATCGGATCTGGACGATACAGTCGAACATGCGAGGACGTTGGTTGAGTGCTATAACGCTCAACTTGTGGGCCCTGTTCTCCCAGGCAAGGACGAACTAGAAGATTAGGGTATTTATGTATAGGGAACAGCCCCCGAGTGTAAATTTGCCACTTGTACGTAGTGCTTATTTGTTTATGTGTATGTATGCAGCCCCCGAGTGTTTCGAGTGGGGTTTATGAGATTACTTAATATGGAACATGAATTGCACAGCCCCCGAGTGCTCGAGTGAGGCTATGAATTTTATGAGAGTTGAAGCTTCAACTTATGCCTGCAGCTCAGCCCCGAGTAATTGAGGGGTTGAGCAATTTTTCCTTTATGTATTGAGTTTTATGATCCAGCCCCCGAGTATTCGAGTGTGGCTGGAGTATTATGTTTGAAGGAGCGAAAGTTTATGTTATGAGGTAGCTCAGCCCCCGAGCATACGGGTGAGGCTAAGTTTGTGCTGATAAGTTATGCGAGTAGTAAGCAGGAAAATATGAGGAATTTATTGACTATATTCCATTTATGAATGTTAGGCTGCAGGCCGCCTCATTAAAAACCTTCCAGTCCCCTTAGGTACCCTGGTAAGGAAAAGAGCGCGTCTGAAACCTGCAGCCATCCGACATATGTGCCTATTACATTATGCGACTGAGCAATCTAAGCATAGAAACGGCGCAGCTGCGCAACGTTCCAAGGATTATGCGAGAGTTCGCCTGTCTTCGCGTGCTTCAGTCTGTATGCTCCACCACCAATGACCTCGGTGATGATGAAGGGTCCTTCCCATGGAGAAGCGAGTTTATGCACCTTCTTTTGCTTCAGTCGAAGTACCAAGTCGCCAACCTCGAAGGACCTGGTACGCAGTCGACGGCTGTGATAGTTACGGAGGTCTGCTGATAGACAGCTGTGCGTGCTAGCGCCGTGTTGCGTGCTTCTTCGAGCAAGTCGACTGCATCTTCGAGTGCTTCATCTGCATCTTCTTCGTTGTATGCTTCGACTCTTGGTGCGTTGAACCTTACGTCTGATGGCAGGATTGCCTCTGCACCGTAGACCATGAAGAATGGGGTGAATTGTGTTGAGCGTTGGGTGTTGTGCGTAAGCTCCATAGCACAGACGGGAGTTCTTCGACCCAAGCACCCGCGGCCCTTTTGAGTGGCACCAGGAGGCGCTTCTTGATTCCACTCGTCACAAGTCCATTGGCCTTTTCGACTTGGCCATTGACTGCGGGTGTGCCACTGATGCATAATTGAGCGTGATATCTTGCTCTTTGCAGAAGGTTGAATTCTCAGCCGTGAAGTTTGTACCGTTATCAGTGATGATGCTACTTGGCACACCAAAGCGGTATATGATGGATTTTATGAAATTGACTGCTGTAGTGGCAGTCGAACTTGTGATAGGGACTGCTTCAATCCACTTGGTGAACTTGTCGACCGCCACCAGAAGGTGAGTATGCCCTCCATGGGAGGATTTTTTGAGTGGCCCAACCATATCGAGCCCCCACTGGGCGAAGGGCCAGGCCAATGGTATTGTCTTCAACGCCGATGCGGGTGCGTGCGGCTTTGTGGCGAATTTTTGGCAGCCGATGCACCTTTTGACTATGTCCTCCGCGTCTTTGAGTGCTGTGGGCCAGTAGAAGCCTGCGCGAAAGGCTTTGGCTACGAGTGATCGACTGCTGGCGTGATGCCCGCAGGTACCTGCATGAATATCACGAAGGATGGCTTGGCCATCTTCAAATGCTATGCAACGTTGGAACATACCTGATATGCTGCGTTTGTAAGTTCACCGTTGATGACAGTGTATGCTTTAGATCGTCGAGTGACGCGTCTTGACTCTGTTATGTCTTCGGGTACCTCGCCGCGGAGTATGTATGCGAGGAAAGGTTGAGTCCAAGTTGGCTCGATGAGGAGTACCTCGACTGGCGGGTCCTCTGTGCTAGGTGTTTTGCTCTTGGCTGGTGCGGCTGATGTAGGGATGCCCTTTTTTTTGATGGACTGTGCTCGATGCGCTCGAAGAAGACACCAGGTGGAACTGGTGCTTTGGTCGCCCAATGTTGGCTAACTTATCTGCTTCTTCATTGCTCTCACGCCCTATGTGCCGCAACTCGCAGCCTTCGAAGCTGCCCTCCATGAGTTGTACAGGTCACGGTAGGCGATCATGTTATCTGCGATTGCGTCGCAGGCCTTCATTGTTTGCTGCACCACAGATTCGAGTCGCCGTAGATCATCAGTCGAGTGCACCCGAGGCTTTGGCCATCCTCATGCCATGGATCAGGGCCTCGTACTGCTTCGTTATTGGATGGGAACTCGAATCCCATTTGCAGGATATAGCGGAGCTTGTCGCCTTTTGGTGATATGAGGATGACACCTGCGCCTGCGCCTTCGTTTTTCTTTGAGCCGTCAAAGTACATAGTCCATGAGTTGGACACATCTGGTGCTCCTGGCAGCTGAGCTTCGATCCACTCGGTGTGGAAGTCAGGTAAACTTGTGCTTTGATGGCCTTCGGGTAATCATACTTGATGTCTCGGTGCTAGCTCGATGAGCCATTTTGCTACTCGCCCAGTTGCGTTGGGGTTTGTGAGGATGTCCCCGATCCCTGAGGTGCTGATTACAGTGATCGGGTGCTCGGAGAAGTAATGCGTCAGCTTCCTTGAGGACATGAACACGGCGTAGGCCAGCTTTTGATAGTGCGGGTACCGCTGCTTTGATGTGGAGAGCACTTCACTCAAGTAATAGACTGGACGTTGTATGCTTTGGGCGTGTCCCTCCTCCCTGCGTTCGACTACCAGACAGTGCTCACCACCCTGTTAGTTGCAGAGACATATAGGTATAGTGGCTCGCGTTCCCTTGGTGCGACGAGGATTGGAGGGCTTGTGAGGACTCGCTTGAGGTCCGTGAAGGCTGCTTCGGCTTCTGGCGTCCACTCGAATTTATCTGCTTTCTTCATCAGTCGATAGAACGGGAGTGCTTTTTCGCCTAGCTTGCTGATGAATCGACTGAGTGCTGCCACTCGACCCGCAACTTTTGCACGTCATGGAGCTTTGAAGGCCTTTGCATCGTCAAGATGGCCTGTATTTTCTCCGGGTCCGCCTCGATTCCTCGAGCTGAGACTAGATACCCGAGGAGTTGCCCGGCTGGCACGCCGAACGTGCACTTCTTCGGGTTGAGCTTGATGTGGAAGCGTTTGAGGTTTGCGAACGTCTCTCGCAAGTCATCGAGTAGTGTGTTTTCCTCCCTTGTGGTGATGACGATGTCATCTACATAGACCTGGACGTTTCGCCCAATTTGCTTCTTGAGGCAATCTTGCATCATGCGCTGGTAGGTTGCGCCTGCGTTCTTGAGCCCGAAAGGCATTGTGTGTAGCAGTAGACCCCGAGTGGGGTTATGAACGCCGTTTTCTCTTCATCTCTTCCTTCATCCTTATCTGGTGGTAACCCGAGTAAGCATCCAGGAAGGACAAGCGAGCGCACCCGGCGGTGGAGTCGACGATCTGGTCGATTCGAGGTAGTGGAAAGTGATCCTTTGGACAGCACTTATTGAGTGCTGTAAAATCTACGCACATCCGAAGGATATCTGTGTGCTTCTTCTCTACGAGTACGGGGTTGGCCACCCATTGTGATTTCTTGATCTCTCTGATGAAACCTGCTGCGAGTAGCCTGTCGACTTCGGCTTCGACTGCGTTCTTTTTGGGCCGGATATGCGGCGCATTGTTTGCTTGACTGGTTTAGCATCTGGAAATAATTGGAGAGAGTGCTCGGCGAATTCCCTGGGAATACCTGGCATGTCGGCTGGACACCATGCAAATATATCCCAGTTCTCACGGAGGAATTCGACGAGCGCGCTTTCCTATGCGATAGGCAGACTCGACGAGACATTGACTGTCTTGGTCGGGTCAGTCGGGTGCACCTGATGCGATCTTGTGTCATTGGTGGCATTGAATGCTCTGTCGACTGCCACCTTTTTGTGCTCTGGCATAAGTGTTCGATCGTTGGAGACCGCTAGATCAGCGAGTGTTGCTTCCATGCCAAACATCTCAGAGATTTTGCTAATCTCGGTCGCAAGAGTCAGACTTTTGGAAGTTCCCTTGACTGTGATTACTCCTTTTGGTCCAGGCATCTTCAGCTGGAGGTATGCGTAGTGTGGCACCGCCATGAATCGAGCGAACGTCGGGCGTCCAAGTATAGCATGGTATTGTGACTTCCAGTCGACCACTTCGAACTCAATCGACTCTGTCCTGAAGTGGTTCTTGTCCCCGAACGTTACGTCGAGTTGTATGGTGCCTTCTGGGCTTATTGCTTTCCCTGGAACGATACCGTGGAAGGTATTTGAAGATCTTGGCAGGTTTTCGACTGACCTGTTCATTTTGCGGAGCGTATCTGCGAAGATGATGTTTATGCCGCTCCCACCATCCATGAAGACCTTGGACATGGCGTAGCCTCCAATTTGCGCGTCGAGTACCAGAGCAGAGTGCCCTGGCGAACAACCGATGGAGGGTGGTCCTCTTTGCTGAAGCTTATTGTAGTTTCGGATCCCTTCAAGTATTCAGTTACCGCAGGAGGTGACATGACCGCCATGTTTACTTGTCGAGTGCGAAGTTTTTGCTCCCTGTTGGAAGGTCGACCTTTCTGTATCATGTACATCTGCCCTTGGGGCGGAGGGTACTGTGGCTCGTCCACCCGAGGTATGTGCTGTATGGCACCCGCGAGGTTTCCGCCTGCAGCAGGCTGTGGTGGTGGGGTGGTGCCATCAGAACAGGCACGTTGTTTGGCTGAGGCACGGGTGCAGGTGCTTGTGTGGCTGCTGCCTTTCTGAGATTTACGTAATCAGTCGCCATTTGGTCGAACTCCCTGCAGTTTCTCATCGAGTGATTGGAGCGCAGTTTTCCGTCGTCCCCCTTGTACAGGTGGAATCTGCAATCAGCATCCATCTTTTCTTCGAATGATCGCTCAGATTGTGCCCGTGACTTGCGCCAGTCCTTCCTCTTGTAGCTATCACTGCGTTGGCCGCGGTCTCGACTGTCCCGACGATCATCTCGACTGTCCCGCGATCATCTCGACTGTCTCGCGATCTTCCGACCGTCGGTCGCTTCTGTCCTGGTCATTGCGGGGTGTGGAGAACCCAGCCGCCATGAATTCGGGTCTGTCATCGTCGTAGTGACGTTTTGAACGTTTGCGCCTTCGGTCGTCTCTGTACGAGTCTCTGCGGCTTCGACTGCCGCTTTCATGATTGTCACGGGGTGAGGACCCGCGTGTGGTGCGCGCCATGTCTTCTCCGTCTGCCCACTCAGTCGCGGTCATCAAGAGGTTAGCCACAGAGGTTGGCTTTTTGCGACCGAGTGCTTCTTTGAGGTCATGCCTGGCGAGTCCCATTATGAAAGCATCCATGGCCATGTCTTCTGAAATTACTCCGACTGAGTTGCGTATCTCAGTCCATCGTCTGATGTATGACCTCAGCGTTTCGTCTGAACGTTGCACGCAGGCCCGCAGCTCCTCGAACGTTTTTGGGCGCTCACATAGAGGCTCGAAGTTTTTGATGAAGTCATCGCGGAAGTGATCCCACGAGTCGTATTTGATGGAGGTAGGGCCTTGAGCCAGTCGCGGGCTGTGCCTTCGAGCATGAGTCGTATGTATTGCATGGCTGTGGTGTTTGTGCCTCGCTGGCACGCGACAGCCAGCCTGTAGTCTTCCAGCCACCCAGAAGGTTCCTGTCGACCCGTGTACTTGGGCTGTTCAGATGTGAGTTTGAACCCTTTGGGCATCCGTGTCTCGCGGACGCGTCGAGTGAAGCACAGAGCTCCATGTGGCTCAGGCTCTCGATCAGAGTATGAGTCGCTACTGTAAGATCTGCGTGATCTGCTCCTGGACCTGCGCCTACGCGAGCTGCTTCTTTCCTTCGAGTGGTGGCGGCGACCACTGCGATGTGCTCTTCACGATGCGTGTCAGCTATGGCACGATCTCGACTCCCTCCTGGAGCGTTTGGGACCTGGCGTATGGCCTTCGCAGCTAAGGCGAGTGATTTGATCTGTTGGCGATGCAGTTTTGCATTGGGGTCATTCGCTGGAGGCTTGATTGCTTCTAGATATGCTGCGGCAGTGAAGAGTGCACCCGCGCTGTTTTGGGTACTGGCACTCCTTCCTCGTCGTATGTCATGAAAGAGTTGCCCAAGTTGCGGGTGAGCGCTGCTCTCTCGTCCGGTGAGAGGTGTGATAGCCTTGATCTGGGTCTTGTATCTGCTCGCCCGTGGAGCTCAGGGAGAGCTGTCTTCTTCGCGCACTCGATAAGCTAGCTTGCTTTTTGCGTTCTTCGAGTGTCGCTCTAACCTGCCGCAGTCGAAGTGATTCCTGCCAGTTGAAGTACTGGAAGGTCAGCATCTCCCTTGTGTTGCGTCTGCTGGCATCATTGTGCACTCCTTGATGACTTTATATGCTTTTGCTGCCATCTCAGCAGTGATTATGAGAGTTGTGACTCCGTCCGGCATAGTAACTGTGCACGGGAATTCTGTAGGCCTGCGGCTGGCCGCAGTATCTGATGATTCTGGGGCGATGGCGACGTAGACCTGCTGGGGTATCACCCAAGGGTATGTGTATGTGCTTTCGAGTCCCGTCATGGACTTGATGTCGTCATCAAGACTCATGTCGGAGTCGATATGCTTGTCGAGTGGTCCTCCTGGATGGATCTCGCAGTCGATGCCTTCATCGCCCATGCTCATCTCGGCGTCGGTGAAGCTGTTATGAATCTCGGAGTCGAGGTTGTTGTTGGTGCAGATCTCGGAGTCGACGTGGTTGTCGATATGAGATTCGGGTTCGTCGAAGTCGCTGAATGAGATCCCGCAGTCGATGCTATCATCGAGTGGAAGATCGATCTCGGGGTTGTTTATGCGGTATGCTGACTCGGCCTCCTCACCTTCGAGCTCCTCCAGGAGCTTGTTAAGCTCTCGAGTTGAGATGGTTGTTGCAGACGAGCAAGATTGGAGGATCGACGATGGTATGGACGCGGTTGATGGATCCGCAATCGAAGGAGCCGCAACTGACTCGAGATCGGAGAAGGCCTCCTGGAATCCTGGCGAGTGTGGCTCGAAATCCATCAGAGGATTCGATGCGCTTTTTTGCGGGTGAAGCTGGTGTGTTGCCGTTTGTCGAGTGAGCCGGCGAGTTGCCGTGTGCCGCCTGAGTCGGCGAGTTCTGGTTTGTCAATGCAGCCGACGAGTTGCCATTTGTAGATCCGATCGGCGAGTCGCCATTTTCCGATGGAACCGAAGGAACCGTGAGTCCAGCACTATTCTTTCCCACAGACGGCGCCAATTGACGAGGTGTACCCTCATCAAATCCCATGGTTAAGGACCTAGGGTTGAGATTATGGGGAGAGAAAGTGGTAGTACTGGTAGTTTCGTCGGCTGACAAGCAGAGGCAAAGATTTATCCAGGTTCAGGCCCCTCGGGTGGAGGTAAAGACCCTACTTCCTGCTTGTCTGTTATTGATAGTGGGAGATTATGAGGTTACAAGGTGACTCTGGCGAGACGTCGATCTCGCAGGAGCTTTGGTGGTTCTGGGATGGCTTGGTCCTAGATCGGCACCCCTCCCAGCCTTTAAATAGGCTGGGTCTCGGGAGTTCGTAACCGACCTAGTTTACACGTAAGGAAAGTCTAAACCGACTATGCCTATGTCTAATCTTGGAGGGTACTCCATCTTCTTGGGCCTCTTGTCTTGGGCTTCGATTAGGCTCTTCGCTATTGGGCTTTAGTCGTCACGTGCACCAGGTACCCTCATGGTAGGGTACTCGAGATGTATACCCGTGTCACCGATGAAGCCACATCGGAAGCAGAAGGTTGGAATCCTATCATAATAGACTGAGACTATCACATCGTCCTTCGAGTTTCCATCCACCAGAGGTATCCACCGCTGCAGCGCTTGATTAATAGGGAGGTAGACTCGAGCCCTGAGAATTTTGTCACGAATATATCCACGACCATGGTTATCAATGCATATTAGTTCACCAATTCTGCTACCCAAATCCCTAACGAGTTGCTTGGACAGGAGAAAATAAGGTATATTTTTGAATTCAGTCCAAATAGGAACAGAGGTGAAGCAAACCGTCTCAGGATCATCACCATCCTTCAGCTCCATATACAGGACCGCGTCATCCTTAAACCTCCAGGGCCCGCCCTTGATGACGTGGTTGAAATCCCCTTCTTCAGAGAATTCAAGGACAAATCTTCTGTCAGCAAGTTGGTTGGACTCGAGCTGGCCTCGGATCCTCCAAACCCTCCGCATGGAGTCAATGAGATTCTTGGAGGAGATCACCATGACGGAGAGAAAGACACCGACAGCAAGGAATCTGCCCCGAGCAGCACTCCTCGCAGACGCCATGTTGATTACGATCGCTTTTTTCTCTTCTTCAGTGCCCAACTCTTGGACAAGCTCCTTTCCGCTTCTCTTCTTCTCTTCTTGGACATGCTCCTTCCCACTACGCTGGCCTGGGTAGGCCGACGCTGCCACAGCTCCCCTGACACTAGAGCTACCAACAATGTTTCCATCAAGATCATTGGCATCAGCGAGGAGGGATTTCTTCACAAGAATGTAGCCAGGGGGTGGTGGTGTGGTTTCATGGTTGGTGATGGAATGGTTGTTTTGTTCCGCCATGATGGTCAACAACAGGGGCGATGTAAGACAGAGAAACAAATGGTTCAGAGAATGGTGAATTTCCAAAAGAGCAGCACCCAGATTTATACCAGTCATTCTCCGGGTCTTGATTCTGTGATTACTGCCCTCAAAGAAACACACAAATTGGTGGTGAAGAGATCGGCAGAGAGACACATTCAGCGGGGTTGACCAGGGATTAAAGGCCAAACTAAAAGTGGAGCAATCAGGGGAATTTTGAATCGAGAATGTAAGAATCCATGCGTTTCATAATTTGCCGCATTTGTGAGGGATCCCAAAATCACGCTATCTGATTGAATGATCTCCTCCGATACAGGGGAAGAAATTTCCAAAGGTGGAGGGGGAATCACCGGGAAACATAGGTAATGGGATTGGTAGGCGGAGGCGGAATTGACTTACCAGAATCGAAAAGCCCAGCTGGTTTCCTGGATCGGAAGATCTCAAGGCTTCTTTTTGGATTCTTGGACTTCAAGATTAGATCCCTCAATCTCGTCCTCATATCCGCGGGAATGAAATCGGAGGATTTGGATAGCCTAAGGAGGGGGCGGGATTCAGGGGAAGGGTGGGCAAACGACGAGGCGCGGATCACTCTCTCAACACTCACTCTCTCTCTGGCTGGATCAACGGGAATCTTCAAATCGCTGTCAGGGGACTCGGGGAGGCAGAGCTCCGCCATCGCTTTGCCTTTTGTGAGAACACTTCGCCCACCCACCCAAAAATCAGTTGCTTCAGTGTTTGAATCGATGCAGCTTGTACAGCTAGAACTCGATGCAGCTTGTACAACTAGGAGCTGAGATCAGAATGGCTGGCCGGCAGCGGTTGTGAGATAAGAGATCTTCAATTGGGTTACTCAATTTTGAATTCTCGAAGCGTCCCGTGATCTGAGTAAGGCTGCGGAGTTGATATGATATGGGTGTAGAATGTAGTTGAAACTTGGTGTACATCTATTGGGAAGTTTTTTGTTGGGCGGAGCAGTTTATTTATGTGTAAATTTTGCTATCTTTGCCTTTGTGGCATCCCCCCTAGGCAGAGAAAGGACTGGTTGCGGTTGTACTTTTGATATTTTTCTCATGCGATGTCTCATGGTGAGACATTTAGGGAAGGACGGATTAGGAGGAAGGGGAGCCAACAGCTAGCACCCACTGCCCACAAGGAAAAAAAAAACAGATCAAATATAGTTCATTGTCCAGGTCCAACGGGTTACATGTATGGCCTTCTATAGCTGGAACTTATAGTGATAAAAAAGACAAGCAACAATTCAAAAAACATACTACTCTAGAAGACAAGCGAACTGCAAACTGGTTTTTTTTTATAGAAAAAGGGTGCGGATCCCTGGCCTCTGCATCAAAATGATGCACACAGACGCCGCAATTTATTGCATAGTTTCAAATATCCAAAAAGTTTACAATTCACGGATCACTCAGAGTGAAGATAAAAATCAACCAAAAAAAAAGGAAGGTCTAAACACATCTATTCTTCTAGGATTTAACCATCCTCCCGGGCACAAGATAGAACGCACGACCGCCATCATGAGCGTACAAGCTGATCCATAGGTAGGAGTAAGGACCACGCGTTGATCCAGTAGATTGCTTTGGTGATAACCTGCAAATAATGAGCAATAACGAACTGCAAACTGGTAATTAAGATGGCCCTTTCTTGAATGCTTCTCATCCACTAGACTAGGTGACGATGTACTTGAACCATTGAATCTTCATCTCCACACTAATATACTCTCCCTGGTAGTCCTTGCAGCCAGCAGGTGTTGTCTCGGCTTGGCTTTGTAACTTGAAGGAGACTCTCCGTGTAGGAAATAAGGTTGAAGATGAAGATATCCTGACCAACAAAATCAAACGACACTGTTCTAGGATTCTTGTACCTCAGCCGGTCTAGACGAACAACCTCCCTTGCATCTTGACGTGAAACATCATAGTGGTAAAGACAATTACCACTGCGAATAAGCAAAACATCTTTCCGAATGACAGATAATATTCCGAACTTGCATGACTCTGGCTCCGATAAAATAATAACATAGTGTTGAACCCATTGATGGTCATCAAATTGTAACATCCAGATTACTTGTTTTCCATCACAACATTGAGCTAGGCATAATTCCCCACCTACTCAATAAAGTATAGTTGCTCACCTTTCGGAGACGAAAGTTCTTGGTGGCATATGAAACTAAATGTTTCATCATCTAAATTGAAGCGGGAACACCTTGTGGGCGCCTTTCAACGAGTTCATCCCAAATGCGAAAATACAAAGAACCCTTGAAGTGTGTGACGGACCCTGGTTGAACTGGCAACGGTGGATCATGTGCAACACTCCTCCAGCACGGATCATCATCATCATCGCCACCAATAGTAAGAATTTCCATTCCCACACTGTAGGTCCTCCTGGAAAAATCTATGGAACGGTGAAAGTAGCCGGCAACCTTGTACGTATCCGTGCGAGGGTCAATGCCCAAACCGACAGTTGGAAATTCCCACACATCCTCTTGGCCATCACGCAACTTAAGGACTTGATGTATGGCCGAGTTGAAGACATATACATTGGTGTCAGGCGACAACAATACCAGCCCATCGCAGTGCACCATGTCATAAACGGACCCAAACTCGCCATAGAAGGTTGTCGAGTGCACAAGGCACGCATTGTCCTGGCCCTCTTGCCATGAGTAGAAAGGGGTGTGGTTGGAAAAAGTGGTCGGCCAGGCGTCATCATCGATCACCTTGTCCAGCGTATGAGGGTGATAAGAAAGGAAGACTTATGTTGGTTTTCGGCAGATTGTTTGAGATGCAAACGGATGAAGCATGGATCGGAGATGAAGGCACACCAGCTCTTGCTAACGGACTTGAACCGCGTGAGAGCTTTAACAGGTAGTCGGAGAAGAATCTCAAATACAATCTCATCAGGTATAAAGGGGAACCGCTAGCGCACTCTCCTCTTATATACCTTCACTGTTTCCAGGCCGGTTTTCTTGTCCACAGCCATCGCAGCCTTCGTGGCGTCCTAGAGAAAAACTTGTTCATAAAAAGGGATATACCTGCATATATATATATATATATATATATATATATATATATATATATATTCGAACACAATCAGGCAGGGAATCTGATGATAAACATGAAAACGGGTCGGACTGGCGGTTCCCATGTTTTTGGATGCAAACGGGTCGGACTGCCGGCTCTCCTCTCCTGCTATAGAGTGCTAGCTTCATGTACTAGGAGCAGCTCCAAATTGCCAGCTCCAGACCGGTCCAGACACCAGACGGTCGACAACATGGACAGATCCGATCCCTTTTCATGTGTATATATATCATCAGATTACCTATATGGTCAACAACTCCGTCAGCCAACCATATTTACAAGAGTGTCGGTGGAGATGTTGTAAGCATACATCCTTTAGGAGACGGGTCTATACCCGAAGAATCCACCATGGAAAATACTTTAGTTAGGCCGAGCAATTGTAGGTCGCCTCGCTCGCTTCCGCGTTGTCGCACCTTGTGTGTGCAGTGTAGCAAGTTTTCCGTAGGCTTTTGCCGTGCGGCAGTTGGAAGGAGTGTTGGTTGCTGTATGCACGCTTAAAGATTCAGCTAGCTAGTTTCTCTTGATGTATGCATGTCTGCAGTTAGGTACTACTCCCTCTGTTCCTAAATATAAGATATTTTATGTATTTGACATGTTGATTAGATTTGTATCAAAGTCGCCAGTATTTTTGTTGTGAAAACTGATGTGAGTAATTGAATTTTTTCTGAACATTTACTGCAAACTGTGTTTCCCCTTTTTTATATGTTGCATGCATGTTTTCAAATTGTAGTGAACTCTTATGCATTGTTACAATATCACACGCTAGATGTTACAAGGTTTTCTGGATGTTGCTACAAATTTGTGTTTTTCTCGGATTTTTAGATGATGTTTATCAAAATGTTGTAGACACATGTTTTTGTTGGTGTCATCGTTTGTGGTTTTTGTTGAAATAGGTGCTGATATTTGTTGCAAATAAATCCGTTGAAAAAAATGTTGCTCAACTACTTTTTTATTGCTAGAAACACATGTTTTTGTTGTAATCGTTTTTTATTTTTGTTGAAATAGTTGGTGATTTGTGCTGCAAATAAATTTGCAGCAATAAAGTCTTTGCTGGCCCAGTTTTTTAGTTGCTACACAAATATGGATTTTTGTTGTAATCGTTTGTGATTTGTGATAACATTGTTGTTGATCTTCGTTTCAAAGCAATCTGTCGCACACCAATTGTTGTTTAACCTGTTTTTTTGTAGCATTATTTTTATTTAAATATTGCGACGATTTGTTGCAATACTATATTTTTTCTACATGGGATGCGAGATTTGTTGCAATACTCAGGGTAAATCACCACGGTGGCATTTTTGTTGTATAAGGAGGCCAGGGGCAACTCGATATACCCCTTCATTTTAAGTAAATCTCATATGTAGTGTGGGTTGATTTTCAAAAAGTGAGGGGTTAAAATGCGAAAGTTTGTTGCGCTGGGTTCTGGCCACGGGATTACTATCTGACAGTGGGGAGGGGGACCTAGATTGCCCCTTTTTAAGGGGACCAGCGCCTAGCGCTGCCCATCCACTATTGGAGCATAGAAGTGAAACACGAAGGTAACTTGCTTTCCCATAATAGAGTATGGGGGAGCAATTTGCGAGTTTTCACCAAGCGAGCACAATTAAGAAAGATGTTTCAACTTGCAGCGGGCATGACCTTCACCATTTATCTCGAGCGGAATATGCATAGGAAAATGTATGAAATTGTCAGCTTTCGGTCTCAAGATGGTTGTTGGCAAACAAAGTTATACCATCGATAACCTTAATATCAAGGAGAGATCTCGAGGGGGTAGTTTGATTGCATCGTTCACACAGAGTTCAAACATTTTCATAACTAAAATCATCTTTCTTGGTTATTATTTGGGTTTTATCTATGTGAGGTTTTAGAGCTTGTGTTGATCTTCAAGACTGCTCAAGTTTACCAAAAACGAAATTCGTATGAAAAACATGTTGTCTTTTTTATATTAGAGGTTTTGTCGGTTCTTATTTCATAGAGAGGTCAAATCTTTCCCCTTATGAATTTTATTGTCCTTTGCTTTTATTTGGTGTTTCCATGCATTAATTTCTAGAGCTTGTTACTGCTTTAAAACAAGCCCAAGTTAATCAAAATTGGAGTTTGGATGGTTTTTGTGTTGTATCTTTGAAGTTCCGTCCTTCTAGGGAAACCACGGAGGATCAAGAAAGTTGGCACCTAGAGAGCCGGGGTGTGCCCGGGAAGTTTTGGGGCTGCGAGAAACTGCATAACGGTTGCATTTTCGAGGGATCTATTTAATGGGCCTTCTTCCCCAATGGATGGCAACCTTTTAACCAAATTTTTATCCCTCCAATGATGTTTTCATATCTTTGAGAAAAAAATAGATAGGAGACATTGATATACTTTTCCATTCATCAATCTCACTTCTATGTGAAGGGAAGCTTTTGGATATAATCTTGGAGTAATTTTTTGATCTCCTCCTTTATCCTTCCTCTTTATTTATCCATAGAACTTGTTCTTTTTGTGGAATTTGTGAGTGAAAGCCTTGAGCAATTCTTGTGATATTTCCATTGCATTTTTTTGCATCAGTTTGAGTTCTCTGCGATGATTCGTTCATGTAAAAGTTTGGGACCTTGTTACTCTTGGGTTCTTAGAATTCTAGATAGTTGGTGTTGATGTGGAGCTCAATCATTGTGTTGTAAAGCTTAAGAGAAGTCTGGGAGCCTCCGATCCAATTAAGTTATTTAGAAGACCCGATCAATTTTTAAGGGTTTGCTGACCACCCATATGGGTCCCTTAGTTGTTCGAGACACTTCCCTTTGTGGGAATGCTCAAGAAGAATAAGATAATTCCTTGTGGCGTTGGTGAGTGGTGTGCCCCACATCTTGAGGTGAGTCTTTAGAGTCGTTTGGTGTGCATTGTGCAACGGATTACCCCCAAGTGCAGGAGATAGTTGTAGTACCTCTTAATGTGGAAGTAAAGTTTCAAACCGCAGGAGATAGTTCAAAAAGTTGGTGGTGGATGCTCTGAAAGTTCATGTGCCCTCATGTGTGGTTTTGGTAATTAATGACAATCTCTATGGACTAATGTTTGCATTGAGATATCTTTATAGATCTTGTCCATGGGAAAAGATTGGAGTTCATATGTTGGACTCTAGAGGAGTATATGATGACCAAGACTCTATCTGAGGGTTTATATGAAGAATGGTCATCTAGAGATAAGCTTATTGCAAGTATGACTTGGAAAAGAAGATTGAGTGAACATTCATGTTTAGCTCCAAGCCATCTTATACATCAAGAGAAGAAGATGAAGTGCAAGTGGATACATGAAGACGGAGCTAAGCGAGGCTCTCCCATTCCTCCTCTAAGTGAGGGAAACCTAGTAGATCTTGATCTTGGAGTTCCATTTGTTGAGTTCTTCTTTGTTCTTCCTCTCTTCTCCACCCACAAGCATTAGTTGCTTTTGGTGGGATTTGAGAGTGAAGGATTTGAACACTTCTTGTGTTCTTGCCATTGCTTTTGTGCATCGGTTTGTGCTCTCCACGAGGATTCATGAAAGTGAAAGTTCGTGAGCTTGTTACTCTTGGGTATTTGGACCCTAGACGCCTTTTGTGGCGGTTGAGGCCTTTTTTGGTCACTTGGGAGCTCCCAATCCTTTTGTGGGTTGTGCCTCAAGATTGTTGTAAGGGACTCGATTTCCGCCCAAAAGGAAATCAATAGTGGAAGGTGAACCGAGCTTTTAGCCAAGGTTCATCGGAGAATAGGGTGAGGTCATTTGTGAGGTCTTGATTTTGAAACTCACACCCTCCAACGAGACGTACTCTCCTAAAAAGGAGAAACTCGGGAATACATCCTCGTCTCCACGTGCCTCGATTATTTCTATACCCGAGCTCTTTACTTATGCACTTTACATTGTGATAGCCTTCGTGCTTGAAGTATTCAATATTGCTATCACTTTGTTGCTTGTCTTACTTAGCATAAGTTGTTGGTGCACATAGGTGAGCCTAGTATATTTAGGTTGTTGGCTTGTTAATTTAAATATCTAGTTTTATTCCGCAATTATCAAGCCTAAACCGGAAAAGTTTTAAATCGCCTATTCACCCCCTCTAGGCGACATCTTTGTCCTTTCATGCTCGGCTGACGGCCGGCGGCCAACACATTAGTGTGCGTGTGCGGGGGCGTTTGAGTGTAGGGATGGGTGGCAGCGGTGCGACCGAGGCAGCTGCGGACGCATGCATGCGGACTAGATCTGAACCAGACGGGCCTAGGTCTGGTGGCTGCTTTACGGGCCCGGTTGGGCTAGAGCTGCTACCGAGTCTGGTGCGGCTCCGACCGTGTGTGCCAGATCTGGGCTAGGAGGACCTAGGTCCGGCGGTTGCTTTGTTGGACCATTCGGACCTGAGCTCTATGTGTTGCACGATGTCTCGAACCACGCAAAGGTCACGTCGCCCATTGTCGTATTACTGTTGCGTCCCACCAACCTGTGCACGCGTGCGTTTCTTGACTCGGATGTTTTTCGGGGATCGGAGAAATTCCTGCTAGCGTGTCAGGCACTGACGTGGCGGCACTTACGGGTGTCGCCGTCCCTCCATGGTGAGCAACCTGGGTACCCCTTGACCACTCCTTTCCGAGTACGTGGGGAAACCCTAGAACCAACTTGTTGGGCCATGCAACATCGTCGTGTAGACGTTGCATCCCTTCTTTAAGATGCTGCCCTGGTAGCTGGTACTCGGCAATCAGTGGTCTCATAGGGCGATGGTGGGTCGATTTCGGAGCAGTGGCGGAGGTAGGGGGAGCAGCAGGTGTCCTCTGCTCCCCTAGGATCCTGAAATTTGCATTAGATCCCTGCTCTTTTGTGTAAAAATCTGTGTATTTGTGCATTTTCCCTCCCTCCCCCACCACCACACACACCCCCAATAGTGGAGTTTTCTTCTCTTGCCCCCCTAATGTTTTTTTTCTGGCTCCGCCCCTGGTTCGGAGGGCACAATGGTGAATGGTAACCACCCTGCTTCATGGATGTATCATTAACATCCTCGCTTGCGGAGCTGTATTGGGATTTTTCTTTTCGTTTGGGTATGTTTGTGCTGTTGCCCCCATTTTTTTATGGTTGTGATTGTTTTATTTATATAAATCGGGGCGAAATGCTGTTTGGAGGGAAACATAAAAAAATGTGACGAGCCAAACATGGGCTAAACCGAGGCGCACCAGAAGGCCGAAGCGTCGGAAGAGTCACCGGCGGCGACGCTGGAATGCCCACCGCGCCACCCGTCTCCTCCCTCATCTCCAAGCTCCATTCGAGATGCCACTCCCTCTCCGCCATAAAGCAGCTCCATGCCCACCTCCTCGTCGTCGCCTCCCACCACGCCCCATTCCCGTACAACCACTTCCTCTCCAAGCTCCTCTCCGTCTCCTCCTCCTCCACCAGCACCATCACCGGCGCCGCCTCCGATTACGCCCTTCTCCTCCTCACCTCCCACCCCGCCCCCACTGCCTTCTCCTTCAATGTCGCGGTCCGCTTCTTCGCCTCCTCCCGCCCACGAACCTCCCTCCATCTCTCAGGGGCGGCGCCAGGGGTATGCCCCTGTATTCACGGGAATACCCAAGATTTTGACAGGGAAAAAAATATGTATACATATTGGCCCAGTACGCAGCCCTATTCTACACGCGCGGACCAGCGACTCGCCTCTCTCCCCTCGCTCGCCCCACTCGCCCCACTCTCCTCGATCCCCTTCTCTCCCCTCGCTCCTCTGGCTCCGGCCCATGTCGACAGTTGCCGAGCCGCCGGTCTCCTCGCGCTGCAGCCCACCGTTGGGCAAGGCGGCGCCCCAGCCTGGCGATGCGGCCTGACCGGCGGAGCGGCGCGTCCTCGGCGGCCTCACCCGGCGTCGGCTTCTGCTTCAGGGCGGCCGATCTGTCCGGCGAGGGCTTGGCAGCCGGCCAAAACGGAGGCAAAAGTACTAGTAGCGGGCCAAAACGGAGGTCAGGGCGGCCGATCTGTCCGGCAAGGGCTTGGCAGCCGGCCGCCGTTCGCCAAGGAGAGCTCCATTGCCGCTGCGCCAAGGAAGTTGTCTACCTGCAGATCGACGCCTAGGAATCACGGTATGAATATCCTAAATTTCCTCCTGTTTTCTTATAATGTAGATTGTAGAAGAAGAAAAAAATCCCCTTGATTTCCCATACAATTTGTTCATATAATGCATTTAGAGCAAAAAATTTTTTTTGGGTGAATACCCAGCCACGAATTCCTGGCGCCGCCACTGCCAGCTCTTCCTCCTCATGCTCCGCTCGGCGCTCCGCCCGGACACCTACACGCTCCCTTTCCTCCTCCTCGCCGCCGCCCGCTGCCCCGCGCCTTCCCTCGCCCTCTCGGCGCACACGCTTCTTCAGAAGCTCGGGATACAATACCACGACCACACCGTCCACTCCCTCATCACCATGTACTCCAACCTTGGCGATCCCCGCGCTGCCCGCAGGGTGTTCGACGGAATTCTCCATCGGGACGTCGTCTCTTGGAACGCCATGATAAAAGCGTACGAGCGGGCAGGGATGGCAGACGACGTGGCGCGCATGTTCCGTGCGATGGTTGCCGAGGGCGCGGTGGCGCCCAACGCGGTGACAATGGCGGTCGTGCTTGCAGCGTGCAGGGATGCAGGGGACTTGGTGCTTGGTAGGTGGTTGGAGGACTGGGTGAAAACCGCAGGGATTGAGGTCGGATCGCTCGTTGGCTCAGCTCTCGTTGGGATGTATGAGAAGTGCGGGGAGATGGGGGAGGCACGGAGAGTGTTCGATGGCATCGCTGACAAGGATATTGTCGCTTGGAATGCCATGATCACTGGGTAAGTATGAAAGATCCAATTCGGTCTTAATTTTGAAATAATCGCTAATGAACGCCATCTTATGTGACCTGATCGTTTGTGTATGGTATGTATGATGACGCAGGTATGCGCAGAATGGCATGTCAAAGGAAGCCATTTCATTATTTCACAACATGCGCCAAGCAGGGGCATGTCCAGATAAGATAACATTGGTAGGGGTGCTATGCCTCACAAAGAGTCCTCTACAGCAATGTCTACGTTGGGACTTCGTTGGTGGATATGTACTCAAAATGCGGAGATCTTAACAAAGCCGTAGAAGTTTTTGGGAAACTGCCGTGCAAGAATGAAGCTTCATGGAATGCCTTGATCTGTGGTCTTGCTTTTAACGGGTGAGGCCGTGAAGCCATTCGGCAGTTTGAACTGATGAGGAATGAGGAAGGGCTCCGACCGGACGATGTCACTTTCATAGGAGTACTTTCTGCTTGTGTGCACGCAGGGTTATTGAAAGATGGTCGGCGATGGTTTAATTCCTTGACACCTGAGTTTCAAATCATTCCCAAGATGGAGCACTACTCTTGCATGGTTGATTTATTGGCACGTGCCGGACATTTAGAAGAAGCATGGGACATCATTGAGAAGATCCCTGGTAAGGCAGATGCAGTGATGTTGGGAGCTTTGCTTGCCGCTTGTCGGAAGTGCAAGGATGTTGAGGTCAGTGGTAGGGTCATTGACAAGATCATGCAGCTGGAGCCCTCAAACTCGTGGAACTATGTGGTTTCGTCCAAGATATATGCAAGTTCAGATAGATTGGATGACTCTGCACGGATGAGAGGACTGATGAGAGAGAGGGGTGTCAGCAAAGTTCCAGGTTGGAGCTGGGTTGAGGTTAGTGGCAGAGTTCTTGAATTTTATGCAGGGGATGAACCACAACATGGTGCGGAGGACATGTATCAACTCCTTGACATGCTGGTTGATGAGATGAGACTGGATGGATATGTTCCAAATCTTGATCTGGTGTAACACAATACCAGATGCACACAAGTTTCATTACCGCAGTCTTACTGAATTTTGCTTTATGGATTGCTGTTCGAGTCTGTGAGGCTGTCAATCTATCAGGCGTAGAAAAGGAGACCACTGCTGTTTTTCCTCAGAGGAACAGAAACATCAGCAGAAGTGCTGAATATTATTGTTGGATGCCCAAGATGGAATTTGTTCTCTGTGACTCGACACCAGGATTCCCTGAAAAAAAGAGACTTGACACCACGATGAAACCGGGTGTACTTTCGAATTACCTTATCAACAGAGGTTTTCAAATTATTGCACGATGCTAGGTCATGTACAAAGATCGGCTGTTTGAGCTGTCTAGGAAAGTACCTGATTCAGTTGTAGCTACCCTTGACACTTTCAACAGTAGATTTCAATTCGCCACTGGGCTCGATCGGTGTTGCGAGTTGTCAGAATATTCTAGATAACCGCAAACATGGAAAATCCTACTCTGTAAAGAGTGTCATATAAATTACAATATATCATTTTCTGTCTGAACATATTCAGGACTTTAGTGATCTTCATCTTGTTAGTCTTTGATGCCACATTTTGGCTTTCTTTGCTTGCTTATTTTCATTCTCATCAGTTTTCGCATTTATGCCTACTCTCATATGTGCATTCTTCACAATAACTGTTCTATGTAAAGTATGTGAGAATTTGTTGGAATAGACAGACATTTTTACATTCCAGAACCAACAATATGTAACAGAAATACAGATATGCAAGTAAAATGACCAACTAATTCCTCTCTATGAAAATTACCGGCAATTCGACAACAAAAGAAATACTGAAAAAACTAATGGATGTTTTGAACCCATATGAGTTTCTTATTTGGCAAGGCATGAGGTGCAACTTCACCATTACGCTGTACTCATGCAACCTGCTAACGAGTCCGCTGAGTCAACAAATCAACATGTAAAAAAGGTATGACATGTACTTCTCAGTTCACTCTTCCATGTCAGTTTTTGTTCTGTTTTAAGGGTAAAATTATAAAGATAATAAGTCAAAAAGAGAAGGCGTAGTAGAAATTTAACCTTTTGGGGTTTTGTAACAAAGAGTATCAAGTTGAAATTTTATAAGGTGATATAACAAGCACTACGTGGACCACATGGCCAATTTTTCTAATGATGACTTATACCTGATATTTTGCCTTTTTATGTAGTCTATCTGCTGTATAAATATTAGTTAAACTCGATTATCCTTTTGTAACTGCTACTTATTCTCTGCTCTTACTGGTGCTGTACAACTATGGGCACAATATCCATTTCTTTCCCTGCAAGCAGCTTTATTCTGTCAAGAATACTCCTTCAGTTATTTTTCAGTTGGAGCTCCCTAGATTAGAGATGAGTTTCTGCTACTTAAAAGTATTTAACTCGAGAATGTTAATTTAACATCATCGGCAGCCCCGTATCTGATAATTTGATTTGTTCACATATTGAAAAAATTAGGGAATCACATAGTTTGTTGATATAAAACCGGTGGGGGCATATGCCATATCTCTGAAACGGCAGCATTCATCAAGATTGACAGCAGTAGATGTTCAAAGAAATATAAACAGAGCACATTCTGGCAATTTCATTATGCAAATGGAATGCTTATGATAAGGATAATAAGGTGCTTTCTTTTTATAGGAGTACTTTTTTCTCAGGGACATAGCCTCTACATACTAAGAAATAATCAGTATGAACTGAAATCTCTTTACATTTGACATTCCCATGAATTTATGTGAACCATTTGTGCGCTCTTTAACATCAGTCATCAGCTGATCCTTATTCTTTATAAGAGACTTCATTTTGCACTCAGTAGTACTATTTTCACAACTCCTGAATTTAGAATGATGGGTGTAGCTAGCATTCTAATCAGGGGCACTTTTGTGATGGCAGATCATACATTGGTAATATGTTTCTGGCTTCTGATGATCGTCTAAAGGGGTTCCATGGTTGGCAACAGGCCAACAGCTGTGGAAGAATGGAAGGTTTAGAAGGCCTGATAGAGAAATTGAAGAGATCCTAGACCTGAATAATTAATATGGCTGGGGATCGAGTTGAAGTGTGAAGATAGGTAAAAATTTGTAAGTATGTTGAAGCCTTTGTTGAGCCTGGTTCACTGAAATTGCCTTGAAGACATGGTTCTGTATATTGATTATTGAAGACATGGTTCTGCATTGTAGGCGGATCGCAGTTCTGGCTACCTGTAGATACAGAGGATCAACAACCAATATTGCTCTCATATGGGTGGGTCTTTTGGTCTCATCATTCTTTTGAAGCTTTTTGAAGGTGCTCTGCCACTTTGTGGAATGCTGGGACGGATCATGGATGTTCATTGGGTATCTCTTATTGAATGGGCGTGTCTTCAACGTTCGTGTTGTTATCTGTCACTACGTCTCATAGCGCATGTAAATTTCCAGCATTTTAGTTCAGTGTTCTGCAAATACTGAAAATCCTAGTAAGTGCTCGACGGCAGGGTTTTCATTTTTTACTCTGTAGCGCAAATGTAGTCCATTCTATCATAGGGCTAAATAGGACAGTTGGCCAGAATGTAGCTAGACTTGGAATTTCGTACGTGTATTTGTTCGTTGGTTCCCCTAAAAAAATTGTTCGTTATTCAATAAAGTGTGATATTATGTGTTGTTTGTCATGATCCGGCCTTCAGGTCTTGGCGATAATCGCCTGACCGGCCGCCGGCGTTAAAAATGCCATATATACACACTTGTGCTACTAATCATCGCCCGTCACTTTGTGTCATCTTCAAGGCAAAATGATGTCTGCCTGCTATCCCGCATCCAGGCAAAACAAGATTGGGACGAGCACTAGCTGATCCCAGGCGCAGCTGCGCTACCCAAATAAGTAATCTGGAGTGTAAATTGAAGCGCAATGAATTTCCTTAAGATCATGGGCTCCAATCATTGGCACGCTATGACTGTAACAGGAAATTTTGTGGCTGGCTCGCTGGTGCGTCAATGAGCCGGCCTCTTCCACACGCTGGGCCATTCTTCACATTTTTTTGTACCTGGTTGCTCCATATTTGTGTAAGATGATTAACAAATTTCGTATCAATTTAATTAGTATTCTCCGTATCAAAATATAAGACTTTCTACCTATTCCACACACACATGTATCTAGATATGTTTTGAACCTTGTACTAAAATATGTCTAGATACATATGTGTGGAATAGTTGGAACAAAGAGCTAAGATAGACTAGAACTCTCGTGAACGGAGATGCGCTCTCTCTGCTCCCACCCTCCCTCCCTAGCCTAGCCCAACCCTAGCCACCAGCCTCGCCGCCGACGAGTCCCCGCCGGTAGCCCACCCCACCCAGCCCTAGCCTAGCCCCATGGCGTCCTCCTGCGACAGCTCCGGCGGCCGCAGCCCTGCCGGCGCGCGCCGCTGGATGTCCGATGGTGAGTCCTCATCCCGCTCCTTCAGCGACGTCGCCCGCACGCCGCCTCCACCACCTCCGCCGCGGCCGGCCCCGGCCCCTGCCCCGTCATCGACGACGCTCCGTGCTCCCGCTGCAGCGGCGCCGCGCGCCCCCGTCGCCACTCGCCTGGGGCCGCGATCTGAAGTGCATCGTGTTGGTGGAGACGCGAGGGTCGATGCGGATGTATTCCAGTACCCACGGCGCCGAAACCGTCGCTGCCGGCGCGCGGCCGCGCCCAGCCCCCCACGCCAGCGCCGCAGCCCATCGCCGGAGGAAGGTGCCGGCCTCTGTTTCCGCTGCCTCGATCCGGGCCACCCTGTGCGCGACTGCACCAATGATGTGCGATGCCGCCGCGGTCTCTACTCCGGCCACAGCTCCCGGGACTGCTAGAAGTTCATCCGCGGTGTGCTGCGTGCGCCTCAGCGCGAGACCGCGCCTCCGGCCACTACGTCCCAGGCCGCCCCGCTCCCCCGTGCGCCGCCGCCGTCGCCCGCGCCACCACCACCGCCGGCCGCACCCATCGAACCAGTGTGCATCATCATGTCGCACTCTGTGGAGATGGAGGAAGCGAAAGCCGTGCTTCCACGCGGGATGGTGGCCATCATCACCGGCACGAGGCCAGCCGTCGCCCCAGGCCAAGTTGAGGATGTCCTGTACTCCTCCTTCGACCTACTCCCTGGAGATTTCACCGTCCACACACACCATCCCGAAGACTTCCTCATCGTCTTCACCACCAACGAGATCATGGCTCGCTTCTCCGGTGACCACTTCGTCAATGGCCCTGGCTTCACGCTGTCCATCCGGCTATGGTGCAAGCTTGCGCACGCCAACGCCAGCTCCTTCGAGCACTACGGCATCCCGGCGTACGCCTGACACCTGTCCACCGCGGAACACCTCCTGGGAGGCAGCTGCTGGATCGAGAGACTCCATCCCGGCACGCGCTCGCGCGCCGACCTCGCCACGTTCAGGCTGACGGCGTGCACACATGACCCGGCAAGCGTTCGTCGTGAGGCCATCCTGGAGATCGTCGAGTCCATCCCCGCCCGCAACCGTGCTCTGCCGCCGACCATCCGTACCCTCACCTACCCGATTTCCATCAGGATCGTCCGCGCCACCGCCGACCGCCCCGCTCTTGCCCATGGCGGTGAGGGTGGAGGCCACGATGACGATGTGCCTGACGAGGACGGGGATACGGCCAAGCGCGGCCGCGACGCAAGTCGGAATCAAGGACGACGCCGGAACCGGAAGCGACACCGCACCACTGGCGCCCCGGACGGCCGCGCTGACGGCATGGTGGTAGACTCCGTTAGCTGGACGGCCCCTGCCCGCCGTGCCCGTTCTGATGGTGTCGCTGTCGACGCTCACTGGCCTGCTTCCTGTCGCCGTACGGTAGAGGCAGCGTCGACGCGGTCTAGCACCTCAGGACGCACGATGGAGGCCTGGCCCACTGCTGCTGGGTCCCATTAGCCTCGTCGTCTTCCTAAAAGAAGAAAGCGTGGAGGAAGAAAAAGAAGAGATCGGGAAGCCGCCAAACGTGCAAAGGCTGTGGCTCAGTCTGCGGCGCGACCGGCCACGCCAGCTAGCGAGTGTTCACTGGAGGAAACCCACACCCCGAGCTCTCCGACCGCGTCGCGTACTGCACGTGACCCCGGCCAAGCTGAAGCCGGGCCTGCAACGGCCAATCCCAACGAGCTTGGGGATCAGAGCAGCGTGGGGGTCCAGCCGCCTTTGGACAGCGAGGTCCCAGACTCGTTGGTCGAGACTAATCTGCTGTCGGGGCAAAGTGGAGCTTCACCACCGGCCACCCCTACTGGAGAGGGGCCCCAGGCTGACTGGTCTTCCAGGGCGCGGGATGCAACTGATACGATTCAATTGGCGGACCCCACCTCGCCCACTAGCAACATCGAGCGGCTTCTAGAGACTCCCACTACGCCATGTACGGGTTCCTCTGCGGCCCAGCAGGAAGCCCAGGATAGACCTACAAGCCCGCAAGCGCCACCTGCCGGCTTGGGCCTCCAGCAAGGCGATGCGGCCCAGTTTGCCTCCCCTACACGCTTCGCCTCGCCCCCAGTCACCATGCGCCGGAATTGATCACGCTCCACCACCGCCACAACGACTGGCAGCGCGCCGGCCGCGACGCTGACCCTCGGCGACTTCCTCACCGCAGCCACGAAGCAACTGGACTCCATGCTCCCAACTCCAGGGAAAAGGCAGAGGCGCTGCCCGCCCAACTTCACGACGCCTCGCCGTGGACGCTCGACTTCACGGCCGGCGAATCTCGATGCGCCTCCCACTGCGCCACCCACGAGAAAGTCCTTCGTGCCGCCCACTGACGAACGCCGCGCCAACGTGCATATCTTGCGCAGCCTGGGAATCATCGGGCTCAATGAGCCGATCACGGCTGCCGCGTTGCAGCTGTATGATGGATTGTTCGCGGTGCCCCTCCCCATGCCCGCCCTGAAGGCCATTGCTACTTTGGTCGGTCGCGAGCTCCCCTCCGACCCTACCATTGCGCCGATCACCACCGTGATCGTGGGCAGCCCGATTGAGGTCTGATCGCGCCCCCGCGACCCCCGTCGATCTCGTCTTTATGGGTCACGGCCTCAGGATTCTGGTGTGGAACGTGCGCGGCCTCAACGCGCGCGCACGTCGCATTGCCATCCGTTCTCTAGTGGCTATGGCTAATGCATCTATTGTCTATTTTCAAGAAACAAAGATGGAGTTGATTTGTTCGCCGATTGTCCTAGAAGCTTTTGGCTCGGAATTCGACGATTATGTGTACCTACCCGCGATCGGAACCTGCGGCGGCATCCTCCTGGCATGGAAGAGTCGAGAGGTGACTATCACCGACCCTTCTTTCACTGCCAACATGCTGTCCGCCAATGTGACCGCCGCGTCAGGTGTCACCGCGCCGTGGTGGATCACGGTTGTCTACAGTCCGTCGCGCGATGACGCCGCCAAGATCGCATTCCTCCAGGAACTCCGCGATGCACGCGTCGAGTGCCCTGGCCCGTGGATGCTGTGTGGCGATTTCAACCTTGTGTATCGGGATGAAGACAAGAACAATGACAATGTCAACCGCCGCATGATGGGCCGTTTCCGCCGCGTGATCAATGACCTTACACTCAAGGAGGTTTACCTCAATGGGCGCCGGTACACGTGGTCTAACGAGCAAACGCCCCCGACGCTCGTCCGTCTTGATCGAGTGCTCTGCACCTTAGACTGGGAGGAGCTACACGGCGAGTGCCATTTGTGCGGCCTCACCTCGGTTGTCTCCGACCACAGCCCCCAGCTGCTGGATTGCGCCCCGACACCACCGACACATCGCCGGTTCCACTTCGAGGACTATTGGACGCGACTCGATGGCTTTCAAGACGTGGTTGCGGAAGCATGAACCTCTGTCCATGATGTGGATCCCTTTCGGCGCCTTATGCTGCGCCTGCAAGCCACCGCACGAAGACTCACTAGCTGGAGCTCGAAAACCGTCGGGAACGTGTGCCTCAAGCTCGCCATTTCCCGCGAAATCCTCCTCAGGCTGGACACGACGCAGGAGAACAGAGCTCTGTCACCGCACAAGGATTGGCCACGCCGGCAGATCAAGGCGTCGTATCTTGGTCTCGCGTCCCTCGAGCGCACCATGGCCCGACAGCGTGCACGCGTCGCGTTCCTTAAAGATGGCGACGCGAACACGTCGTTCTACCATAGACAGTGCACGTACCGCAAGCAGAAGACCTGGGTGCACAGCTTGACTGTGGGTGACACGGTGTCACCGTCCCGTGCGACATGGCCGCCGTGACGTTTGAGCACTTCGACGGCATGCTTGGCTCTGACGTGTCCCGAGACTGCACGCTTGACCTGTCACAGCTGATGGAGCCAACCAATCTCGAGGAACTTGACGCGCCCTTTGGTGTCGAAGAAATTTGGCAGGCCATCAAGCGTCTCCCCGCGCGCAAGGCGCCAGGCCCCGATGGATTCACGGCCGAATTCCTCCGCGCTTACTGGATCACCGTGAAACAAGATTTCGCCGACGTGTTCCAGCAGCTATATGACATGTGCGGGAGGGGTTTCAGCTGCCTGAACCAGGCGCTGCTCACTCTGATCCCCAAGCGCGAGGACGCCCGCGGACTTGGCGATTTCAGGCCCATAAGCCTCATCCACCTCGTCGCCAAGATATGCGCGAAGGT
The DNA here is from genome assembly GCA_947311845.1 of Poa pratensis. Taxonomy (NCBI): domain Eukaryota; kingdom Viridiplantae; phylum Streptophyta; class Magnoliopsida; order Poales; family Poaceae; genus Poa; species Poa pratensis. The sequence goes on along the minus strand of CAMZMU010000113.1, from coordinate 5,981,315 downwards.
TCTCTCCTTGCGCCTCGCACCGAAGCTCGACGGCCTGGTCAGTGCCAACCATAACGCGTTCCTCCCGGGATGAAGCCTCCACGACAACTTCGTCCTCGTTCGGCAATCCGCGCGCTTACTACATCAGCTCGGTGCCCCACGAGTGCTGCTCAAGCTCGACCTAGCTCGCGCATTCGACTCCGTCAACTGGCCGTTCCTCTTTGAGGTGCTCCGCCAGTACGGGTTCGGCGATCGCTTCCTCAATTTGCTGGCCATCCTCCACTCCTCGGCGAGCACCAAGGTGCTCCTCAATGGCGACCCCGGGCCGCCAATTTGGCATCGACGCAGGCTGCGCCAAGGCGACCCGCAGCTGTTCGTGCCGGCCGTGGACACCCTCGGCCGGATTCTTCACCGCGTGACCCGGCTGGGTATTCTCCAGTAGCTCCACCCCCGCCGTGCGATCCCTGTCGTCTCGCTCTACGCGGACGACATGATCCTCTTTTGCCACCCCACGGCGGATGACATTACGGCGATCAGGGACATCTTACAGCTCTTTGGAAGAGCCTCGGGCCTCCGGGTCAACTTCCACAAGAGCTCCGCCACCCTCCTTCGCTCCGACGTCGATGATGTTGCGCCCGCCGTCGACCTGATTGGATGCCCAATTGTGGAGCTGCCCATGACCTACCTGGGCATCCCTCTCATGATTCGGCGCCCAGCCACGGCTCAGCTGCAAGCCATCGTCGACAAAACCGCCGCGAAGCTCCCCACCTGGAAGGCGCACTTGATGAACAAGTCTGGCCGCCTCGCATTTGTCAAGGCAGTACTCGGTGCGATCCCAATACACCAGCTTCTCGTCCTCGCGCCGTCGAAGAAAACCCTAAAGGCGTTGGAGAAGTTACAGAGAGGCTTCCTGTGGGCGGGGCGCGCTAAGGCCAACGGCGGCAACTGCCATGTCAACTGGCGGCGCGTCGCTAGGCACATCTCGCTGGGAGGCCTTGGCGTGCACGATCTGGAAAGCACGGGTCTGGCCTTACGGACTCGTTGGCTCTGGCTCAGCCACACTGACACGAACAGAGCATGGTCCGGCCTCGACTTGCAGTTCTCCCAGGACGAGCACGCCTTCTTCTTCGCGGCCACGACGATGGAGATCGGTAGCGGACAGCAAGCCTTGTTTTCGGAGGACCGATGGATCGGAGGAAAATCCACCGCGAGCTTGCGCCGCAATTGTATGCCTGCATCCCCAAGCGACGCCGCAAGCGGCGGACCGTGGTGGATGGCTTGGACGCCAACCGTTGGGCGCGTGACATCCAGGGTACCATCGACATATAGGAGATCGGGCAATATCTCCTGCTCTGGCACAAGATCGCGCACACGACTCTCTCCACTGAGCCCGACCGCCTGCGCTGGATGCTGAACGCGCGCGGCACCTACACCGCGAACTTGTCCTACCTGGCAACGTTTCATGGCTCCATCACCTGCGATGCTTGGAAGCTGACTTGGAAGAGTTGGGCTCCGCCGCGCGTCAAGTTCTTCCACTGGCTCGCCAACCTCGACCGATGTTGGACTGCAGACCGACTTGCTCGCCGTGGACTTGAACACCCGCCGTGATGTCCCCTGTGTGACCAGGAGCCTGAGACGATGCGTCACCTCCTCCTTGCCTGCCCCTTTTCTAGGAAGATATGGTACAAGGTGCTCGCTTGGCTCAGACTGACCTGTCGCCCTCCGGAGAACGAGGACTCGCTCAACACCTGGTGGTGCTCCACACGGCAGCTCGCCCCCAAGCCGATGCACAAGGGGCTAGCCTCCATCACCTTGCTCGTCCCCTGGATGCTGTGGAAACACCGCAACGACTGCGTGTTCGACAGAGGCCGGCCTTCTATTCGTGATCTGCTGACAAAGATCAAAGACGAAGCAGCCATTTGGGCCGGCGCCCTAGGACTTCGAGCTATCACCCCACAGACTTGGGATGTTCATTTATTAGATACTTTGCACTGTAATCGCCTCCTCGGAGGCTTGTAACCCAAACTCTACCTTTTTAATAAAATGAAACGCAAGTCTTTTGCGTTTTCTCTAAAAAGGTACGGAGGGAGTAATAGATATATTCCCCGCGCGTTGCGCCAGGAATCACTTTAAATAAGAAATTTACGTGTAAATAAAGGGATATAAAACCCATGGATAAGTAGATCCGGTTGGGTCACATACGAGCTGGTCGATAGTGTGACAAACGGTGATAAAGTAAGAGGAGTCGCGCCATTGGTGGCGAGAGCATCAACAAACATACTTGCCGATGTCGTCCGACATGGGGATGAAGTTGAAGAAGACACAACATAAACAGACATATTATCACATCTCTCCCGGTGTAGTACCACAAGACATCGAGTTTCGGAGGATTACTCTCCCAGAAAACTGTGCGCGCAGTCGGTGGGATGGAGTGGCCGAAAACAACGCAATGAGATGGAGCACCTGTGGTGTGTGAGCACGAGGTAAATGCGATATAGATTCCGGTGATAGCTAGGGTCCATGGATGCCTGTTTATATAGTGATGTTTATGTTAGATGCGGAAAGAAATTAAACACAATTAATTTTTCCGAGCAGCAAAATAAACGCAATGTACATGTGTCTAAGCCCAGCGTGGCTCGTTCACGAAACACGACGCGCTCATGGGCAAGACAAGTGGCAGAGGAGCTTGCGTGAGCCACTCCACCTCTTAGACTAGCCACAATGGAAGTATCATAGGTAGAATCATGCATACCATGTTGACAAAAAGCTGACGTGGCACTCCAATTAATGACGAGAGATGTGATACTTGTATCATAGATAGATACCATAACATAACGGATTCCAATGCAAAATAAGTCTACAACCTAATAAATGTAGTATTGTATGATACCACAAATATGTTACTACCTATTGTGGAGGTAGTAACATAGACAAGTATCATATGCATGATACTAGTATATGATACTCCCCATTGTGACTAGTCTTAGCATGTCATAGCGCACCCTCATACTCCCTCCATTCCAATAAGTAAGGTGCCATCGCTTTACGTGCTTTTTCTTTGACCAAGAATTACTCCAAATATATACGATTATTGGTATAAAATTAGCATAATTTGAAAGTTCTTTTTAATATGAATCCAACGGTACTAATTATGTAGAATATAATCAAGAAATTTTTGCTCAAATTTTTCGGTCAAAGTTCGTCTTGTAAAGCGCGTGCGCCTTATCCATTGAAACAGAGATAGTATATAAGAAGGTCCAACTCTCTAAACTAATAATGTTGGACTAAAATTTAGTCAGACTTCCTGTCATACATGAATGGCCCTCATGATTTAGGTTGCGCGGGACTAAAATTTAGTGCCACCTCTTGTAGCTCATGAACTAGAAATGTGCACTGATCTTTTTTTTTTTACAAAAGGGTGCTGATCCCGGCCTCTGCATCAAGTGATGCACACAACCTTATGCAATTATTCAACAACACCTTACAAGAGGAATACAAAGATCAACCCGAAGCGAACCACCAAACTAGCGACAGCTCGCTACACCTACAACACGGATCAAGGGGTGGCCAAGAACAGGGCCGAATACTCTGACAACACACCAATGCACATCATCAAAAATCGAAGGCCACACCAAGCCGCCCGATGGAGAACAAGGGGCACAACCAGTCCAGCAGACCCTCAGCGGCGCCGATGCACCCGCTACAGAAGTCGCCGCCACCGTCTTCCTAAAACCCATCATCTCTTCAGGACAGGGACCAAAGTATTAACCTTGCCAGGCATGTTGCCGACGTCGCCACGACGCCAGACAACATATCCGATCTGCGCGCTACCATCATCACATGTCCAGCACCGAGACTCCGCTGCGTCGCGTCACCGAGACTTGCCATCGTCGATGTGTTAGATGCCTCGCCACACCACCTCCTGGCCCTCCCAGCCAGCCTGATCCAAAATTGATGCCCTCAAGAGGGAGAACGGCGTAGAACGTCGTCATCGTCCGATCCGGTTGATCCGGATCCAGGGTTTCCCCCTGATCAGTCCGAGCAAGGGACGAGAGCTGCACTGACAATGCCTTCAACAAGGGAGCGATGTTTGCACGATGCCATCATCCGCCATGACCGTAGTCGGCTCGGTTTTCACCGGCAGTCCCACCGAACCGACCTCGAAGCTGACTGATCCATGCGGATCGCGCCATGGAGACGTACGCAGCCGCCGGAACACTGGCAGAGGCTCTCCAGCAGCCCTCAACGGCCCTCAACGCGCCACCGGCTAGCAAAAAGCCACGTAGGCGACGGATCTGAGCAGGGATCAGATCCACAACCCACCACCACCCACCACGAGAGCAGCCACCGGAGACCTTAGCCCCCTGCTGCTGACGACACGCATGGTAGAGATGGTTGCCGCCGCATGGCCGAGGAACGCCGCCTCGACCCCCGCCTGTTGGCAACTCGAAGGGCACCGCCCCAGCCGCACCCGAGAGCCGCCGCTGCGACCCCTACCCAGACGCCTTGGGAACCGGGCCCACCGCCATCGCGGCCAAACGTCGGCGGCAGCGGTGGAAGGAACTGCACCTTGCGAGAAGCTGGCGGCGATAGGGTTTGGGCCCCTTGCGTCGCCCTGGGGAGCAACGCGAAGGGGTGTAGTAGATCTAAGTCTAGAGTTATGTGCATTGATCTTGAGTGAGTGGTAGAAGACCCTCCTACGATAAATCTCAATCACACTCCCTTGAGAGTGTACTCCTACTGTTATATACACGTCAATAAATACGCCTCCTAGTGCACATGGTTCCACCAGCGGTTATGGGGAAGATATTGGGTTGCGTGCACGGAAATTAAAATTTTCGTCCAACATATTGCGCAACATGCCAAGATCTACTATGAAGATACATGCGAATATGAAGATCCAAAGATCTAGATTGAATACGTTACCAACACCGAAGTTCCGGAAGAAGTGTTGATGACGTAGTTGATGTAGCCTGTCGCCGTCTCCCTCAACCAAGCCTGGCAGAGAGATTCCGACGCCTCCTCCTCTTGCCTTGTCACCTTGATCCAGCAGAGTGAGGGTCAACCATTAAGATCAACGGATCACCCCTCCGAGAGCTTGCACGCGTACGCCGGGAAAGGTTCAGCAGGGCTTCGCCGTCCAAGCTTGAAGCACTACTGGTGTATATGAAGGTGGAGATCTCAACACATGAGAAGGAGAGAGAGAGAGAGATTAGATCTAGTCTAATCGGATAGGTAGCCTCTAATTAGAGGTTCCTCTAATCCAATGTAACAGCCCAAAGTTTGAGAACCTAAAAACTTGAGTAAATTTTTCGCTTTTCTTTCCTCTCATGCATCTTGGCATCCATGCATAATCATGTCTCCTTTGAGTTAATACAACAGTTGCATGGAAATGATGTTGAGTTGTTAAACAAAAGTTTGCAAATAAACATATTTGTCAAGGAAGTTCCAAGAGTACAAAATTAATATTTTGCACTTGCTTTAAAATCACTAGGGTATTCTTCAAGTTTTCAAATTACCAAAAAAATCCCTAGGCATCCCTTCCTAAACAAATGTGGTCCAAACTATTTATTTTGAGACACCAAAATTTGTGGAGCTTCTACAGGCTAAGGGGAGCCTCCCCAAATTTTGTCATAATTTTTGAAGATGTTTAAGTGCCTCAATTAAATGACTAAAGTCACAGGTTTTTAAAATTAAAACTAAAAAGGACTTGTTTGTGATGGAAACAGATATTCCAGGGGGCTTTCCGCAAAACCAGCTTCTTCCTCCTATAGCGACCGAGGAGCTCTGCTCGCGCCGCATCATCTCGTCGCCGGGCCCTCCTCTGCCCGTGCTCCTCCTGCCGCGCCGTGCTGGAGAGGACCACCCCGTGGCAGCTCTCTCTCTCTCCCCCTCGAAATATCTGCCCCCTCCTCTCTACACTTCTCTCCCGCGAGGAAACTGAGCTCGACGGCCGCCGCAGTTGACTGCCGCTCCCCGCCGCTGTAGTCCACGCCGAGCACCGCCGTTTGGGGCAAAAGCTCCGCCTCGTCTCCCTCTGCCTCCTCGCGGAAGTAATCGATGCGGGAGGGCCGCAATCGCCGCCGCTGTCTGTTTCCTTCTCCGACCCCGACCACCGCGTCCGAGCTCGTCGCCGTCGCTCCGGTCCGTCTCCGACGTCGCCGTCTTCTCCAACGCGCCTAGGGTGAGCTGGCGAACCTCCCCACTGACTCCGTTCCTCCCTCGCTCTCTGAGTCACCGTCGCACCAGCACGTCACCGTCGCAGTTGCCGCGCGTGTGCGAGCGCCGCTCGAGTCTCTGCGTCGGATATTCCGAAACCAAGAAAATCGGAATATCCGAAGTACTCCAGTGCAAATGGACTTTTAGTCCTTAGTGAAAATTGAGACAGTTGTGTCGATCGGATATTCCGGTTTTGCAAAATTCGGAAAATCTGAAATTAACCAGTATGTCCAGACACTGTTCCAGTTAAGGTCCTTAGCCGTTTTTTCGAGCCCGATGGATCGGATAATCCGATTCTGACAACATCGGATAATCCGATTAGCCTTTTTTAGATGTATTACAAATACTTTCAGTTCCTTTTTAATTTGGTTACACGAATGTGTTAATCACCTAAACCTTGCATCTGCACCTGATCGTGTCATTTCATCTGCAAGTTAACCCTAGGGTTTTAACTACCTTAATCAACAAGTAAATATGTTACATTACTTAACTCCACGGCGTATTCGAGATGTGCCCCCTTGCGCATCCGAACTCCATTTAATTTGAATAGAGGAATCATCCTCCTCTCAGGGATTTAAAATGTCATGTCATCAGGTGTTTGCGCATTGCATTTGTGAAGCATGTGTGGTGATTGATTGTTTTATGCTTCGATAGATCAAGCAACCGGGGTTACACCGCAGTACCCCGACGATCCGTACTACCAGCACCCTGAACAAGGCAAGCGTAATCCCCCCTCTGAGCATATCTTATCCTATATTTCCGCAAATATTTTCTCCACTATAATATTGCATGCGGTTCCAAATGTCAATTTGCTTGGATTAGAGTATCCTATAGTTGCATTAAGTTTCCGATGCCATTACCTGTTTCCCTCCTATTATCCATAGGATTGTATTGTTGGCCTGAGATACTTAACTATGCAATGTTGATGCTTAGCCATGCTTAGTTAAATGCTTGTCGTCCGATGGATATTTCATGTTGGAAACAGTGATGAAATGTCGGATGATGGTGGAGAATTGTGGTGACAGGTAATGAAATGCTTAAAGGTGGGGATGAGAGGCCACTTGGTATGGTGGTGCTTTGTCTCACTCTCGCCGCCTAGGTGCGAGTTCTTTACCTCTTGAACCAAGAATGAGCGCGCTTCCTTTCGGTGGGGTATATGGAGCCCTCGTCGACCGACTAACTTGTGAAGGGCTAGCCGAGGGTCCTCTAGTTCGGGCTTCCATTTGCGCGTGCGTTGAGATGGTGGCCAAGACTGAGATGAGGATGGTGGTGTCAGGAAAATAAGTGGCCGCGGGACAGGGTGTGGAGGCACTGAACCTGTCCTACCGCCACTGATGATCCTGGGTTAGTCTCAAGCAAGGTAAAGGTTGTAACCGTTCCCACTCAGCCGGCTTTCCCCGGAAGAGAGCTAAGCGTAGGCAATGAGCCGGGCGGTACCGAAGGTAAACACAGTGCACCCCTGCAGGGTTAAATCTTTTCGAAAAGCCGTGTCCACGGTTACGGACGACTTGGGAAAGGACGATAAGATCATAGAATAACTTGAACGGAATGATTAAAACCTGGGTACTAAAGGTACCACTCAAGAATGCAAGGTTAGCTTCCTCGAGGGTGATTCGGGGAGGTGCCTTTGTAGAACAGGTACAGTGGTTGATGGTGGTTGATGATGAGAAAGGTGATCAAAGAAAAGAGTTACTTCTTACCCCTTTTAAAATATTCTGATTAGTCGATGCCATGGAGTTATGTTTTCATAAATAAAATCAGCTTTATGCAAAACAGCCATAAAACTTTGAAAGCCTCATCGAGCTAAAGCTCTATATTTAATCTTGCGAGTTCGTCGAACTCAACGTCGTTTGTTTTGTTTCAGAGGAGGACTTCACCGACCTCGAAGGTGGGTTCTTTGTGGACGTCGACGAGTAGTCTGGGGTTCCCAGGTGGCAGCTTGGGACATCCCGGAACAGCTGGCGCTGGAATGTTTATCTGTAGGCCTCTTAGGCCATAATTTGGATCTTGTTGTTTAGAACAACTTAATTCGCTTCCGCATGTTGTAATGTTGGGTCTGTGACCTCTGGTTGTAATTTGCTATCTTTCTCTATTATAAGAGTTGAACTATAATGCTTTGAGTCGTAGAGTCTGTGATGTGCCAGTTGTTCCACAAGTCTTGATCTCTCTATTATGCATTGATAGTTGTGCCTGTGTTAAGGCATCAATCGGGGTGTTGCGTTGCCGATGATCAATTCCGAGCAACGCCTGCCAAAGGTTTTGGCCGGGGATTGGTAAACCCGTAACCTCCGGTTGTATCGCTTAACCGGTGACACACAGCATCACTGTATAGCAGTCGGGTCGGGGCGCCACAAGTTGGTATCAGAGCAGTACTGCCTGTAGGAAACCCTTCTACTGGTCGACGTTGAGTCTAGTGTTTGTGAAAATATTTTTAACCTAAAAATGAGTTGTGAAAACCATCTTAGGATTCTTTTTACTCCTTATCTGGTTACATCTAATCTCGGAGCAATCTTACCTCGATTTGAGTTAAAGTTTTACTTCTCATCTGTTACTTCAATGATTAGTATCACGGGTTGGGTTCTACCTTTAGTGTTATGTGTCCGGTTGCTCCCGCTGCGTTGCAATCCAAATCAACTCAGATGTTTCTACCGAGTCTGATCACTTATTCCGTTGGGTTTTAACCCAAGGACTTGAACAGAAGGTCCCGGATTGTGCCAACTAGAGTGTGTTGAATCACGTGGTTTCTTAACTATTTGAATCCCACGCTAGTAGTACATGATGCTGATCTTTGACCCAAGTTCTATCTTGTTGATCCCTTGTTAGTTGTTACACAATGTATTATCGTCCCTAGTCTGTGTACTTGAGTAGACGCTAATGCTATTGTTTCAACCATTCGGAGGAAGATACTAACTGTGTCATTGTAAATTTCCAGAATGGCTCGAGGAGGCCGTGGTAACCACAATGATGAGGAACCACCGCCACCACCCTCGATGGCTCAGGTCTTGATGGCCATTGAGGAGAACCGCGGGCGCAATGAGCGTTGCTTGAGCAGTTGGTGCAGCAGAATGCACAGAGGAATGGCTGCAACACTCTCACTGAGTTCCTGCGCTCGCAGCCACCCACCTTTGCTGATGCTAAGGAGCCACTGGAAGCTGATGATTGGCTTCGTGCTCTTGGAGCGCAAGTTCTCCGCGCTGCATGTCCCAGTGGCCGAGCAAGTCAACTTCGCCACCTACCTCTTGGTTGGTGCGGCTGGCTGTTGGTGGGAGCCATGTGGCATTGTTCCCGGCCAACCATGTCTTCACTTGGGCAGATTTCCGCACTGCCTTCCGTGCGGCTTACATCCCTCAGCCGATCATGGATTTGAAGAGGAGGGAGTTCCTGGATTTGCAACAGGGACGTATGGACCTCCGCACTTATGGTTGTGAATTCAACCATCTCTCTCGTTACGCCCCAAGGGACGTGACCACTGATGCTGACAAGCAAGAGCTGTTCCGCAAGGGTCTTGCGCCGCAGCTCCGCTATGAGTTCTGCCCTTCAAGTTCCAGACCTACCAGGAGCTGTTCAACCAGGCTCTTACTCTTGAGCAGGGAAGGAAGGAACTCGAGGCTTCCAAGAGGCCAGCACACGGGGACCACCAGAGTTCCTCGGGTTCTGAGAGCAAGAAGCGCAGGGTGTTTGTTCCCTACAGCGCTGTGCCGCGTGCTCCATTCATGCCGAGGGCCGCGGGATACAGGCCACCACCTCCGCGCCCCACTACTTCGACACTTGGGTCGAGCGGAGTGGGTATCGTCCTCAGCTACCTGCTCCACCTGGACTCACCTGCTACACCTGTGGCCAGGCTGGCCACTACTCCAGGGAGTGCCCCCAGAAGGCACCTATCACGGGAACTCCTGCACGAGCCCCTGCCACTCCAGCTGGCAAGGCTGGACCTATTGTGCGTGGTCGCCTGAACCACGTCTCTGCTGAAGAAGCTGAAGAGGACCCCGGCGTCCTTATGGGTGAGTTACGAATCAACAACAATTCAGCTACAGTTTTGTTTGATTCTGGAGCATCGCATTCATTCATATCATAGCTTTTGCAAAAGACCACATACCGTTCGAGAAAATGAGCGTCCCTTGGTGATCTCCACTCCTGGCTCCAAATGGCAAACCGATGGGGTTACTCCTGAGGTCCAGATTAATAGGTTACTCCTTTCCTTTGCTTTGGTAGCTCTGAGTCAAGTGGCATTGATGTCATACTGGGCATGAACTGGCTATCCAAATACCGGGCTAATCTCGACTGTGCTGCAAGACCATCACTGTGACCACTTCTTCCGGTGACATTGTGAGTATTGGTCTGCACTATCAAGACCTCCGCCTCCATCATTCCCAATCCCCGAGATCCCCTTGCTTTATGGAAGGCTCCCCTCCTGAAATCATGAAATACACGTGGTGTGTGACTTCCCGGATGTGTTCCCGGAAGAATTGCCTGGCATGCCACCTGATCGAAGTGTGGAGTTTGTCATAGATCTGCTTCCCGGTACTGCTCCGATTTCCAAGAAGCCCTACCGTATGCCGGTGGAAGAGTTGGCTCTGTTGAAAGAGCAAATTGATCAGCTGTTAGCGAAGGATTTCATTCAGCCTAGCAGTTCACCTTGGGGTTGTCCGGTACTCTTTGTCAAGAAGAGGGATTCTACCGTGCCTCGTCTAGTCTCTGACTATAGACCGTTGAATGCGGTGACAATCAAGAACAAGTATCCTATTCCCCATCAATGATCTGTTGGATCAGTTAGCTGGTGCAACAGTATTCTCCAAGATGGATCTGAGGTCAGGATACCATCAGATCAAGATCAGAAAGGAGGATATCCAAAGACGGCATTTGTTACTCGTTATGGCTCATATGAGTATACCGTCATGTCCTTTGGTCTCACCAATGCTCCAGCTACTTTCATGAGGCTCATGAACTCCATCTTCATGGATTATCTTGACAAGTTTGTCGTCATTTACATCGATGACATCCTCGTTTATTCCAAAACCGATGAAGAGCATGCCGAACATCTTCGGTTGGTTCTGACACGACTTCGAGAACACCGCCTCTATGCCAAGTTCTCCAAGTGTGAGTTTGGTTGGATAATCTTGTCTTCCTTGGTCATGTGATATCCGCTAATGGTGTGGCTGTCATTCCCGACAAGATTCAGTCCATTTGGATTGGAAAACTCCAATGTCAGTCAAGGACATTCGTAGCTTTCTCGGATTGGCAGGTTACTACCGCCGATTCATCGAAGGTTTCTCCAAGATAGCCAAGGCTCTGACTGACCTTCTCAAGAAGGATAAAAGTTCGTATGGACGGACAAGCTGAAGAGAGCTTCAAAACACTGAAAGCCAAACTCACGTCCGCTCCTGTGCTTGTCCTGCCGGACACAAGCAAGGATTTCGTCGTCTTCTGTGACGCCTCTCTGCAAGGCTTGGGTTGTGTATAATGCAAGATGGCCATGTGGTGGCATATGCTTCCGCCAATTGAAGCCGCATGAGCACAACTACCCAACTCATGATCTAGAACTTGCCGCGGTGGTCTATGCTTTGAAGCAATGGAGACCATACCTGTTTGGTAACCGTTGCGAGATTTTCTCGGATCACAAGAGTCTGAAGTACCTCTTCACCCAGCCGGATTTAAATCTCAGGCAAAGGCGTTGGTTGGAGTTAATCAAGGACTATGATGTGAGTCTGAACTATCAACCCGGCAAAGCAAACGTCGTGGCTGACGCGCTGAGTCGGAAGTCTATTGCAACAATCTGATGATTGAGAAGGCTCAACCTGCTCTTCATGAAGAGTTTGCCCGTTTGAACCTGGAAATTGTTCCCTCTGGCTACCTTGCAAATCTGGAGATCAAAGCTACTCTTGTAGACCAGATTAAGGATGCTCAGAAGCTGGATGAGGGTATCCTGAATATCAAGAAGAACATTGCTAGCGGAAAGGCCAAATGTTTCTCGGAAGATGAATCCGGAGTTGTTTATTTTGGTGACCGTCTGGTAGTGCCAAAGAACCGAATTTGAGGGAGCTGATCCTCCAAGAAGCTCATGAATCTCCTCTCTCTATTCATCCCGGTAGTACCAAAATGTACCAAGACCTTCGACCACAATTCTGGTGGACTCGGATGAAACGAGAAATTGCCAAGTATGTTGCTGAATGCGACACCTGTCGACGGGTAAAGGCTGAACATCAAAGGCCTGCCGGCACTCTCCGCCCTATTGCAGTCCCCGAGTGGAAATGGGATGAAATTGGTATGGACTTCATCACCGGGTTTCCCAGATCTCAAAAGGGCAACAATGCAATCTGGGTAATCATTGATCGACTGTCCAAGGTTGCTCACTTCCTACCAGTCCGTGATGATATACGGGCAAGTCAACTTGCTGACTTATATATGGCTCGTATTGTTCCATTGCATGGGGTCCCTCTGAGGATCATATCGGACCGTGGAAGTATCTTTGTATCCAAGTTCTGGCAGAGTTTCCAAACTGCTATGGGGTCCCGTCTCAATTTCAGTACCGCCTACCATCCTCAAACTGATGGTCAGACCGAAAGAGTGAACCAAGTTTGGAAGACATGCTTCGAGCATGTGTAATCTCTTTTGGCAAGGGTTGGGAAAAGTATCTCCCTTTCGCGGAGTTCTCCTACAACAATAGCTATCAAGCTAGTCTGGGCATGGCTCCATTCGAGGTTCTATATGGAAGAAAATGCCGCACTCCGCTAAATTGGTCCGAGACCGGAGAGAGGGCACTCTTTGGTCCGGATGTGATCAATGAAGCTGAGGAGAAGGTTAGAATCATAAGAGAGAATCTGAAGATTGCTCAGTTAGGTAGAAGAGCTACTATGATAAGCACCATCAGGAGATTCACTATGAAATTGGTGATAAAGCTTATCTCCGCGTCTCTCCCCTTCGTGGCGTTCGCCGCTTCGGTAAAAAAGGGAAATTGGCCCCTCGCTATGTTGGCCCTTTCACCGTTCTGGCCAAGCGAGGAGATCTTTCTTATCAATTGGATTTACCGGTCATATTCCCAAATGTACATGATGTGTTTCATGTCTCCCAACTTCGCCGGTGTTTTAAAGATCCTATCCATGGGGTCAATCATGAGGAGCTAGATCTCCAGGAAGATCTCATATCGCGAGCATCCTATCCGTGTCCTAGATGAAGCCGAAAGAAAGACCCGTAACAAGACTACCAAGTTCCTCAAAGTTCAGAGGTCTCACCATTCCGAGGAGGAAGCAACTTGGGAAAGGGAGTCTAGTCTTCGTGGGGAGTATCCCGACTTCTTTCCGCAATCTTAGAATATCGGGATGAGATTCCTGTAAGGGTGGTAGAATTGTAACAGCCCACAGTTTGAGAACCTAAAAACCTGAGTAAATTTTTCACTTTTCTTTCCTCTCATGCATCATGGCATCCATGCATAATCATGTCTCCTTTGAGTTAATACAACAGTTGCATGGAAATGATGTTGAGTTGTTAAACAAAAGTTTGCAAATAAACATATTTGTCAAGGAAGTTCCAAGAGTACAAAATTAATATTTTGCACTTGCTTTAAAATCACTAGGGTATTCTTCAAGTTTTCAAATTACCAAAAAAATCCCTAGGCATCCCTTCCTAAACAAATCTGGTCCAAACTATTTTATTTTGAGACACCAAAATTTGTGGAGCTTCTACAGGCTAAGGGGAGCGTCCCCAAATTTTGTCATAATTTTTGAAGATGTTTAAGTGACTCAATTAAATGACTAAAGTCATAGGTTTTTAAAATTAAAACTGAAAAGGACTTGTTTGTGATGGAAACAAATATTCCAGGGGCTCGCGCCGCACCATCTCGTCGCCGCGCCCTCCTCTGCCCGTGCTCCTCCTGCCGCGCCGTGCTGTAGAGGACCACCCCGTGGCAGCTCTCTCTCTCCCCTCGAAATATCTGCCCCCCTCTCTACACTTCTCTCCCGCGAGGAAACCGAGCTCGACGGCCGCCGCAGTTGACCGCCGCTCCCCGCCACTGTAGTCCACGCCGAGCACCGCCGTTTGGGGCAAAAGCTCCGCCTCATCTCCCTCTTCCTCCTCGCGGAAGTAATCGACGCGGGAGGGCCGCAATCGCCGCCGCTGTACGTTTCCTTCTCTGACCCCGACCACCGCGTCCGAGCTTGTCGCCGTCGCTCCGGTCCGTCTCCGACCTCGCCGTCTTCTCCAACGCGCCTAGGGTGAGTTGGCGAACCTCCCCACTGACTCCGTTCCTCCCCTTGCTCTCTCAGTCGCCGTCGCACCAGCACGTCGCCGTCGCAGTTGCCGCGCGTGTGCGAGCGCCGCTTGAGTCTCTGCGTCGGATATTCCGAAACCAAGAAAATCGAAATATCCGAAGTACTCCAGTGCAAATGGACTTTTAGTCCTTAGCGAAAATTGAGACAGTTGTGTCGATCGGATATTCCGGTTTTGCAAAATTCGGAAAATCCGAAATTAACCAGTATGTCCAGACCACTGTTCCAGTTAAGGTCCTTAGCCGTTTTTTCGAGCCCGATGGATCGGATAATCCGATTCTGACAACATCGGATAATCCGATTAGCCTTTTTCAGATGTATTACAAATACTTTCAGTTCCTTTTTAATTTGGTTACAAGAATGTGTTAATCACCTAAACCTTGCATCTGCACCTGATCATGTCATTTCATCTGCAAGTTAACCCTAGGGTTTCAACTACTTTAATAAACAAGTAAATATGTTACATTACTTAACTCCATGGCGTATTCGAGATGTGCCCCCTTGCGCATCCGAACTCCATTTAATTTGAATAGTGGAATCATCCTCCTCTCGGAAATTTAAAATGTCATGTCATCAGGTGTTTGCGCATTGCATTTGTGAAGCATGTGTGGTGATTGATTGTTTCTTCCCGTGTTTTATGCTTCGATAGATCAAGCAGTCGGGGTTACACCGCAGTACCCCGACGATCTGTACTACCAGCACCCTGAACAAGGCAAGCTTAATCCCCCCTCTGAGCATATCTTATCCTATATTTCCGCAAATATTTTCTCCACTATAATATTGCATGCGGTTCCAAATGTCAATTTGCTTGGATTAGAGTATCCTATAGTTGCATTAAGTTTCCGATGCCATTACCTGTTTCCCCTCCTATTATCCATAGGATTGTATTGTTGGCCTGAGATACTTAACTATGCAATGTTGATGCTTAGCCATGCTTAGTTAAATGCTTGGTCTTCCGATGGATATTTCATGTTGGAAACAGTTGATGAAAGGTCCGGAAGATGGTGGAGAATTTGTGGTGACAGGTAATGAAATGCTTAAAGGTGGGGATGAGAGGCCACTTGGTATGGTGGTGCTTTGTCTCACTCTCGCAGCCTAGGTGCGAGTTATTTACCTCTTGAACCAAGAATGAGCGCGCTTCCTTTCGGTGGGGTATATGGAGCCCTCGTCGACCGACTAACTTGTGAAGGGCTAGCCGAGGATCCTCTAGTTCGGGCTTCCATTTGCGCATGCGTTGAGATGGTGGCCAAGACTGAGATGAGGATGGTGGTGTCAGGAAAATAAGTGGCCGCGGGACAGGGTGTGGGAGACACTGAACCTGTCCTACCGCCACTGATGATCCTGGGTTAGTCTCAAGCAAGGTAAAGGTTGTAACCGTTCCCACTCAGCCGGCTTTCCCCGGAAGAGAGCTAAGCGCAGGCAATGATCCGGGCGGTACCGAAGGTAAACACAGTGCACCCTTACAGGGTTAAATCTTTTCGAAAAGACGTGTCCACGGTTACGGACGACTTGGGAAAGGACGATAAGACCATAGAATAACCTGAACGGAATGATTAAAACCTGGGTACTAAAGGTACCACTCAAGATTGCCAGGTTAGCTTCCTCGAGGGTAAGTCGGGGAGGTGCCTTTGTAGAACAGGTACCGTGGTTGATGGTGGTTAATGCTGAGAAAGGTGATTAGAAGACAAGAGTACTTCTTACCCCCTTTTACAAATATTCTGATTAGTCGATGCCATGGAGTTATGTTTTCATAAATAAAATCAGCTTTATGCAAAACAGCCATAAAACTTTGAAAGCCTCATCGAGCTAAAGCTCTATCTTGCGAGTTCGTCGAACTCAACGTCGTTTGTTTTGTTTCAGAGGAGGACTTCACCGACCTCGAAGGTGGGTTCTTTGTGGATGTCGACGAGTAGTCTGGGGTTCTCAGGTGGCAGTTTGGGACATCCCGGAACAGCTGGCGCTGGAATGTTTATCTGTAGGCCTCTTAGGCCATAATTTGGTTCTTGTTGTTTAGAACAACCTAATTCGCTTCCGCATGTTGTAATGTTGGGTATGTGACCTCTGGTTGTAATTTGCTATCTTTCTCTATTATTAAGAGTTGAACTATAATTCTTTGAGTCGTAGAGTCTGTGATGTGCCAGTTGTTCCACAAGTCTTGATCTCTCTATTATGCATTGATAGTTGTGCCTGTGTTAGGGCTTCAATCAGGGTGTTGCGTTGCCGATGATCAATTCCGAGCAACGCCTGCCAAATGTTTTGGCTGGGGATTGGTAAACCCGTAACCTCCGGTTGTATCGCCTAACCGGTGACACACAGCATCCGTGTATAGCAGTCGGGTCGGGGCGCCACATCCAACTAGAAGAGCTCTAAACTTGAGAGACAATTGTGTGTCTATTGTGTTTCTTGTGTGTCCTCCAAATAGGAGGGGGTGGGGTTTATATAGATGGCCCAAGGGGTGGAGGGACTTGGGGAAGGGGAAAACTTTCTCCTTGTTCAAGTCAACTTGGGCAAGGGGAAAGTCCCCTAGCCCAATTCGGTTTGGGAGGAGGAGTTGGAGTGGGACTCCAACTCCCCTCCCCCACCGCCTCTTCCACCGGCCACCTTGGCCACCGCCAATGAATAATTAATTGTTATTTGAATATTTCCTTTTACATAATATTTCACTGAATTAATTACCTATCATATAAAACACTTTTATATGATCCGGGACACCAATGTCCGCCGACAAAATACCCCGGATAAATATTTCCTTCATATATAAACCCTTGGAATAAATCCGACCGTGATAGCAACTTCTATCACAATAGAATCTCTCTGATATTTCCATATCTATCACGCAGACACTCTTCCGGTGATACTCTCCATGTTCCAGACTAACCATAATACACAACTAACCAATCCTAGTTTAAGCGTGTCCACCCTACAGGTTCGATAACGTGTAGCTATAATTGGATGTCTCCATCCAATCACCGGCCAGGGTCAGATCCAGGGACGACCTGAAGAACTGCTACCGTTATGCGAAGACACTCTGTTGAACCTGCTGGCTATTTAATATATCATTCCCATTACTCGCGATACCAAAACTTCACCCAAGATATAGATCTGTGGATGTCACCATGAATCAAACATTGATTCATTACATCTTTGTCTATCTCGTTAACTGGCAAGTTACCTTTACTCGTTTCCGTATTATGATATCCCACACGGTGTAACTTCACCTTGCATTGTCTGCAAAACATATTGGATACCTTTATAATACCGAGAGGGCCCAGGGCGTATCTCTGTATTCACCGAGGAGTAATTTCCCATCTCAGAATATTAGGATATACACACACCTTGTAATCACCCAGTGACTGTCGTTTTGCTACCCAGTTATGGCCATAGCGTTGACAGTACCAAAGTAAGTCTTCCAGCGTGCATAACCCTAATAACCTCATGGTTACAGGACATGTTATATAATAACCTTTCTGTGATAAAGCTAAGGACAAAAGACAATTTAACGGAATCTCTTAGCATATCAAAACTTGGGTTACCCAGCCATATTATTATCCAATAATATGCCACTCATTGATGCTGACATAAACAATGTCCCTGACTAGGAAAGCACTGTCATCAAGCAATCAACGAATTAGACCGTAAAAGAACTAGGGTGAATTTTACGTGTTCACATTCACTACACACGCGAGTGAGCTTTCCTCTGAATCACATATCCAGAAACCACTGAAGTTATAGCATAGAGAATACAAATCATAATTTATGAATCAATTGTTTAAATTCATTGCCTTTTGGGCATACATCCAACAGTCTCCCACTTGCACAACTGGCAATGTCTAGTTTGCATAAGTTTAACATCTTGATTGATGTTTGGTGTTTCTCATGCTCACTCTTGTGTGGTAGACATATTGTCCTTTTAGTCCCATCTGGGGCTATGTGAACTTTATTCTTTTATGCACAAAGAATACCATCTTTTAAGCACAACCTTAATTGATCAAATGATCACTTGTAGCATCTGGTCATACAAGGTGAAACCTTGGTACTTTAACTAAGAACACAATTTCATTGTTTTCACAATTAGTTGTTTCTTTTGTAAAGAACCCCACCTAGTTCATTAATGAACCGACAACCTTTACTTTGGAAGTTATTACGCTCCCACTGTCTTTGCTACTTGTCTTAGCTTTCGTAATATAGCCTTATGTTTACAAACATCCCCTCGTAATGTGATTTACAGAATTTAAAAAATTCTTCAATCTATCCTTGGATTATCCTTCATACTTATCTCATAAGATTTTCCAATGTAACTCTTACATTATGAGCATTTCTCACTTTTGATCTAACTTCTTTAAAATACACCTTATGGAGAATTATCATCTTGGAGTCAATTGAACTTTTATCAAATTCAACTTGCCAACAATCAAGTTTGATTTTTTTTTTGATTCTTAAAATTTCACATCTTAAGAAATTCCTTTATGATCAAGATTTCAAATCAATTGACCATGCTCACCACCGTACGAAACAGCCATGGTTCTTGCACATGAATTTCTCTAACTTTATGAGAATTTAAAATCTCCCATGTACTTGAATAATATTCAAAACACTTTAGTGAAATTTCCGCAACATTATATCTCAACAATATATGGAAACTTCCATACATGATGCGATTATTATGTTCCAAATATATATGTCATTAATTGCTTTTAGCAACATATCATATTGTATCAAAACAAAACCATCTAATATTATATTATTCTTCAAAACCGAATAATACAAATAAGCTCCCAGTGATTTACTTGAAACTATGACTTACTTTCTTTTCCTTTGAAGTTTCAAAACAAAACTTTGTTCCTCACTTCTCATTTAATATCATTTATTCATTTGTCCTAGACAAATATCTTATTTTATGATTTCAATTTATATTCAATTAACAAAACCCTCGAGCTGTACGGAGTACACATCCTCGATCCAATTTTCCTTTGAAAGGAATATGTTTGTCAATTTCTTATATAAACTCATTATCATAAAATAACTTTTTAACCACAAAAACTATGTGATTATCATTTCGTCTAACAAAAAGGTCCTTATTGAGTTTTTCATCACTCAACAATAATGATATTAATATATGACATCTAAGTCAAAATCTATTGGGATCTATTCTAGCACATTCCTTTCTTCACTTTGTTTTAGCATATTAAGTTTCCTAGAAACTTGTATGCATCTCAATCTGGTTAAGTGAATGTTTCTTGACAAGACGTCATGCATTAAAATGCAATGACTCTCGGTATTAGTCTAAAAGACTTGTCAATTGGAATTGCTTCCGCTTGCACAACATCTGATAACTATTTCCGAAGATTCAATAATCTCTTCAAGATTCACCATCCTCCCACTGAATTCTTTAGAGGAATAAAATACCTCAAGAATCACATGTATCTTAGTGGCAATACATTGTCACTTATGTGGTGGTTTTAAAAGAGGACTTTCCAATTAATATATTGGAACAACCTTCAAAGTAATTCTTTTTATCTCCTTCCTTTAGGACCAAGTTATAATCTTTCATAAAACTTAGAGCCCAAATTATTTGTGTCCCTTCATGTTCATCTTTCTGAACAATGACACAAGCAGCAAGATAAAATTAATTCTAAGTCCTTTCAACTTCTTAGAACTGAACTTCTTTTCAAAAATTCTAAGTATCTAAAACTATCACGTTCCTTTATGTCTTTCTTTCAAAACGATGACATGAATATTCAAGAACTATTTTTGTGCTAAAACTTAGACAAGCAATAAATATACTAAATTGATTTTGTAGGAATTTATATACTGCATCCGAAATATCTTAGTAATTATTTAATCAAAACTTTGATCAAATACATGAACCGAAATAAATTTCTATTCATCATATTACTAAGACAATATTTTCTAAAACATAATTGTGTAGCTTCAAGATTTCAATAAAATATTGACTATCTCAAAACTCAACCATTATTGACTTCAGTGCCACACAAAGGTGGTGTCAACAAAATCACAACATATTTCAGAACAAATGATATTTCCATAACTTAAAAGATTTGTAACTTGATCATCCACGAAGGGATTGATCCAAAATATTCTTCAATAAACGGGGCATGAATCCCACAAAATCACAAGAGTATTTTCATCGCCAAGATTGCGACCTTATTACATAACTTGGGTAAAACCCACAAATCTTTCAAACTAAAACTTGAAAAAGTAAATTGGAGATGTCTTCATCTTGTGGATGAAACTCCATGCACCGAGCTTGACGCACATCACCGTCTTTTACTCCTCCGCCACCTTACTTGCCGCATCTCCTATATCAAGTGCATGATAAATTAGCGTTTGATACTCCAGAGTTACTAGTAAGATTGACAAATATCATTCAAAAAAGTATAACTCTTATACCTTTCTTGCCCTTAGCAAATTTCTTTTTTTTGCAGCAGGAATTTGTTGCAGTTCCTCTTCCAGTGTCCCTTTTTCTTGCAAAAGAAACACTCGGATTCCTCTTGAGCCGAGAGTGTAGCCTTCTCCAATGCCTTAGCATTTTTAGACTTCTTGGTTCTCTTCTTCTTGAACTATGTGGTTTGGGTAACCATCAAAACTTGATTGTTTTCCCTCTTCACACTAGGTTCAGCAGTTTTTAGCATTGCAAGCAGCTCATTCGGTGTCTTCTCCAACCCATTCATGTTGTAATTCATGATTTAACCGCTGTAAGACGGTGGGAGAGATGCCAACACCAAATCTATACTTAGCTCGGCTGGAATAGGAAATCCCAAAGCCTCGAGCCTAGTACCATAACCAAACATTTTGATTACATGCTCGCTCACATAGATAGTATATAAGAAGGACCAACTCTCTGAACTAATAATGTTGAACTAAAATTTAGTCAAACTTCCTGTCATACTTGAATGGCCCTCACGATTAAGGTTGCGCGGGACTAAAATTAAGTTCCACCACTTGTAGCTCATGAACTAGAAATGTGCACTGATTTTTTTTTTAGAAAAGAGGTGCGGATCCCGGCCTCTGCATCAAGTGATGCACACAACCTTATGCAATTATTCAACAACACCTTGCAAGAGGAATACAAAGATCAACCCGAAGTGAACCACCAAACTAGCGACAGCTCGCTACACCTACAACACGGATCAAGGGGGTGGCCAAGAACAGGGCCGAATACTCTGACAACACACCAATGCACATCATCAAAAAACCGAAGGCCACACCAAGCCGCCCGATGGCGAACAAGGGGCACAACGAGTCCAACAGACCCTCAGCGGCGTCGATGCACCCGCTACAGAAGTCGCCACCATCGTCTTCCTCAAACCCATCATCTCTTCAGGAAAGGGACCAAAGTATTAACCTTGCCAGGCATGTTGCTGACGTCGCCACGACGCCAGACAACATATCCGATCTGCGCGCTACCATCATCACATGTCCAGCACCGAGACTCCGCTGCGTCGTGATACGTCTCAAACGTATCTATAATTTTTGATGTTCCATGTTGATATTATACCAATTGTTACATGTTTTACATACACTTCATATCATTTTTATACATTTTCTGGGACTAACCTATTAACAAAATGCCACAGTGCCAGTTCCTGTTTTCTGCTATTTTTGTATTTCAGAAAAGTTGTTAAGGAAATATTCTCGGAGTTGGACGAAAATCAACGGAGGTCCCTATTTCACCGACTCATCCACGGAGTCCAAAGGAGAGACGGAGAAGCGCCAGGAGGCGGCCACACCTGGGGTCGGCGTGGCCCCACCTCCTGCCGCGCCGAGGGGTGGTGTGGGCCCCTCGGGTGGCTTCCGACGCCGCCCTTTCGCCTATTTATTCCTCCCATCTGGAAAACCCTAAATACTCGAGTCATATTCCACAAAAAGTTCAGAGGCGCCGCCGTCGTCAACCCTAGCTCGGGAGGGTTCTGAAGCTCTTCCCAGCACCCTGCCAGAGAGGGGAATCATCACCGGAGGGCTCTACATCGTCATACCTGCCTCCGGAGTGATGCGTGAGTAGTTCATCCTTGGACTACGGGTCCATAGCAGTAGCTAGATGGTTTTCTCTCCACTTTATGCTATCATGTTTAGATCTTGTGAGTTGCCTAACATGATCAAGATCATCTTATTGTAATGCTACATGTTGTGTTTGCTGGGATCCGATGAATATTGAATACTATGATCAAGTTGATTATTAATCTATGTTACATGCTATTTATCATCTTGCATGCTCTCCGTTACTAGTAGATGCTTTGGCCAAGTAGATGCTTGTAACTCCAAGAGGGGGTATTGCATGCTCTCCGTTACTAGTAGATGCTTTGGCCAAGTAGATGCTTGTAACTCCAAGAGGGGGTATTTATGCTAGATAGTGGGTTCATGCCTCAGTAATCTGGGCGAGTGACAGCAACATCTAAGGTTGTGGATGTGCTGTTGCCACTAGGGATAACATAACAATGCTATGTCTACGGTCATATGTATTTGTTTACATTACGCACATTACTTAATGCGATTATCCGTTGCTTGCAACTTAATACCAACGGGGGACACTGATGTTAACCTGACGGTGGATTATTAGTCATAGATGGTTGGATAACGGTCTATGTATCTTGTCGTAATGCCCAATTAAATATCATGGTAGTCATCTTGTCATTTATATGCATTGTCATGCGCTCACTATTTTATCAATTGTCCAGCTGTAATTTGTTTACCCAACATGTTATTTATCTTTATGGAGAGACACCACTAGTGAACTGTGGACCCCGGTCCATTCTTTTACACTGATAAAACCACCAACTGCAAACAATTGTTGTCTTTTACTTCCTGCAATTAAATACTATTTTCCACACCATACGTTTAATCCTTTGTTACAGCAAGCCGGGAAGATTGACAACCTTCCTGTTTCGTTGGGGCAAAATAGTTTGATTGTGTTGTGTGCAGGTTCCACGTTGGTGATCGAGCAATGGCGCCCAACAACCTTCTGAAGTGCTCCTACTCCTCCTGGATCTGACAACCTTGGTTTCTTACTGAGGGAAAACTTGCTGCTGCACTGCTTCATACCTTCCTCTTGGGGTCTCCCAACGAAAGTGTGTTTCACGTCATCAAGCTATTTTTCTGGCGCCGTTGCCGGGAGATAGAAGACTTCAGCAAGGGGAGTCTCACGCTTCCAATCTCTTTACTTTGTTTTTTGTCTTGCTTAGTTTACTTTTATTTTATCTTGTTTGCTTTAATTATCAAAAACACAAAAAAATTAGTTACTTGCATCTAGTTTATTTTGAATTGTTATTTTCTGTCCTGTTTTAATTTGCTAAAATGAGTACTCCTGAGAACACTAAGTTGTGCGATTTCACTAGCACAAACAACAATGATTTCATATGCACACCTATTGCTCCACCTGCTTCTAAAGCAGAATTTTATGAAATTAAACCTGCACTATTAAATCTTGTTATGAAAGAGCAATTTTCTGGTGTTAGTACTGATGATGCTGCTGCTCACCTTAATAACTTTGTTGAACTTTGTGAAATGCAAAAGCATAAGGAAGTAGACGGTGATATTATTAAATTGAAACTTTTTCCTTTCTCCTTGAGAGGACGTGCTAAAGAATGGTTGCTATCTTTGCCTAGAAATAGTATTGATTCATGGACTAAATGCAAAGATGCTTTCATTGGAAAATACTATCCTCCTGCTAAGATTATATCTTTGAGAAGTAGCATAATGAATTTTAAACAATTTGATAATGAACATGTTGCTCAAGCATGGGAGAGAATGAAATCATTGGTTAAGAATTGTCCCACTCATGGACTGACTACTTGGATGATCATCCAAACCTTCTATGCAGGATTAAATTTTTCTTCAAGGAATTTGTTGGATTCGGCCTCTGGAGGTACCTTCATGTCCATCACTTTGGGTGCTGCAACAAAGCTTCTAGATGATATGATGATAAATTATTCTGAGTGGCACACCGAGAGAGCTCCAACAGGTAAAAAGGTAAATTCTGTTGAAGAAACCTCTTCCTTGAGTGCTAAAATTGATACTATTATGTCTATGCTTGCAAATGGTCAAGTGCATGTTGATCCAAATAATGTTCCTTTAGCCTCTTTGGTTGCTCAAGAAGAGCATGTTGATGTGAACTTCATTAAAAACAATAACTTCAACAACAATGCTTATAGGAATAATTTTGGTAATAGTAATTATAAGCCCTATCCTTCTAATGGTGGCAATGGTTATGGTAATTCCTATGGTAGTTCCTACAACAATAATAAAAGTGTACCCTCTGATCTTGAAGTTATGCTTAAGGATTTTATTAGTACACAAACTGCTTTCAATAAAACTGTTGAGGAAAAACTAGGGAAAATTGATGTTCTTGCCTCTAAGGTTGATAGTCTTGCTCTTGATGTTGAATTTTTGAAAATAAAGAACATGCCTCATGATGTTAAAGAGAGCAAAACTCTCAACGCTATACAAATTAAAATTGATAATAATGTGAAGATGCTAGCCGAATTGCATGCTAGGTGGGAAAGAGAGGATGAAATTGCTAGAAAGAATAGTATTGCTAGAGTTTGTACTATTTCTACTACTGAAAATGCTTTAACCTCAAGTGTTAGCAAACCTCCTACTATTAATGGTAAGATAATTGGTGTTGGCAATGTTTCTACTTCTATTGCAAAACGTTTTAAATTGCCTGATAACTCAGAAACTGTTCTTGATAAAAATGCTGAAATTTTTAGTAATGAGGAAGATAATAGCTCCATTACCTTTGATGATAATGATTTTGATTTTGATGGTTGTAATCTTTCTGAAGTAATTATGTTCTTGCAAAAGCTAGCTAGGAGTCCTAAAGCAAGTGAAATAAACATGGCTTTTACTAAACATATTACTAATGCTCTCATACAAGTTAGGGAAGAAAAATTGAAACGTGAAGTATCCATCCCTAGGAAGTTAGAAGATGGTTGGGAGCCTATCATTAAAATGAAGTTGAATAACTTTGATTGCAATGCTTTGTGTGACCTTGGTGCTAGTGTTTCTGTTATGCCTAAAAGACTTTATGATATGCTTGATTTAGCACCTTTGGAAAATTGTTATTTGGATGTTCACCTCGCTGATGCTACGATAAAGAAACCTTTGGGTAGAATTGATGATGTTCTTATCATGGTTAATAACAACTTTGTCCCTGTTGATTTTGTTGTTTTGGATATTGAATGCAATCCATCTTGTCCTATTGTGCTTGGAAGACCTTTTCTTAGAACTATTGGTGCTATTATTGATATGAGAGAGGGGAATATTAAATATCAATTCCCGCTCAAGAAAGGTATGGAACACTTCCCTAGGAAGAAGATAAAACCACCTTTTGATTCTATTGTTCGAACAAATTATAATGTTGATGCTTCTACACTTGGTAATACTTGATGCATGCTTTGTGCCTAGCTAAAAGGCGTTAAAGAAAAGCGCTTATGGGAGGCAACCCATTATTTTTATTTCTGCAATTTTTATTGAGTCAAGGAACTTGTTTACTTCTGTAGCAACTCCTTTGTATCTTTACTTTTTCGCATTGTTGTGCCAAGAAGAGTCTCTAATGATAAGATGATGCTAGATTTTGATTGCTGCGCAGAAACAGATTTTTGCTGTTCACTGTACGAAAATTATAAATTCATAGAAATGTGATTTTAATCTGAAATTTTTGTGCGTAATCCTGATGTATGTACGCATCTTTCGTTAGTTCAAAGTTTTTCGATCTGAGCAACGTAAGTGCCTCGAAAAAATTCGTCTTTGCGGACTGTTCTGTTTTAGACAGATTATGTCTTTTATTTTGCATTCTCTCTTTTACTAGTGTTGGGTGGAATTCTTTTTTGGGTGGAAGAGCTTCACATAACATCAGTGGCAGTAGTTAATGTTTAAAGTAACGGTCATATTGCGTCCTTACAGAACATGTGAGTTTTTGATTGATGCACTAACCCTCTAATGAGATTTACTTTGAGTTTGGTGTGGCGGAAGTTTTCAAGGGTCAAGAGAGAAGAGTGATATAATAGGATCAAGAAGAGTAAAGAGCTTAAGCTTGGGGAGGCTCCCATGGATCTCCCAGCATATTTCAAGAAGACTCAAGCGTCTAAGCTTGGGGATGCCCAAGGCATCCCCTTCTTCATCGTCAAAATTATCAGGTCATCTCTAGTGAAACTATATTTTAATTCTTTCACATCATATGTGCTGTTCTTGGAGCGTCTGTGTGCTTTTATTTTCAGTATGTTATTTTTATTTTCTGATATCAACTTGATTGGATCCTAGCATTCTTGATTGGGAGAGAGACACGCTCCGCTTTTTCATTAGAATACTCCTATTCTTCACTTATACTTGTTGAGTATTCATATCTAGCGCTGTTCAGCTTTTAGCTCTTGTTTTCATGTCAGAGCTATTAGTTCTTTTAAAGAAAGTACTCTCTTACTTCACTTATACTTGTTTGGAGAGTTATTGAAATAAATTGATTGGTGTTTGGTTGGAACAGAAAATGTTGCATGTGGTAAATGGTATAATGGAAAAGACTTACATACTCTTGTAGATCACTAACTTGGATAATTTGATACTTGTCAATTGTTTTGAGTTAACAAGTAGGTCATGATTAAACTTTTGCATCATGTAAGTTAAGCCCATTAGTGAAGAACTACCGTAAAGCTTGTTGAAATTTGGTTTGCATGAGTGGTATCTCTAAGGTCTAGATATTTTCTAGTAAAAGGGTTTGGTTAACAAGGAAGACAGTGTGGAGTCTTATAATTTTTGCAATATGTTGGTCATATAAAACTTGGTGTACCGGTTGATAGTCTTGTTTGCTTAAATAACCTTGCTAGCCTAAACTCTGTACTGAGAGGGAATGCTTCTCGTGCATCCAAATCCTTGAGCCAAAATCCATGCCATCTGTGTCCACCATAACTACCTATATGTGGTATTTCCTTGCCACTCCAAGTAAAATTTTCATGTGCTACCTTTAAACTATTCAAAATTGTTACTACTCCTTTTTGTGTCAATGTTTACCAAGCTCATGAGGACGTGGTGGATGTCTTTATGTCACTTGTCAAGCAGACTTTACCTTCAGACTAGCGGCATATACATCCGCTTATCTATTAATTTTGCAAAAAGAGCTGGCAACGGGGTGCCCAGTCCCAATTAATTACAACTTTAACCGCTTAATCTCTTCACATTTTGTCAACTGAATACTCAGTGAAACATCTGCATGTGTAAACCAAAGAGAAAAAGAGGGATGATCTGCCTTGCTGGTAGAAATAACGTCCTTCATCTGTTTGGCCGGGGATATTGTACTTTCCACTACTGATTCGTTGACCAATTAACATACACCTCTCAAAACTTAATTTTTACTCTCTATATGATTTCAAAAACTAAAAAGCTCTAGCACATGATTTAATCCCTGCTTCCCTCTGCGAAGGGCCTTTCTTTTACTTTTATGTTGAGTCAGTTTTCCTACTTCTTTCTATCTTCCACAAGCAAACACTAGTGTCAACTTTGGTACAACAATTGTTATATGCTACATATTGGATTTATTATATTGCTTTGTGTTGACAATATCCATGAGATAAATATGTTAAAAGTTGAAGCAAACGCTGAAACTTAAATCTTCCTTTGTGTTGGTTAAATACCTTTTACTAGAATCTATTGCTTTTTGAGTTAACTCTTATGTAAACCTGTGGATGCAATGTCTCCAAAGTACTATTCATGAAAAGTTTTGCTTGTATGATTCAGTTGTTTACTTATTTATTTGGTAGCAAACTATAGACCATTGACTTGGATCACTTCATTCATTTACATGTGCCTTACAATACTATTTGATCAAGATTATGATGGTAGCATGTCACTTCAAAAATTATTTTGTTTTATCGTTTACCTACTCGAGGACGAGTAGGAACTAAGCTTGGGGATGCTGATACGTCTCAAACGTATCTATAATTTTTGATGTTCCATGTTGATATTATACCAATTGTTACATGTTTTACATACACTTCATATCATTTTTATACATTTTCTGGGACTAACCTATTAACAAGATGCCACAGTGCCAGTTCCTGTTTTCTGCTGTTTTTGTATTTCAGAAAAGCTGT
The DNA here is from genome assembly GCA_947311845.1 of Poa pratensis. NCBI lineage: Eukaryota > Viridiplantae > Streptophyta > Magnoliopsida > Poales > Poaceae > Poa > Poa pratensis. Next base: position 5,952,757 of record CAMZMU010000113.1, on the reverse strand, counting down.
TAAGGAAATATTCTCGGAATTGGACGAAAATCAACGGAGTCCCTATTTCACCGACACGTCCACGGAGTCCAAAGGAAGCGGAGAAGCGCCAGGAGGCGGCACACCTGGGCTCGGCGCGGCCCCACCTCCTGCCGCGTCGAGGGGTGGTGTGGGCCCCTCGGGTGGCCTCCGACGCCGCCCTTTCGCCTATTTATTCCTCCCATCTGGAAAACCCTAAATACCCGAGTCATATTCCACGAAAAGTTCCAGAGGCGCCGCCGTCGTCAACCCTAGCTCGGGAGGGTTCTGAAGCTCTTCCCGGCACCCTGCCGGAGAGGGGAATCATCACCGGAGGGCTCTACATCGCCATGCCTGCCTCCGGAGTGATGCGTGAGTAGTTCATCCTTGGACTACGGGTCCATAGCAGTAGCTAGATGGTTGTCTCTCCACTTTATGCTATCATGTTTAGATCTTGTGAGCTGCCTAACATGATCAAGATCATCTTATTGTAATGCTACATGTTGTGTTTGCTGGGATCCGATGAATATTGAATACTATGATCAAGTTGATTATTAATCTATGTTACATGTTATTTATGATCTTGCATGCTCTCCGTTACTAGTAGATGCTTTGGCCAAGTAGATGCTTGTAACTCCAAGAGGGGGTATTTATGCTAGATAGTGGGTTCATGCCTCCAGTAATCTGGGCGAGTGACAGCAACGTCTAAGGTTGTGGATGTGCTGTTGCCACTAGGGATAACATAACAATGCTATGTCTACGGTCATATATATTTGTTTACATTACGCACATTACTTAATGCGATTATCCGTTGCTTGCAACTTAATACCAACGGGGACACGGATGTTAACCTGACGGTGGATTATTAGTCATAGATGCGGTTGGATAACGGTATATGTATCTTGTCGTAATGCCCAATTAAATATCATGTAGTCATCTTGTCATTTATATGCATTGTCATCGCTCACTATTTTATCAATTGCCCAGCTGTAATTTGTTTACCCAAAATGTTATTTATCTTTATGGAGAGACACCACTAGTGAACTGTGGACCCCGGTCCATTCTTTTACACTGATAAAACCACCAACTGCAAACAATTGTTCTCTTTTACTTCCTGCAATTAAATACTATTTTCCACACCATACGTTTAATCCTTTGTTACAGCAAGTCGGGAAGATTGACAACCTTCCTGTTTTGTTGGGGCAAAGTAGTTTGAGTATGTTGTGTGCAGGGTCCACGTTGGTGATCGAGCAACGGTGCCACCAACAACCTTCTGAAGTGCTCCTACTCCTCCTGGATCTAACAACCTTGGTTTCTTACTGAGGTAAAACTTGCTGATGCACTGCTTCATACCTTCCTCTTGGGGTATCCCAACGAACGTGTGTTTCACGTCATCATGTCGCGCCACCGAGACTTGCCATCGTCGACGTGTTAGATGTCTCGCCACGCCACCTCCTAGCCCTCCCAGCCAGCCTGATCCAAAATTGATGCCCTCAAGAGGGAGAACGGCGTAGAACGTCGTCATCGTCTGATCCGGTTGATCCAGATCCAGGGTTTCCCCCTGATCAGTCCGAGCAAGGGGCGAGAGCTGCACTGACAATGCCTTCAACAAGGGAGCGACGTTTGCACGACGCCATCATCCGCCATGACCGTAGTCGGCTCGGTTTTCACCGGCAGTCCCACCGAACCGACCTCGAAGCTGACTGGATCCTTGCGGAGTCGCGCCATGGAGACGTACGCAGCCGCCGGAACACCGGCAGAGGCTCTCCAGCAGCCCTCAACGGCCCTCAACGCGCCACCGGCCAGCAAAAAGCCACGCTGGCGACGGATCTGAGCGGGGATCAGATCCACAGCCCACCACCACCCACCACGAGAGCAGCCACCGGAGACCTTAGCCCCCTGCTGCTGACGACACGCATGGTAGAGATGGTTGCCACCGCACGGCCGAGGAATCCCGCCTCGACCCCCGCCTATTGGCAACTCCAAGGGCACCGCCCCAGCCGCACCCGAGAGCCGCCGCTGCGACCCCCTACCCAGACGCCTTGGGAACCAGGCCCACCGCCATCGCGGCCAAACGTCGGCGGCAGCGGTGGAAGGAACTGCACCTTGCGAGAAGCTGGCGGCGATAGGGTTTGGGCCCCTTGCGTCGCTTTGGGGAGCGACGCGAAGGGGTGTAGTAGATCTAAGTCTAGAGTTCTGTGCACTGATCTTGAGTGAGTGGTAGAAGACCCTACTACGATAAATCTCAATCACACTCCCTTGAGAGTGTACTCCTACTGTTATATACACGTCAATAAACATTTATATCATGGATCCCGCCTCCTAGTGCACATGGTTCCACCAGCGGTTATGGGGAAGATATTGGGTTGCGTGCACGAAAATTTAAAATTTTCGTCCAACATATTGCGCAACATGCCAAGATCTACTATGAAGATACATGGGAATATGAAGATCCAAAGATCTAGATTGAATACGTTACTAACACCAAAGTTCCGGAAGAAGTGTTGATGACGTAGTTGATGTAGCCTGTCGCCGTCTCCCTCAACCAAGCCTGGCAGAGAGATTCCGGCGCCTCCTCCTCTTGCCTTTGTCACCTTGATCCAGCAGAGTGAGGGTCAACCATTAAGATCAACGGATCACCCCTCCGAGAGCTTGCACGCGTACACCGGGAAAGGTTCAGCAGGGCTTCGCCGTCCAAGCTTGAAGCACTACTGGTGTATATGAAGGTGGAGATCTCAACACAAGAGAAGGAGAGAGAGAGATTAGATCTAGTCTAATCGGATAGGTAGCCTCTAATTAGAGGTTCCTCTAATCCAACTAGAAGAGCTCTAAACTTGAGAGACAATTGTGTGTCTATTGTGTTTCTTGTGTGTCCTCCAAATAGGAGGGGGTGGGGTTTATATAGATGGCCCAAGGGGTGGAGGGACTTGGGGAAGGGGAAAGCTTTCTCCTTGTTCAAGTCAACTTGGGCAAGGGGAAAGTCCCCTAGCCCAATTCGGTTTGGGAGGAGGAGTTGGAGTGGGACTCCAACTCCCCTCCCCCACCGCCTCTACCACTGCCGCCGCTGGGTGGGGCCCGCCCTAGGCCGGCCGCCTTGGCCACTGCCGCCGCCTTTCCTCCCATGCGCCATGTGGCCCATTAGGGTTTCGGCTGGGGGAGCCTCCCCCCATGGCGCCTTGGCCCACCACCACCACTTGGTGGTGCGGCTACCTTGGTGGGCCCCAAGGGCCCATCTTGGTAGCCCCATGGTGGGCTCCAATTTTTATTTAATATTTTCCATAATTATTTATTAATTAAATAAATTAATATTTAATTAAATAATATTTTGTCTAATTAATTCTTATTTGAATATTTATTTTTACATAATATTTCACTGAATTAATTACCTATCATATAAAACACTTTTATATGATCCGGGACACCCAGTGTCCACCGACAAAATACTCCGGATAAATATTTCCTTCATATATAAACCCTCGGAATAAATCCGACCGTGATAGCAACTTCTATCACAATACAATCTCTCTGATATTTCCTTATCTATCACGCAGACACTATTCCGGTGATACTCTCTCCATGTTCCAGACCAACCATAATACACAACTAGCCAATCCTAGTTTAAGCGTGTCCACCCTACAGGTTCGATAACGTGTAGCTATAATTGGATGTCTCCATCCAATCACCGGCCAGGGTCAGATCCAGGGACGACCTGAATAACTGATACCGTTATGCGAAGACACTCTGTTGAACCTGCTGGCTATTTAATATATCATTCCCATTACTCACGATACCAAAACTTCACCCGAGATATAGATCTGTGGATGTCACCATGAATCAAACATTGATTCATTACATCTTTGTCTATCTCGTTAACTGGCAAGTTCCCTTTACTCGTTTCCGTATTATGATATCCCACACGGTGTAACTTCACCTTGCATTGTCTGCAGAACATATTGGATACCTTTATAATACCGAGAGGGCCCACGGCGTATCTCTCTAATCACCGAGGAGTAATTTCCCATATCAGAACATTAGGATATACACACACCTTGGAATCACCCAGTGACTGTCGTTTTGCTACCCAGTTACGGCCATAGCGTTGACAGTACCAAAGTAACTCTTCCAGCGTGCATAACCCTAATAACCTCATGGTTACATGACATGTAATATAATAACCTTACTGTGATAAAGCTAAGGACAAAAGACAATTTAATGGAATCTCTTAACATATCAAAACTTGGGTTACCCGGCCATATTATTATCCAATAATATGCCACTCATTGATGCTGACATAAACAATATCCATGACTAGGAAAGTAGTGTCATCAAGCAATCAACGAATTAGACCGTAAAAGAACTAGGGTGTATTTTACGTGTTCACATTCCCTATATGTGCGAGTGAGCTTTCATCTGAATCACATATCCAGAAACCACTGCAGTTATAGTATAGAGAATACAAATCATAATTTATGAATCAAATGTTTAAATTCATTGCCTTTTGGGCATACATCCAACAGTCTCCCAGTTGCACAACTGGCAATGTCTAGTTTGTATAAGTTTAACATCTTGATTGATGTTTGGTGTTTCTCATGCTCACTCTTGTGTGGTAGACATATTGTCCCATCTGGGGCTATGTGAACTTTATTCTTTTATGCACAAAGAATACCATCTTTTAAGCACAACCTTAATTGATCAAATGATCACTTGTAGCATCTGGTCATACAAGGTGAAACCTTGGTAGTTTAACTAAGAACACAATTTCATTGTTTTCACAATTAGTTGTTTCTTTTGTATTCCCTACATGTGCGAGTGAGTTTTCCTCTGAATCACATATCCAGAAACCACTGCAATTATAGCATAGAGAATACAAATCATAATTTATGAATCAGATGTTTAAATTTATTGCGTTTTGGGCATACATCCAACAGAAGACTTGGTCTTTTCCTATTTGACACTCTAAAAGAGGAGGGGAACAAGAGGAGAAAGGTTTACCGTTCTGTCGTGGGGGGTTCGGGATGGTCTGAATTGACATACTTAAACCGTATTGGTATCGAGCATACTTTTTCTGAAAAGGAGGTTAAGGCCTTGCCTCTCATCGATTGATGCACATCCACTTTTGTTGCAAAGTTATCAAACTTTTAGTTGCCACATACTCCATTACATATATACGGAATACAAAGTCCTTATACATTACTGGACCTATTCTAAACGTCAACCAAACCTATTTAATAAACGGTTTTGCTAATTCTCAATCGCATGAGAATTTGCTTAGAGCTCAATCGACTCTTCCACCGTTTGATTCGTGCGTCGCGATTCGTGCAAAGTTGGGTCATCTTCCTCCTCTCGACGGCGGCGGCAAGCCGAGCCAGAGCCGCCGTAGCCGCGTCTGGCCGCGTCGGAGGCGGCGGAGGCGAGGAGTGACTTAACTTGGGGGGGGTGGGGGGGGGGGGTTCGGCGGCGCCGGAGAAGAAGGGGCGGGGCTTAGAGCGATGGCTGGGGCGGCGGCGGACCGGCGGAGGAGAAGATGGGGGCAGGGCGAGGCAGCACACCAGCCGCGGGCGGGGAGGGCGGCGGTTAGGCCGGCGGCAGCTGCGGGGGAGGCACCGGAGGGGAAAAAGAAGACAAGGCGGCGGATGAAGAAGAAGATGACGTGGACGCTGACGTCACGCAAGTTCTCAATCGAATGGGAGTTAGAGAGACCTTTTAATAAAGCCATGCGATCATCTCCAATAGGTTGCTGGTTGCACCCATAGTATTGAAACTCTCAAGTTTCGGTTAACTGAAGTAAGCGCACCAAGTACAGAGAACGAATATGTAGTTTAGTGGATGATCTAGCAAATAGCTAAATGATTCTTGCTGCATGTGTTCTTCTCCTGTCCATGTATTTCATTTGGATATAGAAATATGGCTTCAATCTGGATTCCGAGCCGCGGTACTGGCCACGTGTGCTTGTGATGCACACACACAAGTGAGGAATATCACGCGGGTACAGCCGTACAGGGATCGCATTAGCTAATCTGCAAGCCCAGCACATTCTTACCGCTGGCCGTTAATCAGGAGTTCAGGATCAGACAATACCTCGTTTTCAAATGCAAAAGGCGCTGCTGGCAAGATCTGCACCTAGCAGTGGCCAGTTTCATCAACTCTGGACTTATGAGGTATACGTGTTGTGGTCGATAACAGTTGTCGTTGCTGCTCGTGCAAGCATCGAGAAATTACGGTCAATCTACGGAGGAATCGCAAAAGGAAATGGGATCTCCTCTCCTCATCGCGGAAAAGGAGTGATGCCTAAGAATTCAAGTACTCCCTCCGATTCATATTAGTGGACACAACTTTGTCTAGATACACATGTATCTAGTCTAAATACTTAACTAGATACATATGAATTTAGACAAATCTATGCCCACTAATATAGATCGGAGGGAGTACCGAGAGAGAAGTCTGGAAAAAAGGCGAAATGAAATCCTCCACGACCACATTTCGTGGAAAGGCAGCTCACTAGTGTCAACGTGAATAGATGCTTGTGTCTCTCGTCACTTTCAGTTTGGCCCACGGTCCATGTATAGTTTTCACTCATTCGCTGAGATCTGGAATACTCCTTTCTCACCAACGTTATATGATGCGTGACTATTCGGTCGTGCAGAGAATCAAATATCTATCCCGGTGGATCCATCTTTCATGTAACCGTGCTCTCTGTTTTCTTGTTGGATGTCCCTTTTTCGACGATGATGGAAGACGGTATGATCTGCACAAGACAATTTTTTTTTTCTTTAGAAACATGGGAGCGAACCTCCCTGTTCCAATACATCCAATGAACAAAGGTTCACACAATTCACAGCTTCCAAGGTAGAGTCAGAGCGGCTGATCAGACTTACAATTCAGGGGAAGACTTTAGGCGAAAACGACAAGAACCTACAATACTCCACTTAAGAACCATACCTTCTTCCCTTGATCAACCGTACCAGTTGGTGTGAGTGAGCAAGTGTTGTGTATGGATTCTAAATCCCCACAAAAGTGATAAGTTGTTTCATCCAAGGATCTGCATTTACTTAGATTATCACGGAACAATAATTTGTTATAGCTAAACAACCAAAGGAAAACCTGAATCTTAGGGGGTGCATAAGCTTTCCGTAAAGGTGCACCAAACTTTGCCTTAATACACCCAAAACAAACAATTTTCAATAAACAATCTATTCGAGGAACATGTTTATTTGCCAGCAGGTACTCGTATAGTGAGCTCGAGCTTTGCTTAGATCTTATTCGCGCCTTGAAGCAGTATACTTTCTCCAGTATACTTTGTCCTCTCCTTTTCGCAAGCCTACCTAGCATTTCAGGAAAAATCATGATGAACAGATGAGCGCAACTGGCGATTTGATCCGATTATTTTCGAAAGTGAGATTTCCACGTTTTCACCATACATAGCATGCCAACTACAAACTTGTAGATTTCACAGATAAAGGAAAATTACCAAGAATCCAGTTGAAACATTGTGAACTAATTATTTTTCAGCGTGACAAAATAAAACAGCCTCATACGAGTCCACTAAACGAAATCCATAACACGAGATCTCATAAATAACGAAAGATCACACCGTTGCAAACAATCGATCTGGTGTAGCAAATTCAAGCTTAACAATGCCTATTTCCCAAGAGAGAATGTGATTCTGCAGGGAGGGAGGGCTTACGCCTTTTTTCGAGGAAATTCAGTGAGCTTTATTAACTTAAACCGTCACTATTACAATCAGAATCTGGGCGATCATACAGCCAAGTCAAATAGCTGCACGCAAACGTAGAGCAAAGTACAAAACTACTTACAAAAATACTAGCTCACTGATCTTCCTGAGGATTGGAGAAATAGCTGCCCTGTGGTCCAAACAACTAGAAGAAAGGCTTGCGGCACAAAATAGATTGAACTAAGAATGAAGTCAAATATATTAAATTTCGTCATCCAATTGCTAGAGTATGACGAAGTGTTAATTAAGCTCCACGATGTTGATATGTTGGAAAGAATCATGAATTTGAGTCATATAGGCATGTGTGGTTTAATATCCCATACCACGTGTCTTACTGAAATGAGATCAATTCACGGTTACAACATAACAAAATTATTGCATGTATCATAAAAGATTAACATTTGATTCATCAAAACCAGAAGGCTATTATCTAAAGGAATAAAGTATGCCCTACGGTACGAGTAACAAAAATATATACTCCAGGAATGGAGCAAGAAACAGATGGCAATGGGACGAAAACATGGGTAAAGAAATGACTGAAGATTTGCATAAACAGTGTCTGCTAAACTTTCATATCAATTGAACAGAATACATACATCTCCTGCATGTCCAAATGACTCATTACAAATAATGGGTTAGGGGAAACAGCTGAACTACCAAACTATGGAAGATCCCTTGATCAGAGTGTATGCTACCATGCATAACCCCCCAGATCCAAGATTAGGACCAAGGAAAATATGACTACACAGCAGCAACGAATTAATGTCGCTTATGAATATGTTTGGTGCTGACGTTGTAACATCTGATCAGCACCTGACCGTCCATAAGCTCGGCTTCCTGACACACGATTTGCACAATCTATTTAACCACATAACATCGAGAAAGTGTCACGACCACCACTGGGCCATGACCCATCACAAGCCCATCCTTGGAAGCCCAGCTGGGTCCATGCTGTTGCGCCAGCTGACCAGGGCTTGCCCTTGTAATAGCCTAGTGTTGGCAAAAGGGAAAGGGGATCGAGGAACAGAACGCTGTTGCGTGAACCTCTCTTTCTCTCTGTATTTCTTCTCTCCTTCCCAGAACTCTCTCTCAAATCCTTGTATCAAATATGTGTATCTGCATGTGAGGTGACGAATCACTGCTATCGTGTGTGTTGCCATTAGTAGGATCGTAACATTTGGTATCAGAGCCAGTCGATCGGTGGGGAATCGATCTGGAGGCGAGAATCGAGTGCGGCTCGCTTGGGTTGCGATCTCTCCTAAAATCCCCAATCGAGTTGGTACTGGCGGTGGAGTGTGCGGCTGCTACATCAACAAGCAGCGCGGTGGTGGGTTGTGTAGGCGGCGGTGTCGTTCGGCCATGGATTTGGTGCTGTGACAAGGTTGCTACTGCATCTCACGCAGTGGTGGTAAAATTCCTGTGTTGCAACCGAGTTTGCGTGGCAGGAGGCGTTCGGATCGGTTGTAGAGGAAGCGGTTTTACCTCAGTACTCGCTGATCCCGGTGGCGGTAGATCTTGGTGCTGCGAACACGACGGCGCGCCCTCTGACTCTGACGGTCAGGATGGCAGCAGTGGAGCAAGGCCTGACAACGGCGACCATGGCGGTGGCTGAGCTCGATGCGCAGATGCGCAGGGCGCTGGCGGGTCTCGCGTCGGCAGCAGCGACGGCAACTCAGAATGCGACAAGCTGTCAAGAGATTCGGGTGACTGCTGAGCGCATCATGAAAGTTCAGGAAGCAACCTCTACCAAGGTGGCCTCAATCGAGACCCAAGTACAGAGCATTGGCTCTAGACTCACTTCATTGGAGGGCAAGATCACTGCAGTGTGGCCGCCATGCACAGGGCCAGATGGCCACAGTGAAGAAACTGAACTCCAGGGCACAACTACTGAGCGTGCTCTGGGCAATGGTGCGTTTCTACCCTCTCGTCATCAATTTGAGTCTAGTCCTTCTAATTACAGAGGTGGTAGAGATAACAACAACCGGGATTTTCGAATGCCTAAAACAATTTTTCCTAAGTTTGATGGCACACATCCTAAGTTGTGGAAAGAGAAAGCTGAAAAATATTTTAACATGTTCAATGTACCTGAGGAGTACAAAGTGGATTATTCCACCATCCACTTCACTGGATCAGCTGCCCTGTGGCTACAGACTTATGAAGCACAACATAATATTGAAAGTTGGGTTCAGTTATGCATTGTGGTCTGTCAGAAATTTGCAAAAGACTTGTATTACACTGATATGAGCAAAGCGTTGGATATTAGGCAAACTGGAGATGTCGATAGCTATCACAAAGAATTTGAGCATCTTATGCATCAGTTACTTGCACATAATCATGCACTAGATGATACCTTCTTCGTAGCTAAGTTCATTAAGGGTTTGAGGAAGGAAATTAGTACTGCTATAATTCTCCACAAACCTAGAACAATTGATGCGGCGATATCCTTGGCTCTCTTGCAGGAATCTCTATTACAATCTGGTTATACAAAGAAATATGAATATAAAAGGTGGCATAATCAGGCTGGTCCGGGTAAACTGGGAGCTCATCCAGTGGAAACAGTAACTGAAATTGCCAAACCAAATGCCCCAATCATGGCAGGCAAATTGGATAATCTGCGTGCTCAGAGGCGTGCTCGTGGTGAATGCTTTAAGTGTGGGGGTAAATTTGGTCCAACACACAAATGCCCTGATCAGATTCAGTTATCAGTGATAAATGAAATTTGTGAGGCATTGGAACTAGACAAGGACAATACTCTTAGTAAAGAAACTGATGACGCTGGTTCGGAAAGTAGTGAGTCTGAAACCGAACAAGTGAATTGCATTTCATTAGCAGCGGCAGAGGGAACTGTTAGCAAAAAGACAATGCGTTTGCTGGGGCACATTGGCAAAACCCAAGTTCTGATCCTCATTGATTCAGGAAGCTCTGGAAACTTCATTAACAGTGGTTTAGTTACCAAATTGCAGCTACCAGTGCAACAGTTACCAATGGTTCAAGTAACAATTGCTGATGGAAGTAAAATGCCTAGTCGAGAAGGTATTTCTCGCTTACAGTGGGGTGTTCAAGACACAAAATTCGCAACTGATGTACGTGTTTTGCCAATCAAGTGTTATGATATCATATTGGGTATGGAATGGCTTGAATCTTGTAATGGAGGGAAAATGTTTGTGGATTGGACACGCAAGAAAATGAGATTCCTTCATGATGGAAGGAGGATAACTCTAAGAGGCCTGTCATCCAACACGAGTTACTGTCCAATAGTTTCTGAATCAGTTGTTACCCAACTAATCCAAGAAGATGCTGTGGCACAAATAATAACACTGCAAACTTCGCAAATACACGCTGAGTCTGCTACGGTACCAGCACTTATTCAACAGGTTATTGACCAGAATGAAAAATTGTTCAAAGAACCTGAAGAATTACCACCCATAAGATCCTTTGATCATCACATTCCTCTGATTCCTGGGGCAGTACCAGTTCAGAAGAAACCATATCGATATGCCCCAACGCAGAAGGATGAATTGGAACAACAAATAGCTGAGATGATCAAAAGTGGAGTTATTCAACCAAGTCAGAGTCCCTATGCCTCTCCTGTCATCCCAGTGAAGAAGAAAGATGGTAGTTGGAGAATGTGTGTGGATTACAGGTACCTCAATGCACTCACAGTAAAAAACAAATACCCATTACCTGTGATCGATGAGCTTCTTGATGAATTACATGGCTCTCAGTTTTTCACCAAGCTTGACTTGCGTAGTGGGTACCACCAGATTAGATTGGCTGCTGGTGAGGAGTTCAAAACTGCCTTTAAAACTCACCATGGACATTGGGAGTTCAAGGTAATGCCCTTTGGCCTTACAAATGCTCCAGCTACTTTTCAAATGGCAATGAATGTTATTTTTGCCCCTCTGTTGCGCAAAGGAGTTTTGATATTCATGGATGACATACTACTGTATTCAAAAAAAATTGAAGAACACAAGGAACTGTTACAAAAAGTGTTCCTCATTTTGGATGAGCAGAAATTCTTTGTGAAGCTATCCAAATGCTCGTTTGCTCAAAAAGAGTTAGAGTACCTTGGACACATCATTAGTGCTCAAGGAGTGGCCACTGAACCCTCCAAAATTCAGGCAATAAGAGATTGGCCTGTACCAATGAATTTGAAAGAACTCCGAGCATTTCTGGGGCTGGCTGGCTATTATCGCAAATTTATTGCATTATATGGACTGATTAGTAAACCACTGACTGAGATGTTAAAGAAGCATGTGCAATTTCTGTGGACATCAATCACAGAACAAGCTTTCAAAGCTTTGAAAAAGGCGTTGATGAATGCCCCTGTTTTGGCGTTGCCAAATTTCCAGCTGCCTTTCGATATTTATACTGATGCCTCTGGTTTGGGTGTGGGTGATGTATTGTCACAAGGAGGTCACCTAGTGGCATACCTCAGCAAAGCCCTTTGCCCACGCAACCAAACGTTGTCCACTTATGAAAAAGAACGTTGCTAACTCAACTCAGCTTGGTCAGTCCTGATGCACAAGGATATTCACTTCATGAGGGTGTCATCAAGTATAAGAACAGAGTGTGGCTGGGCAATCATAAGGAAGCAAAGGAGGCTATTCTTCTGGCATTACATGACAGTGGAATTGGGGGACATAGTGGCTTTACTGCCACTTATCACAAGGTCAAGGCATTATTTGCGTGGCCCAATTTGAAACAAGACATTAAGACCTATGTGGCTCACTGCACAGTCTGTCAGCAAGCGAAACCAGAGCACATTGGTAAACCAGGGCTTCTTCAACCCTTGCCAATTCCTACTCGTGCTTGGAGATTGTCAGTTTGGATTTTGTGGAGGGTTTACCTAAGTCATCAAGGTATGATACAATTTTGGTGATTATAGACAAGTACACAAATTATGGTCATTTTATACCACTGGTGCACCCATTTACAGCTATGACCGTGGCACAACTCTATGTAGATCATGTGTATAAATTGCATGGATTACCATCTGTTCTTATCTCTGATCGTGACAAAGTGTTCACAAGCTCCTTATGGCAACAGTTATTTAAGCTCACTGATACAACTTTGAATATGAGCTCAAGCTATCACCCTCAAAATGATGGTCAAACGGAGCGCCTTAATCAATGCATGGAAACATATTTGCGTTGTATGACTCAGTCTTGTCCTAGCAAGTGGTCCAAATGGCTAGCTTTAGCGGAGTTTTGGTACAATACAACATACCACTCAGCCTTGGGTCGCTCTCCATTTGAGGTCCTTTATGGGTATAAACCAAAGCATTTTGGCCTACAAGATCCAACACCAGACATTGTGCCTGATTTAGCTACTCGGTTACAAGAAAAGGATGATATGCAACGTCTGATTCAACATAACTTGTTGCGAGCACAACAGCGAATGAAATCGCAGGCAGATAAACACAGAGTGGAACGGTCTTTCCATGTCGGGGATCAGGTATATCTGAAACTCCAGCCTTATGTGCAAATGTCGGTCGCCGGTCGAACTAATCAGAAGCTGAGCTACAAGTATTTCGGACCATATACGATTCTCCAGCGAGTTGGGTCGGTGGCTTACAAATTGCAACTGCCATCTGGGAGCCATATCCACCCGGTGGTGCATGTTTCCCTGCTAAAACTAGCACTGCCAGCAAATACTGTGGCTCAACCTGACATGCCTTCTCAGTGCACCATGATTCAGGAGCCAATGTATATTGTCGACCAACGACACATCTCATCAGGTACGAAAGGGTCTTCTTTGGTGCAGGTTCAGTGGGTGGGATTGCCTAATTCTTGGCGAACTTGGGAGAACAAGAATCGCCTGCGGCTGGAGTACCCAGGTGCATCTGCTTGGGGTCAAGCAGAAAATCAAGCGGAAGGGAATGTCACGACCACCACTGGGCCGTGACCCATCACAAGCCCATCCTCGGAAGCCCAGCTGGGTCTGATGTGGGTTGGTCCCGATTTTCACGGATTTGTACGGAAGGAGCGATGAACTCGAAGAACACGCAAAGAACGAAGAACACAAAGAGGGGAAAATCAACACACAAGGGTAAATAGCAAGTAGCAACCCGGCAAGACTCGATTGGTAACAGATCCCCGTGGGCAGCCCCCAATCCTCCTCTCCAAGCACTCCTTACTCTTAGGATTGTTTGTCCAATTGGTCAATCCAACCAACCCAATAGAATCACCCTAGGATGAAAGATTGGCAAGTAGCAAACTACAAGAGGAGCCTTGGTATCCACGCGGGGATCTTCTCCACAAGGGGAGGCCTTGGTTCATCTCCACAAGGGGAGGCCTTGAGTCATCTCCATAGGAGGAAAGAGACACTTTGAGAAGAAGGAGCAAGGCTCTACTTTAGTTCCCAAATCATAGTCTAACCCTAGATCTAGATGGGGAGGTTCTATTTATAGTCTAGGTGGGATAGGGGTGGATAAGTGAGGAGACACGGGTCCTCAGCCCGAAAGGTTCCCGCCGCAGCGGTAGTACCGCTGGAGCTAGCGGTAGTACCGCTGGGCGGGCCTCGAACTGTTTCCGAAGTCAACCCGAGCGGTAGTACCGCTGGACGGCGGTAGTACCGCTACGGTACCGCTGGAGCTGCCGGTAGATCGAACAGAGGGCCATTTTCGGCGGTAGCGTCGGCGGCAGTACCGCCCGGTGGGGCGGTAGTACCGCCCAGCTTCTTCTGTCTCGGCTGGACCCGGGCGGAGGCGCGACTGGCTTGGCTGGGTCTAGGGCAGTAGTACCGCTGCCCCGGCGGTAGTACCGCCGCCTGTGACTTGTCCCCATTCTTCTCTCCTTCTCCTTCGTCTTCTTGACTCGAATCTTGTCCAACTTCTACACTTCCTTGGAGATCTTCAAGAGGCTCATGGCTGAGTATGCACAAGGTATCGGAATGAAGTAGCAAGCCATTCAAAGGAGTATCGAGATCACACATGGATAGGAGCGAATTCACCTTATCATGAAGTGCCTTGACCCTTGCTCTTGTCATTGGGCCACTTGTTGTAGGAGACATAGGTCGGGCTACATCATCTCCCCCCCTTGGAAAAGAGTCATCCTCGACTCTTGGTCGTCCTCATCGCTTGATGTGCCAAGGTATGGCGATAGGTCGGCGACGTTGAAGGTGTCATGGACCAAGTGTTTGGTGTGGGAGATGTCGATCTTGAAAGGTCCATCTCCACGAGGGTGAAGCTTAGACTTCCTTGCATCCGGAAAGCGATCTTGCGAAGGTGTAGCCACACAAGGTCTCCTTCTTCAAATATCATGGCGCGCTTGTGTTTGTTCATCTTCGTAGCATGGTCTTTGTTGTGCTTCTCAAGCGTAGTTCTTGTTTCCTCATGGAGCTTCTTCATGTACGCGGCTCGCTTGTCGAAGTCCATGTTAACTTGCTCGGAGTGGAAGTGGTAGCATGTCGAGCGCGGTGTAGGGGTTGGAGCCATAGACGATCTCGAAGGGTGTTCTCTTTGTTGCGCGGTGAAGTGCTCGATTGTAGGCGAACTCGGCGTGTGGGATGCACTCTTCCCAATTCTTCAAGTTAGGCTTGATCAACACACGAAGGAGTGTAGATAGGCTTCGGTTCACCACTTCGGTTTGGCCATCGGTTTGAGGGTGGTATGCGGTGGAGAATAGTTGCTTGATTCCCATCTTGGCCATCAAAGTCTTCCAAAAATAGCTCACGAACTTGGTGTCACGATCCGACACAATGGTCTTTGGCACCCATGAAGACGGACGATTTCCCTGAAAAACAAAGTAGCAATGTGTGAAGCATCGTCGCTCTTGTTGCAAGGTATAAAGTGTGCCATTTTAGAGAAGCGATCAATGACGACAAAGATGGAATCCTTGTTTGTTTTAGTGCGTGGGAGTCCTAAGACAAAATCCATAGCTATATCGGACCATGGGTGATGTGGAATAGGCAAAGTGTGTATAACCATGAGAGTTTAGAGTAGACTTAGCTTTGAGACATGTAGAACATCGTCGAACTAGGCGTTCCACATCACGCTTCATTTGGCCAATAGTAGTTGGTGGAGAGCATGGCGTAGGTCTTGTCGTCCAAAGTGACCCATGAGTGTCCTCCATGAGATTCCTTCAAAAGGACCAAACGAAGCGAAGACTCGGGTATACATAGTTTGTTAGCCTTAAACAAGAAACCTTTGTGCAAATAGAAATCACCAATTCCTTTGTGCTCCGAACATTGAGCGAAAATGTCTCCAAAGAAAGCATCGGTAGCATACAACTCTTTAATCTCATCCAAACCCAAGACACTAATGTCAAGACGTGTAAGTAGGTTGGCCTTGCGGGATAGAGCATCCGCGACCACATTGTCTTTACCTTTCTTGTATTTGATTACAAAGTGAAAGACTCAATGAACTCAACCCACTTAGCATGTCTTTTGTTCAAATTTGTTTGACTTTTCAAATATTTCAAGGATTCATGGTCGGAATGAATGACAAATTCCTTAGGACGAAGGTAATGTTGCCACACATCCAAAACACGAACCAAAGCAAATAACTCTTTGTCATAAATGGGGTAATTCAAGCGAGCTCCATCTAGTTTCTCACTATGGTATGCGATGGGTCTACCATTTTGCATAAGCACTCCACCAATGCCCAATCCACTTGCATCGCATTCAATCTCAAATGTCTTAGAGAAATCCGGAAGGGCAAGGAGTGGTGCTTCGGTTAATAACCGTTTGAGCTCATTGAAAGCAAAATCATGTGCATTGCCCCAAATGAAAGGTACATTCTTCTTTGTAAGTTCATGGAGGGGGCAAGCAATTGTGGAAAAATCCTTGATGAAACGGCGGTAAAATCCGGCAAAACCAAGAAAACGTCTCAACTCCTCAAGTGATGTCGGAAAAGGCCAAGTCCGAATTGCTTGTATCTTGCTTCATCACTTCAACTCCATCCGAAGAAACAACAAAACCCAAGAAAACAAGTTTGTTGGTGGCAAAAGTGCACTTAGAAAGATTTGCATAAAGCTTTTCATTGCGAAGAACCAACAAAACTTGAGCAACATGAGAAGTGTGCTCTTCCAAAGACTTGCTATAATAAGGATGTCGTCAAAGTATACCACAACAAATTTCCAATGAAAGGACGCAAAACATGATTCATGAGACGCATAAAGTAGAAGGTGCATTGGAAAGACCAAATGGCATGACGAGCCACTCATAAAGACCAAGCTTAGTTTTAAATGCGGTCTTCCATTCATCACCTTCACACATGCGTATTTGGTGATATCCACTTTTAAGATCAATTTTGGAGAATATAGCGGAACCACAAAGCTCATCGAGCATATCATCAAGCGAGGGATAGGATGGCGATACCGAACGGTGATGGCGTTGATGGGGCGACAATCCATGCAAAGGCGAAGAGTGTTGTCGTGCTTGGGTACCAAGATGACGGGCACGGCGCACGGACTCAAGCTCTCGCGGATATGTCCCATGGCAAGAAGTTCTTGTATTTGCCGCTCGATCTCCTTTGTCTCTTCGGGGTTGGTGCGGTAAGGAGCGCGGTTTGGTAGCGGTGCGCCGGGAACAAGGTCGATGCGGTGCTCGATTCCGCGTAGAGGAGGTAGTCCCGGTGGCACGTCTTGAGGGAAGACATCTTCAAAGTCCTTCAAAAGAGACAACAAAGAAGGAGGAAGGTTTGTGAAAGTGTTAGTCATAGAAACTTCACCCTTGCATATGAGCACATAGTGAGGGTGGATGGGTTTTCTCTCAACTCCCTATCTCTCTCTTTGTGGCAAATAGTGTAAGTTTTGTGGGAACTCTCTTTGAAGTGTCACACTCATTTGGCTTGTGGCTCTCACTCACTTTATGGTGGGTCTCTCGCTCACCACTCATCTCACTAGACGAACGATCTTGTTGTGCCCTTGCAATAGTCTTGGCGTTGTCGGCGATGACTTGACTTGGTGTCATGGGACGAAGGACGAAGGTCTTGTCGTTGTTCTTGAAGCTATAGTAGTTTGTCCTTCCATCATGCATAGCACCCTTGTCAAATTGCCATGGACGCCCAAGGAGTAAGTGACAAACGTTCATAGGCACAACATCACAATCAACCGTATCTTCATAGGCTCCAATCTTGAAGGACACTTGCACCATGTGTTGAATCTTGACGGCTCCGGTATCACTCAACCATTGCACATGGTAAGGATGTGGGTGCTTCTTGAACTTCAAGTTGAGCTTATCACAAAGTTCTTTGCTCGCTAGGTTGTGGCAACTTCCACCATCTATGATGACCTTGATGGACTTTCCATTGACTCCCGCTCTAGTTGAAACAAGTTGCATCTTTGGTCTTCTTCTACTTGAACATTGGTGGTTAAAGCTCTTGCCACAACCAAGGAAGGGTCTTTGTTGTCGCCATCACAATATATCTCATTTCTTCTTCTTGAGCACTTTGCATTGTGGCGACCTTGTTCAAAGCATTGTACTCATCTTCACTCATAGATTCATACTCTCCCATGTCATTGATGATCATGACCTTCTTGTTGGTGCACTCAAAAGATTTGTGCCCTTGTCCGCCGCACTTGTAGCATTGCAAAGTCTTGTGCCGGACGAAGATCCTTGAGGCGCCTTGGAGGGAGGTACTTTCTTGAAAGGTTGAGGCGCTTGAGGTGTCGATAGAGACTCTTGGAGGACCTCGAGTGTTCGCTTGAGGAAGAGCTTGTGAAGGTGTAGGAGTTGACGAAGAAGGCTTGTTGGCGTAGAATGCCTTTGTCTTGAGGTATTTGAGCTCTTCAAGCACGTGGCGCTCGGCCTTGGAAGCTTGATGTACTAGCTCTACCAAAGAGGCATATGGTTGGAACTCCACGATCTTCTTGATGGGATAGTTGAGGCCATTCATGAAACGAGCCATGGATTGCTCTTCGTACTCGTTGACATTGGCTCTCATCATGGAGATTTCCATTTCCTTGTAGTACTCGTCAACCGACTTCAAACCTTGCTTCAACTCTTGCAACTTCTTGTATAAGTCTCTAGTGTAATGGCTTGGCACGAAGCGCTTGTACATGTTTCTTTCATTTCAACCCAAGTGTCAATTGGTTGTTGGTGGTTAGCGACGCGAGCATCTTGTAGTTGTTCCCACCACAAGAGAGCATACTCTTCAAACTCCATCGAGGCTAAGGCAACCTTCTTTTGTCGGAGAAGCGTTGCACACGGAAGATCTTGTCAACCTTGAGTACCCATGAGAAGTAAGCTTCCGGATCACTTGTGCCGTAGAACTTGGGTATGTCAAAGCGGACGTTGGTCAAGTCATCATAGTCGTCACGTGGCCACCACGTGGGAATGCACGTCCACGTCTCCTTCGGTTGAGTCCATCACCATTGTGTTGGCTTGACTCGTTATCACTTGACTCGGAACGTTGGTGTTGGTGACGATCATGAGGAAGCTCTTGACGAGGCGCATGTTGAGGAGGTAGCTCTTGTTGAGGAACGGGTTGCTCGACATTGTTCGCATTGTCATGGTTTGATGACGTGGCCTTGGAGGATGACGAGGGTGACGTCCTTGTTCACCAAAGTCATTCGCACCCGGAACGCCATTGTCATTAGCCAATGGGTCATGACGATCACGTCGTGGCGGTGGTGGTGATGGTATGCGTGCGCGACGATCATCATTTTGGTGAGGTTGTTCTTGATGCGCATTGGCATTGTTCGCGTGAAGATCATGTGGTTGTTCAACGATAGGAGGAGGTCGTTCATGGGCGTCGCTCCTTGAATCATGTTGACGTTCTTGTCGAGGTTCATGACGTCCATGATGTGCTTGTGTCGACCTTGAGGTGCTTCTTGTACGGCTTGAGCGTGAAGGAGCTCGTTGTCGCGCAAGGTTGTTGATAGCTTCGGTCATCCGCTCCATGTTCGCATTGATTGCGTTGAAGTTGGCATCATGAGTTTGGAGACGGCGCTCGTAGCGGCCTAAGCCATCACGAACAAGGTGTCGAAGACCGACGAACTCGGATTGGTGACATAGCCATGATCACCGCGAACTCCACCATGGATTTCCTCATCCGAGCTTGAGCTTCCGTTTGTACTTCCCCTAAACATTTTCTCAAGAACAAGTGAGATGTGTGGTAAGGAAAAACCAAGACAAACTATATCCCAAGTATAATGTGGCTTGAGAGGAGAGTATCCGGTTCTAACACCCAACACACACACTTATGAGGATAGGAAGGTATGAAGTGGCAAACGAAACAACAAACCCGCCGACAAGTATATTGTCAAAGGTAGAGAAAATCCACAATGATCAAATTACCAAAGAAACTCCAACCACAAAGTATCAAGAAACACACACAAAAGCGAATGATGGGGTTGGGCACCAAAGGGCGAGCACTCGAAGATAGACAACCTAACGAAGACTACGTGCTCAAATGTCACCCAACACAAGAAGGACGCTAGCTCAATTGCTTTTTGTGGGCAACGGATTTGCACAAGAGTTAACACTCACACTCACTTTGGCGGTCTTAGCTTTGTCGCAACCTACAAGAGATGAAACTTGGCACCACTTGATTCTTTTCTTTTCTCTTTTTTTTTTTTGCTTTTTGACGATGATTCCTTCTCTTTTGCTAGTGCCAAGCTCTCTAACGATACACACTCGCCAATACTTGAAGACAAACACTCAACACGTGCAATGCCTCGCAATATCACCGAGCTAGTCCAATAGGTTAAGTTGCGCGAAAGGAAGAAGGGCTCACAACGGAATATGATGGTGGGGGAATGTCGAGTCCTTGGTGGCGTCGTCGCTTGGCGTTGATGATGCGTTGCTGCGGAAGCTTGTCGATGTCGTAGACGTAGCACACCAAGAAAGGACTCAAACCAAAGAGGAAATGCCAAAAACGAACCGAGGAAAAGAAAAATTTGCTGAAAAATCTGCCCTGGCGGTAGTACCGCTGCCTCCGCGGTAGTACCTGCTGGGGTAGTACCGCCGGTACCACTGGAGGTACCGCTGCGCACGGATCTGCGCGAGTTTGACTCGAATTGGGCGGAATTGGGCTCCAAAATCCTCGAATTCGTGGGAAATCGGCAAAATTAAGGCTAGGGAACGCAAACAAGGTGGAGGGGGTCCTAAAGCAACAGATCCATGGACAAAAACTACCAAAAACGCAACGAATCGACAGATCGGCTCGAATCAAGGCAAGGCTATTTTTGGTGGAAATTTTCGAATTTCTCAAAAACGAAGAAAAATTTGGTGGATTTGGTGGAAACACAAATCAAATCCGTGTCAACCTAGAGCTCTGATACCATATGATGGGTAGGTCCCGATTTTCACGGATTTGTGCGGAGGAGGATGAACACGAAGAACACGCGAAGAACGAAGAACACAAAGAGGGGAAATCAACACACAAGGGTAAATAGCAAGTAGCAACCCGGCAAGACTCGATTGGTAACAAATCCCCGTGGGCAGCCCCCAATCCTCCTCTCCCAAGCACACCTTACTCTTAGGATTTTTGTCCAATTGGTCAATCCAACCAACCCAATAGAATCACCTAGGATGAAGATTAGCAAGTAGCAACTACAAGCGGAGCCTTGGTATCCACGCAGGGATCTTCTCCACAAGGGAGGCCTTGGTTCATCTCCACAAGGGGAGGCCTTGAGTCATCTCCATAGGAGGAAAGAGACACTTTGAGAAGAAGGAGCAAGGCTCTACTTTAGTTCCCAAATCATAGTCTAACCCTAGATCTAGATGGGGAGGTTCTATTTATAGTCTAGGTGGGATAGGGGTGTATAAGTGAGGAGACACGGGTCCTCAGCCCGAAAGGTTCCCGCCGCAGCGGTAGTACCGCTGGAGCCAGCGGTAGTACCGCTGGGCGGGCCTCGAACTGTTTCCGAAGTCAACCCGAGCGGTAGTACCGCCAGACCCAGCGGTAGTACCGCTGGACGGCGGTAGTACCGCTACGGTACCGCTGGAGCTGCCGGTAGATCGAACAGAGGGACATTTTTGGCGGTAGCTTCAGCGGTAGTACCGCTGGAGCGGTAGTACCGCCCGGTGGGGCGGTAGTACCGCCCAGCTTCTTCTGTCTCGGGTGGACCCGGGCGGAGGCGCGGCTGGCTTGGCTGGGTCTGGGACGGTAGTACCGCTGCCCCGGCGGTAGTACCGCTGCCCCGGCGGTAGTACCGCCGCCTGTGACTTGTCCCCATTCTTCTCTCCTTCTCCTACGTCTTCTTTACTCGAATCTTGTCCAACTTCTACACTTCCTTGGAGATCTTCAAGAGGCTCATGGCTGAGTATGCACAAGGTATCGGAATGAAGTAGCAAGCCATTCAAAGGAGTATCGAGATCACACATGGATAGGAGCGAATTCACCTTATCATGAAGTGCCTTGACCCTTGCTCTTGTCATTGGGCCACTTGTTGTAGGAGACGTAGGTCGGGCTACATCAGGGTCCATGCTGTTGCGCCAGCTGACCAGGGCTTGCCCTTGTAATAGCCTAGTGTTGGCAAAAGGGAAAGGGGATCGAGGAACAGAACGCTGTTGCGTGAACCTCTCTTTCTCTCTGTATTTCTCCTCTCCTTCCCAGAACTCTCTCTCAAATCCTTGTATCAAATATGTGTATCTGCAAGTGAGGTAATGAATCACTGCTATCTGGTGTGTTGCCATTAGTAGGATCATAACAGAAAGCTCCCGCCATATGCATCTAAATCACGCAGTACTGAAGGCACAAGACTACCACTCAATGCCAAGAATCAACCATGAAAGTTCATCGTAAGAGTGTGAAGGCGAGCTTACCCCATGTTGACGGAAGGGTTCGGAAGATCTCCGAGGTGGCGACGGCGGCGGGGCGAGGGAGCGCGAGCTGGGAGCGGCGGCTGCTGCAATAGAATCTCAGCCTGGTCCCTTGCTTGGTTAGTGGGAATGGGTGTTAAGGAGGACGGGGAAGGGGAATTAAAGAGGTTAATTCCCGCAGATCTCTTCATTCTTCCCTAGGGGAGCAGGTAATTCATGTGGGGTTTGGAAATTGGACAGAAACTTTCACATTAATCCTCTCTCGCGTCGTCGACATGCGGCCAGCATGGAGTGTCACTGCAGTTCAATTTTTTGTCATGTCGCCGTCGGTGAGGTTCTCTCTCGTCCTGCCTGTGTACCACGACGAGCCATGAAGCCTCCGGGACACGTAGCCGCGCGCCACTAACGATCAGATCTCATCAGCCAAGATGCACCTAACATTCCAGCGGACACGGTGGGGGGGGGGGAGAATTGATTATAACCCCCAAGCCCTCTTGCCTTTGATAATATGCCCCTTTGTTTGTCTGCCTCGATTATATCCCCCTACTTCGTCTAAACTATGACAATGACCCCCATTGACATGGTTAACTGAATTGTTAACATATAACCAACAATTAGGCATAGGAAAAGACCAAAACACCGAGCATCTTCTTCCCGGAGTGGTGGAGTCTTGAGACTTGAGAGATGCGGTTGGGGATTCAAGGCTGGCGGCGGCGCTGGGAGTCCCGCTGGCACCGGTGATGCGCGGCGGCGACGGAAACACACAGGGCTCGAGGGGACTTGCCGACGGCGGCTGGAGCTCGGAGATGAGAGGCGAACTGCCAGCCGCGGCGGCGCGAAGAGGGGACCTGTTGGCGTGGAGGAAACTCGGAGGAGCAGGGGCGACGGGCGGTGGGGTGCAGGGCGATCGTGGAAGCCGAGGTGAAAAGACAGCTTGCACCGAGAAAGCCCGAGCCAAAGCAAATATTTACGCCAAACCAAATATTTACGCCAAAGCAAAAAAAGTGGGCTAAGGACTTTCTTGAGCATCCATCGCAAATTGAGATAAATAGGCCAGATGACTATTTACGCTGTATGAGGAGAGCTAGCTCCCACACGACGACAAGTAGTAGTGCCAGCGGGAAAAGAGACGTTGCTTAGCTCGGAGAACAAGCAAAACAGTCGATCTCCCCGCTCAAGGTGTTACCCACTGACCAGGGCTCCACGGCGGACATTGTTTTATCCTACGCGGCAGAATTTGCTACAGAAGCTGGTATTACACTTTCTCAACTTGAAAGCGAAGATATCCCCATTTTGGATGTAGAAGTATGAAAATGGGAATACGGGAAGGCTCTGCTGCCACCTGATCAGATCGATGTTCTACCAACACAAATGCAAAAACTGCATGACTGGTACTTGCAAGTCACAAAGGTAGAGCGAAAAATGATCCTTGTGAAAGTTACAGAAGATCATTACATAGGTCAAGACCAGATACAAATTTATCTTGAAGAACTATGTATGTTATACAAGCTTGATGCCCTCGACTTGAGTATCATCGGTACCTATTGTCTATAAGTAATTCAATTCATTTATTTCTAAAATAAAGTCTCTAGCTCAGATCGGTCATTGCCTGTAATAATTATGCTCACTACGCTATTTATGCAGAATGAAGAGTGATGAATGTGACAGAAAAAGAATCTTTGACATTGGGTTCGTTGACCCAAAACGAGTTAATGAGGAATTGCTACGGGTATTCGCCAAGGAAAAGGAGAACAACTTGCTAAGGTTCATACAGAGGCAACATTATAAAAGAAGATATTGTTTCCTTACAACTTCGGGTAAGAGTGTTACTGTCTTGTACACATTAATTTTTTCTTACTCGATGTTAAGTGTAACTGATGAGTTACTTGACGTATATAAACGTGCGCAGCTTCCATTACATTCTGCTAATCATTGAAGTTGACTCTGCAAGAATTGAAATCTTAGACTCATTGGCGTATCCCGAAGAGAAGTACCAAAGCATTTTAGATGCGCTCCAAAGGTATTTTCAATCATTATCACACTATATCGGTCTCTTTTGTTCATTTCCTGAGATATCAAGTAACTAATAACTCATTTATTCATTTTTTTTGCCGGACAGAATTTGGACAATTTTCAAAAAGAGGACACATGGTGATTTTAAAGAGAAGCTTAGTTTTCATCATGCCAAGGTCGAAAGGCAGCCACCAGGGACCAATTTGTGTGGATACTTCGTTTGCGAGTGGATTCGCCGGGAGGTCAGTGAGGGGAACGCATCGACATGGATAGAAGTACGTGAACAATTATATTCACAATTCTATTTTATTACCATCAATTGATATTCATAATTTTTGTTATGATGATTGATATTCATATTGATCTCTTTCTTTTATAGTTGGATAGAATGCGGAGGAAGCTGCAACTAAAAGAGCGCTTTCTACCAATTCAAGAGGAAATTGCGGGATTTTCGGTGGACCATGTCATAAACCCAAAGGGAAAATACAATGACACCGAATAGACGGGCTCTAGTCCCGGTTATGGTCTCCATGTAATCGAATAGACGGGCTCTAGTCCGGTTATGATCTCCATGTAATCGAATAGACGGGCCCTAGCCCGGTTGTGATCCCATGTAATTAATTAAATGATTGAATTCTCATAAAGAATAAAGTATATTTTTATTTGATAGATATTTTTTTATGAACATTTTGATATGCTATATGTATTTTTCTAGATTTGTAATTAGTTAACCATATATTTTACAAGATTGATCATAGTTTTGAATATTCAATTAGGCGGGAATACAAAAAATGCAGAGCACATGGGAGCTTCTCTAGTCCCAGGTCGTATTACGAACCGGGACTAGAGGTTCTCGACCATGCGCTCAGGCAGAGGCCACGTGGGGACCTCTTTTGTCCCGGGTCGTATTACGAACCGGGACTAAAGGTTCTCGACCACGCGCTCAGGCAGAGGCCACGTGGGGACTTCTTTTGTCCCGGGTCGTAACACACCCGGGACTAGAGGTGGAGGCCTCTAGTCCCGATTCTGCCGTCCCGGGTGCACAGCCGGGACTAGAGGTCCTCCCCGCCCGGGACTAAAGATGTTGTTTCTACTAGTGAGGCAATGCCGAGCCGGAGCCTCTGGAGGCACGGCTGGCGCGGCGGAGACGGCGGAGGCGAGGAGCAAACTTAACGATGGGGGTGGGGTTCGCCGGCGACAAAATCGGGGGGCTTAGAGGGATGGTCGGGGGCAGCGACGGACCGGCGGAGGTGGTGATTTGAGGAGGGCGGGGCAGCGAGGCGGGCGAGGTAGTGCCGCTGGCCGCGGGTGGCGGTCGAAGGCGGTTCGACCGGCGGTGGAGGCAGGGGGCGAGCTCCTCTTCTTTCTCCCAGCGAGCTTGTCATTTAGCTGTCGAAACCGCACATACGGCGCGCGGTCGGAAACCGCGCGAGCCGTCGCGCGCGCAAGCTAGCCTCGCCCATTAGTTTGCTATACACGTGCGTGTGCGTTGGTGCTTGAGAATCAACACACAAGCTAGTACAGGGAATCAGCATCGCGACTAATGCGTGCTGCCGTCCGGTTGTGAAGCCCGACAGGCTACACGTCAGGCTTTACGTGAGGCATCAGCAGACGTCGCCGAGCTCTATGCGGACGATGAGCAGGATGGAGACGATGGTGGACATCGCGGCGCGGGAACGGAAAATGGCTCTCGACTCCGCAACTAATGCTGGACAGGGGTCAGGTTGCTAAGGAAAGGACTCCAGGGTCCTGCGGTTTGCCTACTCTGTGATCAACATTCAGAGACCATGGACCATTTGCTCCTACAATGCCCTATGGCACGCTCGATTTGGTTTCAGGTCCTGTCGGATAGAGGTCTGGGCGTCTTTTGCCCAACCCCAGCAAGCAAGCTGCGGAGGTGGTGGTACCAGCTTGGGGTGTGTCGTCCAAGAGAGAAGAAACGCGAGCTCACGACGCTGGCCAGCGCGGTTTGTCGTTGGCTGTGGCTAGAAAGGAATGACAGAAAATTCGAGAGGAGAAGGCAACGAACAACGTCATCAGGCTAATTCAACAAGAGTTCGAGTTGTGGTTGAAGGCGAGGAAAAAGGCAGGTCGGCGGGAGGAGTAGCTTTAGTTCGGCTGACTGTTTAGGCAGTTTGGTGTTGCAGTCGTTTGTGTTGGGTTGTACTCCCTCCGTTCCTTTTTATAAGTCGTTGGGGATTTGTAGTACAATTTTCGCAACACTACGAATATTTCAATCTTTCCGAAAATGCCCCCCGCAGAGCCCACTTTCCCACCTCGCTCCTCCTCTCGTTCGTCCTCTCGCTCCTCCCGACCATGAGCACCACCACTGCCGCTCCCCACCGCCCTCTCCCTCTGGCTCCTCCACCGCCCTCTCCCTCTGGCTCACCGTGACCGCCCACCGCCACAGCCCTCTCCCTCTTCATCTTGCCGTCGCCGCTCCCCACCACCTCGTTTCCTCTCTCAACCGCATCCGGAGGACAAAGAACGAATTTTATCCGCCGGCGACGTGCTGCTGGCGAGATGGCGGCGGATCCGTGCGTTCCGGTGGAGGATCTGTGCGCCCCGGCCGTGGATCCGTGTGTTTTGGCAACGCAGGCGTAGGAGAGGCCAAGATCGAGGCAGGGCAGCTGCGCGGGAGCCAAGGATGCGGCCGCCTCGGCCAAGGCGCCGCCCGTAGCCGCCGCGAAGAAGAAGGCGGACGAGCCATAGCGGACGACGGCCGCCTCCGGGTCGCGCTCCTCTTCGGCACGCAGACCGGCACCGCCGAGTGCTTCGCCAAGGTACCTTCTTGCTCGCTCTCTTGCCGCCCGCTCCTCTGTCCCATGGAACACTCTAAGCATATGCCTGCTCTGCTCCGGTCTCGCAGTCGCATCTGCGCACTCGCATCTGCGCCAGCCGGTGGTGGTGGAAGGCGACGACATGGCGGAGGCGCTGGTGCGGTACGTGGCCGAGTCCGGCGTGCGGAGCCTGGTGCTGGGCTCCGTCTCCTTCCGCTGGTTCCAGAGGTACGCCCCCTCCCTTTCTACGTCCCTTTTACTCCTTTCTTCCGCTGGTGCTGGTTATCGGTCGTCCTTCAGTCCTTCAGTCCTCAGCAAGTTACTCCAGGACACCGAACTAATGATCCAGTGCAAAATTGCATATCATGTACTCCAGGAGTAGCTTGTTTGTGCAAGCTCTGCACTAGCAGTACTACTCCATTAGGAGTGTGTTATCTTGTACTCTTATCTGCTCTATTAAAGTTGGAGTAGTACTTGGAGTAGTGTATGAATAACTTGAGTATTTCTGTGCTTGTAAAATGCAGACTTGTGCATTTCCTGTCAGTACTCGTACTGAACTTGGAGTAATAAATTGCTTACGTAAACAATATTCACACAAGTTTTTCAGTAGCACTAACACACAAATACAGACTTACACACAAGTTTTTCAGTACAGTAACACACATACTGACTGAAACTTTTTCAGTAGCAGTAACACCCAAATACAGAATTGTTTAGGCAGCACCTTGGCCTAGAAAGTCAAGGGCATATGCAATAACCTCAGGAGGGCAACGTAGGCTTTTTGGTAGCAGACCCAACCTTTCAAACCTATCCTTGTTTGCATGGGTTAACTTGTAAGTATTTCCTCCTGCATTGTTCATGATCTCCACCATGACATTCATTAAACTTAGGAAG
The DNA here is from genome assembly GCA_947311845.1 of Poa pratensis. Lineage (NCBI taxonomy): Eukaryota > Viridiplantae > Streptophyta > Magnoliopsida > Poales > Poaceae > Poa > Poa pratensis. Next base: position 5,924,629 of record CAMZMU010000113.1, on the reverse strand, counting down.
ATTCTGTTCGGTTTATATGACTCATAGTCTGCAAATTCTTTCTCAATACCTTGAATAAACTCCTTGAGAGTTTTAGCAGCGAGGCAATTAGTTAGAGACTGTATGGATCTAAAAAAGCGTAGATCAAGGACATTCAAGTCTGGACTGTTTGCAGGCTGTTGCAGCAATTTGATCTTTAGTCTGCTATTGGCCACAGCTTCTGCGAATGCTGGGTCATTGGGCAAAATATGCGGTTTCGCATTATCCTGTTGTATAAAAATGGTCTGCCCATCATCTTCTTGAGGCCAAACAGCTTCAATTGCAGGCAATAGCTTCTCCAGAAAGAACTCTCTCATCACTGTCCTTGTTACTCTCAAGTTCTTCGTCTCCAAGGTCCCTCTCTCTCTATTCTCACTCCTTCTTTGCGCCGGTATCTCTTGCACGAAGGGCCGCATGCCTATCTTCCCATCAAATGTCATGTTGCCCTCACTGTCATACCTAGGTCGAGCAACCGCGGTAAGAACCATGACTTTTCCTATGCAAATGCTAGATAGAGACCGTACAGGATCTGGTTCATCTGGCAGCAAGTAGTATGTCTGGTTACTTTGGGTCATATTGAACCATTTCTCGTCAACATGTACAAATTTGTACATATCGATGAAAAGTGGATCTGCAGTATTAAGTGTTTCCTCATCAATCATGCCTAGGCAAAACTGTGCCCTGTTTTTCTTATGCTTCTCCGTTAGTTGTGGTTTTAGGGCATTTGAGTGCCTTCGGATTAGATTCATCTCAAATTTCCTATATAGTGTTGTAGGATTGCAACCCAGCTGCCAAGCCAAGGATCTTATTGTCGACCTTCTGTTTAGTGGGATAGAGGGGATACGGGATAGATCAATTTCTAGTGGCTTCCTCCCACACCTTCCCTTCTTCTTGCTTGAAACATCTACCGGTAAACCATTGGCAATTTGCTCCATGGCCAGCTGCCAAATCCTCTGTATTGTTCGAACATGTACCCCAAAAAAGTTTGCTAAGTTTTTCTTGTCTTCTGGATCAGAATTTCCACCTCTGCTCATACACAGTGCATGCATAGCTACATAAGCAGCATATTTCTCAGTGTCACTGAGTATTTTCCTTTTCTTCTTTTGCTGTGCACCTGCAATAAGAAATGAAAAAAAAAATTAAAACTTGCTTGCTTCTCTCTGAAATTAATTTTTGCTTGCTGTGCTTGTTACTGCTGCTGTAAAATGCAGTAGATGGTGGTGTAAAATGCAGTAGTGCCACATTAACTGAAATAGCAGTAGTAACTTGTGCTCACCGCCTACAACTTGCTGCTTCTGGTTGTGGCAAGTTCAAGTTGAGGAAGGTGTATTTAACTGAACATGATTTTGTTATAATTTGTTTATGCTAAAACAGTTGTGTCCATTTCAGTGAGGATGCAGTGGAGGACCAGTTTCTCAGTGAGAGATGTATGCAAAGCCAAGAAGAACAGAACAGGTAAATTTCATAACCAATGCAACACCTGTCATGTTCAGGATCTCCTCTTCTTCTATATTGACTTCTGCTTCTATATTGACCTCATGTTCTTCCATATTAACCTCATGTTCTTCCATATTAAACTCATGTTCTTCCATATAAACCTCTTGTGCACCTACAAAAAGAAACAAAACGAATTATTTAAACACTGCTGCGATTGTAAACTTGCAAAAAACTGTTAAGTTGCTTCTGTTAAGTAGTTTCATTTTAAATGACCAGTATGCATGTTTCTTAACTGAAACATGTGTCCTTCATTTTGGTTCATTTCTTAACTGAAACATATCCCTGTCTACTTGCTTCCTGTCAATTCTGTCTACTTGCTTGCTAATTGCATTATCTAGTCCAAAAGGGACGTGCTAGGCAATGTTGCAGGAGTAAGATGCTTGAGTATATGCCTCATGTTTTCTTTTGCTCAAGTTTCTGGTAACATTATAATGCCATCCATTTACTTGCAGGGACAGTATTGTACCTGCATCCTCGTGGACATGTTCATTGATGCCCTCCTCTTCTTCAGGATGATCAACATTGCCTCCTTCAGGTATGATATTATCTTCTTCTTCTGGTGGACTGAAGTTCAAATCCAGGAGTAGAACCATACTGCTGTGTCGAGTCTAGATGATGGAATTCTTCCTATACTTGCTGCTGATGGAGTATGTCGTACTATTGTTTTGCAGATGAAGTACTTGGGCGAGGCTCTTGCTGTCAAGCTGAGCACCTGGTCGAGGCGGACCTGGGCGAGGAGGACCTGGGCGAAGAGGACCTGGGTACAGCTCTTGCTGTCAAGCTGAGCACCTGGTCGAGGCGGATCAAGGCGCTGGAGCACGCTGGTGTTGCTGCAGCGCGGAGGGGCGCAACTGCTGGTGGCCGTTGCCCAGCGAGGAAGATGGGGGAGGTGGCCCGCCTGCTGTTGGGGCCGGCCTGAGCTAGGCGCGAGGCGGATCCATCAACTACAGAGTGGAGCGGCTGGGTGGAGTGGGAGGAAGCAGCGGGGATCTGAGCAGAGCAGCGGGAGGAAGCTGCGCGAGGAGGAGAGATGCGCGATCGAGGATTCAAATTTTGAATTAGACCAAGTGATCGGTTCGCTCACTGCGGGAGGGCATTCCCTGTAAATTATGTAAACAAGTGGGGGTACATTTGTCTTTTTTCCGTTTTTCACCTGGTCGGAAATTGCCCCCAGCGACTTATAATTAGGAACGGAGGGAGTACTATGGAACAGAGGAGTAGATTTTAACATCCAAGCCGTGGTGAAACAAGAGGGGGCAGAGGCAAAAAAATATTAGCATGTCACGCTTTGCAGTTTACAGGCAGATTACATACAAAGAAGGAGTGAGAATAGAGAGAGAGGGACCTTGGAGACGAAGAACTTGAGAGTAACAAGGACAGTGATGAGAGAGTTCTTTCTGGAGAAGCTATTGCCTGCAATTGAAGCTGTTTGGCCTCAAGAAGATGATGGGCAGACCATTTTTATACAGCAGGATAATGCGAAACTGCATATTTTGCCCAATGACCCAGCATTCGCAGAAGCTGTGGCCAATAGCAGACTAAAGATCAAATTGCTGCAACAGCCTGCAAACAGTCCAGACTTGAATGTCCATGATCTAGGCTTTTTTAGATCCATACAGTCTCTAACTAATTGCCTCGCTGCTAAAACTCTCAAGGAGTTTATTCAAGGTATTGAGAAAGAATTTGCAGACTATGAGTCATATAAACTGAACAGAATCTTCCTAAGTTTAATGAATGTCATGGTGGAGATCATGAACAATGCAGGAGGAAATACTTACAAGTTAACCCATGCAAACAAGGATAGGTTTGAAAGGTTGGGTCTGCTACCAAAAAGCATGCGTTGCCCTCCTGAGGTTATTGCATATGCCCTTGACTTTCTAGGCCAAGGTGCTGCCTAAACAATTCTGTATTTGTGTGTTACTGCTACTGAAAAAGTTCCAGTCAGTATGTGTGTTACTGTACTGAAAAACTTGTGTGTAAGTCTGTATTTGTGTGTTAGTGCTACTGAAAAACTTGTGTGAATATTGTTTACGTAAGCAATTTATTACTCCAAGTTCAGTACGAGTACTGACAGGAAATGCACAAGTCTGCATTTTACAAGCACATAAATACTCAAGTTATTCATACACTACTCCAAGTACTACTCCAACTTTAATAGAGCAGATAAGAGTACAAGATAACACACTCCTAATGGAGTAGTACTGCTAGTGCAGAGCTTGCACAAACAAGCTACTCCTGGAGTACATGATATGCAATTTTGCACTGGATCATTAGTTCGGTGTCCTGGAGTAACTTGCCGAGGACTGAAGGACTGAAGGATGAGCGATAACTAGCACCAGTGGAAGAAAGGAGTAAAAGGGGCGAAGAAAGGGAGGGGGCGTACCTCTGGAACCAGCGGAAGGAGACGGAGCCCAGCACCAGGCTCCGCACGCCGGACTCGGCCGCGTACCGCACCAGCGCCTCCGCCATGTCGTCGCCTTCCACCACCACCGGCTGGCGCAGATGCGAGTGCGCAGATGCGACTGCGAGACCGGAGCAGAGCAGGCATATGCTTAGAGTGTTCCATGGGACAGAGGAGCGGGCGGCAAGAGAGCGAGCAAGAAGGTACCTTGGCGAAGCCCTCGGCGGTGCCGGTCTGCGTGCCGAAGAGGAGCGCGACCCGGAGGCGGCCGTCGTCCGGCTATGGCTCGTCCGCCTTCTTCTTCGCGGCGGCGGCTACGGGCGGCGCCTTGGCCGACGCAGCCGCATCCTTGGCTCCCACGTAGCCGCCCCGCCTCGATCTTGGCCTCTCCTACGCCTGCGTCGCCAAAACACACGGATCCACGGCCAGGGCGCACAGATCCTCCACCGGAACGCACGGATCCGCCGCCAGCAGCACGTCGCCGGCGGATAAAAATTTGTTCTTTGACCTCCGGATGCGGTTGAGAGAGGAAACGAGGTGCTGGGGAGCGGCGACGACAAGATGAAGAGGGAGAGGGTTGTGGCGGTGGGCGGTCACGGCGAGCCAGAGGGAGAGGGCGGTGGAGGATCCAGAGGGAGAGGGCGGCGGGGAGCGGCGGTGGTGGTGCTCATGGTCGGGAGGAGCGAGAGGACGAACGAGAGGAGGAGCGAGGTGGGGAAAGTGGGCTCTGCGGGGGGGCATTTTCAGAAAGATTGAAATATTCGTAGTGTTGCGAAAATTGTACTACAAATCCCCCAACGACTTATAAAAAGGAACGGAGGGAGTACTAGAAAGAGATGAAGCATAGATGGCTTATAGGACTAGTGAGCAGCCAACAAATGCTAAAAGTTAGACGCCCTTTGCCAAATCAAACATCCAGCAAACGGACTAAAGAAAGGTCAATTAGATGCAGTGCAGACCAACAAACAAATCCCACTGGTAGTTCGAGCTTCTAAACTAAAAGTTGAAGTCAATTATTACAAGATAACAGCACTTGGCAGTTCGTACCTAATTCAGCATAATCAGAAGGAAAAAGAACCGAGCTTTTACCAAATCCTAAGTAGCATGCCCCAAGGACCAGTCATTGTGTTGTCAACAACTGATTCTAACCGTTTTGACCGACCCAATTCCACAAGAAGAAGCAAGCTCCGACGACCCCGGGTTTACGAGTGGTGGTAAGATCAAAGGTAGCATCGGTAGGGAGGTCTCGAAGCGAGCGGATCGCGTGGAGATAGCAGAGAGGGCGCTTACTGGGGGATAAGGGAGAGACGGCAGCGAGGTCGGCGGAGGCGCGCCGCGAGGGCCGTGACACCGTCGGGGAGCGGGGCCAGTGGGTACTTGTCGTAGTAGCGTGTGAGGTAGTCCTGCGTGATGGGCACCAGACCCTCCGTTGCCATCTCCGGCGAGACAGGGGGGTGAGGACGCCGGCGGCGGGCGGAGGTAACGTGGGGGGAGAGGAAGGAAGGGGAGGGGAGGCACGTGCGGTTGGAAGGGAGGGTGCGGTCACCGGCCGGTGGGGTTTAAAGAAAGAGAGGTTTTTTTTGTTATTCTGTGATGATCCAAATTCGTTTATGCTGATGAAGGCCAACTTGTGCCGACGGAGAGCGGAGCGCCGGGTTGGAAGGAAGGGTACGGTATGGATCGTTTCCGGGTCGGACTGCAGCCGACCTAGGGTTGTATGCCACCATATATTCCTCTTGTAAGCCGTCGGTTGAGATAAGTCGCATTGTGTAAATCCTCGGCGTTTGTAACCTCACCCGATATAGTGAAGTATTGCTGGCTGGTGCCTGTGGTTTTTTCTCCTCCATTGTTGGAGGAGTTTTCCATGTTAAAATCTCGTGTCCCCATTGGTTTGATCGTTCCGCACTTCGTTGTTTCTTTGCTATCGTTTATAACAAGTGGTATCAGAGCCCTGTTTCGGATCTGTTTTCAGATTAGGGTTTTGCGATGGCATCGATGAAGTTTTATCTACTGGCGCTGGACTATAAGACGAGATTTTCGTTGTGGCAGGTCAAGATGCGTGCGATCCTCGCACAGTCCAATGATCTTGACGAGGCGTTGGATAAATTCGGCGACAAGGGGCAGGCGACATGGAGCGAAGCTGAGAAGCGGAAAGACCGCAAGGCTTTTTCTCTTATTCAACTTCATCTATCTAATGATATTCTGCAAGAAGTAAGCCAGTAGAAAACCACAGCGGCACTGTGGGCTAAGCTGGAGTCGATCTGCATGTCCAAAGATCTCACCAGCAGGATGCATGTGAAGATGAAGTTGTTCTCGCACAAACTGTAAGAAGGTGGTTCCGTGATGAACCACATATCGATCTTCAAGGAGATCGTTTCCGACCTAGTGTCGATGGAGGTAAAATATGATGATGAAGATCTAGCACTTTTACTTCTGGTCTCACTGCCAAATTCCTTTACAAATTTCCGTGATACCATACTTTTGAGTCGTACTGAACTAACCACTGCCGAAGTATATGAGACCTTCTTGATGAGGGAGAAGATGAAAGGTATGGTACAGAAAGAGGAATCATCGTCCTCCAAGGGCGATGCTTTGCAGGTCCGAGGGAGGCCTGAGCAGCGAGATAACCACTACCACAACAACAACAGAGATAAGAGCAAGGGTGACAGAGGTCGCTCAAAGTCCAAAGGACGAGACAAGTTCTGTAGGTATTGTAAGAAATCTAATCATGTCATTGATGACTGTTGGAATTTGCAGAACAAGGAGAAAAGAAAAGGTACTTACCAACCGAAAAATAATGAAGGTAATGATACCGGTGAGGCTTCTGTTGTTGATGGTAGTTCTGATGGCGAATGCCTAGCTGTTTTAGCTGCATGTGTTTCTTGTCAGGATGAATGGATTCTTGATACTGCATGTTCTTTTCATATTTGCTGTAACAAAGATTGGTTCAGTTCTTATGAGTTAGTGCAGACTCGAGATTTCGTGTGTGTGGGGAACAACCAGCAATGCAACATTGTTGGCGTTGGTTCTGTTCAGATCAAGACACATGATGGTATGACACGCACGTTGACGGGAGTAAAACACATACCAACCATGGCGAGAAATTTGATCTCGCTCAGTACCCTTGATTGTGACGGGTACAAGTATACCGGCGGGAACAGACTCCTGAAGGTATCAAAAGGTTCTCTCATTGTTATGGTTGGTGATATGAATTCTGCTAAGTTATATGTTCTTAGAGGTAGCATTTTGTCTGGTACTGTTGCTGCTGTTTTTCATGATGACGCTAGTAAAACTAACCTTTGGCACAAGCGTCTTGGACATATGAGTGAACTTGGTATGGCAGAATTAATCAAGAGAGAGCTACTGCAAGGCTGCAGTTTGGGTAAGATGCAATTCTGTGAACATTGCATTTTCGGTAAGCACACAAGAGTTAAGTTTAATGCTTCTGTTCGTACCACCAAAGGTACACTTGATTATGTACATGCTGATGTTTGGGGGCCGTCTCGTAAGCCCTCTTATGGTGGTGCTCGTTATATGCTTACCATTATTGATGATTACTCTAGGAGAGTTTAGCCTTATTTCATGAAAAATAAGGATGATACGTTTGCTGCTTTTAAAGAGTGGAAAGCTATGATAGAAAGGCAAATAGAAAGGAAGGTGAAATTGCTTCGTACTTACAATGGTGGCAAATTTTGTTCGAATGCTTTTAATGATTATTGCAGGAAAGAAGACATTGTCAAGCACCTCACCATCCCGTACACGCCTCAGCAGAATGGTGTAGCGGAGCGGATGAACAGGACGATCATCTCCAAGGCTCGCTGCATGATCTCCAACGCTCGCATGAGTAAGTGTTTTTGGGCTGAGGCGGCTGCCACCGCCTGCTACTTGATAAACAGGTAACCATCTATTCCACTCGACAAGAAAACTCCTATTGAGGTATGGTCAGGTACTCCTGCTGATTATTCACAACTTAAAGTTTTCGGTTGCACTGCTTATGCTCATGTTGATAATGGAAAGTTAGAGCCGAGAGCTATTAAGTGTGTGTTCATTGGTTATGGTTCAGGTGTAAAAGGATATAAGTTATGGAATCCCGGAACTAACAAGGCATTTATGAGCAGGAGTGTTGTTTTCAATAAATCTATTATGTACTTTGATAAGTCTTCCTCAGATATTTTGCCAGATAGTTTTGATGGGAAAGAACAGGTTCGTGTCGAGGTGGAGCACTCTGTTGAAAAGGAAAATGGCACTGTTGACAATGATGGTGCTACTGCAGAGGATTCTGATTCCTCTGATTCTTTTGTTTCTTCTGATTCTAACAATGATAATGTTCAGAACTCACCCCCTGTTTTGCAGCCACATCAGTCTATTGCTGCTCGTAGACACAGGAGGAATTGTGGTCCTTGACCACGTTTAATTGAAGAGTGTAACCTTGTTGATTATGCTCTCAGTTGTGCAGAACAGGTGGAGCACGGACATGAGCCGTCCACCTATACTGAAGCTGTTGGTTTCGGTGACCGCGAGAAGTGGCTTGCTACTATGCAATAAGAGATGCACTCACTTGAGAAAAATGGCACATGGGATGTTGTGCGCTTGCCTAAGAAAAAGAAGGCAGTCCGCTGTAAGTGGATCTTCAAGAGAAAGGAGGGTTTATCTCCTAGCGAGCCTTCGAGGTTTAAGGCAAGGTTAGTTGCAAAAGGCTTCAGTCAAATTCCAGGTGTTGATTATAATGATGTTTTCTCTCCAGTTGTAAAGCATAGTTCAATTCGTACATTTTTTTGGTATTGTTGCTATGCGTGATCTTGAGCTTGAGCAGTTAGATGTAAAGACTGCGTTTCTGCATGGAGAGTTGGAGGAGGAGATATACATGGACCAGCCAGAAGGGTTCATAGTGCCTGGTAAGGAGGATCTTGTTTGTAAGTTGAAAAGGTCCTTATACAATTTGAAACAATCTCCTCGTCAGTGGTATAAAAGGTTTGATTCTTTTATGTTGTCACATGGCTTTAAGAGGTCTGAATTTGAACAATGTCCTAGTACGGATGAGGATTTTGAGTACATGTCTAGAGTTCCATATTCTAGTGCTGTTGGTTCTTTAATGTATGTCATGATTTGCTCACGTCCAGATTTATCATATGCTATGAGTTTGGTTAGTAGATATATGGCTAATCCTGGTAAAGAACATTGGAAGGCTGTTCAGTGGATTTTCAGGTACCTTCGTGGCACATCCAATGCTTGCCTCATGTTCGGCAAGACTGATGAGGGACTCACAGGCTATGTGGATTCAGATTTTGCTGCCGATTTGGATAACAGGAGATCCCTCACAGGTTATGTGTTCACGCTTGGTGGTTGTGCCGTGAGTTGGAGGGCAACGTTGCAATCTGTTGTTGCCCAGTCTACCACTGAAGCAGAGTACATGGCTATTGCTGAAGCATGTAAAGAATCGGTTTGGCTGAAAGGTTTGTTTGCAGAGCTTTGTGGAGATGATACTTGCATTAACCTGTTTTGTGACAGTCAAAGTGCTATTTACCTTACTAAGGATCAGATGTTCCATGAGAGAACAAAGCACATTGACGTCAAATACCATTATGTGCGTGATGTTGTTGCAAAAGGTAAGCTGAAGGTATGCAAGATAAGTACTCATGATAATCCTGCTGATATGATGACCAAGCCAGTTCCTGTTACTAAGTTTGAGCTGTGCTCGGGCTTAGTTGGTATCACTGTCTAGCCCAAGAGGCTATTTGGCGCCGAAAGTGTTTTCTTTCTTGTTTCAAGGTGAAGTTCTCGTTCATGCTACAAGATGGAATTTGTCTCAAGGTGGAGTGTTATTTTGTGGTGATCCAAATTCATTTTTACTGATGAAGGCCAACTTGTGACGAAGGAGAGCAGAGCGCCCCGGGTTGGAAGGAAGGTTACGGTACGGATCGTTTCCGGGTCGGACTGCAGCCGACCTAGGGTTTTATGCCACCATATATTCCTCTTGTAAGCCGCCGGTTGGGTTAAGTCGCATTGTGTAAATCCCGGCATTTGTAACCTCACCCGATATAGTGAAGTATTGCTGGCTGGCGCCTGTGGTTTTTTCTCCTCCATTGTTGGAGGGGTTTTCCATGTTAAAATCTCGTGTCCCCATTGGTTTGATTGTTCCGCACTTCGTCGTTTCTTTGCTATCGTTTATAACATTTTTTTGAGAGGTTGGTGGCTGCCTACAACACAACAGCCAGTGGTTTGCTGCCTTCACGCCAGCGGGCTTGTCTTGGGAAATTCTTTACTCTAGTGTACCTCGTTTTCTTTTGTTTTATGATCAACCTTTAAAAAACGGTTTTGCTAATTCTCAATCGATTGAGAAATAGCTTAGCCCTCAGTTGAATCATCCACCCTTCATCAAATGCATCGGGATGGCCGGGGCGGCAGCGGACCGGCGGAGGAGGAGCTCGGGGCAGGGCGGGGCGGCGAGATGTTGTGGCAGCGCGTCGGCCGTGGGCAGGGGGAATGGCGGTTAGGCCGGCGGTGGCTGTGGAGGAAGCGAGCCGCCAGAGTTGAGAAAGACGAGATGACGTCAGCCGACTGAGAACTAACTTAGTTCTCAGTTGACTGCGCCCTAGGCGGACCCTTTAAAAAAACACTATTTTTGAACTACGACTCTGTCTGAAATACTCTTGATTTTGTATCTAATTGGGTTGTAATCAGACCAGGTTTGTTCAGTTGAATTAGTGAGTAGATGTGTTAGCTTAGCATTAGCATCGCAATTCGAGTCGGCTGAATGGAGAACCAACCTGGATGGTTAGCATGGTGGGTCTACCCTAGCAGAGTGGGTCAATAGTGAGACGTTAGGCTGACTTCGTCAATTTTAAGAGACGACTAGTCGGTTAGGTCTCTCGAAAGTGCTCATAAGGATAGAGGTGTGCGTGCGTGTAAGTGTATGCGCATGTATGTAAGCGTTTATGTTTGTACTGTGTTTAAAAAAAATCGGCTTGCATGTGCCACGAGTTGGATTTGAGTAATTAGCCTTACCAAGTCGGGACGACCTCATCTGAAAAGACAAAAGAAAAGTGGTGAACGGAAGACACAAGCGACGAAGGTGGAGGTTTTTTTTTGAAACTTCTCCCATTTATTAATATAACATTAAGCACATTTTACATAAGATAGCTCGAGAGGAAAAACACTCTCCACTGTAATATCCAAGCATACTGTACATCTTCCAGTTTGATGAGATAGACATCTAGCAGAAACTGTATTGTCTCTATTTTGCACACGAAGAGCAAAGCTGAGCGTGGTGGTGTGCTTCCAAATTGTAGACCCTAGAAATATGAGCTATCCTTCTTGTGTCAAAGCGAGCAGAAGTTCTAATTGCAGAAATGATATGTCTGATCGTCCAAGGGCCTGCAGAAGATACATTCTCGCACGTGGTTGCCTGCACCAGGATCGAAGAATCTGTTTTAAAGAGGGGATCATGAAGGTGCATACAGTCAGTCACTTTGACTTCTAGAAGCAGCCCAAAAGCTTCAGCCTCAATCGGCGACGACACCGGCGGTGATTGAGCAGAAATGTAGATGCTCGATGCATGATGTCCCTGCAATTGAACAAAGACACCAAGACCAGCTTGTTGGGGGCATGGAAGTGGGGGCTAGGGACCAAGCCGCATCAGAAAAGAAAATGTGTCTAGCTTCCTGTAGTGAATCGCAGCCTTGTTGAGGTTGCTGCTGATGGTGCTCCTAGCCTTGTTCCGTCGGTATCTGTGGACATAGTTGTTGCCTATATAGTGAACCATCCTGCAACAAAGCAGAAGCCATAGAAAAAATTCTTGTTGGGTGCACTTTTATCTTTTTGAAGAGAAAATCACTCCTGCTTTTCCAAAGGCACCAGAGAAATGTATATAACGTTTTGACTGATATGCATGGATGATTAGAAGATAATAGGAAATGTATCATATCTGGCAACAGTTAATGATCATTAAAGAGGAGTTCAGTTTTGATAAACCAGGGGCTAGAGTACCAAGCTGCTTTTGCAAAAGGACAGAGGAAAAACAAATGCATTTCATCTTCTTCTTGTCCACATCTAGAGCAATTGGAATCTATATGAGTAGGAAAATGCCCTGCTCTTTTACCTGTTGCTAAAGCCTTTCTTAAGAGCCTCCATGCAAAATTTTGTACTCTAGGTATCATACCTTTTTCTGACCAAACCTGATTGAGCAAAGAGATGACTTGCTGAGAAACCGGTCTAGGTTGTTGATTTCGGGGCAGCCGCAATTTTAAGAAACAATGTTTGTAGGCACTTTTTGTTGAGAATGTACCTGCAGGAGTTAATTTCCATACCAAAGAATCTTGGCCAACAGCATCAATAATAGGGGTTTGCAATATTTGTGAGGCCATATTAGGTGGAAACAAAAAAAGAATTTATAAGATTTTGATTCCAAGACTTGTGATTATGGTTCCAAAAATCTTTAATGGTGGCAGGGTCCACATAAGGAGGCTGCTGAATAATCAAGTTGTCGTAGATATGTTGCCAACCATTGAACCAAGGAGCAGTCCAAATGGAAGAAGAACCATCAACAATTTGTGTAAAACAAGCAGATTCCAGAAGTGGTTTTACCTTTAAAATGGCAGCCCAAAAATCAGATTTTGGATAACTAGCTTTTGCTCTCCAAATAGTTGTGTCCGCATAGTATTTTTACTTTAAAACTAGAGCAAGATTACTAGTCGGGTCCTGAGCAATTCTCCAAGCTGCAGAGAGAATCAAGCTCTGATTCAAGGCCTGGAGATTTCTAATACCTAGACCACCATGTTTCTTATGTGTGTAAATATCTGCCCAAGCCCTTAAACAAAGATATCTTGAATTGTTATCATCTTTTGTCCCTGTCCACCAAAATCTCCTAATGATAGCAGTGATACTAGTAAGAAATTTTTTGGAGAACAGAATATTTGACATGTAATAAACAGGGATAGAAGAGAAAAACTGATTTAATAAGAGTAAGCCGAGCAGGATGAGACATTCTGTTTGCCTTGCAAGTAGTAAGCTTTGATTTAAGCTTGTCATGAACAAAAGAGTAAGCAACAGATCTATCCTTAGCAGGCAAGATTAGAGGATGTCCTAGATGGATAAAAGAGGCACCAATGTCTGGGACAGGGAACAAACTTTTTATTTCTTGCCTGAGCTGCAAATCAACATTAGCACTAAACATTATTCCTGACTTTGCCCAATTTGGGATTTGGCCTGAGGGAGAATAGAAATGATTTAAGACTTGAAGGATCGTTTCAGCTTCCTGCTTTGTTGCTGCACCACACACCAATAGGTCATCTGCAAACATCAAGGAGTGTATAGGAGGGCATTGTGGACCCAAAAAGATACCCGAAAGCCTGTTATTATGTAGAGCATCTTGGAGAGCCAAGGATAGTTTGTTAACAGCCAAGATAAAAAGAGAGGGAGAGAGGGGGCAACCCTGTCTTATACCTCTTGAGCTCTTAAATTTACCAAAAAGTTGCCCATTGATAATGACTGAAAAAGTTGAAGTAGCTATACAAGCATGGATCAAATTAATAAAATGGGCATTCAAACCTTTACGAGCTAGAGTGTTAGCAATAAAGTACCATTCAAGTCTATCGAAACCTTTAGCTAGATCAATTTTTGGCATGAAGGACTTCTCTTTGAAAGATTTTAAACTAAAAGAGTGAGCAACCTCCTGGGCGACTATGATGTTATTGCTAATCCTTCTACCCTCTATGAAAGCCGGTTGGGAAGGATGGATATAATCAGCTAAAAGAGGCTTCAATCTGTTGGCCAAAGACTTGGAGATAATTTTATTAATAACATTGCATAAGCTAATCGGCGTGAAGTCAGAGGGTAGGTGACAAACAAGCTTTTTGGGAATAAGAGCTATATGCATTTCATTAAGCTTTGGAGGCATAATACCTGTTTGATAGAAGGTCCTTACCAACTGTGTTACATCTTCAGCTATCCAACTCCATGCATTCCTATAAAAACTCACATTGAATCCATCTGGACCTGGAGAGGTATCTTTCTTCATATCTTTTATGATGTTCCAAATCTCCTCTTTGTCAGGAATAGAGTTCGTGAAATCCTGCACATCACGATTAGCAACAGAGAATATAGGAGGCATACTATGTGAAGGGGAACTAGATTGAAAGATGTTACGGAAGTAAGTTATAAATTCATTGGCTATTTCTTGGGGATCAAACAAATCTTGCCCTTGCCTATCCACAATGGAAATAATCCTGTTTCTTCTCCTCCTCTTGGTGACTGCCTGATGGAAAAAAGATGTGTTCCTGTCACCTTGTGTGACCCAGTGCTATTTTGCTCTTTTCTTATAGAATTCATTTAACTTTGTCATGCTTTCTTCATATTGGGCTACCAGGTTCGCTTCAAGAGCATGGTCCTGTTGGTCCAGAGGCTGCATTTGAATATCATTTATTTGATTCTGTAGCTGATCAAGTTGCTGCTGAAGTGGCCTTTTCTTTTTGCACCAAACTTTGAGAGTACCTGCAAGATGGTTAGTGCGCACATGGAAAGGTTTCACAGTTGTAGAGGCCCAATCATTCTTTGCAACTGATTGATAATCTTCCTCAAGAGGTCACCAATTTTCAAACTTAAAAGAGAGACGGGGTCTTTTAAATTTAGACTCAGTTGAAAGCAAGATAGGTGCATGATCGCTAAAATTATGAATAATAGGCATATTGAAAACATTTGTCATGGGGAACAAAGTACACCATTCAGCATTAGCAAGACAGCGATCGAGACGTTCGAAAATAGGACCAGTAGAAAATCTCATGTTAGTCCAGGTGTAAGCGGGTCCCGAGAAACCGAGATCAAACAAACCGCATTGCTTAACATAATTATTAAAAGCACGCATACGACTGTAATTCACATAAGCTCCATAAGATTCTTTTTCATGCATAATATTATTTAGGTCACCTAAACATACCATAGGCTTGCCTAAGTTATCAGAAACAAAATCAGCAATTTGATCCCAAATCATATTAGTACTATTATGATGGGGATCACCATAAACACAAGCAAGGAGGAACTCTACATTACTGGGGATATGCACAACTAGAGCAAGAATATAATATCTACAAGAAAGTTTGATTTGAAGATGAATTTCATCGGACCACATCAGCCAAAGCCCCCCGGAGAGACCAACCGAGGGTACAACAAAACTAGCATGAGTATTGAAACGGGAATTTAGATCAGCAGCTGTACATTTAGAGGACCTAGTTTCAGAAACAAAGGTTACCTGCGCAGCTGTGGAGCGCATCATTTTTGCAAGGTATTCCATCTTGTTGGAGTTGCTAAGGCTCCTACCTTTACCTCGGCAATTCCATCCAACAAATTTCATGGCTGCCGGTGGTGGGGCAACCGTGCGAGCGTCCCCCCTAGCTGGAATCAGACCGGATCGAGCTTGTCTACCAGCAGCACCATCAGTAACACCAATCCTTCTCCACATGAGGACCATGGTTCAAAACAGGAGAGGAAAAGGTTCAGGACCTAGGGATTCATTGCAGTAGGACACAGATCAGATGATTGGAGGCCTAATCCATGGGGAGAAAGATGGGGAATCAAGTCTAGATGTAGCCAAAAGGTGATTGGAGGGGAGAAACAGCAGGATTCGCGGCTAGTGGGAGCAGGGGATGAAATCACGAGCGGTGGCGGCGGTGGTCAAAGAACCATGATTTCCGAGTGGGCGAAGAAGACAAAGAGAGGGAAACTAGAAAGGAGTCACCAAGAGGGCAGGCGAGAGAGCTGGGGTTCAGATCTACAGATTGGAGGAGAAATTGGGAGGAAGAAGAATGGCAGCAGCACCGGTAACTGGCAAGTCGCCAAGGTAGTCGCCTTCGAGGCAAAAGTTAGCTCGCTCCGAACGCTGTTTTTGGGTACACGAAGGTGGAGGGTCGGCGGGGGCTTGGCATATGCCATGGTTTTGCCTTTTTTAGATACTTCTCCATGGACATAGAATATAGATTTTTTCTGTATATTTGCGGCATTTCTTTTTGACCTCAGCGGAGAAAACGATGGGAGTCATTGGACTGTTTGTCCTGAAGGAGATATGCCCTAGAGGCAATTAATAAAGTGATTTTATTTGTCATATCTCAATTGTTCATAATATGTTATAATACCATGCTATAACTGTATTAAGCGGAAACATTAATGCACGTGTGGTATCTTAACAACCAGGTCCCTAGTAGCCTCTATTTAACTAGTTCGTTGGGTAACAGATGATCAAGGTTTCCTGATCATGGACAATCACGTCGGTTGACAACGGAGTCATATCATTGGGTGAATGATTTTATGGACATACCCAAAATATAGAAACATAGTATTCATACCTTTGACCGTGAGATCATATCAAATCCCTGCTTCTGGAAGGTGCGGCTGATCACATCAAACGACATGTCTTATATAGCGTGACAATAAAGGTGACACTTTCGGGTATCGGAAGGAAGCAGTGGAAGCGAGTGATCGAGAGCGGGAATTGCCAATCCACATAGCAGGGTAGATACTCTGGGCCTACTCGGTGAGATTACATCTATGAGCTTGCAAGCATGTGACTAGGTCACGGGGATGTAATATCACAGACGAGTAAAGATAGATTTGTTGATGACGAGGTCATGCTCGGTAATCGTGATACCGGGGAACGACGCTCGGACAATCTAAGTATCGCTAGGCAAGAGGATGAGACTGGACGTCTAAAGGTTCAAACGATAAAAGACATTCATGGACGCATAGGGGCTATCATGGGTATCCAGATCCCGCTGTTAGTCATTGATCGGAGAACGTGTCTCGATCATGTCTGGAGTGATCCCGAACCGTGGGGTAACACACTTAAGGGTGGGTGACGATTAGATTGGATATAAGAGAGAAAAGAAACTGGAAACTCCGGAAGTGTTCCGGGACTTGTCCGATGTTGATCGGAGGCAACGAAATATGTTTCGGAACCCGAATGAATTAAATAATATGTATTTAATATTAATAAGTGTTATTAATGATTAAATATATTTTTTATTTAATTCAATTCGAATGGGGCATATTACGGGAAAATCCCAAAAAGGAAAAAGGAAAAAAAGAGGGAGGAGGGCCAGCCGCCTTAGGTGGGCCGAATGGGGCCCACCTAGGTGGCCGGCTGCCTCCTTGGCCGGCGGGTGGCCATGTGGGGTTTAGTCCCACATGGCCTAGCCAAGGGAGATGGCCTCCCTCCTCCTCCTCCTTTAAATAGGGGACCCCATGCCTTGGAAATTCACACTAATTCTCCCTCTTCTTCTCTCCTACCTTGAGCGTAGTTCCGTTTCTGGAGCTGCGTACTGGGAGGGAAGTCTCTCTACTATACGCACACCGCCATGCTGCTAGATCCACTCTTTCAGTTCCGCTGCTCTGCTGGATCTGGAGCCCGGAGGTCGTCATCCACACCGTACGTGTGTGGAACAGCGAGGCACCATTGTTTGGTGATGGGAGCTGTCTTCTTCCACTACACAACCCTGAGGTCGGCGCCGTCGTCTTCACCGACAACGTTTGTGTGGTAACATAATCTCGCTTCCGGTCTGCAAGGGTATGTATTCTGATCTCCTCCGTATTAGTATATCTGCATAGTATAGATTCTGGCTAGTTTATGGTTATCGTCGGTAGGATTTTTTTTTTTATGTCTTCGATCCCCAACAGTGGTATCAGAGCCGATCTATGCGGAGATATATCTGTATGGTTAGAACACATGTTGAATGTGGGCATCGATTCTACATTTGTTACCCTCTCGCGTGTACTTGTTTGTATCGCGGTATTGTCGGATGAAGCGGCCCGGACCAACTTTACGCGTACTCTTACGCGAGACTGGTTCCCCACTTGACATACGGCTTGCACCGTATATGTGGCTGGCGGGTGTTTGTATCTCATACAATAGTTGATATATCATTTGAAATGGAGGGCCCCGAAAGGGGTGTAATAGAGACAATTGTGTTATCGCTGGTGTGGTTGTATTCGTAGGAAAGAATCGGTTCTTGTGCGAAAGCCCTAGCAGCCACGTAAAACATGCAAAAGATAAAGTAGAAAGCGTCTAAATTTATTTTGCAGGGGCAATGTGATATGGTCAAGGTAGGTTTATTAAATTGTTTATAAACTGTCGGCGCGAAGGAGACCATCGGCGCAGAGGAGACCATTGATTGCGTGGATCACACGTTCGCTGGGAGACCCCAAGAGGAAGGTATGAAGCAGTGTAGCAGCAGTTTCCCTCAGTATGAAAACAAGGTTTAATCGACCAGTAGGAACAAGAAATCACTTCTGAAGGTTGTTGGTGGCACCGATACTCGATCACCAACGTGGAATCTGCACACAACACAATCAAACTACTTTGCCCCAATGAAACAGTGAGGTTGCCAATCTTACCGGCTCGCTGAAAACAAAGGATTAAACGTATGGTGTGGAAAATAGTAGTAAATTGCAGAGAATGAAAAGGAACAATGTTTGCAGTTGGTTGTATTATCAGTGTAAAAGAATGGACCGGGGTCCACAGTTCACTAGTGGTGTCTCTCCATAAAAGATAACTAACATGATGGGTGAACAAATTACACCTAGGCAATTGACAAAATATTGAGCGCATGACAATGCATATATATGACATGATGATTACTATGATATTCATGTGGGCATTACGACAAAATACATAGACCGTTATTCCAACAGCGTCTATGACTAATAATCCACCGCCAGGTTGTCATACCGAGTTCCCCGTTGGTATTAAGTTGCAAGCAACGGATAATTGCATTAAGTAATGTGCGTAAAGTAAACAAATGCATTAGACCTAACGGCGTACCCTTAAGCTAAGCATCGGTTATTTTATCCCTAGTGGCAACAGCACATCCACAATCTTAGAAGTTATTGTCACTCTCCCAGATTACCGGAGGCATGAACCCACTATCTAGCATAAAATACTCACTCTTGGAGTTACAAGCATCTACTTGGCCAAAGCATCTACTAGTAACGGAAAACATGCAAGATCATAAATAACATATAAGATAGATTGATAATCAACTTGACATAGTATTCAATATTCATCGGATCTCAGCAAACACAACATGTAGCATTACAATAAGATGATCTTGATCATGATAGGCAGCTCACAAGATCTAAACATGATAGCATAAAGTGGAGGGACAACCATCTAGCTACTGCCATGGACCCATAGTCCAAGGATGAACTACTCACGCATCACTCCGGAGGCAGGCATGGTGATGTAGAGCCCTCCGGTGATGATTCCCCTCTCCGGCAGGGTGCCGGGAAGAGCTTCTGAATCCTCCCGAGCTAGGGTTGATGGCGGCGGCGTCTCTGGAACTTTTCGTGGATAATTGCTCGGGTGTTTAGGGTTTTCGCGTCGGGAAGAATAAATAGGCGAAAGGGCGGCGGCTGCGGAGCCACGAGGGCCCCACACACCCCACGGCGCGCCAGGGGGGCCGCGCGGCCCCATGGTGTGGGTGCCGCGTGGCCCTCCTCCGTCTCTCCTCTGGACTCCGTCTTCGTGTTGGAAAAATAGGAGGTTCTGTCCAAGTTTCGTCCAATTCCGAGAATATTTCCAGACTAGCTTTTCTGGAATACAAAAATATCAGAAAACAGGAACTGGCACTGTGGCATCTTGTTAATAGGTTAGTCCCAGAAAATGCATGAAAATGCTATGAAGTGTATATAAAACATGTAACAATTGGTATAATATCAACATGGAACATCAGAAATTATAGATACGTTTGAGACATATCAAGCATCCCCAAGCTTAGTTCTACTCGTCCTCGAGTAGGTAAAACGATAAAAACAAAATAATTTCCGAGGTGACATGCTACAATCATAATCTTGATCAAATAATACTGTAAAGCACATGTTATGAATGAAGTGATCCAGGTCAATGGTCTATAGTTTGCTAGCAAGTAGATAATTAGCAAACAACTGAATCATATAAGCAAAAACTTTTCATGAATAGTACTTTCGAGACAAGCATCAAAGAGTTTTGCATAAGAGTTAACCCATAAAGCAATAGATTCTAAGTAAAAGGTATTTAACCAACACAAAGGAAGATTTAAGTTTCAGCAATTGTTTTCAACTTTCAACATATATATCTCATGGATATTTGTCAACACAAAGCATATAATAAGTGCAATATACGAGCATATAAAAATTGTTGCACCAAAGTTGACACTAGTGTTTGCTTCTAAGATAGAAAGAAGTAGGTAAACTGACTCAACATAAAAGTAAAAGAAAGGCCCTTCGCAGAGGGAAGCAGGGATTAAATCATGTGCTAGAGCTTTTTAAGTTTTTGAAATCATATAGAGAGTAAAAATAAGTTTTGAGAGGTGTTTGTTAATTGTCAACGAATCAGAAAATGGAAAGTACAATATGACCCCTGCCAACCAGACTTTTAAGAGCGGCTCCCATGAAGGACGTTATTTCTACCAGGAAGGCAGATCATCCCTCTTTCTCTTTTGTTTACACATGCAGATATTTCACTGTTTGTCATTGCTTGACTGATAAATCAGGACAAAAATGTGAAGAGAATTAAGCGGTTAAAGTTGTAATTAATTGGGACTGGGCACCCCATTTGCCAGCTCTTTTTGAAAAATTAATGGATAAGCGGATGTATATGCCGCTAGTCCGGTGGTAAAGTCTGTTTGACAGTTGACATAAAGACATCCACCCCGTCCTCATGAGCTTGGTAAACATTGACACAAAATAAGAGTAATAATTTTTGAATAGTTTAAAGGTAGCACATGAAAAATTTACTTGGAATGGCAAGGAAATACCACATATAGGTAGTTATGGTGGACACAGATGGCATGGATTTTGCTCAAGGTTTTGGATGCACAAGAAGCATTCCCTCTCAGTACAGAGTTTAGGCTAGCAAGGTTATTTGAAGCAAACACAGGATATCAACCGACACAGCAAGGCTTATATGCAAACATATTACAAGCATTATAAGACTCTACACTGTCTTTCTTGTTAACCAAACCCTTTTACTAGAAAATATCTAGACCTTAGAGATACCAATCATGCAAACCAAATTTCAACGAGCTTTATGATAGTTTTTCATTAATAGGTTTTAACTACATGATACAAAAGCTTAAACATGAACTACTTGATAACTCAAAACAATTGACAAGTATCAAATTATCCAATACTATTATCTACAAGAATATGCAAGCTTTTTCCATTATACCATCTACCACATGCAACATTTTCTGTTCCAACCAAACACCAATCAATTTGTTTCAACATAAACTCTCCAAACAATTATAAGTGAAGCAAGAGAGTACTTTATTTAAAAGAACTAACAACTCTGAATAGGAGATGCATGCAAAATAGGAGCTAAAAGCATAGCAATAGCTAGATAAGAATACTCAACAAGTATAAGTGAAGAATAGGAGTGTTCATATGAAAAAGCGGAGCGTGTCTCTCTCCCAATCAAGAATGCTGGGGTCCAATCAAGTTGACCATAAGAAAAATAAAATACTTAAACTAAAAGCACACAGATGCTCCAAGTAAAGCACATACGATGTGAAAGAATTAAAATATAGTTTCACTAGAGATGACCTGATAAGTTGCTGATGAAGAAGGGGATGCCTTGGGCATCCCCAAGCTTAGACGCTTGAGTCTTCTTGAAATATGCTGGGGTGATCCATGGGAGCATCCTGATAATCACCAAGAGCAAGGAATCACTGTAGCACAATTCGATAAGTATTTGAGTGTCGAACCCACGAGGAGCTGAAGATAAACTATCTATTCTCTAAAGCCCTATAACCCTCTTATATGGCCTTTTATGCAAAGCAATAAATTTAAATATGAAAGGAACTAACTAATGGAAGCAAGTGATGTGGAATGGGTTTATCTAGTAACAAGTTTCTCAATCAAGTTTCAAACACAAGTTTCTTAGAGCAAGTTTCTCTCAGCAGTTTTCTCAAGAAAGTTTCTCAAAGTAGCAAGTATCAAATATCTCAAGTAGCAAATATCTCAAGGGAGCAAATGTTCTAGCAATTGTTATTTCATTCGTGTGGTTGTCACAATTAGTGAAGCACATGTTTCAGTCTTAGTTGTTTCTTTTAGGTGGGAGCCATAAATAGGTGTAGCCAAGTAAATGAGCAAATTACACAACTCTTATGATGGATCTCATGGCCAAGTAAATGTGTAGCACAAGAATTATTAAGACATAATTGTCCCACCATAGCCTTAAGTTCTAGGGTCCCCCATATATATCCCCCAATAAAGTAACTTCATGACTCGGTCTTAGGTTTACGTGTTCTCCCAAGTCTCCCTCACTCCATTACATTACCGGTGATCACCTTACATGCATTCCGCAACATATGTGTGCACTCATATATTGTACATAAAGACAATCATAAAAGATAACAAAACTTGTATGCAACCAATCAACGAACTATTTCACTATTGCCATGAATAAATCACTTCTCAAACATAGATGGGGAGACACAATAGATCATGGGAAAAGTATATTGCATCATACATCATGTTTGCCAAGAGTTTACAGTGGGGAGATGGAGATGATCTTGCTGTAGATGTTGATGATGAGCACGTCGGAGGGGGGTGGAGCCCTCCGGAGGTGATTCCGGCGGCGTTTCCCCCCTCTGATCTTCTCCGGCGGCAGCCTTCTGACTCTCTGTTTCGTGGTTTTGTGTTTCTCCGCCGCCTCCTCATGAAACTCCTTGGGGGACTATTTTTATAGTCGGTTTTAGGTCAAGACGAAGCCACAGAGACGAAAACGGATGGCATCGGAGCCACGAGGCCCAAGATGGGGGGTCCCACGCGGCCAAGGAATCTGGCCGCATGGGCCCACCTCTTTTGGCCCTCTGGTCTCCGTTTGTTTGCTTCTTTCGCTCCTACGCTTCGTTCCTTCAAAAAAAATGATCCCCGCAAAATATTAGGTCATTTGGACGTCGTTTGGGTCCCTGAAAGGTAAAAATATTGAAAAATAGGGTTTCTGACAGTGAAGGGTTAATTCCAGAAAAATGGGGAAATTGTGAAATATTCCCAAAATCAATATAAAACAATGATATAACCCTTATATGATGCAAATATGATTGAAATATAAGTAATATAATGCAAAGTTCATGTATGCATTTTACATGCATCAACATCCCCAAGCTTAACCTATACTCGTCCTCGAGTATGAAGGTGATAAAACTAACATGGACTTTGCATTTTAATACTATCAATGGATATCAAAGATGATTACTATTGCTACATAGAGTCAAATGATCCATTCTTCAAAGGAGTAGCAATATGCAAGATAGATTATGAAGTGATATCAAGTATTCAATGCAAGGATGTTCAATGATAATTCACAAAGTGTAACATGAAAGAAAGAAAGTACTGTGGACCACATGTATGCATAATGAAAAGTAAAAACATCCTATAATGGTCATAGAGTATTCTTATAAATCTGAATATAAAAGGTGGACACTTTGGAAAGATATATAAATGAGTAGAGGTAAAGCATGAATAAGTTTCATCTAACTTCCAAACTCTTCTAATTAAGTTAATGATTGCAATGTGGTAATCCTTGGTGTCAAGTTCTCATTACCCCTATCATAGCATCTTGAATGATTAAAGTTTAAAGTGAAAGCAAATATGAGTAGTGTGCTTGACAAAGTATTGGTTGAATGTCTCATGCCCCTTCAATACAAGTACCTACACCATGGTGTTACTCAACTTGGGAAACAAAGTAAGTTCAAGTTAAATATCATTGTAAGTAATAATAGCATCATTAAGAGCGTCAACTGGGGTACCTCTTGTCCCAGGATATGGAACAAGCCCATATCAAAATGACAAGACAAACAAACAAAATGAACAATCTCAACACCCTTTTTATTTACCATTGGTATAGCTTTTTATTGTAAGGTGTATCACTGAAGGTTCACCATAGTATGTAAGTAAATTT
Organism: Poa pratensis; assembly: GCA_947311845.1. Lineage (NCBI taxonomy): Eukaryota > Viridiplantae > Streptophyta > Magnoliopsida > Poales > Poaceae > Poa > Poa pratensis. The sequence goes on along the minus strand of CAMZMU010000113.1, from coordinate 5,900,789 downwards.
CCACCATGAATGATGCATGGCTTAGATTAGCGGCCCAGGCATCTCTCTAACCATTTATACAAACTCATTTAAACTTGCTTTGTCTCCACATTTATTTCACCCATGATAAGCATCCATAAACAAAAGTACATGATATCAACTAAATAAAATGAAGAGCATGTTGAAAGCTTGCCATGTGACATCACATATGAGCTAACTCCCAACCCAAGACATTTGTCAAGCCCACAACATCATAATTTTAATCACAATGGGTGATGTTTATTTTATGCAATAAAAGTAAAGTGTGCATCAAGTTCGTGAGAGCTCTATAACCAACTTTTCCCATGACAATCAACAACATAAGCATTTTCATTCAGAGGTATAGATAACACAAATATTATGACAAACATACTCGGAATAGCATAAAGCTAATAGGTAGATATGGTGGACTCACTGGAAAAACTTTGGTTGAAAGTGTTGGAAACAAGTTTTTACTTGTTGAATTTTTGGGCTAGCAAGAGGGAGAAAGTTCACCGTCTAAATGCATGCATGAGTGTCCATAGAACTAACCAATCCATGTTAAACAAAGTAAAGTAACATTCAGCACCAAAACATGAATAAAAGATAGCTCTTGATAAAACACTTGCATATTAACACTCATTAACAAAGCATATGAATCATGCAACTATATGTATATTTTTGAATCAACTTAAACATCCCTTTCCCAATCTTTTAATAGCATCCAAATTAATTCAACCCAAATTTCCAGTACCTATTTCATATATAAATGATGGTGGTGGTCTCACAAAATAAAAATCAAACCAAAATAAAAAGCAAACAAAAGACGCTCCAAGTTTATGCGATAAAGTGCATTGATCGAAAAACAGAAGTTAGACGTGTGCAAACCGAGAGTGTGTAGGTTCAGTGGGGTTGTCTTCACATCCCCAAGCTTATGTTCTTCACCATCCTTGGATAGCTCTTGGTGCATCTCCTCTAATCCCTGTGAAAAAACTTCAAAACACCGTTTCTCCCATTTCTTTTCTGTGGGGTGCATTAGTAGTGATAAACAAATAGACTTCTTGCTGCATATAATCCTTGAACTAAAATTCATATGGATGCACAGAAAGTGTATAATATTGTATGCCTACTCATAAACTCAATTGGATCAAAAAGATTCAAGTTAAAAGTTCAAAGCATGCATCAAACAAAATGGGACAGAATCTGTCCAGAAAAACAGCGGCAGCAAAACGTATTTTTCTACCTACTAAACTTTGTTGTAAAATTCCGAAAACATTCATGCATACAGAGGATGAAAAGTTGCAACTACAGTTCAAATATGAGCTCATTCGGAGTTACAGAATAAGAATTAAAAATCATACCGTGCACAGATTCGTGCAGGAATAAAATCTCCGAATGCTATAAGCAATTTTTTTTCAAACCAAAATGGGTAAAACTTGGCACTTTATTAAAAATTCCAGAAACTAAACTAAAAACTAAGTCTCTTGTTACAGCAAGAGGACACAAATAAAATCACAAATAAAAACAACCGGGTTGCCTCCCGTAAAGCGCTTTCTTTATAACCATATAGCTAGGCTTCTTACTTGGTATCAAGATGGTTGGAGTGAGGTGGCTTGGCATCCCCAAGCTTAAATTCTTGTACTTATTTGATATATGTAGGGTGAGCCAAGGGTAACATCCCCAAGCTTGAGTGTTTGTCCCTCTTGATATTTGTTCATCACCCTCAACTCTTCCACTTGAAAATTCTCTTTACACAAAACTCATCATAAAACTTGATTAGAGGGGTTAGTGTCTCCATAAATTAAATCCACATAAGTACAGCAAAGACATATCATGAGTTGATTCTAAACATTAGCTACTGTTACTATGGTTGTGCATTTCTCTTTGATCAATAGAACTACACAAAACACAAGTAATGAGAGTAATACAAAATAAAGACAGAATCTGTCAAAAACTGGACAGCTTGTAAAGAGTGAATTTTCAGGGGCACTTACGTTGCTCAAATCATAAAACTTTGAACTAATGAAATGTGTAATAATAACTGAATATTGCTGACGTGAAATTTTAGGTCAAAATTCCTTTTCTGTGATTTTTAACATTTTTCGTAGTAAAGCTTAGGAATCTGTTTTCTGGACAGCAAATTACTATTGTTTGATCCTACCTCTCAAAAGAGGTTATTCTTTCCATAAATATGAAAAATAAGATACAAAGGTGATGTTACAGTAGTAAACAAGCACCTTGACTCAAAAACCGAAAATCAAACTGAAGAAATCAAAAAGAAGCAAAACCAAGAAAGGTTCAAGAGAAACAAACAAAGAAGAAAGAAAATATTTTTGTTGTTTTTGATTTAGCAAAAAGGCAAAAGAAGAAGCAAATATATACAACCTAAACACTTTTTTTATTTGGTTTTAGCTTTGGGAAAAGTTTTAATGATAGAGATTTTGCAATGGTTCCATTGGCATGAACAACACATGTTCAAGGTCGACCCCAACTTCTCCATTACTCATCCTTCTCATTTACTTTCCCAAATTTTATATAAAATGAAAATCTTAAACTAATTGTCACAAAACAGTAGGTAAAGATATTTTACATGTTGTAAAGATATAAAGGTGTGCTCAAACCGAATAGGAAGTTAAAGCACAAGGAACACACCACAGAATATTAAACAATTTACTTTTAAGTCTAACTCTCTTCCTATGCATTGGAATTTTATATATGAATAAATAACAACAAATTTGAGGTAACCAATGCATATAATAATCAATAGCTTGCATTTTAAATAACATCGAAACATAAAGGGGATTCTTATCTCTCCCTCTCTCATAATAGTTGCAAGCATTAAAGTTAAACATAACCACATAGTTTTAAATAGAATCACCACATAAAGACTTATCATCTAATGAGCATAATGGATCATCAAACTCAATTAAATCACTTTCATCCTCAGTAGTAGGGGGACTAAAATACCATATTCATCAAAACAAACTTCCCCAAGCTTAAGGTTTTCCTTAGCATTAGCAATAAAGGTGTTCAAAGAATTAGTACTACCACAAACATGATTGTTATCCAAATAAAATTTAATTTTCTCCTCAAACACTTCATGTCCTAACTCAAGATAGATATTATACAATTCTATAATTGTTTGGTTGTTTTCCATTTTATAATTTTTTTTGTTTTAGATTTATATGTTAGTATGCAATGCAAACAAGAATAAAAGCTTAGCACAACGCTCCCCAGCAACGGTGCCAGAAAAGTGCTTGATAATCCCCAAGAGCAAGGAATCACTGTAGCACAATTCGATAAGTATTTGAGTGTCGAACCCACGAGGAGCTGAAGGTAAACTATCTATTCTCTAAAGCCCTATAACCCTCTTATATGGCCTTTTATGCAAAGCAATAAATTTAAATATGAAAGGAACTAACTAATGGAAGCAAGTGATGTGGAATGGGTTTATCTAGTAACAAGTTTCTCAATCAAGTTTCAAACACAAGTTTCTTAGAGCAAGTTTCTCTTAGCAGTTTTCTCAAACAAGTTTCTCAAAGTAGCAAGTATCAAATATCTCAAGTAGCAAATATCTCAAGGGAGCAAATGTTCTAGCAATTGTTATTTCATTCGTGTGATTGTCACAATTAGTGAAGCACATGTTTCAGTCGTAGTTGTTTCTTTTAGGTGGGAGCCATAAATAGGTGTAGCCAAGTAAATGAGCAAATTACACAACTCTTATGATGGATCTCATGGCCAATTAATGTGCAGCACAAGAATTATTAAGACATAATTGTCCCACCATAGCCTTAAGTTCTAGGGTCCCCCATATATATCCCCCAATAAAGTAACTTCATGACTCGGTCTCAGGTTTACGTGTCCTCCCAAGTCTCCCTCACTCTATTACATTACCGGTGATCACCTTACATGCATTCCCCAACATATGTGTGCACTCATATATTGTACATAAAGACAATCATAAAAGATAACAAAACTTGTATGCAACCAATCAACAAACTATTTCACTATTGCCATGAACAAATCACTTCTCAAACATAGATGGGGAGACACAATAGATCATGGGAAAAGTATATTGCGTCATACATCATGTTTGCCAAGAGTTTACAGTGGGGAGATGGAGATGATCTTGCTGTAGATGTTGATGATGAACACGCCGGAGGGGGGTGGAGCCCTCCGGAGGTGATTCCGGTGGCGTTTCCCCCCTCCGATCTTCTCCGGCTGCAGCCTTCTGACTCTATGTTTCGGGGTTTTGTGTTTCTCCGCCGCCTCCTCGCGAAACTCCTCAGGGGACTATTTTTATAGTCGGTTTTAGGTCAAGACGAAGCCACGGAGATGAAAACGGACGGCATCGGAGCCACGAGGCCCAAGATGGGGGGGCCACGCGGCCAAGGAATCTGGCCGCGTGGGCCCACCTCTTTTGGCCCTCTGGTCTCCATTTGTTTGCTTCCTTCGCTCCTACGCTTCGTTCCTTCCAAAAAATGATCCCCGCAAAATATTAGTTCATTTGGACGTCGTTTGGGTCCCTGAAAGGTAAAAACATTGAAAAATAGGGTTTCTGACAGTGCAGGGTTAATTCCAGAAAAATGGGGAAATTGTAAAATATTCCCAAAATCAATATAAAACAATGATATAAACCTTATATGATGCAAATATGATTGAAATATAAGTAATATAATGCAAAGTTCATGTATGCATTTTACATGCATCACATCCCCAAGCTTAATCTCTTCACTCTTCTTGATCACATTATATCATGCTTCTCTCTTGACCCTTGAAAACTTCCGCCACACCAAACTCAAGGTAATTCTCATTAGAGGGTTAGTGCACAATCAAAAACTCACATGTTCTATAAGGATACAAACATGACCGTTACTTTTAACATTAGCTACTGCCACTGATGTTATGTGAAGCTCTTTCCCCTAAAAAGGAATTCCACTCAACACTAGTAAAAGAGAGAATGCGAAAAATAAAAGACAGAATCTATCTAAACAGAACAGTCCGCAAAGACGAATTTTTTCGAGGCACTTACGTTGCTCAGATCGAAATTTTTTAAACTAACGAAAGATGCGTACATATCTGAGGATTACGCACAAAACATTTCAGATTTAAATAATGTTTCTGTGATTTTACAGAATTAAAATGGTGAACAGTAGAAATCTGTTCCTGCGCAGAAATCCAAATCTAGCATCATCTTCCTATTAGAGGCAATACTTGGCACAACAATCCGATAAAATAAAGATACAAAGGAATTGTTACAGAAGTAAACAACTCCTTGACTCAAAAAAGAAAAATTGCAGAAATAAAATAATGGGTTGTCTCCCATAAGCGCTTTTCTTTAACGCCTTTTAGCTAGGCGCAGAAAGTAAAAATCAAGTGTTTCCAAGTGATTGAGCATCAACAATCTTACGCTTAGCTCTCTTACCCTTACCCTTATCTTTAGGAAATACTTGGTTACACATAGGTGAAGAGGCGAAATTCATAGTGCCTTGGCCCATGTCTATTATTGCTCGAAAGCGTTTCAACAGAGATCTTTCAAGCGTAATTTGTCCTACTCCTGCACATTCAATGACAAGATAATCAATAGATATTGTTATCCCCAAGAGTTTTGTAAATACTCCTTCGGCTACTCCTCTTGGTAATTTAATAGTATTATCACCCAAAATTATACAATCTTCGCATTTGGAAAGCTCCCAAAGATTTAAGGAATCGAAAATATCCTTGGGCATTAAACAGAATTCAGACATAATATCACAGCGAGCATGAAAAGTTTCACCATTGATAACAACTTTTACTGAGGGAACCCATCCCGATGGTTCAAAATTTACTGGCACATTATCATAGTGTTCACAAATTTGATTATACCCTTCTTTTAGACCAGATATGATGGGGGGATAATAACCCGGTAGGCCCATGAAGAGGAAAACATGACCCGCCAGGCAGGAGGCCCGGCGAAGCCAGTTAACCCTCAGCATAGGCCGGGTTATGGTGCTGGGCCGGTATCTTGGCGATGACCCGGCTATTCATGAAGAGTATTCCAGAAGGTCCAGAGGCGGTTCAAGAGGCGGTTCTATACTTGGAATACACGAAGGATAAAGGAGTAGTAGTAGGACTCAGAGTTCGGGTAGAACCCGGCTTATCATGTACGCGACCAGGAGGCCCGGTATCTATATAAACCGGCTCCAGGCCCTTAGACAAGAGGACCTTTTCGTAACCCCAAGCTTTAGGCGAGAGACATACAATCCTTGTAACCTAGATCGAGATCCGGCTCTGTTGTAGTAGCCGGGTTATCGAGACAGAGATCGAGATTAATAATAAGATAGCAGGAAGTAGGTCTTTATCTCCAATGGAGAGGCCGAACCTGGGTAAACCTTTGTCCCCTGCCGTGCTAAACAAACATCCAGACACCAGAGTCGCCTTGCCCAAAAGTTTAAGCTACCCTCAAGTAGCATCTGCCGTGTTTTCTACCCCACGACAGTTGGCGCCGTCTGTGGGAATCGCGTCCAAGGGTGTCACCATCATGGGTGAAGCAAGGCAAGGGGTCGAAAACTTCGTCTTTGGCCAGATCACAACCAATGAGCAAGGAGAGCTCATCGTTGATGATTTTGGCTGGGGACCGGACTCGGATCTACTAGAATCAGGTGATGTTATTCCAATTGGCAAAGTTAATGTTTTTGTGGGCATGATTACAACTAGATTTGCTAGTGATGGAGATTATGAATCTGTGTCAGGAGCCGCCACAATTGTTCAATCTGATGGAGAGGAATCAGTTGGCACAGCTGAAGTTGATGGGGTCCTGAACACGCTGGAGGAACGGCTGGATGACCCGGCAGGAATCCCGGGCGACGCGGTGGAACGAGCCGGGTCGGAATCAATCTTGCCCCTGTTCGAAGGCCGGTTTGGGTATGATGTAGAAGAAGAGGATGATGAGGAACAAGAGTCAAGTCCAAGCCCGGTACGTAGGGTAGCGGTGTACACCGCGCCTTCGTCCAGCATGCAACCGTCACCATCAGCTGTTGTTCCACCGGCCTTCACCCCGGGTCAACAGCAGCTGCCCCCAATTCTGGAGTTGGCAGAACAGAGGGTTGATGGAGAGCCGGCTTCGGTCTCAGAGGAAAGCGAGGGTACGGCAAGATACAGAAACAGTTTTGGGTTCCTGCATAACCGGGCCCAAGGAGAGGAAAGAAGTAACATAGCAGCTGCCCCGGCCTTGTTTAACAATGGCCTGGTCTTAGATCCATCAGCACTTACAAGGTTGGTTACTCCAGAAAACGCAGCAGTTAGAGCAATGGAATTGGATACAGCACGCCGAGCGTTGGAGCAGATGCGCAGGGACGCCGAGGCAGAGAGGCAAGAAATAGAAGCGAGAAAGAAGCAAATAGAAGAAGAGGAAAATCGTCTCAACGAGGCAACCCGGGCACACCGGAGGAGGCATCAAAGCCGGCTGGGCCTTGGGGAAAATATAGCAAACCCAGTGCCTGTGGCAGCATTGTTCAGAACTCCAGAAGACCAGCCTATTGGCGCAACTCAGGTGGCACCAGTGGCTAGGGCAAGTACAGAGCAGAATAGAGGAACAGCGAGAACTGATGTAGCAGCAACAGCAGCGCCGGGTTTGCCCGCTGGAGGAGCCAGGGGAAATCCGGGTCTGCCGCCTAGAACACCGAGGTTTCACACGCCGGTGGGTCACTATTCAAATCCAGCGGATAACGTGTATGCAGCAACTCTGGCACTTGATCGTATTCCATTAGGAGATACACCAGCAGAGATTGAAGCCCGGCGTGCCATAGATATGTTACGTACTGCAGTAGTTCAGCAGACGCAGTATTCAAGAGAGAAAAGTGCGTTGCATTCTACAACGTATCGTAGTAGGAGCCGCAATGGAGGAAACCCGCCGTTGGCCGGGCCTGCAGCAGCACAGCAGCCAAACCCGCCCCAGCAGAATCAGAATCAAAATAATCAGCAGCATCAACCCGCCCCAGCAATTTCTATAGCACAGCAGATAGTTAATAGATCACGTGCAGGGAGAAGTGCAGGTAATGCAAACCCGGTAGTACCTGCAGCAGGAGTACCTCAAGGAGGACCGGGCCCTGCGCCAGCCGCGTCTGCAAGCTCACCCGGTAATGTCAATGTTTCAGCAAGTTCTTCTAGTTTAGCCGGGCCAAAATGTCTTTCAGATTCCATCAGAGCAGAACCTTTCCCTGAGAAGTTCAAGGAGCCAAGCAAGATATCCAACTATGAACCTAGCATGGACCCAGCCAGTTGGTTGAGCAGTTATGAGATGGCAATGTGTATACGCAATGCCACAGAGAATGTTTGCGCCAAGTACATGTATTTGATGATGAGTGATGGAGCAGCAAAGTTGTGGTTTAAAAATCTACCAGAGAAGTCCATTAATTCCTGGGATGAGTTGAAGGCAGTTTTCACCAAGCATTTTCAAGGTACGTGCAAGCGTTTGTTTTCCATCGAGGATCTTGATCGTTGTATACAGAAAAAAGGCGAGTCAGCACGTCATTGGATGGGCCGGGTCACGGAAATCTTGCACTCCTCATCTGGTATCGAGCCAAAGGACGCAATTTCATCAATGGAGAAAACTTGTAAGTATGCACCACTTGTCCAGAAGCTGGGTCGCATGAAGGAAGGGCACCGGGTTAAACCGGTCACCATGGCAGAGTTGATGGATGCTTGCAACAGGCATGCAGCCACAGACAAGACTCAGGATGAGCCTGAGGAGGAGAAGGGGAAAGGCACGGCAAATAATGGTGGAAGGAACAATAATGGCTCGGGTAACAACAATAACAGTAACCAGAATCAGCATAAGCGAGGTCACAATGATGGTAGTTCAGAGTTAGTGGCAAATACCAATGCCGGGTTTCAGAGGCAAAGGATGGATGGGAATTATCAGGAAAACAGAGGATATCAGGAAAACAGGGGTTATCAGGAAAACAGGGGTTCTCAAGGCAACAATTGGAATTACAACAGTGGAAATAATTACCAAGGATCGCGTCCAATGAGTAATGAGGAGGCCTTCAGGATGCCGTGTCCTCGTCATAGTAAGAACGGCAGAGCCGCCAATCATTCTTTGGCTCAGTGTGTGGATCTGAACAGGTGGAAAAACAATGAGGTGCAGAGAGCTTTGCAAGGAGCAAATAGAAGTGGAGGACCCGGCACGGGTGGTAACCCGGCCTCGGGACCTTTGACTGGAGCAAATGCGGTACCTACGGGAAATCCGGGTCAGAACCAAAATCAGAACACAAGTAACCAAGGTGGATTTTCACAGCAGCCAAGGCAACTTGGTCAGTATCATATATACACAAGTGGCACAACCAAGAGAGAGAGGAAAATAGTCAAGAGGGCAGTTAACACAGTGGCTGCAGGAGTTCCGAGATATTTGAGGTGGTCAGAGCATACAGTTACTTGGAGTAGGGCGGATCATCCAGAGGTGGTGGAGCACCCGGGTCTTCTTGCGTTGGTTGTGGCTCCCCAAGTTCATGGTTTTGAGTTAAAGAAAGTGCTGATGGACGGTGGCAGTAGCATCAATATTTTGTACTGGGACACGTTTGTGCGCATGGGTTTGAAGGAGTCACAGTTGCAGAGAACGTCAACAATTTTTCATGGTATAGTTCCGGGAAAATCAGCCACACCAGAGGGTAAAATTTCATTGGAGGTAGCTTTTGGTGAGTCTATCCATAACTTCAGATCAGAGTGGCTCACGTTTGAGGTGGTAAAGTTTCCAAGTCCATATCATGCATTGTTGGGAAGGCCGGCCTATGCCAAGTTCATGGCAAGGCCGTGTTACGTGTATCTCCAGTTGAAAATACCGGGTCCTCATGGGATCATTACAGTGCATGGTAACAGAGATATTGCGGCAGAGTGTGATGAGGGGGATGCAGCCTTAGCAGAGCATGCTTGTGCTAAGGAGGAATTGAAAGCTTACAGAGCAAATCTTGACCCGCAGGATAACACAGCACTTAAAAGGCCAACAACAGAGGATGATAGGGCAAAGTTCAAAGCTGCCAGAGATACAAAGATGGTGGATTTTGTGCCTGGAGATTCTTCCAAGCAGTTCGCCATTGGGACCAACTTGACTGATAAATAGGAAAGCGCGCTCATCGAGTTCATCCGTGAGAATAGGGATGTTTTTGCATGGACACCTAGTGACATGCCAGGCATTCCAACTGAACTCGCTGAGCACAGCTTACATGTTGATCCTAAGGCAAAGCCGGTAAAACAGGGTATGAGGAAAATGAATGCAGAAAGAAGGAAAGCAATTGGAGAGGAGATAGCCCGGCTTTTGGAGGCCGGCTTTATCATGGAAGTGTTTCATCCAGAGTGGTTAGCTAACCCGGTTTTGGTTCTGAAAAAGAACAACGAGTGGAGGATGTGTATTGATTTCACAAGTTTGAACAGGTTTTGTCCCAAAGATCCGTTTCAGTTACCGCGTATTGATCAAATCGTGGATGCAGTAGCAGGTAGCGAGCTTTTGTGTTTCTTGGATGCTTATTCAGGGTATCATCAGATCAAGTTGAACAAAAATGATTGGGAAAAGACGTCATTTATCACTCCCTTTGGTGCTTTTTGTTACAAGACCATGACTTTTGGGTTAAAGAATGCAGGGGCAACTTATCAGAGGTGTATTCAGAATTGTTTTCATGATCAGATTGGACGTAATGTGCATGCTTACGTTGATGACGTGGTAATAAAGTCAGAGAAAGCCGAGTCATTTATTCGTGATCTTACAGAGACATTCAAAAATCTGAGGGAGTACCAGATGAAGCTTAATCCTACAAAGTGTGTGTTTGGAGTCCCAGCGGGAAAGTTACTTGGTTTCATTGTGTCAGAGCGGGGAATTGAGGCAAACCCGGAAAAAATTAGAGCCATTCAAAGCTTGAAAAAGCCAGAGGAACTGAGCGATGTTCAGAAGTTGACGGGTTGTGTGGCAGCGTTAAGCCGGTTTATTTCCCGGCTCGGAGAGAAAGCAATTCCTTTGTACAAGTTATTGAAGAAAACAGATAATTTCGTGTGGAATCAAGAGGCAGATGAGGCATTTGAGGCTTTGAAGAAACAGCTGTCAGAAGCGCCAGTTCTGGCAGCGCCGGGTCCCAAGGAACCCATGCTATTATATGTCGCTGCCGGGCCTCAGGCTGTGAGTGCCGTGGTGGTGGTCGAGAGAAAAGAGGAAGGAAAAGAGAACCCGGTGCAAAGGCCGGTCTATTATGTTAGTGAGGTGTTATCAGAAACCAAGCAAAGGTACCCGCATTGGCAGAAGTTAGTGTATGGTGTTTTCATGGCCAGTAGAAAGTTGAAACCATATTTTCAGGAGCATCCAATTACGGTGGTTAGTTCTATACCCTTGGCAGATATTATTAGAAATTCAGAAGCTACTGGGAGAGTTGCCAAGTGGGCCATAGAGATGGGGGATTATCACATTGAGTATGTGCCTCGCACAGCTATTAAATCTCAAGCATTGGTGGATTTTCTTAATGATTGGACGCAGTTGAATGCGCCACCTCTCACCCCGAGTCTCAAATCGTGGGTTATGCATTTCGACGGGTCTAAACAAGAGCAAGGATCAGGAGCTGGAGTTGTGCTAACTTCTCCCAAAGGTGATAAGTTGAGTTATGTTTTGCAAATTCACTTTGATTGTTCCAATAATGTGGCAGAATATGAGGCTTTGTTGCATGGTTTGCGTATGGCAAAAGAGATGAATGTCAAGCGTATCAAGTGCTATGGGGATTCAGATCTTGTGGCGCAGCAAGTGTCAGGAACTTGGGACAGAAAAGATGCAACGATGGCGGCTTACAGGCGAGAGGTGGACAGAGTAGCCGGGTTCTTCTCAGGCTTTCAGGTGGATCATATTGACCGCAGAAAAAACGATGCTGCAGATGCTTTGTCAAGACTCGGTTCTCGCAGAGAGCCGGTTCCACCAAATGTTTTCTTGGACGAGCTATGGACGCCATCAGTCAAGCTTCAGGATGCAGAGGAGCTGGCGGGTCAGGAGGACCCGGATTCACAGTTGGTAGCAGCAACACATGAGATCCCAGAGTGGACAGAACCTTACTTGGCGTATCTTTTGCGTGGTGAGTTGCCACAACAGGAAGTTATAGCCCGGCAGATCGTGCGCCGGTGCAAGGCCTACGTGGTTATTGATGGCGAGTTGTACAAGAGAAGTGTCTCAGGCGTGTTTCAGAGGTGTGTCTCTGGAAAGGAGGGCCGGCAAATTTTGAAGGAAATTCATGAAGGGGATTGTGGTCATCACGCTTCAACAAGGTCATTGGTAGCAAAAGCTTTTAGACATGGTTTCTTTTGGCTCACAGCCCAGGCAGATGCAGAGCGCTTGGTGAATAGATGTGATGGGTGTCAGAGATATGCCAGACAGATTCATGTGCCGGCTCAGGAACTGCGCACCATACCTTTGACTTGGCCTTTCGCAGTTTGGGGGCTTGACATGGTGGGTCCTTTCAGCATGTCTCCTTGCAAGAAAACCCACCTCTTGGTTGCTATTGATAAGTTTACAAAGTGGGTTGAAGTTATGCCTGTTACAAATTGTGAGGCGGCTACAGTGGTCAAGTTTATGAAGCAGATCATACATAGGTTTGGATATCCTCATAGTATTATCACAGACAATGGTACTAATATGTCACTTGGAGAGATGGCAAAGTTTTGTGGAAATAATGGTATACGTTTGGATGTGGCCTCAGTTGCTCATCCTCAGGCCAATGGACAGGTTGAACGAGCAAATCAGGAGCTGCTTAGAGGTTTAAAACCACGTCTCCGGGTCCCGTGTCTCAGAGCCGCCGGAGCGTGGGTTGAGGAGTTGCCATCAGTTGTTTGGGGAATTAACACAACACCCAACAGATCTACAAAGATGACCCCTTTCTTTATGGTGTACGGGGCAGAAGCAGTTTTGCCAAGTGATATTATTCATGACTCGCCTCGCGTGGCGGCTTACGTTGAAGAAAATGAGAAGACCCGGCAGGATTCTGTTGACCTGCTGGAGGAAAATAGAGAGCAAGCATTGGAAAGATCAGCAATTTATCAGCAAGATTTGAGGCGGTATCATAGTCGCCGGGTTAAAACTCGCACTTTCCAGGAGGGTGATCTGGTATTACGATGGGTGCAGTCCAAGGAAGGGATGCACAAGTTATCACCTCCTTGGGAGGGGCCCTTCATCGTAAGCAAGAAATTGGACAATGGTTCATACTACTTAGTGGACGCAAGAGAAAAGTCAGAGACAGTCAATGATACCACACGCTCCACCTTTTCCATGGAAGAGCGTGAGAGGCCGTGGAACATTGCGCAGCTGCGCCCATATTACACTTAGCAAGAGAAAGATGTAAAAGTTGTAACACACGATGTAACAGGCAGCAGGTTTCAGACGCGCTCTTTTCCTTACCAGGGTACCTAAGGGGACTGGAAGGTTTTTAATGAGGCGGCTTGCTGACCTAACCTTTTCTATCAATAAAGTAAAGGTTGAACAGAAATTTTCTTTGTCTCAGTTTACTTTTCAGTTTTTAAGCCGGTTATTTTTTATTGCATCATAATAGTTCTTTTGATCAGCTTGGTCCTGGGGGCTTGTTATTGAAAAGTGCTAAGTTATTTCCCCGGGACCCGGCCCCAGAGGTTATCCGGGTTTCAAATATTGTAACCCGGCTGAGCAGTTCACAGTTTGTTCTCTTGAGTATGTGTGTTTAGTTTCAGTATCAGTCATTTTTAGTTGATTTTATATCTTGAGGACGCCCAAAGAGTGCGTCCCGCCAGTATTTTGGATCAATGGGGTACTGTGGCATAAGCCCTTTACTTTATAAACATTGATCCAGGTCTTGGGGGCTCTTACTGCAAAAGTCTGTAGCTGCAATCCCAAGACCCGGCTTTTATGCCACTAGTATTCTTGGTTATCTTGCTGTGCAGCTGATGTGACTCGCGACTTTATGGCCTGATTGCACACCTGGAAATTCAATCAACCATGAAGCCCATTGGGACTTGGTTCGACCCTGTTTTCTCAGAGAAGTTGCGCCAGGGTATCCATGCGAAAGCCGGCTCACAGTTAAAGACACCAAAAGGGTCATCGAAACCACAGAAGAACAAGTATTTTGACAGGTAAAGACACAATACGATTACTGCAAAGTTTTACAGCGCATGAGCGCACATCACAGGCATAGTATCAAAATACGGCTAAGTTATTACAATACTGTGCCCCAAGGGCCAAATAAGACAAGTTTTTAGCAGACGCAGCTGCTGGGCAAATGTTTAAGAGCCGGCCTCAGGCGCCGGGTTAGTAGAAGGAGTGGTGGCTGGAGTATCATCTTTGGCGCTGGCCGAGTCTTCTTTTGCCGGCTCTGTTTCTGCTTCCCGGGTCTTGGGGGCTTCATTTGTGCGCCAGGTGACAAGTTGAAGAGATTGGAAATATCCTTCTTCATCGTCTTCTACGGCCGCACGTGAAGGAGGAGGCACAGTTGGAGTTGTTGAGCTTGGGGCTGCAGAGGAGCTGGAAACATTTTGCTCTGTCGCAAGGAAATCCTTATAACTTTGCAGGAGGTTGATGCGCTGAGGTTCATCCTCCACAATCTCTTTATTAGCTTCATTATAGCCATATTGGATGCTGTTGAGCTTCAGAGCGTTGGCAATTTGGGTGGCTGCGACCCGGGTCTGCTTCACAACCCGGCCGTAGGCCTTCCTGTCGAAGGCAGTTCCATCTGCATTGTACTCTGGAAACCCTGAAGCAAGTTTAGCCGGGTCAAGACTGGGATAGTAGGCCTTAGCTAAGGCTAGGCTGCGCATTGCGCCGGCTCTGCAAGCAGATTTCTTCAATAACTGAATCCAGCCTGGCATTGTGGATAAGTGACCCAGCACTTCAGTATAAGTGCTGGGCGGGTTCTCCCAGTTCCTGGCGGCCTTGATCACCTCACAGCTTCCAAAGTATAACTGGCGAACCAGTGTATACATGCATTTTATCTTCTCAGCTGCGGTTTTGCGGACGTTTCCGTCACGTGAACCTGTATTCAAGAAATAGAAGTTGGAGTTAGTTCACATTCCGGGTCTGGTTAGACAAATATTACAAGGTTTCAAAGTTTTGTGCTTACCAACAAGTGAAGTAACCATGGAGGTGATCATCTTTTTTAGGCAGGCAAGCTCATTGGTGGCTGAGTCCAACTTCTGTTGGAGGTTGGTCAGCTGCTCTTGAAAGTTATCCTCATGCTCTTGCATGTTCCGCGTCAAGTCAGAATTTTCTTGCGTCAAGGCAGTTATTTTTTCTTCAAGGGCCTGAATTTTGTTCGTATCTTCAGTCCGGGTCTCAGTTTCAGCTTTCAAGGCTCCTTGGAGCCGGGCCACTTCTTCGTTGGCTTTGTTAACATGCTCCTGTTACACAAAAAAGAGAGCAGTTCAGAGTTTTTTCTAAAGTTTCAAGTTTATAAGTGAAAAGTGCAGTCCCAGGTTGCTGCGGGCAGCTAACCCGGCACTTGGGGGCTACAGTCTTTAAAAGTTGTTTTTCGCAGTTTGATTGTGACGAAGGAAAAGTGATTTCAAGACCCGGCTTGTTGTAAACATACAACCCGGGCCTTGGGGGCTACAGGTTGAAGTTTTTTGGTAAGTTATTATTTTTTCAAGCACCAAGTCCATCAACAAGTGATAGTCTTGGAGCTTGGGGGCTAGTAAGGTTATAGTTATGCAAAAGATAAAAGGTCAAGCAAAGATAAAAGAGTACCTGGTATCGTTTTTGAAGTAGAGAAACAAGTTCAGTTTCCAAATTCTTGTGATGAGCAAGGCGAGAGAAATACTCCTCGCATAGTGCAGGTGTGGACATGGAATCCAAGGTCGCCAAATCTAAAGAAGAAACCGGGTCCTTGCCCTTGGCAGAGGGATCTACTTTGACTTCAGGAGCAACAATCTTTGCAAGAACTTGAGAGACACCAGGAGCTGGGCCTTGATGAGACCCGGTGATTAGAACTTCTGGTTCAACTTCTTTTGTACCAGAGCCATGCCCGGGTGAGGGAGTGTTCTTTGTTGGCTCTGGAGCAGGTGCAGGGGGACTTGGTGGTGATGCTACCACATTTTCGGCGCCAGATTCTTCCTTCTGGACCGGCTCCTCAATTTGTACCTCCATTACAGAGGGTTCAGCAGTTGTGTGTTGAGGAGAGGCAGCGGGAGAAGATTCCGGGTCTTCTTCTTCTTCCACAATTGCCTTAGCGCTGAAACAAAAGAAAAGCAGTTAGTCATAGTAAAGATTGCAAAGTACTGAAAAAAGGAAGAGATAGTGAAGCATTTCTAACCCGGCATTGATGTGGAAATCCTCGGGCGTGCTAACCGCGTCCGAGGAAGAAGTATCTGATAAACCAGAGCGTTTAGGGACCCGGATTTTTCCAGCTAAAGGATACTTTGAGCTGGGCGTCTTCTGGATGGATTTGGCCCAGCTTGATAAAGATTGTTGAGGGATACCTGAGCTCAAGGATACGTGGGCTGAAGAGACCGGGTCCGCGGTCTCTTGTTTGCCTTGGCCTCCTTCTCAAGCTCCTTCTCCTGTGTTGGTACTTGAGTTTGAGATGAGTTCGTTGTACAAGTTGAAAAACGAGAAATTGGCACCTTTGCAATGGCGGCTCGGGTCCGTTTTTGTGGAGTGGGTGCAGCAGTTTCAGGACCCGGCAATACGTCCGGAGCCGGGTCATTGGGGCCTGGAATGAGAAGAGCCGAGTTATCAGTAGAAGTGTCCTTTTTGGGGACTTCGGTGTTAATCAGCTCGAGGAAGAGCCGGCCTATGGAGTCTGGCTCACCTTCTTCTTCTTCTTCCTCTTGATCGTCACTTTCTGTGTCCTCTTCAGTAGAGGATGTAGGGGTGAAATCTGCGCTCCACCATTTGGAGTCCTGGAAAAAGAAATATCATAACAGTTTGCAAGAAGTACCGGGTTATAGTTTACAGAAACAATTAAGGGCAAGTTTTTTACCGTAGGAGGCTTGTTTTTGGCACTATATGGGGCGAGCCCGTCCATAGCAATATCGGTCTTCTTTTCGCCAAGGAGCCTCTTGGCGTTCTTCACGATTTGGTCATCCAGCAGAGTGATCTCTGAATAACGCATGTCGTCAGTGGTCTCTTCCGTATATTCATGGAAGAGCCGGTTTCTGATGCTGAGGGGCTGGATGAACCAGCCGATCCAGCATTTGACCAGGTCAGTCCCCCTGAGTCCATGTGCGAGCAGGGCTTTGGCCCGGCGGAGCGTGGGCTCGAGTTTGACCCGGTCTGCGTCTGGGGCATAGCTGTTCATCTTTGCTTCGTAGGTCATGCCAGAGTTCAGAAAAGCCGGGTAACGAGCATCATCTGACTCGGGTGAAGTGTCTTTGAAATAGAAATAAGTGTTTTGCCATCCCTTTGGATGGCTGGCGAGAGCAAGAGCCGGGAAATCACATACCCGCCGGCGCTGGATCGCCACTCCACCGTAAGGGCCAAGGTTGTCTTTGCGGGATGGGTTGCAGTAGAAAAATTCTAGGAAAAGTTCAATGCTGGGGGCAATTTGCAAGTAATCCTCGCAGAAAACTACAAAGTTGCTTATGTTGAGAATGGAGTTGGGGCCTATGTCTTGTGGCCTAAGACCGTAGTATTTTAAGACCCGGCGAAAAAACAGGGAACCCGGTGGGCGGAAACCACGCAGGACATGATCTAAGAAGGCTACCACTTCACCTTCCTTGGGGTTTGGGCGGATCTCCTCCCCAGGGGCGCGCCACTGGATCTCCTCCTGAGGTGGGAGTTCACCCCGGTTCACGAAAGACTGAAGCGTGGTCTTGGTTGCGCTGGACCGTGTCCAGTTCACAGGAGCGGTTGCGGGCGCACCGCTAGATCCGCCCTTTGCGGAGCTGGGAGGTTTCTTTGCAAGAGATTTTGCAGCTTTGGGCCCTCCTGCCATCTTCTTCTCCTTCACCATGGCTGGAGATCAACGAGGTGCCTAAGCGGCAACAATGGCGAAGAATGATGAACATGATAAGAACCCTAGCTCAGATGCAAATGTGGGTAGAGGAGTGCAGATTGAATCTAGACAAAATGAGGAGCGGAATCGGATGCGCAGCACAAGTAAAAACAAAGATTGGAGTTACCTTGGAGATTAGTTGAAGTTGGAGAGCTCGATTCGAGATCGGATCCGCGGCTGCTACAGTGCTTGCGCGAAGTTGGAGATGAGTTTGAGAATGGGGAAAATGACTGCGCGAGGTCGTGGTCAGATATTTATAACCGCGGTGAAAACCCTAGGGGTAACATGGTAAAAATGAGTGGATAAGATAAGCATCTTCTCCGGGAAGTCAGCGACAATTAGACAGGACAAAAAGAATATTCCTTGACTCATTTATGGTGTCTCAGTGAGATGGCCGAGCAGAAATTTTCGCTAAGTGTTGGGTGTGAAACCCGGAGATACACGGTGTAGAATGAGAAAGCCGGGTCATGAGATAACCCGCCAAGAAGAGCTGGCTTAACAAGACAGAGGGAAATGAAACTTGATATCTTGTACATATTTATTATCTTTGTATTTCAGGTGATTAACCAGGCAAGCCAGAACACCAGCATTGGTCAAGAAACAAACAACGCAAGATAGAAGCAAAGCGTGGCAATCTGGTTACCTGGTTAACCTGGGGGCTACTGATGGGGGGATAATAACCCGGTAGGCCCATGAAGAGGAAAACATGACCCGCCAGGCAGGAGGCCCGGCGAAGCCAGTTAACCCTCAGCATAGGCCGGGTTATGGTGCTGGGCCGGTATCTTGGCGATGACCCGGCTATTCATGAAGAGTATTCCAGAAGGTCCAGAGGCGGTTCAAGAGGCGGTTCTATACTTGGAATACACGAAGGATAAAGGAGTAGTAGTAGGACTCAGAGTTCGGGTAGAACCCGGCTTATCATGTACGCGACCAGGAGGCCCGGTATCTATATAAACCGGCTCCAGGCCCTTAGACAAAGAGGACCTTTTCGTAACCCCAAGCTTTAGGCGAGAGACATACAATCCTTGTAACCTAGATCGAGATCCGGCTCTGTTGTAGTAGCCGGGTTATCGAGACAGAGATCGAGATTAATAATAAGATAGCAGGAAGTAGGTCTTTATCTCCAATGGAGAGGCCGAACCTGGGTAAACCTTTGTCCCCTGCCGTGCTAAACAAACATCCAGACACCAGAGTCGCCTTGCCCAAAAGTTTAAGCTACCCTCAAGTAGCATCTGCCGTGTTTTCTACCCCACGACTAGATATGTTTGTTTGAAGAGTGTTAAGTCTATCACTTATGCTTGTCAAAGCCAAATCAATTTTACTGATTGGAGGGCTAGAAATTGTAATCATTTTTTATAGCATTAAAAGCTTGATCCCCATCATAACGAAGGAAATCTCCTCCTACCACAGCATCTAAAGCATATCTGTAGCAAAGAACAAGACCAAAATAAAAGCTACTAAGAAGCAGGCTTAAAGTCATTTTAGGTTCAGTTTTAGCATAAGACTCAAAAATTCTAGACCAACCATCTTTAAAACTCTCCTCACTCCCTTGCTTGAAAGTGAAGATCTCTTCCTCAGGTGACATGATGACAGGAATAGCGCTAGACATGATAACAAGACTGAAAAAAAAACAATTCGAAAAATAAAGTAACTAATTTTTTTGTATTTTTGATAAATAAAGCAAACAAGACTAAATAAAAATAAACTAAGCAAGACAATAACAAAGTAAAGAGATTGGAAGCGTGAAACTCCCCTTGCAGAAATCCTCTTGCTCCCCGGCAACGGCGCCAGAAAAAGAGCTTGATTGCGTGGATCACACGTTCGCTGGGAGACCCCAAGAGGAAGGTATGAAGCAGTGTAGCAGCAGTTTCCCTCAGTATGAAACCAAGGTTTAATCGACCAGCAGGAGCAAGAAATCACTTCTGAAGGTTGTTGGTGGCACCGTTACTCGATCACCAACGTGGAATCTGCACACAACACAATCAAACTACTTTGCCCCAACGAAACAGTGAGGTTGTCAATCTCACCGGCTTGCTGAAAACAAAGGATTAAATGTATGGTGTGGAAAACAGTAGTAAATTGCAGAGAATGAAAATGAACAGTGTTTGCAGTTGGTTGTATTATCAGTGTAAAAGAATGGACCGGGGTCCACAGTTCACTAGTGGTGTCTCTCCATAAAAGATAACTAACATGCTGGGTGAACAAATTACAGCTGGGCAATTGACAAAATATTGAGCGCATGACAATGCATATATATGACATGATGATTACTATGATATTCATGTGGGCATTACGACAAAATACATAGACCATTATTCCAACAGCGTCTATGACTAATAATCCACTGCCAGGTTGTCATACCGAGTTCCCCGTTGGTATTAAGTTGCAAGCAACGGATAATTGCATTAAGTAATGTGCGTAAAGTAAACAAATGCATTAGACCCAACGGCGTACCCTTAACCTAAGCATCGGTTATTTTATCCCTAGTGGCAACAGCACATCCACAGACCACAATCTTAGAAGTTATTGTCACTCTCCCAGATTACCGGAGGCATGAACCCACTATCTAGTATAAATACTCACTCTTGGAGTTACAAGCATCTACTTGGCCAAAGCATCTACTAGTAACGGAAAGCATGCAAGATCATAAATAACATATAAGATAGATTGATAATCAACTTGACATAGTATTCAATATTCATCGGATCCCAGCAAAGACAACATGTAGCATTACAATAAGATGATCTTGATCATGATAGGCAGCTCACAAGATCTAAACATGATAGCATAAAGTGGAGAGACACCATCTAGCTACTGCCATGGACCCGTAGTCCAAGGATGAACTACTCACGCATCACTCCGAAGGCAGGCATGGTGATGTAGAGCCCTCCGGTGATAATTCCCCTCTCCGGCAGGGTGCCGGGAAGAGCTTCTGAACCCTCCCAAGCTAGGGTTGACGGCGGCGGCGTCTCTGGAACTTTTCGTCGATAATGGCTCGGGTGTTTAGGGTTTTCGCGTCGGGAAGAATAAATAGGCGAAAGGGCGGCGGCTGCAGAGCCACGAGGGCCCCACACCACCCCACGGCGCGACAGGGGGGCCCGCGCGGCCCCATGGTGTGGGTGCCACGTGGCCCTCCTCCGTCTCTCCTCTGGACTCCGTCTTCGTGTTGGAAAAATAGAAGGTTCTGTCCAAGTTTCGTCCAATTCCGCGAATATTTCCAGACTAGCTTTTCTGGAATACAAAAATAGCTAAAAACAGGAACTGGCACTGTGGCATCTTATTAATAGGTTAGTCTCAGAAAATGCATAAAAATGCTATGAAGTGTATATAAAACATGTAACAATTGGTATAATATCAACATGGAAAATCAGAAATTATAGATACGTTTGAGACGTATCAACCATATCATGTCGCATTACATTTCATTTTAGATATTATGTAGATTGTGTATATATATATATATGTCTATATATTAGTTACACGGCGCTAGTAATATAAGATGATCCCTCCCAAAATTCCAATAATAGTGTTCTCCCTCTGACGTGCACCAATAAAGTTTTACGTTACGGGGTACGCCGCATTGCGATTACACTCGTCTCTTCGTTCACATACAGTGGGTGTAAGCCACGTTGCACGTGCGAATACGTTAGAGGGTGTTATGGCGAGCCTAGCATGTACATACATGGCCTCGGAACACAAGTACCGAAAGGTCAAGCACGAGTCACATGCGGTGATGTGATCGATATACGATGTCTACCTTTGAAGTTATGCTATCTGCCTGATCAATGGGGGTAGTGTAATGGATGGGGGTTGTGTAATCACTAAGACGATGCGAGGGATACTCGTCTTGAGTGAGAGTTCTAGTAGTTTTATTTTGAAAACTTAGTTTTACTTTGAAAACTTAGTTTTATTTTGAAAATTTGAACCCATATTTTATTATGAACAAAAGTCTTTATGCTTTGCAAAACCTTTGTAGATGATAACCTCTTCTATAGCCCTTAGACTTAGGCGCATTCCTGCGATTTGAGAAACTTAAAAAGAGTTGGGTCCAAAACTTCATATTTTTATACCGTAGCTTGAGGATACTCCTTGTTTCAAACCTTTTAGCTCTATACGATACAAAACCCGCTAGGAAATAAAACCGGAGATTCCGCTGACAAAAAGATAATTCAGATTATCAAGTTTTGTGCGGATAATTTCGTCATAGTCCAGTGTATGCTATGACCTCTGCCGTTGAGATTGAACTATGGGTGCATGTTGACAGATCGCGAATGGTTGCTCAGATTGATGATCTGTATGCACCGTAAATCAAGTTTTCCGCTCAACTAAGATGGAAGAGAACACTCGTATTAAAAGAGCATGTGGCAGTCATACTTGATGACGTTGGTCATACTTGATGACATTAGTCATACTTGATGACATTGAGATGCCTCGCTTAGCTCGATCACTGGATGACAGACAACGTTGCCAGATGCAAATGTTTTGTCATAGACTATGTCATGCAAGGGAATCATTCACCTTCATGAATTCTTGATTACGTTGAAGAATCAAGAAGATGAAATGAATCACCGGGAAGTCATCAATGATGATGGTATATATATGATATACAAGTTATGAATGTTTTACCAAAACAAGTACTTGCAGTAGTGACTAAGATTTGATACTAGTCATGTTTTATGAAAACAAGATTTTCTGCTTGAGTAGCTTGGAAGGATGAAGAGACAATGTGTGTTGATGATGGCAGGCAATATGTTGTAATGGCCATAGACACCCTCTCTGCATCTACCATTTAGATTAAATTTGATTTGAACAAATTCCATTAGATCGCTTGTTAGCATGATCTTTATAAGTGTGTCTTGCCTCCAGCGAGACAATTATTCATATTTGTTAGTGACAAATCGTTGTCCTACATTTATGAGTGATATCTTTAATAATCATACGCCGATTATGAATGGAATGTTGTTATTTGAATATAGATGGTAGTAGCTCTCACATTATAACATTAATGCCAAAGATACAAGCTTAATAATGACACCACATTATTGTGGCACTAACGTTTTAAGTCATGTCAATGTTATATGCATTAAGAAGCTCCATTCAGATGGATCTCCAAGTTTTTAGATTTCGATCTTATGACACTTGCAAAATAACTGAGACACCGTTATCTGAAAACGGCATCTAACTTGTTGAGAATCATACATATCGATGTGTGTGAATCAATGAAGTGCTTCAACGTGTAGTGGAAATCATTATTTTGTAAACTTCACCAATGATTTGAGTAGATATGGGAATATCCACTTAATGAAATGCTGGTCTGAAAAGTTTGATAAGATCAAACAAGTTCGGAGTGAAGTAAGAGAAATAAACTTAACAAGAAAATCAAATTCCCGCGATACAGATCGAGGAAACATGGATTTGAGTTATGATTTTGGCATATCATTGGAAGACTTGTGAAAAGAGTTCCACAAATTACGCCGCATGGAACACCACAATGTTATGGTGTGTTAGGACGTCGTAATCACACGCTATCGGATAGTGTATGGTAAATAAAATCTCTTATCGAATTATTGTGATCATTGAAGTCATATGGTAGAAACAAAACATTCACGTTAGATAATAGGGAAACCATCTAAATCCGTGGAGACAATACCATATGAGTGATGGCATGGCTTTTAGCCTAGATTGTCGTTTTGATATTTTAGTGTTTTGATATGATCAATCCTAAAACGGATAAATTCATCTTTGTAGTGTATCTAAGAAATCAGTTGGATACATTTCTCACGACAAAGGCAAATTTGCTGCCGGAACATACATTGATCAAGAAATAGTTTCTTGTCCAAGGGTATAAGTGGGAAAGAAAGTCGAGCAAGACAAAGTTAATGAACTTTCTCTCCAGACATCAGAGTGGTGCAGCGGAAACCGTTCTGGTACCGTCCTCCACAACTGGAAGGAAGCTGATGATAATGATCATGATGCTCTGAGCTCATACTAAGGTCGTAGGCGTATGAGAATGTGTTCCGCACTGTGTGGTACGACAATCTTGTTATGAACGTCATGTTAATGAAACATGACAAACCTGCGAACTACAAAGAAACGATGGTGAACCTAAGTCCGAGAAATGGCTATGATCCATATATAATCCGAGATAAAATCCATGTACAATGACTAAGTAATGACTTAGGTAAATCTTCTTGATGGCATCCAGGCCGTTGAGAGTAAATGGATTTTATGATAAAATAGACGCTGACGGAAAGGCAACCGTCTATAAGGATCGATTTGTCATGAAACAGTTTTGATAAATTCAAAAGTTGACCACAACGAGATTTTGTTTCAAGTGGCGATGCCTGAGTCTATTTAGGATTGTTCTAGCAATTATTTTCAATTGAGAAATTGATAGGTGGATAAAGAAACCGTGGTCCCTAATGACAACATTAAGGAAGAGTTGTAATCGATACAACAAGTAGGTTTGGTTGATCCTAAGGATGCTAGACACGTATGCAAACTTCAGTTGTCCATTCATGGGCTGAGGCAAGCATATCGGAGCTGGAATCTTCACTTTGATAATGTGATCAAAAGATTTTGGAGTCGTCCAAAATAATTGAAGAAACCTGCATTTATAAAGAAGTGAGTGGGAGCTAAGTAGCTTTTCTTGATCTTATATGTGAATGGCATATTTGACTGGGAGCTAAAAGGAAATTCCCTTGTCTTATATGCGGAAGGCATATTTGAGTGGGAGCTAGGCGTCATTCCAAACTTTATATGTAATGACATATAGAGAATGATACAGATCCTCTAGTAAAGTATGAATGATTATTTAAGTGATTAAATTTTCTGTGAATGAAATTTAGAGTATTAGGCTTTAGATCTGTAATTTGTATAGATCAAGAGTACTTAATAACATTAGGTCAGGAATATTTTTCTAGGTCAAGATTCTGAAATGTTTCAGAATAGAACAAGCGCAGAAAAAGGGTTCTTGGTTGTATGACTAGATAAAATATTAAGTTTCAGTGATAGTTATTGAAAGAAAAGGATGTCCGACATTCTCTATGCCTCAGCCATAGATTCTATCAGACTGGAAGCTTGACTTGGTGTGACCCAAGTTCTTGGTTGAAGAACGGGTTCTGGAGTGATCCCTAGATGGATCAATGAACAAATGTTAAGTATTTTCTTCAGTGTCTACAGAGAACTAAAGATATGTTTCTTGTATGGGTGAGAGTGAAGAGACAACTTGCCGTAAAAGGGTTACGATGATGCAAGTTATGACATTGACCCATACGGCTAGAAATCTCATTCAGGAGAAGTCCTTTGTTTTGAAGAAAGGGTTAGATTGCGAAGTTGCATATGAATGCACTATCGTAGAAGGGTTAGCTTGCAAAATTGCGTATGAATGCACTGTCGCATGATCTACATAGGTATATGAATATATAGCTATTTCGGAAGTAGCAAGTGTGATTGGACTGTGCTGTTTTCCCGAGCATGACTGGTTTCCCTTAATAGATCTCTTAGACTTTTAAGTCTCATGCTATGCGAAATTTTGAGTCTCACTCCATCGACAAAGCATATATTTCACCGTTATCATATGATACGGGATGATGTCAAACTAGGTGACATAGAAGTGTTGCAAAGCACATACAGATCTAAATATGTTGACTTGCGTCCTCTTCCACGAGACAAGTGTGCACCAATATTGCTATACGTGTTAA
The DNA here is from genome assembly GCA_947311845.1 of Poa pratensis. NCBI lineage: Eukaryota > Viridiplantae > Streptophyta > Magnoliopsida > Poales > Poaceae > Poa > Poa pratensis. Next base: position 5,875,138 of record CAMZMU010000113.1, on the reverse strand, counting down.
GCTTTTACCAAGTTGTAAACTAGATTAAATTGTACTCTAGTGCAAGTGGGAGACTGAAGGAGATATGCCCTAGAGGCAATTAATAAAGTGATTTTATTTGTCATATCTCAATTGTTCATAATATGTTTTAATACCATGCTATAACTGTATTAAGCGGAAACATTAATGCATGTGTGGTATGTAAACAACCAGGTCCCTAGTAGCCTCTATTTAACTAGTTCGTTGGGTAACAGATGATCAAGGTTTCCTGATCATGGACAATCACGTCGTTGACAACGGAGTCATATCATTGGGTGAATTATTTGATGGACATACCCAAAATATAGAAACGTAGTGTTCATACCTTTGACCGTGAGATCATATCAAATCCCTGCTTCTGGAAGGTGCGGCTGATCGCATCGAACGACATGTCTTATATAGCGTGACAATAAAGGTGACACTTTCGGGTATCGAAAGGAAGTAGTGGAAGCGAGTGATCGAGAGCGGGAATTGCCAATCCACATAACAGGATAGATACTCTGGGCCTACTCGGTGAGATTACATCAATGAGCTTGCAAGCATGTGACTAGGTCACAGGGATATAATATCACAGACGAGTAAAGATAGATTTGTCGATGACGAGGTCATGCTCGTAATCGTGATACCGGATAACGACGCTCGGACAATCTAAGTATCGCTAGGCAAGAGGATGAGACTGGACATCTAAAGGTTCAAACGATAAAAGACATTCGTGGACACACGGGGGCTATCATGGGTATCCAGATCCCGCTGTTAGTCATTGATCGGAAAACGTGTCTCGATCATGTCTGGTGTGATCCCGAACCGTGGGGTAACACACTTAAGGGTGGGTGACCATTAGATTGGATATAAGAGAGAAAAGAAACAGGGAACTCCGAAAGTGTTCCGGGACTTGTCCGATGTTGATCGGAGGCAACGAAATATGTTTCGGAGCCCGAATGAATTAAATAATATATATTTAATATTAATAAGTGTTATTAATGATTAAATATATTTTTTATTTAATTAAATTTGAATTTTAAAAGGCATTAAACCTAAATGGGCCTTAGAAGCCCACGGGAAATCCCAAAAAGGAAAAAAAGAGGGAGGAGGGCCTGCCGCCCTAGGTGGGCCAAATGGGGCCCACCTAGGTGGCCGCTGCCTCCTTGGCCGGCGGGTGGCCATGTGGGGTTTAGTCCCACATGGCCTAGCCAAGGGAGATGGCCTCCCTCCTCCTCCTTTAAATAGGGGACCCCATGCCTTGGAAATTCACACCAATTCTTCCTCTTCTTCTCTCCTACCTTGAGCGTGGTTCCGTTTCTGGAGCTGCGTACGGAGAGGGAAGTCTCTCTACTATACGCACACCGCCGTGCTGCTAGATCCACTCTTCACTTCTGCTGGATCTGGAGCCCGGAGGTCGTCATCCACACCGTACGTGTGTGGAACCGCGAGCCACCATTGTTTGGTGCTGGGAGCTGTCTTCTTCCACTACATGACCCTGAGGTCGGCGTCGTCGTCTTCACCGACAACGTTTGTGTGGGAACATAATCCCGCTTCCAGTCTACAAGGGTATGTATTCTGATCTCCTCCGTATTAGTATATCTGCATAGTATAGATCCTGGCTAGTTTATGGTTATCGTCGTTAGGAAATTTTTTGTTTCCTGTCTTCGATCCCCAACATGTCCTAGGGATTGCTACAACACCAAAGCGCCAGTTGTCATCGATCGATGTACTACGTACGGAGTACTTGCCAACTTCATCCAAACGCCACGCTTCCGTCCGAAGGCAGAATTTTATTCCGGCACACCGAGATAAGCAAGAAACTGACGATACTATGCACGAAAGTTCTGTCTCCAGAACTCACATCCACGAAATAGGCCATAGCCCCGCTTTATAAATAAAGCCACAACGGCCAAGCCGATACAACGTGATGATGCGATCCTCTTACAAAGTAGATCAAAAATAAAACAAGAAAGAACCGGAGAGCCAAACTTGCCGAACAACGGAACGAAACCAAAAACTGGAACCCCACGACAAAGCCTCCAAGAAGGTAACGACTCCTCACGCCACCATTGTCGAGACCGTAGGCCAAGGTTTTCACCCGGAGCCCTAATGCGGCGAAGGTAGCCACAACGACGTTCCCAAGAGGGTTACGACACCCGCAGGAATTGCCGCCGTTGGCGCCGTAGCGCTGGGCTTTCGTCCGGAACCACCTTCGCCTCACCCGGTATCTCGGACCGCGCCGTCACTGAGTCAGCTCCCAAAACATGATCTGGGAACTACAGAAGCCGAAGCCATCAGCACCAAGATCGCCTGCCGTCCGCTCCCTGCCAGCCACCTAGTCCAAGGAAGGGACCATCACCACCGCCACGTCGTTCGCCGCAGAACGCACGTGCAGTCCACCTTCTGGAGCCACCGCCCCGGCATTCAAGACCTCGCACCTGACTAGTGGCAGGCATAGAATAGCACGGCCACCACAGCGGACGGGAGAGGTTGAGGTCAGCGAAACAGCACTCGGAACGCCGGCGTAACGGGTAGATCCTCCTACACGTCACAGCCACAGAGTCCAAAAAAGGCCTGCCGGGCAGTCACCGGATCTAGGCTCGTGGCCCGGATCTAGCACCCCAGCAAAACATGGCTAGGGATGGGTTCCCAAGAACCCCTGTAACCTAGGTTAGCGGGCAGCAGCACCCAGATCGGGCCCAAATGGGCCTAGATCTGGGCCGAGGCCCCGCCGTCCCTAGCTAGCCAGCACCGCCCGCTGCGTTGGCGCGCCGTGCCATCCTCGCGCTCGCCACCACCATCGGCCGGGCGTGCCTCTCCATGCCGTCACCTTGCAGTACAGGTCTCCGGCCCAGTCCGAAGAATGGCCGCCGCCGCCGCGTCACTTGTTCCGCCCGCCGCCGCTAGGGACGCCCATCCTGGACCGCCGCCGCCGTCACCAGCACGCCCCACCGCCACGAAGTCACCACGAAACCGCCGGAGCAGCCACGCCGCCGCGCCTTTCGAGCAGCACGGTGCCCAGGCCGGCACCTTGGCCCGTGCCAAGATCCCGCGCGAGGGAGAGGAAGGGACCTCGCCGCTGCCCGCGCCCGGCCTTTGGCCGGCGACGCCGTCCGACGGCGGCGAGGAGGGGGAAGGGACGAGGGGGAGGGCTAGGACGGGTGCGCTAGGATTTCCCTCCCGCGCCGCCCACGGGAGCGACGAGGAGGGAGGGAATGGAAAAAAGGTTTGTCCAGAACTCATATGCTCCTTTCTTATTGGAAATTCAGAAAAAAAAGTAAAACAATTTAAAAATTCTAAAACATTTAGGAAACAAACATATCCAAGTGTTCAAAATGTCATAACGAGAAATATTTCTATCTTCTATGAGCTAGAGGTGCAAGGTGAATCGGACGAGAGGCATCACTGGAGATAACACTGGAGGACGAGGGCAAGTTGGTGAGACAGGTGAGGTGGGTGTTGGAGCGGGAGCCGGGAGGCGCGGCTGCGAACGTGTGCTGGAGCAGCTGGTGCCAGTGGGTCCACTACGACGCTCCCGTCAGCATAGTAACCAGGTGGGATATTGTAACACCCAAAAATCAATTGCTTCAGTGTTTGAATCGATGCAGCTTGTACAGTTAGAACTCGATGCAGCTTGTACAACTAGGAGCTGAGATCAGAATGGCTGGCCGGCAGCGGTTATGAGATAAGAGATCTTGAATTGGGTTACTCAATTTTGAATTCTCGAAATGTCCCGTGATCTGAGTAAGGCTGCGGAGTTGATATGATATGGGTGTAGAATGTAGTTGAAACTTGGTGTACATCTATTGGGAAGTTTTTTTGTTGGGCCGGAGCAGTTTATTTATGTGTAAATTTTGCTTTCTTTGCCTTTGTGGCATCCCCCTAGGCAGAGAAAGGACTGGTTGCGGTTGTACTGTTGATATTTTTTCCCTTGCGATGTCTCATGGTGAGACATTTAGGGAAGGACCGATTAGGAGGAAGGGGAGCCAACAGCTAGCCCCCATTGCCCACAAGGAAAAAAAACCCAGATCAAATATAGTTTCATTGTCCAGGTCCAACGGGTACATGTATGGCCTTCTATAGCTGGAACTTATAGTGATAAAAAAGACAAGCAACAATTCAAAAAACATACTACTCTAGAAGACAAGCGAACTGCAAACTGGTAATTAAGATGGCCCTTTCTTGAATGCTTCTCATCCACTACACTAGGTGACGATGTACTTGAACCATTGAATCTTCATCTCCACACTAATATACTCTCCCTGGTAGTCCTTACAGCCAGCAGGTTGTCTCGGCTTGGCTTTGTAACTTGAAGAAGACTCTCCGTGTAGGAAATAAGGTTGAAGATGAAGATATCCTGACCAACAAAATCAAACGACCGTGTTCTAGGATTCTTGTACCTCAGCCAGTCTAGATGAACAACCTCCCTTGCATCTTGACGTGAAACATCATAGTGGTAAAGACAATTACCACTGCGAATAAGCAAAACATCTTTCCGAATTACAGATAATATTCCGAACTTGCATGACTCTGGCTCCGATAAAATAATAACATAGTGCTGAACCCATTGATGGTCATCAAATTGTAACATCCAGATTACTTGTTTTCCATCACAACATTGAGCTAGGCATAATTCCCTACCTAGCTCAATAAAGTATAATTGCTCACCTTTCGGTGACGAAAGTTCTGGGTGGCATATGAAACTAAATGTTTCATCATCTAAATTGAAGCGGAGAACACCTTGTGGGCGCCTTTCAACGAGTTCATCCCAAATAAGAAAATACAAAGAACCCTTGAAGTGTGTGACGGAACCTAGTTGAATTGGCAACGGTGGATCATGTGCAACACTCCTCCAGCACGGATCATCATCATCATCGCCACCAATAATAAGAATTTCCATTCCCACACTGTAGGTCCTCCTGGAGAAATCTATGGAACGGTGAAAGTAGCGGGCAACCTTGTACGTATCCGTGCGAGGGTCAAGGCCCAAACCGACAGTTGGAAATTCCCACACATCCTCTTGGCCATCACGCAACTTAAGGACTTGATGTATGGCCGGGTTGAAGACATATACATTGGTGTCAGTCGACAACAATACCAGCCCATCGCAGTGCACCATGTCATAAACGGACCCAAAGTTGCCATAGAAGGTTGTCGAGTGCACAAGGCACGCATTGTCCTGGTCCTCTTGCCATGAGTAGAAGGGGGTGTGGTTGGAAAAAGTTGTCGGCCAGGCCTCATCATCGATCACCTTGTTCAGTGTATGAGGGGTGATAAGAAAGGAAGATTTATGTTGGTTTTCGGCAGATTGTTTGAGATGCAAACGGATGAAGCATGGATCGGAGATGGAGGCACACCAGCTCTTCCTAACGGACTTGAACCGTGTGAGAGCTTTAACAGGTAGTCGGAGAAGAATCTCAAATACAATCTCATCAGGTATAAAGGGGAACCGCCAGCGCACTCTCCTCTTATATACCTTCACTGTTTCCAGGCCGGTTTTCTTGTCCACAGCCATCTCAGCCTTCGTGGCGTCCTAGAGAAAAACTTGTTCATAAAAGGGATATACCTGCATATATATATTTGAACACAATCAGGCAGGGAATCTGATGATAGACATGAAAATGGGTCGGACTGGCGGTTCCCATGTTTTTCGATGAAAACGGGTCGGACTGCCGGCTCTCCTCTCCTGCTATAGAGTGCTAGCTTCATGTACTAGGAGCAGCTCCAAATTGCCAGCTCCAGACCGGTCCAGACACCAGACGGACGGTCGACAACATGGACAGATCCGATCCTTTTTCATGTGTATATATATCATCAGATTACCTATATGGTCAACAACTCCGTCAGCCAACTGAATGGGGTAAACAAATTTTATCAAGAAAAATTTGGTTCTTTGAGAGTGACGAACCAAAATAATCCAATGCTAGTGTAGCAAGAAATACAAGGTAAGAGCATCTCCACCGGCACCCGTCAATCGACACCAGAAGCCTAATAGGGGTCCGGACTAAAAAAACGGCCACATCAGCACTCCAAATGTTCGGGCCGAGCTGTTTTTTGTCCGACAGCCCTGACCCACCCTCTAAACTTGGTGGCTTCCTCGGGGGCGCCAGACACCGCCCAGACACGCCCTCCGATAGGTGGGACCCCTTGTCATTGACACGAGCGCGGCAAGCGCGATTTATGCCGTCGTGCAGGAGGTCGTTCCGCCCGCATTAATAGCGACGATGGTTCCCCAGGCGACAGGACGCGACAACGGTGGTGCGCCTGCACACACGCATTGGAGCCAGTGCAGCGCGAGCCCATGCGCTGGCGTTGCGGCTTCCCCACGCGTCGCATTAACGCCGGCGCACCGCCCCCTCACAGTTAAAAGCCCTCCTCGCCATGCACATCCACACACACACGCCCTCCTCGCCATCCTCGCCGTTCATCCCCACGAACAACTTCGATGCCTCTGGCTTGGCATACGGCGGCGAGCGCACCATCAACCTCGACAAGGTGTGGGAGCTCAACTCGCACGGGCTCTTTGTCCCTCCGGACAGCCGCCTGCCCAAGCGGAGGACGGTATCCGCCAGTGTCCTTCCCATGCCGCCGAAGCAGGACTATGTTATTTAGAATGGGTTCGGTGAATTTTTTGTCGGTCCATACTATTTTGTTGAAAATTGAGAAAAAGATAAAAAATGAACCGGGGCAGGCGTTTGGAGGTGACGCTATGGGCAACACCCCATATTTGCCCGGACATGTGTCTGCCACCCAAAGCAAACATATTTACAAGAGTGTCGGTGGAGATGATGTAAGCATACATCCTTTAGGAGATGGGTCTATACCCGAAGAATCCGCCATGGAAACACAAGTTAGGCCGAGCAATTGTAGGTCGTCTCGCTCGCTTCCGCGCTGTCGCATCTTGTGTGTGCAGTGTACCAAGTTTTCCGTAGGCTTTTGTCGCGCGGCAGTTGGAAGGAGTGTTGGTTGTTGTATGCACGCTTAAATATTTAGCTAGCTAGCTTCTCTCGATGTATGCATGTCCGTAGTTAGGTACTACTCCCTCTGTTCCTAAATATAAGATATTTTAGGTATTTGACATGTTGATTAGATACAAATTAAAATGAGTGAATATACACACTAAAACATGTCTAGATACATGTAGCTACATGTGAATCTATAAACGGCTAAAACATTTTATATTTAGCTAGTTAGTATTTTCTCACACACTAGCTAGTTTCTGCGGGTTTTGTTGTGTGCATGGGTTACACACCTTCTTTCATGTATCTAACTTGTTTTTTTTTTTTTTTTGCTGCGTAGGATCGCAAGCAGCACCTTCTCCTTTTTTTGTTGCATGTGTTCGCCGTAAGCTAGGCCAAGCCTCGCCGACATGGTTGATGGTACAACTAAGTTTCTTTTATATTTTTCGAACGTTGGATACGACTTTTAAATTTGTATCAAAGTCGCCAGTATTTTTGTTGTGAAAGCTGATGTGAGTAAATGAAATATTGTTTCTGAACATTTACTGCAAACTGTATTTCCCCCTTTTTTATATGTTGCATGCATGTTTTCAAATTGCAACAAACTCTTATGCATTGTTGCAAACTCACCGATGCGGCTACAACCGTCCGTTGGAAACCCCAAGAGGAAGGTGTGAAGCAGCACAGTAGCAAATTTTCCTTGATTGTAAAACCAAGGTTATCGAACCAGTAGGAGTTGGAAGAGCTGCAACACGGTGTCACCTAGACACCAGAAAAGTGCTGAAACCGGGAAACTTGGACCTGCGCACACATAATTAAAATAGTTTGTCCCAACGTAACAGGAAGGTTGTCAATCTCCCTGCCTTGCTGAATACAAAGAGTTAAATGTATGGCGTGGAGAACAATAATAAATGCAAAAATAAACAGCGAGAAAATGAGTGCAGAACGTGGTGGAAACGGTGTTTGTATCAATGTAAAATAAACGACCGGTGTCCACAGTTCACTAGAGGCATCTCTCCATAAAATAGATAAACTAACATGCTAGGTAAACAAATTACAGCTATGCAATTGACAAAGTACAAAGGCATGACAATGCATATTATGACAAGAACATGTTCACTGTGAGATCTATTGGGCATTACAACAAGATACATAGACCGCTTGCTAGCTGCATCTATGACTAATAATCTACCTGCAAGATAACGTCCGTGTCTCCCACAAGTATTAAGTTGCAAATCTATTGCAATAAGCAAAGTGTGTAATGTAAACAAAGCAAATGACACATAGACGTAGCAAAGTTGTTTTCTCCCTAGCTAGTGGCAACAGCACATCCAACACTTTAGTCGAACCTGTCATCTCGAGCCCAGGCACTGGAGACATGAACCCACTTATCTAGCATAAATACCCTCTCTTGGAGTCACTAGCATCTAATTGGCCAAAGCATATACTAACAACGGAGAGCATGCAGGAACATAGATAACACATATGGATAAATAGATGAACAAACTTGATCATAACTTCACAATTCATCGGATCCCAGCAAACACAACATATAGCATTACATAAAGATGATCTTGATCATGTAGGCAGCTCACAAGATCTTAACATGATAGCACAAAAGTGGAGAGACTACCATCTAGCTACTGCTATGGACCATGCGGAACTACTCATGCATCACTCCGGAGGCAGGCATGGTGGTGTAGAGCCCTCTGGTGATGATCTCCCCTCCGGTAGGGTGCCTGGAAGAACTTCAAAACCCTCCCGATCTAGGGTTGACGACGATGGCGGCGACGGAACTTTTCATGGATTTATGATCGGGTACTAAGGGTTTTAGGAGACGAAGCAATTTATAGGCGAAAGGGCGACGTCGCCAGGGGGCTAGGCGGCCTTGGTGCACAGGCCACCCCAGGTCGCGCCATGAGCCCGCCTGGTCCACCTGGTGGTCCCCGCGACCTCTCCTTCGGGCAGTGTCTTTGTTCCATTGCAAAAATAAATCACATAAATTTTGGTCCAATTTCGAGAATTTTTCCCGACTAGCTTTTCTGAGACAAAAAGACAGCAGAAAACAGGAACTGGAACTGTGGCATCTTGTTAATAGGTTAGTTCCAGAAAAAAAAGCATAAAAATGATAATAAGTGTAAATAAAACATGTAGCATTTGGTATAAAACAGGCATGGAACATCAAAAATTATAAATTATAGATACGTTTGAGACGTATCAATCGCACGCAAGATGTTGCATGGTTTTTCTGGATGTTGCTACAAATTTGTGTTTTTTTTGGATTTTTAGATGATGTTTATCGAAATGTTGTGGACACATGTTTTTGTTTGTGTCATTGTTTGTGATTTTTGTTGAAATAGGTGATGATATTTGTTGCAAATGAATCTGTTGACGAAACATGTTGCTCAACTACATTTTATTGCTGGAAACACATGTTTTTTGTTGTAATTGTTTTTATTTTTGTTGAAATAGTTGGTGATTTGTGCTGTAAATAAATTTGCAGCAATAAAGTCTTTGTTGGCCCACATTTTAGTTGCTACACAAATATGGGTTTTGTTGTAATCGTTTGTGATTTTGATAACATTGTTGTTGATCTTTGTTTCACAGCAATCTGTCGCAAAACAATTGTTGTTTAACCTCTTTTTTGTAGCATTATTTTTTATTTAAATATTGCGATGATTTGTTGCAATACTATATTTTTCTACAGGGGACGAGAGATTTGTTGTAGTACTCAGGGTAAATCACCACGGTGGCATTTTTATTGTAAATATCGAGAAGGTTGGGGGCAACTCGATATACCCCTTAATTTTAAGTGTATATGATATGTAGTGCGGGCTGATTTCCAAAAGGTGAGGGGTTAAAATGCGAAAGTTTGTTGTGCTAGTTTCTGACCACGGGATTACTATCTGACGTTGGGGAGGGGACCTAGATTGCCCCTTTTTAAGGGGACCTGCCCCTAGCGCTGTCCATCCAATATTGGAGCATAGAAGTGAAACACGAAGGTAACTTGCTTTCCCATAATAGAGTATGGGGGAGCAATTTGCGAGTTTTCGCCAAGCGAGCGTAATTAAGAAAGATATTTCAACTTGCAGCGGGCATGACCATCACCATTTATCTCGAGCGGAATATGCACATGAAAATGTATGATATTGTCAGGTTTCCTATTTTATCAATCTCAAGATGGTTGTTGGCAAACAAAGTTATAACATCGATAACCCTAATATCAAGGAGAGATCTCAAGGGGGTAGTTTGATTGCATCGTTCACACAGAGTTCAAACATTTTCATAATTAAAATCATCTTTCTTGGTTATTATTTGGCTTTTATCTATGTGAGGTTTTAGAGATTGTCTTGATCTTCAAGACATGCTCAAGTTCACCAAAAACAAATTCGTACGAAAAACTTGTTGTCTTCTTTATATTGGAGGTTTTGCCGGTTCTTATTTCATAGAGAGGTCAAATCTTTCCCTTTATGAATTTTTATTGTCCTTTGGTTTTATTTGGTGTTTCCATGCATGAATTTCTAGAGCTTGTTACTGCTTAAAAACAAGCCCAAGTTAACCAAAATCGGAGTTTGGGTGCAAAAGATAGTGCGGTTTTTGTGTTGTATCTTCGAAGTTCTGACCTTCTAGGGAAACCACGAGGATCAAGAAAGTTGGCACTTAGAGACCCAGGGTGTGCTCGGAAAGTTTCAGGGTAGCGAGAAAACTGCATAACGGTTGCATTTTTTAGGGATCTATTTAATGGGCCTTCTTCCCCTCCCCCCAACCTTTTAACCAAATTTTTATCCCTACAATGATGTTTTCATCTCTTTGAGGAAAAATAGATAAGAGACATTGATATAATGTTCCAGTTCCACCCATCAATCGCACTTCTATGTGAAGGAAAGCTTTTGGATATAATCTTGGAGAGTAATTTGTTGATCTCCTCCTTTACCCTTCCTCTATATTTATCCATAGAACTTGTTCTTTTTGTGGAATTTGTGAGTGAAAGCCTTGAGCAATTCTTGTGATCTTTCCATTGCATTTTTTTGCATCGGTTTGAGTTCTTTGCGAGGATTTGTTCATGTAAAAGTTTGGGACCTTGTTACTCTTGGGTTCCTAAAATTCTAGATGGTTGGTGTTGATGTGGAGCTCAATCATTGTGTTCTAAACCTTAAGAGAAGTCTGGGAGCCTCCAATTAAGTTATTTAGAAGACCCGCTCAATTTTTAAGGGTTTGCTGACCACCCTCAGGGTCCCTTAGTGGTTCGAGACACTTCCCTTTGTGGGAATGCTCAAGAAGAATAAGATAATCCTTTTGTGGCGTTGGTGAGTGGTGAGCCCCGCATCTTGAGGTGAGTCTTTAGAGTCGTTTGGTGTGCATTGTGCAACTGATTACCCCCAAGTGCAGGAGATAGTTATAGTACCTCGTAATGTGGAAGTAAAGTATCAAACCGCAGGAGATAGTTCAAAAAGTTGGTGGTGGATGCTCGGCTGACGTCAGCGGCCAACGCGTCAGCGTGCGTGTGTGGGGCGTTTGAGTGTAGGGATTTGTGGCAGCAGTGCGACCGAGGTGGCTGCGGACGCGTGTATGCGGGCCAGATCTGAACCTGACGGGCCTAGGTCTGGTGGCTGCTTTACGGGCTCGGTTGGGCTAGAGCTGCTACCGAGTCTGGTGCAGGGGCGACCGGCCAGATCTAGGCTAGCTAGGAGGACCTAGGTCCGGCGGTTGCTTTGTTGGACCATTCGGACCCGAGCTCTATAGGCTGCACGACGTCTCGAACGGCGCGAAGGTCACGTCGCCCATTGTCGTATTATTGCTGCGTCCTCACCAACCTGTGCACGCGCACGTTTCTTGACTCGGATGTTTTTCGGGAATCAGGAGAAATTCCTGCTAGCGTGTCAGGCACCGACGTGGCGTCGCTTATGGGTGTCGCCGTCCCTCCTTGGAGAGCATCGTGGGTACCCCTTGACCACTCCTTTTCGAGTACGTGGGGAAACCCTAGAACCAACTTGCTGCCCATGCAACATCGCCGTGTAGAAGTTGCATCCCTTCTTTAAGATGCTGCCCTTGTAGCTGGTACTGGGCAATCGGTGGTCTCGTAGGGCGATGGTGGGTCGAGTTTGGAGCAGTGGCAGAGGCAGGGGGACCAGCAGTGCCCTGCCCCCCTAAGATCCTGAAATTTGCATTAGATCCCTGCTCTTTTGTGTAAAAATCTGTGTATTTGTGCACTTTGGCCCACCCACCCCCCGTCCCTCCTTGGAGAGCATAGTGTATACCCCTTGACCACTCCTTTCCGAGTACGTGGGGAAACCCTAGAACTAACTTGCTGGCCCATGCAACATCGTTGTGTAGACGTTGCATCCCTTCTTTAAGATGCTGCCCTGGTAGCTGGAACTCGGCAATCGGTGGTCTCATAGGGCGATCGTGGGTCGAGTTCGGAGCAGTGGCGGAGGCAGGGGACCAGACAGGTGTCCTGCCCCCCCCCCCCCCCCCCCCCCCCCCCCCTACTAATGTTTTTTTCCTGGCTCCGCCCCTGGTTCGGAGGGCACAATGGTGAATGGTAACCATCCTGCTTCATGGATGTATCATTAACATCCTCACTGGCGTAGCTGTATCCTGAATTTTCTTTTCGTTTGGGTATGTTTGTGCTGTTGCCCCCACTTTTTTATGGTTGTGATTGTTTTATTTATAAATCAGGGCGAAATACTATTTGGAGGGAGGAAATTAAAAAAATGTGACAAGTTAAACATGGGCTAAACCGAGGCACACCCGACGCGTCGGAAGAGTCACCGGCGGCGACGCTGGAATGCCCACCGCGCCACCCGTCTCCTCCCTCATCTCCAAGCTCCATTCGAGATGCCACTCCCTCTCCACCATAAAGCAGCTCCATGCCCACCTCGTCGTCGTCGCCTCCCACCACGCCCCATTCCCGTACAACCACTTCCTCTCCAAGCTCCTCTCCGTCTCCTCCTCCACCACCACCACCGCCGCCGCCGCCGCCGCCTCCGATTACGCCCTTCTCCTCCTCACCTCCCACCCCGCCCCCACCGCCTTCTCCTTCAATGTCGCGCTCCGCTTCTTCGCCTCCTGCCGCCCACGCACCTCCCTCCAGCTCTTCCTCCTCATGCTCCGCTCGGCGCTCCACCCGGACACCTACACGCTCCCTTTCCTCCTGCTCGCCGCCGCCCGCTGCCCCGCGCCGTCCCTCGCCCTCTCAGCGCACGCACTTCTGCAGAAGATCGGGCTACAATACCACGACCACACCGTCCATTCCCTCATCACCATGTACTCCAACCTCGGCGACCCCCACGCTGCGCGCAGGGTGTTCGACGGAATTATCCATCGGGACGTCGTCTCTTGGAACGCCATGATAAAAGCGTATGAGCGGGCAGGGATGGCAGACGACGTGGCACGCATGTTCCGTGCGATGGTTGCCGAAGCTGCGGTGGCGCCCAACGCAGTGACTGTGGCGGTCGTGCTTGCAGCGTGCAGGGATGCAGGGGACTTGGTGCTTGGTAGGTGGTTGGAGGACTGGGTGAAATCTGCGGGGATTGAGGTCGGATCGCTCGTTGGCTCAGCTCTCGTTGGGATGTATGAGAAGTGCGGGGAGATGGGGGAGGCACGGAGAGTGTTTGATGACATCGCTGACAAGGATATCGTCGCTTGGAATGCCATGATCACTGGGTAAGTATCGATAGATCCACTTCGGTCCTTATTTTGAAATAGTCGCTGTGATTGTCATCTTATCTGACCTGATCGTTTCTGTATGGTATGTATGATGACACAGGTACGCGCAGAACGGCATGTCAAAGGAAGCCATTTCATTATTTTACAGCATGCGTCAAGCAGGGGCATGTCCAGATAAGATAACATTGGTAGGGGTGCTCTCGGCCTGCGCTGCAGTTGGAGCTCTGGACCTAGGCACTGAACTGGACAGCTATGCCTCAAAAAGAGGCCTGTACAGCAATGTCTATGTTGGGACTGCGTTGGTGGATATGTACTCAAAATGTGGAGATCTTAACAAAGCCATAGAAGTGTTTGGGAAATTGCCGTGCAAGAATGAAGCTTCATGGAATGCCCTGATCTGTGGTCTTGCTTTTAACGGGCGAGGCCGCGAAGCCATTCGGCAATTTGAACTGATGAGGAATGAGGAAGGGCTCCGACCGGACGATGTCACTTTCATAGGAGTACTTTCTGCTTGTGTGCATGCAGGGTTACTGAAAGATGGTCGGCGATGGTTTAATTCCTTGACACCTGAGTTTCAAATCATTCCCAAGATCGAACACTACTCTTGCATGGTTGATTTATTGGCACGTGCCGGACATTTAGAAGAAGCATGGGACTTCATTGAGAAGATCCCTGGTAAGGCAGATGCGGTGATGTTGGGAGCTTTGCTTGCCGCTTGTCGGAAGTGCAAGGATGTTGAGGTCAGTGGTAGGGTCATTGACAAGATCATGCAGCTGGAGCCCTCAAACTCGTGGAACTATGTGGTTTTGTCCAAGATATATGCAAGTTCGGATAGATTGGATGACTCTGCACGGATGAGAGGACTGATGAGAGAGAGGGGTGTCAGCAAAGTTCCAGGTTGCAGCTGGGTTGAGGTTAGTGGCAGAGTTCTTGAATTTTATGCAGGGGATGAACCACAGCATGGTGCCGAGGACATGTATCAACTCCTTGACATGCTGGTTGATGAGATGAGACTGGATGGATATGTTCCAAATCTTGATCTGGTGTAACACAATACCAGATGCACACAAGCTTCATTATCGCAGTCTTACTGCATTTTGCTTTCTGGATTGTTGTTCGAGTCCGTGAGGCTGTCAATTTATCAGGCGTAAAGAAAGGAGGCCACTGCAGTGTTTCCTCAGAAGAACAGAAACATCAGCAGAAGTGCTGAATATTATTGTTGGATGCCCAAGATGGAATTTGTTATCTGTGACTCGACACCAGGATGAAACCGTGAGTACTTTTGAATTACCTTATCAACAGAGCTTTTCAAAATATTGCACGATGCTATGTCATGTACAAAGATCGGCTGTTTGAGCTGTCTAGGAAAGTACCTTATTCAGTTGTAGCTACCCTTGACACTTTCGACAGATAGATTTCAATTCGCCACTGGGCTCTATCGGTGTTGCGAGTTGTCAGAACATTCTAGATAACCGCAAACATGGAAAATCGTACTCTCTAAAGAGTGTCATATAAATTACAATATATCGTTTTGTGGCTGAACATATTCAGGACTTTAGTGATCTTCATCTTGTTAGTCTTTTATGTCACATTTTGGCTTTCTTTGCTTGCTTATTTTCATTTTCATCAGTTTTCTCATTTATGCCTACTCTCATATTTGCATTCTTCAGCATAACTGTTCTATATAAAATATGTGAGATTATTTTTTATTAGAGTATCAGGAAGGAATCCTGGTTATTCAATCTGTTTTTTCAGTATTATTAGGTAAACCATGTACAATTCATAGGACATCGCCTATTTTTCTAATGATGAATTTTTTTTTCTCGCAAAAAAAAAAAAGAATTAGACCTGATATTTTGCCTTTTTACGTAGTCTATCTGCTGTTTAAAGATTAGTTAAACTCGATTATCCTTTTATAACTGCTACTTACTGATATTCTCTGCTCTTACTGGTGCTGTACAACTATGGGCACAATATCCATTTCTTTCCCTGCAAGCAGCTTTATTCTCTCAAGAATATTCCTTCAGTTATTTTTCAGTTGGAGCTCCCTAGATTAGAGATGAGTTTCTGCTACTTAAAAGTATTTAACTCGAGAATGTTAATTTAACATCATCGGCAGCCCTGTATCTGATAATTTGATTTGTTCACATATTGAAAAAATTGGGGAATCACATAGTTTGTTGATATAAAACTGGCAGGAGAATATGCCATATCTGTGAAACGGCAGCATTCATCAAGATTGACAGCAGTAGATGTTCAAAGAAATATAAACAGAGTACATTCTGCCAATTTCATTATGCAAATGGGATTCTTATGATAAGGATAATAAGGTGCTTTCTTTTTATACTCTTTTTTCTCAGGAACATAGCCTCTACATACTAAGGAATAATCAATATGAACTGAAATCTTCTTTAAATTTGACATTCCCATCAATTTATGTGAACCATTTGTGCGCTCTTTAACATCAGTCATCAGTTGCTGTTTATTCTTTATAAGAGACTTCATTTTGCACTCAGTAGTACTATCTTCACGACTCCTGAATTTAGAATGATGGGTGTAGCTAGCTTTCTAATCAGGGGCACTTTAGTGATGGCAGATCATACATTGGTAATATGTTTCTGGCTTCTGATGATCGTCTAAAGGGGTTCCATGGTTGGCTACAGCTGTGGAAGAATGGAAGATTTAGAATGAAATTGAAGAGATCATAGATCTGAATAATTAATATGGCTGGGGATCGAGTTGAAGTATGAAGATAGGTAAAAAGTTGGAAGTATGATGAAGCCTTTGTTGAGCCTGGTTCATTGAAATTGCCTTTCAAGACATGGTTCTGAATATTAAAGATATGGTTCTGCAATGTAGGCGGATCGCGGTTCTGGCTACCTGTAGATACAGAGGATCAACAACCAATATTGCTCTCCTATCGGTCGATTTTCTGTCTTATCATTCTTTTGAAGCTTTCTTGAAGAATCGTTGCACTTGATTCATGAGACTAGTAATCATCGTCCGCCACTTTGTGTCTTCTTCAAGGCAAGATAATGTGACTGCCTGTGCCGTCGCTACTCCCTCCGTTCCAAATTAATTGATACATCCAAATGTAGATATATGGAAGTCAATTAATTTGGAACAGCGTGAGTACGTGCTATCCCGCGTCCACGCAAATCAAGATTGGGACGAGCACTTGCTGATCCCGCCCGCAGCTGCTCCACCCAAATAAGTAACTGGAGTGCATGTCATATTTTTTTGAGCTGGAGCGTAAATTGAAGCGATTTCCATATGATCCTGGCCTCCCGTTTCTACTTTTCAGGCACCGCGAGTCTGAATCATTGGCACGACACCGACAGAAAATTTTGTGGTTGGCTCGCTGGTGCGTCAATGAGCCAGCCTCTTCCCGGGGCACGACACATGCCAGGCCATTCTTCACATTTTTTTTGTTTCTGGTTACTTTCGATATTTGTGTTAAAATAATTAGCAATTTTCGTATTATTTCATTATAAGTATCAACGATGACAGAACAATTTTCAAGATAAACTAGCATATGATATACTATTAGACATGCAAAAGTAACATAAACCTAGCACATCTACATCAAATGCATAAATCAATGGTATTGGTATTTGGTACGTGACAAGTCACGTACGAGTTGGTGGATGGTATAACCAATGGTGAAACCGTAAGAGGAGCCACGCCCTTGGTGGCGAGAGCTCCAACAACGGACTTACTGGTGTCTTCCGACATGGCTATAAAGTCAAAGAAGATGAACGTGAACAAACATGTCAAGACGCTACACAATGAGAAACAGTGACCATGGTGTGTGAGCGTGAGTAGGTAGATGCGATCTAGTTTCTGGTGATAGTTAGGATTCGTGACTATATAATGATGTTCACGAAGAACGACGCGCTCGTGAGCCCGACGGGTGGCGTAGGAGGAGTGAAAGTTAGGCACTCCTTTTAGCATGTCTTAGTGAGTGTAAAAGACCCTTCTATTTAAGGATGTCCAACTCCCTGTTAACTAGTAATGTGGGATTAAAGTTTAGGCGCAACCTCATGGCATGCTTGAATGACAGTTGAGTTAGGTCGAGCAGGACTAAACTTTTGTTATACCTCTTGCCATTTATGAATTAGTAATGTGCCACTAAACTTTAATTAGTGGCATTAGAGGATTATCCTATGTAAGTCTTCGTTAAAAGTGTGCTCCTGGCCTTATATACATACCAAAAAGCAATTATATCAGGGGTCCCTGTAACAACCCAAGGTTGAGAACCTAAAAACCCGAGTAAAATTTTCACTTTTGTATCCTCATTTTGCATCATGGCATCCATATTGAATTGCTAAACAACTTAAACAAATGGTTTGGCATCATTTAAATACAAATGCCAAACTTGCTCTAACAACCTTCACCACAATGAAAGCATTCAACTTGCAAGCACCGAAAAATTACGGTGATCTGTCTATCAACCAAGGAATTCTCCACCACCCGTGCTAGGGCGGAAAAGGAAATGGGGTCTCCTCATCAAGGAAAAGGAGTGATGCCTAAAAATTGAAGTACCGAAAGAGAAGTCTGAATAAAGGCAAAATCCTCCGCCACCTCATTTCGTGGTTGATCGTGGAAAGGCACAGCTCACTAACGTCAACGTGAACAGATGCTCGAGTATCTGGTCACTTTCAGGTTGGCCCAATTAAGCCCATAGTTTTCACTCGTTCATTCAGATCTAGAAAAATATGTAACAATGTCACCACGGATGACTCATGCGCACACCAGTTGTTAGAGTTTGTGTCGAATGTGTGTAGACTATAGTTGGATTCGGATATATACGTTGTGAGAGCATCTCCAACAGATTTTGTATATTTGGCCAGGATTTGTAAAAATTGAAAATATATAAATCTGGCCCAAAAACGGTGTTCCAACAGACTTTGTATAAGTGGTCCCCACCAATTTTTTTTACAAAGCTTGCTATTCTTGCCCCCTCCCTTGCTATATTTGCAAAGTGGAGAGCCACTTTGTATAACCCAAAAAGCAGCGGGGGAGTGGCCAACGACCGCGCGGGGGAATTTTCAGCCCCCTCCAGCGACCACGCCGCCGCCGTCTTCGGCCGCCGCAGTAGCCATGGAGGCCATGGGCGACCTCCCCCGTGCAACCGACGCCGCCGCGGACCCCGCAACAGACATTTCCGCCGCCACCCGCGACTTCGCCATGACGTCTCCTGCCGCCGCCACGGCCATGAAGGCCACGGGCGACCTCCCCCGCGCACCCCACGCCGGCGCCAACCTCGCGTGGTCGATTCCATCCCCGCTCGCGCACCCCAGCCTCCGCCGTGCTCGATTTCGGCCCGCCCAGCCTCTACGCGGCCGATTCCGGCCCGCCCGCGTCTCCGTCGTCGTCGATTTCGTCCCCGCCCTCGCCCCCGCGCCTTCGCCGTTGTCTATTCCGTCCCCGCCTTGCCTCTGCACGGTCGATTCCGGCCCGCTCGCGCCCCTGCAGCTCTGCCCTGCTTGTCGCCGCCGGTCAAACCTCCGCGCGAGGAAGACCTGCAGGCCGATTCAACCCAGGGAGGCCCTCGCCGGTGCGGGAGAGGCTCGACGCGGTGCCCAGGTACTCGTGGTCGTCCTTCGCGGCGCTGCCCGCGCCATCTCTCCTCGGCTCGCGCCGGAGCACGACGGTGACCCGCGTCGGCAGACAGCGAAGACGGGATTTGGCAATTGTGTGGCTGACAAGAAGACCCCGCTTGTCATTGTGATAGATACAAGATTTTACAATCTAGTTATACAAAGGCTGCAGAAGCAAAAAACTTGTTGGCTTTGTAAACCTTCTCTTTTCTCTTGCTATCACCTCTTTTTACAAATCCATTTTGCAAAGGCTGTTGGAGATGCTCTAAGTGTATTGTTGGAGACGAACACTTATACCTGGCATGTTATACGCATTGTTCATCGATCAATGCCTATCCATGGACATGCTGAACAGGCGCTCATCTCATGTACTCGCTCCGTATCAAAATATAAAACTTTGTGCATGTTGGACCAAAATACACCTAGATATGTTTTACAGCACGTACACCTAGGTGTAGGCGATTTCTGAAAACTCCTAGTCAAACCACCTCGCCGGTGGCGATTCGTTGGTTTCCCCTCCCTCCGCCGGCCGCTCCGGCGGCGGGAGGGTGGGGGAACCCCGGATCTCGTCGTGTACATAGTGTAGGCTTGAGTAGGCTCCGTGCCGACGGCGTTGAGGAGACGGCGGCGCGGTCGGTATGTCATTTTGGGGCGGAGGTTCTCCTCTTCGGTGGTGGTGCTCTGCGGAGCTCCGCCGCGGATCTGCCGCCTTGTTCGTGCTCGCAGCCCCCTGGTGCTGTTGTGTGTGTTCTTCCCTCACCGGAGTCCGAGGTGCGGCGGATCCGGGCGTTTGTAGCAATCGAAGGTGATGATGATGTTGCAAGGCAAGGCGATGGCGATGGCGGTGCAGGGTGGAGGCTTCTTGGAGCCGAGGTTCGTCGACTTCCCGTCCGCAGAGGGACTCTTCCTGATCCAAGGCGTCTGTGGAGGAGCAGCGGCGGCGCGCCGGCGGCACGTTCTGTTCTTCGTGGTCAACATCGGGATCCAGCTGGACTAAGTTATAATTTTTCCTTTGTTCTGGATGTTTCTGTAAGGACCTTGTTGTAAGATCATCAATCTTTCCCGCAAAAAAAAAAAGGTGTGCAGCACGTTTTTTTTGGAGGGCAAAGACCGTAGAACAATTGTTCTACGGTAAATTTTATATATAAAGAATATTTACAAAAGGAAAAAGAAAAAACCCTCCAAAATGGGCTAGCCGATGCCAGTTTTAGCTAACATAGAAAAGAAAAGAAACTATGAAGGATCTAGAATCAGGGCTGAATCAATCCAGTCCTGTAAAAGCTCAGAGTATTTAGGCTTGATACGATGTCCTAAAATCAGAAGGTCTTTCTTCAGTTGGATTTTCCAGGAGTTAACCCCATGCCTGATATTATGAAATATGTTATTGTTTTGCTGCATCCAAATGTTCCAACAACCCATGATGAGTATATCCATTGAAATTTTCCTTGGCAGAGAATCTCTTGTAAAGCAGCATTCATCCCAAACAGAAATTCCTCTCTTTTTGTTGTTCAGAATTGAATCCCAACAATTTGTAGCAAAAGGGCAGTCAAAGAACAAGTGCAGAGCAGTTTCTTCAGAATTTTCCTGACAAAGCACGCAGTTATAGCTTGGTAGGAAGAAGGTTTTCCTAGACAGCAGGTTTCTGGTATTAATACGGTCTTGAATCATCAGCCAGAAGAAAATTTTATATCTTAGAATTACTGCTGATTTCCAGATTTGCTGAAAGAGGTCTTGTGCCAGAGGACCTTGCTTTAGAACTTTATATGCTTGGGATGAAGAGAAATGAGGAGAGTTCCAATTATATGACCATACATCTGATTCCTCTAGAGGGCCAGCTTGCATTACCAATTGTTGGAGCATTTGCAGTTGTTGGAAAGCGTGAAAGTTATCTGTCCAGTCTTCATAGAGTACAAAATCTTGAAAGAATTGGTTTTCATCGATGCAGTAGGGAAATAACTCAGGAAATTTTTCTCTACAGGAGCCCGAGTTCCAGTTATCATTCCAAAAAAAACAGTGTTGCCAGCTTTTACATGACATTTTGCCATCTGTTTGTACTCAGGCAGAAGTTTGGGAATTCCTTTCCACCAGAAGGATCCCACCGGTCTGTTATCAACAGCTCTGTTCGTGTAGTATTTTTCCTGAATGAACTTCACCCAAGGGAGATCCAAGTGGTTGAAAATTTTGTGAAGATGTTTGAGGAGTAAAGCTTTATTTTGTACCACAAGATCTAAAACCCCAAGGCCTCCTTGATTTTTTGGCTTACAGACTTTATCCCATGAAATAAGAGTAGTACCTTTGTCTTCCATACCATATTTTCTCCAGAAGCAGTGCTTTAAATATTTATTTGCTTGTTGCAGAACTGTGAGAGGAACCGATAGGGTTCCCATATAGAAAATCGGCAAGCTTGAGAAGATTGACTTGATGAGCACCAATTTTTCACCATAGGATAACAGAGTTGAGCAACCAGACAATCTTGTTTCAAACCTCAATAGGAAATTCATGTATTCAGAAACCTCGAGATCCTTTCTTTAGGGACATTAATTGGCACTAGAAAAGATTTCTCGTAGTTTACTTTTAGACCTAAGAATGTCGCAAAATGAAGGAGCAGACTTTTGACATGTTGGAGCTGAGTGGTATTTGCTTTCATGATCAAAAGAGTGTCATCAGCATACTGGACAATTGGGAAATCCGGACAAGCTTGAGAAAAAATTGGGGTGCTGATCAAGTTTGTCTCCATGGCCTTGTTTAAAATTGTCTGAAGCAAGTCAGCAGCTAGCACAAAGATCAGGGAGAGAGAGGGTCACCTTGTCGCACTCCTCTTTTGCAATGGAATTGCTTCCCAGGAATACCATTTAAAAGCACCGATGAATAACCAGTAGAGTATATCATATCAAACCATTGCATCCATTTAGGGCCAAAACCTTTAGCAATCAATATTTTCCTAATGGCTTCATGCTCAAGCATATCAAAAGCTTTTTCAAAATATAATTTAACAACTGCACACTCCACCTTTTCCTGATGACAGTGGTGAACATACTCATATACCCATGGAAGGCAGTCTTGAATGGATTTAACTTTGAGGAAACCATATTGGTTCGTATGAACCAGCTTGTGCATTACTTTCTGAAGTCTGTTTGCCAGCAGTTTTGTGATGATTTTAATGGAACAGTTGAGAAGTGAGATTGGTCTGAAATCTGCAGGTTTAGTAGGGGCATCTTTCTTTGGAATCAGAGTGATAAAGGAAGAGTTGATACTTTGTAGTGTCACATTCCCATTGTAGAAATCTTCTATGAGTTTGTAGAAATCCTCTGATATAATCGGCCAACAAGTTTTTATGAAATTCGTGTTAAAACCATCTGGCCCAGGTGATTTATCCGGAGGAAGATTTTTAACCACCAGGTCAATCTCATCTTTGGTAAAAGGAACCTCAAGACTATGCAGATCACCAACTGAATTAATAAGTGCTGCAAATTGCAAACCATCCTCAATTTCTGTTTTTGAACCAAGTCTTTCTTTGAAGGCTCTCTCTAAATTTGTTGCTTTTGCCTGATGTTCCGTGTGTTCTAAGTCCTGCTCATCTTGCAAAGTTGCAATGTAGCTTTTCCTATATTTGATCGTTGCTTTCACATGAAAGAATTTTGAATTGCATTCACCAAATTTAGCCCATCTAATAGTGGCCCTCTGTTTCCAATAAGAATTCTGTCTTTTAAGGAGTTGCAGAAGATGATCCTTGATGATGTCTCTTCCATTTCCTTCCCATTCAGAGATTTTTGCTTTGCCCAAATTTTAAGTGCCTTCCTTAGTCTTTTAAATTTTGCTGTAATCCTTTTAGCACTATCAGTATCTTGAACATCTTGGGCCCAAATATTTTGAACTGTTTCTTTGAAATCATGATGACTCAGCCAAAAAAATTCAAACCTGAAGATTGTAGCTTTTGGGATTGAGGAACCAATCTGAATTACAAAAGGAATATGATCCGAGATAGGCTTAGAGAGAGGAGACACCATAGTGTTAGGATAGGCTGACATCCAAGACTCTGAAGAAAACACCCAATCAAGTTTTTCAAGCAGTGGGGCAGATTGCATATTGCTCCAGGTATATTCTCTACCTTTCATTGGAATTTCCACAAGAGCAAGAGAACTGATAGCATCATTAAAAGCAAGCATGTCATTGATATTTCCCCCTTCTCTGTTTCTGGTACTCGGATGTCTGATGTAGTTGAAATCTCCTACCACCAACCAGTTTATATCATCTGGTATTTGAATATTTTGAAACCATTCTAGAGATTCCACCCTAGCTTCAGTCTGACACGGTCCATAAATATTTGTTAAGATCCAAGATTCATTTTTTTGAACTGAGATGAAATGAAGGGAGATAGAGAATTTATTTTTGAATAAAGTTTCTCCTTTGAAAACCGATTCATTCCATGCAACGAGAAGACCTCCAGATGCCCCCACAGATGGGACAAAATCAAATTTATTAAATCTTCTTGGGCAGAAGTTCTTGACATAACGGGCATCAAACAATTCTCTTTTAGTTTCTTGAAGACAAACAATGGCACAGTTTGATTCGTCAATCTTATGACCAACAGAAAGCCATTTATCTGGATCATTGATCCCTCTGATATTCCAATCAAGTACATTCCAGGAAATATGCATTATAACAGGTTTTAAACTTGACCAACTTGATCCAGGCATACAAATAGTTCACATACTCAAACTTATACAAAATCCACCAGCAAACCAGCCATAAACCAAAACAAGGAGGCATTGTGACCAAGATAAACACACTCCTAGATCTAGCACTTATGCAGCTGTTACATTCAGCCATTATAGCTATGTAATACATGAGCTTCATTTATTTAGATTGCTTCTCTGCCTCTTCTTCCTGAGGCTGCTGGCTGTTGTGTTTCTGCACCGTGTTTCTTCTCCCTTTTCCGTGCAGCATCTCATCAGTGCAGTCTTCAGAGGCCACCTTACAAAATGAAACACTCAGGTTTTTAACAATCTTGGGTGGGATAACAGGAGGTTTAGAAGTACAACTTATACAGTTTCTGTCCTTGCAAGTGCTTCTCCTAAAGCCTTTTTGCAGATGTTGTATTCTAGAACTTCTTCTTACCTCTGTTTCAGAAACAGGAGCCTTATCCTTCCTTCTACTATTGGCATGAATGGCTGATGTACAGCACGTCATGCCGGTCCGCCCCCATGCGCGCACCAGCGATGCAAACGCGGTGTCTGGATCATGCGTGACTATTCCGTCGTCCAGAGAATACTGAGCTCGAGCTGCTACTCAAGCTGCCGACGACCTCAAATATCTAGGTGTGCTACCTATCGGCCGAAAGCCCGAAACAACTGATCAGCGTCTGTTTGTGGGGCTTCATTTTCTTTGGTCCGATCGAGCCGGCCGGCCTGCGCCGACTACATCCGTCTCTCAACCTTTTTCTTTTCAGCACGGTAGCTAGGTCACATCAGTACACGTGCGCTCCGGGAAGAAAATGCTACTGTAGTAGACTGGAGAAAATATCGTGTGAGCTTGCCAGCAGCACTATCTTCTCAACTGATCTGACTTCTTGTCTTCACCTTTTGAAGGCCAGTGCTCCTTGCGCGGCACTTTTGATGAACGGTCAATCTATTGTCCAAAATCCCTCATACCAGTTGCCAATACTAGGTCCTACTCCGTAGAAGTTTGCATAGCCTCTTCTAGATCGACATCAATAGAGGGCGGCGCCGCCCGGTTCAACGTACTCCGTTCCCCCTGTTCAAATTGAACATTCAAACACATGTGACTCTGGAGTAGTACACTAGGACACTAGGTAGTAGGCACCAATGAGAGATCGTTTTCAAAGTATCAAGTCAGTTATTCAAGGCGTGTTTGGTTACTTGCACCGATTTTTTTTTGAAAAATCTGCGTACAATCACCAGAGTACAACATACACCGTATGAAGTACAAGAAACAAAGTACATACGCAGGGGAACAGAGCCAGAACAAGCCACCGCAGCTCCGCCGGCGAAGAAGACGAAGACCGCCGACCTCCATCAAGCCACAGCCCGAGGGCACCTCCTTCGTTGAAGATCGCCGCAGAGCCCGTCCGCCGCGCCGCGGCGGAGCTTATGCCGATGAACGAATACGGCGAGCGCCCTCCCGCTCCAGCAATACCACCTTGCCGCAGCCGCCTTCGTCCCCAGCGCTGGCAGAAGCTGCGAAGCTCGCCTAGCCCTGAGTTCCATCCTCCAGATCCTCCAGCGAAGCTCCACCGCGTGGAGATCAACTTCCCCGCCGGCCGGCAAGGAAGAGGAAGATCCAGAGAAAGCCGAGAGATCCGAAGATCCCCGGCCGCCAAAAGTCACGCGCGCCACGCCGGAGCTCCGAGGAGCGCCGCCGCAGAAGGGGAAACGCGCCGACCCCCACCTAGCCACCGCCACCATCGCCACCTCCACGACGCCGCCGGCGGGTTTCTACCACAACCTACACTATATACAGGCCGGGATCCGGGGATCCCCCACCCTCCCGCCGCCGGAGCGGCCGACGGAGGGGAGGAATCCCTCGAATCGCCGGCGAGCGAGGTGGTTGGGGAAGAAGGTTGCAAAAATCGCCCTCCGATCTACTGTAGAAAGGAGAGAGAGCGTTTGGCCGAGCTCAGTCCGCTTTTTTTGCCTCCTGTTTCCGTGACTCAGCTGGGTCTGGCCCGAGACAAACGTGGCCTGAGCAAACATCTGCATCCCGTTTGGTTGCCAACAATGTTCTGGGCTGGCCCGTTTCATTGCATGCAACATTTCATGCTCCCGTGGTTTGGTTGCCCACTAGAAGACACGCACATATTTGATGTTCAACATTTTTCAAATCAACTTACGGATGTGTAGATTAGAGGCATACTTAATGGAGGAGTTTAATAGTAGGAGAGAGAAGATTAGAGGCATACACGCTCAACCACCCTTGGGCCAACCTTGCAGCGAACAATGCCCAAATTGCACTGCGCGAGGGTGGCTCAGGAGAAACGGCCAATTCGGCCGTTCCTCTCAGTCCTGGCCTAGGGGTGTTTTAAGCTTCATGCTCGTGCAAGGAGGAGGAACGGAGCAGGAAACCAAACGGGTTAAAAAGAGCAAAAACGCCACGTTCCTAAGCCCCGTGGGCAACCAAACACGTCCTCAATGTGCGTCGACCAAATACATATGAATCCATGAAATTATCAGTACGATGTGTCGGTTTGTGGTGATAGTATTTCAGGCCTTCAGGTTGCGCCAGAAGTCGCCTGACCGGCGACAGAAGTGCCGCACGAATTATTGCCTCTTTCCCTATCTCCTCTTCAACGCTTCCACCGGACAGATACATTGCTACTCCACAGTCCACACACACACAAAAAATCTTTCTGAAATTTGGTGGGTGCGCACAAACGACAGAGCATGCCGGGTCTGAATGATGGATGGGTAGATTGACAGGGACAGGGAATTTCTTTGTGGTGCGTAAACGAGCCGGCCGGCCGGGGATCATACGAGCACGACGACACGAGCTTAGCACGTTGTTCTTGTGTCTGTCAATCATCGAGGAGTGTCCCTCTTTTAGCCTGAAACCATCACTAGGACTCGACGCCCCCACCCCAACCACAAGAAATGAACAAGCTAAAGAGTGTGTGTGTTTGACTCCCGAAGTCTAGTGGTCTCGGTACAAAAAAAAATTAAAACAAATGAATTTTGGAGTTTCAAAAAATTCTAGAAAAAGTTACGTGCACATACACATGTTCTCTACATATTGGCTACTTTTTGCTAGAGAATACGCTATATTGTAGCCTACACAAAATCGTTGCTCTAAAAAGTCGGAAAAAATAACTCATTTTTTCATTCCAACATTTGTCTTTTTGTGCACACCACATTTGAAAAAATACACCAATGCAACTTTGGTCCTACACACTAGACATGTACTCCCTCCGTTTTTTTAATATAAGATATTTTAGGTGGTACATGTTGTCTACATGCACACTAAAATAAGTGAACATGCACACAAAAATGTGTCTACATACATTTGTGTGCATGTGCATGTGGACAAAAGCTAAAACATCTTATATTAAAAAACGGAGAGAGTATATATATAATTGTATGATATTTGTAACAATATTTGGAGACTAAAAAATGTTTGTTTTTAAAAATGAGACCCTTGAGATTGGGAGTTACAAGTGATTTTTGGTTAGTAAACATATGTACAACTTACTTTTCAAAGTGATGGATTTTTTCCCATTTCTTAATAAGACGAGAATTTTCTCGTTAATTAGCGAAAACGAGGCGAAAACTGTCACGGATGCCCACAAACTACATGGCACAGTCGGCCGACCTGGCTACCCACACGAAACATACACATAGTCGAGAAAAAGTCAACCGTAGAGGTTGCCATCGATTGTCCTCATCATCACTTCTCTGAGCCAGCAAGTCCAATTTCACCTTAGATGCCCACCGGCGAAGCCCGTGCAGCAACGAACGCTGGAACCATTGTCGGCCCATGCCAAACAAACAATCGCTTGAGTCAGGGACACAGACAATTCTAACTGATCTAACGATGATGAACAGTGCACGATAAAAATGTCGAGCTTGTGCCAACCAAGCCCTCGCAACCAAAGACCCGTCCTTTATCATCGTCACCTCCAAGGCTCCTCCTCGACAGCTCCGGTTCTAGGAAGATAAAGTGAGGTACAAGCAAGCCAGGGCCCATGGGTGTGCGGAGTGTGCGGCCCGCATAGGGCCCCAAATTTTTGGGGGCCCAAAATTTGAATTCTAAGTTCTTATATATAGAAAAAGAGCAACCGTCTACCAAAATTCATCCATGACCAGGCTCCTCTAACCACCGCTATAGTTGCCAACAAAGACGCATCCGCTAGTCCCTCTGGTTGGGTCAAGCTCGCAAATGATGCCCTCGGGAGGGAAACAACGCCAAAATGCCACCATCATCGGACCCCCTCAGATTCAGGGTTTCCCCTAGACTTGCCCTAGACAAAGAAAATGAGAGCATCCCCAACCAAGCATTAAAGAAGGTCACAATATATGTAGATGTAGTTGTCTCTAGCTCTAACCATGGTCCAGAATGGTTCTTCACCCAGTGCCGCTCGAGGTCTCCTGCATACTTAGATGTGACTAAATATTTGACAACATGGTCGTCGTAAACATACAACTTTGAAATCCGGCCATATCACATTTACATCAAACCACGGCAGCCCGTATTTGGTTTGATTGCCCTCCCCACGGTAGCACGTGTAGCAATAAGTAATACTCCCTCCGTTCGGAAAAGGATGTCACAAAAATGGTCTATCTATAGTTCATTTTTGTGACATCCTTTTCCGAACGGAGGGAGTAGTTATCATTTTAATTTGTTTTTCTTTGAAGAATGTCTGGTGTGTTTACTTTCTTGAAAGCCAGCAAAGTAAAATTAGGTCAAATGGGTTTACCATTGCAATCAAATGTAACCAAATGGGACGTGAAAAGTAATTGATTTTATTTTGTCTCAATTCGGATCCCCTGGTAGGTGTCATGCAACTTTAAATTACATGCAAGGACTGACGAAAATCTTATCCGTACGGCAGATCTTGAAACTCGGAATATATTTTTGAATTCCGTACGCTTAGTAAGCAGGAATAAAAATCTCATTTTCACGTCAAACTTGTGTGGCTGGCAACATTTCCGTGTAGTCATCAGTTTTGGCCGGTTTCAACAACTAGAAATTAATATATTATATTCTGGCGCTTGCATGCAAACATCCAAATTATTGCTTGCGTACATCCTTGTCATCGTTTTTTTTTTGAATTTTACATCCTTGTCATCGTTGGCCACCGTACTGCCCAAGGGCGCCAAAATGATAAAATGCATCGACGAATACGGTGCTACATACATACCTTGAATTATCATACTACCTCCAATCCGAAATAATTGACGTGAAAAGAAAGCTACGGCTGTACAAAGTTGTGTATGGCTGGCGACACTCAATTCGGATCGGAGAGAGTAGAATATGTACTTATAAGTACTCACAAAAATCATAAAAAAAGAGCACATATATATATAGTACCAATTTGATGTGTACTGTACCAAAGAAAAAAGGATCATGACTTTATTTATAATGCGCGGCGAACACCTGTTTGGAGAGAAACGAAATCTGCTCAAAATACCATGGATATGAGAAAAAACGGAACCAAATCTATGGAAAGGCTTGAAATGAGATCGAATTTCATAACATGTACTCCCTCCGTTCCTTAATGTAAGGCGTATAGTTTTTTGAGGAAAATTCCAAAATATAGGGGTGTATTTTCATTTATGGATAATTTTACGCATCCAAAAATGAGTTTCAACCTATAACGGAGAGATTTAAAGGATTGTTTTCAGTTTGTGATTGTTAGGGACTCCTCTCACCCAATTTTTTCGAGGGGAAAATGAGTTCACCGTATGCAAAATTCCAACGTCTTAATATTCGTGCAGGAAACTATACACCTTACATTCAGGAACGGAGTGAGTATGAAACAAGCAAATCAAATGAAGGGCCAGAACTAGTATTTTTCGCTTGATACATTTGATCTATCCAAGGCTTTGACGCAACCGAGGTCGCCGAGCGATTTTGTCTTCAAAAATGTTTTCCTCCTATGACAGCGGTCTTTTCACCGGATTTGTCCGCCTAATTTTTCTTTGTATTTGCTAAGGTCTGTGCATTTTGCTGCAAAGGCCGAAATCGTGAAGTCCTTTGTGTATGTATCATTCAGAAGATTCTTCCACAAAGAATCAATAAGGCATGCATTATTCTCCCATAAAAATGCATATATATGAATTATATCCCTAAATCTTGTCTTTGACCAGTGGCTGTTGGAGGCGACGTGCTGCGGTAAACATCGCCCACGTGGTGACCGACGATGATAAGTTCTCGCTATGAGATCTTGGCCTCAATATACTCTGGAAAACGAAAAGGATGAACGCCTCTCTCAAAATTAAAGAAACCGAAAGAGAAATCCCCAAAAGACGAAATTTCTCCACGGTACCGTTCAGTAAGTAGATCGATGATCCAAGGATCCGGCCAAGCAATGGGGAACGTACGTACGGGATCTTCTTCTCGCAGCCGCAGACGTAACGTGTGGCCTGATGCCCGTATGAACAGCCGCTGCGTGAATTGGCCGTCACTTTCGGCCGTAGATTTCACTCATCCATTTCGCTCTGGTAAGAAAACAGGAACGGTGATAGCAGACGCGGATCCGGTCGATCTTTCCTCCCGCAACGGTATCCTCTGCTTTCCTGTTGGAAGATGACGCGATGTGCCCATCATTCTCCGTCGCTTCCACTCTCTTTCTTCTTCTCCGGGACGGAAAGCTGTGGTGCCAAATCTCCATGGCTGTTCACGCTTGGCGCTTCCCGGAAACTTGGAATCTCTCGTCTCGGCTCCCTACGGCAGGCTGCCCATATGTCCCATCTACTTCTTCTTCCTATTCACCGTTTTATTAGCTTCTGCATTATTGGCTTCCCTGTTGGGTGCTTCTGTGGCCTAACACTCTGCGGATGCTTCATCATCATGAGCGAAATAGGATAGATCAAGTATAAGCTTCCGTCCTCACCTCTCTCTCCCCTGCTACAGTACCAGCGGCGAAAAGGGAGGCGAGTCGCGTTCCCCTTCTCCTCGCCGGACCGAGGCCGGATCTCGGCCTCCTCCTGTCGCTCCGGCGGCGGGAGGAGGTGGGGATCTTGGTCCTCGTGTCCTGGCGCGTAGTTAGGGTAGGATTAGCCCCAGGCGGCGGCGAGTGGAAGGATCGGCCGCCGTATAGGGTAAATAAATCCCGGCTCTCCCCTTCCCTCGGCGCGGTCTCCGGCGGCGCTGGGGCGAGAGCGGTGGTGTGCTGCCTCTCCGCCGCGGCGAGAGGATCTCTGTCCCGCCGATCTGCTGGGATCGTGCGGTTTTGTGTCCGGTCCTTCTTCTGCACCGGTGCTCTGGCCGGCCGAGGTGGCGGGGGGAGCTGGTGGTGCAGGAGGTTGGTTCCGTTTTTGTGCAGGTGGTGTTGGGCGCCTTCTCCTGCGGCGAGTCGACTCCGGCCGGCCGTGGTGGCTCGGGGAGTGGCGTTTGGAGACGGCGGCCCGCGGCGGCTGGCCTGGGTGAGGTTTCCGACGGCTGGAAGAAAGGTGATGCTGTGGAGGTGGTGCTGCGACCGTTTTCGTTCATCGAGACAAGTTGCCGTCGCGCGGCGGCGGCCGAGCTTTGCGGTCTGCTTCAGCAAGGAGGGGTGCCTCCTCCACGGCGGCTCGCGGTACGGCGTCGGCGATGTCGGCTAGGCGTTTTGGTCTGGGGTGGATCTGATTGCGTTCGTTCCTGGGGGTGCAGGGTGTTCTGTGCAGTTTTGCAGGGCCTGTGTGTAATTTCTATTTCTTGTTTGGACCTGTTTGTAATCTGTACTGTGCACTCTGTTATATGAATCAGATCCTGTTCAAAAAAAAAAAGAAATAGGATAGATCAAGAAGCCGCGGCAACCTTTTCCGGTATACTGACAAAAGCATATCTAAACAGGTGCGCGGACCAAATTGTTCAGTGTTCAGGCACACCATCTGGCACATCTAGATCAAATAGTTGTGATGGAGGCTACAAAATGATTTGATCTAGCAGTGGCGGTAGTAGTATTATTTTCTTATTCTCCGTATATAAAATACACATGCGCTGCGCTAGTCACGCTGAAGGATTTCCATTGCTCCCAAAAGAAATCATATTATCAGTTTTGATGTTTCTACGTACAGTAGACGACTTAATTACCATATGGTTATCTGCACTGATCTCGATTACTACAACTAACTTAATATGTTTGATGATAAAAAAAACACTTATTTCGATACTTATAGAATTTATTCACCGCCAACGCAATTTGATAATTTACACATTAGGGAATGTGATTTTGGTGTTGTACAATCTTCTTCAGCTGTTTCGTGCCTCCAGCCATGAAGCAGATCACCCTGAAACACACACCAAAAATACTTTGACGGTACGAAATTCAGAAGTTCTCCAACCCATCCATCACAAAACTAGTAATCAAAAACACGTCAAGGATTTGCAGCCTAGCTAGCTAGCTTTTAATCACCACCGCTAATAATACCACTACCTCCATAACACGCTATACAATTACAAACAGAACATCTCTCCACCACATAAGACTCAGCTTGCTTCACTTCATCTCCATCCCCACAACAATGATACTAAACCAGATGAAAGTTTTTCCTAAAAAAGGAAAAAGAGGACCATCCTTGACGCGTTACTCGTCCTAGTTTGCTCACCCAACTAGTTAATAGAAGATTAAGCTAATCCACAAACCAGCGATTAACCGTGACACGCCAAATTAAGCCGGTGACCGCGCCCAGCCTCCCATGGCATAGGACGGCGACATCAATTGGTTTATAAACTTATCCTGAGCATTAAGGGTGATGTCGATGATGATCTAAGCCGGCGCCCAGCTAGGGACGAAGCATCGCATTGGCGAGATAATGATATGCCACACCGCCCGAGCTAAGAGCGCCCAGCGTTAGGGAGTCTCAGTACTTAGTTTACATCGCTAATTGGTGGTTAGCGTGTCCGAGGTGGCACGCCCTGGGCCGCGAATTGGGTTTACCTTTTCCATGATACGACTAGGTGCTTTTTTTTTTTTTTGCGAAACACAGTACAACGCAAGCGCTCATATACACGCGCACACACTCACCCCTATGAACGCACGCACGCACACCCTACCCCTATGAGCACCTCCGAGAGACTGAGCCGGCGGGTCGAGTCTTGAGATTGACGAAGTCACCACGGGCGCCTCGCTGTCGACGGGAACGTCGCCTCCCACTGAAGAATATTCCGCCTTAAATGAGAAACACCAGCGTCAAACCTGGGGTTTGAACTCTGGTGGGCTGGGGGTACAACCACCCACCTAACCATCTTGCCACAGGCAAGTTCTCTGATACGACTAGGTGCTTAAACCAGCCGCTTTGCATGTGCAAAGATATTTTAGTTTAACAGTACTGTCGTGTGGGTTGTTGCGATTATCCCTTTGCCATTGGTCGCTCTCTGTTTCAGAGTGGCTAAGGATGACCAATTATCAGTAGCTAGTATAATGGTCCTCAAAGAGTGATTGTTAATTCAGGAGGGTGCTTCGGGGTTGCATCAAACAAAAAGGCTGCACCAAGTGGGGGAGTAGATGAAGTGAATTTGCATCAACCTGCTAGCGACCGTAAATTATTGTTTCTTGAAAAAGAGACCGCAAATATATACTGAATGAAGTAGTGTCAAAAGGATGATGTTGCTTACTTGCCAACTGGCCTTTTGTTAATCCAATTGGCAAAATTTTGAATGGTACCAAAATGCCATGTTCATCTTCTACTATTTATGAGTTCATTGTCATGTTGGCGCATTCTGTATGAGCTGATCAATTGTCCTCGTTCTGTTTGTGTGCTTCATTCGTGAAAGAGAAATTTCATATTGTTTCGTGAAAGCAAAGCATAATTGTTTATGTAAACATGGAGAAATATGTACGGAAAAGCGAGGCTGACGAGGGCGCTGTTTTCCACGAAGGTTATCCTTAGGGAGGACAATAGCAAATGGCGGTCCTCTGGTCATATGGTCGAATGTTCGGTTTTTTGCACCCAGTTTTACTTATAAATTGGGTCAACTATATTCTATCTAATCTAGTGGCAGATATCAACTGCCTTGTCTTAAAAAAATGGTCAAATACATCGCTGAATTTTGTTCTTCTTTTTCCGAAAGGGAGGATGACCCTATATTATGTATCGATTAATACACACCGCCATATATTATTGGTTATTAAACAATATCGTGCAAGCGTCAATGCTAAACCAAATCGGCTAACAAATTTTTATTTTTTTGAGGCCATCCAAAATATATCCGCCCGACCATGGTATCTCATCAATCCTACAACGAACTCTATGAAAATGACCGAACAACGAAAAGTGCACTACTCTAATGGTGCACCGATAAGTTCAACCAAAACATGATCTAGAAATTTTCATCCCAACACTGAGATTTTATGATGTTAGTCACTGAACTCCTATTTAGCCACATTCCTCTTGTGTTCCTCCTCTTACTCGTTTTCCTTCCTCTCACTCATCCTCCGCTTTCTCGTTGTCCATTCCTCTCTCTCTCTCTCTCAACCTCCAAAACTTTGCATCTTGATGCATTGATAGAAAATAGAGTTTTGTACAAGCCTAAGAACAGGCAACACCTCAGATTATGACTCGCCGTCCCTAAGAAATACGCCCCGCAGGGAGCTGCTATGTAGCACCTTCGCACCCGCCAATGGCAAATCCCGTGCAGATTCCTTGATATTGGAGAACATCCGTTAGACGCCGGACACCACGGCGTTGAAGATGATTGCATTACGTTTCTTCTAGATCTACCAAACCATGATCATAACTAGCGACAAGGTGCCTTACCAAGAAGGTTTGGGGACAAAGTTAATGGTGTGCAACCCCCAGTCCAGGACCGGAAGTGTAGTCGTGGACCGGATATAGGATAACAATTCGTACAAAAAAATCCATGAGAAGAAGTAAAATGTAAGGTATTGCTCCATAGTCCTGTTGGTCTTGTCACAAAGAACTCAGCGAGGAGCATGCTGGAGGACTCTTCTGGAAAAATAATTCGTCGTCCGACATCTAATTTGCCAAGCAAGCGAGAGGAAATACTTCATCTAAGGTGGCGCCTAGGACTTCCAGTTCAGCTTTCAAGAACTTGATCGTATCGATTCATCAAAAAAGAGCCTTTGTATCAAGACTTGGAAGAACAAAGGACATCAGATGTCTAATGCCAAAGGATGGCATGTGGCACCATAACGAGGTGCATATCTTTAACCTTCCGCACATATCAACGTTTTTCCACATGGCAAGCGGGCTAAGGGCACCCTGGATGTTGATCAAACGTCGATCTTGTATAGCCTCACAGATCGTCCAACTCTTACAAGCATAGGCAGGAATGAGCTCCATAAGAGTGGGTGCGATATCAGGGAACGTCGAACGCCCACTCCCAACTACCAGTCCTCTTAAACGAGGATGGACATCTCATCACCCAGCACCGTGGTGGTGGATGCGACGAACACCTTCATCTCTCACCCTCCTCCTTCCACACTTTACCTCGAACTTATGTAATTGTTACCACATTGTTGTGTGCTCCTTACAATCATGGCCCACTCACTTCTTCTGTTGATGTTTATCGTAAATCCTCCTATTATTGTCCACAACTGGGGCACACTGATCATACGTACACCTCGGCTTGCCGAGACTTGTTGATGCTATTTGTCTACGTGCCACTTAGTTTTAGGAGTCCCTATTGGCTATTAGCAGTCAGCCATCCCTCTTCTTTCATATCGGCCTTCTTCCTACACCTTCGCTCATCTTCCCGCCGCCCTCTATGCTTCGATTTAGGTTCGGTTCAATTTAGCTGCGAGTGTGGTTAACAAACATGGATGTTCCATTTAAAGTTGTAAAAGAAGAGTAAGAAAAAATCACCAACCAGCGAGTATGGTTAACAAATATGGATGTTCCATCTAAAACTGTAAAAGAAGAAAAAAAATCACCAACCAAGTGTTCACCACTAGACCACATGATCGCGAGAGGTCCAAAACAAAAAAAACAGGATCGCGAGGGCAAATCAGCGTAGCATACCCCGTAAACTACCCAAGAAAACCCAAGGGGCATTTCCGTCCACGCGTCTCCCAAGCTATAAATCCACGGCACCACACTATTCTCAATTTCACCTCACACCACTACTCTCGCCTCCGATAGTTCCGCCTACTCTTGACTTCCTCTGCTTCCTGCCTCAGAACAACACAAACTAAGCGTCGTCGATCGGAGCTTACATCCATGACCAAGGTGCACCCCAACGTCGCAGCCGCCGCGGCGGTGGCTGCTTCTCTGGCAGCAGCAGCGGCAGCTGAGGAGAAGGGAGAGGCGGTGTCGCTGACCGTGTGGCGTCGGTCGCTGCTGTTCAACGGGAAAGGGTTCACGGTGTTCGACAGCAAGGGCAACCTCGTCTTCCGCGTCGAGACGTACGCCGGCGGCTCTCCCCGCGAGGTCGTCCTCATGGACGCCGACGGCCGTGCCCTCCTCACCATCCGCCGCAAGGTATTGCTAACACTCTTCCTGATTTGCTCAGTTTCTTGGTTTCTTAATCTCTTGGGAAGAAGGTTTCCTTATCTCTATTCGGCATGATCTTGCAGAAACTGAGTTTGGCGGACGAGTGGCTTATCTACGACGGCGACGCGGCTGCGTCGTCGTCGTCCGCGGCGACGCCGGCGCCTAAGCGGTTCACGGCGCGGCGGAACATGAGCCTGCTCCCGACCAAGTCCCTGGCTCGCCTGTCGCCGGCGCGGGCGTCCGACGGCACCGTGGACGCGTCTCGCTGCCGGTACGACGTCGTGGGCTCCTACGCCAGCCGAAGCCTCGACATGTTCGCCTGCACCTCCTCGGCCTCCGGCGGCGAGCAGCGTCGGCGCGTGGCCAGGGTGTGCCGGAAGGAGGCCGCTGTCGGCCGAGACGTGTTCCGGCTGATAGTAGAGCCGGGCTTCGAGCCAGCGCTCGCCATGGCCGTCGTCATACTCCTCGATCAGATGAACGCATCTTAAAGCCTCTATCCAGGCATGCAGCGCCCTGTTGTGGCAAGGCTGCCGTGGAACGAAGTTTCGGTGATTCAGGAGTACGAAGAAGCATTCCCGATCTCAATCAAGAAACACACACACACACAAAAGAGTAGGAAGCAATTTGTGATAGCTCAGGACACCCTTTCTTTTTGTGCTTCACGGTTGATGCCTCATCACTCATGAGCGCGCAGATGATCGGCAGAAGCATTTTTTTCAGGGGTGCCATGTTGTTGTGTTTTGGATTCAGGATGTAGCGGCTAGAGATCATACTGGGGTGCCGGGTTCTCGTATTGTTTTTGTTGTGTGAAAATAAACCCGAGCACATAGGATCAGCTGGAGGTAGGCGTGGGTATATATGAACTTGTATAAATCCGATCCTTTTTGTTTCCTTCAGTGGAAATTGTCATTGTTGTATCATACATCACTCTGTTTCCTGGTGATCCTATACGCGATTGATTGTCCTTAATTTGATGTGCTGAGTGACTCATGTCTTTTCTGAACTCTGTTCGCTTCATCTTTCTATCTGACCGTAGGATCAGAAGCACGAGAAGGTTCGAGATGGTTCTTGTTTTTCTTGAATCTTCATCCAGCACAACGGCAGAATACAATGCTCACTCCCTCAAGACCTATAAAACGTATTTTGGTTATGCGAATTCAAACTTTGACTTCGAATTTCTATACAACATTATGTCTCTGTATCAAAGTTACCAGAAAATAATTTATACCTGAATCCAATGTCATATACTTTCTGTCACGTAACCAACAAATTATTTGACTAACTCTTGATCAAAGCTTGGATTTTGACAATTAAAATACACCTTAGATTTTGGAGTGAAGAGGGTATCTCGAATGTGGAACATTCCCTTAGCTAAGGTGAAATAAAATATATTTTTACTGAGCAGAACTAGTCGAGGCTCAAGCAAAACAAAAAAAAACTGAAACTTCTACCCTCTGGCGGGGATCGGCAATCAGCGGTGGTGGCAGGGAAGGAGAGCGGTGGTCATGATCCTCAAGGTAGACTGTGTTTTAATTTGTTTATAGTTTTTTTTATTGTGGTAACATATGCAGATCGTAAATTCCAACTTTTTTCGTAATAAATTTAATGAGAAATTGATGGTAAGAATTTGATGGTTTGAAAGGGACGTTAGGTCCTTTTTGTGGTGAAGAAAGGAATGTACGTACGTGAACATGGCAAGATTTTTTTGAACAAACGGAAGGACCCTGATAGGGGGAGAATATCCAGTGATCCCAACACTTCCATGCTCCCATGCTACCATTTTGAAAAAATTCAATTTTTGTTGTTTCAAAAATTCTGCAAAAAAGTGAGAATGTTGACACGGAATGTGTCAACAAGCTCCAAAAATTTCAGATCCAAAATCGAAAAGCACATTGAGAAACAAAAAAGACAAATGCTATATTTGTCTTTTTTGTATCTCAATGTGCTTTTCGAATATGGATCTGAAATTGTTGGAGGTCATTGACATATAGCATGTGAGCATTCACATTTTTTTGCAGAATTTTTGAAACAACAAAATTTGACTTTTTTCAAAATGGGAGCATGGGAGCATGTAGGGGGTGGGATCACTAGATATTCTCCCATAGGGGAGAACTGCTTTAAACGGTGGTACAAATTAAATAGAGGCCCTTAAAGGGAATAAAAATGTCAAAGAAGCCTCTGAATTTTACGAAGTGAACGTTCAAACCAAAATATGAAGCACAATCGACTCCCTCGCCACCGTCATCATTGTTGGGCTCGGCCTCGCGGCTATCAACCTCCACCCCACGACGAAACCACTTGGAGAAGAGGCGACGCTGGACGCCGCGATGGAGCCCTTGAACATCCTACACGAGAGGAAGAGAAGGCTAGAGCAACACTAGTGCCCTAGCTAGCGCAGAGTGGCCCCTGTGGCCATAGATAATGGCGACACAAGATTGTCACCATTGATACCTCCGTTGAGCACAGCTCGAAGATCTTCCCGCGAGGCATCATATCCGCTATCCATGACCACAAGGCCACAAACCACTATGGGTGCAGAGAGTCGCAAACAGCAAGCTCTGGCCACAAAACCACCGCCGCACGCCGACGAGGTAGCAGCTCCAAACGGCATCGCACTAGTCCGTTACATGGGCGTAAACCCAAACCCTACAACTAGTATGAACTATGAACAGGAGGACCGGGCACATCTCTCCCTCTACTCTGGCGGAGATAGAGAAGAGGCAAAGCGGCAACTCTCAAAGGGGGTAGTAGATCGTAAAGTCGTTTTGACTCCCAAGGTCCAGCGCTCCTTCTATTAAAAAATAATCAAAAAACATATTTGTAAATTAAAAAAAAATCCTGCATGTTGTCAACTATGTATCCAACAAACTGTAAAATGTCGATTCGAAATATTTATATTCGGAACACAAAAAGTGGCAAAAAAAAATTTGAACATTTGAAATTGCATACATTTAGATCACACATTTGTCATTTCTGTATAGCTCAGAATATAAATGGATAGCCTACATCCAAGTCGATCTCTGAACTGGACTATGGACCCAGTGAACAGGTGTGCGAAAACAACTGGGTGCACTATGACCTGCAAACCTAGAGGTCGGCCGACGCTCTACTCGGAGACACACTGGGGTCATATATGATCTGGCAATAAATCTGCCGCGTTTATTGACTTTGGCGTTGTGTTATGAACTTATTATGGTTTCGCTCATTGATACGTGTATGGTCTCCCGTCGTTGCATGTTGGCAGCGAGGTCGGCGCGTGCATACACGCCCACGCGTCACTCAGCCAAGTGACCAAGTCGCACCACTCCTAGCTTTGGATATTTCATATCTAGGTTTGCAGGTCAGGCTAGCAAAATAGCCAGAACTCGTAGAGAAGTACTGACATTCATTGCAGAAATAGGGACATTATGCATTTAGCATGTCACGGAATTCAAATCCAAGTTCGAACCCGTAGCTAGAAAATTTGACACAATAAATTCAGTTGTGATAGTATCAACTAGCAGAACTCACTGAAAAACCTACTACTCCTATGTTTTTTTTTTTAGCTTGTTCCTCGAGCGTGTGTTCACATAATTTTTTTCTGATTTGTTTGACAACTTTAATCAGGTGTGCTTGTCACACGGAGCGCACTGCAAGAGCTGTAAGAATTCCGAGGAAATACATATCTGGTCTAGTTGAAACAGCTGCAACATTTATATTTTTATTTGTTTTCAAAATTCCTTTTCAGAATATTCATGATTTTATGAAATTTCGTTTCCTATTTGTTGGGAAGAGGAGCACGAGTTGTGGCAAGAAAAGGAGGAGATCGAGCGTGGTAAATAAGTGGATAGTCATGGGATCAGGAGTTCCAAGTTTCACA
Organism: Poa pratensis; assembly: GCA_947311845.1. Classification (NCBI taxonomy): domain Eukaryota; kingdom Viridiplantae; phylum Streptophyta; class Magnoliopsida; order Poales; family Poaceae; genus Poa; species Poa pratensis. The sequence goes on along the minus strand of CAMZMU010000113.1, from coordinate 5,834,940 downwards.
ATGAACCCTTCCAGGTCCATGTCCTCCACCGACCGCATCAACCTCATCCTAGTCAGTTGCCGGGGTGCCACCGCCATCTGGGTGTGAAGCTCGTCGAAGCGCCGACTCTGTAGTCATCATTTGCTGACCGTGTTGCAAAGGCCTGAGCCCTGAGATCGTGTACAAGAGTATTTTTTTAATTCAATAAATGCAATACGGAAAAGCAATAAGCATTGTCAAGAAAACTACGATTGTGAACAAAGACGAAACAATTCTAGGTTCAGCATCTAATGCAGTATCTGTCCATCAGCATATGGCTCTCCATCCATCCTATTGTTTTTCACGGTCAGAAAACTCTAGAAATATATATATACTTCTACGATAGGCGACTACATCAGCGCACCACAAGGAAGGTGAACATTCGGGAGGCCAAACAACACTAGTGTCCTCTTCTTCCTCGTATATATAATCTGCATCCATCATCCATGCTGAGCATGGCAGTCTGTTACCGTTTTCAGTTTTTCTTGCGATTCCGAAGCCTTGCTTATGATGGTAGAACATTCTGCATGGTCACGCTTGTCCACACTTCCTTAGGCAGGCAACACCTTCTTCTTGATACTCCTGCTTTGTGATCCAGAACTCTGGTGCATCCTGTTTGTTCAAGGACAAGTCAGCAAAGTATACGAGAACGCCAGACCGTGACAATGTGCAGTCACAGATGGTTTCATTCTTGTGTTACGTTTCTGTTCAATTATTTGCTCTTCGCCATGGCTTTGATGAATGGATGTTCCATATGGAATGCATCACCACCCAGATGGTCCAAAAACGTACCTTGGTGCAACAAATTACCACAAATACCATGTATTTTAAGCCCAAATTGTCGGGCATTTCATGGTCAAAGGGGATTATTAGGTTCAAACATCAGGCTACAAAACACTACCTTCATGATTCCAGCGAGTACCGCACCACCTAGATAAACCATATGCTTTCTCCGTGGAGGATCCTCTATCCGCAGCCGTAATTTCTGTGCATAATCAAAAGCAGACACATTAGGGAACAGAACAAGAGCAAACATTTATTGAAAAGATAATGGAATTCTGGCAAATGTATTCATATTATTCCCTTTAGATTCATTCCAATAAGCTAATTCAATTAGATCGCCCATATTTGCACAAGCCTACGCTATGTTCTGATTGATGGTACGGTGAGACAGCAAGCCTTGATAGAATAATTTAACATAATAACCTTCAGCCCATCCTTGTTTCCTTTCAAAACGACGTCCAGATAGCGATCAAGAATTTCTTTCTCCAGACTTCAAAAAGGTATCAGCTAGTTAGTCATATGCAACCTAGATTTTATATAGAAAATTGCAAAAGAAAAATAATGACTGGTAGATAGGGAGGAAGCACCAGGAACACATCAAACAGCCAAGAAGACTGACCGAACAGTTTAGTTGTATAAGTGATGATAAAAGAAACGTGTGACTCATGTGTCATGTAGTAAATAGCATATGCAAATCTTCGTTAATATGAACAACAAAAGTAACATCTTACCGACTTGGCAGACCAGGATACATGGTACTTCCTCCACTGAGGACGATATGTTGGTAAAGCTGCAAATATTATTGGACATAAGAAAAAAATAACGAGCATGCAGTGATATACCTAGGGAAGTAGTTATTCTGAATGTAAGTATAAAGAGTAATATTTCAATATGTTTTCAGTCCCTTCTTAGGTTAATATATATCAAACCTGAAACATTACCAACATCTGTTCGCTCACAAGGCATTGTCAGAATTCGAACTAAGATAACAAACGAAACAGGTATATACTACTCTAAACCTTATCTTGTAGGAGTAAAACTCAAGATGCCATATCATACACTTGATTAAGCTGCCACCAATAGCAAATGTACAAAAGCTTACATTATCTATGATTATGTTTACGTAGATAATAATTACATGAATAACAGGCCTCTAGATAATATAGTTCACACAAGCTGCAATCGTACAATATAACCCATCAGTTATTCTCATAGTACTTCCATCTAAATACATCACCAAATAATAATTGAAATAAATGTAAAGATGTGTATACCGTCATCCGGTTGTCAATGTCCATTTCCTGAATGCAACGGAATGCCATGTCTGCCAAACCATCACCTTCAACATCTATGAGTTCCTGTCCAGTAAATATATCTTATGAAGACTACCACTGGAGATATTTTTGCAGAATCAGAAAGACTTCGCAAATCATAACAAACATAATGAAAATAGGCTTACAGGAGTAAAAAGAGCCTCGGGAGCTTGAAACCGCTCAGTTCCCACTTTAATTACTCTTCCATCTGGAAGCTGATCAGAAGAATTGAGTTCACAATACAAAAGAGACCAATAATCAAACAAAGCAGGGTAATATACATACAGTGTAGCTCTTGACAAGAATTGTAGTTTCAAGTCCTAGCTGATACTCACGTTTGTAATCATAACTGCACATCTTTTAACCGTCATTCTTATAACATATAACAGCAATCTATAACCACGAACCAAGAACTAGAACAATAGAACTGACCTTATATAGCATAACTTCTCTTTTATTTCTCTGACAGTCTCAAAATCAGCGGATTTGTTCATAGCATACCTTTTGAAATTGGAAAAATTAAGAGGATGAGAAAACTACTGAAGCAATAATGTAGAAGGCTGCACCCAGCAACTTTAACATCTCAGCATGGTAGCTGGTAAGGGACCTACCCTCTTCTTGAAAGTAGGTCAACAAGATAAGATGTGATATGCCTTCCAGCTACATTCATTCTTTTTGTCAGATGTGGATAAGAATATCCATCAACTACAGGCACCTGCATATGTAGAGAACAATAAGATTACAGGAAACAAAATTAAAGATAGAGACAGCAAGAAACTAATAAATACTGCATATGGAAAGAGAACAAGGACAACTAATACACTCATAATGGCTGTGACTTCTACAAAGAAACAATGCATACCTAAAATCTTTATGATGCAAATACACCAGACCAGTACAAAATGGCAGATCACAGTGCCTATATCATGGTCTCCATTTTCATTAGTCTTGTAATATAAGTTCCTAGATTACTGCTATATTTTATAATCCTTGTGTTAATAAACTAACAAGTACTTCCCTAAAAAAAAAAGTACTCCCTCCGTATCCAAATAGGTGGCTTATAAATTGAGCCAAAAAGTCAATGTTTTATAAGTTTGACCAAGTATATATACAAAAATATGAAATTTATAATATCAAATCAATATCAATAGATTCACCATAAGATATATTTTCATATTGTATCTATAACTTTTGTGTTCATTATAGCAAATAATTCTCTATAACTACTTTTTTATTACAAAGAATGTATTCTTCCTTTTTTTGGCAGCTCATAGTTACTACTCCCTCCGTGCGTAAAACACAAGATTTCTAAATCAAGATATCTTATTCAAATTTACAAGGGCTTCATGCAATTTTTTAATATTATCACCCTTTTACCCTAATTTATCGCCCCACTCTCTTCAGTATTTAGGAATAAAGACCAACAATACGGTAATAAAAGCGTATAATGTTTATCGCACAAAGCTTCCAAAATACTAGCTATGACATTTTTGTACTCTGCAAAAAATAGAAAGGGTAATTCTTTGGTTGTCTTTGGTTCAATACAGGTACATTGGCAAAGATGGAAAATTAAAAGCATGTGTTAGATACTCGGACAGTGTTCATATAATGTATTAGAAAGACTGCTAGAAACAGAGTCTGGTCATTAGATTATCTCAAAGCTTAGTATATGGAATAATATTATTGTCATACCACATGAGTGACACCATCACCAGAATCTATGACAAGTCCGGTCAGCAAACCTGGAAAGTAGAAATACATGTATTAAAGAGTACTAGTGCCATTTTGTGTGCCCTTAATTGTGTAGAGGAAGGGAGGGTAAGTACCTTGAGCATATAGTGAAAGAACTGCTTGGATCTGGATGAAGACACCAGAAAAGTTGTATTTCTCAAACATGGTCTCAATCTGTTAACCGTGGGATTCAGTTTACTAGTCAACATAAATAACTTTAGTTTGCATTATAAATCAGTCTGACAAAAAAACCTACCATTTGTTCGCGGTTTTTCAGAGGATTGAGTGGTGGGTCTGTCAGTAGAATTTTACACTCAGATGGATCAACCTAGATGAAGAAAGTAGAAGGCATTTCTTTACTGACAAACTGTTGTTTATTTTTTTAAGAAACTCACAGCACGGTACAAGCAAAGTAAAGCATATCAATATGCATACCTTGAGTTCACTATAGAATGCATGATCCCATATGTGACCCATATCATCCCAATTTTGAACAATGCCATTTGTGACAGGATATGATACATCAAGTTGATGTCTCAAATCAGCGCAAGCAGCTCCAACCACAATATCCTGCATCGAACACATGCACTGATTATGAGGTGTAATCAGAAAAAAATAAATCCATTAAAGGGACAGAATGAAGCATGGCATCCAGACCGTCAATTCCTGTTCCTGAAGTGACTCCTCATAGCGAAGCAATGGCCGTCCAACGACACAAGGAAACACAGATGTAGGAAAGTTCTCTCCGGCAAAGCCGCACTTTACATACTGCAACGTAGATGTCAAATTAGAAGATCAAAACCATCCGATCATAACAGAAACTTTTTCAGGTTCCCCAAAATAATAAGTTGGCAACACAGCAGCTAGAGATTTCACCCAACCAAGTTATGAATTCGAATAACTGGGCTTCATTAGATAATGCAGCTAGAGAAACCATTAAACGAAGGGGTAAAGCCTTATCTAATATTCATATATACCTCTAAAAATTTCTTGACCTAAAGGAATATAACTCCGCACCACAACGATAACGAGATCCCAATTCCGCATTACTCTCTGCTAATTTCGAGCAGAACCGGGCTCGACTCATGGGCTTGGACTCGTATGGATTAATCACCGGAAGCAGAACAACAATAGCTGGTCCGCAGAGGCAGATCTAGGAATGAAAGAGCCTCCAGAAGGTGGATCAGGGGTAGGAGGTCTTACCCCGGTGCCGTTATCGCACACCACCACCTTGTTGCTCTCCATTCTCGCCTTCCTTTCTCTGCCTTAGCCGATCCTCTCTTCCTTTCTCGCTGACCCTCCGGCTCGGGCGCCACCGCGGCCAGCCGCACCGGCCCCAACTCTAGCAAGGTGGTCGGGGAACTCTCTATTTCGGTTGGTCGCGTTCCGTCGTGGGTTGAAGGAGGAGAAGGGGACGAGAAGGGTGGGGAACGGGTTAACGACGCAAAACCCGGAAAGAGTCTTTTGGCTCCCGAGACTGACCGACAGGTAAACGATAAACGATTTCTTGAACATGGGGTTATTAGTTGAATTATGAGTTTGAACTATGAATTATGAGTTTGAATGCTAGTATTTTTATGAGTTTAACTATCAGTTTGAAATTGACTAGGATTCCTTGCATGAATTTTGGAAGCAAGTAAAATTGTTTCTAAATTGATTACAAATTTTTCATGAATTTTGGAAGCAAGTAAATTGTTGCTAAAATTGATCATTCTCGACAACTCTCAGACAACCCTCGAGCACTATCAGACAACTCTCTACCACTCTCGGAACTCTCAGAGAAACCCTCGATCAATCTTGACAACTCTCAGACAACCCTCGATCACTCTCGACAACCCAAAACTGATCATCTATAACTGGACCATAATTTTTAGAGAAAATGCATATACCACAACATATGACCACGGTCATCAAGTTCACTTCACTTGCATACACACAAAACATCAGTTCACTTCACTTGCATACACATAACATCAACTACTGAGTTATACACAAAATATGACCAGAACCATCACCAAATATGACCCGAACCATCATAGAACATCAGAATTAGAACTTGAGTCTCTGCTACAACTTGCATTCCTAGCTAGGGTATCAACACTTGCATCTCTGCCAACACCTGCATATGCCCCATATGTTAAGTACGACATAATACATCTTGGTGCAGTAGTTGCAGGTCCTGGTGCAGTGAAACGTGTTGAATATATAATCAATTTAGCATATGAATTAATTCGTGAAAACAGTAAACAGAACATGACTAGAATAATAAGAATTGAACTAATCATGCGATCTACCAGTACAATAGATAAACAGATGCGATCTACCAATGCCGTAGATAAACAGAACAAATCTACAGCATATACTACTAGCAGAAATTGTAGTAGTAATTCGAACAGGAAGATTAGGAGATCATACAGTGTGGCGGCAGAGGCAACGGAAGCAGAAGCGGAAGCGTTGGCGTTCGTGTTGTCACCCATGTCATCGATGAAGAGGCTGCCGATGTCGGGGAAGAAGTCGTCGTTGGGGAAGTACTCGAAGCCAGTAGTCGCGTGAGTGCGCTCCCCAAAAATCTGATCGCCCCTCTCCCGTACAGGATCACAAGAGGCGGGGTTCCGGAGGCCTACTGTCCCTTCAACCGGTGCACGCCGGAAGACGGGATGGAGAAGACTTGGAAGACGGCGGCGCAAGGTTCTGGAACTAGGACGGTGAGCGACCATGTGTTACGTGTAGACGGTTAGGGTTCGCTCAGCCATGATATATAGTGTGGGTCGGGTAGGACGTGGGCGCAGCCGCACGATCAAGTCGGTAACAGCCCCACGATCCAAAAGAATCAGAAACGGCTGAGGTAATTAACGCGTCCGTTAATTATCAATCAATGACTTGTTTAATTTTCCCGAACAGCAAAAATATAAGCTCGGCTCTGCGAGATTCCCGCAACCCGCGGCGTGTCGTGTCGTGACGAGACGAGCGAGCGGTGGCGGAGGAGGAGGAGGAGGAGGAGTGCGCGGGTGAGAGCCTTCTGTTCACTCAAGCACACCAAGTGTCTCAACACTCCACCTTATAAGGTGATATTTGTCTCCTCCAACTAGCAATGTGGGACTAAACTTTAGTCCCCAACCAGCCATATAAATGGGCCATGAGATTTTAGAATTTTAGTTGGGCCATGTGAAAAAGCTGTGATTTAATTTGGGCCATGGGCAAAGGTCCATAAAATTCCAACAATCCCCCACAAAGTCTCATTGGCACACATCTCATCATTCAGTTCCAAAACATTGTTTTATATACCGGTGCTTAGTGGAGACTGTTAAGTTGAACTTCCACTTAGAAACTTATGCTACACTAGATCACAACTTGGATAGTGGACTATGCCTTGAACTACAAGTTTGCTGCAAACTAGTTTCACACAACCCTTGACCGATACTGGGCTGCCGCAAGGCTTCCCCGCGGGTGGAGCTTATGCGTCATACTCCAAGACCTTTCATGAGTTTACTAGAGAGCACCCAACTCTCATAGACTACGACGTTTAATAGTCAGACTCATATAGGTGTATTCCTCAAGAGATGCTCTGCAGGATAACATCTCCGCTTATAAAAGTAAGCCGCTTGGAACAGATAAATCTCAACCTGCCATGCAGATCAGAGAGTATTGCATCTTCACGGAGTGGGAAAAATAATGTAGGGATACTCTCCTCCCAGCTGACCAACAGCTTGTCACCCACTTCTAATTCACGGGATCTCCGATCACATAGAGTGGTTTACCACTGTGGACAACTCATACCGTGGGTCTCAAACCCATCTCCCTCGATGCACTATCTATCACATTACGTGATAAACCCTTTGTGAAGGGATCTGCCAAGTTCTTAGACGTTTGGATATAATCCAACGCAATAACTCCGGAGTTCTTCAATTTTCTGACAGATTTCAATCTCCTCTTCACATGCCTTGATGACTTCAAATTATCCTTAGAACTTTTAATCTTAACTATCACAGTTTGATTATCACAGTTCATAAGGATAGCGGGTATTGGTTTTTCAACCACAGGTAAGTCCATCAAGAGCTCACGAAGCCACTCTGCTTCAACAGTGGCTGTGTCTAACGCTGTGAGTTCTGCTTCCATAGTTGACCTCGTTAAGATGGTCTGCTTGCAAGACTTCCAGGAAACAGCGCCACCACCGAGTGTAAACACGTAACCACTCGTGGCCTTAATCTCATCAGCATCAGATATCCAGTTTGAATCACTATAACCCTCCAGTACCCTCGGATACCCGGAGTAGTGAATTCCATAGCTCGCAGTGCATAACTCTCTCAAGAGCATGCCAATGATCATCTCCCGGATTAGAAACAAACCGGCTCAACTTGCTCACAGCAAAAGAGATGTCAGGCCTCGTGGCACAAGCCAAATACATAAGCGAGCCAATAATCTGAGAATATCTCAGCTGATCTCTAGCACTCTGTTGATTCTTTCGAAGCAACACACTAGGATCATATGGTGTCGGAGAAGGCTTGCAGTCGTCATACCCGAAGCGACTCAAGACCTTTTCCACATAGTGAGACTGAAGCAGTGTAATCCCACCATTACCATCTCTCAGCAGCTTGATGTTCAAGATAACATCAGCCACTCCTAGATCCTTCATCTCAAAACAGCGAGATAAGAAATCCTTAACCTCCTTAATCAATTCAAGGTTGGTTCCAAAGATCAGTATGTCATCGACATACAGACAGAGAATAACTCCCTCGCCCCCACCATGGCGATAGTACACACACTTGTCAGATTCGTTTACAACGAAACCTGCAGCAGTTAAAGTTCTTTCAAACTTTTCATGCCATTGCTTAGGAGCTTGCTTCAGGCCATATAAAGACTTCAACAACTTGCACACCTTTGCTTCCTGACCAGGTACTACAAAACCATCGGGCTGATCCATGTAAATTTCCTCGTCTAACTCTCCATTTAGGAAAGCTGTCTTAACGTCCATTTGATGAACGAGAAGACCATGCGAGGCAGCCAACGAAAGTAGCACACGAATCGTGGTCAGTCTAGCCACAGGTGAGTAAGTATCAAAGAAGTCTTCACCTTCTTTCTGGGTATAACCCTTGGCCACAAGCCGCGCCTTGTACTTCTCAATAGTACCATCAGGCCTAAGCTTTTTCTTGAACACCCACTTACATCCTACAGGTTTACACCCATAAGGACGATCAGTGACTTCCCAGGTTCCATTAGCCAAGATGGAATCCATCTCGCTACGGACAGCTTCCTTCCAGTAGTCAGCATCAAGAGATGCATAGGCTTCTGAAATGGTACTGGGTGTGTCATCCACAAGGTACACAATGAAATCATCACCAAAGGACTTTGCAGTCCTCTGTCTCTTGCTCCTAACAGGAACTTCATTGTCATCCTCCACAGGATTATCAGTGTGTTCTATCGAAATGGTAGGATCAGGAATATCAACCAATTCCTGACTAGATGTATTAGGTATCTCCTGATTTGATGAGCTAGGCATATCCTTCATCGGAAAGATTTCCTCAAAGAAAGTCGCATCCTTCGACTCCATAATCGTACCAACGTTAACGTCGGATACCTCAGATTTTACTACCAAAAATCTATAACCAACGCTATGAAAAGCGTAGCCCAGAAGAACACAATCCACGGTTTTTGGTCCAAGCTTGCGCTTCTTGGGAATTGGTATATTGACTTTCGCCAAACAACCCCAAGTACGTAAGTAAGAGAGTCTCGTATTTTTCCTTTCCCATTCCTCAAATGGAGAAACGGTTTTCTTCTTTGTGGGAACTCGGTTTAGGACATGACAAGCTGTCAATAGAGCCTCCCCCCACCATGCCTTGGAGAGACCCGAAGTGTCTAACATGGCGTTAACCAAATCAGTTAGAGTTCGGTTCTTTCTTTCGGCCACCCCATTTGACTGAGGCGAGTAGGGAGGCGTCCTCTCATGAATTATACCATGTTCCGCACAAAAAGAATCAAACTCATTGGAAAAATACTCTCCACCACGATCAGACCTTAGCCGTTTAATTTTCCGATCAAGTTGGTTCTCTGCTTCAGCTTTATAGATTTTAAAGTAGTTTAAAGCTTCATCTTTTGATTTCAGAAGATACACATAACAATATCTAGTGGAGTCATCAATAAGCGTCATGAAATATTTCTTTCCGCCTTTTGTCAACACGCCATTCATCTCACAGAGATCCGAATGTATAAGTTCCAGCGGTGCCAAGTCTCTTGCCTCCGCAGTCTTATGGGACTTGCGAGGTTGTTTAGCTTGCACACACACTTGACACTTGGAACCTTTGACAGTAGTGAATTTCGGAATTAAATCCAAACTAGCTAGCCGCGTCATGCAACCAAAGTTAATATGACAAAGTCGTGAATGCCAAATATTGGACTCAATTCATGACAAATATGATTAATAACTTTAGTGCAAAAATCTGACAAAGATAGGCGGAACAAGCCTCCGCACTCATAGCCTTTTCCAACAAATTGTCCATACTTAGATATTACAACTTTATTGGACTCGAAAACCAACTTATAACCATCTCGACATAGAAGAGATCCGCTGACGAGATTTTTATTGATGGAGGGCACATGATGCACGTTCTTCAAGCGCACGATCTTCCCCGAAGTAAACTTCAGATCGACCGTGCCAACACCACGAACAGAAGCATGTGACCCGTTCCCCATCAGCACGGGAGAAGTCCCTGTGAACTGGTAAGAAGAAAACATGGAAGCATCAGCACAAACATGTACATTGGCACCAGTGTCAATCAACCATTCAGGAGAATGACAAACTGAAAGGATAGTAGGAAATATACCGTACCCAGAATCCTTCATCTCAGTGTCGCCAATGACAACATTGGCAGTCTTGCCGTTGTTGTCCAGTCCGCGCAGCTCATGGCGGTTGGGACAGCGAGGTGCCCAGTGAGTTGGATCACCGCAAACATGGCATGATCCCTTCCTCGGCTTATTGTTGTTCTTCTTGAAGTTGGTAGGCTGTTTTGGCTTGTGCCTATCATCAGACTTGCCTTTGCCCTCAGATTTGCCCTTGTTATATTTGGGCTTGTGGGACTGCTGGAAATTCTTCTTCTGTACCATGTGGGCACTAGAACCAGCCTCAGCAACTCGAGCACGAGTGTCCTTTGCTCTCGCCTTCTCTTCCACGTCAAGAGACCCAATGAGATCCGAAACGGAAAACTCTTGCCTCTTGTGTTTCAGAGCAGTAGCAAAGTTGCTCCATGAAGATGGAAGCTTAGCGATAATGCCACCGGCAACAAACTTGTCCGGCAGGTTACACTTAAAATGCTCAAGTTCTTTTGCGAGTGACTGTATCTCATGAGCCTGTTGTACAACAGAGCGCTCATCAGTCATCTTGTAGTCATAGAATTGTTCCATGACGTACAACTCGCTGCCAGCGTCCGAGGCCCCAAATTTGGCCTCGAGCGCATCCCACATATCCTTGCCGTTATCAAACGACATGTACGAGTCCACAATGGAGTCGTCAAGGATACTGAGGAGGGCACTCTTGAAAAGAGTATCGAGCCTCTCATATGCCTCCAGTTGTTCAGCATTAAGCTCGCCCTCAGGCTTGCCTTTGGTGGCGGCATAGCAGTTACTGTTCTGAAACCAGTAAACTGCTCTCATGCGCCACCGTTTGTAAAGCACCCCTTTAAAGGGAAACGGCTTCGTTGACGCGAGAAAGCCAGGTGATGCAAATTGCCTATAATCAGGTTTTTGGATTGTTGAATATATAAGCAATTTAGCATATGATTTAATTCGTGAAAACAGTAAACAGAACATGACTAGAATAATAAGAATTAAACTAATCATGCGATCTACCAGTACAATAGATAAACAGATGCGATCTACCAATGCCGTAGATAAACAGAACAAATCTACAGCATATACTACTAGCAGAAATTGTAGTAGTAATTCGAACAGGAAGATTAGGAGATCATACAGTGTGGCGGCAGCGACAGCGGAAGCGTTCGTGTTGTCGCCCATGTCGTCGATGAAGAGGCTGCCGATGTCGGGGAAGAAGTCGTCGTTGGGGAAGAACTCGAAGCCAGTAGTCGCGCGAGTGCGCTCCCCAAAAACCTGATCGCCCCTCTCCCGTACAGGATCACAAGAGGCGGGGTTCCGGAGGCCTACTGTCCCTTCAACCGGTGCACGCCGGAAGACGGGATGGAGAAGACTTGGAAGACGGCGGCGCAAGGTTCTGGAACTAGGACGGCGAGCGACCATGTGTTGCGTGTAGGCGGCTAGGGTTCGCTCAGCCAGGATATATAGTGCGGGTCGGGTAGGACGTGGGCGCAGCCGCACGATCAAGTCAGTAACAGCCCCACGATCCAAAAGAATCGGAAACGGCTGAGGTAATTAACGCGTCCGTTAATTATCAATCAATGACTTGTTTAATTTTCCCGAACAGCAAAAATATAAGCTCGGCTCGGCGAGATTCCCGCAACCCGCGTCGTGTCGTGTCGTGACGAGACGAGCGAGCGGCGGTGGAGGGGGAGGAGGAGGAGTGCGCGGGAGAGAGCCTTCTGTTCACTCAAGCACACCAAGTGTCTCAACACTCCACCTATAAGGTGGTGTTTGTCTCCTCCAACTAGCAATATGGGACTAAACTTTAGTCCCCAACCAGCCATATAAATGAGCCATGAGAATTTAGGAATTTTAGTTGGGCCATGTGAAAAAGCTGTGATTTAATTTGGGCCATGGGCAAAGGCCCATAAAATTCCAACAAAACGAGCCCTTGGTGCAACAGTAGTTGCTGTAGCAGGATGAGGCCTTGGTGCATCAGTAGTTACAACAGATGACCCTGAACAAACAGAGGAGCTTGGAGTTGCATCTACAGAGGGCCATGCATCATGCATTGACCTACTAGCCTGCCAAAATTAAATCAAAACTAAGTTAAACTTATGAGTCTCTTATACATGCAATAATAAGGAGAAAATTTCAAGTGGTTACCCTCTGGTTATTTTCCTAATGGCAAGGTGATGGCGTGGATCACACACCCGTTGGGAACCTCAAGAGAAAGGTGTGAAGCAGCGTAGTAACAAGTTTCGCTTGATATCAAAACCAAGGTTACAGAACCAGTAGGACTTGAGAGACTTCAACAAGGTGTGAACCTGGCGCCAACAAGTTGACGTGGACCTGCACACAAAAAAAACTACTTTGCCCAACGAAACAGGAAGGTTGTCAATATCCCTGACTTGTTGAATCAAAGATATCAAACGTATAGTGTGGAAACAAATGTAAATTCAAAAAGGAGCAGCGAGCAAAAGATGTTTGAAAGCAATGGAAACGGTGTTGTAAACAATGTAAAAGAATGAACCGGTGTCCACAGTTCACTAGTGGTGTCTCTCCATAAAAAGATAAACATGCTGGGTAAACAAATTACAGCTAGACAATTGACAAATTGTGAGGGCATGATGATGCTATTATGACAAGCTATAGTTCACTGTAGTATTTAATTGGGCATTACAACAAAATACATAGACCGCTATCCAGTTGCATCTATGACTAATAATCCACCCCGGGATCACTGTCCAGCATGTCACCTAAAAGTATTAAGTTGCAAGTAACAAATTATTGCAATAAGCATAGTGCATAATGTAAGCAATGAATATAACACATAGAAATAAACACCGATGTCTTACCCCTAGTAGCAACAGCGCATCCTGGGTCCGTTAGTTTCTGTCATCTCGAGCACAGACTACACAGGGCATCGAGAGGCGGTGGAGGACGGGTCCAGGAGACCCCAGGCGCGGCCCTACCCTAGGCCGCGCCTGGCTACCTCCTCCAGGCCGTGGGCCTCATGCAACCGATCTTCGGGCTCTTTGTTTCGATGAAAAATAAATCTCCGTAATTTTCAGGTAATTCCGAAAATATTTCTTTACTAGCTTTTCTGAAACAAAAAGACAGCAGAAAACAAGAACTGGCACTGGGCATCTTGTTAATAGGTAGTCCTAGAAAATACAGTAAATTGATATAAAACTACAAATAAAACATGTTGCAATGATATAAAACAAGCATGTAACAATCAAAAATTATAGATACGTTTGAGATGTATCCGCATCCTCAAGCTTAATTCCTGCTCGTACTCGAGTAAGTAAATGATAACAAAAATAATGTTTTAAGTGACATGCTACCAACCCAATCTTGATCAAATAGTAATGTACAACATGTGAACTGAAATCAAATCATTCAAAACAAATGTCTATACTTGATATTGAGCAAACAATGATAAAACATGATAGTTAAACAAGCTAAAACCTTTCATGAATGATACTTTGGAGACCTGAAACCGTACAATGTTTATTAGAGATGATTGAAGTATCCAATGCAGAAGTATCTATCCTTCTATTCAAACATCAAGCAATTTTTCACAACATAGAAATGATCCAGTCAAGTAATAAAATCACTAACGTAATGAATCAACAGTTTCGAAGTTTTACTCAACAGGTGAGCGAGAGCATTTGGTATTGGCACCAGGATGTTATGGATGAAAAAACATTAAGGGGGGTTTGGAAGGCCAATGGAAGAAAATCTCACAAAGCTAAAAATGATCATTAGACAAGAGAAAATCGTATAATCGAAGCTATGAAAGGAGTAGGGATTGTCATACAATGCATGGAGACGAGAGGGACGGAATGGGTGCTCTAGCGGTGAACCTCATCGACAGATCATACTTCAACATGAAGAAGGATTTCCCATCCAAGCAGCACAAGTTTTGGGAGTGCAACCCTCTGCACAAAGTTAATCTCGACTACGCAGCAATAGATGGGTACGTGACCTACGAGTTGTATCGCAAGATCCTAACCTTGAAGGACAGGCTACGTCCAACATGGCGGGAAATGCTCTGCCCTAGGTGCAAGAATGCCCTAGGTGAATAGCAGTAGGCCTTGGATGTCGGTGTTGAACTAGTTGGTACACTTGGTGCTTGAACAATAAGTGTTTGTAATTATCAGAACATGTGTGTGTGAATTTGCACTAGGGATTGAATGTCTATGTTGAACTATTTGTAATAATATGTACACATGTTTGTGAGTGAATTTGTTTATGTGATGAAATGCTCATATGTAGAACCTAGTTCATCGGCATCACATTTTAAAAAATCAGAACTATTTTTAAAAATCGGAACCATTTTTTTAAATCAGAACCATTTTAAAAAAGAAACCATTTTAAAAAGACGGAACCATTTTTTAAGTCATAACCATTTTCAAATGTCGGAACCATTTTTAAATTGAACCATTTTCAAAAAAGAGGAACAATTTTTCAAAATTCGGAACCATTTTCAAAAAAGCAAAACAATTTTTTAAAATCGTAACCATTTTTCGAAAACAAAACCATTTTTTAAGTCAGAACCATTTTCAAAATCGTAACCATTTTTAAATCGAACCATTTTCAAAAAAGAGGAACAATTTTTTAAAAATCGGAACCATTTCAAAAGTCGGAACCCTTTTTTTAAATCGAAACCATTTTCAAAAAGATGAACCATTTTAAAATGTTTTTAAAGGATTCTGATTTTTCAAAAAGAAAACTAAATTAAATAATAAAAAAGAAAGAATAAAATGGAAAACAAAAAAAAAAAGAGAACCGAAAACCCCAAACTGGAAACAATAAGAAGAAGAATAATTATTGACATAACCCCGAGCGTAGCCCAGTGGCTGCGCCCCGTCATCATAGGTGCTGCTCCTGTTTTCGAATGTCCGCCCTGGCCAATTTTCTTCTCTTGTGAGAGATGAATAGGCCCATTTATATTTTTTTTTCCAGCAGTTAGCACATAACGCACATATGAAAATAGATCGAAGCGTTTCATTCTGGAAAAAAAATCTGCACCTCGTAGTTTGCAACCCACAACTCACTCCCGAATCCCAAATCCCTAGTTCAACTGAGATATCTTCGATTGGATTAGATTAGACCTCGCTGTAGATCAGAAGGAATATCAGTATAAACAAAATTCTTTCCGAATCAAATCAGAATTCTATGATAGCCAAGTTGGTTATAGGCAAATGCTTGCGAAGCAGGCACGCTGGTTCGACCCCCACCCAGGTCGTTTTCCTCAACAATGTTTTACTGCATAAGCAAAATAGGTCTTTTGTTACATAAAACCAGACAAAGTCATTTACAGTTTTACACTATGTAGTTTTGCAAAAAAAAATGTTAATAATTTTTTTATGGGAAAGACATGTTAATTATTATTTATATTCGCAACGAGAATTGTTATAGTCATGCAACGCATATATTACAACGGATCATATTGGTTGGTGTATGTACAGTGGAGAACGGATATTGTCTGCAACATATGGTATCGGTTGCTATAGGTATAGCGGAGAACGGATATGGCTTACAACGCATTGTATCGGTTGCTATACGTATAGTGCAAAACGGATATAGTTAGCAACGCATCTATCCGTATCTACAGAAAAAAAAATACAACACATATTTGAACCGTTGCCATCTATGTATTACATATGAACGCAGAGACCGCATAGGAAATGGTAATGAACCACATGGGATACATATATTAATAATAAAGATGACCAAACTACATACGGACATGATATTAATAATGAAGTAAACGATAACATATATGCTACTACTAGCTAATGCTAGAACTAGCTGCTGCTGATGAAGTATCGTCGAAGATCTTGATGAAGAACCCGTTGTCGCCGTCGAACTTGAAGCACAAAAAGTACCCATGCTCAAGCTTGTACGCTTGGGCGAATGACTTCCATCCCTGGCCGAGGTACAAATTCCCCCCCGGCACTCACGTCCGTCTTCACCGCCCAGCTGTCGTTCTCGTAGTCCTCCATCTTCAGATGCATGGTACTTGCCACCATGCCTTGGAGCTTCTCTGCGAACGCCCTCGGGAGACTCAGGCGCCTCTCGATGCCCTTGTACAAGATAACCAAGAACTCGAAACCGCGCAGCTCCGGAGACATGTCTTCAGCGGACGGTGAGGGTGACACCGACGGCGTGGCATTGCCGCTGCGTCCCCTACCACGACCGCGCCCTCGTCCACGGCCGCGACCGCTGCTGGTACCTCTCGCCGGGGACATGTCTTCAGAGGACGGTGTGGGCGACACCGACGGCATGGCATTGCCGCTGCGCCCCCTACCACGGCCGCGCCCTTGTCCACGGTCGCGACCGCTGCTGGTACCTCTCGCCATGGATTTAGACGGAGGGGATCTGGCGAAGTTTGAAAAACAGGAAGCGATGGACTGGGGCTTCAAAGAGACCGCTGCTGGTACCTCTCGGCATTTATACTCGCGGGTCTGCTCCGCCCACACCTCCCCATCTGTCCCTTCGCTAGCCTCCACGTGTCAACATTTTCAACGGTTGGAAAATTCTATCCGTTGCCATAGAGGCAAATATTGGCAACGGACAATTTTATTAACCGTTGTCAATATAATAAGTGACAGAGATTGGACAGGGTTCATTGCCAATGTTTGTGGGCCAGCCGTGGCCCAGGTCAGGCTTGTACGCACTGGCCACGCGGAAAGCGGGATTCTATGTCGCCTAACTCGTGTCGTTTCCATATAGGGGTATCCGATGTGTCGTTCTGTACTAGTGCTGGTAGGGGCAACATCCTATTAATTTGAAAAGACATTTTGATACAAATAACTCATAATGAACAAAACATGATGTATAAAACTGAATGCCTCTATAGTTGCTCAGAAATAGAGACAAAATCTTCTAAATGCATCCTTGCCTCATATATTGCACTAAAAACATGATTGCAAGGCAAGCCTGTCATGTCCCATTTTCTGCATGAACAAGTAGGAGCATCCAGGATTCACCTCTCTCGTGTGATTAGCACACTTTACGTGTCACGGTCCAAGATCCGACCTCTTGGGGACACAATCTCTTGATTTTTTCTTCATTAATTCAAGTTTCTCTACATAATGGGATGTAATTTCCCATTTTGGAGTTGCATCTCCTTCCCTTTCCATCAAATTTAACCATTAGCTTCCCATAAATTTCAGTTAGCATGGTCACAATTGGTTTGATTCCAATCCAGTATGTACCTATTGATCACTTCACTCAAATTGTTGACTACCAAGTCTGTTTTGCAATTTGTGTCTATGGCCCACCTTGCCCAAGTGTGCACATTAATTTTAGACAACCAAGTCCAAGCTAGCTCACATTGTTTCTTCATTTCCTCCATTGCAAGATCAACTCCATGCCTAGTAAAAAAGTAAGCTGTAATATCCGTACACTTCTTCATATCCTCTCCTCTAAAACTAGTTGTTTGGAAATTGGCATATATGTGTCTAAGGCAGAATCTGAGAACAGTTTGGAAAATCCATTTCTCACAACTTTTAGCAGGCCCTTCTGCCTGTCTGACATGATGGTGTAGTATCGAAACTTGCCACTTTCTCCACCAAAAGCATATTTCAGTTGTTCAAGAAACCAAAGCCACTTTGCTATATCTTCTTCAGCAACAACAGACCAGACAATTGAATAATGTTATTGTTGCCATCTCTTCATGTAACTCCAAGTATTTGAGCTCCATTTGTCAATTTTATGAAGTAGCCATCCAACCCAATGAAAGGCCTACATCCTTCAAGAAATCAGTATTTTGCAACATTAACATAGAAAAATAGTCCATGAAATCTTGGTCTGTTACGGATGACCACAAGTTGTTCTCTCTTCATTTCTTCTAATTGTTCTTCTCTTGGACCAGTGGTGATAATACACCTTGATCCAGGATTTTTATCAATTATAGTTTGAAGATAATGCCTAACTATGTGATACTGCCTCTTGTGATCACCCAACACCTTCTCACTAGCTTGATTCTTGCCATATTATAGGCCATTCTCTTATGCACATCGGTCCTTTTTTGCCTTGTCAGTTGTAGAATTGATGCCGGTATTGGGGTCTGACCTATATGTGTCCACATAAGCAGTGCTAAACCACTTTGTATTTACTCCGGTGCTAGAAGGTTTAGTTGGACATGAGTGTACCAAATGAATTTTCTTAATGCAAAATG
This sequence comes from Poa pratensis, assembly GCA_947311845.1. NCBI lineage: Eukaryota > Viridiplantae > Streptophyta > Magnoliopsida > Poales > Poaceae > Poa > Poa pratensis. The sequence goes on along the minus strand of CAMZMU010000113.1, from coordinate 5,816,094 downwards.
TTTCGTCATTCTTTATGTGAGAGGTTATCATGTAAAATTCACAACCATAATTACCCTTCTCTTTTCCCCCACACAATTATCTTGTCTTTGCAGTTCCTCTGGTAATGAAACTCATCACCTGCAAAATGTGTAGCCTAGCAAGTGCCTCCCTGAAATGGTAAAAATATGTGAACCGCTGGAACTACATGAACTGTTGCTCTGCATTTTCCCTCTTCTCATCATACCACACCCTTTCTTTTGCTTTCTTTGCTCTGCCTTCCTTCCCTTAGGCTTTCTAAATGGCAAGGGCTCAAAGTCATCATCACCCTCCTCTTTACTAAAACCCGCTTCCTCTTCATTATCAGAAGGAGCCCAATCTGGGATTTTTGGTTTATCTACTTGAGAGTGAGATCTCAATGTTGGGCCCTGCTTTTCTAACTTTCTTCTTCACAGGCTCTTCAACAAGAATTTCTTCAGTCTCATGTTCTTGAGTGTCAAAGATGTTCTCCACATCTGTGCCGCCTCATAGTGTAGCAGTAGGTCACCCCTTTTCCTTTTCTGCACCAAATGTGGGGGCACATTATCTGCCGGGAAAGGTCACATTACAGGGCAGTAAAACAGCCGGCAAAGGTTTTTTCCCGGCAGATAGACCTGCCCGCTATAACCCTGCCGGTAAAGCTTTTTGCCGGCTATTTTTCTTTTCCCGGCAATTTTTCTGCCCTCCCGGCTAAACTTTTGCCGGCAGTCTTGCTTCTTTCCCGGCAGGCAGGCTGGACTGCCGGCAAAGAGTTGTGCTGGCTGTTAGGATCATTGCCGGCTGCTAGCTTGCCCTAAAAAGGATTTTTCAGCATTTACAATTCTTGCATGCACACTTACAGTTCAATCACATAAATTATAGACAGATTGGAACACAAGATCATGCATCTGTTCCACAAGTGTACATTCACATGATTCCTGTTCCACAAGTGTACATTCACATGATTCATTCATCTTTCACAAGTGATCATTGACATGATACATGGTTCATATCCACGATACAAAAGATTGAGTCAAATTCAAAATAAAAGCACTTGATCGACAATTGATCATTGACGGGATACATGGTTCTAAAGTAGTAGTCTTCATCGAAGTGAACAAAGGAGACATAGTGCCTGAGCGGGTCCTCACTGGAGGTTGTGCCTGAGTGGGTCCTCACTGGATTGTAAGCCACAGGTGGAAAGTTGGCTTACTTGTCATCGGAGACGTAGTGCCTGAGCGGGTCCTCACTGGAGGTGTTGCCCGCCGACGACCAAGCCTTCAGGCCCAAAGAATTGCGGGGGAGGAGGGATCAACGCTAGCTGCGAGGGCTCATCGTCGCCTGGATGCAAATCGATGAGGCCATGAGCAAACCCGTGCAAATGCCCATCACCGCCTTCCGACACGCCAGTCGCCATTTTCCTCATAAGCGCGCGACAAAGAGTGGAAGAGATAGTGAACTCTCCCGCCGTCGACCAAGGGAGAAAACCTAACGGCCACTACCTTCCAGCCGTTCCCATTTGCCATGTGACCCTGATAGTGGGTCAGATGGGTCAGAAATCGTGTTAACACACTTAAACGATGAATCAGTGCTCCGCGTTATAACCATGCCCAAATTGCGGCGCTGTACGTCGTTTCCCAAAAGTAGTGGTCAAGAGACCCCAAATACGGTGGGAACAGATAAGACCTGGTGGGACCCATGCGAGAGCACGCGTGTGATCGCGTTTAGGAGCCGGTGCGGAAAGTGGCAGCAGGAGTAGTGTAATGTTTACAAACCTAGAGAATACATACGCAACATGGATGACAAAATCAGCGTCTTGTTCTTGGGCGCTGAATTGCTTCAGTGCGTGGTCGTCCTTATCCACACATGTCTGCAGTCGATGAAATCCCTCGCGGATAATTCTCAGCCAACATCAAATGGGTACGCGTTGCCTCTTGCCACCTCGCCATCGCCTCGAGGACGAACTAGGTTTGCAGGGATGGTTTGGGAACTGTTCGTTGGTCTCTCAAATTCAAGCCAACCGGGATCCAGCGAGTCAATCGGCCGAAATCGACATACTAAAAGCAGGTTCAGCAACCATTTAAAGGACGCCGAATCAAGAGGAAACAACAATCACTCATGCTGCAGAATCCCACCAAATCGTTCTCTAATCTGATATACCAACGCTAACAACTCGTGACGTGCGCAAAAGGGGATACATGAGATCTACTCCCTCCGTTTTTTAATATAAGATGTTTTAGGTGGTATACATGTTGTCTATATGCACACTAAAATGAGTGAACATGCACACAAAAATGTGTCTACATACATTTGTGTGCATGTGCATGTGGACAAAAGCTAAAACATCTTATATTAAAAAACAGAGGGAGTAGAAAAGAACTTGGAATCATAGCAAGAACAAGTCTCCACGCGGGTATCAACCACCTCCACTCTTGACCTCCCTTTTCCGCTCCCTGCTACAGTGAAAGGAGGCGAAAAAGGAGGCGACCGGAAGCGTCGAGGCTCTCGCCGGCGGCTCCGCTGCTCCCCTCCGCCTCCGGTCGCCGTCTTGGCACCGTGAGGTGGGGGAGCCCCGGGCTCTGTCCGTGCGTGTAGATAGGTTCTAGCTTGCTAGGTTCTGTGCTCAGGCGGCGGCTCCGAAGGCGGTGGCGGAGGCGTCGGCGTGTTGAGCTATGTCCTTCCCCTCCTTGCCCCGTTCCGGCGGCGACGCCGGGGAGGTAGTGAAGGTGCTTTGTCAGGTCTCTTCCTCCTGCTTTGTTCCTCTGTCCGTCCGTGGTGGTTTGGGGAGGAGCAGCTGGGTGGTGGTGATCTGCTTTTGGTGGTGGAGCGGGTGGAGGTTTTCTTCTTCGGCGTTTGAGCTCTGGCCGGCCGTGGCGGCGAGGGGAGCTGCGTCGGGAGGTGCGGGGAGGTTGGTGGTGGCTGGCCTGGGCGGAGCTGCATCGGCTGGAGGTTCGGTGGAGCTGGGGACTGTGCGCTGTGGTTGTGCTTGTTCATTGAGCCTAGGCTCCGTCGCGCGGCCTCGGACGATTCTTGCAGCCCTCTACTTTTCGTGGCGACGCTCTCTCCCCGACGGCAGGAGGTATGGCGATGGCGGCGTCGGCTAGGCTCTTGGGTGAAGACGATGGATCCGATTGTGATTCTGTCAGTGTGCTCGGGGTGCTTTGTGCAAATTTCAGGGTCTTTTTGTAATTTCCTTTTCTTTGTTAGGCTTTCTTGTAATTTGTACTGAGTACTATATATGGATCGGATCCTCCCTCAAAAAAAAAAGTCTCCACGCAGGTGCGTCCAAACGTCGCGGGCGAGAGATTTTGTATCTGTCTAATACAGCATCTGAATTCTGAAGTGACAGTCCAACACTAGTTTAGCCACTCGTAGACTTGGTCGATTTCAGGTCCCAGACGAGGAGATTCTAGACAGTGAGATCCCCGGAGGCAACTCTGGAAACAAATAATTGAAGTGTAACGATAGGTAGTCAGGAACAAACAAGTGGTTACAAGTTAGCAGACTCGGAGCTAACAAGTAGCTAGTTCTTGAACTTGATCTCGCGGTCGCACTGATGAGACGGGAGTCCAAGTCACCCAAGGAGACAGAAAAGAAAGAAAATGATGGAACAAAGATTCATACTCCCTCCGTTCCGAAATAGATGACTTCCATTTGTCTAGATACGGATGTATCTAGACTTGTTACACATCTAGATACATCCGCATGTGGACAAATGGAAGTCATCTAATTTGGAACGGAGGGAGTACTTCAGTGAATAGTTACAGCAGCCACACAGATATCTTGGGAGCAAAGTGTTTTAACTTATAAAGTTGATGGTACTGATACAACTTTTCTACCATGTAAAATTTCAAGTAACAACAAAATCTCACATCAACGTTCTACGAGGTCTCTGCAAGTTGTTTCTGTCAGCGTGAATTGCATGCTGTTCTCGAAGAATATAATGGACTTACAAACTCACGAGCAAGACAAACAGGCAGATGATGTCTTCATACTATGACTTCCCATCATGCCATGAATTATATACACATGCATACAGAGGAAGAACTGACCTGTAAATATATGCTAATGCGTGGCAAAACGGCACATCACTGCGGCGGTAGCTCTGAAATGCGTCACCAACTCCTGGGAATCTTTTCGGTAGTGCAGACTTATCTGATTGACTGACTATGAACAGGCAACCTATAGGCTACAGATGTTTCCCTGATGACTGACTGCATGTCAGGTCAATTGAGCGTTGCAGATTACAGTACCAGTTGAGGCGTTGAGCAGCAGCATATCATAGCATGGACTCGACCACTGTAGTTATGGCCTTCGGGCCCCCTCGCTCGAGGAGAGACAGCGCAAGATCATGCTCGTTCCATTTCTGAAGCCCCGAGGCCAGTTTCTGCAGAGTCTCGAGCTTCACTTCAGGGATCCACGCTGGCACAAATTCGACGAGCAAACCCACGAAGCAGAGAACATATGCCCTCCATGTGGCCTCACCACAGCCAAGATTCATGCTACCCTCCACTACATTCGCCATGAACTCCAAGTGCCGGCCGACAGTCCGTTGCCTCGTTGTTGTGTGTCCTGAAGTGTAAACTGGGGACTTTACTCCGACTCCCCAAATGCTGGCCCCACACAAGAGGAGAACAAATGCCAAAGCAAATCCTTCGAACCTGCTGCACAGTGGTCCCGCAGAACCCAGTTTCGTCTCTCCTGCTGAAACAAGCAGAGTCGGCACAACCTGCTTGTAGAGGAGATTGATTAACTTCATCCCGCCAGCATGGCAAAGCATAGCTGCCGCAAGTGATGCTATCTGCTTTACTGAGGATGATGCAGAAGATAGCGGCATCTGACCTGACCTCAGACGAGAAGGTCTATCACAACCACATTCATTTGCTAGTGCACGAGCTCTCTCAATGACAACCTTGAAGATCTCTTCACATACGAAATTGTTGTCCCGAAACATTCCGCAAGTTCGCATGTAAAGATATCCAGGTGATATACAAGGCCGGGAACCTCTTTGACCCGGAGACTGCCCCATCAGACTAGTGACTCCTCTGTTCGCTACAAAGCAAGACCGTCCATTCACCACTGGCCCAAGAAAGATGAGAAGCAGCTCCTGATAAGTTGAGCCACTGCATTGTTATCCCGGGTAAAAGGGGACTCGGAGCATGTCAGGATAATATAGTCATGCCACCGTCGAACTTTTTTTGACCACAGTGCCCCTACAATTGGCATGCTAGGAGATGAACTTGATGTAGCACAAATTTCCAGTCCCTGGCCAATGATTCCTTGTAGGTGATTAATTTCCTCTATCCTAATCGTTATAGATAAGCTGATAAGAGCTGCTATTGGTAATGGAAGCATTGACATAATCGATCCTGGAGAGGTACAAATTGATCATTAGCAGTCCCATGATATGAGTGTTACAGTTAAAGAGCTTCAGATGTTTTCCAATAATGTTTCTTATATTAGAGATAATTTTAACACATCAAAGGGCCTTACATTAAGACAATGTGCTGCTGACTACTACTATAGGTATACCAACCACGCGACATTTAAGAGCAAAAGTACACCATTGAAGAGGATAGTGAGATGACTATACAGAAATCCATATTGGGTCATAGGTGTAGATACACCCACTGCCCGAAAATCATTTTTCAAAATGTCAAAAAATTCCAAGTAAAAATTTCGGATATACATAAGAACATTTTATGTTAATAAAAAAGTTTCGTGAAGAAAAGACATTTTGTACGGGCTGTGCAAAAAAGACAAATCCGGGTGCATCAAAATGACTTTGTATGCGACATTTTTTTTGTCTTTTTTGCACAGGTCACAAAAAATGTCTTTTCTTTGCGAAACTTTTTGTGATAACATAAAATATTCTGATGTATATCTGAAATTTTATTAGATTTTTTTTGACATTTTATAAAAAAATAAAAATGTTTTACATAATGAGTGCATCTAGACCTATGATACAAGTGTTGTACTGTGTATTATTACTAAAGCAGAGGCAGGATTAGGCATAACCATACAAGTACATGGGTCTCTGAGGTACATTTCTTAGAAAAGCCCATGCAAAATTTATAGATATCATATAAATTTTTTCCCTTCAAAAAACTCATAATTGTTTCCCTTTAAAAAGAAGCATATGTCAGTTTACATTTGAACTTAATTCTTCCAGTTATGCACGGCCTAGTCGATAGGGTCAGATCCGAGGCTAGGTATTGGTGTGAGGCCGGCGGTTTGGGTCTGAGAACTGTTCTGCCTCCCTAGCATTGTGTTATAATTTTGCCTTCGCTAAGGCTTGTATATAATCTTTCTAGATAATATGTGCGTCGAGGCTGCGGCGGCCTCGGAGACCTTGGTGGGCATGTGTTCAGGGGCGGAGCACTTGCTTGGCATGTCTTGGGCGGCTACCTTGTGTCCCTAGTGTGACGAGGTTGTCGGCTCGGTCGAGCGTCTCTGCGGAGGTGGGTTCGCTCTACATCAGGGCGACGGCCCAGATGTCGGTGTCGTGGACTGCACGCGGTTTGCCTTGTGCAGCTTGGGCTGCCGTGACTCGAGCGCGAGCAGGGGTATGTCAGGACCGTCCCGGAAGGTGCTGTCGGCGGTCCGCTCGGCGTGGCGGAGCAGCTGGATGTCGGGGCGACAGTCCCGGAAGTTTGGCACTGTCGTGAGGGCATCCTCATGTCGTGTGGGCGACGAGGTTGTCCTCGATTTTTGTGTCGTCGGCGCTGCAGTGGCGCAGCTCTTCTGGAGGGTTGGTTTGAGCGTCCCGTGTTTGCTCTTCCCATAGCAGTCACGGAGTTTTCTCTTAGACTTTGGTGGGTGTTACCGTCGTAGGCGTATAATTGATCTACGAGAAACAAGCAATCCGCAGCATGATGACGACACCGAGATTTGGTAACGCAGTTCGGCGAACTCGACTACGTCTGCGGGGCATGACTACGGGCGCTCCTCCCCACTGATACCGCAACCCTGGCCGCCCTAGGCGCCGGCACAAGCCGCCGGCTCCCCTGCGTGTCTATTGCTATCAAGTCGTCATGGGTTACACTTGTGGTGCTCCCCTCATTATATGGGAGGACCCAGGGTACAAGAGTTCGACTCGAACACCAAATACAACTCTAAGTCCAAACCTAACCCAACACGTACACAATATTTGACACAAAACACAACAAACTCCACCTTGGCAAATATTGTCCACCACCTTGAATTCGTCAATGCGTCAAACCTCCATGTACTCCGGACTTGAGTTGTCTTCCATGAGTTCCACTGCTACTCCCAGACTCCACGTGACTCCACCTGCAACTGTAGTCCCTTCTTCCCGTTCAACACCATCACACATCGACCAGTGGTCTGCGTAAAAAATGCTTTCAACTTGAAGAAACTTCACCGTCGCCTTTTAGTCACCTTGAGTCAAATTCACAGTCGTCTCATCCTGGATAGTCTTCTACATGTCCCACAGTTATAGTACTCCGCCCCCTTCCGTATCTAGTCACCCACACTTTGCCACGTGCACTGAACATCACAGAATATACGGCCATGTACTCTCCACGCTTCCGACATTTAAGACTCTCCAACACTTTCTCAGATTCCCTATGGTAGACTCTTGTCTATCACCTGATGCATCAATCTCCATAGACCCAGTCACCAACTTGAATCCGATACTCGCCAACACTGCTTCAGCACCCCCTGCACTCATGTCTGACCACATGTCTTACCGCCAGTGCCCTGGTCTGTCGCTGTGTCCCGTGCTTACAGCACGCTTCGCCGCTAGTACCGCGTCGAGCATCTGCAATCTTGGCCAAGATCTACCGGGTCGCTAACCCACACCACCTCAGGCCCCACTGCAGACAACCATCAGTCATACCCGACCGATGCCGAGTTCCACATATCTCTCGAACCCTGACGTCCAGTCCGACCAACGTGCTTCTCGCCTTCCCGCTGACTAGGCTTCGACTCTCCGCATGCTTACGCCGTAGCTCCTCCATCAGCCGAGTGAAATCTCCCTTAGAGACTCCAGTTCCACCTTCAACATGACTCCTTGGTAGATGATCAATCCACCCCACGCCCCGTCGACCTCAAGATCCCATGCGTACGCCATCTTGAATCAACCCCGCGTCAATGCATGTCGAAGCACGCATATCCATGCGCCACGTGTTACCACGCCACAGAGTACGGACACCATCAGCCCTCACGCTCCTACGTCGTTGTCGTCGATCTTCACCGTCTTCTGTCCGACCGACCTCCCGTCGATCTGTCAGACTGTCCAGTCCGACCCAGCCGAACGTATCCAGACTGCAACCATGCTCCACCATGTGCCCAGTCCACCTTCCGCGCACTGTCCGGCACCCTGTGTATGCATGATCCTCACGACACGCTCCAGCACGTCGTCACTCGCCGCATCCAGTCCATCTTGATCAACTTGGCCCCATGCTACATCATCGAGCGTCGCCCATACAACGCTCGGATCAAATAACTTTGACCAAACCTGTCAATCTTCCCGTGAACCTACGACTCCGCGTCTTTCTCCGTACCGAGCAATTGTTTCCATCCAACCGAGCAAAAAAATCCACAAAAAAAACTTCCTTAGTGCTTTCCATCTTCACGTACCAACAAAATTTCTATCAACCCTCACACGCACATGTTGCCAAAGCACCTAATCAATCTCCTTTTTTTTTCTTACTCCCCATGGAAGCCACACACGATACTTGACGCTATTTTTTTTTCTCGTAGCAAATCTCCACGTACCAGATGCTGCTTCCGATCGATCAAGGTGGTCCTACCTAGCGTCTCACAGCTAGGTATTGCGAGCACGTCCGTGCCTGTTGCATCACGCGCGTAACACTGCCACAGATCGCTCCGATCTTGTCCGAGTCAGCCACAAACACGCCGCGTGATACTACCTTGGACTGCAACTCGCCGAGACGCCCAATGACAAGCACCGCTGCCTGCTCGCCGCCACTCCTGATCCGATCCAACCTGCCCTTCCATCGCCGAATTTCCTCATCGTCCCGTAGCATCCGCCAGTGGATCTTCTCGAGTTTACGCCAGCAGCCCGCAGGCCTCTTCCGCGTTGCTCCCAATCAACTGACATACCACCTGGGGTCTTCTAGACCCCTCCCTTGTTCAAAAAAAAAAAAAAAACTGACATACCACGGAACGAACTGATCTCTTTCGACGATAGCATCTCTAGATCAATATCGTGGCCTTCAACCTCGCTCTGATACCAATTGTTACCGTCGTAGGCGTATAATAGATCTACCGAGAAACAAGCAATCCGCAGCATGATAACGACACCGAGATTTGGTAACGCAGTTCGGCGAACTCGCCTACGTCTGCGGGGCATGACTACAATGACTACAGGCGCTCCTCCCCACTGATACCGCAACCTTGGCCGCCCTAGGCGCCGGCACAAGCCGCCGGCTCCTCCTGCGTGTCTGTTGCTATCAAGTTGTCATGGGTTACACGTGTGGTGCTCCTCTCATTATATGGGAGGACCCAGGTTACAAGAGTTCGACTCGAACACTACTCGTACCTACCACACCTAATACAACTCTAAGTTCAAACCTAACCCAACACGTACACAATATTTGACACAAAACACAACAGTGGGAGTTTGACCGGTCTGCGGAGTGGTGTTTGGGTTTGGTTGTGTTGGTGTTTGTATGGGCTCGGCCTCGGTTGTATCGGTTTTCGCTGGTTTTCGGTCAATTAACCGGGCAACTCTCTTCTTCTTAATTAATAGAATAGACAAAGTTTTTGCTCGTTTCAGAAAAAAATCTTTCTAGATAATGCACCGAGACAGACAACTTTGCGTTTTCTCGGAAAATAATAATCCAAACTGTGAGTTTTGATACTCTTAACTCTTAAGTTTCACCCAAGATGTACATTTAGAACAACATGCGGGATTATAAACATGAAATATGTAGAACTATTTTGATGTAAACATTATTCATTAGATAAAGATCGGTTAGCGACGACTTGAAGTAGAACGGCACTAGCCACTTGGTCTAGGAGGCCACTAATTATGTGAAGAATGCATCTAGAGTAGCTGGGCAAGGGAAAGACCATACAAGGAGTTTACAGGCTAAGAGACTTTTTAAATTATTCTTTCATAGACCAAAGAGGACACAATGCATTCAGCAGCTTCTTTCATTTATATATCTTGTCATATAATGAAACAAAAAGCAAGAGTTATTCCCATAAAATAAAGATGGAAAAAGTTACATACTGACACAGATTAAAGATAGTGCACAAGGAACACTTGAGGAGATCTAATTAAAGAAGTGTGCCCGCTTTCAACAACCAACAGAGGCTCTCAATGACCTTAACTGGGGACAAGGCCGAGCCTCTTTTAATGAAAAGCTAGCCTCATTTGATGATATTGCCACGAGTTCTACAATGCACCTAAACGCCATTTATTTTCTGACTTGTTTCTTTTGTGAATGACTTCCGAATGTGCCACTAAAACACAACTAAATTTTAGCACTAGCGATACTGCAGCTTAAAATGGTTGCTCATATTATCTGATACTGGAGATTGAGCACCCATTCATCACGTCATATGAAACTTGAGTTTGACATGAAAAATGGAAATAATGAGGTACCAATCTATAAAAAAATCGAATTGTCAAGGGCAAATAAGTTGCTAGACAACGGATATGAAAAACTGAAACGAAAGTAGTCTGTATGCAGCAAATAGAACAGAACCATCTGCATAAAAGATAGATGCAGGGCATACGTGATTGTGGAGAGATGTTGATATGAACGCCAGCCGATGCAAGAACTTCCTTTATGTCAGACTCAACTTCCAAAAGAGTTGCCGCTGGACTGGGCCAGTCAGTACCGTTCAACATAACTGGTTTCCATATGCCACGGGTAATTTCTGCAGAAAGGAAGCTGACAATAGCAGCAAGTGAAGCAGGCAAGAAATCAACAAGATCTCTCAGACCTGGAATCAAGAATGATGGGATGTGAGAGCAAATATGCAGGGATAAATGTATAGTTAAAACTTCAAAAAATACCTTTTGCAGCTTTCCAATTTATCAACAAAAATCATTTTCAAATAGCTAGAACTTAGGGAATGAAAAATCATTTTTAAACATAAAAGGTCCATATAAGCCCCTAAACCTGGTTTAGCAAAGCCTACTTAAACCCCTGAACTAAAAAACTACTCTCCAAATCCAACCAAGCTTTACTTCTTTCTAAGTGACTAACCATCCAAACATCCTTTAGTGTGCCTCTAGCATGACAAACCCAGCTTACAATGACATCCTACATAGTAAGACCACCATCAGAAGATTATGTCTTCCCGTATCCAAAGTTTAAGTGTAGTCAGCTGGTAAATTGCAAACTGATACAGTTCAGCGACTATCTTGATGTTCTATCTCATGCATACATAATAGTCAAAAGATCATGCGAGAGTATCATCTAAATTAATGGTTTCTTCTGGAGATACACAAAGAGAAATACTTAATGTGAAGTTATAAGTGTTTATTGTTTGCTCATCCACAACCACAATTAAGGATTTTGTATGAATATTCAAAGTATAGGCTTTTTTAATTTACTTTACACTAGGATAAGTCTCGGAGATATATGAGCAACTTGAAATTAAAATATGGGACTTATGTAAGCTTCTATTTTTGTTTCCACAAGGAGTTCAGTCAAGATTTCACTGTGGCAAATATGTTGGATTATATAGGAGAGAAGGGTTAATTCTCCAAACTGGAGGCATTTATAACTTGCCCAGATAAGTAAAAAGTTACTTACATACTGAATAATGGTTAAAGGAAAATATAGGGAACTAAACCTATCGTTAGATATAAGCTGAATACTTGTAAGAATAAAAAGAATCTAACCTGTAACCAAATCACGAGACGAAAGCACCCCATGTTCACAGGCAGTTAAGACAGTCTCAAGTACAAAAGGAACAGCTTCTAGAACTTCCCATGCAGTAAAAGGTGGGACTTCACAGCCATCCTCTTGCACACTGACAGGTGAGCCACTCACACTTGAATTTGATGTTGCGTGGGCTGACAGACAGGTTGCCACCTTTTGTCATTTTACGGCACACAATTCTCAGTATCTTGTTTGCAAGACGGGGGATGTTTTTCCTCTCGTAAGCACTAGAAATAGTAGAGGCTATGCAAGCCTGATTCTGGAAATACCATGCCCTTAACTTTGGAAACGAATCAATATATACCGGTTTTTGAAATAATGGATCATACTGAAGTGTGCTTGCTCTACAACCATTAGATGGATTTTTCAAAGCAAGACGACTATTACGTAACAGCAAGAGATAATCTAAATTGAGCTGCCAAACACGGACTGCATGTCCAGATAGAGCATTCTCCATGGGGGGCCTATGAAATTTCCACAGGCGAAGAAGGGACAGGAAAGCACTTGAGAATATTGAGTCCACAGAAACATCTTCAAAATTGCAACTCCTATGATCCGATTTAGGTAAGGATCCGAATATTTCACAAATAGGCATCAAAATGGCAGCAACTTCCGGTACCTGAAAACCAAAATGTTGTTAGGGCAATGGTATTTTGATTTCTGTGCCTGCCTATAAAAAACAGTGTGCACGAGTTCTCATGTGTATAAATCAGATACAATCCAGTACATAAAAAAACTTCTATTAATGTGAAGCATAATTCTTGGAGCAATTTTTTTCTTACCAAGCCATATAATGAGAGAATATGAACAGTGTCAATGGAAGAAATCCTAGATAAGAGAACATGCAGCATAGGCATGTGATGAGTATAGCAGCCATCTGATCCAAGATCTAGGGAAAGGAATGTCGACAGCAGCTTAAGCACCATTTGGACAACATGTTCCTAGTGAGAAAAAGGTGGCACAATAAACCATTTTAAGAGTAGCATATAGGATACAGCTTTTTTCAAACTGAACAATGTACACTCTTTCTGGCTGCTACAATATAGTCATTACGAATCGAATCATACTCATACCTGAATGTTCCACCCACGAAGAAAGGATGCCCCACATAGAATCTTAGAAGCTGCCAACTTTTCCTCTTCTGACCCACTTACTGCAAAAGAATGCAGTTTCTCCAACTCTGATAAACTAACAAAATAGCAATATTTCCATAAGTCAAGCTGTAGAACGAGCATAATCTAGAAGGTACATGCTGAATTGTATTTAAAGTAATAGAGAGCCCTGATTCCTCACCTCGAAGCAGGTATAACCATAAGGACATCCTTAAGGCCCATAAGTGGAGACCCTTCCATCAAGGCTTGCCAAGGAGATTCATCGATAGGAGAGAAGTCTTTAACTGGAGCAACATAGCCAGGATAGAAATAAAAAGATGTATCAACTAAATTTCTAGCTATGCAGGCTTCCACAATAAGATGTACCATATTCCCCCCTGCAATTGGAAGCATAATTGGTAGATCAGTTTCACTGTTTACTACGAAGAAACTGCATAAGCAAAAGATACCAAATGTAGAAATATATGTTACAATAACCTGCTTTAATAGAGAAACTATCTTTTGAAATTTGAATGTTCTCGCTCCCAGCCTTGAAACTAGATACAGCAACCGCTGCTTTCGTAGCTGCAGCGTTTGCTGCATGTAAAGCTGCTGGAGGGGGTGAAAGAAGACCAGAAAACTGTCCCAGAACATGAAGAGAAGACACTAATTCTTCTTTTCTAGCAGAGGCCACTCCCCGTTCAAGGTTCTCAGCATCTTCCATCATAATGTGAGAAATAGCCAAAGGAACAATAGCTAACAGCATGCATAGCCGAGAATCAAGATGAGGAAATGGTCCTTCCAGAGTACCTGGGTCCTAGTAAGCACATGAAAATTTTATGTTAAAGCAAATGCGGCAGCCTTTTTTTTTTAGTAAAGTAAAATATGCTAATCAAAGTTATCTCAACTCGTTGTATAAGCCGCAAAGCTGAAACCCACAGAGATTCAAAGGTCTCTTGCCAGGTTGCCCGATTAAGCACTTGGAGCATCTTGGAGAGTTCTGCACAACCAAATATTATAAGTCTAGGACGGGTTGTACAATTGTTGTTAGTATGTAAGAGCAGATTTTCAACGTTATGAAGTGTAGATATTCAAGCACCTATCAGAGCTTCGATCGATGATATAGCATGAAGATGTCTACCATCCATCGTGTTCTCCATAAATAGGTCAAAAGGAATCCAACAAGAGCCCTTTCCAGTTCCAAACATATTGCATGCAGCTGAACTGGAGGGCTGTGTACTAACAAGAACCATTAATAGCCTACTCCTGCCTAATTGATAACCAGTGCTTCTAACCTTCTGTAAATGGGTCATCATGTTATCTAGCAGAGTATTTGCAGATGCAACATTCTTTGATTTAAGGGCAACAGTAAGCTGAAGTCTCTGAAGCAAACTTTTGAATTTTTCTGGTCTACCCTAGCACATCCAAAAAGGAAACAATGATTTCCATTAGCATAAAACGCAAATATATGTAACACGCAGTCTGGAACCTTCGAAATGAATAGCTTGCGAAATTATTAAAGTAATTAGAATATACTTATTGCATCGGTCAAAATTCATAGAAACAATGCGCCAAAAGCTAATAATACATTTTTACATTCGAAAACTTTTTTTTTCAAGAAAACGTAAAAGACTTTTGCGTTTCTTTTCATTGAAAAGGCAGAGTTTGTTACAATACTCCTAGGAGGTGATTAAACAAAGATATAGATTTTCATTTCGGATGAAGCAATAGCTATGTGATTACAGGAAAACCAAATTTATTTGAAAAAATATATGTGAAAGAAGCAGCAGCGTTAGTGCTGACATCAAGCAATCTGAAATCTAATGGATATGAAACGATATAGCATGATTACAAGAGTGAGTGAACTTCGAAAAAAAGGGATTTGACATAAAGTAACTATCTAATATCATGCTAAAAGAAGGTCAAATTCTATCCCAAGGGTTGTTTAGGTGAGAAATTGTACAAATTGTAATTAGAGCATAACTGTATTGAGATGAATCGGTGAAATTTAACTTTTAGGTAGGGAGTTCGCAGTTGGACATATACAAGCCTCTAATCAATAGAATCTACAAGACAAACAAAAATAAAGAAAGAAGATACTTCTGCATACATGTTAAGATAGACAAGCCGAAGAAAAACTTGGGCACTTTTGTTAGCAGTGATCTTCTCAACAACTTCTAAAGCCATAAGTGTATTGTTTCTCCTTAGGTGTTCACGCTTCTCATCTCTTCTATCAAGCCGACTCCCCTTGGCATCTAGAGCCATGTGCTTGTTTACTCCAGTTTCACAAATATTGTCATGTTCATTGCTACAGATACTTTGAAAGGCCCAATCTTCCAAAATACAATCAGTCAAAATGTTGATAATACTTAAAACAAAAAGAATAACAGTATGTCCAAAATCCATTTGCAGAAACCCATAGCTGTGTGAAAGCTGCATAGCATCATCAACAGATTTGGCTATCCTGCCATCCCAATGCAATAATAGTTAGCAATATTTTAGAACATTATGTGTCTATCTGAAAAAAATTATAACTACGTAAAACAACTAAAAATAGCGCTTATTCTCTTTGAGTAGTTGTGTAACTAGAACCGAAAGACCAATTTTTTGGAGGAGAATAGCGGACAGTCCTGGTCATATCATAAGCAAATAGCACAATACAAAAAATTGCTGCACTAACCAACATACATTGCGAGGGGCTACCAGCATGCATTTAGTACATGCTGCATGCAAACTAATATGTTCAGGTATGAGAGAGGTTCTAGATAGGGAGTAATCATGTGTGCTCAGCCTACAAAGTATAAGGTACTCCCTTTGTCCAGATGCTGGTCATCCTAGATCCATGCAATCAACTTTTAAAAGCATTTGAAATGCTGGTTTGTGGCTAATAGGCGACAGAGGAGGCCTGGTTGCAGTCATGTACCAGGCTCAACTGGCTGCTTTTGCCATGACCTTCTGCCTGCTCTGCTCCTATCACCCAGAAGGAAAAGCATGAGATAGCTCAGTTTCATGGTGGCAGAATTCATTGCTATGCTCCCAAGAATTTGCAAGTGCTTGTGCTTAAGCACAGCTGTATAGTTGTGCGGTGTGCTGCTTGTTGGGCGTCATAGATGTGCTCAACACGTTCTAGGGATTGAACAAGTTGACGACTCAATTCATACCACACAGTTTTGCTCTAGCAAGCTAAGAAGCACCTCTGTGTTTTTGGAGGTGTGAGTTGTGCTTGAGTTGAAATTTTTTCCTGTCAGTGCCAAACTATTTATTTCGATCAGAATTGGTCGTGTTTGTGGCTTGTACTTAAGTCCGTAACTGTGCAGCGCATTACACAATTATCTGCTTAGGTCCAATTCATGAAGGTGTGGCATTGTATCTCCAGCATTACCGTGAACTTGGTGGCGATTGGTTTTTTTAGACACCATCATTTACAACTTGCCTTCTCATTAGCTTGGAATCCCAGTGACTGAGTCGGTAAATGCCAATTATTTGTAGTTTATAATATACTGATACATACTTGATTGGACATCTCTCCTTGATTTCATTACCACTAGTATCACGAGATTTGTATGGTAAATGGTGGGCCTCAGGATTTCCCATGAGGATTGTGGTCATAGTTAGATTATATGTGATGATAAATAATATTATTATAGGCGTTATTTGGTCGAAATGCACTTCCTATGCTTGTTAATTTAACTACTCTTGTGCAATACTTTTCCATGTTATGTGCTCCCTCCGTTCCAAATTAAAAGGTGTTTTGACCACTTTAATATGGACTAAATACATACTAAAATGAGTTAATCAACACACTAAAACACGTCCAGATATGTACGAATCAAGAAAAGGCTAAAAATGCTTATATTTAGTAAGGGAGGGAGTAGTTGTTTTCAGTTCATATGATTCTTTTAACCTTGTTATTTTGCATATCAAATCTACTGATCCTAAAACTTAGTAATTGTCACACATACGACTGGAGTAGGCCTTTTGTGGCGAGGAGGCCTCTCTTTTAACAAGTGAAAGGCTGCATCTGAGAGCTACAAAATCAAATACAGTTGCATTTTTTTCTAATAGTTTTAGCTCACGGATTAATACTATTAAGGATGGTACTCGTATGCCTGGACTAGGGTAACACAAATGATATAGTAGAGATGCATACATTTATTAAGCAGTTTTTAGCACGTTCTTTTATTGACAATTAAACTGTAGAAACAATCTGAAATATGTGGTCAAACCGCAATGTTTACAAAAAAGACCAAAGTCTCCATATTCAATCCAAACATCCAAAAAAAACATTGGTATATCTCACGATGTGGAAGGCACCCTCAAATTTGAGACTGACATGTATGGGCCACAGTTTCCAAATTAAAATTGGAGAAAAATGCAGAAGTCATTGCAGTTGTTCCTTGAACATAGTCCAATGAGATGATTAGGCCATGGGGAAAGGAATGCCATTTATCGTTCAAAGATTAAGACCAGGAATTTCGTACCATTTTGACCCGACCATTCTACTAGTACCACATTTTCTCCGTCAACACACATCTAATGGCACATACAGCGCAAGCAATCCCTCTCACGGCCCCACCCCGCGTCATGATCCTGCAGCCACCCTTGAGGCCTTGACCAATTCTAAAGTTTGTAGCGAGCGTGCACTTTGGGCACTTACCCGTGTATCCAGGCTACACTAAACCGACGCCAAAACAAATTACATATATCAAAGATCAAGCAAAGCGAAGCTTACATGGCCTTTGTGTCGGCGCTCTTGGAGTAGACGGGCACAAGCGCATACCGGCCGAGCAGTTCCAGGTAGAGCCGGTACGCTTCCGGCTGCGCCCGCCTGTTCGGCACCACCCTGCAGATCCCCGAAAATGCACACGGCTATCAAAATCTCGAATCAAAATTCGCCGAATCGATTGTGGGACGGAAATGGAAATGAGGCTCGATTAATCGGCTGGGAGTTGGGACAGACCTTGGGGTGAGGAGGGCGAGGGTTTGGATTGGGGAGACGAGGCGGGAGGCCATGGCCTGGTCCAGCAGCTTCCACATCGCTCCCGTGTTGTGCGCGAAGCAGAGATTCGACACCAGCGCCGCGGCGAGGCCGCCTCCGCAGGCGGAGGCCTCGCGGGCGCAGCGCGCGGCCTCAGCGGCCTGGAGAAGCGGCGGGTCGCCGCGCGCCGCGGAGGCCTTCACCGCGGACATCAACCGACCTTCCAGGTCGCCGTAGGCAGCCGCCATCCGGCGCCACCGCGTGGGGTGGTGGTGTGGTGGGCTCTACGTCTGTGTGGTTTGGGAATTGGAGGGAAGCCCGAGAGTAGCCGCGTTGGAAGGAGCTGATGGTTGTCGTTGCACTTAAACACACGGGATTTTCTCAACAAAAAAAAAACTTAAACACACGGGAGTCCATCCATTGTGCTTCGGGGCACATGTAACGGAAACTTGATTTGTTTTTTCTTTTCTTTTGTTAAAGCATAGACGCACACGCTCACCCAACACAAGTATAATCATTTTACCCTATAAGCACCTCTAAAAGATTGACCCGGCGGATTTTCAGATTGACGAATTTACCACATACGTCTCGCTACCAACGCGAACACTGTCTCCCACTGCAAAAATATTCTGATTTTATGACACACAAGTGGTACAACTCCCCTTGTGTCAAATTACCTTGAACATTAGTTTTTGGTAAAAGACCAATTTTTTGACGAAAGACAGTCAACATTGCTTCCATTGATAATAAGGAGAGGAGGAACATATAATTACAAGGCATGTAACTGGTTATGAAGTGCGTGGGTAAGAACGAAAACCATAACCACCGGCCACCCCTCCCCTCCACCCCTTCTCCCGTCGCTGCCGGAGGAGGCCGTCCGACGGCGGACGGCGGCGGCGGGATGCTCCTGTCGGTTTCCTTTCAATAAGTAGAGTAGTGTCCCCGCGTCCATCGCTCAGATTGGATCAGCAGTAGAGTTCCGGCCGGCGGCCGTCCTTGGACCTTGATCCATGCATGCATGTCTATGCTCAGATGCATTGGCCGCTTGCGTGAAGGGCATGGTGCTAATCCTCCAACGCTCAGATTGGATCAGCAGTGGAGTTCCGTCCGGCGGCCGGCGGCCGTCCTTGGACCTTGATCCATGCATGCATGGCTATGCTCAGATGCATTGGCCGCTCGCGTGAAGGGCATGGTGCTAATCCTCCATCGCTCAGATTGGATCAGAAGTGGAGTTCCGGCCAGCGGCCGGCGGCCGTCCTTGGACCTTGATCCATGCATGGCAAGGCTCAGATGCATTGGCCGCTCGCGTGCATGGCATGTCATGGTGCTAATCCAACAGTGACCGGCGCTCGGTGGCCTCTGCCTGATGCCCTGATCTGATGGTGCGAGATGCCCACAATCACGGTTGAGGGCCGATGCAAATCTCTTCAGCGCCAAACGTCATCGACAACATCAGATCCTGCACCGCCGACTCGGTTTAAGTGTGGCCTGAGATTTAGATCTTCGGGTATGGATCTCTGCCTAGTCGATGGAGTCCCGCTTTGGATTGGTTTCAACCACCAAACATGGCGACACCATCGTGGGCGGCGAGGACGTGAAGATCAACGCAAGAGACATGGTTGGCCTCGAGCGAATCTGCTGAATCATCAATCATGACGTCTACCTGATGATTGTCCTCTTGATTGGAGGTCTAGTAAAGGTGATTCGAGTCTTTGACGACGATGAGGAACTTGCTTGGAGCTTCAGTACTCGTAGCAGCGGTATGTAAGCAAGGGGCGTCGGCACAGGTGAAGTTCAAAGTCTTATCTTTCAGGATGAAAATCTAAGGTCTGGCCTTAATTGGTTGTGCTTAACAATGGTCTTGTTGAAGACATTGTTTTGAGAGGGGGACTATCTCCAGGGTGAAAACCCAAGATCTTCGATCGAGCGACGACGGCGCTTGTGCACTGTTTCCTTCTTGAAGGCGTTGTTTTTGGAGAACTTGGACATCAGGTGTTGTCTTGGTGGTGGTTGTGCTGCTGCTATAAGTATTGTAACTCTGTAGCGAGACTTTTCTTTTTTAGTTTCTTTTTCTTACCGTTTTTCGGCTGTGTGCATCCGTAATACCCTACGTTATTACGTTGTTGCAGAGGCTGGGTGTAATTGGTATCTACGCGATATTAATATATACTCTTTATCTAAAAAAAAAAACTGGTTATGAAGTAAAGGGGGGAAATACCACAGTATATTTTTATATATACTAGGTCAAACTTTACAAAGTTTGATTTTAGTCAAACTTTACAAATTTTAAAATCGAGAGTAGAACCAAAAAAATATAGATTGCAGGTTATTTTTAACTAAATAATCTACCGGAGTTCGAATCAGGTCAGGGTCGAATTTCCGGAATTCTCCCCAGGGAGCGCTTCTACCTTAACGTCATTTGAGCGGGGTTCCTCCTTCACTGGTAGGCCTGAAATACGAGCTTAGGATCGAATCGCTTCGCTCAACTCACGAGTCGAGCTCGGCTCGACTCGTTCGACAAACGCGTGCAGAAATGAAACTCGGCTCGACTCGGTAAACTCGTGAGTAGCTCACGAATAACTCGCTTAAATACAAAGTGCGGATTTTTCCATATATTAGTGCCAAGCTGTCAATAATTTTTGCACTGGTGTAGAGGTTGTATCTTTCAGCATTGATATATCCTTTGAATCTTTGACTAGAGACGTGAAATTATAGAAGGTTTTTCATTGTTGTAGTTCGTAATTAGTAGACAAATTACTAATTTTTTCATATGCGCGCACGTTCGAATATTTAGAATGCGTTAAACGAGTAGCTTGTGTAGCTTGGTCAATAAACGACTTTAGATCCAAAACTCGGCCCGGCTCGTGAGACACCAAGTTCGACCCAAGCCGAGCCGAGTCACGAGGTACTCGTTTAAGTTGTGAGCTTCGAGTTTAATTCTAGCCCACCCAACTCGCTGGACTTGTTTATCTACTACCTCTGTTCCTAAATTTAAGATTTTCTTGATTCGTACATATGTAGACTATCTAGACACATGGGATATATATCTAAAAGGTTTTATATCATGGGACGGAGGGAGTAGAAACGGTAAACACAACGGCGGCCAGGCATATTTGCTTTTTTTTTTTTTTTTGCTGGGCGACCATATTTTCTTGGGAAAACCACAGTGCAAAGTGTTTTGGCAACTGATACTAGTTCGAGAGGTTTCCCAGAAATTACAGCGGTACCGTTCAAACTCCTGGGCGTAGGCGACTTGGCGGGCAACTGTCGCTTTCCGCAGCGGCGGCGACTGACCTGATGGCTGCTGCCTTGCATGTGTCGACCACACGAAAGCAAGACACTTGTGTAGCCATGTGTCTATGCAACCAAAGTATAAGGTGTTATACAGTCTTCAGAATTTGCAATTCAGGCATGAGCTTTGAACTTTCAAACACCATAGTAAATTCAGTTAATTCCGTTAGGTGGTCTAGTCCACACAGCGAGTCCACGTCTAAAAGATGAGTACGAAATAGTTCTATCTTGAAGACCTATGAAAACCAAATGTTTACCATTCTTTCACCATTTATTTTCTCTTGACCGTCTCTTCATCTAGATGCTTTGATCTGCCTCTCCTTTGGCGGTCAAGATGTCCAAGCTCTTTGGTCTACAATCCTTTTGAGGCCGACTGCTATAGGTTCCATACTTCCATGTACGGGGTCATACGTCAATAGGACTAGTGTAATGTTGAGGAAAGAGTTAAATATCTATTTTCCATCCACGTGCAAATATCGAAGAACATTTCAGTTTCCTCCTATGTATTAATTTCAATGGTAAACTTTGAGCGTTTAATTAAAGACTGCAATGGAATTTCTTCAGTCAAAATTAAGAATTAGCAACATATCGAAAAAAGCATCAACATTAATCCACAGATTTCAACTTCAAGGGGCTTCAAAGATTCAAAGTGAAATATACCGAAAACGAAAAGACCCATTTCTAAGCCGCTTCCAGCAGAAGCCCGCCCCCACCCCCCCACACAAACATAATTATTAATTACTTACAGACATAGGGAAAAGCTCATTGCCCGTAAATTTTATTCATGTTTACATCGAAACTACAACAGTGCGTATTACACCCGATCCGAACAATTTCCTCTCTATCTCCTCAAGTTCTCTCTCTCATCCTCTTATGGCTAGGTTTCTTGGGCCCTCCGTCACAATCCCCACACCCCCGAACATCAATTCATAACCGCGTCCCGGATCAGGAGTTCCCCGAGTTCCACCGACATCGACCTTCCCAAGACCCGACAACATCATACTCCCCTGGTTTTACCTTCTCTAGGAAAGCCTCCTCCGGCCACACCTCCTCTAGCATTACCATACGACCACTCCCCTGATATGTCCATGCCTTCTCCGACCAAACTTCACCGCCGGTGCCCCACACCTATAGCTCCTCCTTAACTCCACCATCCGGAATAATCTCTTCCGGTCGACCTGCACCACCTCCTCCACTATGAGCTCAACTCAATCATGAGCAAAAGGTTGTTTATTTCCCTTCTCTTTTCTGTTTTATCTCTATTTTTTGGAAACCATAGTTAATTGCAAAAACTAGTGAGCAAATTTTCTATCATGTGTGAAAAATATAGTAATTTGCATGCAAAACAATATAGGTTATTCCATCAACACTTCAAAAAATATGCTGTGTTTTTTCTTATTGTGTTTGTCCAACCAATAGTAGCAACTACTTTTTTCTTATTATATTCACAAATACGATACTAACAAAAGTAAAACCATGCTCATCTTTGGAACCATAAATATTTTTCTGGAACCAATTGAATACTTATCAAAAATATATGAAAAAAATTCATGGAAGGAGGACTATATCTCAAAAAATACATATAAAATATTTCTTGTGATCTATAGAAAAAAATTATGAACTGCAAGAACATCCAAAGATTGTTTTCCCTAAATGTACTTTCTAATAAATCTAAAATGAAAACTTGGGAGGAAAATCAGGCAACTTGGCCCGGTGGAATAACGAGTTATCTGGGATTTCTCAAGCGTAGAATTGAGATAAGTATATTTAACTCATTATTAAACTATCTGGTTTAAGAAACTTCTCCATCCAACCTATTTGTTGGTATAAGTAACTATCAAACATTATTAAAAATGCACCTATGTTTCATTAGCCTGCATTATTAGTCAGTTCGGTTGATGTGGCGCTCATTGAGTGTTTAGGTATGCCGCACATGATGGTGACGTGGGAGGGGGCAAACTGGCCTTTCTGTCGATCTCTCCGGCATCTCCTTTTTCTCAAAATTTTCTCTCAGGCGGCGATGAATGCAACCATGCTCATGTTTAGAAATACATTTTTTAAGAATAAAAATGTAGAAATATTTATCTCGCCTAGTGTGTAGTAAGGCAAAAAAAAAACGGTCCTATATTAAGTAAGCTAGACTGGGTTTGGCGTCATCGTCCAACTCTCTTGACGCAGAAAGTACATATGTAACAGGGATGTCCTACACATTCGCCTAGCAGCGGCGTTACTCGCCCCGCCGCCTTAAGCAAGAGCTTCATGGGCTACTCGAAATGCGGCCCAATAAAAAGATATGGTACGAATTTTTATTTTTAAAATTTGAACCTTTTAAAATCCAAATGTTTTTAAAAGTAAGAACCATTATTAGAATCTAAACTTTTTTCAAATCTAAACATTTTTCAATTCTGAATATTTTTCAATTCTGAACATTTTTTAAATTTAAACAATTTTATAATCTAAACAATTTTCAAATCTGGACATTTCTAAAATTTGAGATTTCAACTTTTTTTTCGAACTTAAACATTTTTCAAATCTGAACATTTTTTAAAATTGATTTTTCTCAAAACTGAGCACTTTTAAATTTGAACATTTTTCAAAATCATGAAAGGAAAAAATAATTAGAAAGTGAAAATAAAAAGGAAAAGAAAATAGAAAAAATCAACAACAGAAAATAGAAAAAATCTCCAAATGGGCGGGCCCATCGGGAAAACCTTCAGGCGGCGCGACCGTCACACACTGCTGTTGGGGGGTGTATAGGATTTGCCCATGTAACATGCCGGCTCTCATTAAACAGAATGTACACTGACAAATACACACACGACTGAGAGGCGAAGGATAAAAACCCAGCAGCCTGCCAATAAGGAGGTGATTTCTGGGTGATTTATTTTCACAACAAAAGAATTTTGGTTCAAACCTCAAAAAAAAAAATGGTTCGATGATTTTTTAATGTGAGAACAAGATTTTGTGTGGACTCCTCTCCTCAGCCTGAATTTTGCTTTCCCCGATGAACTCTGCTGGTGTAATCACTACAGGAAAACATCTATATGCCTACGGCCAAATACCGTCGGCATAGGCACAAATGCTGTCGGCATACAATATGCCGACGGCAAAAGCCGTCGCCTTCTGCTCCCTCGGCATATTAGCATAATGTCGTCGGCATTGCATATACATCTGTGCCAACGGTTTTCTCTTGCCGTCGGCAAACCAACTAACAGACATGGCCGTCTTACGGCGTCAACATCTTTGCCGACGGCCGGGCGTGGCACCTCCTTGTCATTTCCGTCTATGTGTATGCCTACGGCTTTTGCCGTCGGCATTCTTGATGACCAGAAACAAAAAAAGGCAATAAAAAGCCTAGCAGTTCACATATACGATTATAGGCATGATTCAACCATAATTACAGGCATGATTCGACCATGATAGAAGCACACATACAAGAAACAATCTTCTCGGGAGAATGCATTTAAATTTCATACAACTCATCAGAATGTTGGATCTCTGAATCAATGATGTGCCAAAGCACTACACTTGCACAGCCCAAAACATACTGAATCTTGGAAATTTATGGTTACATACAACTCACGCATGTATGCCAACAATCAGAGGGAACTATGCACGACAAAGGTGAGAGGTTGAACCTAGAGAGGGAGGGGACGCACCGTCACAGAGTTGTGCCTCCATGGCCTGCTCCATGCCACCCATCGTCATCATCAAAACTATGGTTCCTACCATCAAACTGAAGAATGAGATACCCAAAACATAAAGTTAGAAAACAACGAAAAATGGAATGCAAATACAAGCAGACTTCATGGGATGCAAATTGAGCACAAAATTATACATATTCGTGGTGTAAATCTTTAAATCTCCTTATTTCCTTCCATTACCATAATAGAATATTTGAATTTTGCTGGACAAGGTAAATTGTAGGCCATTAAACTTTGCATTGCTCCTAGAGCACTATTGCCGAAGAGCAAGTTAGATACTATAGATACTACCAAAATATATTTCTAACTTTATTTCATCGACATCATGTACCAAAGTAAGCTAGCTACCATGCTCCCAGCTATGAAATATACTAAAATATGCTACTGTAGGCATATAAAATTAAAGCATAGACAAGGGGTTACCTGGACGGTCTTATCCTGATGCTTCCGAACTGGAAGGCAACAAACCTACAAAATTGATAAACCTATGCATTAGAATGTGCTCTAAATTGATGAATTCGAAATTATCAATTAATTAACATTTAAACTTGTCACTATACACTCAATACAGCCACACAATATTCAGTCACGTGTAGATAAATGACCAATATGGTAATGACAGCCACATATATCAAGATAAATCAAATGACAACATATGTACACTACCAAGAATACAAGACATGAATAGGTAGGTTCCAAGTTCCATGGGTGCCTCACCACCACCATCCTCGCCATCAATTTCCATGTCCCTAAAAAATTAAACAACATCAGCCCAGCCCCAGATTATGTTAAGAGATTTCTGATAAAACCCCAAAAAACGCCCAAGGAATTTCAGGTTACAGAGCAACTCCAGGTGCAAAAGGCAAGCATTGCAAACTTTATCTACTGGAAAAAATAGCAAATACTCCAGCAATACGCATCCTTCAGTACAGCTGCAAGAACTTGCTACACAAAGCACAAAAAATGAACTTGCTACTATAATGCAAGTAAAGCCTAATGAAATCAGATCAAACAAGCCTACTAAACTTGCACGATATTAATGCAAGCAAGACTACTAAACTTGCACTAAACTTACTGACCAGGAGTATAATACTCAAGTAAATTTTGCAAGCAAGCTTGCTGGAAATTACTCCACTTGTAAAATAACAAGTGCAAGTTCAGTGGTAAAATTTACTCCTAGCAAATTATTACTACTCCAAGAAAACTTAGTATGCTTGCTTGCACAAAGCATAACCGACGAACTACCACATGTATCCATCAACTACTCCTGGTTTTCCTACTGTAATTTGTTGTGTGTATTTGCTGCTACTGGTATTCAAGCAAGTTTCCTACTGTAATGGCATGCACACTACGGGAAAAGGAAGCAATTTTCATTTAATTTAATACTGCAGAGCAAGGAAAATTAACAGAGAATTTTCAAGGATTACTTCAGCTCGGGAGGAGGTTGAGAACGATACCTAAGGAGCTCGCCGGCGGAGGATGCGGAGGACGGCGCGGGCGGAGCTGCGCTAGAGGCGGGCGGAGCTGGGCCTGGGCAGAGCTGCATCGGTGGTGGAGAAGACGGTGTAGACGAGACGAAGGTACCGATGATCTCACGCCGATGCCGTCGACCTTGGTGTAGCTAGACACGACGGTGTTGGCGCCTCCACCGGCGTAGAACACCGCCCTGGTCAGCAACAACTTCCTCGCCAGGAACAGCCCGAAGGTCACCGCCAGGTTCATGTGCCCGCCTGCGGTAACGAGCATCCATTAGCACGCATGCAAAGAAGAAGAACAGAGGAGACCAAGGAGGCGGGAGGGGACTGGGGGCAGGCAGCGGCGACATCTCGAGGGAGACTGGTGAGGGGAGCGGTTGGGTGGGGATTATTTGGCCGGAGGAGGCGGCGCAGCTCACGATAGCGCCCGGCGCGTGGCTCCACGCGAGGAAGAGCGGGTGGCGCTCGCGATGCAGGACAGCAGGAGAGAGGCGGCGGGGTCGAGCTGCGGGTGGCTGAGGAAGGGATAAGGTAAGGAGGGGGTCTGGTCGTGTGTGGTGTGGTGGAAGTGGAATTAGGGTTTGGGGATAGGTGGGCTATGGATGGGCTTTGGTGGCCGGCCCAGTTCGTCTGCCACCCATATTTTTTCTAACGTATTTCTTTTCTTTACTTCTTAAAAACTCTTTCCAATAAATGTTTAGAAAGAAAATAAATTAGGAAATATTACTACTAAGTTTGGATATGGTGATTGTTGATCCTTCATTATAATAAAAAAATGGTGTCAAAGAGAAATTTTGACTTCTTAAAAACTCTTTCCATTTTCTAAGTGCCAAAAATGACTTTTTTGTGAAGCAACTACAAACAATATGGTGCAAAATGTAACCCTTACAATTATGAAACAAAGTAGTCCATATGTGATGGATAATCCAAGTATTAGGAATTTTCTCGCTTTCTACCTAATTTCGCCCATTTAAATGACTTTATGCCGATTTTTCGAAAGTAATTCAAATTTGAACTACAACTGTGTGATAGTTTGCTCTGATTTTTTTACAAAAATCATTTTAAGGTACACAAGTAGTGATTATATCACAGAATCATCGATAGTTTTGGAAAATTCGTCCCCTTTCAATGAATGGTCATGGCGGCCATTTTGACAATTTTTTCGAAAAAATCAAAGAAAGTGAAAAAATACTCAAAAAAAGAAATCCTTTGGCATGGAATCCCTTTATGTGTACTAGTTTCTAGGGAAAATACTAAACATGAGTTTTTACAAACTTTCCAAAAAAAATCATTCACAAAAAGGTCTATCATCTATAAACATGTATAGGTTTCAAGCCAAATGACCAAGCTATGGCTATTCCCATGCCATAGTTTGTGATAAAGTGCCCATATTTGACACATAGATGTATCTTGGTATGGGAAACAATGTTGCCAAATTGAGTTGTCAAATTATTTTTAGAAATATCATTTTCCATTTTCTAAGTGCCAAAAATGATTTTTTTTGAAGCAACTACAAAAATATGGTGCAAATGTAACCCTTACAATTATGAAACAAAGTAGTCCATATGTGATGGATAATCCCCAAGTATTAGGAATTTTCTCGCTTTCTACCTAATTTCGCCATTTAAATGACTTTATGCCGATTTTTCGAAATAATTCAAATTTGAACTACAACTGTGTGATAGTTTGCTCTGATTTTTTTACAAAAATCATTTTAAGGTACACAAGTAGTGATTATATCACAGAATCATCGATAGTTTTGGAAAATTCGTCCCCTTTCAATGAATGGTCATGGCGGCCATTTTGACAATTTTTTCGAAAAAATCAAAGAAAGTGAAAAAATACTAAAAAAAGAAATCCTTTGGCATGGAGTCCCTTTATATGTACTAGTTTCTAGGAAAATACTAAACATGAGTTTTTACAAACTTTCCAAAAAAATCATTCACAAAAAGGTCTATCATCTATAAACATGTATAGGTTTCAAGCCAAATGGCCAAGCTATGGCCATTCCCATGCCATAGTTTGTGATAAAGTGTCCATATTTGACACATAGATGTATCTTGGTATGGGAAACAATGTTGCCAAATTGAGTTGTCAAATTATTTTTAGAAATATCATTTTCCATTTTCTAAGTGCCAAAAATGACTTTTTTATGAAGCAACTACAAAAATATGGTGCAAATTGTAACCCTTACAATTATCACACAAAGTAGTCCATATGTGATGGATAATCCCAGTATTAGGAATTTTCTCGCTTTCTACCTAATTTCGCCATTTAAATGACTTTATGCCGATTTTTCGAAAGTAATTCAAATTTGAACTACAACTGTGTGATAGTTTGCTCTGATTTTTTTACAAAAATCATTTTAAGGTACACAAGTAGTGATTATATCACAGAATCATCGATAGTTTTGGAAAATTCGACCCTTTCAATGAATGGTCATGGCGGCCATTTTGACAATTTTTCGAAAAAATCAAAGAAAGTGAAAAAAACTTAAAAAAGAAATCCTTTGGCATGGAGTCCCTTTATGTGTACTAGTTTCTAGGGAAAATACTAAACATGAGTTTTTACAAATTTTCCAAAAAAATCATTCACAAAAAGGTCTATCATCTATAAACATGAATAGGTTTCAAGCCAAATGGCCAAGCTATGGCCATTCCCATGCCATAGTTTGTGATAAAGTGCCCATATTTGACACATAGATGTATCTTATATTACAAACAATGTTCAGAACTGAGTTTTTTCAAATTACTTATATAAATATCATTTTCCTTTTTCTAAGTGCCAAAAATGACTTTTTTTATGAAGCAACTACAAAAATATGGTGCAAATTGTAACCCTTACAATTATCACACAAAGTAGTCCATATATGATGGATAATCCCGAGTATTACGAATTTTCTCGCTTTCTACCTAATTTCGTCTATTTAAATGACTTTATGCCAATTTTTCGAAAGCAATTCAAATTTGAACTACAACTGTGTGATAGTTGCTCTGATTTAAAAAAAAATCATTTTAAGGTACACAAGTAGTGATTATATCACGAATCATCGATAGTTTTGAATTTGACACCTTTCAATGAATGGTCATGGCGGCCATTTTGATAATTTTTCGAAAAATTCAAAAAAAGTGAAAAAAATACTCAAAAAAAGAAATCCTTTGGCATGGAGTCCCTTTATGTGTACTAGTTTCTAGGGAAAATACTAAACATGAGTTTTTACAAACTTTTCAAAAAAATCATTCACAAAAAAGTCTATCATATATAAACATGTATATATTTCAAACCAAATGACCAAGCTATGGCCATTCCCATGCCATAGTTTGTGATAAAGTGTCTATATTTGACACATAGATGTATCTTGATATTACAAACAATGTTGCAGAACTGAGTTTTTTCAAATTACTTATATAAATATCATTTTCCTTTTTTTAAGTGTCAAAAATGACATTTTTTGTGAAGCAAGTACAAAAAATATGGTGCAAAATGGCACCCATCCAAATATCTCACAAAGTAGACCATATTTGATGGATAATCCATAAATATTAGGAATTTTCGCGGTTTCTACCTATTTTTTTCTATTTAAACGACTTTATGCCTATTTTCCAAAAGTAATTCAAATTTGAACTACAAGTGTGTGATAGTTTGCTCTGAAAATTTGACAAAAATAATTTTAAGTTACACAAGTAGTGGTTATATCATAGAACCGTCGATAGTTTTGAATAATTCGACTCCTTTCAATGAATAGACATGGCGGCCATTTTGCCCGTTTAAAAAAAAAAGTGAAAAAATACTCAAAAAAAGAAATCGTTTGGCATGGAGTCCTTTTATGTGTATTAGTTGCTAGAAAAAAATAGTAAATTTGAGTTTTGACAAACTTTTCAAAAAATTACTTCACAAAAAGGCGTAGGCATACAAACTCACAGATTATTTACTTGGAAAAAAAAGTTGTATGCCGACGGCCTAAATAAGGTGGCCGTCGACGTATAGGTGGCGCCGTCAGCTTGGTAACGGATGCAGACTTGTATGCCGAATGCCAAACATATGCCTACGGCTTTTTTGAAAAGCCGTAGGCATACAACATAGTTGTCGACGGCCATACGTATGCCGACAACTTTTCTAAAAAGCAGTAGGCATACAAAATATATGCCGACGGCCAAACGTATGCCGACGGCTTTTATAAAGCCGTAGGCATACAACCATATATGCCGACGGCCCCGACAAAATGCCGTCGGCATACATTTAGCCGTAGGCAACTATCCGTTTTCCTGTAGTGAATGAAGTGGCACGGTACAATACACGTGTGGGAGTGTGATGACATGAGTTGTAGCACATGGCTGTGTATCTCGACCGGTCGCCCTCGTGAATCATGTCTGGTTGCCAACTTCAAATTTTGCGATACCAAATACTTTCCCCATCGGATCAGAGAGGCTGAGAGTGGAAACGAATGCAACAATTTGGATGCCCGCTGATCAAGGAGTTATTTGTTGCCTAATTAATTAAAATAAAATTTGGACTTAAACATGTTGAGTTGTGATCCAAATTCATGTGAATGCAACAATTTGGATCACAACTAGCGGGCAGGTAGGTGCCTAGTGGCAAGGGTTGCAGTAGTCCAAATTCATGCGAAGGCAATAATTTGTGATCCAAACATAGAAAACACTTTGCCGACTAACTGGCATCCCATCACAGCATGAGAGAAGAAATCGTAACTATTATGGGGAGAGAAACATCGGGACACTCCGCACAGGTGAAGAAGTCTGCACTCCACAAAGTCTTGTGCCAGCCGCGACACCCAACATGCGGATGACCAATGTCATTGGTCACCGCTCACACAATACGAGGTCAATCACCCTTAACGCTTCAATATATCGAGGCCGTACCGCCCCGAATCATAGACATGCTGTCCCACAAAACCCGGTGCCACAATCTTTCGGAGCGCCGATCCGACGTATCACCACTCGCCCTCGCGCTACCACGTTGCACGGTCAAACTTTCTGCAGACCACTATCACCATTTGAACATAAAGTCGGACCACCCCGTCTGAACATGTCGACCGAGGCAACAAACCTAATTAATTGCACACAGTGTAGGAGATCATCACTCCAATCATCCCAGCTTGTCGACCGAGGGCTGCGGCAACAAAAGCTTCCAACGTTGTACCAACATCGACCACCTGGGGTTGTTGCCCTGACACCTACTAACCTCAACAACAGAAGAAGAATCACACACAAGATTGAGTATAAGATTGTTGTTATAAGATTTTGATTCTAACAAACCATGCAATCAAGTTTCATTTCCGTCATGTGATATCTAACACTCTAATAGTACGGTTTTTCTTATGACTCAAAAGTCACACAAACTGAGAAACTTGTTCTAAATCTTCATGTATTGGACTTTAGTCTTTAGCTCCGCTCTTGAGTCTTCAATTTTTTTGAGTCCTCAATTTTTTCTCCGCATTATTTTCGCTCCATTTGAGGGGGTCAAATTTCTCGTGGTTAAACCAACACGTTGGGACTAATTTTATGTGTACACTAAATAACATGTTAGTCTCCTCACAAAAAAAAAAAAAACATGTTAGTCTAATCATCCAGAATCCACATAGAGAGCACATAGAAAGCATTAGATACACTTTCAATTCATGTGGTGGGAATTTCGGTAGGGTTGTTGCATCACGTGCGTTTGTGCGGATGGCTTCCGTGTGGTGGTGTCAGTTGTGATGTATGTATATCTGACCGTGAGGTGTGATCATGTGTCGAGTGCTCCGTTATTTCGGCATAGTTTTAGATTTCTAAATGATTTCTCTCTATCAATGCATTGATATGCAAATTTATGTTTCTCGGGAATAAAACTAAGTTCCACAACTGTAGAGCGTCATATTATGCTTACTGTCATGAATTTTTAGTTGATTGGGGATTTTTTTTAAAAATCAATAATGAAAATTAGCAAAATTAGAATGTCATTCTTAACTTGTTCATAGGGAATCGCCAAATCAAATTTCAAATTTACAAATATCGCAAGGTCCGGAGAGCCTCTCCGGATTTAAATTACTTTATCTGTTTTTACAATGTGGCGGTTGCTCCGTAGGTCCGTACACTACAGGACGGGCCACCTGTGCCGACGGTACTTTACCGTCGGCACCGATGCGTTACCTGTCGGCACAGTGACCGTCGGCACAGGGTCGTCGGCGTAGGTGCCCGTAGGCACAGACTATTTGCCCGTCGGCACAGCATTTTCCCATCGGCACAGGCGATGCCTACGGTGAAAAAATGCCCATCGGCACAAATTCCGTCGGCGTAGGTTCGGTGGACCCCACCTTGGGCGAGCTCGCCTGCACAGCTGTGCCAACGGTATTACCGTCGGCACAGGTTCATACGTGGCAGCGCCTGGAACGTCCAGGCTGGGGCTGTGCCGACGGTATTCCCGTCGGCACAGGCCTGACCATTTGGTCACACGGCCACACCTGTGCCGACGGTAATACCGTCGGCGCAGCTATCCCAGATTTTTTTTTGCAATTTTGTTCCAGCAGCTCGTTTTCCAGCAAAAATGGTAGAAAATAAAATAAAAATTCATGACAAAAATCATCACAGCAAGATCACACATAGGCTCCATATATCATCAAGCACAATACTAATATCATCAAAGTGGATACACACATAGCATCATCATACATAGCTAAATGTCTAGAGGCCTCAAGCCCTACATCTATTGTGGCGGCGACGGGGTGTACCCCATATCTGCCCGGGTGAGCGTAGGCGATCGACGGCTCGGCGCAGCAGTAGAACCACCAGAAGAAGGCGAAGCACCAGGAGAAGTCGAAGCACCACGCGAAGCACCAGGAGAAGGACCACCGGCATGTACCGGTGTGATCTGACGCGAACCCGGCGAAGCACCAGGCGAAGGATCAGCATCAAACCTCACCATCTCACGCGAACCCGGCGAGGCACTAGGAGAAGCACGACCAAAGTGTGGGTTCTCCGACGAGCATCCCGTTCCCTACATGTTTGAGCAAGAGTTAGCAACTTGAGGCAAAGAAAAGCGGTAACCAGTGGTTTGGCATCAAACTTACCGGGGTCGATGAGTAGTAGGTGAGAGCGAACTCGTCCTTCGATGGAAACCGTGGACACGGCCCCGGCTCCGGAGGCTCCTCCATAGAAGGGGGGACCCGCACTCCAGTGGTGAAAAAGTTCAGCACCGACTGCAAGATAGTTTAGATGTTAGACGTTGCCAAAATAAAGGTTCAAACTAGGGAAGTGGGACTTGTCATATTAGACAAAAATAAAGGTTGAAACTTACAACACGGAACGAATTTTGATACGAGGAGTAGGCTGTATTCATCTCCAGCCACTGGGCATAGGCCACCTGATACTCCGCATGAGCGGCAGCGTAGGCTGCCTCAAGATCGGGCTACAATTTGAAAATATGGTATGGAACTGTCAACTTAGCCATGCAGGAACGAATGTCCGAAAGGGGATGAAAATGAGAACAACTTACATCGGTGGAAGTTGGTCGACGAGGCCGTGGACGAGGCGCGATAAGGGGGCTGCCGTCAGGGAGGGTAGCTTTTGCCTGCGTGAAGCTCATGGAAGGCCTGACCACATTCTCAAGAAAGAGATTACGGCCATGCGGCCTTCCATGCCCCGAGAGGACCATCGACCTCTCGTCGACCTCCTGGCTCAAGGGGTCATCCACCTCCGGGTGAAAAGACTGGAACGTCGTGGAGTACCTCTCCAAGTTCTCCTTGGCATTATTGTAGTACTCAGGAAGCTGGGGCTGAGGCTTCGATAGATCGCGCTTCTTCTCCTTCATCTTCTGCCACGATTGCAACTCACAGCTTACCTCCCCCCTATCGGCGTCCTGCATCGCGAAAAGAAATGTCATGCGTAGCAAGTAGAAACATGAGGGGAAAATAAATGGAGGTCGTTCCATGTATATATACCAGCTTTTCCTTAAAGCGGAAGAGGTTGCGGCTTCCCGCACTGTGTGTTCCCTCGGTGCCTCGGTTTGCCTTGTTCCGCTGGCTCACGGCGTCGAACTCGGGGTCTCTCCCGACCCACCTCGTAACCAACGCATCCCATGCGTCTTCTTTGCCGTCGGCCCAGTCGGGCATAACCTGAAAATGCAATTCAAGAAGAGATAATGCAATGGCAACTTAGCAGCAATATAGAATTTCATTGACAGTTTACTTACCGAATGGAATTCCTCCCTCGTCATCTTCTGTGCCGTCTTGACATTCTCCTCCTTCTTGGCCCTCTTGCCCGTCTTCTCATACGTGAAAGTATTGGCGGACGTATGCTTTTGGTTGTAGAATTGTTGGCGTGTCAACCTCACACAATGAGCACGCAATACACGAGCCGCCGTGTCTCTATGCTCGTCCGCCACCCGAAAATGCTTCTAGAAGCATGCATAAAAAAATTGTGAGAGTCATGAGTTAGCACGGTGGAGTCATAAACTATGAACGGAACTCGAAAAATATGTCTTACCCAAAACCCGGTGATCACGGCCTCAGCAGCTATCTCGAAGCCCGGGACAGGGGCAACCTCATAGTGCACCCATTTATAGGCCAACTTCGTCTCACCGTCGGGACCGGCGTCGTACAAGCCCGGCCAATAATTCCTAATAAGAGCTCCAAGCAAGCTCCCAGGAGTGCGAGGAATCTTAGGTGCTGGCCATGTCCATTTGCTGCACAATAATCAAATATTAGTACATATGCCAAATTGTTATGAACACAATGAAATTACATGTTCAAAATTACAAAATTAGTACACTTACTCAGCGCCCATTGGAACAATGAGGGCTTTCGCCTCCTCGCTCGTAGGCTCCAGGGCCTCCTCGGGGACTCCCGCTTCGCCACGCATCCGCGGCTGCTTCGGCGCCAACTCCCCCTCGTCCTCCACCTCGTCCTCCACCTCCACCTCGTGTCTAGACTCGGTCTCCGCCTCGTCCTCCACCTCGTGTCTAGACTGGGAAGCCACGTCGCCAGAAGCGGAGGGAAACTCCACCTCGTCCTCCACCTCGTCCTACTCGCGCACCCTCATCCACGACGTAACGCGAGGTGGAAGGTCGTCCACTCCGTGTAACTCCAGGCTTCCGTACCGTCATCTTTTTAATCCTACTAAGCAGGGACGAGGAGTTTTCCTTGCCTTGGCTCATATTGTTCAATCACCTGCATTGAGAAAGAGAAAACAAGTAAGCATAAAGACATAATAAAATATAGACAGTAAGCATAAAGACGTAATGCAATGACGAGTTTACGACTTTACGGCTAAATCTACTAATTCTAACCCTACCACTACCACTAACATCTACTAACAGTACCCCTAACACTAAAAGTACCACTAACATCTACTAACAGTACCACTAACACTAAATCTACTAAAATCTACTAACAGTACCACTAATTAACCCTAACTATGTAAATAATTTTTGAGATTTCAGAAATTTTGAGATTAACCATGGCTAACTCGTCCGACATTTTGCAACTATGTAAATAAATTTTGAGATTTCAGTAATTTTAGCATCATCAAATCTGACTTTTTTACAAGCATGTTAACCTAAACAACACTTCAAAAGTTCACCACATCACACTGAAATTAATTTACAGCAGGGGAGGGGGTGGCAAATTTCAGTAGCAAACAACCACTTATATAACTACACATTTCAGTAGGGGACAGTTATAGCAGCAGCAACCAGGTAGTGTTACTTAGCAGATTTTCATAAGCAAATAATCAAACATTAATCTAACAAGAACAGAAGAAGAAATTTTATACTCACGTGCTCGCTGCTCTAGCCAGGGAGGGGGTGGCGAAGGAGACGGTGGTGACCTGGGCGGGTGGCGGTCGGAGAGGACGACGAGGGGCGGCCGGAGACGGGGCAATGGCGGCCGGAGAAGGGCAATGGCGGCC
Source organism: Poa pratensis (assembly GCA_947311845.1). Lineage (NCBI taxonomy): Eukaryota > Viridiplantae > Streptophyta > Magnoliopsida > Poales > Poaceae > Poa > Poa pratensis. Next base: position 5,779,767 of record CAMZMU010000113.1, on the reverse strand, counting down.
TAAGACAGGGCAGTGGCAGCCTGAGACGGGGCAGCGGCGGCGTGCGAGTGAGACTCGCGCGGGGTCGAGGCGGCCGGGGACGGGGCGTGGTGGTGGAGGGGGCGGCGGAGAGGGACAATGGTGGTGGAGGGGAGTGCGGCGGAGAGGGGCGTGGTGGTGGAGGGGACAGTGGAGAGGGGCTGGGCGGTAGAGAGGGGCGTGGTGGTGGAGGGGGCGGCGGAGAGGGGGCGTGGTGGTGGAGGAGAGTGCGGCGGAGAGGGGCGGCGCCGACGTAGAGGGTGCGGCGGCGGCCGGTGAGGACGGACGGAGAGGGGGACGGCCGGAGAGGGGCGGGCGACGGCCGGCGAGGACGGCGATGTGGATTTGGGGGCGAGGACGGTGATGTGTGAGTGCGTGCGTGTGTGTGGTGGAGATGGGCCTGTGTTGGGGATAAGGGAGAGACCTATGCCGACGGTAAAACCGTCGGCACAGGCGTATTACTTTTTTTGTTTTATTAATCATTTTATTAATATTTTAGAACATTATAATTTATTTAATTATAAATTTATAGACTTTTATTATGGCACAACCAAGGATTTGGTGGGGTTCCGACGCTCCGGGGGCCCGCTTCGGCGAAACACTAGATCCGCTGGAAAAACCCTAACTTTTCCGTGTACCCCCATAGACGTGCGTCGAAAGGGGGTAGCCCAGTGGACTTTTTTGCTTGGTTGTGTTAGGTTAGGCCATAGGAACATGAGAAACCAAAGTCTACCCCAAATCGACACAAGATTCCATCCGGTTCGCCCGAAAGGGGAGTTTGCACCTCTAAGTGCAGAAACTCAGTAGACAGAAAGTGAAGCCGGTGAAGCCGGTCGCACCTAGGAGTAGGATAATGCACATCTACAACACCCAACACACTTGTATACATATGGTACGGTACAACCTAGGTTTTGGTGGGGTTCCGACGCTCCGGGGCCCCGCTTCGGCGAAACCCTAGATCCGCTGGAAAAGCCCTAACGTTTCCGTGTACCCCCATAGACGTGCGCCGAAAGAGGGTAGCCCAGTGGACTTTTTTGCTTGGTTGTGTTAGGTTAGGCCATAGGAACATGATAAACCAAAGTCTACCCCAAATCGACACAAGATTCCATCCGGTTCGCCCGAAAGGGGAGTTTTCACCTCTAAGTGCAGAAACTCAGTAGAGAGAAAGTGAAGCCGGTCACACCTAGGAGTAGGATAATGCACATCTACAACACCCAACACACTTTTATACATATGGTATGGTACAACCTAGGTTTTGGTGGGGTTCCGACGCTCCGGGGCCCCGCTTCGGCGAAACCCTAGATCCGCCGGAAAAACCCTAACGTTTCCGTGTACCCCCATAGACGTGCGTCGAAAGGGGGTAGCCCAGTGGAATTTTTTGCTTGGTTGTGTTAGGTTAGGCCATAGGAACATGAGAAACCAAAGTCTACCCCAAATCGACACAAGATTCCATCCGGTTCGCCTGAAAGGGGAGTTTTCACCTCTAAGTGCAGAAACTCAGTAGAGAGAAAGTGAAGCCGGTGAAGCCGGTCACACCTAGGAGTAGGATAATGCACATCTACAACACCCAAAACACTTGTATACATATGGTATGGCACAACCTAGGTTTTGGTGGGGTTCCGATGCTCCGGGGCCCCGCTTCGGCGAAACTCTAGATCCGCTGGAAAAACCCTAACGTTTCCGTGTACCCCCATAGACGTGCGTCGAAAGGGGGTAGCCCAGTGGACTATTTTATGGTTGTGTTAGGTTAGGCCATAGGAACATGAGAAACCAAAGTCTACCCCAAATCGACACAAGATTCCATCCGGTTCGCCCGAAAGGGGAGTTTTCACCTTTAAGTGCAGAAACTCAGTAGAGAGAAAGTGAAGCCGGTGAAGCCAGTCACACCTAGGAGTAGGATAATGCACATCTACAACACCCAACACACTTGTATACATATGGTACGGCACAACCTAGGTTTTGGTGGGGTTCCGACGCTCCGGGGCCCCGCTTCGGCGAAACCCTAGATCCGCTGGAAAAACCCTAACGTTTCCGTGTACCCCCATAGACGTGCGTCGAAAGGGGGTAGCCCAGTGGACTATTTTATGGTTGTATTAGGTTAGGCCATAGGAACATGAGAAACCAAAGTCTACCCCAAATGAACACAAGATTCCAGTGCATGTAGTATGCCCAATCAGGAAGAAGCACACGGATCGTGTGTTTCCTTCGAGCGCTTGTGAGCCATTGGATCACCGGTGTGTTTATTTCGAGCGCTTGTGAGCTATTGGATCAGCGGTGTGTGTTTCTTTTCAGGGCTTGTGAGCTGTAGTATGCCCAATCAGGAAGAAGCACACGGATCGTGTGTTTCCTTCCGGCGCTTGTGAGCCGTTGGATCAGCGGTGTGTTTCTTTCGAGCGCTTGTGAGCCGTTGGATCAAGCAGTTGCAGGACACACGATCCGCGTACTTGTTCCTGATTGGCTAGCTGGAGGGAGTCACTCGGAGAGGCGGGTCTATAAGAGAGGCATGAGTACACTTCACATCCATCATTGGCAGTACACGGGTCGTAGAGAGCAAGATTTCTGAGAGGCAGGAGTTCCTAGAGCGGAGGATGAAGGTGAACCCTCCCCTCGGTCGGATCCAAGCAGCGGCAAGGATCTCTGATGATTAGCAACATTCCCAGCACTTGTTCCGACGGTTGCTGATCATCAGAGACGTCTTGCCGCTGTTTGGATCGAAGGCCGATTTGCCGAGTGAAGAGAGCAACAAAATCCTTTAGTTCGTCGACCGAATACAAAGCATTCGGATTCCCGTCATACAGCCCAACGGTGCATTTGATATGCAGGCACTCACGAGCCACCGTTGGGCTGTATGACGGGCTAACCGTGTGTTTTGTTCTATCTAAAAATCCTTCAGTTCATCCCGACGGTCCTGTCTTCTTGGCCTATAAAACCCCTTCTCACTGAGGTTGGTAAGCATTCAAGTCCACTCACTCGAACATGTCGAGCTTTCCTTCCGATCGTAGTTTCTAGCTAGGAATGTCGGCACTCCTTTTGAAGTTTACGGCCGAGTTCAAGGCAGACAATAAGGAAGTGTCATTCGAGGATATTGTTACTTATCCACCTCATCTTCGTGAGCTATCAGAGAAGCTATGTAGGCATGGGTGGCCATCGAGGACTTGGAGGGAAATACGGGAAGAACTTCTCAGGATGCATGCTAGGTGGACGAAGAAGAAGGCAACATATCTTCGTGCCGAGTGAAGAAAGTAAGAAAGCTGTAGCAGCGGCGGCGACGTCGTCGAATGGCAAGGGTGCTGCGTCGTCGTCGAAGGACAAGGGTGCTGCGTCGTCGAAGGGTAAGAGTGTAGCCCAGTGGATTTTTTTGTTTGGTTCGTTAGGTTAGGCCATAGGAACATGAGAAACCAAAGTCTACCCCAACACAAACCAAGATTCGCATATAATACTTCCGAGAGACAAGATTCGTGACGTTATTTTATGTGGGTGGAGACCGCTATTCGGCGTAGCTATATAGATATAGAAATGAATAGAAACATGTTAAACTCAATTGAGAGTAATACATAGATACATAAAAATGAAGATTAGGGTAAAAAAACATGATGACTATTTTCGGCGAAACTACATACATATAACTATTCGGTGTATCTATATACATAAAAATGAATATTTTTTAAAACATATTAAACTTAATTTACAGAACATTAAAAATGAAGAAAATAGGAAAATAAAACTTAAAGGAAAAAAAAAATAGGAAACCTGTGCCGACGGTAAAACCGTCGGCACAGGTTGGTACGGATACAGTGTGTAAAAGGTGAAAAAAAATGGAACCTTTGCCGACGGTAAAACCGTCGGCACAGGTTTGCACATGTGCGCGAGGTAAAAGAAAAAAAAGGGACCTGTGCCGACGGTAAAACCGTCGGCACAGGTTGATGCCGATTCTATGCCGACGGGGATATCTATGCCGACGGCCAGCTTCGTGGGGTGACCTCGTAGGAACCTGTGCCGACGGCCTCGATAAAAAACCGTCGGCACAGGTGAGCTCTCCTGTAGTGTGTAATGCATTCTTTGAGCGCAAGTAAACACTCTTCAAGATCCCGCGCGCTCACGCTTCCTTTTACCTCACTGCTTCTTCCACTTCCGGCTCGAACACTCCACAAGCATGCCTACTACCGACTGCAAGCACCACAACGCAGAGTCACGCCGCCGGCTCCGCGTCTGCGCCGTCGTCTCCCTCGCCGCACTCCTCCTACTGGCCACTGCCGTCGCCGCAATGGCCATCACGGCGCTCCGCCCGCACCCGCCGACACCACCATCTCCGCGATCCGCTTCACCTCCGTGTCCCTCTCCCCCGGATCACTCTCCCTCAACGTGACACTCGACGCCGTCCTCTCCATCCGCAACCCAAGCCCCGTCGCGTCCTTTGCGCACGCCGCTGGCCGCGCCGAGGTCTACTACCGCGGCGCGCTCGCCGACGTGCCACCTGGACGCGTGGGCGCGGGAGGCGCCGAGGCGGTGACAGTCAGGATCACCGTGCTCGCCGACCGGCTCGCCTCGTACGCGCCGCAGCTGTACGGTGACGTGGTCGGCGGCGCCGGGGACGTGCCGCTCACCGTGCGGACGACCGTGCCAGGAACAGTCACGGTTCTCGGCCTGCTCAGGCACCACGCCGATGTGATTACAGTGTGCGAAGTGACGGTTAGCATGCGCCGTCCTGGCGCGCAGAGCTCGTGGTGCCGGTACCGGACCAAGTTCTAGTTAGCTTGCCACACGGTTTCTTCACTGTACATTGGGTGTTGTCGATGCCTGCAGACGGCAACAGTGTCGCATATACACAGGGATGTGATCAGTTACTTGGTTGGAAGATCGGTGCGTTTGTTGGATTAACTGGGTCATCACTTACTAGCATCAATCAATCCCAATATCTTTCAAGGTTCTTGCCAAGCTTTTTTTGTTTGTTTTATTTTTGTGATTCTGAGGACAACAAATATTTGTCTTTTGTTGTCTAAATTCTGCAGTTCTTGGGTCTCTATCTCAAAAAACTCTCGTATGAACTGCGAATTAAGATATTTAATTACCCTGACATAGTTGATGTTCCCAATTCCCATTCCGTTGTTTGATTCAACACCTAAAGCATGAGCAACAAATAACTATAGAATGAACGGATCACGGAATACACATGAAGTAATCTGATAGCTACATGGGGTCCCCAAAAATCTTTATCAAAAATGAGGTTCCCAAACGAATTGCAATTAGAATGACCTAAATGTTTCAGTATCAGAAAGTATTAAATCATACATAGAGAAAATAGTTATAGAAATTAGTCTGACACATGTATCGTGTGACCAAAGAAAAACTAAAAATATGAAATTGAAACCGACAAGTGGAGGCAACTACTTCGAGTGAGCATCTATAGTGTTCTGTTCTACGGCTCCAAAAAGTCAACTCACCGACACATAGGAATAACTATATTATAGATTCTATAATCCCATCCAAAGATTGCTAGGTGATGGCAGATACGAAACAAATGTCTATTTTCGTGATGTGCTAAGTTGCAGATGAAAATTGTAGAGGGTTTAACACTTATAAGTATCAGTTTCAGTGGTTCTTCTTGTCCGATAGCATAGGAATCTTCGAGAGAACCTTCTCATCGAGCACTGCATATTGCTTCTTGATCTCTATCAGGGCCTTCTCCCCCACAACATCAACTTCATCTTCATATTTCTCATAGAGCATGGGGAGTGTGTATGCCATTAGGAAAACTGTGGACACAAATTAAATTCAGTAACGAGCATATATACGATGATGAGATGATCTAATACAAAGAACTGAGAATGTATGCGTTTAATTTTTCTTTTAGACTTCTCTGAACTTATCTTGTTAGGTGTAATTTAAGAAAACAGTCTGGTAGCACACATTTAAAGATCACAAAGAAGATATTCCTGGATCAAGTTCTTGATCCATAATGCTAAAAGTGAAAGCAGCCATACTGTTGTATATACAGAAACCCTCTTTGAATGATATTGCAGTTTTTGCAGAATTGTTCAGGTTAATTAGAGTAACATACATCACATATTTTCAGAAGACAGTACTATAAATTAATATGTAGTGAAAGCAACTGAGAAAGTAGCTAAGAGGCTTACTAGTGTATGACAGAGTCAGGAAGCTGAAGCAGCCACCAATTATAGAAATGAACCAGAGGACCCCAATTGACTGCAAGAAGAAAATTGAGCCAGTATGAGAAAGTACATCAAAATAGTTGAACCAAACGAAAAATACATATGGAAGGACTTGGTACCTTAAGATATGTTTTCAGGTCTTTCCCGGAAGCAACATTTTGCAAGGTCAGGAAAGCTTCATTGATTTCTTTCCTCAGAACATGAGCTATCCTCAGGCATTGGATTTCAGATAAAATCACCTCCGGGAACTTGGGAGGAGACCTAATCATAAGATGTTACATATCACCTTCAAATAAATCATTTAAACCATATAATATAGCGATTTAAGAGTTAAATCTATAATCATTATGCCTCCATTGCATATTTAATTCTCTAATGAACCATAACAACAATTATATTTGAAAAACTCTCTTTTCAAATTTGGGCACTTGCCCAGCGTATTTAAAATATTAATTTCCGATTTAATTGCTTTCTCCGGGCTTTCTTAATTTAAAGCCAGGCATCTAATGCCTTTTATCTTTAAAAAAAATCAAAGCTCTTACGACGTTGAACTTATCTGCATTTGGATTAATAAAGAGGCTTGACCATACAAATTGAACTAAGCATGTATTTACAACTAAGCTTCACTTGGCAAAGAAAATTATGGACTGTAAAACAAATACATCTTCGCATAAATGGCATGTATGAAGCAACTAGATTTAGTGAAGCTCAAGTAGAGCAATTCAAATGTCTATGAAAGAACGGAGGTAAGAGAAGTACAAAAATAGTCACATATGCGAGTTTGACGGCAATCTCCAAATTTGGGCGATTGTCGCTGGTCCACAATAGTTGGGTATAGACGATTGAAATGTGAAACATATTATTTTCTACGGGTCTTTGCAGTTACTTTGGCGCGACGTCACACTTTTTTATTGTAAAAGTATATTCTAATTAATGACCATAACTATTGTGATCACACCATGCATATTCATAATATTACAAGTCTTCTGTTATCCTAACAAAAAATGAAGAGTTTTGTTTGCTGGTAAGAGAGGATATATTAAGCAGCAGGGGCCTGTATAACACAATCAGGTCCAGAACTCGGCCAAAACAAAGTTTGAACTCTGCTCTCGCAAAATTTGCAAGGCAGTGGCTAACCCTATTTTGTGTATGATCCACTTAAATTGTGGATTTGCAAGACTGTAGGAACATTTGTGAAATACCATGCCGTACTAGCCTTGTGGTGTAAAACCCGATTGATGGTAAGCACATAGTGGGAAAGTAGAGGAGGAAAAGAAAATAAGTAAAGGGCAAGACCTATTGATGAAAGACGCAGCGTTAGACCAGACAAAGCAGACGGTGAGGAAGACGATGAGCGAGTGGCAGAGAAAGGTGAGGAGGTGGTAACCAATGCCCTCGAACAGCAACCAGATCACGGTCACCCCTGCCAGAATGCTTCCGGACGTCTGCTTGTCCCTCCACAGAACAAGATCCGCAGCTGAAAAAACAAAATACCCTTATGATTAGATGTACTACATTTCGATGTTGATCAGTTTTCCTAGAAATTGTATACCTTTGCCTCCGCCTAGGACATGGTGAAGTGGATGCTGCCTGCCAAACAGCTTCTTCTTCTTGGATTTATGAGGCTTCTTCTTGTCGTCGTCAGAGTCCGAGGAGGAGGATGACGATGAGCCCTTTTTGTACTCATGGATCTTGTCGTTGATCTTCTCCAGGAGCGAGCCGTGCTCCTCGCTTTCGGACATCATCCCCTCCTGGCCTAAACTTGTCACGAAAACATAAACATCAACTAATTGCAATGGTTCATGAATCTCATCAGGATCACAAATAAAATACATGATACGAATACCAAGGCATCATCATCCATCTACATTTGAATCAACCATTTAAGAAATCGTTCTGACCAAATAAATATTATGGCAAGGAAAACAGAATCGAACTGGACACAGATCATGCAAGAACCTGATCGATGGACCTCCCAAACCCAAGATCGTAAGATACATTGAGAAAGGAAATCAGATCGAGGTATCGGTACTTACAGTGGGACGAGATCGACGGTTTATTTACTCTCACTTTGTTCTTCTTCCCCTGCACTTGATTATTCTTGGTTTTACCTCTTAGTAACTCTGCTTTCCCCCTTGTCCGTTTTACTTGGGAGGAAACCGAAATGGGAGGGAGGGGCGACGCTGCAGATATAAATGGCCTGGAGCCAAAGACGGGACTCTACTTAACGCCTCGTCCAGTTGGGCAGTGGACGGTATTGATCGCTCCATGCATATCGTGGACGGTGGAATCAGGATTAGCCGTCGACGGGGCCCCGCGGGAGTCGGGGAAACGGGCCGTGTGGTAGTGAATGACTGAATGCATGGGTCGGAAATCCGGATGTAGCGTGTGGTCGTCCAGGAAAACAGGAGAAGCAGTGTAATCTCTTATCTATATAAGCACTTATCATCCACTATGTGTCTCAAAAGCAGCTCAAAGAGGTTTTTGAACCGATTCCACACATAGTAGAGCACTAGAGCATTGCGTTTAACCTTGTCAGAAAAAATAAGTGAAACACCTTGGTTTGGTTCAAAAGAGGTTGGCCCACATGGTATGTATGTGGAGGAGACTAGGCGTCCCCCGGGGGATCTGGGGAAAAGATCACCCGGGTCCCCCTGCCAACACGTGTCCTCCTCTCTTATCCCAAATCCCACCAAATCCCGCTTTTGCTACGGTGTAGCAAATAATCGTCCGCTTTTGCTCCTATGCAGCAAAAAACGGTTCGCTTAGAAATACAGAAAAATAAAAGACTGACTTCGCCGGAGACCTCACCGGAGACCTCGCCGGAGATTTTGTAGCAACAAAAAGTTGCTATTGTAGCAAAATCGTCCCACTTTTGCTGCATTGTAGCAAAAAACAGTTCGTACACAGAACATGAAAGGAAAATTCTGGCCTCGCCGGAGACCTCACCGGATACCTCGCCGGACACGTGGTAGCAAAAAGTTTATGCTATTGTAGCAAAAAAAAAGTTCGATTGTAGCAAAATCAACTTCGCCGGAGACATCGCCGGAGACATCGCCGGTGACTCTCGCCGGAGACATCGCCGGAGACCTCGCCGGAGATATAGTAGCAATTTTTTTGATCTATTGTAGCAAAACCAGATAACAATAGTAGCAAATTTTTTGATCTATTGTAGCAAAATCAACTTCGCCGGAGACATCGCCGGAGACTCCCGCCGGAGACATCGCCGGAGACCTCGCCGGAGATATATATAGTATCAAATTTTTTGATCTATTGTAGCAAAACCAGATAACAATAATAGCAAAAATAAAAGTTATATTGCTTCATGTGGCAAAAAATGAGACTTTTTTTTTGCTACCGTAGCAAAAATGGGCTCTGGGGGACTATTTTTTGGACCGAAAAGTTTTTGCTACATGTAGCAAAAATCGGGATATTTTTTTGCTACCGTAGTAAAAGCGGGATTGTGGACAGAAAAGAAGGGACACGTGGTTGGTATGGGACCCGGAGGATGGGAAGCTCGGATCCCCGGGTGACTACTATACTTTTCCTATGTATAAAGGAGTGGAAAGAAAACATGTCAGAAAGTTGCACGCATGTCCTAACAAAGCGGTTCAATACATTGCAGCTACACATCACAGATATAAAAGTACCTTTTTTGAACCACATATATAGGGGAACTGAAGAATGAAACTAGAATACTGGTATCACTACGGGAAACAGCCAAGAAGCCGACGGCCCCCTGCCGTCGAGGAAAGGCTGAAGACCGTCGGCGTAGAGGTAGGCCGACGATGGCCGTCGGCGTATCCCCGTCGGCGTATACCCCTGTCGGCGTAGCCTAGCTGCCGTCAGCGTAGAAAAGCCGTCGGCGTAGACTGGGCTACGCCAACGGCAAAGTCGTCGGCCTATGAATTGGCAGAATTTTATTTAAAAAAAATCAAAAAAAATTCCAATTTTTTTTGAATTGTTTAACCACTTAATCGCACTAGAGACACATTTATCTCTAAGCATTCTTAATTCCAATCTTAATTACTCGCTTCTACTAACACTTCCCCACAGGTCACCCATCCTCAGACTACTCCAGGCCTAGCACGCTTAACTTCTTTGTTCCTTCCCTATGAGCTACCTAGAAACAACAGATGCTTTACTGACAAAAGTATCCTATCAATCCTATTAACCCATGGACTATGACGTCACACACCTTTATTTTATGAATCCAAATAATTATTTAAATAAAAAGAAATGAATCATTAATAATAATCCTGAATTAAAATATTCTTGAATTCAAATAATAATTAACTTATTTGCCTTTTCCATTTAATATTGAATAATTCATATCAACAAATCCGTAAATCGAAATTTGATAAATAATATGACATCCATATCATCCATAACCCAACTCTTGACAAGTTTCCCTCCGGCATGTCCAATCGGGGACTATCACGCTATAAGTGCATGTAAACTCCCTAGAGAGAAGTGGATGCCGGTGAAGCAGGTCACACCCCGGAGTGCAATCTTTGTCATCCAAAACCCATAACACACTTTTACACACATGGTATGGCACCCACTAGCTTGTGGTGGGAACCCTACGCTCCGGAGCCCCACTCCGGTGAAACCCTAGCCCCGTTGGAGAAAAACCAGACTTATACGAATACAGCCGGTATCGGCGTCCAAATGGGGTAGCAAAGTGTACCTAGTTGCTTGGTTGTGTTAGGGTGGACCCTAGGAAGTCCCAAAACAATGGTATGACCCAACTCTTGACAAGATTCCCTCATGTTTGTCCGATCTGGGACTTTCAGGCTATAAGTCATGAAACTCCCTAGAGAGAAGTGGATGCCGGTGAAGCAGGTCACAACCCGGAGTGCAATCTTTGCCATCCAAAAACCCATAGCACACTTGTACACACATGGTATGGCACCCCCTAGCTTGTGGTGGGATCCCGACGCTCCAGAGCCCCTCTCCAGTGAAAACCTAGCCCCACTGGAGAAAAACTTGACTTATACGACTAAAGCCGGTACCGACGTCAAAATGGGGTAGCAAAGTGTAACTAGTTGTTTGATTGTGTTAGGCTAGGCCCTAGGAAGTCACAAGACAAAGGTATAACCCAACTCTTGACAAGATTTCCTCATGTTTGTCCGATCTGGGACTTTCAGGCTATAAGTCATGAAACTCCCAAGAGAGAAGTGGATGCCGGTGAAGCAGGTCACACCCCGGAGTGCAATCTTTGCCACCCAAAACCCATAACACACTTGTACACACATGGTATGACACCCCCTAGCTTGTGGTGGGATCCTGACGCTCCGGAACCCCTCTCCGGCGAAAACCTAGCCCCGCTGGAGAAAAACCAGGCTTATACCCACATGGTATGGATCCTGACATACATGGTATGCCATCTACAACTCAAAACACACTTGTACCCACTTGGTATGGCACCACCTAACTTTTGGTTGAATTCCGACGCTCCGGAGCTCCTCTTCGGCGAAACCCTAGTTTGAACATAGAATTTTTTGTCCTTGCTCATGGATTTTTTTTGAAGAATATAGTTTGAACAATGTGTATGATTATGTAGAACTACTTCTCCTCTTTGAAACGAGCTAAAGAACATCGAAATCCGAGTTCCAATGCAAAAGTTATGCTCAAAACGGTGAGTAAGTAAAAAAACAGAGCTAGGCCGACAGCATGCCGTCGACGTAGCTAAAAAAAGCAAAAAAAGCTAGGCCGACGGCATGTCGTCGACGTAGCTCAAAAAAAAGGCCGACGGCATGCCGTCGGCGTAGCTAAAAAAAAGGAATGATCTAGGCTGGCCTGGTCGGGGTCTACGCCGACGGGCCCGACATTTGGCCGTGGGCGTAGGTCCTGGCCGTCGGCGTCTTGAGTCTTTCCCGTAGTGTATGACGAGCTGGTTGTCAATGGATTGCTACAGAAGACATGTTCTTATCTATAACATCACTTCGGTAAACACAAATGACTATCTCATGACTTCATTCCCGTTTTTTTGTCTTGCATCATTCATCAATCTTCAATCATGGGCACACACCTTAGTAGCGCGAGCACGAATCGCTTCCCATGTATATGTATAAAAGCTTGCATCCACGTCCAGCTTCAGAATTCCCTCCACCAGGGCATACGACACATCGCACACACCTTAGTACCATGAGCAGGAATCGCTCGACTCGGAGTAGAGAGATCCATATCAATGTCAGTTGTCCAGTTCACCAAGATTCAGACATTGATCCAGTCCGCTCATCATGATTCTGACATTCCGTTCTGGCCATACCACGCATCCACCACATAAAATGACAGCCCCGTCACCGGGATCTCTTTCTCCTTCATGATAACCACGACGTACAGCTTCCATAAGTTTTCCACCTCCAAACCAATATTTTCTATTTTTCCCCATATATCAAAAGGATAACAATTTATCATCAACATGCCTTCTCCATGTTCATCCCACTGTTCGTCATCGTTAAGATATCAAGCTTTAGCAAACTCCTGTTCATAGTTGTCTACCGGCTGCTCTCCTTGGATTTGCCACCGTAGGTCCTCAATTTCCTTGACAAATTGAGGCATGACTTCTTATAGAGAGTTGTCGAGGAGGCGAAGGGTAGGCAAAGGGTGGGCATTTTCTCGTGCCCTAGCACAATATTTATCAACCTAAGTATCTTGGTGGGTTTAGCCTCCCCAATCTCTGCTTCCTCAACATTAATTCACGTGTGAGGTAAAAACATTTGGCTCCAGGTGAGGTGGAAAGACGTGCTCTCAATTGTCCACGTGCTTCTTTCCTAATACCTAGGCTCTTTTAGGCTTCAACCTCCTTTCATCCTCGGCAATGGATCCAACTTGTAAGATACTTTTTTGGTGAAGAGCTCTTGACGAGGGTGCCAGAAACAGGTAGTCCCACCTGACTGATTCCAAGAAGGACCAAGCCCATGAAACCCAGAAGGCCCATAAAGATTACTGAAAGGTCGACTGGACCAGGCAGGGTCCTTGGCTCGACTCGGCATGTCGACTCCAGAGAAGACAGGCATGAAGACATAATTATAAGGACAAGCGATGGAGTAGCCGTCCAGACAAGCGTTACACCATTTGTGGGAGGCGTTACGAGTCGGTGCCACAATAGGATTAACTCCCCATCATGTCGAGATTAGTGGGCGTTAACTCCAGTTTGTTTGTAACCTGGCCCTATTAGTATATAAAGCACGGCCCAGAGTAAGTTTCATTGCATGGTCTGACTTGCTCAAGCAGTACATTTGACACTATACACCAAAGCAGGAGTAGGTCTTTACCTCTTTCAGAGGGGCCAAACCTGGGTAAATTCTCTCGTATCAATCATGTTCCTCGACAGATCCAATGTTTCCATCTCCCCCCAATCTATACGATCGTCCTCACGATTTCTCTCCCTTTGATGTCAAACCCGAGCTATATCGATACCCCTAGTAACAACCCTCGACAACCCTGAAACAATTTCAGCTTAGTCTCTAAACTTCTTCAACTTGGAAGATCTAAAACCATCTGCATTAACAACTTGACGAACCGATGATAGGGGCCATTATCATGGCAAGTGAGAGGCGATGGGTTTTGGTTGCCCTTTTTATTAAGGTGAAATATGATAACATGACTTTCTAAACTTGTATTTACAAATAGAGTGCTTTCTGTCTTGCACGTGATCCCTGCAACGTCAAATTTATAGCTGTTTTCAAAGTAAAGCTTATCGAACCACTAGAAGCTAAGAAAATTTTCATTTAGCCTCTTGTAGAGGTTTACCGCCGAAGTGTGCTTGCACATATATTAAATTCCAATCATCAGAGTTATGATTTTTAAAGTTTGTGAATGCGTTTCACAGCAAGATTAAAGTGTTTATCTGTAACAAAGACCAATGGAAAATGGTGGAAATTGCAATAGGACTAAAGTCTTCTCAGGGATCTCGATTCACGACTAGTAATTTATGTAATTGTGAAGAATAAATATTCTATCATTGTAGGATGTTCTACGTGAGGGTGGAGTCAATATAAGACAAACAATAGATTTAGATGCGTATCACACACAACCACCACTACCACCCCCAAAAATCGAAGAGTCGATAATGAATAAGGATCTCCCCGTGGGTGTTAAGTACAAGGTTCTCCATTACTCCCTTACCAGGTGGTGATGACCCACAAGTATAGGGGGTGTATCGTAGTACTTTCGATAAATAAGAGTGTCGAACCCAACGAGGAGCAGAAAGTGTTGGCAAGTAGTTTCGCGCAAGGTTTCACTGCAAATGCTAACAGACAAGTTTTTATAGGTTTTTGTAATAGCAACTAAACAAAGTGCGAGTAAATAAAAGAGAGCAATAATAATTGCAGCAAGTTGCCCAATCCTTTTTAGCACAAAGGACAAGCCGGTGGTGTCACTTATGATGGCTAAAACATTCCTGAGGACACACGGGAATTTTGTCTAGTGACTATCGCTTCATACCGCTGATTAGTCTTCAATGTTTTGATAGGTGTTGTGTGGGTGAACCTATGCTAATGCACCGCCCTTACTTGGACCAGTACACACTTGTGATTAAACCTTCTTACAAGCATCTGCAAATGCAAGAAAGTATTTAAGAATTAACTAAGCACAACTTTAAACTCTGAGATCCTACGCTCCCTTATGCAATAGTTTACCGACGGGGGTTTAGGTTTCTGTCGCTCCGGCAACCCCACAATAAGTAAACTAAATACACAATGCATTCTCCTAGGCCCATAAAGGTGAAGTATCATGTAGTCGATGTTCACACGACACCACTAGAAGAATAACACCACAATTTAAATATCAAACCATTAAATACTACTCAACATAATTCCACTACTAATGCCAAGACTTCTCCCTTGTCCTCAAGAACTAAGCGAACTACTCACCAGACATCATTTGGAACATGATCAGAGGTGATAAAGTGATGAACAATATTCTGGACATAAAAGTAATTCACCGATAAAACTCAATAGCATCAACTATGACAAGTAATCAACACCGGAAAAGTAATCCCAATAAACTACACAAGGAGGAACCCTAGATGTCTCAGCATAACGGAGTGGAGCGGCGGTGATGACAGTGCTGGCGGTGGAGATGGTGTGGATGATGTTCCCCATGAAGCCCGTGGCGATGACGATGATGATGACGACTATTTCCCCCTCCAGGAAGGAATTCCCCCGGCAGATTTCTCCCTGCCGGAGAGCTTTTTCTCTTTGTGTGGTTTCCGCCCCCGAGGCGGCGGCAGAATATTTCTTCGAAGCGTCCCCCGTAATTTTTATGTCAGAGGGATGATATACGCGAGAGAGGAGGGCCGGAGCCGACCCAGGCCGCCAGGTGGGCCCTAGGCGTGGTCCAGGGGTGGGCCGCGGCTGGGTGCCATCTGGCACCCTGGTGGCTCCCTCTGCCCATCTTCTGGCTCCGTCCATCTTCTGGCAAAATAATAACCCTTGAATTTTCTCGGAATTTTTGGAGTTGCAGAAATTAGTATCTTGACGGTGCTTTTTCCAGCTGATTCCAGGCTCCGGCAGTTTATTCCTCAATAATCATCAATCATGTAAAATAAGATAAAATAACATAAGTATTGTATTATAATATGAAATATATCGATGAATAACAGTAAATTATGATACAATATAGTGATGCAAAATGGACGTATCAACTCCGCCAAGCTTAGTCCTCGCTTGTCCCCAAGCGAAAACTGAGCTCGGTAAACATGACCACAGGTTTATGGAGGGAAAGTGTCGATAATAAAGAATACGAACATGAAGCATTACTTAATTAACAAGCACTCATGCATTTTATACAGCAATTAATCTCATGAAACCTATCTTGAAACAAAAGGAAATGAACATACATATAAAAAAAGTGAATCAAGGAAAGCTTCTTGAGTTCTGGAAACTACGTTCTTGGTCGGAGAACGGTCAACATCTCATACTTTTTATAATATCAAAGGAATCTTAAAATGATAGTTATTACTTAGCAGATGTCACAAATTTTAATAAGTTAAAATATTTACCATGTGTTGCGAACCTCTAGAGTTGTGTTCCTGCAATTAGAATTAGACATGCTAACAAAAGGAAAAAAATACAACTTACAATGAAACATAATTAAGCATAATGCTACTATATAATTGATTGTATCTTACAACACTAAATGTTTACTTGTGGAGAATAAGGAGGATAGGTATACTGACTCAACATAAAAGTAAAAGATAGGCCCTTCGCAGAGGGAAGCAGGGATTAAATCATGTGCTAGAGCTTTTTGGGTTTTGTAAACAAGAATGAAAAATTGTTTTTAAGAGGTGGTTGTCTACGTCAACGAATGGTAGTAGAGGTCTTAATATCTTCCATACCAAATAAGTTTTAAGAGCGGTTCCGAGATATCATAATTTATATATATATATTTTTTAAACTCCTCCATGGAGGAGTGCCTTATTATTTTATTTTTATATATTGGACTAACCAGCAATGTGCAAATTTTTGACGAGTAGATGAAGCATGCAAATCATATAAACATTATTTGGTATGGAAGATAATAAACTGAACTACTATTTCCTCATGAGTAGAAAACAATGACACAAATATCGAGTATTTTGAACATTTTAAAGGTAGCACATGACTAATTTACTTGGAGTAGCAATGAAATACCACATATAGGAAGTTATGGTGGACACTCGGGAAGGTGTTGGCTCAGGGTTTTGGATGCACGAGAAGCATTCCCTCTCAGTACAAGGCTTTAGCCGAGCAAGGCTTTATATCAAGCACAAGAGGTGAGAGATACAAACGAATATATAGAGCAAATAGATAAATCATGCATCGTACATTGTTCCCCCAGTCAGTCATCCAATTCTAAATTGCAAGGATACAACGCTAGAGAGCTAACAAGCTTGTCAAAGTACACAATACACTATTTTGCAAGCTATCTTTCTTCTCTGATCTAAATGTCAGGGTGTTACTATTAAGACCAGTGCTAGGTTTGCCACAACCCAAAAGGGTTTACTTGGTACACTCAATGTAAGCCAACACTTCTCTCAAGATCAGCACATAAAAGAGATTGCAATGCTAAAATAAAAGGTACGGAAAAAAATAAGCAAACACTTCTCATTAATATTCCATCATAGAAAAACTCACAGCAATGGATACAAAGATAATTCACTAAAGGCACGATACTTCCACATTGCAAACTATTTCATACGATAACTTCTTTACTCATGATATGACACTCTACTAAAAATATAAAAGATAAAAGATAATGATGGTGATATCGGGGCACTCCCCCAAGCTTGGAACAAGCCAAGGGAGTCCCATTGCCCATGGCGAATTACTCCTTAGGTGGTGCTGGAATCACGGCAATAGGTGTGAGAAACCGTTGTAGCATCCGACGGAGCCTAGTGTTCTCCTCTTGAAGTACCTCCACTTCCGCCCTAAGAACGCGATATTGTTCACAAAATTGGTCTGCGACCCTATGCGCTTCAGCGATGGCAGGGATGGAGAGTGGATCAAAACTTGGTGGCTCCGCTCCTGCACATTATGAGAGAAAGCACGCTGATAATTAATATACCCCACAAAAGTGGAATTGCTTGGCCTTGATCTCCCGGTTGCTTGCTCTGTAGGTTGTCGTGGTGGGGCCCTCCTCATCTCTTCTGCAATACTTCGGTCCATATCACCACGCCTAGCACCAATCTCCTCCTCAGTAGCCCATCCAGCAAAGCTTCCTTCATCAATATCTCGCTGAAGCTGACGACGATGCCGAGCGGCGTAGTCTTCTCCCCATCTCCACGGGACGACATCTCGATCTAGGTTTCAGGAATCCTGGCAGAAACAGCTCGAAAACGAAAACGTCCACAACGCGAGATCCGGACCTCGAGAGATCCGGGTAAATATATAGCAAAAAGTTTCTGAATAAAAGGAAAGCGACAAGACAAGACGGAGTCGGAGACGAGCTCCGAGGGCACCAGGTGGTACCTGGCCGCGGCCCAGCCACCCCGGTCTTCGACTCCATCTCTTCTTTGGTTCTAATTTTCTTATATTTCCTAAAAACGACGAATATAATTTTTCTGGAATTTTTCGAGTATACTTACTAGAGTTGATACCTACTCCGATTCTGGTTCTGGATTCTTCCGGTATTCATTTTTGATGAATTCTTCCGGAGTCACCACTTGTATTATATCAACATCTTTTTCAAGAGGGTCTCCAAAAATGCAATGCTTGAGTCTTTGACCATTGACCACTTGTGGTTTATCTCCCGCCAATGAGTTAATTTTGATAGCACCGGAGCGATAAACCTCTTCGATAATGAAAGGTCCTTCCCATTTGGATAGGAGTTTTCTTGCAAAAAATCTGAGACGAGACCTATACAACAACACTTTACCTCCAACATTAAACTCCCTTTTCAAAATTCTTTTATCATGTCACTTCTTAACTTTTTCATTAAATAACCTGGCATTTTCATAAGCTTCACTTCTTCATTCATCTAGAGAACTCATTTCAAGCAGTCTTTTCTCACCAGCAAGTTTAAAATCATCATTAAGCTCTTTAGTTCCCCAATAAGCTTTATGTTCTAATTCAAGAGGAAAGTGCAAGCTTTTCCATAAACCATTTTATACAGAGACATGCCCATAAGATTTTTATAAGCAGTTCTATATGCCCACAAAGCATCATTAAGTTTCTTAGACAAATTCTTACAAGATTTATTAACGTTCTGTGCAAGATCAACTTAATCTCCCTATTAGTTAATTCTACTTGACCACTCGTTTGAGGATGATACGGTGAAGACACTCTATGATTAACATCATATTTAGCAAGAGTTTTTCTAAAAGCACCATGAATAAAATGAGAACCTCCATTAGTCATAAGGTATCTAGGTACACCAAACCTAGGAAAGATAATATCTTTAAGCATTTTTAAAGAAGTTTTATGATCAGCACTAGGAGTTGGTATAGCTTCTACCCATTTAGTAACATAATCAACAGCAACAAGTATATGAGTATTACCATGTGAACTAGCAAAATGACCCATAAAGTCAAATTCCCAACAATCAAAAGGTTCATTAACCAGAGAATAATTCATAGGGATTTCATTGCGTCTACTAATATTACCAACTCTCTGACATTCATTGCAAGATAAATTGATTTTTCTTACATCTTTAAAAAGAGTAGGGCAATAAAAACTTGATTGTAGCACCTTGTGTGCGGTCCTATCTCCAGCATGATGTCCGCCGTAAGGACTACTATGACATTTGTTCAATATTTCTCTTTTTCATGCTTGGGAACGCAACGTCTGATAATACCATCAACTCCTTCTTATATAGATGTGGGTCATCCCAAAAATAATGCCTCAAATCATAAAAGAATTTCTTCCTTTGCTGATAAGTAAAATTAGGAGGCAAAAACTTGGAGACAATAAAGTTAGCATAATCAGCATACCACGGGCTATCATGAGAGTTTACCTTTATGGCTGCCAATTGTTCATCTGGAAAAATATCATTAATAGGGATAGGATCATAAAGCACATTGTCCATTCTAGACAAATTATCAGCGACAGGGTTATCAACACCCTTTCTATCAACAATATGCAAATCGAACTCTTTTAACAAGAGAACCCATCTAATAAGCCTAGGCTTAGCATCTTTCTTTTCCATAAGATATTTAATAGCGGCTGGCGTGTAGATCACACGTTCGTTGGGAGACCCCAAGAGGAAGGTATGATGTAGTGCAGCATCAGTTTTCCCTTGAAATATGACCAAGTTTTATCGAACCAGGAGAACACGGAGGTTCCTAGAAGGTTGTTGATGGGCGCCGTTACTCGATCACCAACGTGGAACCTGCACACAACACAACCAAACTATTTTGCCCCAACGAAACAGAGAGATTGTCAATCTCTCTGGCTTGCTGAAAACAAAGGAATAAATGCACAATGTGGAAAACAGTAGTGATTGCAGAAAGTAACAAGGAACAGATGATTGCAGTAGGTGGTTTATCAGTATGAGGGAAAATGGACAAGGGTCCACAGTTCACTAGTGGTGTCTCTCCATAAAAGATAACTAACATGTTGGGTGAACAAATTACAGCTGGGCAATTGACAAATAGAGAGTGCATGACAATGCAATATATGACAAGATGTTCATTATGAGATTTAATTGGGCATTACAACAAAGTACATAGACTTGCTATCCAACTCATCTATGCCTAAATAATCCACCTTCAGGTCAGCATCCGCATCACTTCCAGTATTAAGTTGCAAACAACAGATTATTGCATGAAGTAAAGTGTGTAATGTAAACAATGCAAATGACACGTAGACAATGCATCATTGTTTTATCCCTAGTGGCAACAGCACATCCACAACCTTAGTCGTTTCTGTCAACTCGAGCCCAGATTTCTGGAGGCATGAACCCACTATCTAGCATAAATACTCCCTCTTGGAGTTACAAGCATCTACTTGGCCAAAGCATCTACTAGCAACGGAGAGCATGCAAGATCATAAACAACATAAACATATAGATTGATAAACAACTTGCTCATAGTATCAATATTCATCGGATCCCAGCAAACACAACATGTAGCATTACAATAAGATGATCTTGATCATGTTAGGCAGCTCACAAGATCTAAACATGGAGGTACAAGGTGGAGAGACAACCATCTAGCTACTGCTATGGACCCGTAGTCCAAGGATGAACTACTCACGCATCACTCCGGAGGCAGGCATGGCGATGTAGAGCCCTCCGGTGATGATCTCCCCTCCGGCAGGGTGCCGGGAAGAGCTTCAGAACCCTCCCGATCTAGGGTTGGCGACGACGGCGGCAGCGGAACTTTTCGTGGAATATGATCGGTGTTTTTAGGGTACGCGGAACATCGGGAATATATAGGCGAAAGGGCGGCGTCGGAAGCTTCGCGAGGCGGCCTCACCAGGGGCCCGCGCCCTAGGGTGGCGAGGCGGCCTCGTGGCTCGTCTCCGTCTCCCCTTCTGGCTTCTGATCGTGTCGGTGAAAATATGAGCGTCCCTTTTTGTTTCGTCCAATTCCGAGAATATTTTGCGACTAGCTTTTCTGAAAGAGAAAAAAGCAGAAAACAGGAACTGGCACTTCGGCATCTTGTTAATAGGTTAGTCCCAGAAAATGCATAAAAATGCTATGAAGTGTAAACAAAACATGTAGCAATTGATATAATAACAGCATGGAACATCAAAAATTATAGATACGTTTGAGACGTATCAAGCATCCCCAAGCTTAGTTCCTGCTCGTCCTCGAGTAGGTAAACGATAAAAACAACATAATTTTTGAAGTGACATGCTACCAACATAATCTTGATCAAATAGTAATGTAATGCACATGAACTGAATGAAGTGATCCAAGTCAATGGTCTATAGTTTGCTAACAAGTAAACAAAGAGTAAACAAAATGAATCATACAAGTGCAAACTTTCATGAATAATACTTGGAGACAATGGAGCTATAAGAGTTTGTATAAGAGTTAGCTCACAAAGCAATAAATTCTAAATGAAAGTGTTTGACTTAACACAAAGGAAGATTTAGTTTCAGCACTGGCTTCAACTTCAACATATTTATCTCATGGATATTGTCAAGGCAAAGAATATAATAAGTCAAACACATAATTCATATAAAAACTGTTGTACCAAAGTTGACACTAGTGTTTGCTTGTGGAGACAGAAAGAAATAGGAAAACTGACTCAACAATAAAGTAAAAGAAAGGCCCTTCGCAGAGGGAAGCAGGGATTAAATCATGTGCTAGAGCTTTTTAAGTTTTTGAAAGCATATAGAGTATAAAAATATATTTTGAGAGGTGTATGCTAATTGTCAACGAATCAGTAATAGACAATACAGTACAATCCAAGTTAATCAGACTTTACAAGAGCGGCTCCCATGAAGGACGTTATTTCTACCAGCGGGTAGATCATCCCTCGTTCTCTTTTGTTTACACACTTATGAACATTGCTTGACTGATTTCTCAGGGGCAAAAAGATGTGAAGAGAATTATTGGTTAAAGTTGTAATTAATTGGGACTGGGCACCCCGTTGCCAGCTCTTTTTGCAAAATTATTGGATAAGCGGATGTATATGCCACTAGTCCAGGTGTGTAAAGTCTGATCAACAAGTGAAATAAAGTAAAACTACACCTCCTCATGAGCTAGTAAACAGTGACACAAAAAGGAGTTGTACAGTTTTGAATAGTTTAAAGGTAGCACATGAAAAATTTACTTGGAGTGGCAGGAAAATACCACATAATAGGTAGTTATGGTGGACACAGATGGCATGGATTTTGGCTCAAGGGTTTTGGATGCACAAGCAGCATTCCCGCTTAGTACAGAGTTTAGGCTAGCAAGGTTATTTAAGCAAACACAAACTGTCAACCGGTACAGCAAGAACTTATATAAAAAACATGGCTGAAAAATTATAAAACTCCACATTGTCTTCCTTGTTAACCAAAACCTTTCACTAGAAAATATCTAGACTTTTAGAACTACCAATGATACAAAGATCAAATATCAACAAGCTTTACAGTAGTTCTTCACTAATAGCCATTACTTACACGATGCACAAGTTAAACATTTACTTACTTGGTAACTCAAAACAATTGACAAGTATCAAATTACTCAAGACAGTGATCTACAAGACTTATGTAAGCATTTTTATACCACTACCACATGCATAGCATTTTCTGTTCCAACCAAACACCAATCAACTTATTTAAACAACTCTCCAAACAAATATAAGTGAAGCAAGAGAGTACTTTCTTCAAAAGAAACTAATAGCTCTGAACAAGAGATACATGAAAACAAAGAGCTAGAAGTTTTAGCAGTAGCTAGACAAGAATACTCAACAAGTATAAGTGAAGCACAAGAGTATTCTAATGAAAAAGCGGAGCGTGTCTCTCTCCCAAACAAGAGTGCTAGGATCCAACAAGTATAGAGCAGCAAACAAAACAAAAACAAACTGAAAACAAAAGCACACTGACGCTCCAAGAAAAGTACATATAATGTAAAGGAATAAAAATATAGTCTCACTAGAGATGACCTGATAGTTTGTTGATGAAGAAGGGGATGCCTTGGGCATCCCCAAGCTTAGATGCTTGAGTCTTCTTGAAATATGGGGAGATCCATGGGAGCCTCCCCAAGCTTAAGCTCTTCACTCTTCTTGATCTTGTAATATCATCCTCCTCTCTTAACACTTGAAAACTTCTTCACATCAAAACTCAACATTTTTCTCATTAGCAGGTTAGTGCATCAAAACAAATAATCTCACATAGTTCTGTAGGGACACAATTCATAAGCAAATATTTTCAAACATTAGCTACTGATACTAGGCTTAAGTGAAGCTCTTCCACCATAAAAGAAACTCACTCAACACTTGTAAAAGAGAGAATGCAAAACAAAGACAGAATCTGTCAAAACCAGAACAGTCCGTAAAGATGATTTTTTCGGGACACTTACGTCGCGTAAATCGAAAAACTCTAGTCGTACGAAAGTTGCGTACACATCTCAGGAACACGCACAATTTTTTTAGATCAATACGATTTTTCTAATTTTCTACCGAATTAAACGGTGACGTCCAGAAATCTGTTCCTGTGCAGTAATCCAAAATAAGTACCATCTTGTCATAAGAGACTTTTCTTGGCACAACAAAAAGCAAATAAAAGATACAAAGGAGTTGCTACAGAAGTAAACAAGCTCCTTGACTAAAAAAACAAAAATAACAGAAAGTAAAAACAATGGGTTGCCTCCCATAAGCGCTTCTCTTTAATGCTTTTAGCTAGGCATGAAACATGCATCAAGTATTGTCAAGACTAGAAACATCAACATCATCAAAAGCTTCATCAAAACATAAGTCATCCCAAGAGGACTCTTAATTTTAGGCAATTCTTGAGAAGAAAACTTAAGCAATCCATTGCATGCTTTGTTGGCAAATTTACGAAATTCATTCTCAGTTTCTAGCAAATCAAGAGATGTTGGTTTTGGTTTAGACACTTTGGGCACATACATGAATTTCTTTCCTTTGTCTAAGAAGTACTCTTGCTTTTTAGTTTTAAGGGAGGAAAAAGCAGTACTTAAGGTATCAATAACCTCCTCTAGTTTTTCAATCCTAGAGTTTTGATCATCATGGATAGGACCAGTTTCTAAAACAACAATTCTTTTATTAATTTCTCCTAGAGATTTATCAAGTTTATCAGTATTATCAAGTAGCTTTTCCAATTTAACCTCAACACCTGGAAGATGTCGGCCCAGTGAGAACTAGGGTGTGCTGGGCTGCCCTCCACGGCCCTTGACACTCGGTGGCTGAATTTTGCTAAGGACCAAGCCAACGGCCTGGAGAGACCCGTGGGGTAAATTGCCTCGCGAGGGCTTAGGAGACAGCAGAGGCCTGCAAAGGCCCCCCTTATTGCTGCCCCCCTCTCCAAGGAGATCATCCCTGAAGGGAAGTCAATGCCGAATCCTCCACAGGGCACCCCAGCCCTCGCGGGATTCCTTCGCTGCAAAGCAACCACTGCATAGTGCACATGGGCTCTGCAGCGGCCGTAGAGTGACGCCCGCCTCTGCGCGTGGTGACGACGACGCCGCAGTTGCTGTTTTGGTGATTAAAGGAGTCAACAAAGCTGCGCCACGCGCACTGGACTACAAGGTTTTCCTCTTTGGTGATAAGGGGACCGGCCAGCGCTACGCTCCACGGCCAACGTCACCGTGGGCACCCCCACGTTCCTCTGCAGCCCCAGCTGGCCGTCCTGCATGGACGGTGGCTTCTCTGCCACAGGCATCAGCTTTACGCCCATGGACTGCGTCCATGGACAGCTGGGCTGCGGTGCACCGTGCTCCTCCTTCCATCGCCATGTGGTAGCCCTTCCGCTGCATGAGCACAGGGAAGAGGCCCGGGGCGCCTATAAAAGGAGGCGGTGCTCCACCATAGAAAAGGATCACACTTTCATTCTAGCTTAGCTACCTACACATGAGGAAGAAGAAGACTACTGTTTCCCCTTCCTTGTGCACACCGTTGCCAAAGAGAGCCCTCGGCAAGCTCATTGTACTGTAACCTCCATTAGCAGTGCAATACAGACAAGCAGGTGTAGCAGTTTTACCTCCACACGAGGGCCGTGAACCTGGGTACGGGCTGGTGTTCATCTCTGCCGTGATGTCCCTCCTCATGCTCGACGAGCACCGTCGCTGTGCAGGTTGAGGGTTGTTTGAACAACGTGTTCAGCCCCTTACATGAACTCTCTACGTGAGTTTGACCACCCCTGTTTCGTGGGAGTCATTCTCCGACAATTGGCGCGCCAGGTAGGGGGCTGAGGCGCGTCTTCAACCTTCACCGATCTTTGCACCATGATGGACACTCGCGCAGCTCGCGCCACCCAGTGGGCGTCAGGCAGGGCCACCACCGAGCCCGCTGCGAACACCACTAACCCCCGCGGCCATCCTCATGCCAGCCGCGCTTCGGGGCGCAACACCGCTGAGCCACGTGTGGAGCACCCCGAGGACGCCGACGGCCACCACGACGACCGCTATGACGAAGACGTCGACCACGGGTACGGCAAGGACGCTGAGTCCTCGCATCCGTCCTAGCGCCATAGCGCCTCCACTCTTGGGCATCCAGCACCCAGTCTGAACACCGCGCTACTCATGGCCGTGGAGCTCTTCCGCTATCGCCCCACCGCCGAAGTGCACGACAACTGGCTCGGCCGCCTCCAGCACCTCGTCGACATCGCGGCTGCACCGCGCGCTGCTCTGGCGACGTCACGCTCTCTGGTGCACCACAACTCCGGGCGCGCAGGGACTGCCGCGCATGACGCACCACCGCCACCGCCTCCACCGCCGCCTCCGTCGGGACCGCCTCCGGCTGCGGCCCACAAAGCCGCCTCCCACGCGTCTTCGCCGCGTGATTGCCAAATCGTGGAGCGGACTCCTCCAGACGCGCGGGTGGAAATGGAGCGCCAGAAGGACCTCCAGAAGCGCATCGTCGAGGAAATCGGCCAGGCAGGGTGACAGAACCGCAGAGCTCTTCAGGGCCACGTTGCCTCGTACGCCACAGGAGGCGCAGCCTTCACCCGCAGCGGCCTGACCTACCCAAGGGCTACGACGGCACGAACAGCCCCATCGAGTTCCTGCAGCTCTACACCACCTCCATCCAGGCTGCGGGGGGAGACGACAAGGTCATGGCCAACTGGTTCTCCCACGCCCTCAAGGATTCTGCCTTGTCGTGGCTCCTGAACCTTCCCGAGGACTCCATTGACTCATGGGAGGAGCTCTGCCAGCAGTTCGTTGCAAACTTCAAGGGCCCATACAAGCGTGCCCTCACCTACAACGACCTGTGCTGTGCGCCAGAAGCCTGGCGAGACCCTCCGCAGGTACATCCAGCGCTTCAGCCAAGTCTGCAACAAGATCCCGAACATCCTGGACTCGCACGTCATTGCTGCCTTCAGAGAGGGCGTCACCAACCACAGGATGCTCGAGAAACTCGGCATCCATGATACCCTCTCCTCCGTGGTGAAGCTTTTCACATCGCGGACAAGTGCACCAAGGCAGAAGAAGGCCTCCTTTTCGTCAAGGTGGGCTCAGCGGACGACCCTGTCGAGGGGTCCAAGACCCAGAAGAGGCATGACGAGACAAAGCGCAAGCCTACCGCTGTTCTAGCGGCAGAGCCCGATGCCAAACAGCTTCAAGAGGACTCTCCCGAGGCCGCCGAGAAAAAGGTAGACAACCGCCCGTTCTGCATCTACCACAACAGGCGCGGCCATGCGACAGATAACTGCTTCGACCTCAAGCAGCTGAGCAAGAAGCGCGAGCAAGAAGAAGGCAGCGGTAGCCGCGGCAGAGGCCGTAGTTACTGCAAGGGCGGACGTAAAGGCAACTACCAGAAGCCGCAGGGGACTCAGGTGAACGCTGCCGAGAAAAACAACAACCTCCCCGACGAAGAGCCTGGGGTTACCAGGCCCCTAGGGTGCCATGGCATGCATCCTCGGCGGATCCCAAGCGCCCAAGTCCAACAATCAGTTCAAACAGTTCGCTCACGAGCTCAATGCAGTGCTCCCGGGATCGAGACGTCCCGGCCCCTCAAGTGGCCCCAGTACACCATCACCTTCGACGCCAAAGATCACCCCAAGTCGACCAAGACTGTTGGCACCCTCCCGTTGGTGTGCACCCCCACCATCAACAATATCGCCGTCGGCAAGACGCTCATTGATGGGGGTGCAGGCCCGAACGTCATCTCTGTCGAGACCTTCGACACGCTTCAAGTGCCCTACGAGTGGCTTATGCCCTCCAGGCCCTTCACAGGGGTCACCAATGGCTCAATCTCGCCTCTAGGGCAAGTGAGGCTCGCGGTCACCTTCGGCACGCAGCAGAACCACCGCACCGAGCTAATTGACTTCGACATCGCGCACATTGCCTGCCCTACAACGCCATCCTCGGCTACCCCGCCCTCGCGAAGTTCATGGCCGTCACGCACCATGCCTACAACATGGTCAAGATCCCTGGCAGCGGTGGCACCATCACCATCCATGGTCACGTACAGGATGCCACACGCGCTGTCGAGATCGCCTACAAGGCCGCTGCCATGGCATTCCCCGCTGACGAGGACATGGAGCCTCTCGAGAGGCCCAAGAAGAAGAAGCAGTTGTTCTCTCAAGAGCAGGCATCTACAAAGAAAGTGTCGCTGAGCACTAGTGGCTCGGGGGCTGATGGCTCGGGGGCTAGCGTCGTCATAGGCGCTGGCCTGCCTCCCAAATAGGAAAGCGCGCTCGTCGCCTTCCTTCGGGCAAACTCTGACATGTTCACATGGACCCCGTCAGATATGTCTGGCGTACCAAGGGAGGTGATCAAGCACCACTTAGCCGTATCTCCAAACGCACGCCCTGTGAAGCAGAAAGCGCGGAAACAAGCCCCCGAGAAGCAAGCGTTCATCATTAAAGAAGTAGAGAAGCTAAAAGCAGCAGACATCATTCGAGAAGTTGCTCACCCCACTTGGCTCTCCAATGGCATGGTTGTTCCCAAACCCCTGGGGAGGCCGGCTCTGCATCGACTACACTGACGTAAACAAGGCCTGCCCCAAGGATCCATACCCCATGCCAAGGATAGACCAGATTGTGGACTCCACCGCCGGCTGCGACCTCCTCTGTTTTCAGGATGCCTTCTCAGGCTACCACCAGATCAAGATGGCCAAGGAAGACGAGGAGAAAACAGCATTTCTCACCCCTTGTGGTGTGTATTGCTACACTTGCATGCCCTTTGGCCTGAAAAATGCCGGCGCCACGTTCCAGAGGCTCATGAGGATCGCCTTGGGGGCTCAGATGGGAAGAAATGCAGAAGCTTATTGACGACATCATGGTCAAGTCTCGCGAGGGAGACACTCTCTTGAAGGATCTCGAGGAAACCATCGCCAGCCTGCGCAAGGTGAACATCAAGTTAAACCCCGCCAAGTGCGTCTTCGGGGTGCCATCAGGCAAGCTCCTCAGGTTCCTCGTGTCCCACCGTGGCATAGAAGCAAACCCTGACAAGATCAAGGCCATAGAAGACATGCAGCCACCTCGCCGCCTCAAGGACATGCAACGCCTAGCAGGATGCATGGCCAGCTTAGGCCGCTTCATCTCCAAGTTCGGCGAGAGAGCCTTGCCCTTTTTCAAGATCATGAAGAAGTCCGGCACTTTCAAGTCGACTCCAGAAGCAGACAAGGCATTTGAGGACCTGAAGAAATACTTGGCTAGCTCACCAGTCATGGTAGCCCCCAGGACAGGTGAGCATCTGAAGTTGTACCTAGCGGCCACTCCACAAACCGCAAACGCCGTCCTGGTGGTCAAAAGAGAAGAGCCAGTCCTCCCCAAGAAAAGCGCTGCCACACCAAGTCCAGAGCCTCCCGACAAGGAAATAGTCTCTCCAGACCCAGTGCCAGACCCACAGCCTCAAGCCGAGTCTACTACAAGCACCCCTGCCGAGACTCCTCCACAGGAAAACCTCGCCAAAGGTCCTGGGGAGTCTCTCGAGGAAGCCGACGCTGCAGCACCACCGATGACCCTCGTCAAGCATCCTGTCTACTTCGTCAGTACTGTACTGAGAGATGCTCGCGAGCATTACCCAGTGCAGCAGAAGCTCCTCCTCGCGCTCCTCGTTGCCTCCAGGAAGCTACGCCACTATTTTCAGGGCCACCCCATCACAGTGGTCACGTCGTTCCCCCTGGAGCAAATCCTGCGCAACCCCAATGCCACCGATCGCGTCGCAGGATGGAATATCGAGCTGCAACCGTTCAACTTGCGTTTCGACACCACAAGAGTCATAAAAGGAAGAGCGCTGGCGGATTTCGTCGCCGAGTGGATAGACCCAACTCCTGAAGAGCCTCGTGAAGAAGAAACCGCGCCGTCTGGAGATACAATGCCAAGCCACTGGACCATGCACTTCGACGGAGCTTTTGCCTGCCGCAATGGTGGGGCTGGCGTTGTCCTGACCTCACCAACAGGCGACAAGCTCTACTACGCCGTCCAGTTGTGCTTCACAATAGACAAGATCTCCAACAATATCGCCGAGTATGAAGGCCTCCTCGCCGGGCTCAGAGCTGCAATTGCCCTCGGCGTCAAGCGCCTAGCACTAGTACAGAACGACACATCGGATACCCCTCTATGGCAATGGCAGGAGTTAGGCGACAGAGAATCGCGATTTTAGCGTTGCGGACGAGGCCTGGCAGAGGCTGGTCCGTCAACATTGGTTACGGAGAATTTTATATCTCCGTTACCAAAAGTATTGGCAACGGTCATAAATTTGTCTCCGTTTCCAATATGTATCTCTATGGCTACGGTTGTTTATGTATATCCGTTTGCGATGTGCTTGGGAAATTGCAGTTGCAATCTAGAAGCGCGCCTGTTCAGTGCGGCTTAATTCACGAGGGATTAGAACCGCCTGATCGACGCTAATAAAATGTGACTGGAACTGCGCGAAGCCAGGCACGTCCCGCATTCTCCCCTTCGTTCTCTCCCACATTATCTACCACACTAGCACAACCGCCATGGAGGAACCCTGGTGGCAGAACGAGCAAGTCCCGAGCGACGACGCGAGCGCGGAAGACCGCAGTGAAGTTCCATGGTGGGATCAAGACGGGCCACCGGACTCGGACCCCGACGACTCAGGCCCGCCATCTTCACGCTCTGTAGAAGACGACTCCGGCGACTCGGACCCGCCGTCTTCACGCGAAGGAGAAGACGACTCCAAAGAGGACGAGTCGCCGGAGGAAGAGGAGCCGGAGGACCCGCCGGAGCCGTATTATTCTAGCCAGGAAGAATACGACGTCGACGACGACGAGGAGGAAGAGGCATCGAAGGAGGCACCGGAGGAGGACGCGCCGGAGGAGGACGCGCCAGAGAAGGAGGATCACGCTCTGGAGAAGGAGGCGCGAGAGGAAGATTCGCCGGAGAAGGACGCACGGCCGGAGAAGGAGGAGCACGAGCCGGAGGAGGAGGAGGAGCACACGCCTGAGGAAAAGGCAACCGGCAAGAAGCGACGCCGCGCCGCGGATGACAATGGCGTGGAGGCAGGGCGTAAGCAGAACAAGTAGAGTAGATAGTTAGTTCAATTACTCTATCGATCCTTTGTAAGTAGGCCCAGTGTGTCAGTGAAGAAATTAGAGGAAATAGTTGTTTATTGCCTCCGTTTGCGATGTTATATGCTATAAATGTGCCACTGCGGCAACCCTAACGCTCTCGCTCTCACTCTCACTCTCACTCCACAGTCATAGTGTGGCGGCGGCTCCAGACCTAACCCTTATCTCGCAGATCTGAGCGGCGCGTCCGGCCGGCATCGCCGCCGTGCATCTTCCCCCAGCGGTGCGTCGGCGAGTATGTCGCCGACGCGGATCTACTGGTCTATTGCCGTGCATCTTCCCCGGGTATGTAGCCGACTAGATCTTACATTTTGTTTAAAGTAGCACAGAAAACTTGTCTAGTATTTGAACTCTAGTATTGTGTTATGTCTAGTGCCGATGATGAATACACCCCTCGACACTAGATCTTACATTTTATTTAAAGTAGCATCTACCGATCTAGTATTGTAGTACTGTCTAGTATTGTAGTATTGTGTTCTGTCTAGTATTGTAGTACTGCCGATGATGAATACACCCCTCAACTCTAGATCTTACATTTTTCTAAAGTAGCATATAAAACTTGTCTAGTATTTGACGTCTAGTATTGTGTTGTGTTTGTTTTTAGTACTGTCGATGATGAATACATTACCTTCAACTTGTCTAGTATTTGAAGTCTAGTATTATGTTGTGTTTGTTTTTAGTATTTGAAGTCTAATAGATTAATTTCAACCCTTTGTCAATGTGCTAATCCTCGTTATGGTTTTGTGTAGCTAGTGTATGAAGTAATAGTAAATTTTGGTGACAATGCATAAAAATGGTGAGGCAATTGAAGGTAACATCACCTTCAAGTTCTGCCTCCAAACTGTTTTCATCTTAAATTGTATTTATGTCATGTAGCATCATATTTGGGTCTTTTCTAACTAGACATCCATGTATTTTATATGCAGAAGCGTCATGCAAATCCAAACAAGCTTTAAAAGAGCTAAATACAAAGTGGGATCATATCCGTGAACCGTTGATGTTGTGACGTTTCGCTGCACTGTTCAAAACACTTTTTTAATTAAGAGTGTCTTGGACAGTGTGGCCGAAATGTCACAGCGGTGACGTTATTATATTTCAGCGACACCGTCCAAGATGGAGCAAGCCTCACTACGAAGAATTTGGCAAGATTAATTTGCTAAGGAGGCTTGCGAGCTCGGTGTGGTTTCTTGTTTTTAGTTTCTCCATCTATTTTGTGTATGTGTGTAGCAATTTGGCTGCAGATGTGATTTGGAGAGGCATGAAACTGCTACTTGAGTGTTTTGCTAGGTCGAATTCCGTTTTCGGCGCTTCGGAACTGAGGAAGAAGATGGAGCTGGAGAAGAGTGGAGTGTCATAAAAGTTAAGTTTAGGGAGGCATGAGAATGATAGGATTAGCGAGGCATGTGTAACTCTTCTTTTGATGCTATGTAATGATGACAATTCTTATATACGTTATGAATGGATTTGGTAGCAACTTTGTGCTTCTGCTGTGAGATTTTGAATGTAATTTGGCAACCGAATTGCTCCTGTAGGCTTCTAAAAGAACCTCAATGCAAACGATTAAAATAGAATCTCCGTTACTGATGCACCGATACATCGGAAACGGAGATGGGTCCGCAACCGTAGCCAACTTATGCCTCATCGGTGATGGTTTTTTGCCTCCGTTACTGATGAAGGCCTTCACATCAGTGACAGGGTCGGGGACACGGACCCTTTCTCCGTTGCCGAAGGGGTTTTTGGCCCGTTTCCGATGTGTCGTTCTGTACTAGTGTAGTCATAAAGGGTGATTCCCAGCTCCTGGTTAACTTCTCCAACAAGAGCTACACGCCTAAAGACGACCACATGGCTGCCTACCTTGAAGAGGTCCGCAAGCTCGAGAAGCACTTCAGAGGCATGGAACTCATGCACATCCCACGGAAGGAGAACCAGGAGGCAGATGACATCGCCAAGTGAGCATCACGAAGGCAGGCCCAGACGACCGGCATTTTTGAGGAGAGGCTCTCCAGGGCGTCCATAAAGCAGCCGCAAGAAGCAGCAGCCACAAGCGCAGACGAAGTACTCCCACCACCTCCTGTAGGTGGAGCACCCAACTACGGTCCATCCTCAGGGGAGCGTCTGCTGCTGGCGATGGTGCATCAAGAGACAGGCTGGGTCGACGAACTCAAGGACTATTTGCTGAAGGGAGTCCTCCCCGAGGAAGACGCGGAGGCAGAACGAGTCGCTCGACAAGCCAAGTCATACTACATCCTCGAGGGAGACCTGTACCGCAAGCGCCCGAATGGAATTGCACTCAAGTGCGTCCTCCCCGAGGAAGGCTGCATGCTGATGAGAGACATTCACAGTGGAGAGTGTGGCCACCATTCCTCTGCACGCACCCTTGCCGGCAAGGTCTTCAGGAGCGGATTCTACTGGCCCCAAGTGCTTCAAGATGCTACCACCATCGTCCAGTCTTGCGATGTGTGCTAGTTCCATGCCAAGCAAGTCCATCAGCCCGCACTGGGACTCCAAACCATCCCGCTCTCCTGGCCTTTCGCGGTCTGGGGGCTAGACATCTTGGGCCCCTTCCCAAGATCGCAAGGGGGCTACCGCTTCCTCTTCGTGGCTATCGACAAGTTCACCAAATGGTCAGAGGTTGAAGCGGTGCGCAGCATACCGGCCAGAGCAGCAGTAAAATTAATCAGAGGCCTGGTCTGCCATTTTGGTGTGCCAAATCGCATCATCACCGACAATGGCTCACAGTTCACCAGCGGCATCTTCAGGGCCTACTTCGAGAGCCTCGGCACCAAGCTCTGCTTCGCCTCGGTGGCTCACCCACAGAGCAACGGTCAAGCCGAGCGAGCAAATGCTGAGGTCCTCAAGGGCCTCAAGACAAGAAGCTTCAACCGCCTCAAGGGCTACGGCAAGGGCTAGATAGACGAACTCCCGTCCGTGCTCTGGTCCATCCGCATGAACCCCACGAAGCCCACTGGTGAGACGCCATTCGCCCTCGTGTATGGAGCTGAAGCAGTCCTCCCCACAGAGATCAAGCATGGATCCGCACGGGTCCTTGCCTTCAACGAGGACAATCAAGAAGACCTCCACAACGATGACATGCTGCTCCTCGACGGACTATGCCGCCGTGCCGCCCTCAGGGCAGCAAAGTATCAGCAAGACCTGCGTCGCTACCATAGCCGCCACATACACCCACGCACTCTCGAGACAGGCGACCTCATCCTCAGGAGAATCCTCTCCAGAGAAGGTCTCCACAAGCTCTCGCCCATGTGGGAAGGCCCCTACAGGGTCGCACACATCGCCAGGCCCGGCGCAGTACGCCTTGAAACGGAGGATGGCATCCGGTCAAGAATCCATGGAACATCGCGCATCTACGCAAGTTCTACCCGTGATCAAAGTCACACCAGACATTTTTTATCTCTAGAGGGAAGCACACAACTTCACCTCCAAGCTTCACAAAAGCTTCTCTCCCCGAGGGCCAGCCCCTCCGAGCTCTCCCCGTAACGTGCCGCCGCAGGCCGTGAAGAGTCTCAGCCACTGAATGTGGTCCCCATGCCTCGACATGGAAAACTTTATCTTGGCAATACCAAGTGTAATGAACCAATTCGTTTCTCAATGAAACATTGCGCTGAGGCGCCGCTGTGTAATATTTTGGTGGTGACTTTTTACTTTTTATCATTTTAGTTCATTCGCGCTCGTATTTTTCCCCATGCGCACCTCGCGAGCGGGGGCTGAGTACGGTGACTGTGCCTCGAGAGCACTCCAGCAGCACCGCAAAATCCAAAGGATCCGAGCTGTAACACGTGAGCACGCTCTCACGCCTGTTACCTCACCAAAGAGCTCTGGCCCAAGGGCTTGCTCCCAAACACGCCACCTCACCAAAGGACCTTGGTGCTTACTCTCCTCACGAGATACTCATGAGGAAACCTATAAGCGCGCATGAGTTTTACTACCATGTTTTTGCTTTGGGTTTGCCTCTCTAACCAATACAGGGAACAAGAATCCCCACAAGCTCGTGAAGCCACGCTCCGGCCTCAAGAGGAAAGCGCACTATCAGGGAAACCGATGCCCTCTGCGAGGCCAAAGTATCGCAAAGCTAAGTCCAGCGCTCACGCCTCAGGAGTTTTTCCTCTCTCTCATGAGTATCTGTCGTCCCTCGAGCGGGTTTTTTCTCCCTCACACTTCATGGACTGCTTGTGCGTCAAAGGGGGGCCCTCGAGCACCGCGACTCAAGAGCCCTTACCTCTCTAAGCCTTAAACACCCCCGGCCTTGCTGAGCCAAAGCTCCGGCATACCGCAGTGGCAGAGTCATAGCACAAAGAGATGGGTCCTGACGACGTAGAGCGAAAAAGACATGGAACAGGGATAAAGGGCCCATCAAGGGACACACACATAGTAGCACACGTTAAAGTGTCTTACAAACCAGAATAAAATAAAACAGTCTTAAAACAAAGATAACTGCGCCTCAGGCGCGTCTTGTTGTAGGAGCAGCCTAGGCAGGGGCATCGCCATCACCGTCCTCCTCAGCCTCCTCTTCAGTTTCTTCTTCGGCGCCTTCCTCCTCCTCAGCGGCCTGCTCCGCCTCGACCCTCTTGAAGCGGTCGACGTAATCGTTGACTTCTTCCCGAACCAAGTTGGAGAGGTCCAGGGCTTGGTCCACCTCGACAGGCTCGGTCACGGACTCGAAGTCGAAGCTGGGATGAAGACGCTGAAGGTTGGCGAAGAGGCGATCGATCGCCACCGTCAACAGCTTGCGGCACTCCTCATCGACAATGTCGCTCATTTCCGCCACAGGGCCCTCAAGCATGGTGAAGAGCTGATCAAAGTAGGCAAGATACGCGGCGGCGTCGGCGTTCCCATGGATGGGAACCGCAGGGGCATCCACTCCCAGTTTCGCCGCGAGAGTGTTCCCCCGAGTCAGCAAGGACTTGAACATGCGCTCCCGCTACTGCGTCAAGACCCGTGCCGCCTACACGTTGTGCTCAGCCTCCTCAGCACGCTCCACGGCAGGGCCCACCTGCGCGTTCATCTCCTCCATATCAGCCGTCAGGGAGGCAAGATCTTGCTCCGCACGCTCGCGAGCCTCTTCCGCGCGGCGACGACCATCCTTGGTGCGCCTCGCCTGGGAGTTCAGGCTGGCATTCAGTTGCTCCAGTTGAAGGATGCGGGCATTGTCCTCCGCGCGCTTTTTCTTGAAGCGGTCCTCCTGCTTCTTAAACTTCCCGACGTAATCTTGGGCGACAGCAGCGCGGTACTCTTTCTGCTTGGCGACGGCTTCCTTCTCAGCCTCTTCCTTCCTCTTGGCGAGCTTCTGGTTGGACTTCTGCACGAGCTCTTTGTGCCTGGAGACCTCCTCGCCGTGCTTGCCTATAGCCTCGGCCAGATTGCCCTCACACGCCTCGAGATCCGCGCGCTGTGTGGTCAGCTCCCTGTCGAGTTGCAATAGCTGCTCCTCGCGCTTGAGTGCCTCCGCCTCGCGTGCCGCCAGTGCTTGCTCACGGGCGTCCAAGGACATGCGGTATTGGTCCAAGGACTTTCGTGTGGCCTCAGATTCCGCGGCGATCTTCTCCTCGCGGTCAGCAAGCTCTTGGCGCTGAGTGGCCAGCGTGGTCTCGAGGGTCGCGCGCTCCGAGGCTGCAGCTTGGCGTTCCGCAATGGCCGCCTCACGATCTTCGGCCGCGGCCTCGCGCTCTACTTGGATTGGCTCCAGGGTCTCTTGAGCCTCGCGCACCGCGCTCTCGCGGACCTCCTTGGCAAAGCGCAGCGCCTCCTCACGATGCGCCTGCATGGCCTCGTTACCATGGCGGCAACTCTCCACGGTCTCGAAGAAGCGGGCCCAGGCCTTCTCAAGTTCGTCGTACTTCCTGGCGAGCTCAGCCTCATCGAGGGAAAGTTGGGCCTCCAGCCCGCCCAGCGCGTCCCTCGCCAGGCGGAAAGCAGAGCTGCGGCGAGCGCCGCTCCAGTTCCTGCCGCTCAGGACCAGAGCCCATGAGCTCCCACGAGGCGCGGAAGCTCCCACATCTGCACTAGGCTCAGGGGCAGGGAGCACCGTGCTTGGGCCAGGGTCGAATCTGGCCTGGGGGCTCTGGAGCGAGCCCTCTCCACCACCTGCGTCGTGGTCACCAACGCCATCGCCTTCCAGCGGTGCCTCCTCTCGGGCTTCGGGGGCTGGGCCAGGCGGCCCAACCATCGTCACGTCCGCCGCAGCTGCGCTCGCTGCGGCCTCAGGAGAAGCTGCCGCCCCCTCAGCTTCTGCGCTTGGCGGCAGAGGGACGTTCTCCTCCATCTCGACATCGGCGCCTTTCCTCGCCGGCGTGCTGCTCCCCACCAGCTCCGCGGCGGTCTCCTCCTGCGGCTCCGGTGGAGTGACGGGGCGTGGTGGCGATGGCGTCCTCTCCACCGTCCCCTCCTCGAGGCGCTCCTCCGCGGGAGGAGATGAAGCAGTTGCCTCGACAAGAGGCACAACCACCACAGGCCCTGTGGCCCCTCTACCACAGGCCTCGTGGCCTCATCCGCAGCCGGCTCCGTGGTGGTCATCACCACGGGCCTGGCAACCTCTTCAGCTGAGGGCTCCACATGCCACTCAACGGCTGTCGTGGTGGTGCCCCGCACCTCCGTAGCCTACGACGCTTCGCTGTCACCAAATCCCTGACAAGGGAGCCAACCCTTACCCAGATGCCTTGGCGCGGGAGTCAACCCACACTGTGTTTGACGTCCGCCACGGCCTCGACGACGCGGCATCGGACCCCTCAAGGGCAGCCTCGACTTTCCTCTTGAGTGGAGTGCCCGCCGGACTCTTGGCAGTCCTGTCATGGCTAGCCTTGGAGCAGGGCTCGCAGCGCCCCGCTGCGGCCTCCCGGTCGCTATCTTCTTCCTCCTCCGTGGCCTGGTGCGAAGGGACCACAAGGAAATCCTCATCCCCGCTGGACGAGATCTCCAGAACCTCTTCCTCGGGAGGCGCAGGCTTTGAGGAGCTCGCCTCCCCTGCCGAAGGATTCTCCCCTCTAGAGGCGACGCCCAGATCGGCGTCAGATGCGGCGGGTGACTCTGCGGCCCAGTCCTCTTCCACCACGGGCACCGCAGCCTCCTTCTTTTCCTCCCTCGCTAGACCTTGAGGGGTGAACTCCGGCATCAGCTCCAGTATCGCGAGGCGCTTCGTCGGAGTGAGCTGATGGATTGGCCTCGCGAGCTCACTGCGCGGCACAGGAACATCCGGGGCGGTGAAGAGGATGCCCATGATGGAGGCAATGACGTCGGGGTGTGGGAGCCGCAGTGCAGCCGCATCGGGTCCGCCGGGCCAGAATACATCCACGCCGGCTTCGTGTGCTTCTGGAGAGGAGCGATACGGCGCCTCACGAAGTCTTCAGCAACCATCTACCCCGTGAGGCCAGCTTCGCGGACGAGCCTCATGCGCGTGACCAAGTCAGCAATCTTCGGGCTTTGGAAGGCCGCGCTTGACCAGTTCGAGTTCTTCAGCAGCGGCGCCTCAGGGACGTCGAAGAAGGGGTTCTGCGTCTTGGCGTACACGATGAACCATCGCTGGCGGAAGTCGTCCACTTTCTTCGTCACCCCCGTGACGGGCTTATCGCCGTCCCAGGACATGGGGATGTAGATGCCTCCCATCCCATCCGCAATGTGGAAGGACACGCAACCAGATCGCTCACCGGGCGCCGTGGAGCGGAGCGCGTAGAAGCTCCGGAAGAAGGCCACGGAAGGCATCACCCCCAAATACGCCTCGCAAAGATATGCGAAAATGGCGAGGATCAGGATGGAGTTGGGGTGCAGATGAAGAAGCTGGATCTGGTAGAAGGCCAGAACCTCCTCCAAGAAAGGGGAAAATGGCGGCACCAGGCCAGAAAATATGGTCTGGAAGAAAATGGGGTACAACCCCGCCGCGAGCTTGCCGAAGCGCGCCGCCTTGAGAACGCTGGCACCATGCTCGTTGTTCTTGCCAGCGGCCATCAGCCTGAGCTTGTCCATCGCCTCCGCCGTGTGGATGCGGGTGCCCACGAGCGCCGGCGCAAATTTGTCCTCCTGCTGCGCCCCAGCAGGGTCATTCACCATCGCCGCCTTGTCTTTCTTGGCACCCATGGTCGAGGAAGAAAGGGCGGCGGAGAAGCTCGGGGAAGGAGAAAGAGCGCCGGGGTCGAAGGAGCGCATGAGTCAAGAGCGAAGAGGCGAGAGCGCAACTGGGCAGTAACTGCTGCCTGAACCGGCGTGTCGTGGGTTTGTCACGTCAGGTGTCATAGATGA
The DNA here is from genome assembly GCA_947311845.1 of Poa pratensis. NCBI lineage: Eukaryota > Viridiplantae > Streptophyta > Magnoliopsida > Poales > Poaceae > Poa > Poa pratensis. The sequence continues at coordinate 5,740,752 of CAMZMU010000113.1, read as the reverse complement.
CTTCGTAGGTGTGGGATTACGCGAGTCAAGCATCTCCGAGCTTGGGATCGCAGGAACAAAGATCAACACAGATTTACCCAGGTTCGGCCCCCTCAATGTGAGGTAAAAGACCTACTTCCTGCCTACCCTAGATTGGTATTGATATGATAATCGAGGTGTTACAATGGAGGCGATCCGATCTGGTACTCGCCGTATAAGCTAGGGTTTGGGGCTTGATAGCTTAACCCGCTCTAAGTCCTGCGAGTCCTCTTTATATACACAGAGGCTCGCTAGGTTACAAAAGGAAACTTCCCCATAAGGAATACATCCACAGAGGCCTACTCGGAGACTACTTGGTCTTCACGTCCTCCGGGATTGTCTTCTAGATCTTTCTCCTTATGGCGGTTCAATATTGGGCTTGTTCCCAAGTGGGCCTTCATCCGTGCGAGTAAGTTAAGTCGCACTGGGCCGCGGGTTAATCCAGAAAGTATTCCCCCGACATTAGCCCCCAAGCATGGCCTGAACTTCATAGTACTTCTTGATCTTGAATGCTTAGGCCGTGCTTTTCCTTGTTTCCAATCTGCGGCTTATAACTTTTCTTGGCGGCTCAAGAACGCGACTTATCCTGTCTTGACGGTTGATTTTCAGATCTAAACGTCTTCTGCGTCTGGGTTATTTATCTTGACTCATCGTTTTCCCCAGCGTCTCTGCATCAAGTCCTGCATCCGCTAATCCTTTCCGCCGCCTCCAATCTCGCTTCTCGTACTCACAATCCTTCGGTGGATATCTCCATCGATCTGAGAAAAATGTCTCGCCGCAAATGCAACTGGGAAGGCTCGTGGGTCGACGAAGATTTCCTGGAATCCCTATCTGCACGGGGCCTTCTTCCGCCAAAAGATCAATGCGAATGGCGAGCGGCCGGTGAGGAGGTAATCCCCAATCCTCAACCAGGAGAGATAGTGATTTTTGCGGAGCATGTTGAGCGCGGGTTCAAGCCCCCGGGCTCTCTCTTCTTCCGTTCCTTGATGCAGCGGTTAGGTCTTCGCTTCCATGATATCGGCCCTAATTCGATGTTGCAAGTTAGCAACTTCCACGTCCTCTGCGAAGATTATCTGGGCATCCCGCCTTCAATAGATTTCTGGCTTGCTCTTTTCAATTGCAATAGTCAAAGGGAAACCACAGATGGTCCTTTTCTCCAATGCGGCGCCATTTCCTTCCAACGCCGTAGGGGTAGTATCTTCCCAAAACTAACTCTCGCCAAGAAAATCAAGGAGTGGCAAAGGACATTCTTCTATTGTAAAAACACTTCTCCTGAGGGTGAAATTCCTTTCCTCTTTGGTCTCCTCTTCCCTTCAAGGCTACCGATGCTCTGTCTTCTAAACCTGATCCTTCTTCGTTGCCCTTTATCGAATCCCTCTTGGATAAGGTGAGGGCACTGACACTCCATGGTCTCACTGGATTGGACCTTATATCTTGCTGGACTAAGTGGCGGATTCAGCCTGTGAGTCGCCGCTTGCGACTTATGATGGATTTCACTGTCATGCAAATGACGTCGATCGTACTTGCCCTGAAGATTGGGACAAAGGGGAGTGGATAAATTTCATTCGCCGAGTGACGGACGAGGATATTGACTCGTATGACAACGTCGGACTTGCTCCCTTCTGGGCTGAGCACAAGCCTTTTGTGGTAATGTTTACTTGTCACTTGTTTCCTCGAAAATTCCTTTCCCAAAAATTGATTATTTCTGACCTGAGCTCCTTTTCAGATCGATCCCTATTTCTGGGTTCTTCCTTCAGAGGACGTCGACTTGAACCAAGGAACCGTGGCTGAGTCGTCAAGGCAAGCCGCAGCCTTTGACGAAGATACAGTTATGCACGAGGGTAGTGCTTCTGAAGAGGAACAACAAATGGCCGACGCTCTTTTGTCTTCGACTCCAAATACTCCTTTCCTGGAACTTCCTGAGGTGCCTCGCAGGTCCTCGAAACGTATTTTATGCCAGAGCTCAGAAGACCCACGCAGCCTGAAAAACGCGCAAAGCCTTGGCTACTGGTAGAAACAAAGCTGCCAAATCTTTAAAACTTACTGATCCCAACAAGCTACTTTCTTCCGAAGCTGTAGCAAAGGATTGCTTTTCAATAAGCTCGGGTAATTATTTGCGACTCTCTCCTTTTCCTTTCGTGATTGCATATTTGCTGACAACCACTTCTTTTCATACTCTGTAGGTTCAGATTTGCAAGGTTTATCTTCTCCTTCCTCTGGTTGCCTGATGAAGAGTATCCGTGCCCTCTGGGTATGGTTCGCCTTCCTTTCAATGTTGCGGCTCTGCTAGGTCAGCTTATTAACCCATCAATGTTTTGCAGGGCCATGTCTGAAGAGGACCAAGTCTAATTCCATCCCACTTCTTCTCAGCAAGCTATGAGCGAGGATGATGCTGCTGATGAAACGTGGGAAACAGTAATGTGCGACTCATCCAAGGCCCTCCCTGGAGGAAGGTATTGCAGATGCGGCTCCTGCCGCGACTCCAGTCGCAGCTCCATCCACAACTCCTGCTGGTAGGATATTACTGAAAATAGAATTCCAGCTCCAGGAAATAGTTCTAAGTCAATCGCAGATGCCATAATTTCTGCTGGAGACAAGCATGCTGCTCTGCTGCGCGGCTTAGTTGAGCAATTTTCTTCAAGTCGCCAGGTACATATACCGTAGCCCCCAAGGATCAAAACCTTGTGTCATCGCACGGGGTGTTGATTCTTTTCCTGCTTCAAATCTCGAGCCCCCAAATTCCTGGATAATTTACCTATTCGTTTTGCTCTGTTTGTTTTCAGCGTGAACTGTCCTTGCTTGATGCTTCTGGCTCAATAAAGGGTAAAGGCATTTCCATAGACCATCCTGAAATGATGCAGTCTCGCCTGGAGCAGCATAATGAGGTCATTAGGGACCAAGATCAGGAAATAAAATCTCTCAAAGGTCAACTCGACTCCTGCGAAGAGCAATTTAAAGAACTTGAAGCTGATATGCAGCAGCGACTCATGGAGAAAGACGAGGTCATTAGATCTTTGCGAGAAGGGCTGGCTCTTAAATCTGAATTGATTGATCGCCTGAAGGGAGACCACGCAAAGGAACTCGCCGCGCGAGATGAAAAATATAACTCGCTGCTCAAAGCCTTTGAGGGTTTTGGCTCCATGGTCAAATCAGCCGTCCTGCAGCTTGCTGGTTGGTCTTGTATTCCTTTAATCATACATATTTTGGGTAACCACTCGTTAGTCTCTGACTTGTTTCTTGCCTTTTCTTTCTTTGACATAGGACCTGAGGCCCCAGTGTCCCGCTCCAATTTGAAGGATCAACTGGTATATCTGTCTGACCTCAGCCAGCGCTTCTTAAAGGTTACCAAGGAAGTTATGACGGTAATCACTCCTGCGACTGATGGCCCAACATCTTGCGAGTATTGGATTAATAAACTGCTCAAGGCTCCACATTATGTCTCTGATTGGAAACGATCCTCTGCTCGCGCCGGAGCCGCGCATGTCTTGACATTGCTTCGAGCATATTATCCAGAGATAGATGTTGGCAAGGTTGCTCGCCACGGCCTGGCGATGAGCGCAGATGATACTGAACTGCCAATAAGCGAGTACTTCGATATCTGGAAAGGGATGCGCGGGTATGCCACAAAATTTGTTGATAACTTAGACTTGGGCACTTATCTTGATAAATTCAATCTTGATGGGAGCAAGGTGTCAAGGAAAAGTCCTCAGGAGCTGAGTCATCTCGGGCTGCCACTCCAGCAACAGTATCTGGTGGCCCTTCTGCTTCGTCTGGCGGCGCCCTGATTATTAGGACACCTGCGACTGCAACTGCGAGACAAGCCGCGCCAATTCCCACTCCTGTTGCTCGGAAGAGGAAAAATAAATAATGTGGGACATGCCCGTTAGTCTGTAAGATATTCATGTATCATAAACTGTATTTTTGTGACCTATAAGCAGGTTCTTTTCTTGATAATTCCATTAAGTAGACGCTCGCGCGGCTCAGTATTTCCTAGGAACATGTGTGTTCAGGGTCGAGAGCGGCCATGATAGGCAATCAAGCTCGATTGACGCCACACCCCAGTACTTTGGTCGCATAATGCAAGACGCTTCTAGCTTAAGGATTGCCACTAGTTTGGCAAAATTTGAGGTGCGATTGGTACTCGCGATGCTCGTAAGGAGCCCTCAAGGGTCAGTGATATATGAAATTCAAAAGACTCAGCGACTCAATGATAGTTGAGGCGAAACGACAAACCCTTGAATGTCAAGGGTGCCGGCTTTATTTCATAATCACTCGATGTTTTACAGGGTGTTACATGATGATGCAGGCCCTTTAATGCGGGTTTTCTATTCCCCGCAGGCCATGCATACTTGATACTCATCGCACTTAGTTGCGAATTAATACTCCTAACGGAGTGGGTTGAACACCTGATTGGTTCAATTTTGAGTCGCTAAAAGCGACTCGGGTCGAGCATGATAGCTCCGATGTATGTCTCATGTTGAAGTAGAAAGCATTGTGTTGGCGATCAGCCGCACTGAGCTGCGACTTATGTTGAGTTGAGTTTGCTTTGTAAGGTCTCACGATAACTGAGCCCCTTTGGCTGGGTTGTTGATCGAGGCTGGGTCTATGCACATGCGCCATTCTTGTCTTCTTTTTGTATCAAGGCGACCTCTGGGGCATTATCTTGCTGATGCGCGACTTCTCGGTGGGTATTTACCATCCGGTGGCTGCATCCTGTTGGCCGCTTCCGCGGTACCTCCAACGCGACTCGTTTTGAGCTGCGACTGATACCCATGTGAAGAGTTGGCGATACAAGCTTCTTCTGCGAGTACTGAGCCTGCGTTCTCGCATTCTAATGCTCTCTGTCTGTCTCCATATATTGTAATAACACCGTTTGGTCCTGGTATCTTTAACTGTAGGTAGACGTAGCAGGGGCGAGCGGTAAATTTGACATAGGCTTCTCTTCCAAAGATTGCATGATATGAGCTTTTGACTGCTACAACCTCAAAGTCTAGGAGCTCTGAGCGGAAGTTCCGCTCTGTTCCAAAGCTAACTTCAAGTGTTATCTTTCCGATTGGTCGCGTAACAGCTCCTGGGATTATTCCTTGAATTTCTTTCCTGGATGGTCGCAGCCTTGTCTCGGGTATATTCATTCTTCGGAGCGTGTCTTGATATAGGATGTTTACTCTTCCTCCTCCGTCCATTAGGACCTTACTTAACTTGTATCCCGCGACTTCTGGCGTGACCACCAGAGCTGGCTGTCCTGGATCTCTTACTTCTGGGGGGTGATCGCCGCGACTCCAAATAACCGATTGCTCTGTCCAGCGACGATACCTTTCTGGCGTTGAAATCTGACCGCTCTTCCGGCTTCCATCCGTCGTTTGTACCTCCACTGTATGAAACTGTCCTATGTTTCTTCTAGGTAAAACGTCAGGCTCTTGATGAGAGCTAGATTTATTCTTGTGGTGCATCGATCTGCTGCGAGCTGTATCTGGCGTGTCGCCTTCTTTCCACCTCCGGTAATAATGACATTGCGCCTTTGTGTGACCCGCTGGCCTGCCATCTCTCCTGCGATGTAAGTCGCAAGGCACGTCGAAGATCCCCTTGCAGTTATTAGGGGTAAGGCCTTATCACTCCCTTGCTCTTGCATCTGGTGTGCGCGACGTTCTGTCTTCGCGACTGGCAGTTTCCCCGTTGGGTTCTGTGATAAGCCGCCTGTCCCTCTATCTGTCTTTGCATACTTGTCAGCCGTTGCCAAAAGCTGGTCGAAACTATCAATCTTGTGCTCAGCGCGACTTAATTTGTGCACCAGCGGCTCAAATCTACAGTTCTTCTCATAGCTTGTATTGCAGCTTGTACTGTTAAGTTTTTGGCGGAGCCAAGGATCTCCGCGACTCTCTTGATCCAGTCGCCGCTTGATTCGTCCTCTTTTTGAATGCATTGTCTAAGGTTTTTCATATCTTCTGTTTGGAATCTGCGATGAACTTGTCCTTCAAGTCTTCCCATGTGTTTATTGATTTTGATGGCAGCCTTAATAGCCAATCCCTAGCTTCTCCCTGTATTGCCAAGTGGAAGTATTTTGCACGTATTTCTTGAGTCACATCAGCCCCTGTCATGCTTGCCTCGTAGTCTTCTATCCATAAGGCAGGGTCTTGGTCACTGCGATAGGTGGTGACTCGCTGCGACTCCGAAGTTCGGGGGAAACGAGTGAGCCGTATTTCCTCTCCAAAACATGCTGGTCCTTTCAATAATGAATAGGAGTTTACTGGCGCTGAATCTTCATCTGAATCAGTTTCAATCTGGGATGGCTGAGTCGCTCCGGTCTCCGCGACTCGCCTTCTATCTTCTTTTCTTTTTCCAATGATACCTGCAAACCTGCTAACTGGTTGACCACTTCTTCGACGCTGTACTTTCTCCTCCCCATGATACCTCGTTTTGCGGCTCATTGGGCGTGACTCCATACATATTTGCTTGTTGTAAAGCAGCAGTTTGTAGTAGGTCGATCGCATGGCGAGCTTCCTTATCAGCTCGCGTGTCTCCAACCGGTGCTATCTTTGATAATATCCCTATCGCGGCGTGCACGTTGCTCTCTGGGTCGCCGTGGAACTGTGATTTCCTCTCTCTCTGCCATCTTGATCTGATGTTTTTGCTGCCAACGACGGAGTCGCCACTCTTCTTCTTGGAGTTTCTTGCGCTCAGATGTCATCTTGGTTCGCACCGCCTGGTGCTTGGCTGGCATGGCGGAGTCGTCGGCCTTCTTCTTGGAGTTTTTCGCGCTCAGCCGCGAGTCTTTGTGCCTCTTCACAGAGTTCCGTCCTGATAGCTTCAATCTCTTCAATCTTGAGATCTCCTTCCTGATTTGGTAGGATCCCCAAACAGGTCTTGATGGGACGGGGATGGGCAATCTTGCCGTAACTTGTTGTAGCTCCTCCAACACGCGGACCCTGACCGGCCGCAGCTCCTTCACCGATTCGCTTCCTTGAGTCGCGTCCATAGATCTGCGACTGACGGATCCGACGAAAACTTTTACTGATCCGATGGGAACGATGTATCCGAACTCGATGCGATCTGCCTCGGGTCCCCACTCTGAGTCGTCGATGAAGGGGACCCCATTGATGTCTTCAACTTGGCCAATGGCGATGTCCTTGAAGCCTGATTTCGATCCTGCGCGGAACGTGACGCTTTTGACCGCAGGCCCCACGGTGGGCGCCAACTGTCGTGGGTTTGTCACGTCAGGTGTCATAGATGACTTCGTAGGTGTGGGATTACGCGAGTCAAGCATCTCCGAGCTTGGGATCGCAGGAACAAAGATCAACACAGATTTACCCAGGTTCGGCCCCCTCAATGTGAGGTAAAAGACCTACTTCCTGCCTACCCTAGATTGGTATTGATATGATAATCGAGGTGTTACAATGGAGGCGATCCGATCTGGTACTCGCCGTATGAGCTAGGGTTTGGGGCTTGATAGCTTGACCCGCTCTAAGTCCTGCGAGTCCTCTTTATATACACAGAGGCTCGCTAGGTTACAAAAGGAAACTTCCCCATAAGGAATACATCCACAGAGGCCTACTCGGAGACTACTTGGTCTTCACGTCCTCCGGGATTGTCTTCTAGATCTTTCTCCTTATGGCGGTTCAATATTGGGCTTGTTCCCAAGTGGGCCTTCATCCGTGCGAGTAAGTTAAGTCGCACTGGGCCGCGGGTTAATCCAGAAAGTATTCCCCCGACACGGCGCTGCAGGCTTTATATCACCTCAGGGCAGTTACCAAGACATGGTGGGACCCGCCACTACGCCCATCATCTCCGAGGAGAACGTGTCGCCGCGGCTCAACTGCCCTACACGTGTCTCGGGCCGGCCGAACACTTTGGGCCCATGACGATTCGCTTGAGTCAACTGGACTACATCGTGCCCATCATGGGCCCAGGGGCTACTGTCGGCTCAGTGAGAACTAGGGTGTGCTGGGCCTGCCCTCCACAACCCTTGACACTCGGTGGGTTAATTTCGCTAAGGACCAAGCCTACGGCCTGGAGAGACCCACGGAGCAAATCGCCTCGTGAGGGCTTAGGAGACAGCAGAGGCCTGCAGAGGCCCCCCTTACTGCTGCCCCCCTCTCCAAGGAGATCTTCCCTGAAGGGAAGTCAACGCCGAATCCTCCACAGGGCACCCCAGCCCTCGTGGGGATTCCTTCCCTGCAAAGCAACCTCTGCAGAGCGCACATGGGCTCTGCAGTGGCCGCAGAGTGACGCGCGCCTCTGCGCGCGGTGACGACGACGCCGCAGTTGCCGTTTTGGTGATTAAAGGAGTCAACAAAGTTGCGCCACGCGCACCGGACTACAAGGTTTTCCTCTTTGGTGATTAGGGGACCGGCCGGCGCTACGCTCCACGGCCAACATCACCGTGGGCACCCCCACGTTCCTCTGCAGCCCCAGCTGGCCGTCCTGCATGGACGGTGGCTTCTCTGCCACAGGCATCAGCTTTACGCCCATGGACGCACTGCGGTGCACCGTGCTCCTCCTTCTGTCGCCATGTGGTAGCCCTTCCGCTGCACGAGCACAGGGAAGAGGCCTGGGGCGCCTATAAAAGGAGGCGATGCTCCACCATAGAAAAGGATCACACTTTCATTCTAACTTAGCTACCTACGTGCGAGGAAGAAGAAGACTACTGTTTCCCCATCCTTGTGCACACCGTTGCCAAAAGAGAGCCCTCGGCAAGCTCATTGTACTGTAACCTCCATAGCAGTGCAATACAGACAAGCAGGAGTAGCGGTTTTACCTCCACACGAGGGCCGTGAACCTGGGTACGGGCTGGTGTTCATCTCTGCCGTGATGTCCCTCCTCATGCTCAACGAGCACCATCGCCGTGCAGGTTGAGGGTTGTTTGACCAACATGTTCAGCCCCTTACATGAACTCTCTTCGTGAGTTTGACCACCCCTGTTTCGTGGGAGTCATTCTCTGACAGAAGATTCTCCTCTATGGACTCTAGCTTTTTCATGACATCCTCAAGAGAAATTTCAATTTTAATTTCATTAACAGGTGGTATCCCAACTAGACTCTCAATGATGTATCTAGCTTCTAAAGCAGGTGTACCTAGGAAATTTCCCCCTGTTAAAGTGTCCAAAACATATCTATACCAATTGGTGATGCCAACATAAAAATTCCTAAGAAGGATTGTAGTGGAATGTTTCTTAGCACACCTATGATGAGCATTACTAATTCTATACCAAGCATCTTTCAAACTTTCTCCCCCTTGTTGCTTAAAATTACGAACCTCAACCTTAGGAGATGAAACATAATAAGCAGAACCAGACATGATGGATAGGCAAAAAGATAACAACTCAAAAATAACTAGATGCAGGAATTTAATTTTTTTGTGTTTTTTGATTTTTAACAGAAGGGGAGCCTTGGCGCAGCGGTAAAGCTGCTGCCTTGTGACCACAAGGTCACGGGTTCAAGTCCTGGAAACAGCCTCTTGCAGAAATGCAGGGAAAGGCTGCGTACTATAGACCCAAAGTGGTCGGACCCTTCCCCGGACCCTGCGCAAACGGGAGCTACTGCACCGGGGCTGCCTTTTTTTTTATTTTTAACAGCAAACAAGATAAAATAAAATATAACAAGCAAGACAAAAACAAAGTAAAGAGGTTGGAAGTGTGAGACTCCCCTATCTAGAGATTCCAGTATCCCCGGCAACGGCGCCAGAAAAGTGCTTGATGGCGTGTAGATCACACGTTCGTTGGGAGACCCCAAGAGGAAGGTATGAGGTAGTGCAGCAGCAGTTTTCCCTTGAAATATGACCAAGGTTTATCGAACCAGGAGGACACGGAGGTTCTTCAGAAGGTTGTTGATGGGCACCGTTACTCGATCACCAACGTGGAACCTGCACACAACACAACCAAACTACTTTGCCCCAACGAAACAGAGAGGTTGTCAATCTCTCTGGCTTGCTGAAAACAAAGGATTAAATGCACAGTGTGGAAAACAGTAGTGATTGTAGAAAGTAACAAGGAACAAATGATTGCAGTAGGTGGTTTTATCAGTATGAGGGAAAATGGACCGGGGTCCACAGTTCACTAGTGGTGTCTCTCCATAAAAGATAACTAACATGCTGGGTGAACAAATTACAGTTGGGCAATTCACAAATAGAGAGTGCATGACAATGCAATATATGACAAGATGTTCATTATGTGATTTAATTGGGCATTACAACAAAATACATAGACTTGCTATCTAACTAATCTATGCCTAAATAATCCACCTTCAGGTCAGCATCCGCATCACTTCCAGTATTAAGTTGCAAACAACAGATTATTGCATGAAGTAAAGTGTGTAATGTAAACAATGCAAATGACACGTAGACAATGCATCATTGTTTTATCCCTAGTGGCAACAGCACATCCACAACCTTAGTCGTTTCTATCAACTCGAGCCCAGATTTCTGGAGGCATGAACCCACTATCTAGCATAAATACTCCCTCTTGGAGTTACAAGCATCTACTTCGCCAAAGCATCTACTAGCAACGGAGAGCATGCAAGATCAAAAACAACATAAACATATAGATTGATAAACAACTTGCTCATAGTATCAATATTCATCGAATCCCAGCAAACACAACATGAGCATTACAATAAGATGATCTTGATCATGTTAGGCAGATCACAAGATCTAAACATGGAGGTACAAGGTGGAGAGACAACCATCTAGCTACTGCTATGGACCCGTAGTCCAAGAATGAACTACTCACGCATCACTCCGGAGGCAGGCATGGCAATGTAGAGCCCTCCGGTGATGATCTCCCCTCCGGCAGGGTGCCGGGAAGAGCTTCAGAACCCTCCCGATCTAGGGTTGGCGACGACGGCGGCAGCGGAACTTTTCGTGGAATATGATCGGTGTTTTTAGGGTACGCGGAACATCGGGAATATATAGGCGAAAGGGCGGTGTCGGAAGCTTCGCGAGGCGGCCTCGCCAGGGCCCGGCGCGGGCCCACCCTTAGCCGTGCCCTAGGGTGGTGAGGCAGCCTCGTGGCTCGTCTCCGTCTCCCCTTCTGGCTTCTGATCGTGTCGGTGAAAATATGAGCGTCCCTTCCAATTCCGAGAATATTCTGCGACTAGCTTTTCTGAAAGAGAAAAACAACAGAAAACAGGAACTGGCACTCTGGCATCTTGTTAATAGGTTAGTCCCAGAAAATGCATAAAAATGCTATGAAGTGTAAACAAAACATGTAGCAATTGATATAATAACAGCATGGAACATCAAAAATTATAGATACGTTTGAGACGTATCAATCGGTGTGAATAGTTACTTTAGAATCAACGATATAAGTTCTAAACTTATCACAAGCAAACACAACCGCTAAAAGCTCTTTTTCAGTAGTAGCATAATTCTTTTGAGCACTATCAAGAGGTTTGCTAGCATAATGAATAACATTCAACTTTTTATCAATGCGCTGCCGAAGAACAGGGCATATGGCAAAATCACTAGCATCACACATTATTTCAAAAGGCAAGTTCCAATCAGGAGGTTGGACAATAGGAGCAGTTGTTAAAGCTTTCTTAAGAATTTCAAAAGCTTCTTTACAATCGTCATAAAAAAACAAAAGGGACATCTTTTTGTAAAAGATTAGTTAGAGGTTTCGAAGTTCTAGAAAATCTTTAATAAACCTTCTATAAAAACCAACATGACCAAGGAAACTGCGTATACCTTTAACATCCCTCGGACAGGGCATCTTTTTAATAGCTTCAACCTTGGCTCTATCAACTTCAATACCTCTTTCAGAAATTTTATGTCCAAGAACAATACCTTCATTAACCATGAAATGGCATTTTTCCCAATTAAGTACAAGGTTTGTCTCTTCACATCTTTGCAAAACTTATCAAGGTTGTGCAAGCAGTTATCAAAAGAAGTTCCATAGACGGAGAAATCGTCCATGAATACTTCCACAATTTTCTCACAAAAACCATGAAATATAGCAGACATACATCTTTGGAAAGTAGCAGGAGCATTACATAGACCGAAAGGCATATGTCTATAGGCATAAGTTCCATAAGAACAAGTAAAAGTAGTTTTCTCATGATCTTGATGTCTAACAGCAATTTGAGAAAATCCAGAATATCCATCGAGAAAACAAAAATGAGTATTCTTAGATAACCTTTCTAACATTTGATCAATAAATGGCAAAGGATAATGATCTTTCTTAGTAGCTTTGTTTAACTTTCAAAAATCAATGCACATTCTATAGCCAACTACAGTTCTTTGCGGAATAAGCTCATCATTATCGTTTGTAACAACAGTCATACCTCCTTTTTTAGGGACACAATGCACAGGACTAACCCACCTACTATCAGCAATAGGATAAATTATACCTGCTTCGAGGAGCTTTAATACCTCATTCCTTACCACTTACTTCATTTTTGGAATTAATCTCCTTTGATGATCAACAACCGGCTTTGCATAAAGTTCAAGATTAATTATATGTTGACAAACAGCTAGAGAAATTCCCTTAAGATCATCCAAGGTATAACCCATGGCGCCTCGATGTTTCCGAAGTACTTCCAATAATCTTTCTTCCTCCTGTCCTGAAAGCTTAGCACTAGTAATAACAAGATATATTTTCTTTTCATCTAAATATGCATATTTGAGAGTATCAGGAAGAGTTTTAAGATCAAAAACATGATCTCCTTTAGGAGGAGTAGGCATCCCTAAAGATTCAGCAGGTAAATTATGTTTAAGGATTGCAGGCTGATGGAGAAAGATGTCCTCCAATTCATATGTTTCCTGCATAAATACCTTACTCTCATGGTCTTCCATAAATTGTTGCAAAGGATCATTAGGAGCAACAGCAATAGCAGCAAGTTGTTTAATTTCATAATCTTTATTTGGTAGCTCTTTTTCATGGCGTTGTTTAGTGAACTTGGAAAAATTAAATTCATGGCTTTCACCTCCAAATTTAGTATAAACTTTTTCTTTCTTGCAATCTATAACATCACTACAGGTATTCAAGAAAGGTCTACCAAATATAACAGGACAAGATTTATCAGCAGCCGAACCAAGTACAAGACAATCAACGGGATATTTAACCTTACCACATAAGACTTCCACATCCCTGACAATTCCAACAGGAGAAATAGTGTCCCTATTAGCCAGCTGAATATCCACATCAATATCCTCAATTTCGCAATTCCCAATCTCGTGCATGATTTCTTGATAAAGAGACAAAGGAATAGCGCTCGAGCTAGCACCAATATCACATAAACCATAATAGCAATGATCACCAATTTTCACAGAAATAAGAGGAATACCAACTTTTTTAAACTTTTCATCTGGTGGTTTAACAATATTAGAAGCATCTTCACAAAAGACTATATGAACTCCTTCAACGTTTTCTACCACCAAACCCTTAACTAAAGCTACTGAAGAGTCAACTTTTAATTATTCATCAGGTTCTTTAGGTCTTCTCTCACTTTTATTAAGGACGCTAGTTATAATAGAATGCTCTTTTACACTAACAGGAAATGGCAATTTTTCAACATAGGGAGCAGGTAAAATAGGATCAAAAGTATGCACTTGAATTGCATCATCAGGCATAGGAGTGATTTCAATTTCTTTAAAAGGTTCATGATACTTTTTCCACTTTTGCTTAGGAATATTAATATAGGCAGCAAAAGATTTAAAAAGATCAACAATAATTTGAGAATCAAGCCCATACTTAGCACTAAACTCATGAAAGTCAGGAGTTCCACCATAAGATTCAATGCATTCATAATCATAAATTATACCTGATTCATTACCTTTATCCATTTCCCAATCTTCAATATTGCGTTGAATTCTCTCAAAAAGGTCCCATTTATCTTCTATCTTCTTGTTAGTGAAAGATCCACCGGACGAAGCATCAAGTAAGTCTTTATCCCGACGAGAGAGTCTTGCATAAAAATTGGTAACAATAATTTCTCTCGGAATGTCATGAATAGGACATTTGAGCATCAAAGATTTCAATCTCCCCCAAGCTTGGGCAATACTTTCTCCATTGCGAGGCCAGAAGTTATAAATATAATTCCTATCTTGATGTATTTCATGAAGAGGATAAAATTTAGAATAAAAGATAGGCACAATTTTATCCCAATCCAAGAGATGAGAATTATCCAATAGCCTGTACCACTCCAAAACTTTGTCTTTCAAAGACAATGAATTTTGTTCTCATGATCACCTCTATGGAAACCCCTGCAATCTTAAACAAACCACATAATTCTCTCATAAACAGTAAGTGATAATTAGGATGAACAGTTTCATCTCCTACATAACGGTTACTCATAATACGATCAACAATTCACATAGTTATTTTAAATGGAATACTTTCAGTAGCTAGGTGGAGGACCCCGTGTCGCCACAAGTGCAGTGGCGAGGGTGTCTCCAAACATCATTTCAAAAGCGGACGGCTCCATAATTAAATAAAGCAACAGACAAAAATAAAAACAGCACTTGCAATAAAAGTTTCCCTTACCAATAGCGCTACGCTCCCCGGCAACGACGCCAGAAAATAGTCTTGATGACCCACAAGTATAGGGGGTGTATCGTAGTACTTTCGATAAATAAGAGTGTCGAACCCAACGAGGAGCAGAAGGTGTTGGCAAGTAGTTTTGTGCAAGGTTTCACTGCAAATGCTAACAGACAAGTTTTTATAGGTTTTTGTAATAGCAACTAAACAAAGTGCAATTAAATAAAAGATAGCAATAATAATTGCAGTAAGTGGCCCAATCCTTTTAGCACAAAGGACAAGCCGGTGGTGTTACTTATGATGGCTAAAACGTTCTTGAGGACACACAGGAATTTCGTCTAGTCACTTTCGCTTCATACCGTTGATTAGTCTTCAATGTTTTGATAGGTGTTGTGTGGGTGAACCTATGCTAATGCACCGCCCTTATTTGGACCAGTACACACTTGTGATTAAACCTTCTTACAAGCATCCGCAAATGCAAGAAAGTATTTAAGAATTAACTAACCACAACTTTAAACTCTTAAGATCCTACGCTGCCTTATGCAATAGTTTACCGACGGGGGTTTAGGTTTCTGTCGCTCCGGCAACCCCACAATAAGTAAACTAAATACACAATGCATTCTCCTAGGCCCATAAAGGTGAAGTATCATGTAGTCGACGTTCACACGCCACCACTAGAAGAATAACACCACAACTTAAATATCAAACCATTAAATACTACTCAACATAATTCCACTACTAGTGCCAAGACTTCTCCCATGTCCTCAAGAACTAAACGAACTACTCACGAGACATCATTTGGAACATGATCAGAGGTGATAAAGTGATGAACAATATTCTGGACATAAAAGTAATTCACTGATAAAACTCAATAGCATCAACTACGACAAGTAATCAACACCGGAAAAGTAATCCCAATAAACTACACAAGGAGGAACCCTAGATGTCTCAGCGGAACGGAGTGGAGCGGCGGTGATGACGGTGCTGGCGGTGGAGATGGTGTGGATGATGTTCTCGATGAAGCCTGTGGCGATGACGATGACGATGGCGACGATTTCCCCCCTCCGAGAAGGAATTTCCCCGGCAGATTTCTCCCTGTTGGAGAGCTTTTGCTCTCTCTGTGGTTTCCGCCCCCGAGGCGGCGGCGGAATATTTCTTCGAAGCGTCCCCCGTAATTTTTAGGTAAGAGGGATGATATACGCGAGAGGGGAGAGCCGGAGCAGACCCAGGGCCGCCAGGTGGGCCCCAGGCGCGGTCCAGGAGTGGCCCGCGGCTGGGTGCCGTCTGGTGCCCTGGTGGCTCCCCTCTGCCCCATCTTCTGGCTCCGTCCATCTTCTGGCAAAATAATAACCCTTGGATTTTCTCGGAATTTTTGGAGTTGCAGAAATTAGTATCTTGACGGTGCTTTTCCAGCTAATTCTAGGCTCCGGCAGTTTATTCCTCAATAATCATCAATAATGCAAAATAAGATAAAATAACATAAGTATTGTATTCTAATATGAAATATATCGATGAATAATAGTAAATTGTGATACAAAATAGTGATGCAAAATGGACGTATCAGGTGGCCACACAAATAAAGAGGTACCTTCTGTCACAAGTACATTTAATCCTCAACCTTGCTCGAGGTAATAATATCCTCCATGTCTGCAAGGACAAAATATCAGTCGACGTTCACACAGTATTATGAAGATCATAACCACATCATACCACCTAGATAAAATACATATTTTCATCCAATTCATGTAAATACTATGGTTCCTCCATGTCCCCGAGAATTAGGGAAACTACTCGGACATGCGGACAAAACATCATCAAACTACTCATATAAATCACATAAGATGATTAAAGTAATACATGGAAGAATCCACAATAGGGTTTTGGATTACAACCAAATTGATGGAGTTGGTGACAAGTGTGTGGATGGTAATGATCATGGAAATCGATGCCCCAAAGAAATAACAGATAAAATTCAAACTCTCTAGGTTCAACAAAAATTCTCGAAGCACCATCGTATGGAAATAATTTCAGATTATCATATTGCAACATAATACTTTAAAAGGAGTTAGTTTATTAAGCTATACTCCCTCGGTTTCCTATTATAAGGTGTATAGTTTTTCCTGAAAAGTTAAACTTGTGTAACTTTGACCAAGATTTTAGAAAATATTATTAACAATTACAATATCAAATGGGTATCATTAAATTCATTATGAAATATATTTTCATATTTTATTTTCTTAGTACTTCAAATATTGATAGGATTTTCTAAAATCCTGGTCAAAGCTAGTCAAGTTGACTTTTATGGAGAAACTATACACCTTATAATAAGAAACGGAAGGAGTATTATTTTGAGTACTTATGGCGCACCAAAAAATGCACACATGGTTTCCATAATTTTGTTTACTTTGAATGTTTCCAAGTAAAAAATGCTATTTTTGTAATGACCAACTAATAGTACATCTATGCACTGATCATGATGCAAACACAGTGGATAAAGCGTCCTTTGAAAATCACCTTTGTACACTACATTTACAGTCTGAGTGGTCCACTTCAGATTTTTAGTTCTACCGGAAGTCTAAAAAACACCTTTTTCTTTACAGTATACTTGTGTTCTTAGGCTGTGGTTGGTACCAAAGAATTTTTGAAATATCTCAATAATACTACAGTTTTTCAAAATATCACAGTTTTAAATACTTTGATGTGTTTACTAAATACTGTAGTATCCTACAAAACATGTTACTATTTTTAAGTACTGGAAAAACAAATCAGGACCTTTTTTTTCTAAAATTGTAGTATTTGTTCGCCAGATGTTAAAATACGTTGGTTTTAGTATACTTCAGTTTTGAAAATGTTGAGCCACCAAACTAAGCCTTAGAGAAACACTGCTTGCTCCTGAGCTCCAGTGCCCCCGGTTTTTTCAAAAATCGAAAAATATATTTTTATGTCTTAAATAATTCTGAAAAAAAAAATCATGCAAGTTCCTATGCATGTCTAGTATGACCAAATTTTTGGAGAAATATATTTCCATGTACAAAAAAGACAAATGTAGCAAGTAAAATGAGTTATTTTTCACCTTTTACAGAACCAAAATTTTGTGATTTTTGTGTAGCCCGAAATAGAGCGTATTATCAAACAAAATTATGCAGACATATAGATAAAATGTATATGTATTCACTTAATTTTTTGTGGAACTTTTTAAAACTTTTGAAATACCCTTTTTGAATTTTAGAAAAATCGGGTGCACTGGAGATCGGGAGCCAAAAAACCCATCTCGCTGCGTGTTAGAGTGTGTGCTAGAGTCTGCTAGAGATGTTCATATGGGAAAGAAAGTTCCACCGCCGGACGCCCCGCAAAGGCGCAAACCATGAGATTACAATCATATCGAGGAGAGGCGGTCTCTGGATTAGTTTTGCTAGAAAAGGTAGGTCTCTAAACGATAATCAAATTAGAAAACTACTACTCGTAGAAAGGAACACGATAACTTGAAGTCTTCAGTTATACAGTTAGACACAACTCCAAACGAAAAAAAAAATTCTAATTGCCCGCCCGGAGACCTTGATTACAAAAGGCTACACGACTTTTTTTGAGAGAGACTTATGTACAGCACACACATCATTTTTTACAGAGAAATCCGCGTCTTAACCAAGCCTACACGCCATTACCGTCAGCCATCATAGATTTGAACTCCTGGAAGTCGACGCGGCCATCGCTGTCCCGGTCATGTGCGGCGATCATGTCCTGCACCCGCGCCATGGAGCCTGCCTCCGGCAAACCCATCCGCCCCAGCACGGCCTGCAGCTCCGCCGCGGAGATGTACCCGTCGCCGTTCTCGTCGAACACCGCGAACGCCTCCCTCATCTCTCTCTCCTCATCCTCTTCCTCCTCTGGACCATCGCCGACGAGCTCGTCGTGCAGCGCCTCGAAGTCCGCGAACCGCAGCCCCGGCATGCCCGGCGAAATGTACGCGGCGACGACCGCGCCCACGTCCAACGCGCCCGTCGACCCCGCCTGCGCGCCGAGGGCGAGACCTAGGCGGCCAAGCGCGCCGGATAGCTCGGCCTGAGTGATGACGCCGTCGCCGTCACGGTCGAAGAGGTCGAACACGCGCCGCAGCCGCAGCCTACGGTGGCGCTGCTGGTTCTGTTGCGTCGCCTTGGACATTAGCACGCGTGTGTGTACGAAGTTTGGATTTTGGAACTGCAAGTGTGTTTTTGACTTTTTGTTTAGGCGAATGGGAGAAGATGCGTGCTCATGGGCTCTATATATAAGGCCAACGGCGTAGCCAGGAATGGCCGACGCCCCGGACCAAAAACTAAAAACTAAGGGACAAAAATCATCCAAAAAAATTACCCCACTTTCAATGCATACAAGAAGGTAAACTGAGTTGGATAACTAATACGAGTTCGAACATGATATTCAATTGGATAACATAAGACAATGTATAGCAAAAATGATAAAAAAGATGGCACCAAATCTCTGAACCTCCCATGACTACATCTTCAATAGCTAAACCTTCAAATATAAAATTCAAAATATAATCAGTGTATAAACAACAAGTAAAATAAGTAATATTGGATGCAAAATATGAAAACTTACTTCTACGACGAGGTAAAACGCCTTTGCCCTTGAAATCGCTCTATGATCTTTGACTTGCTCGAGTTGAAGGGCCCTCCAACATGCTACATAGACAGAACAATTGAACTCTAAACGAGAAATAAAAGATTTGGGAGGGTGGGGCAGAGCAGCAAAAGGGGGATTTTTACCTCGGGCCGCCTCGGGGCAACGGCGTGGAGACGCCGACGCGGGGTCTCTTGACGGCGGCGGCGCGGGGCGAGTGCGCGGCGGAGGCCGAATGGCGAGTGGTCGGAGTCGCGGCGGGGCGGCTGGACAAGCGCCGGCGGGGGGAGTGGGCGGCGGCCGGCGACTGACCTGCTCTGATTCTCCCGCACGGAGCAGTCGAGCAGACGAGCATGGACGCCACCAGACGACTAATCCTGACGTTCTCCAATCTGGTGGGCTGGGCTGCGCCCCAGGCCACATTTAAAATATAGCCTTGGCAGCATTGCCACGCCCCGGGTCGTGGCCCGTGTAGCCTGGGGCCCAACTCCGCCTTTGTATAAGGCAATGAGATGTTCGATAAGATGCATACGAACTTGATGAGATATGCACCGCCACGTGATCATGAGAAACCTAGACAAATGTTTTAACTTTTAATTTTTTGAATTGACAAATGTTTTAACTGGAAGCAAAAGAACAAGGGTTTAATTGTAGAAGCAAACAATTGCCACACATACACATGTACTCCCTCTGTCCGCAAATACTTGATTTAGATTTGTCTAAATTCGGATGTATGTATACACTAAAATATGTCTAAATATATTCGTATTTAGATAAATCCGTGACTAATATTTCCAGACGGAGGGAGTAGGTAGGTGTTCGATGGATCCTTGATGTATTTCCATGTTGAATCTATAGCCCATGTCATTGCTAAGGATCTAATGGTTTTCTAGCGCATGTGGGTGAACCGTGGGCTCTAAGTCAACCTCGCATCTCCAAAGATCACCATTTCCTATTCCAGAATCAAATTAAAGTAAAAGTCATCCACTGGATTGTTATATATACAAAACGCGTTGTTAATTTGTTATGCACGGTAGCACGTATACTCAACGGAACTTGTCGAGGCTGATGCAAGGTCTACGCAACGCGGGAACCACACGGTCTTGCCGCTGACACGTAAAGAAAGGTAAAAGAAGGGCGGGAGAAGGACACGAGAGGCACCCACCTACCTCGCTCCCGCGACTCCCGCACCTAACCCTAGGCGCCACCGCCGCCGCCGGCCGGCCCGCGCCGCCTGCCCCTCCTCCTCCCCGCCTCCTCCCTCGCGCGGGCCGCGCCGCGGCCTCGGTCTTCCCGCGCAGGCTCCTTCCTCTCGCCTCCCTACGTCGTCGCCGTCGGCAGTGTCCGCCGGGCGCGGCCCGGGCGGCGCTGGCGGCGGCGGATGTTCTTCTCCCGCGCCGTGGGAGGCCTCGCGGGGCGGCTCTCCTCCGGCGGCGGTGCTTCTCGGACGGCTGACGGTCGGCTCCGGCCGGTGGTGGTGGCACGGCGGCGTCCCTGCGGTGCAGTGAGGCGCACTGCACAACGGACGACGAGCAGCGGCAGGGAGGCGCCGGCTAGCCCGTCGGCCCAGATCTGGGCCCTTTGGGCCCGATCTTGGTTGAGGCGGGCGGGCTTGCCCTGTTGGCTCGATCTGCAGTCGGAGACAATGGTGCTCGTGCAGGGGTGCAGCGGCGACGGTGGCCACCCCGGTTGCAGCGTGGCTGCGGGCTTTACGGGCCCAATCTGGGCCCGGCTGGACCTCTTAGGACTGGCAGGCGGCTGGACCTAAAGGGGACAGGTGTGCCTTGTGGCTGCGTCCGTCGACTACCGTTTCGATGGTGGAGGCAGTTCCCTCCCGCACGGCCGATGTTCCGCTTACCCCGAGTCGAGCCACTTGTCGTCTTCGGCTCGCAGACCTCGTGTTGATCTCCTCGGGAGACGTTGCTGGTGGCGGCTTTGTAACCGTAGTGGCGCAAGGTGGTGGGCGCAGAGTCTGGGTTGACGAGGCTTCGTCCTCGCGGGGCTCCTGTGCTCTGGATCGCCTGGGTTGTGGATATGGCTATCGGGAGAAATCCTTGTCGACTTGCTCAACACCGACGCGGTGCCACCCCTCGGTGACATCATTCCTTCTTGAAGGGCGTCGTGGCTGGCCTCCATCCACTGCCCTGTGAGTGTCGGGGGAAACCCTAGGACCAGTAATGGTTCGGGCAGCAGCGATTGCTTTCCTTCTCGAAGGTGTTGCTTGATACTCGCCGATTCAGCGCTAGGAGCGTGGTGGTAATCTTCTAGAGAGGCGCAACGGTTGCGGGTCACGCTAGTTTAGTCTTCCCACCTATGTCTTCATTTGTTTCTGTTTTGGGCGTTTGTTTGCTGTTGGCCCCAGCTTGTGTGGTGTTGTGTTTGTATCCGTGGTTGTATGGTGGTTGTTGCTTTATTTATAAAGCTGGGCGAAAGCCTGTTTCGTGAAGAAAGGTAAAAAAGAACAGGAAAGAAAGTGAAAGGACTTGCGAAGCCTCTTGCTGGAAATGAACTGCGCAATATTTATGTAGTCCCTTGGTCTCGCCAGGAAGTCATTTTCTGTATTGTCATGTCACTGTGTTAATCTGGTGAAAATATTCAGTGGAAACCGGTGAAAATCACGAAAACATTACGTTTAAAAGTTCTAAAAAAATCTAAACAAAAATGCATTACGTTGTGAATGTAGAGTTTTATATACAAGTAAATTTGCAAGTAGAAATTCAAAATTGTATAGGACGTATGAAAATGACAAGCTCAGCACTGAATAATGTGTTGCTCCTATCCATTATTGAAACTACTATTCAACAATGAATCTGTCATTTTCATAACTCCTATACAATTTTGAGTTTGAACTTGCAAATTTCTATGTCTATACAAGTTTACATTTTCAACGTAATGCATTTTTGTTGAGATATTTATAAAACTATTAAATATGATTTTTTCCGTGGTTTTCACTGATTTTCATTAAAAGTTTGTTTCCACCGGAAACTTTCTCGTCGATCTGTTGGTCATTGCTAGCAAAACATGATGGATCTATTGGGAGGCGATGTTTTGACTCATAGAACTAGATAGTCTCACTATGGAAATTATATTTCAAAACATTTAAAACGTCAGAAAAGTCCGTTAAAAATTTCGGGCGAACACCTCCGGACATTTTATAATTGCCCACCAAGTTTCGTGAAAAAAACATTTATTGTGACTTTTAAAGAAAAGACAAATTTCGATGCTAGCTCCAAAATGACTTTTCATACGACATTTTCCCTCTTTTTAACACTAGCCATAGAAAAAAAAACCATAAAACTTCGTCTGCGAATATAAAATATGATCCTTTTTGTCTGCGGATGTACACCCGATTTTTTGGGAACTTTTTGGCATTATAAAATGCGTTTTTGTTTAGTGGGTCATATGATCCTTTTTGTTAGATAAAGTGCACTTTATTACTCAAAATTTTAACAATCTACATCAACATCTAGTTAGCTGGCTACAGATCTTGAAGAAAACCCCTAAAAGGACTCACGTAATCAACGCCACCTAAATCAACATAGCAGTCGTGCTTGAGCCTTGAGGATATTCATTAAGATCTCAAAGTCACATATACTTGCATGTTCCAAAGTACTCAACTAGCGGCCTTGAAGAATATATGTTGTGCGATGATGAGCTGAAAACCAAGACACCAACACTACCTTGACACAAGGAGTGATCCTGGTGTACATGATTCATCAGAGAGCAACGCTAAAGGCAGTACGGATGAAGACCGAATGATGCACACATGAATGAAGACAACAACTCTTATATGGTGTGCTTGAAGACTCAAGATGCATATATTTCATCCTGAAACTCGAGCTGATCCAAAGATGATGAACGTTTTTAACTTATGGTGTGCAAGGCCATAAGATTATGTCTTCAACCCACTTATCTCCGACAACCCCCCCCCCCCCCCCCCCCCCCCCCCCCCCCCCCCCCCCCCCCCCCCCCCCCCCCCCCCCCCCCAATGTAGTTGTCATACCTCAATTCTTCATGTAGCCATCACCCGTGGTGCTCACCGCTCATTATGCACATACATGTTTGTAAGTTCATATGAATGAGAACAAACTAAATTTGAGAACACGTATAATATAGGTCTTTCACCTAGTCAGCGACTAGATCACTTGAATCCATCATATATGCATCTCTGAAAAATAGAAAGATAGAAATCACCAACTTTGTTTAAATAGATAAAAACGTTCCATGATTAGTATGTTTTTTCGATAAAGGGATCTTTATTACTTAAAGAGAGTTTTAAGCATTACAACCGGGCTCTGCATAACTAGATGCACACAACCCCAACAAGTTCACAAGTCTCGAAACAACCAAAAATAAAAGGCGAATTACATATCAAATTGAGAAATTGTAAAGAGGTCTATGATGATGAAGTGCCAATCCGGAGATTATGTTGCCATCCATGCTGGGAAAAGAACTCCGTCGCTGCAGCCTGCAACCACGAACACACTTCCGAAAACAGGTCGCGGTGCCCCACACGCTGTAGGGACAACCATGATCGGAGCGTAGTTGTGCACCGGTAGATAACCTCCAAGACAGAAGCATTTATATCATTAAAAACCTTATCATTTCTACATAGCCACAGCGACCAAATAACAGCAATCGCTCCCACCCTAATAAGAATCTTAAACCTAGGATCCACACCGTTTAGCCAGTTGACGAAAATATTCGCAACGCTATGTGGGGGGAATAAGGTAGAACCTATCTGGATGACTGACCATATAGACCTAGCAAACTCGCACCGGAAGAATAAATGCTTAATGGTCTCGTCATGGTGACAAAAGACACATTTTGTACTTCCGTGCCAATTGCGTTTGGTAAGGTTATCTTTTGTAAGAATTACTCCTCGACGAAGGTACCACGCAAACACCTTAGTTTTTAGCGGAATCTTCATCTTCCATATTTTCTTATTGTTATCAACTGGGACATTAGGATGGATTAACGCCTTGTACATAGAATCAACCGAGAATTTTCCATTCTTGTTGAGATTCCATTGAAACTTATCTGATCCTTGTGTCAGCTAGACAGAGTCCAACCGCAGTAGCAAAGCATTCCAGGATACTTGCCTCGGACAAAATAAACTCCTTCTGAACGAAACATTCGGTGGGGAAGTTCTCATCACCTTAGCGAGTGTATCGCCTTTGTGTCGTACAATATTGTATAAAGCCAGATATTGTTCACGGAGTGTGGCTTCACCCAGCCATTTATCCTCCCAGAATCTAATTTCCGATCCATCCTTAATTGAGAGGGCCCATATGGGAAGAAGAATTTCTTCGTAGCCATTAGACCCGCCCAGAAGTGTGAATCGCCAGGTTTCCAAAGAACCTGAGATAACGCTTGTGAGCCCACATATTTCCTCCTAAGGAGGGTCTGCCAAACCCCTTCTTCAGCAAGAAGCTTGAAGATCCATTTACCAAGTAAGGCTCTATTCTTGACCTCAAGGTCATGAATTCCGAGACCTCCTTGATCTTTAGGACGGCAAACCACACTCCACTTAGTCAGTCGATACTTTCTTTTCTCACTATCACCTTGCCAGAAGAATCTTGAACGGAAGTAATCCAACCGTTTTAGAACTCCTTTTGGAAGTTGGAAGAAGGAAATCATATAAAGTACCATATTTGTTAGTACTAAATTTATGATAACCAATCTTCCTCCCAAGGATAATAGTTTGCCTTTCCAGCTATTTGATCTAATTTGAAGTCTCTCCTCTACCAGTTTCCATTCAGCATTTGTGAGCCTCCGATAATGAATCGGAATACCCAAGTAGTTGATAGGAAACTGGCCTTGTTCACAACCGAATAAAGCAGCATACAACAAGGCATTATCTTGAGCCTCACCGAAGCAAAACAATTCACTTTTATGGAGGTCAATCTTTAGACCCGATAATTGCTCGAACGCTGATAGAATTAACTTTAGGTTTCGAGCCTTTTCGATGTCATGTTCCATAAAGAGAATTGTATCATCGGCATATTGAATAATGGATAAACCACCATCAACCAGATGCGGTATCACACCTTCAATTTGGCCATTAGCCTTTGCATGTTCAATCATGACCGCCAGCATATCAGCCACTATATTAAATAGCATTGGCGATAACGGGTCACCTTATCTAAGTCCTTTTTTGGTCTTAAAGTATTTACCAATATCGTCATTGACTTTAATGGCCACACTTCCTCCCAGTAGCGTAGCCAGGATAAGCTAAACGCCCCGGGCCAACCTCATGCAACAGTAGTGAACAGTGCAAAACAGTAGGTATTGTAGCTACAATCAACGAAGAAGCTAGCTCACACGCCCAGGCCATGGCCAGGGTAGCCTGGGGCCTGGCTACGCCCCTGCTTCCTCCCGAAACAAAGCTATGGACTAACGCACGCCACTCATCAGAAAACCTTTCATTCTGATGGTCTGCTGAAGAAAAGACCATTTTACTTTATCATAAGCTTTCTCGAAATCAATTTTTAAAATGACCCCATTCAACTTTTTCCTATGTAGTTTATGAACTGTTTCATGCAGGATCACCACTCTATTCAGGATGTTCCGTCCTTGCATAAAAGCCGTCTGAGAGGGACGAACTACATGGTCAGCCACATTATTCAGTCGAATCGTAGCGACTTTAGTGAATATTTTAAAACTAACATTAAGAAGGCAGATAGGTCTAAATTGTTGAATCCTTTCTGCCTCATTAACCTTAGGTAATAAAATAATTTCACCAAAATTCAGTCGGAACAATTCTAATTGTCCATCATGTAGACAACTGAACAAATTAAGGAGGTCAGACTTGATAACATCCCAAAAGTTCTGGTAGAACTCCGTTGGGAAACCATAAGGAGGCCGGCGACCAGCTCCTACCCAGCATCGCTCGAATTTCTGGCGGTTCCGGCGGCGAGTACGGTGCAAGTTTGCTGGATTCCGTCGAGTTTCACGGTGGAGGGTCACCGGCGGGTCCTGAATATTCAGCCCGTCAATGTCTCGAGCGGTTACAGGGCGCGAACCTCATCGGCCACGAAAACTGTCTATTCACGGTTCCACGGGCCAAATTCGCACGGCCCCTCAAAATTGTTTACGGGTCTGCGGCTTTTAAGGGTACTGCTATGTCCTTTTTTAAGGTTCCAAAACTGTCTATGGCGGGTATTTTAAGGTTTCGCGGCTTTTAAGGTTTCTGCTACAGATGCTCTTACTTCATCCTCCGTATAAGGAGCAGTAAGTAAGCTATTTTCCTCAAGTGATTAGTATGTCAAAAGAAGATAAATCCATTCTAGATAAGTAAACAATTCCATGAAGCACAAGGGCAAAACAACAATAGATTTTGCAAAATAATATCAACATACACACCAGTAACATTTTACAATGGTACAGTTGCATATCTTCCCCGGCCCTCTCTTTACATGCAAGTTGCAACAATGATTCTGAATATATTTTTTTTGAGGATAACAATGATTCTGAATATACACGGCCACCCCTGAAAATTTGGAATACCTCTTGAAATATAAACGGTTGTTTCCTAAGTGTTGCTTATCAACCTAGCGGCATGCAGTGCAGCGTCGTCCCAGGGAATATCAAATAACTCAATCAAATGCAAGATTAGTGTACATTTACATGTTCTGTGAGATTGGACTTAACTGATGAAATTACAGAAATCTGCAAGATTAACTTTAAAAAATTATATCCTTCCAAACTCCCGATGAAGAACCCACTTACAAAGGATAATACACAATTCACCAAAGGAGCAAGCAGTAGGATTATTTTGAGTTTTCACACTCCCAAAACCATGTCCAGACAAAAAACCTCCACCAATTATATATGCTCTAGATTCAATAGTTTGTCTAAAAAATCTGGCTGATAAATGTAACAAACTACAGTATGGGGCTTCCCTTACCTCCTCACTTGTTCAGTAGACTCACCTAAAACCTCATCCAGCTTTTCAATTACACGGATTAGCCATTAGTTTGCTTCAGCATCTTCTGGAATGTTTATGGAACAATAAAATTGCTGTGAAAACAAACTTTAACATTCCAGAATTTGTTGAAGCACATGCTATGATCTCTCTTGGATTCATTATCATTTTTATAGAGGGAAAATGAAATCAGAGTATCTCATTCTTCACCAAATCTCCATGAAATGCTAACTTCATAATAATAGTCTCTATATGGAAATTTACAAGATGATGGCCTTCAGTCATGCGGCAGCGCATGAATAGAAGAATTTAATTGGGAAAAAAACATCTATCTTGTGCCTGCCTTCAAGGTCATACTATGTAAAAAACCATCTTAGAGTTGCAGAATAATCATCTTTGGAAAGCCTACCATATGTCAGCTATTATTAGTTGATCTTGAGTTAAAGGAAGCATATCTCATTGGTCGTCGCTTCACATGGTCGAATGAACGAGTTCAGCCCACCATGGCTAGGCTGGATCGCTGGTTTTTCTCGGTGGATTGGGAGGAGCTTCACCAACTTCCTGTTGCAAGCACACTCCTCCTCCTTATCTGATCGCTGCCCTATTGTCATGGCAACAAATGTCAAGCTACACATGGCTCACCGGTTTCACTTCCAACAGTTCTGGACTAAACTCCCTGGGTTCGAAGATGTGGTCAGAGAAGCCTGGCACAATGTGGTTTGTACTGGTGATCATCTAGCGGATCTCAACACAAGATTGAAGGCCACAGCCCGTGCACTCAATAGTTGGGCTCAAAGAAAAATTGGAAATGTAAAGGCCCAGTTGCTAATGGCAACCGAAATCGTGTTCCAATTAGATGTGGCGCAGGAACAAAGGCAGCTCACCTCTGAGGAAATCTGGCTGCGCAGAGCGCTGAAACTGAAAATCTTTGGGTCTCGCCTCGCTGGAGCACACCATGCCAGGCAGAAATCAAGAATTCACTGGCTTGCCGAGGGGGAGGCCAACAACTCTTTTTTCCATCAGCACGCAAGCTATCGAAGGCAAAAGAAACATATGTTTAAGTTGGCAGCAGAGGGTGTTGTGCATACTGACCAAACCGAGATGGAAGAACTCGCTGCAAGCTACTTTGAGCAGTTAATTACCTCGCCCTGAAACTATTAACCTGACACCTCTTCCTTTCCCCAATGTGGTCCTGTCAGATTTAGATGTTGCTGTCACTGAAGAAGAAATCTGGAAGGCAATCAGAGCACTCCCATCTGATAAGGCGCCAGGCCCCGATGGTTTCACGGCAGGATTCTACCAAAAATGCTGGCCAATAATCAAAACAGAGGTGGTTGCCTGTTTTACTCAGCTTTTCCATGCAGATGGCCGCAGTTTTCACCATGTTAACCAAGCTCTGATAACGCTTTTGCCAAAGAAAGAGGGTGCAGTTGAACTACGTGACTTTCGCTCAATTAGCCTCGTTCACAGTTTTGCAAAGATCACGGCCAAGCTACTCTCATTACGCCTGGCCCCCAAGCTGGACCAACTTGTGGCGAAAAATCAAAGTGCATTCATCGCTGGACGCAACATTCAGGACAACTTCATGATGGTGCAGCAATCGGCTAGGGTTCTGCATAGAAAACAGGTTCCCTCACTTCTGATAAAAATCAACATCGCAAGAGCATTTGATTCTGTCAGTTGGCCCTTCCTCCTGGCAGTCTTACGACGTATGGGTTTCAGCCAGCGCTGGATTGATCTAATCTCACTCATACGGGCAACCTCTAGCACTAGAGTTCTGATAAACGGCAGCTCGGGTAAACCTGTTTGGCATGCGAGAGGACTACGGCAAGGAGACCCAATCTCTCCGATGTTATTCCTGCTAATCATGAATGTCCTCAGCCTAATCTTCCTATTAGCAGAGCAACAAGGAATTTTAGAGTCTTTGAGTCAGCATGGAATCAAACATAGGCTGTCCCTATATGCAGACGACGCCATGTTGTTCATCAAGCCAAAACAGCAGGAGATGGAGGTGGTTTGCCAACTTCTGCAGCTTTTCGGAAATGCTACAGGACTTGTCACCAACACTGAAAAAAGCAGCATTATCCCAATCCGTTTCGAAGGTGATCTGGACGCTCTTCGCCAAGTTTTACCCTGCACAGTGCAGAGTTTCCCATGTCAATACCTTGGACTACCGCTTAGCCCCTTC
Organism: Poa pratensis; assembly: GCA_947311845.1. Classification (NCBI taxonomy): domain Eukaryota; kingdom Viridiplantae; phylum Streptophyta; class Magnoliopsida; order Poales; family Poaceae; genus Poa; species Poa pratensis. The sequence continues at coordinate 5,711,536 of CAMZMU010000113.1, read as the reverse complement.
AGATTAAGAAAACGTGATGTGCGACCTCTCATTGATTCGGTGGCAAGGCACATACCTACGTGGAAAGCTGGGCTGTTAAGAAAAGGAGGATTGGAGGAAGACAGATCCTTGTAACTTCTGTGATGGAGTCTACTGCTGTCTACTCGATGCTGTCCTTAGACCTGCAACCGTGGGTTTTCAAAGCACTCCGTAAGATTTGCCGGAGTTTTTTCTGGAAAGGAAGTGCAGATACTGAGAATGGCAATTGCTTGGTTGCTTGGGATACTGTTTGCAAACCAAAGCCACTGGGAGGTCTGGGATTGCACAATTTGCAGATGATGAACTTAGCCTTGCGAGCTAGATGGTGTTGGCTGGCACGTACTACCTACGACAAGCCTTGGTCCGAACTTGGTGCAGCAGTTCCTCTGGCCACTGAGCAGTTCTTTTGTGCAGCGACTAGTTGCACACTTGGCAATGGTGAGAAGATGCCGTTTTGGTACGACGGATGGATTGATCAAGCATCAGAAAAGCAGGTAGCTCCGGATCTATTTTGCTTGGTGGACAAAAAGGGGCATCATAGGTCAGTTGCTGAGGCTCTACAGAATGCTACATGGATATCTGACATCAAAGGTCAGTTAACGATCCCTGCGCTAGCCCAGTTTTGTGAGCTTTGGGGTCGAGTGAATAGAACTGAATTGAGACCTGGCGTCGAGGACCAATTCCACTGGAAATTCACAGAAAACGGAAAATTCTCTGCTGCATCTGCTTACGCCGCAATGTTCTATGGCCAAACTTTTGCTCTTGGCGCCAAGGAAATATGGGAGTCCTTTGCACCATTGTCGGAGAAGATTCACGCTTGGTTGGTGATCAAGAACCGTGGCTGGACATCGGATAGACTTGCGCGTCGAGGACTGCAACACCAGCCTGCTTGCCCTCTTTGCAGTCAAGATCCAGAGACCATGCGACACATAATAGTTGGATGCCCCGTTGCTCGCGAGATTTGGTACAGTATCTTCAGACTTACGGGATGGCAGGATTTCACACCAACTGACGACCGAGCCATTGAGGAATGGTGGTCCACAGCTTCCTCCTCCCTACCGAAGAACAAGAGGAAGGCTTTCAACACGCTAATCACCGTTCGCATTTGGCAGATTTGGCTCGAACGCAATAGCAGAGTATTTGAAAAGATAAGCCATTTGCCAGGGGTAGTAGTACATAAGATCCGTGAGGAATTAAGCCTCATTGCGCAGGCTGTCAACTGCAGGCAAGAGCGAGGTGTAACTTAAATTTTTAGAGAGTTCTGCGGGCGGTTGAGATACCATGTAACACCACTCTGTAATTAACATTCTCCCAATCTTAATAATAATGACACGCAAGTCTGTTGGCGTCCCTTGTCTGTTGCTGGTGGTGGTGGTTCTCTTTGGCGGATTTGCTCCGGTCGACCGTGGTGGCGAGGGATGCAGCCGTCTGGAGCTTGGGTGAAGCGGGGGGCTGGCCTGGACGTTGCCGCGTCGGCGGGAAGAAGGGTGGTTTGGGGGAGCAGGCGCTGTGGCCGTATGCGTTCATCGAGCTAGGTCTTCGTCGCGTGGCGGCGGGCGGTTCTGCGGTCTTCTACATCTGGTGGAGGTGCTCTCTCCCTCGTCAATGGTGGTACGGCGGCTCCGGTGGCGTGTAGGTGTTTGGGGTGTGGGGTGGATCCGATTGTATTCTCCACAGGTGGCTTAGGGTGTTCTGTGCAATTTTCTGGGTCCAGTTGTAATTTCTTTCTTTCTGCAGGACCTTGGTGTAAGTTGTACTGACCTTCCTTATTAATGAATCGGATCCTGTCAAAAAAAAATGACACGCAAGTCTTTTGCGTGTTCTGGAAAAATCTATTATTAGTACACATAATTACATAAACACATCACCAAATACATTAGCATGTACTAGTATATTACAGACATAGAAAGTCAACAGCACGGCGGCCGGGAGGGAACCCTAGCCGCCACCCCCGCGCGGCGGATGGGAGGGAACCCTAGCCGCCGGCCACACCTCCCCCCGCCCTCACTCTCCCCTTCCGCCGCCGCCAGAGGGCGCGGCCGGGCAAAGCCTAGCCGGCGTCGGCGGCGGCGGGATCTAATCCATCCCTTTGCCCACAGGAGGTGGCGGGGTGGCGTCCTCGGGCCGGGCGTGGTGCGGCCGCCGGTGCCACGGCGTGGCTGCTCCTGCGGCGGCGTGACGGTGGCGTGGTGGTCTTATCCGGGCGGATCAGCGGTGAGGTGCGGTGACCAGATCTTGGCCATCTCAGTGGTCGATGGATCTTGGAGTTCGGCCGGTGCAAGCCGGGCTTTGCCGACGATTGTGGCGCCTTTGGGTGTCGTCGCCTTGTTGAAGGGATCGTCGCCGAGATTCACCAACTTTCCGCACAAAGTTCCGGGGGAAACCCTAGATCTGGGCTACCAGATCGGACGATGGCTGTACCCTCGGTGTAGTTTCACCCTCTTGGGGGCTCGTTTTGGAACACGTGATGCCCGGGGGTTTGCTGGTGAAGCGGAGTCTCATCTACAACGACGACGATGACGGGTTATGGCGGCGTGGTGCAGCGAGGATCCGACACCGGTCGTGACATGGTGAACTCGCGCAGGGTGGGTGTGCGGCCTGGTGTCTTGGTGGCATCGGCCGCAGGCCTGGCGAGAGTTTTGCTTCGAGCTACACGCTGAAGTTGGGTTGACGGAAGAAGTTGGAGGCGATTTTCGGAGCGGATGCACAAGGCGCTGTCTCGGAGAGTTAGTCAGGGAGCCGGCAACGGTTGTGGCCTGGGTACAAGGCCCTGTTTTCCTCTGTTGTTTGTGTTAGTTGTGGTGTTTTCATTGTTGGTGGGTTCAGCTTGTATGTTTCATTGTAAGGCTTCTGCCAGCTATGTTGAATAAAAGAAATAAAGCGGCTGTATGCATCTCTTCGATGCAGAGGCTGGGTGACCCTTTTCTAAAAAAAAATCAACAACACGTACACACATTATTCAAATCTCCGAATTATTCCTCACACCTCAACACGGCCATCAGTAACTTGAAGAGAGATTCCGCTGAACACATCCGTGATTACTCCATGGTACTCCCTCGAGTTCAATGACAGGTAGGACTCAAGGAGGTCCCCCAAAGCCTCACTCCCACGCATGTCGTTCTCGACGATCATTTCCACCACGCTCTCCCAGAAGTCCCTGTACGGGTCCGTCGACGCCACCACGACGGCGAGGCTCTTCTTCCCGGCGCTTCTCCGGCGAGCAGTGATCCTGGTGCCAACTCTGCCACTGCTGAGAACATGAAGCCTTCTACTCCTAAGAGCATCTCTAGCAGAGCCTGCAAAACGCGGAACTGCAAAACTGTTTTGCGGGTCACGGAACGCGCGTTTTTTTTGCTCGAAACGACACGGCGCAGAACAAAAACCTCAAAACCAAACTGTAAAACAGAATATGCTGTAGAATATTCGTTGTCTTCTTCCTTCGTCTTTTCCCCAAGCTGACTAGTAAAATCGGTGGCCTCCGTCGGTGGTGCTAGTGCTTATGGAACGATCGATGCAGCCAGCAGCGGCGACCGATGGATCGCGAGGAGCCTGGAGCAGAGCACGGGGAGCAAGCGGGCGACGTCCCCGCGGGCCGGTGGATTGCGAGGAGCCTGGAGCAGAGCATGGGGAGCAAGCGGCGACCGATGGATCCGTCGGGGCCGGCGCCGTCCCCGCGGGCGGACGCGCACGAGCGCCCACGGCCGCCACCATCCGCTGGAACCGCCTGTCGCCCCTGCCGCCGTCGTCCGAGTCGCACGACGAGCCCCCGCGGCAGGCAGGCACGCACGCACGCAGGTTGCTGCAGCCTGGGTGCGGCAGGCCCCTGGGCGTCGGGCTGCTTCCGCCGTTGTGCGCCACGGAGCCCTCTGGCGGCCGGCCCGCGTAGAGGCCTGCAGGGAGTTTGGAGAGGTCGAGCGCGTGCGGCGACGACGGCGAGCACCTCCGCCGGGAGACGACGGTGCTGCCAGGGGCCGAGCCGTCGTTGAGCCCTCGGGGCCGGCTAGCAGGTGCTGCCAGCTGGGGCTCCAGTTTCCGGCGAGTTTGGCGAAGAACGGCCGGATTCCGGCGAGTTCCGTGGCTGAAGGTCACCCGGCGGGTGCTGAATGTTCAGCCCGCCAACCGTGTTGACCAAATGCAGGGGGCTCTAGATTTGGCGCCGAAATCCGCGAAAAAGCCGTTCCGAGGCGGGGATTCACGGGGCCCTGCAAAATCTTTTGAGGGTTGGGTAAATTTGTGGATTCTGTTCTCCGCCGTTTTGCGGTTTTCAATCCGCATCGGGCGGTTATTATGCGGGTTTGACCGTTTTGCGGGTTCTGCTAGAGATGCTCTAAGCCTTGGCGAGCTCGGGCTCGTACTGCTCGGGGTCTTGCTGTGGTGCACACTTCCAGACTCTGTTAACACGGGCCTTGTGCGAATTGGACGTAGTTTCAACTCTTGAAACTCGTCGTTGATGGCAATTCTTACTTTTCGCGACTGATCTTTGCGGAATTGGATGTTTCTGGCTTCTGAGTTGAGATGGAGAGGAGAGAGGTCAAACTCCTCCGGTGGAGTTTGCTTTGCTTGTAGGTAGGAATAGGATTGGTGTGTTGATAATGGAAGAGGTCTGGGAGTGGTGGTTCCATGGTAGTAGTGGATTGATGATGACCTCTTAGATGTTCTTGTGGCCGTAGAGCTTCTTTGTTGGCTTGGTGGCCTGGGTCTCTTCATGTCCCTCGGCTTGTAGAACCAAGAGTTTGGCATGAGATCGGACAGTTTGAGTCTATGTTGGTTGCTCATATCTCTCTCTTTCTCTTCTCTCTAGAGTATGGAATGGTGTGTAGCATTGAACACTGCACATGATCGAGTGATATCTATCTTGTAAAGGGGGCATGCAAGCTGGCAATGGCAAGTGGACGTGATCAGATGATTCTGGTATAATCCTTTTTGGTAAATTAATGCGAATTAAGAATGAGCAAAGAGGTTGCACATGCCACCATTGTACCATGAACTGGACCAACAAGTTTACTTTCCTGGAAATTAGTTTGAGCTGTCAGCTGCTTTGCGAGCGCTTTCAGTGCTGTACCTAGTCCCTCATTATGTCACTCTAGTTGCAATGGGCAACGTTATTCAGCAACCATGAAATTTAAGGAGTAAAAAACAGAAAGTGTACAGTAGATTTATATAAGAATGAAAGGTGCTAAGAGAAATCATGTATGGCCCCAGTGGTGTTGCCTGGGTTGCTACATATCAAAGAAGGTCATTTGCTTCTTTACATGGGCATGTCCTGGCTCACAATCTTATGAAATTATAGGCTACTCTAGAATATGCTGAAGTTCGCACCTTTCATGTTAACAGTACCCTGTCTCTGTATACTTTCTTTTTTGACTGGCTGTCTCTCTATACTTATCACCATGCAATTATAGAGCACTCTTTATGTTTTCATGACCTTTTCCTTTCCACGCCGTCAACTTCACAACAAAGTTCAGAATATTACTCTATTTTTAATTGGTGTTTATTTTGCTGGAAATGCTTGTTTTTTTACAAAAAACATGTGTACATCTTTTTTCCTCTAAATTAAGGGGATCCATACTTCCCAACATAGTTCATTCCAAACAAGCAAACTTGTGTCCCTCTGACTGTTTACCAGAGCTGGGCCCTGGCTAAATTTGTTGAGGATGTTTCAGGGGAGAATAATTGTTTACGAAAATTGTGCTTGACCGACTTCCATCCCATGAGCCGATGAAAGTCGGGACGTGTTGTCATGGAGGCATACCTTTGTTCTAATGATTTGTCGCAGTTTAGGATGTCTTTGAGGACGTGGCCATGCACATTATAGTGTTAGCTGCCAAGTGTACCCAATCTAGATGCAACATTTGGTATAGAGCTTACGAGTGAAAAACTCACACACTTTATGACTCGCTATTAACCCGTAAAGTGCGAGCCCCTGAGCATGGTCGATGGATGTGCGAGTTTAACAGTAGACATGAACATTTTAAGACAACGAACCATACCCGCGAAGGTAACATATTCTCGGGTCAATGTCGTGCTTGGGCAATGTTACAAGCTGCTTTACAAATAGTCTACCTTGCATGGACTTTCGAATTGTGTATCAACGGAATTTTTTTTCAAGGAGAAGCAACCCAAGTTGCTGTCATCGCATTAAGGATGGAGAGAGTTTTAAAGATTGAGTTACATATGGCCTTACCGTCCGCCCAAATTCACATAGGCCTACTCCTCACCATTTGCAGCTCTCTGACTACCTAGCACCCACAACGCTAGCTCATCACACACTCTATTGACTAGGATATTCATGTTCGTTTCCTTCCCTTCAAAGACTCTTGCATTTCGTTCAAGCCGATTCGCATGCCCGCGATGATCAGGGTGGCTGCATCAACGAAAATTTGTCACACGGGGTGAGCCGGATGCGATGGAAGCCCATCCACAACTACGCCTTGAGATGAGGATAACAGAAACTGACATGTGGCCAGCGGGGTTCGAGTCCTCACTTCTACCTTAATAACAAAGCCGGGGTGGAGTCCCCCCTCCGGTCTTGTTGTTGTTGTTGTTGTTGTTGTGTCACATAGGTAGTGGATGCCAGCTATATATGTCTGACTAGGTGAAACCCCCCCTCTTGTCCCGGGTTGGGAACCCCTAATGTACCGGATTGCCATCCGGTACATGGCAACCGGGACTAGAGCCTCCCCCCTCTTGTCCGGGGTGGGTTACGACCCGGGACAAGAGCCCTCCACGCGGGGGCAGCGCATGCGCATGTGAGAGGAGCTCTAGTCCCGGGTTGTAATACCACCCGGGACTAGAGATGCTTCCACGTGGCGGCCTGTGACTTTTTTCGTTCCGATTGTTGTATATTACGAATAATTTGCAAAAAATACGGTTAATTATCTGTAAATCAGAAAAAAAAACATATAACATATCAAAATGTTCGTAAGAGCAAGCTTTATGAGATAGTCGGGAAATCGGAAGTCGGAACGGAAAGTCGTGAAGACGGGAAAGTATTCGATTATTCGATTACAAATAAAGATCCCATATATAAGAGAGACTAGAACCGTCAACTATTCGATTACATGGAGATCATCAAGCTAGCCACTACTAGAGCCCGTCATCTATCTTGATTCGGCGCCATTGTATTTTCCCTTCGGATCTAAGACATAGTTCATCAAAAAGCCCGCAATTTCCTCGCTAATTGCTCGAAAGCGGTCCTTTAGTTTCACGTTCCTCCGTTTTCGATCCATCTATAAAAGAAGGGAGATTAATATGAATATCAATCATCATAACAGAAATTATGAATGACACTCAACACAAATGATGGTTATAAAATGAAATTGTGAATTTATTTGTTCACTTACTTCGATAAATGTGTCTCGGTTCCGCTCAGAGACTATCTTGCGAATCCACTCGCAGACGTAGTATCCACACAAATTGGTTCCTTGTGGCTGCCTATCCAACCACTACACGAGAATAGATTTCAATCAAATAATAATCAAGCATCACGATGGTATTGAAATTTTAATTGAAAGGGATGCGCGAACACCTAGCTCATACTACTTACTCTGGGGTATTTATAAGTAAGGTTCTCCGGAAAGTCACCTTTTGTAGTCTTTCGGAAAAGTTCCCAAACCCTGCCCAGCAAACAATTGAATAAATGAGTTATTAATTAGTTACTTCATATCTCAGGAAAGAGACCGATGTAATAAGATAAAGATTGAAATTACCGTGCGAGCACTCCTTGGATAAATTCGTGCCTCTCTTTGGGCCAGTTCAATGAGTCCATAATATCAATTTCTGCTGTATCGACTCGAATGACTAACAGAATGTAATGGTCGCTGCGCACGTTTATATATGTCAGTAACTAATCAGTTACACTTAACATCAAGTAAGCAAAAATTAACCAATGTGTACAAGACAGTAATACTCTTACCTGAAGTGGTAAGGAAACAATATCTGCCCTTTATAATGTTGTTCTCGGAGGGCCCTAAACAAGTTGTCCACCGTATCGTCGTGCTTTAATGTAAACATTTTCTGATTAACTAGGCTTGGGTCGACGAACCCAATCTCAAACGACCCCTTTCTGTCACATTCATCGCTCTTCATTCTGCATAATACCGTAGTGAGCATAATTAGAACAGGCAATGACCGAGCTAAGCTATAGACTTACAATGTTAATGAGATTACAAAAAATAAATGGATTGAATCACTTACAGACAATAGGTACTGAGGATGCTCAAGTCGAGGGCGTCAAGCTGGTATAACTGATAGAGTTCTTCAAGTGGAATAGTTAACTCGCTTGTAATACCGCTGAAATGTTCACTTGTAACTCTCACAATGATCATTTCTCGACCTAGCAAAACGACCTCCTTGTACCACTTATGCAGTCTTGTCATTTGTGTTGGTAGAACCTTGAGCTCATCAGGTGACACTAGATCCTTCCCGTATACCCAGGGCCATTTAGCAGGTTCAAATGTAGAGGAGAGGAGATTTTCGTTGTCCAGTTGAGAAACTGAAATACCAGCATCTGCAGCAAATTGCGCGCGGTGAGCGGGATCCTTCTCAAGCCCAGAGTCCTCATCAGTGGTCACCTTGAGCGGGGGGATGGACTGATTTGACTGTTGTCCTAGCTGGGCAACATCTCTTCTCCTTTTCCCGCCGGTTTCAGCAACTTTCCTCATTTGACGTACATAGTCATCTGGCCTATTCATCGAAATCTGCGATGGCGTAGTAAGAAAATCGACAGCCCAATTTATTTGCTCTTCCGCATACGTTTCCTTTGGCGGGGTTTTCTTTTCTCCTTAGATTCTGCAGCCTGTCTTCTCGCCTCTGTTTGTAGCCAAATGCTGGCTACCTCTTTAGAACACGGAGGTTCGTCGTAAGGTCTCGGGGGAGGAACTTTCGGTACTTTTGGGAGGGGCTCAAGTCGGTGTTTGGGTGATCGGAAACCTTTAGCCTTCATACCCTTTCGACCTTTAGCCTTTATGGGCGGTGGAGACGGCTCAGGAGTCGGCTGAGGAGTCGGCTGATGCGGCGACTGACGCGGCGACGGAGATCGAGATGGACTCGTGCCGTGGTGGTCGTCGTAAGTGTCGTCATGTCGACTCAGAGAAGGCGATGGTGGCCTTGGCGGTGTCCAGCCTGGAAACTTGATCAATTTCTTGGGCCATAGAATGAGTCCACCCTGGACATCTCCCAGTTTCCTCTCATCATCCTCTCCAGGGAAATGAAGTTCGAGTGATTCATATCCGGGTTCAACGTGATCCACGCCGACACGAGCATAGCCAGCTGGAATCTCATTGTCACGATACAATGCTGTAGATTCACAAGTTAAAGCATAGCCGACCGCCGCCTTCAGGGATATGTTTCTCACTGCCTCATGTAGCTCACAAGTTTTCTTCTCAGTGATAAAATCCACGGGGTATGTCACGCTGACCGGTGTCGTGGAAGCCACGCTGCTTTTCCGTTGAGACGGACCACCTTGCTCACTATCTTGCAGGTGCAGCTGATGAGTTGCCCCTTGACTAGCTCGCTCGCGCCGCAGTTCTTCTAGTTGCTTTTCCACTCTGCTCAACCGGTCGTTTTGCTCCTGTTCCTTCCTCCTCTTTGCTCTTTCTCGGCTTCTATAAGAGTCACGGTCCTCGGGAAACCCTTCAAGCCACGTCATAGCTCCCCTGCCTTTAACAGTTCCTCCTTTCTCTTTAGTACCGAGGGCCTTCCACAGCACGTCGCGTTCTCTGTCGGGAAAAAACCTTCCCTCACGAGCATCTGTTATTGCATTCAGAATTGTTTGCCGGGGTATAGGAGTTTCTTTCGTTTCATCAACCACTACATCACCTGATGCGTCATACTCCGCCCCATGAGCAAGCATCCAATTTCTGACCCTACGGGGCCAATAATCTGTAACTGGAGTGATCCCTTCTTTGCGCAGATTGGCCTCAATCTTTGCCCACTTAGGCTCGGCAGCTCTGTAGCCACCTCCACCCAACTTATGGTTATATATCTTCTTCGACGCATTCAACTTATTCTGTGCCGATCTTTTCTTGGCTAGTTGTGTCTCCTTGTAATCCAGAAATGCCTCCCAGTGAGCCCGCTGCCTCTCTAGTGTTCCAGTGAAATCTGGGATTTTCTTATTGTCGACCCACTCAAGGTATATTCTGTTCTTCCATTTATTGAATGCTGAAGCCATCTTCTTCAGAGCCCAATGCTTGACTTTGTCCCTCATGGCTGTTGTCCTTTCGGGAGTATCCAGCTCCGGCAGACTGAAAAATCTCATGAGCTTGGCCCAACATACATCTTTGTTTCTGTCGGTGACATAATAATTGCCGTCTATGCCTTTTATCTGATTCCATTCCGAAAGGCTGATCGGGACATTGTCCCTAACAACAACTCCGCATTGATGCACAAACTTATTGCGGACGTTCCCAATCGGTTGGCCTTCTGCATCGACAAACTCAATTCTGAAATGATCTTTCCCGTATACCAACCCTTTGGCATGGCCTCGTTTAGTAGTTTCTTCTTTCGATGTGGAGGAGGTCTAAAAAGAAGAAACTTTTGTTAATATATATACAAATAAATTTTTACATCTGATCAAATAGAGACTTAATTAATATACCACGCCGGACTGCGGGGGTTCACCAACTATTCTAGTTTGCCCTTGGTCGCTTCGTTCCACCTCCACTCCCTCACCGGAATCGTTCAAGAACTCGGAGCCATCTAAATCTCCTCCAATGTGTTCATCACCGGGTTGCCGGATAAAGTCCATTATCGCATCTTCCCCTTCTCTGAATTGGAAGAGAGGAACATCTCCATCGGCCATTGCTTAACTATTACAAAAGAAAATAAAACAAATGATAGCATTAGCACAATAATTCATCGTAGGGAACTTTCCGACTTCCCGACTTCCCGGTTTTCCGACTACACGACTACCCGACTTCCCGACTACACGACTTCCCGACTACACGACTACCCGACTACACGACTACCCGACTTCCGGTTTTCCGACTACACGACTTTCCGACTACCCGACTACACGACTTCCCGACTACCCGACTTCCCGACTTCCCGACTACCCGACTTTCCGACTTCCCGACTACACGACTTCCCGACTTCCCGACTCAACGACGATCACCGACTGAACGACTTCCCAACTCAACGACTCACCGACCGAACGACTTCCCGACTCAACGACGATCACCGACTGAACGACTTCCCGACTCAACGACTCACCGACCGAACGACTTCCCGACTCAACGACGATCCGACCGAACAACTTCCCGACTCAACGACTCACCGACCGAACGACTTCACCGAACGACTTCCCGACTCAACGACTCACCGACCGAACGACTTCCCGACTCAACGACTAACCGACGGAACGACTTCCCGACTCAACGACTCACCGACCGAACGACTTCCCGACTCAACAACTAACCGACTCAACGACTACCCGACTACACGACTACCCGACTTCCCGGTTTTCCGACTACACGACTTTCCGACTACACGACTTCCCGACTATCCGACTTCCCACTTCCCGACTACCCGACTTCCCGACTTCCCGACTACACGACTACCCGACTTCCCGACTACACGACTTCCCGACTCAACGACGATCACCGACTGAACGACTTCCCAACTCAACGACTCACCGACCGAACGACTTCCCGACTCAACGACGATCACCGACCGAACGACTTCCCGACTCAACGACTCACCGACCGAACGACTTCCCGACTCAACGACAATACGACCGAACAACTTCCCGACTCAACGACTCACCGACCGAACGACTTCCCGACTCAACGACTAACCGACGGAACGACTTCCCGACTCAACGACTCACCGACCGAACGACTTCCCGACTCAACGACTAACCGACTGAACGACTTCCCGACTCTTAGCAAAATCTACACTTAGCAAAAATTACTACACTTAGCAAAATCTACACTTAGCAAAATCTACACTTAGCAAAAATTACTACACTTATCAAAATGTACACTTAGCAAGAATCTACACTTAGCAAAAATTACTACACTAATTGAGCAAAAATAATTTAGCAAAAAATATTTTGGGAAAAAAATTACCACGGCCGGGGAGGAGAGAGGGCCGGCGGCCGGCGGAGCTGGAGGGCGAGTCGGTGCGGGCGGCGCCGGCGAGGAGGAGGAGGTCGGGCGCGGCGGCGAGGAACCCACGCCGGGCGGAGGAGGAGGAGGTCCGGCGAGCGGCGACGGCCGGGCCAGGGCGCGGCGGCGGCGACGGCCGGGCCAAGGGGCACCGCAGCGTGCGCGGAGGAGGAGGAGGAGGCGCTGGCGCACGGAGCAGGGGGCGCGGCGGCGGCGACGGGGTAGGGGCCGGGGCGCCGCGGCGACGGGCCGCAGCGGGCGCGGAGGAGGCAGGGGGCGCGGGCGGCGGCGGAGGAGGCAGGGGGCGCGGGCGGCGGCGACGGAGGGCGCGCCGGAGCGCCGGGCAGCCTGCCGGCGTGCGGGATGGAGGCGGCGGCGCGGGGCGCTGTGGAGGAGAGTGTGCTCCCGGGTCGTTGCTCGACCCGGGTCAACGCCCACAGCTTATATACAAGGACCTTTGGTCCCGGGTGGTGGCTCGACCCGGGACGAAAGGGTACCCTTTTGTCCCGGGTGGTGCCACGACCCGGGACCAGAGGTATTTTCGCCCAGCGCGCAAATAGGGCTCTTGTCCCGGGTGGTGCCACGACCCGGGACCAAAGGGTAATTTTTTCCGTAAGCCCAAATTTTTAAAATTTAGCGCCCAAATTTTTGAAAGTTCATTTTAATATGAATTTGAATAGCTTCTGCATACTTTCGAATCTGACAAAAAATTCAACATGAAAAGTTTTTGAATTTGCAAAACTAATCCAAAGCAATTTTATCTATGCTAAAATAATTATTCTAAGAACGGTCATGTCCCCCGAGTTGAGCGTATATTGAAACCGGCATACGAAATTCAAAACAAATCAAATAATCTGGAGCGCTACATTATTTGAAAATACTAGACCACATGTATTTACAAATAACCAAATGGTTGTGTGTCAAACAGTTTCCGTCTACCTCTTGTAAAAAGACAAATTCTTGCCGATTCAGCTGGAAGGGGGTCAAATTTGAACTATAGGTGCCTCGTAGTTTTCTCATGATTTTTTGAAAAAGTCATATTTAGGTACACAAGTACCTATTTCATCAGAGATACACCAAGATATTTGCAAAATTCAACCCCTAGCTAAGAACGGTCATGTCCCCCGAGTTGAGCGTATATTGAAACCGGCATACGAAATTCAAAACAAATCAAATAAATGGAAAACCTTCGCGTGGTGTCATCATATGTGTCCTAGTATCCATCAAAAATCATAAACTTGGAATAAGGCAATTTTCTTAAGAAAGTGTTCTCAGAAATGATGTATCATCTATGAAGATTCATGGCTTTAGGACCAAATGACGAATGATATGTCCACATTCATGGTATAGTTTGCTTAAATATGCCCGTATTGGGCACAAACGTGTATCTTGGAACCATGAACAATGTTGCCGAAGAAACTTTTTATTTTCTGTTCACGAAAAAATCAATTTTCTATTTCCGAATGCAAAAAATGGGTTATTTTGTGAAGCAACTACCAAAAATATGTCGTAAAATAGGAGCGCTACATTATTTGAAAATACTAGACCACATGTATTTACAAATAACCAAATGGTTGTGTGTCAAACAGTTTCCGTCTACCTCTCGTAAAAAAGACAAATTCATGCCGATTCAGTGGAAGGGGGTCAAATTTGAACTATAGGTGCCTCGTAGTTTTCTCATGATTTTTTGAAAAAATCATATTTAGGTACACAAATACCTATTTCATCAGAGATACGCCAAGAGATTTGCAAAATTCAACCCCTAGCTAAGAACGGTCATGTCCCCCGAGTTGAGCGTATATTGAAACCGGCATTCGAAATTCAAAACAAATCAAATAAATAGAAAACCTTCGCGTGGTGTCATCATATGTGTCCTAGTATCCATCAAAAATCATAAACTTGGAATAAGGCAATTTTCTTAAGAAAGTGTTCTCAGAAATGATGTATCATCTATGAAGATTCATGGCTTTAGGGCCAAATGACGAATGATATGTCCACATTCATGGTATAGTTTGCTTAAATATGCCCGTATTGGGCACAAACGTGTATCTTGGAACCGTGAACAATGTTGCCGAAGAAACTTTTTATTTTCTGTTCACGAAAAAATCATTTTTCTATTTCCGAATGCAAAAAATGGGTTATTTTGTAAGCAACTACCAAAAATATGTCGTAAAATAGGAGCGCTACATTATTTGAAAATACTAGACCACATGTATTTACAAATAACCAAATGGTTGTGTGTCAAACAGTTTCCGTCTACCTCTCGTAAAAAAGACAAATTCATGCCGATTCAGTTGGAAGGGGGTCAAATTTGAACTATAGGTGCCTCGTAGTTTTCTCATGATTTTTTGAAAAAATCATATTTAGGTACACAAGTACCTATTTCATCAGAGATACGCCAAGAGATTTGCAAAATTCAACCCCTAGCTAAGAACGGTCATGTCCCCCGAGTTGAGCGTATATTGAAACCGGCATACGAAATTCAAAACAAATCAAATAAATAGAAAACCTTCGCGTGGTGTCATCATATGTGTCCTAGTATCCATCAAAAATCACAAACTTGGAATAAGGCAATTTTCTTAAGAAAGTGTTCTCAGAAATGATGTATCATCTATGAAGATTCATGGCTTTAGGGCCGAATGACGAATGATATGTCCACATTCATGGTATAGTTTGCTTAAATATGCCCGACTGAACGACTTCCCAACTGAACGACTTCCAGACTCAACGACTCACCGACCGAACGACTTCCCGACTCAACGACTCACCGACCGAACGACTTCCCGGCTCAACGACGATCACCGACTGAACGACTTCCTGACTCAACGACTCACCGACCGAACGACTTCCCGACTCAATGACTCACCGACCGAACGACTTCCTGACTCAACGACTCACCGACTGAACGACTTCCCGACTCAACGACTTCCCGACTCAACGACTAACCGACTGAACGACTTCCCGACTCAACGACTCACCGACTGAAAGACTTCCTGACTCAACGACTAACCGACTGAACAATTTCCCGACTCACCGACCGAACGACTTTCCGACTCAACGACTCACCGACTGAACGACTTCCCGACTGAATGACTTCCCGACTCAACGACTAACCGACTGAACGACTTCCCGACTCAACGACTCACCGACTGAAAGACTTCCCGACTCAACGACTAACCGACTGAAAGACTTCCCGACTCAACGACTCACCGACCGAACGACTTCCCGACTCAACAACTCACCGACCGAACGACTTCCCGACTCAACGACTCACCGACCGAACTGAAAAGAAACACACACCGCTTCCCACCTCCGTCTTCCCGCCATTTCTCACTATATATATGTAGTCATGGCCTCCATTGGCATAGCACATCTAAACTCATATCTGCAACCTCATCACTCTCCCATGGCTTCCGGAGGCGTGTCGGTCCCTCCTGTCCCTCAAGGTTTGGCGCGCCGGGCGGCCATCACGAACCACTACTACCTCGAGCTCAATCCGGCAGCGGTAAGACGTCTCTGATGATCTACAACCGCCGGTAAAACATCTCTGATGATCTGCAACCGTTTGGAACGGTCACAGATCATCAGAGACGTCTTGCCGCTGGTTGCCCAAAGATGCCTCTCCGAGTGACGCTGGAATGTTTTGTGTGAGTGAGTAACCTGTCTGAGAAGTGGCCAATTTATAGGCGTCGTCAGCGGTGTGTTTCTTTCGAGCGCTGGTGAGCCGTTGGATCCGGAAGAAGCACACGGATCGTGTGTTTCCTTCGAGCACTTCTGAGCTGTTGGATCAGCGGTGTGTTTCTTTCGAGCACTGCTGACCCGTTGGATCAGGAAGAAGCACACGGATTGTGTGTTTCCTTCGTGCGCTTCTGAGCCGTTGGATCAGCGGTGTGTTTCTTTCGAGCGCTTGTGAGCCGTCGGATCAGCGGTATACAGAGCATTCGGATTCACGACCCGGGACAAGAACTCACCGACTCAACGACTCACCGACCGAACTGTTCAGATATATGCGTGATACTTTTGCGTGATACTTTTGCATATTAACAGTTCAGATATCCATTACAAATAATACAAATAATAGTTCAGATATCATTACAGCATAATGAATTAGGAGCGCGGGAGGCAAACTGTTCGGGCCTTTAGTCCCGGGCTGTATTACGACCCGGGACGAGAGGGTCTCGCAAGAGGTGTGCAGTTGCCACCACCCTCTTGTCCCGGGTCGTAATACGACCCGGGACAAGAGATCCCTCACGACCCGGGACGAGTCCAAAAGAATGGACCCGGGACAAGTACCCCTATTGTCCCGGGTTGTAAGCCACCCGGGACAAGAGGCATTTTCGGCCCTGGTCTAATGGTGTGGTTTCTACTAGTGACTCTAGAATATGCTGAAGTTCGCACCTTTCATGTTAACAGTACCCTGTCTCTGTATACTTTCTTTTTTGACTGGCTGTCTCTCTATACTTATCACCATGCAATTATAGAGCACTCTTTATGTTTTCATGACCTTTTCCTTTCCACGCCGTCAGCTTCACAACAAAGTTCAGAATATTACTCTATTTTTAATTGGTGTTTATTTTGCTGGAAATGCTTGTTTTTTTACAAAAAACATGTGTACATCTTTTTTCCTCTAAATTAAGGGATCCATACTTCCCAACATAGTTCATTCCAAACAAGCAAACTTGTGTCCCTCTGACTGTTTACCAGAGCTGGGCCCTGGCTAAATTTGTTGAGGATGTTTCAGGGGAGAATAATTGTTTACGAAAATTGTGCTTGACCGACTTCCATCCCATGAGCCGATGAAAGTCGGGACGTGTTGTCATGGAGGCATACCTTTGTTCTAATGATTTGTCGCAGTTTAGGATGTCTTTGAGGACGTGGCCATGCACATTATAGTGTTAGCTGCCAAGTGTACCCAATCTAGATGCAACATTTGGTATAGAGCTTACGAGTGAAAAACTCACACACTTTATGACTCGCTATTAACCCGTAAAGTGCGAGCCCCTGAGCATGGTCGATGGATGTGCGAGTTTAACAGTAGACATGAACATTTTAAGACAACGAACCATACCCGGCGAAGGTAACATATTCTCGGGTCAATGTCGTGCTTGGGCAATGTTACAAGCTGCTTTACAAATAGTCTACCTTGCATGGACTTTCGAATTGTGTATCAACGGAATTTTTTTTCAAGGAGAAGCAACCCAAGTTGCTGTCATCGCATTAAGGATGGGAGAGAGTTTTAAAGATTGAGTTACATATGGCCTTACCGTCCGCCCAAATTCACATAGGCCTACTCCTCACCATTTGCAGCTCTCTGACTACCTAGCACCCACAACGCTAGCTCATCACACACTCTATTGACTAGGATATTCATGTTCGTTTCCTTCCCTTCAAAGACTCTTGCATTTCGTTCAAGCCGATTCGCATGCCCGCGATGATCAGGGTGGCTGCATCAACGAAAATTTGTCACACGGGGTGAGCCGGATGCGATGGAAGCCCATCCACAACTACGCCTTGAGATGAGGATAACAGAAACTGACATGTGGCCAGCGTGTCACATAGGTAGTGGATGCCAGCTATATATGTCTGACTAGGTAACTTGGCGCGGCGACACGTCGCGCCCTCTGGATTAATTTGTATGTCGAATATCACAGTTTGGATATCATTAGAAAATATTGGTAAAACTTACCTTTAGAATTCTTTATACTGTAATTGATGATCAATAGATTGGCTGCCTTTTTGCAAAAAAGAAAGAATATACCGGTAAAAATTACCGCCAAACAATTACCATTGAGTAAAGTTGGAAAATACAGGCATAACTTAGCGCCGAACAATGACCGTTATGGTGCGGCGCAAAAGAACTATTTTTGAATTATTACAGTCGAGGCTGAAAATCATCCGAAGTTTAATTCAAATAGTGAAAATTTAGCTTGTTCTGACTAATTTTGGTTGTTGTTCAGACGTGCATGAATTCAACATAAATAGATAGGTTTCATTTTCTGGATATTTTGATATGGTGAACATTTTTTGAATTTTAATGTGAACCGCAATTTAAATAATGGAGTTTCACTGAAATTTATTGATTTTTTTTTTTTGAAACGGGGCAAAGAATTTGTCGTCAATAGTTAGGTTTTTTCCTGACGCGCGTGAGTGTGGCAAACCTTCTCTTAGCGGCGCCACTGACTAAGGAGACAGACCGGCGACACGGCGAGAAAGAAGACACCTCATGGATTAAAAATCTAGAACTATTGTCAGTGCTCCAGTCCAAGCTCCGGGTTCATGTTTACTTAAGCAGTACCACATCATCTGTGCTAACAACATGATTCTGTACTAAAAGAACATCATCAGAACTCTTGTCAGTACTAATAAAGATCAGCAGCAGTCATATCTTATCACATAGTAGTAGTTATGAATTTGTGTTAAATTGCATACGGTCATACAGATGGGCTAATGGAAGATATCGATCAGATGGTTAGTGCAAAATTAACATCCAAGATTGTGAATTTTTGCGACAATTGGCAACTCAAGTTACATAACAGTGATTGACTACAATTTTCTATCTGACCTTGATGAGTCTCTATGAAGTGCTTAGCTTCTCTTTCACACTTATCTTGTGGAGTTTTAGTAGAGACTACCGATGCAGCAAGTATTTATGTTGTTGTCTGTTGTGCAGGAGCTTCCACAGAATCGCCACCATTTGTAGTGTCTTCTGCCGCCCCCTCCGCTTCCGCAACAAAAGTAGGATTCGGTGGGCGTTTCCTCATGGATGGAGGCTATGTTTTATAGTTCCTAATGTTTATCTTCTAATAAAGAAGAAGAGATATGGAAGCAAATAAAAGCTATATAAAAAGGCTCACCTGTACTCCAGCAACATATATTTGGACAAACTGGAAACTTGGGAGCAAGTAAACACGAAAAATACTAAAAAAAATGGCTTCCAGACTATTGCCTTTATTCGGAACCGCAAAACCCTTTGCATCAAAACCACTTGACTCACCAATTGCTGATGGTGGAAGATCTCATATCGATTCTTCAGCCGCACCAGGTTCCTATAAGTTGACAGAGAATGTGCATACATAATCTAGTCATCATTCAATTGAATATTTGTGCCATGCAATTCAAAAACATGGTCACAGAACAGTAGGAATCCCTCAAGAAAGCAAACCTTGCTCCAACGCCCTAAACCCTGTTGCTTAGCGATTTCCTCCAACCTTTGTAGGTCAGCAATTACTGGGGTTTGTTCACCCCCCCCCCCCCCCCCCCCCCCCTAGGGCCTTGCTCCTTTACTTGATCAAGTAAATAAAACTAAATATTACCGAAACATTTAACACAATCAAACAATTGAGGAAAAAGTAAACGGTCATCACCCTTTCCCATCCCGTAGAAACTACCAAGTAGGAAACATTCGTTTTGCCGAGGTAAACAGAACCAAATTCTCGTCAAATGTTAGCAGCTGTGGAGTCTACTCTGAATGTGACCTCCTGAAGTAGGTTTTAATTTTTTTATTTTCAAGAGAAAAGAGAAGGCCAAGTCCACAGATGATAATGGAATAGTTAGAAGCCTTCACTGGATCGACGCCGAGCTGCACCGCCACGCGCTGCATGACCCCGAGGTCTGAGGACCTCGCGGCTGCCGGTACCAATGACAAATAATACATGACTATCGAGCTACAGATTTTGTGATACTCACGATTCTAAGATGTGAAGTCGTTCTGAAAATTATGTTCTTGTAATTAAAAAAATACACTCAATCCAGTAACAGAAAAGCTCCACAATAACAAAAAAGCAAATATAGCTGTTAATGTAGAGAGCGCAAACAAAAAATGCATGATACTGATAAACTTAACAAAAAAGTTAACATTATGAGCTAAGAACAACCACAAGAACAGGAAATGAATCTGATTTTACAATCTATAGGGTTACTATCAATGGTACTGAAATAGTTGGTACACAAGTAGAGGACAAAAAATATATGAGAGATGATGATGATATCTTCTTGTCTAAATAAACAGATTAAAGATATAATTTGACACCATATGTTCATTATATCCAAAGCACCAAACCTGTTGTATTAGTTCACGACTGGATGCTTCTAATAAAAGAAATGAAAAGGATTGGTTGATCACGAATGCAGTAACATTTATATAGAGCTATCAGTGAAATAAAACATAGAATGAAGGCACTTACTTGGGAGCTTGTTCAGGAATATACTTCCCAGACTGCTTCTGCCTTAGGGTATGCAAGTCTCCTCCAGGGCAAAACTCCATCATCAAGCATGAGAATTTATCCGTCTCGAAGCAGGTGTACAAAGTTGGAAGAAAAGGATGGTCCAAGCACTGCAGTATCTCCCTTTCGGTATGGGCTCTCAGAAGCTTTTTGCGGCCAGCTAGAGACGCCTTGTCCATAATCTTCATAGCAAAGTAGCATGTGTTGCCACTAAGCTCCGACAAACAAACACTGCCAATGTCGCCGCATCCAAGCCTCTTAGGCAGCCTGAAATGACTCAGCCCTAGCGAACCTTCTTTGGTTCGGATGGCCTGAATCGCTTCCTCACTTGAATCGTTCGACTTATGAGACTTTGCGCTGATATTGATGTTGGTGCCGGTACCACAATAAAAATATACTATTATTTTCTGTGATGTTGTCAATGAAGCTAAGATATAAAACGTATCAGTTTGTATGCCAAACATGTGTATATCTGGTGTTACGCGTGCACGACTTATTGGTACTGTTGAGCAGCCTCTTATGAAAGTCAACATGAATATATAATACACAGGTACATAAGATGGCAGAACTGAAATACCTCATTCAGATACAGAATCGACACTGCTCTCTACTTATGTGCTTTTCACTTCGGACAGAATACTAAATCTGAAAAATGTGAAAACTATATTAGGCTAAGATGCACATATCATAAATGAATATTGGATGAGACAAATTGAAAGAATAGATTCAACTAAACAACTATTTTTTTTTTTTTTTGCTTGTGAGGAAACAGAGAAAAGTGGACTGAAAAACCGGGTAATGCTCCAAAACGACATATCCACTTTTCGGCAAAATTAGAAGAGGTGCTTGAGTTCGTTGGTGCAGAAGTGCGTCCACGGCTTTTGGAGAATTGAATCACCTACTTGGACTGTACATAATCTACAAATCATAGCCATCCACGTAATATGTATCTAGACATGGCTGAAAGTAAGGAAAGTGCAGCATCAAAATCCCGGAAAAAATCCTAGGATGTACTTGCTCATCAGATGCTTCTCAAATCACAGAAGCACACCATAAAAATCCTCAAAAAAACGAAAACCTACTTCCTTCTTGGTCCTTGTAACCTGTAATCAGTCTGCCATAGTTCCTCGACGCTGCAGCTTCACCAACACTGGTGGTTGTCTGATCATACAAACTGCTTTCAGTGCACCACCTTCTACACCTTATTGGATTCTGTTTGGTCGGACATGGAAGCTGAGATTGGAAGGACCTCCTCCTCAGCCAAGATGAATTGAAACGTGTGAACATAGTTATTGTGAACATAGTTCACAGTTTTGTATTACGTATCAAACTTGCCATCCCTAATTGTGAATAAACTTTTCCTCCTCCCGGTGCTTTTGTAAGCATTATCTAACCTTCCTTCTCATCTAAATAAAAAAGCTTAAAGCTCCTTGCAGCCTTGCAGGGGATAAATATGCTACCAAATTTTATCTTCGTAGGGGGTCGGAGCAAGATTTAAGAATGTACTGTTCTTGAAGACTACTGGTAAATTGGTAATAGAAATCGACGAAGGTACTTGTCAATCCAGATGAATGCTTATTATTGCAGCAGGCATGAAAGGAATCGATGAAGTACTCACACATATTGCGGCCGCTGCCGGTTGGCCGGCCGGAAACGCACAAGGACGTGGATGCGATGCGGTGTTCACGGAATAGTGGCAGCTCCTCCTCGCTTCGTCCATCACCGCGATTCCGTTGACCTGTAATCAATCAAATAGAGGAAAAGATCAATCAGCATATGACGTAGGAAACAAATCGAACGAAGATTGGCTTGAGGGTGGCCCATGCGACCAAGACCAGCGCAAGTACAGCAGCCACTGTTGGTTCCTTTTATTGGAGCCGGTGGAGGGAAGGAGGCCGAGGGAGGTGGGGGAGATGAGGACGATGGGGAGGAGAAGAACCGGCTGGGATTGGAGCCCGCGGGCGGTGGAGCTTCTCGATACGCTTTGACGCGGGATGGCTGGACGCGGCGGCGTCGCTGCGTCTGGGTCGGCGGAGCGACGCCGGCGGCGCCCGAACGCGGCGGAGGGAGCAACCGCACGGTGGCGGCGATTCCGCCGCGCGGCGGCCGTCGAAGCAAACGATTCTCAACGGAGACGGATAGTGCACGGTGGCGGAGGCCGTGGCGTCCATCGATTCGAGCAGGGAGGGGCGTAGCGCCGGCGGCGTGCGGCGGCGGCAGCGGCGACTTTCCGTCGCGCGCGAGCGAGAAGAGAAGAGGGGGATTTCTGCGGATGGTTTTGCAAAAATGGCCATCTATTTTCGTTGAATTGAAGAAGGTCCCTGACAGTGTTAATTTTGGACTGCGGGGCAGCGTGTCGATTTGTGAGGGGTATTGTTGAAAAATGAGCACGTTAGCGCCTCTGATTGGTAGAAAAAATAGGCGAGCTACAGTGCGCACGAACATTGACGCGTTCTGGACCGTTGCTTGGTGTGATCGAACAGCTGAGAAAGAAAGGGTGACGTGGACGCGCGGAACGGGCGCGGTTCCGACGAACTTTTATATACACTAGGCAACTTGGCGCGGCGACACGCCGCACCCGTGTAGTTATTAATTGTGGTTATTTTTAGATCTAAGTTGTGTCTTGCTTGAGGTAATAATAATAATATTGGTACTAAAGTAATATGCAAGAAAAGAAAATTCACTCTTTGAGTAATGTGTAATCTAGAAATCTAGAAACAGAACTGGATGAGTATTCGTGAAAAAAAACTTGTTGACAATAATGCAAGGTAAAATATCGTGCATAAAAGGACAAACAAATGAGCTTAGGCAATGTAGTGTATTTATCAAAAAAGGAGTAAGAATAATTTTAATTCTGAGAACTACAGAACATCACCTGCAGGTCTACAATAATAAGGCCTAGCTGATATATAAGTCTTGTCGTGTTTGCAGACCCCAGTTCTTGTAGATAGGGTCAATACATGTGAGGATTCTATATTGATAAAGGTTAGTTCCATCGATGTAGCATGAAAGGGACCAAATAACATTTTTGCGAAGGCAAAAAATTTAAAGGTATGCTGCAAAATTTGTCCAAAGAGCATTCATGGACCTCCGTTGATGTTCTGTAGTCCTACATGTTATCAGTTTATGACATAGAGCATAATAAAATAGAGCAGAAGTTACAGGGAAAAAGGGCAGTAAGTTACCTAAAAGGTTTTACAACACAGAAAATCATTTCAACTATCTACCCAATATTAAATTAAGAAGGAATTGCATAGAACTACAGATTTGAGATCACTGTCACTTTAAATCCAATCCAGCCACAATGTTCATTCAGACCAAGTAGCTTATTTCAGTTGCTCGAGGACAACATGACTTCTAAGCTGTGGTTAATCACCGCGATCCCGTGTTGATGTCGTCATTTTTGTTGGTCAATGTTGTCGCTGCCATCTCAAAGAAACTCAATCAGAATTGATCACACAAAATTGAACATGTATACAATTGCCTTGAAATTATTCGTAAATATATTCTGTTATCCCACCTATAAGTAGTTCATAAATATATTCTATTTTCCATGGTTGAAACAAAACAACAGTATATAATGAAACTAAAAGACAGATCTGGTTAAGACCATAGGGAAAATCTCTACATGTCATTAACAAATTTATCTATACATGTGACTATTATCTAGTGTAATAATTATGTTCTTATCACAATCAGACATCAGAAGCATATTCCAAAAGCAAGTGTCCAGTAAGCTAGTTTTTAGTTTGCACAGCAATGCAGGAACGCTAAAACTGAATCACTGAACATAGTATATGGTTATAATCACAGTATAGTGTACATTAAAAAGGAAATAACAGTCATGTATAAATAATTCATGATTGTTGAAGGCATGGCTAAAATTACAAAAAGAAACAGATGCTTTGTAATCTAGAAGCATATTAACATAAATAATGACTGAAAATCTAACTTTTGCATCGCTTGGATTATCATTTGACACTGTTAGTTGAGTAGTATGTGTAATTCTCTTTTTTTTTTTTTTTTGCAGCATGAGTAGTAGAGGTAATTCAACAAAGATGGAAATAAATTTAATGGAGACAGATTCAGTAGAGTGGAACATTAGCAAGCCAAATTTCCAGCATACACAACATCAGACTGAGCAGCACAAATTCGCACACACAAAGCAAGAATACCCTCATGTGCCCTTGCCGTAAAATTTCCAACATGAGTTCCTTGACGGAAAAGGCGAGCAAATAATGTTGAACCATTCCAATGTGTGTTCGTCAAATTCTCTGTTCCCCGCGGACGCAACTCTTTTCCACTCGATTTCCCATTCGTAAAATTCCTCGTCAAATAGAGAAACTCGTGAAGTAGAGAAATCCTCAATAACAAATCTGCATTCACATCTATACAATCATCACCGGGTACCGACATATATCTTTTCATTATTTGTATCCATACTAAGCCATCAGTGATTAGTGTGCTGAATTGCAAGTAGTAAGAAGCCATGGTTTTCCCTAGTATGTAGACTGAAGAAGCTATAATATTTATGTTCTTTCTATAGAAAATTATTTGATATCTTAATTCGTATAAAATCGATTCATATTTTTTAGAACGTAAAGAGCAATGTAAAACCCACATCAAACTGAAGTAAATAATGTGAGGATTGGAAGAACGGTGCAATGTTCTCGACGACATCACTTGAATCAACATACACAATAATTTGCTTAGAATGTCCATTATTTGCTATCTTTCTCGAGGGCAGTAAGTGCCAACATTAGCAAACTCTATTAAAATCATCAATCAATCAGCTCAGCTTCTTTCCAACAGAGGTGCCGTTTTAGCTTTTTTTTTTTATAAATGTCTCAGTAGAGTGTGCCCATTTTTTATATAATCAGGACACTTGAGAAAAGGGGGGAAAAAGTCAAGGTGGCATCTACGATGTCACAGGTTGGATTATAGTATAGTGCATCCAAAATTTATTAGATGACAAAAGTGTCTTATAAGCTATAGCACAAAACACACAGAAAATGCAGAACTCTGAATAAAATAGTAATAAAATCATATGAGTGTCTCAATTGAATTAAGGGAAATTGGCTCCTTAGTCAGCTTGCTTTTTAAAAAAAAAAAAAAGATCCGACCACATATATAAAGGCAGCTCGAGCAAATTACAAACAGGTCCACAGAAGAAAGTAAAATTACAACAGGACCTAGGAAATTGCAGAATGCCCCTCAAACCACCGAGAAAGAGCTCGATCGGATCCGCGCGCCGCTCGCCGGAGCACCTAGGCCACGCCGGAGCCGCCGTACCACCTGCCGGAGAGGAGAGAGCACCTCCACGCTTTGAAGAAGGCCGCTTGAGATCAACGGTACTAATTATGGTGCTGAGAAGAAGACGCCGACCAATATGGCAATGTTATGATGGATGGCTACACGAACCTGGCATAATCTGCGATAAATGTTGTTATATCACTCCGACTCTGAAACAAATAATATGCAGGTCCACAGATGAGCATAAAGATAATAAAGCAGCAGTGCAAACAGGCAAGCACACTGTATGTGAGGTCTCGCAGCAAGATAGTCAAACAGATATACCTGTAGAATAAGCTTTTCTTTTTCTACTTGCTGCTGATTTTCTTTCTTAAATAGGTCTCAAGTAATTACATTATCATGTCTGCTGCTTATATGAAGCAAGTCTAATTCTCTCCTTCCTTTTTAATCTGTTTACATGTGTTAAGAGTTCTCCTAAAAGATATAAAGTTACTTGCAGCTTTACAGATCGGTTTCTCAATATCTGTATGATAACTCAAAATATTAAGGCGAGTAGCTGTAAATGGTTTAATTGCTGCTACAATAAACACCAGCACACTCTCTTTGTTCACTGCCCCTTCATACTTGATATTGAAATGTAATTTCCATTTGTCTTCCCTACTGGCTATTCTAGGAGCAGAAGCATTCAACGTTGCAAAAGCCAAGGAAGAGAAAGAACGTGAGTACCTCATCATTGACAATAGCTGGTGCACACAACATCTCCGGTAGTTTGTCCGGCTGCTGCCCAGGCATATCAACCACAACCTGTACATAAAAAACGAACATGCACCAAATTACACAATGAAAAAAGTGGGCATTGCCAAGAACGTGAAGAAAAGGACATGAAGGCAGCAAATCACCAAGCAATGTGTGTCACTGTTCCGCTGCTGCACCTCTATATTAAACCAGACAGTCGGAGATAGTACTCCTCTCCACAACGAAGCTGCACGGCCTAGAGGCAATGCTCTCCATGTCTCAGATTTAACCGCGCTCTCTTCCTATTCAGCTGCTGCCACTTGACGAAGAATGCTAACAACAATTCGAGCTGCCTCACAAGTCATCCAGCAAATTAGACAAAAAATCACTTATTTTGGTACTTATTGGTAGGAGGTTGCTCCTGACCGACTTCCTAGATGCAGCCGTACATGGGAGGAGTCGAGGAGAGCTTGAGCCTGGGCCGGAAAGGAAGCGCTCGAAAAAAATCATGCAGCAGTCCATCTGCAGGAGCCACCAATTGCACGAATCAGAATCATCGAGAGACCTGTGCAATCTTATGTTGAAAAGATGTAAAAAAATTATTTACTTGCTGGCTGTGCAGAGAGAAAATTTCAGCACTGATAAGCTTTGCAGAAGCAGCTCTACAACACCAGTAATACAATTTTGTAAACCACTAACCGATTATTCTTATATTAATGCTAGAGAGCAAATTTTACCCCAGATGATTCAAACAGGAAACAAAAGCCTAAACAAAACCAGTTTACTGCCGGTTAGAAAGTTATTAGAAAAGTTATTATGTAGAATGTGCATCAAATATTGGTTGTTAACTTCAATGTGAAGAGGGAGCATGCTTATGTTCAGTGCGGAATTGCTCGCCAGAGCGGAGCAGTACGGCGGCGCAGGACAGCAAGACGACACATGACAAATTGGAGAGGGAAAAAGGTCAGCGATGTCGGATTGCTCACCCTGGAGTCGCTCGTGAGCTCGGGGAAGCCGGAGAAGGTCGAGGCAGTGCAAATCGACGACGGCGAGCGGGCGCGGCCTCCTGCCGGGGCTCATATATTTGGATTTGTCTTTTAGTTGGCTGAAAACAAATCGCACTATAATTTTCAGCTGTATGAACGTTAAGAACATAAGAATTCTAGCAGAAGTTGAATTACACATCCTTAGAAAATACAACACTTCTATAGTTAGACATTCTTAGATCATTGTACATGCTTTACTTCGAAGGAGTGTCAAGCCTGATGGCAGCTACTAAAGCAAATGTGCTTCTGGCCTTTTCAAAAAAACACAAGAAACTGAAAGAAGAACTCATACAGTTTAACTGGACCAAAAGAATTAAGTCTCTAGCGGATGTGCTATGTTTTTGTAAATAGTCCATCGTCTGGAGGTGTTTCCTGCTGCTTGGTTTCCATTTACAACAGTTGTGGCAGCGTCAAATTCAACGGAAGTTATCTCGAGGTTGTTATCCATAGCTAGCTTCATTCCTAAAGCGATTCCCACTAAGGATGCAGTGAGGAACTAAGCTACTGTGAAGGTAGAAGTGCATATGCTGAATCGGAACTAAATCTCCATATTTCTGAATCGAAATTTGGGAGATGTACAGCAGGAAAAGAAGGAGAGAAATAAAGGATGGACCTTCCATCGTGGTGGAGGTCTCGCTGCTGGTCGGGCTCCCGGGGTGGCAGGCCAGGTCGAGGCCCTTTGTCCCTGGGCGTCGTCGTCCACGGCCAGCTCTAGCCATTCCATTCCCCGGACGGCGGCACGGGCAGAGGAGTAGCGACCTCCCTTGCGCGCTACTGGTGGTTGCAGAGCCCTCCGTGGCTCGCGTTGGCGCCGTCGCGTCCTGGAGGCCGTCGTGAGCAGATGAGTAGCGACCTCGCTACTGGTGGTTGCTGGCGGGCGGAAGCGCGAGATGCGGCGTCGGCGAGGGCCACCAGCAGTGGGGGACGGCGGAGGCGATCCACCACCGGCGCCGGCGAGCGGCGGAGAAAAAGGGGATCGAGCCCGCGTCTGGTGCATCGAGCTCGGGGGTCCCACGCCGTGGGAAAAGAGAGAGGAGGGCCGGCGTCCACGCGCAGCGCGGCCGAGCTCGGGCGAGCACGGTCACGGCCGCCCCAGCATGCCCGCGAGGCCGGGGTGGCGCGGATCTGCGCGAGGGAGGCGTTTGGGCGGCGCTGGCGACCAAATGGTCGCCGGAGCGCCGGCAGCGACTAAAAACGCGACGGAGGACGCCGGCCGCGGCGGCGCCGATTCCGGCGTGGGTGCGACGTCTCGGGACGCAGATCTCAGCGAGGAGGTGGAGGAGGGGACGCCGCACCTCGCCGTGCTCGTCGATTTGGACGGGGAGGAGCGGAGGGGCGGCGCGCCGCGACGGCGCGTTCGCGGGAGAGGAAGGAGAGAGGGCGAGTTGTGCCGGTTTTGTTTGCACGAAGGCCCTTGGAGTTTCCCAAATTTGCACAACAGTCCTTTAGGAGCGGTTTTCTGCAAAACTGTTGCGCCAAAGATCGCGCGGCGACGTGTCGTGCTGTGATTGGTAGAAAGTCCGTGCTACAGTGCTGCTGCAGTACGCACGAATTCTGAAGCGATCTGGGACGTCCGTGCCTTCGATCGGACGGACAGGGAAAAAAGGGCGACGTGGCCAGCGGACAGGGCGAGGATCTGTCCAACTTTTATATATAGTACCCACTAGGGGACTAGGAGACTAGGGGATTAGGGGCGGACTTCGCCGCCCCCTTGGGTTAAAATTGGTTAAAGTGGAACGGTATTATGGTCCAAATTTATTCGTGGTTCATAGAAGATCTGAAAGAATGTTGAAATTTCTGGAGGTTTTAAATATGAAATTTGGATCAAAGCGGCATACGTCGCGGTTGTGCGGTTAGGAGGGAAAATACCGGGGAGTAAATTATTGAAATTTGGAAACTTTCGCATTTGAAAATGGGTTACATTATGAATTTGAAAGTTGATTTTTTTGTCGTGCATATTTATTTTTGTGTGACCATTTTGACATATTTGTCTCTTTTTTGTAGGGCATATCTAAAATTATTGCTTTGTATTATTTAGAATTTGTTCAAAACTATAGGGATAATATGGAACATTTTTTTAAAAAAAATGTTGAAATTCAGGGGAAAAAATGTGTTGCTGAGCACATGGAAATTTGGAAGTTGAATTTTCGTCGTGCATATTTTTTTTTGTAACTATTTTGACTTATTTGTCTCCTTTTTTTGACATATTTGAAATTATTGATTTGCATTATTTAGTTTTTTTTTGAAAACTATAGGAATAATTTGGGCCAAAAAAAAAATTGTGCATATTTATTTTTGTTTTACCATTTTGACATATTTGTCTCCTTTTTTGGCATATTTTAAATTGTTGCTTTGCATTATTTAGATTTTTTTTCAAAACTGTAGGAATAACTTGGGTCTTTTTTTTCTTTTTTAAGAAAAAAAAGTTGTGCATATTTATTTTTGTGTGACTATTTTGACATATGTGTCTCCTTTTTGGCATAAAATTATTGCATTGCATTATTTAGATTTTTTTTAAAATTATAGGAATAATTTGGACATTTTTTTTTCAAAACTATAGGAATAATTTTGGCCATTTTTTCAAAAAAAAAATTGTGCATATTTATTTTTGTTTTACCATTTTGACATATTTGTCTCCTTTTTTTGGCATATTTAAAATTGTTGCTTTGCATTATTTAGATTGTTTTTCAAAACTATAGGAATAACTTGGGTTTTTTTTTAAGAAAAAAAATTGTGCATATTTATTTTTGTGTGACTATTTTGACATATGTCTCCTTTTTTGGCATAAAATTATTGCATTGCATTATTTAGATTTTTTTAAATTATAGGAATAATTTGGACATTTTTTCAAAAAAAAAATGACAGACTGGGCCCACTGTGACGTCGTGCTGACGTCACAGGGGCCAGATCTGGCCGGAGCCGCCCGCGGCGGCGCCGAGGTCGCCGCGTTCTAGGACGCGCGCACGTGCGCGTTGGACGCGCAACGACGTGGGGAGGCTGGGGGCGGCGGCGCCACCCCGTTCTGGTCACCGTGGCGTCGCCGGAAGCGCGCGGAACGCGGCGGCGGCGGCCATTCCGGCGAGCTCGCGGCCTCCCGGGATGTAATCCGCGACGAGGAGGGAGCTGGCGCGGCGGCGAAGCTCATAGAAGGCGTGGATTTGGCCCGGAAGGCGCGTAGGGGCGGCGGTCCGCGGCGGCGACGGCGGAGACCGCAGCGTCGCGCGGGGAAGCGGTGAGCTCGCTGGCTGTTTTGCAGATAAGGACCTGGGTTCGGGAAAAATTACAGGTAGGTCCTCCCGCCGAGAGAAACCAT
This sequence comes from Poa pratensis, assembly GCA_947311845.1. Taxonomy (NCBI): domain Eukaryota; kingdom Viridiplantae; phylum Streptophyta; class Magnoliopsida; order Poales; family Poaceae; genus Poa; species Poa pratensis. Next base: position 5,680,842 of record CAMZMU010000113.1, on the reverse strand, counting down.
TGAATGTATGCAAATATCCTTAAATGGGAGGTCTTTTTTGCAAAATTGCGCGGCGACCGGGTGGGCAACCGGTTGGCCACCGGGTTCACCGGCCGGTGACCGAGCCACGTGGCGCATGTTGATTGGAAGAAAATCGGCTGCTACAGTGTTTCGCGCTGGGAGCCTGGCGTGGCCGTTTGCTGGCCGTTGATCGCGCGTGATCGGACGGTCCTGGTTCACCGGCGACGTGGACGGGCGGAGAGGCAGCGGTTTCCACCGTCTTTTATATATAGTTATAATAATATAGTGTAACTAGAGACTAGAGACTAGAGACTTCGATTATTCGCTGCCTCTTTCAGACCTTTCAGAATGCGAGCTCCCACCCACATGGCAGTAGTAGGAGCTATAAGAAGGCGATGCACAATCAGCACCGACCCAGCCCATCGGCCACCAGCTTCTAGCAAATAACGGGAATGTATTAGCTAATGACAATTTGAGAACAGGCAAAAATTTGTACCTCAGCAGACAACCAAGTCGTATCTGTTCTTCTCACCTCAAAGCAGCAAAGTCACTCACCATTCAGAAACACATGTACAATGATCTCTCCAAATCAAATTAGTAATCAAGTGTGTATTCTCATGGATAACTAAAAGGTATATAGAATTTGAGTTTTCTAATGTATTTGAGCAGAACTCAGCAAATGAAATACAGTAAGTTAGATAATTTCAACAATCTACAAATACAGTTTAAAAATATCATCTTATGCTCAATATGAACCTGCATATGCACATGTTGGAAGGCTACTGCATGAAGAACCTTTTTTCTTGATTGAGGATGAACAGATCAAAATTTCAGGTACACCAACTTAGCACACCCACAGAATTTTTTACTATCTGGTGGCATGCACATAAAAATCGTACATATGGCTAGCTACAACATAAGGGTAGTTTCATGAAATATCCTCAATGATATATATTGGATCCTAAGAAAAAACTTTTTAAGAAATGCGGCCCTTGCACTGGGCAAACAATACGCAAATGCCTAAAACTGATATAAGTATTGGTTGGAGATAAAGATAGTGGTCCATTTTCATGTAAACTCCACATGATCAACTCAATCTATGTTAGGTAAATATGTTCATGTTCGAAGATTCTAAGTGAACAACTTTCATTTTTGGAAAGCTTAAAAATACAATTCGCACGTATATCTAGACATAACCACTGTCCATTATTAGATAATTACAGCAGATTTTTCATGAAAGAGTTGATCACCTAGCCACTGCATTTGGTAACACACTGAATTCTTATGTATGATTTAGTAAGTTAACTTGAAGCCTTTTTTTCCTATAATGTCTAGAACTTCAGAGCCGAACGTAGAAACTTATATTAGAGTTGCAGCACCTGGCAACAAACAGGAACTTCAGAGCCGAACGTACACCAAAAGACCATGCAAACCTGCATATTTGTGGAATCTGACTGAATAGCAGGTTCGGAACTGTGTCTAAGGCGATCACATAACCCTGTGGTTGTCCTCTACCAGGTTAGAAAACTGAAAAAGAAAGTGTAAAATTACCTATGTCACGAAACATCTTGACTGGAATTGAAATAGCATTAATATATCTAATTATTGTATGTAAACTCTCATTATATAGAACTGTTAAAGTTTGATTAAGAGCAATAATATTACAGGGTTGGCTACATGATTGACTAATCTGATACATACATGTAAACAATCTTGTACTCAGGGTTGGCTACAGAGTAGATCCTACGTCTGCCTCTGTTTGATTTATGAATCAACTTCACTGATGGATTATTTTTTGAGGCCAGATGGTTGTATCTGTATTTCTGGTAAAAAGTATGTTAAAGAAGAGATATGCACATCACAACTATGTATCCAATTTATCGCCATGTAACCAAATGATAAAACATCAGCATGATCACAACTGAGAAATGCCACCTATGCTGCAACCATCACAACGTTTTTTATTTCCTTTGCCCGGAAAAACAATTGCGAATTTGCAACAATGATACAGTACCATCACAACTCAGGGTACTATAGAGAAAACCAGTACCGAAGGTCCCGCATCACCTTCTTGCAAACTTCGTTTTCCTGTAGATGAGCCGTGAGCGTATGGCCTTAGAAAAATCAGCAGGGAACAATCTCTTCAGCTAAAGAACGGTAAGAGTATGAAACCAACCTGCATTTGAAGTGGTATTCACCAAGAGTCTCATGATCCTCTCCCAATTTCCCTTTATAGGAAGGTCATGTTTGAAGTTGTAGAGATAATTGCCTCGTTGGTCAAGACACTGGTAGGTTACAGGCACTTTTTTTTTCTCCAAACATTCTTGTGCTTCATGCCTAGCTGAACCAAACAAAAAAAGACATGTTATTGTTAGTGAAAAGGGATGTACAGAAAAACTTCAAGAGATAACTGCTCATTTATCTTATCACCTCATTGGCCAAGACATTGGCAAGTCAGGCACATATTATTTTGCTCAAACATTCTAGTGCTTCATGCCTAGCTGAACCAAACAAAGTGAAAAGGGATAGAAGTATAGAACACACGGTCATATGAAATCTCTCTTCTTAACATCCTAGTACCTTAATTGGAAGATTGCAAATAGCTAGATGGAGCATAAATATTACATACAGCAATCATAGCTAGGATCTCCATCAAACACCTTATAAGCATGTATAAAACGGATCTGCACATAGATGATTTTGTCCATGTCTTAAATTAAACAGGAGGAGTTTAGCTTCACTTTTAGCTCAACCTTGAAGCGGGGGAGGAGCAGCACTGGTGCAAGCGGCGACCAGCTCACTTCCCGGTGATGAAAGACAGTGCTCCCAACTGCTAGAGGCGGCGGAGGAGGACAGGCCGCTGCACTGCTGGCCGGCGTCTTCAGAGATGACGACCTCGAACAGGACGATGGCCCGGCGTGCCGCCCGCCCCGAGAAGAGCCCCATCCACGCCGGCGGCATCACAAGGAATGCCGGAAGACGTGCACGCCGACGGCCACAGCAGCGACGAAGGGCACCAACCGTCCTTGCCTGAGTAGGCCAACGATGACGGTGCACGGATGCGCTCCTCCACGAACTTCACCTTCACCTCATCCTCGCCCTTCTTGGCATGGGGAAAGGCCATCACCCACCTCTCCTTCGTAGGCGGCAAGGGTGGGGCGAGTTCCTCCGGTGAGCTGGATCCCGGGGTGGGAGCCGCCGGAAGAGAGAAGAGATCGGGAGAGGGAGGCGATGGAGCGGATGGGGCTCGGTGGCGGCCGCCGGCCGCAAACCCTTAGAATGCACAAAGGCATGGAGCTCTTTTTTTCGGCGGTGGATTGCGGGCAGCTCGGCGCGCGGATGCGACGCCGGCGGCGAGAAAACGCGGCGGTCGGAGGGAGGCCACGGCGGCGACGATTCCGGCGCGCGTCGGCCGCCCCAGCACACGAGAGTGGACGGAGATGGAGAGGAGAGGACGGCTGAGCTTCCCTTGTGATTCGATCTGACGGGGGAGGAGCAGAGCGACGGCGCCGCGCGTCGGCGGCGGCGGCGACCTCGGGGTCGCACGAGAGAGAAGCAGAGAGGGGGATGTGCGCGTGAGTTTTCAGCGGGGTCCTCGAGTTTTTTTGACATTTTCGGATAGATCCTTCGTAGGGGAAAGTTTGGACTGCGGGGCAACGGTCTGATTTGCGAGGTTCTTTTTTGTAAAATCGACCGCGCCAAAAATCGTGCGCGAGCTGTGATTGGTAGAAATCCCGCTGCTACAGTGCGCACGATTCTTAAAGTTGTCTGTGCCGTCTGTTCGCTTGATCGGACGGCTGCAGGAATTCGGGTGACGTGGATGCACGTTTGGAGGCTGAATCGCACCAGATACTAGACATCTGGGCGCGGCAATGCCGCGCGTGTTTGGGTGTTTGGTAAATTTCTAATTCGGAGATGTCTATATTTAAAAGTTCTTTAATTTTGGATTTTTTTGGAATTCGCGGAAGTTCGCGTTTAAAAATGTTGTGAATTTAAAAAAGGGTTGTTTTGGAATTAAGTCAGATTTGAATTCTTGCAATGTTTCATAGTGTCAGAAGCTGCGTAACTAATATGAAAAGTTGTATTAATTATTGTAATTAAAATTTTGTAAAGTTGTTTAAACATGCAAGAAAATGGGTTATCTAAATTTTTATTGGATTAAGTTGTTGTTAGAAGAAAAAATACCGTTGCATCCTTCCGAAAAATCTTTGCTTCAGTTGCATCTTTCTGAGAAATCGTTGCTTCGGTTAAGTTTTAAATCGAAATTATTTTTTACAGGTTCATCGTAAAATATATTTGGGAAAGACTTGAGTACTACATTCGGAAAAGACTGCAAGAATATACGTATACTAAATTATTATTTAGTGTTTGGAATGTGACCGAATAATCAACAATTTTACATTTTTCCCCATAAGATGCATAATTAGTATTTGGAAGTCGTATTAGTTCTTGTAATTATTTTTAGTTAAAGTTGTGTAAGCATGCAAGGAATGTGGTAGGTGCAATGATCTTTTTTTTTTCTTCAAATTTTGGTATTTTTCTTTAAATTTGTTTGAATTACGGGTGAAAGTAATGAATTTTACAATTTTGGTTCTTGTAATTTTTTTTTGGTAAAGTTGTGTAAGCATGGAAGGAATGTGTTAGGAGTAAAGATCTTATTTTTTTCGAAATGTTGTTTTTTTTGTTTTTTTGAATTACGGTGTGAAAGTAATGGATTTTACAATTTGTTGCTATTTTTTTGTTTTAACCACGGCTGTCTAGCGGCTGACAGGTGGGCCAGCAGTCGTCAGTGGCTGACAGGTGGGACACGGCCGTCAGCGACTGTTCAGCAGCTGGCATGTGGGCCTTGCTGATGCCAGAAGCTGGCGTCAGCCGACGGCGGCGACACCGGCGAGACGGAGCTCGCGCCCGCGGAGCCGCGCACGCACGGGAGGGCGGCGCCGCGTGGATCTGATGGCCGGCGTCGCGGGCAGGCGAACAGGCGGCGCGGCGTGCCATATGGCCACCGGAGACGCCGGCGGCGACCATTTCCGCGGCGGAGGACGGCGCACGCGGCGGCGGCCATTCCGGCGCGCCCGCGGCGTCCGGGGATGCGATCCGCACCGAGGAGGGAGCTGGCGCGACGGCGGAGATCTTCGTGGCCGCCGATGTGTCCGGGGAGGCGCGGTGCGACCGCGATGCGCGGCGGCCGACGGCGGCGACCCGCGGCGTCGCAGGAGAGGGAAGGGTGGGGAGGGGTCCGTGATGTTTTTGCACGAAAGCCCCTGAGTTCTTGGCAATTTACGTTTAGGTCCTTTGCGGGGGGCTTTCCGCAAAAGCCTGAGCGACGTGTCACCGCGCTATTGGAAGAAACTCGCTGCTACAGTAATACTGTAGCAGTGCGAGCGCGCGCGCATCTGGACCGTCCGAAGGCGCGATCGGACGGCCAGGGGTATTCGGGCGACGTGGACGCGGGAGGGGGCTTGAATTCATCATACTTTTATAGAGGACCTACTTTCATATATAGTAGGATAGGGGGACTAGTCACGCCCATGATGTCGAGGAGCAGCTGAATACCATGGACAATATCATTGCAGGACGCGATGGTATCGACTACATCGGCAACGCATGGGAGAGATGGTTTGGGGAGTGGATTGTGCGCCAGTAAAAATAGGCTCCATCTTCATTTCCTTGCAGCGCCGCCTGCCGCTGAGCTCGCCGCCGGAAGTTCCAGAGCCTTGCCTTCTTCCTCCGTCGTCGACCGTCGTGCTCAGGTTGTTGTCCTGCGCGCCAACTTGGCCGCGCTCCGCCGCCCTGCCTCGGCCCCGCTGCACAAATCCCTCCGTCCTCCGCTGCGAGCCCTTGGTCGCCCATCGCATCCAAGCACGAGCGCCGCCGGCCGTCGCTAAGCGCCAGCACGACGCCAGGGCTGCGCCACCGCCCCTGCCTCCTCCTCCTTATCCTCTATCTCTCTCTCTCTGTCTCCATTTTGCTTCTTTTTTGTGGGTGTGGGAGGAGGGTGTGCAAGAGAAGGCGTGCGGACGCGGCGCGCCGTCCCGGCAGGCGATCCGCGGCGAGAAGGGAGCGGCGGCGACGGCGCAGCTCCCCGTGCCCTTCGATTTGAAGGAGGAGGGCCATGGCGGCGGCGGAGCGCGGCGGCGGCCGCCGGCGACGCCAGGGTCGCGAGAGAAAAGGAGAGGGAGGGGAGGCTCGCTGGCAATTTTGCAAGGAAGTCCGCGGTTTGTTCAAAAATTATGATCAGGTCCTTTGTGGGCGGTTTTCTGCAAAAATGATGCGCCAAAGATCGTGCGCGGCCTGTGATTGGTAGAAACTCGCCAGCTACAGTGTCGCGGTGACGTGGGCAGCGGACAGGGCGAGAATCAGACGTACTTTTATATATAGAGGCATGTCTGATGTCTGATCTGATGAGGGAATATAGACCTTGGGATCATAGAGATCATATTAGGAAGAATTGGTTCATTTGTTTCGTTGTCTTATTCTCTCCTCCCTAAGCTACTCTACGTATATCTCTGGTGATAAACCGTAGAATTGGTGTGCCATGGTTTGGTGATCTTCAATCATACCCAGGAGACAACAGTTGATATCAGAGCCTTTTTGGATCCACGTTATAGAACATTGCTTCGTTTGCACCAAATGTGGTGGGCAACATTGTATGTTCTTCATGAGATCAATGATGAGGGGCGTGGATTGACCCAAGCGGCAGGTTTGATAGATAAATGGAGAAGCACAAATTTTCTTTCATTTCATTTTAAAGCTTAATATAAAGCTACTGGACATCACAAATGAGCTTTGAAATGTTTTGCAAAAAAATTTAAATATTGTGCTTGCAATGGAATTAGTTAATGATGTGAAATATCGGTTGGCCTCTATGAGAGAAAGTGGTTAGGAGGCCTTGATTGATGAGTTCCAACAATTTTGCATGGAGAAGGGTATTTCGGTACCACTTATGAATAAAAAAAATACCGGTACAGGGTCGTTCGAGGCTTGGGGGATGATCCACACTAACATTCACTTCTGCAAAGTTGAGGTCTTCTCATTTCTCTATAAGCTCTATTGAGTTGGCATCGATATTGCCATGTCAACGACATCGGTCGAGATGGCTTTTTCGACAATGATGGTCATCAAGTACAAACTGTGTAACAAGCTAAAATGGATGGTGCAATGACTTGATAATATGCGCCAAACGTGAGCTATGTTAGACAACGGATGGTGGTGTTATTTCTCAACAGTTTTTGCCATGAAAAAAAGGAGATATTTAACCATAGGGCTAATTAACACATCATTGGAACTATCTCAATTTTTCGTTACCTCATGAATTATGATTAATATATATGATGGTAAGGCCATATGATTTACTAATACGTCTCTCTTTTTCAATCTTGTAAAGTTTCTTTGTGGGTGCATTTCGATATTTCATCTTATATCGTTGCTTGTCGGAGTTCAATTTGTCTTTTGAGAGTTCTTCCTAATTCTTATCATATCTAATCTTCGCGTGTAATATGAACATTTAAATGTGTTGTAAACTTGTGAATATTGAATGTGTTCGGAACTTGTAATGTATTATATCCATGTTTTGAGAAATGTTGTGAAAACACTATTTGTTCCATGTTGTATTTATATTTGTTTGAGAAAAAAATTCAGTTGTCTTGCGGCGCGTGCAGGCTTCGACAAATTCGTAGGTTCGCCTTTGCGCATGAATATAGACGATCAAATTGTTCACCGCTAAAAAATCATGAAATTGACGGATCCCATGGCGAGAAATTCCCATGCATGGACGCAACTTCAGTGACTTTTTTTTTTGAGAATTCCTAGACTTTTACAGTACAACTGTAGTATCTGAACTCATGCACAACTCACTCCACACACACTCAACGCCACACGCACGCCACCTGTGCGCAAGCTAGACCTAACCAGACTATACTAGTCTTCTAGGCCCCGTGAGCCTAAACCTACCGGGAAACCCCTGCGGTGGTGGGTGCACCACAATACCTCTGATCGAACCACGGTGGAATTGGCCCAGAAGTAGGAGCCGAACACTGTTCACGCGAAACACTGTTCACGTGAACAGTGCTGCTCGGTGAGGCAACCCGAAATTCGTTCCACTGGAATCGAACTCGGGCGGGCAGACGGGCCACTGCCGCGTCTTGCCATCGCGCCACAGGCGCGCCCTCCAACTTCAGTGACTTTGAAGCTCAAAGTCACGGCTGTACTTTGGAGGCATCTCAGCCCTCCAAAGCAAAACCAAAGGACATCTACTTGGCCAACTCAAAATTCAAATGATCAGAAAAAATTGAAAAAACATCCAGTAATTCTTATATGTTGCATTATACATTATGGAAAAGTTTTGTCACATTCGGAAATTAGAAATTACAGTTTTGTTTAAAATTTGGTGTGAAACTTAAAATGAGGTTTATTCATAAACCGTATGTCTTAATCCTACAAAACTTTCTCAGAATGTATAATTGAACATGTAAGAATTACTAGAATTTTTTGAAAATTTTCTTTGCACTTTAGATTTTGAATTTGGGTGATATTTGTGTCCGTTGGATTTGCTTTCAAGGGCCGAGATGCCTCCAAAGTCCAGTCGCGACTTTGAGCTTCAAAGTCACTCTGCAGGCAGTTAGCGTTGGGAGACTGTGGAGACAGGGGGAGTCCGGTCTTCTCTTCTCGCCTTCTCCATCCAAATCCGAACCTGCTCCAGAGTCCAATCCCCAACCCAAGAAATGGAGACGCTCGTGGTGCGGCGGCTCGGGACCCCACGCTACCGCCCGGCGGCGACGACTCGCCGTTCGAGGCTGTCTCTGGTGACCGACCCGTTCCGGAGCTCTCGTCGCCGACGTCTGTGCGTGTGCGTGTGGCGGCGACCAGCCTCAACTTCGCGACGTTCCTGCAGGTGCAGGGCAAGTACCAGGAGCGGCCCCCGCTGCCCTTCGTGCCAGGGTCCGACTACTCGGGCGTCGTCGACGCCGTCGGCCCCGGCGTGCGCAGATTCAGGCCCGGCGACCGCGTCTGCTCCCTCGCTAGCGTCGGGACCTTTGCCGAGTTCATCGTCACCGAGGAGAAGGGACTGTGAGTTCCTTTTTCCCTATCCTCGTTGTGTTAGGTTCTGGTGATTAGACGGAATAATGCACGGGGCGAGAAAAGATGTGAGGTTTATCTGTAGATATTGTCTTAGGTAGGCGCCCCAAGTAATCTGTTAGCATTTGGTCAAAATCAGACTTACAAACTTGCACATAGAGAATCCAATCCGAGTTACCACTGCAGCGTGCCACCACTTCATCAAGGCCACTGAGCACACACATGCCGCGTCGCCGTGCCAAGCATCCACGAACGAACGCCTTGTCAGCCTGCGTGCCAATCCACAACGCGAGCATGACCACGATCTGCATCACCATCCTACCGCCGTCTTTGGTGTACATTCGCGATGTTGCACCACTGTGACGCCAGAGTGCTGTTGGCTGGCAGCCTGGCACGCCCGCCACCACCTGGGCAGTCGTCGCATGCCAAGGCGTCCCTGTCCTTGACAAACACAGGTCAAGGGCCGTGGCCAAGACTCGCTTCCTCTCATGATTTCGTGCCGCGGTAGTTGCCGAGGCGCACCTCGACGTAGGGACTGCCGCACTCGCCGGTGACCATGCCCGCGCGCCGTCATGGAATGCGCAAACTTCCGTTGCTGTACTGGACCACGTCCAGGTAGCAGCTCACGAACTGTTCTGCTGGTCCAAGGTGGCCTTGCACTCCCCCGTCTGGGTTGCGCCTTTAAATTCGAACACGCCTGGCCCACCTTGCATTCAATTCGGAATACGTTGGTCTATTTATCATCTTTACATGCACACCCCATCTCTCCCTATATATATAGCTGGGCACAGATCCCATTGCATGATTGAGTGGTCTGGATACAGGGATCATCTGGACCCGGGTTCCAATCCTCTGCCCCCGAAAATTCAGGCAAGTTTAAGAAAGCAAAACCGTCTGTTGAATCGATACCATCTTATTGTGTACCAGATTCCTAGTGCCTGATGGGTGTGACCTGGTCGCTGCTGGAGCATTACCTGTTGCATTTGGCACATCACACTTGGCTCTTGTCCACAGGGCTCAGCTGAAGTCTGGTCAGGTGGGTTCCCCATTTGCTTTTATTCGTCTTTACGTTGCACATTCTTTGTGTGTCATTCTTGATTGCACATTTAAATGGAGATGTACTTATTGTACATATAATATGCATTCATATCATGCTTGTTAAGATATCATATGGGTCATATCTGAATTAGAACTCTTATAAAAAAAATTGAGGGAAAGAACTCTTATAATTGGGACTGCACATCTGACATATTTGTTTGAATCTTTTGGTTTTGTTTAAGTTGTGAGTAGGTTTCTAAACCTTTGATTTCTCCCCTTTGGTTGATGGAACTACCATATTGCCTGCTATTAATATGCACATATGTAAACACTTGCAGTGGGTGATGCTTACTCTATTATGCCGGTTCTCTTAATATTTAGCTGGAATATATTTAAGCCTGTAGATACCCTTATCCAATATAAAAGAGTATAATGCATCGGAAGTCCTCAATGTATTCAAGGTTTGTCAACTGTCAAGTGAGTCCCCAAACTATGAAAATGTGTGTATGAGTCCTAATAGTGAATAGTGATTCATCGCAGGCCCTACCCAGGTCTGATCTGCCCACTTGGCACGTGAATAGTAGGCTCTATTTTGCAGAAAAGACCCTAAAATTTTATATCTTCTAATTTTGTTGTCCAAAACTTGCTCCACACTGAACATTTCGAGCACACTACGACACATCTCCGGTACTACTTGTTGTCGCCGGCACCTAGGCCGTGTGTGACCTGACCACGGAGTTCGTCGAGTTGAACTTCAAGGGCCGGATCCCAAGGTGTCGGCTTTGTCCTTCCGGCTTGTGTGCAGCGGTAGGCAGCCACGCCGATGCAGCAGCAGGCGGTGCTAGCATGAAAGACGATGTTGCCGATTGTATGTCGCTAGTGCCAGTCGCCCAGCTGTGGCTCCCCCAGTGCTGTGGCTCCTCCCAGTGTGCCCCACGGTCAATATGATCCTCAGCCGTCTTCCAGCTTCTTCTTCGTCTCCCTGCAGTGGAGCAAATCCGCCTCTACCACCAGAGCCTCAAGATCTACAGTCAGCAGTCAGCATTGGTAGCCATTGCTGCTTCTGGCAGAAGCATCTCCCGTCCAAAGTCTCGATTATTCAGAAGGAGGACAACATCAACAGCTCTATCGCACATTGCAATAAGTTGCTCCACCGAGGTGCCTACAGGCTAGATAACAAATTGCACAACACCAGTTTGCCTATGAGTAAATCAGACAGTTGCCCAATACATCAAGTGCACCAGAAATTGCTATGAATATTCATCCAACAACATCATTGTTAGAATTCGACTTTGTGATGCCCTCTTGTCATAGCACCGTGGTCGCCATCCAGTTCCAGCAAACCAAGATGTTGCAGGACAACTCCACGCACCTACAGCACCGCCTGGACATGATGAATCCTATACCAAGTTAGAGAGCTCAAGCAGGGCCTCCAGTCCTTGGTACAATACAAATCTTGTTGCGAAGCACACTTCGCGATTGCACCGCTGGCATTCTGGTAGTCTCCTCCGGTTCTCACGAGATCCATTCTTTGCATGTGGTATGTTTTGCCCCATTCCTTTGTACTGCAGGTCTCATCACCTCCACGACCGTTTTCCCTCGATCAGTTTATCGGTTCCACCACCCAAGCTCCCTGTTCCCTGACATGTCGACCCTCCGCTACCGCCGTAGCAGGACACTGAGCCGGCAGCATAGCTCCCAACCCCTGCCATCGTTGGTGGTGGAGGAGGAGGTAAGGAGGTCGTCGTTCACAGACGGCCTTACAGAGAAGTCGTTGCAGCCGTGGGCGTCCACGAGAGCTTCCACGACACCATGTAGTGAAGATTTCGAGTTGAGCCTGGAAAACTACTCTCTGCTACTGGTTTGGACAACAACATTAAAATATATGACGTCTAAGGGGCTTTTCTGCCAGATAGAGCCTATGTGGCATCAATCAACGCGCCGCCCGGTCAGACATGGGTTGGACATGAGATGAACCACTATTGTACTGTGAGGAGCTCTCATGCATTTTACTCAGTATGAAACCTAAGTTCACTATGTATTAGGCAACTGTCTGATTTTTATCATAGGCTTCTCCCAGTATATTAGTGATTCTCATTAATGTAAGTTGCAATTTCAGATGCTACTTGTACTTGGTGCTGCTGGCGGTGTCGGGGTATCTGCTGTACAAATAGGAAAAGTTTGTGGTGCTATTGTTATTGCGGTTGCCAGGTGATTAGCACGAACAACTAAATTCTTTGATCATTGTTACTTCTTTTCTTGAACATAGGTAGTTGTTATGTACTTATGCTATTTGGCCAATTGTTTTGGGCTACCTACCTAAATATTTTATGTCTTGATTTCAGGGGAACTGAGAAATTGCACTATCTCAAGTCCATAGGAGCTGATCATGTGATTGACTCAAGCAAGGAGAATGTTATCGAGAGTGCCAAGTCCTTTTTAAAGGCTAAAGGTCTCAAAGGTGTTGATGTTTTATATGATCCTGTTGGGGGTAAACTTACTCAAGATAGCTTGAAACTTCTCAATTGGGGTGCACATATTCTGCTCATTGGATTTGCTAGTGGAGATGTTCCAGTTATTCGAGCTAACATTGCACTTGTTAAGGTATACTAGTGCATTGCAAATGATGTTAGCCTTAAGGCTTGTTTTGCTAATTAAAACAATGTTATACTAGTGCATTAAAGCATGAAGGTTAAGGTCCTCTGCTTTATAAGTGGAATTGACCCAATGCTGGCTTCCAGTATTTAGTTACAATGCTATGTGCCCTAATTGATCGGTCCTTTTATCTCATTGCTAGAATCAGAACACTACATATACTTAGAATAGGCATTTCGAATTGACTGGGGTTTTTTCTTGCTAAAGAAGAACGCCACTGAATTCTGTCGATTCCTGCATCATCACATTGAAACTAATTTGAGAATCCATCAGTCAGTACCGTTGACAGCAATCCTATGAGTTTGCATCAAAATTATATGAGCAAGAAAGTTGCAATACAATCAGTAAATGGAAAGTAGTATTTGTTTTAGTTCGAAGTTAGTTGATAGCACCTAGGATAGTACTAGAATATGAGATGGCAATATTGGGAATTCAGTATATTTTATACTTCACAGCACTTGAAAGGAACTTCCATAGTAAGGGTATTGCTTGCTGATAGAACTGATTTCTACTGAATTCATGTTTATTAAGGCTACTAGCTAATTGTGGTGTGATGTTTCAGAACTGGACAATTCATGGCCTGTACTGGGGAAGTTACTTAATTCATCGGCCAGCAGTACTCATTGACTCACTTAACGAACTTCTAGCATGGCTTTCAAAGGGTTTGATAACAATTCAAATCTCACACACCTACAGGCTCAAGGAGGTAAGCAACATTAAGAAACTTCACAATATATGCATTAGGATGCAATTTCTAGTTAGTCACTAAGAACCACTAGTGGTGCTTGCTATTGCATAATCTAGCATATCCTGGTGACCGAACTTTACGGTGCCTCGGGATGTTTTGTGAACTACGGCTGTGTAACTTATAGTCGCATATTCTTTTGCATCATTCGACTGCTTACAATTCATAATATTTTTGTTTGCGCTTGTGAGTATTGCTAGAGGCTGCTGGAGAATAGTACCCAAGAGAACATCATTTCCCCTCGCTATGCGTCAATAGTAACGTTTCCTTTCTAAAAAAGGAAATTGCTACCTTGAACATTTGACCTAATCTTGTGGTTATCATTAGTGTATTTCTTTTAAATGTACATCAAGCCGTCTCTAACAAAATGATGTCCATGTTCATGATCTACTGATTGTGTGGGGGTATATGCAGAACTCTACCGTTAATAGTCAATTGTCATACTCATATTAAACGGCTCTCAGATTGAGTGCAAAACCACATGTATTTCTCATTTACCTTTAATTTTTTTACAGGCCCATCTCGCTTTTGCTGCCTTGAGAGATAGGAAGGCCGTCGGTAAAGTCATGCTTGTTATGGGCTCATCAGCAAAATCAAGACTTTGATTCACTCGAATGGGTTCCCAAGGATACCTACTATACACTACATGTATCTTATTGTCGGTGATAATGTCATGTAAGGCATCAATAGTGTGCATGCCAATAATGTAGTGTACAGGCGTACAGCCGTTCTTGCATAGAAGCTACCAGACATGAGATGGTTCATATGCACATCAGGTAGCAAATAAACAGTAATTAGACAACGCACTGGTGCGGGTGCAGGCATGGTCCAACTACATAGGTAAACAAACGAGATAATTTTCATCCCAAAGGTGTTGCAACAGGGTCGCCGGTACTCGTTGGTCGCCTCAACCTCTAATGATTACATGGTTATGGGATAGCATCATGTTAATGACAGAACATGATGTAATAATGTACAAGCTTCTGCATAAAACAGCAACACTCCTACATCAGCAACAGTTCAGAACCCTCTACATCATGCAGAGTACGGATTTGTTTTCCAGAAAACAGTGTATCATCTTCATAGTTGTTGCCAAATTCGGTTTACAACGACTATCTGAAAACTAGTCATCACACACACTACTGACACGACGCAAAGGTCAAGCCTTGCCCAAACCTCGCAACAAGGCATGGTCTCAGACTAACGTCAGTCACCACTGAAGAATGACCATTTCATCATAACTTTCGTACCCTCCACCCTTGTGTGCCTTCGTCGGGACTTATCAAGTCCCGCGAAGTAGGGATTAGAAAGGAACAAAATCATCAGTAGCTCATGTTAAATATCCATTAAAAATCTAAGTTTGGCTGTTACTGATGTCCAAGTGTCTTTTAGCGCAGATTAATAGTTAATGACAATAACAACCAATATTTTATCTATTTGTAGTTGTAGATTAGAATGGCTACAAGGGCAAGCAAAAGTGTTTTTCTATGCCATACCGAGAAATGCATTGCCGCATGCAGTGCCAAAATTCTCAGCCATGGTAGAGAAAATTCATTGCCACGACCAATATTTTCTCTGCCACGACTGAGAATTGCAATGCCACGCCGCAATCCATTGCCATGGCAACTTTTGCATACGAGGTTGTTTGAGTAAATGAAGCACTCTTCAGGACATACAATGCAATCATTCCTCAATTACCAACTTTTCATGGTTTGTGCAACATCGTTTCAACGAGAAGTGGTTATATAAGACCTTTAAATGTAGTACTCTCTTCATTTCAAATTATAATATGTTTTAGATATTTCAGTGTGATATACTAAAAAGCATCTATACATGAGATTCGGGAAAAACAAAACTAGAACATCTTATAATTCACAACAAAGGGAGTAAGTATTAATTGTCGCTTGGGGAAGCCAAATCGGAGATAATTACAAATAGTAAGAATTTAATAAGTACCGGGGACTGTCCCGTACATGCAATTGTCCCATCATTGTGGGGTGAAGCTTACAATAGGAGGAGAATATTGTTTCACTCGTTAGCCCGTACGGAGGACAATATTCGTATACTGAAGGCGAGGGTTCACGGAGGTACAACAACACAGAGGTATGTTCATATTTAATAAGTATTTACTCACGCACAATATTGTCATGGCTATTACTTACAAATCGTTGATGTCCGTAGGAAAATTTTGAGTCTACATGGGACGACGCAGGAGCTGGTTTAGGCCACATTATGGGCCAACGGGAAAATGTGGCCTAAACCAGCTCCCGTGTTGTCTCATGTAGATTCAAAAAATTCTTGTGAACGTCAACGATTTGTGAGTAAAAGCCATGAAAATATTGTGGGTGAGTACTTATTGAATATGAACATACCTCGGTGGTGTTATACCTCTGTGAACCCTCGCCTTCAGTATACGAGTATTGTCCTCCGTACGGGCAAACCATTGGAACAATATTCTCCTCCTATTATAAGCATCACCCCACATTGGAGCATTTTCACCTCCCTCAGACCCCAACGGGCAACTGTCCCATCATTCCCTCCTACGCAGATGAAGGCCTCTACAAGCATTTTCATTCCACGCACTGCATGACCAAACTTCAGTCGGATGCATTTTTTGACGTCCGCAAAAGATTTATTGACCATGTCTCTAACTACAACTTTCATCGAGTCGAAGTTGGACACATCGACACCGGAAATTTCATCGTGTACGACGTCCCCATAGAACATAGACAAGTTTTCCATCGTACCTACCGAACAACTAGATTTACAAGAACAAAATTAATAACATCGTAGTTTAATTAAATTATCTTTAAAAATTATACTTCTTCTAATTTGTATACCATAATTCAATTTTGATTAAAAATTTAAAATAGTAGTATCATAATAACATTTTCATACGAATACGATATTTAAAAACTTACAATAATTCAGAAAAGTATTTTTTTTCCTCGTACCTACCGAACAATCGGATCTACAAGTACAAAATTAATAGCACGAAGATTAATTATTTTATAGCAGAATTAAATTCTATTATGATTTAAAAATAATAATATCATAATAAAATTACGTAAATTCTAATTCCAATATTAACATCATTCACAACAGTATATAATTCTACTATTTTAAAAAACAATATCATTTGACAAAAATTCACAAACATTACACGACGTCATTTATACCTCAAATTGAAGATGGAAGTCCTTCTAATAATAATGTAAGTGTCACAATATTTCCAAATAATACCCATCATCATCAACATATCACCATTATTATGTCAATGGAGTCGACCTAATATCACGTGGACATACGAATTAACCACAGAAATTATTTGTGCTAACAAATTTACAAACATGTTCGCTTGCATGTACGTACAATATTTATAAATATTTTGCAGTGAATAAATTATACCATAAACCTTTCTAAACTTTAATTTAAATTACTAATTATGGCTTAATGACAACGTTAACAACATCGTGCATGTGAAAAAAATACCACAGCTTGACAAAGCTAACATTGATCTACAACATCTACGAAATTAGAACTATAAGTGCAACATATCTTGTCCGGAAACATTTCTAAAATTTCTATAATACAACATCGCATAGCTAATTATGAGCTAAAAAACCAACAAATTAACACCGTGCATGGCTAAACAAATCCATACATTGCATTGCTCGTACCTTGATGTTCAACTTCTTAGTTCACTCTGAACCACAAATCCACGAAATGATGAACTAACGCCTAATTCCTTGATGTTTTTTCTCTGTGTTCTTTGTCATATGACAGAGGAGAGCAGCGCGAGATAGTCGAGAGAGCAGCGCCCGAGAGAGATGAGCTAGCACCGCCAGAGCATCCGATATAAAGCAATCAGGCATGCAGGATTGAAGCTCTTTCGGAGCAAAAAAAAACACATCTGCCACCAAAAGACAGGAAATCAATCAAATTGGCAATCAGGTGCAGTCACGTCTCCTCGAAATTAGTACCGTGGAATCACTCCAGCTGCAGTCGGCACCGAATTCATGCATGCAGAAACGACAGCCCAGTTTCTCCCTATCTACACCTATAATAGAGTGATCGACGAGTATGGGAAAAAATGGAATGGCCAAAAGATGATGGAATCTGTACTAGTGCGGATGAAAAGAGGTGATTCGCCAATATGGGTTCATCGACAGGTTTCTTGATGCGCTGGCATGAGCAGAGGGTGCTAACTAATGGCAAGCCCCCCACCCCCCGCAGCTCCACGGCCTCCGCAAGGGGGACTCCTGTCCCCCAGTTATTCGTCCTCGCGGTCGACGTCCTCGGCCGCCTGATCCGGCGCGCGGCCACAATGGGAATCCTCCAGCAGCTCCACCCCCGGCGCCGCATCCCCGAGATATCGATCTACACTGACGATGTGGTGCTCTTTTGCCACCCATCCGACAGCCACCTCACGGCAATCAAGGATCCTCACTTCACGGCAATCAAGGATCCTCCTGATTTTCGGTCGTGCCTCGGGCCTGTTGGTGAACTATCACAAGAGCGCGGCTGCCCAGATCAACCTGACGATCTGCCCATGACCGCTGCTGGACTGCCACCGGCCTCGGTTGCCCAATTGTCGAGCTGCCCATGACATATATATCTAGGCATCCCACTCACGATCAGGTCCCCCCCACCTGCGCCCAACTCCAACAACTCGTCACCAACGTCGCCACGACATTGCCTAATTGGAAGGCAAGGCTGATGCCCAAGGCGGGCTGCGTAGCGCTTGTTAAATCTGTGCTATGTGCGATTCCGGTCCATCTGCAAGCCACTTTCCCTTGGTGGCCTGGGGGTTCAGAACATGGAGCGGCCTGCGCCTCAGGTGACTGTCTGTAGAACTTCCTGACAGGCACGCTTGGCAGGACCTCGACCTACAAGCCTCCCCGAGCGAGTGTGCCCTGTTCTTTGCCTCGACAACCATGATCATCGGCAACAGCTGGGAGGACCGCTGGATCAATGGTCGTTCGGTGGGGGAAATCGCTCCACAGTTGCTGGCATGCATCCGCAAACGTTACCGGAAGCAAAGGACTGTCGCCAAGGCCCTCAACGCTCATGCTTGGGCACGTGACATCCACGGCACGCTCAGCGTCCATGAGATCGGGCAGTAACGCACGAGCTCGAGAGCGTCACGCTCTCTAACCAGGCCGACGTGATTGTCTGGAAGTGGAGCTCTAACAGGGTTTACTCGCAAGCTCCTGCCACAAGGCCATGTTCCACGGCTCCACCTCCTGCGGCGCTTGGAAGCGGAAGAGCTGGGCGCCCCACGCGTCAAATTCTTCCATTGGCTCGTCAACCTGGACCGCAGCTGGACTGCCGCCCGCCTGCAGTTCTGCGGCCTGCAACACCACTGCAGTTGCCTCCTGTGCGATCAGGTGATGAAAACGATGCCGCACCTCGTGAGGGAGTGCCCATTCTCTCGCCAGGTGTTCGAGACACTATCCTAGCTGCGAATGACATTCAGGCCACCAGAGCCTCTCGAGGCGATCGACGACTGGTGGCGCCTCGCCAAACCTGCAACTCCCAAGCCACTTCGCAAGGATCTCACCCTCCTGAACCCTTGGATGATTTGGAAACAGAGAAACGACTGCGGGTTTGAGGGTGCCCTGCCTTCTATTCGGAACACCATCACGCGAATTCAGGAGGAAGCTGCGCTCTGGCCTAGAGCTGGTGCCCCTGGGCTGTGGCTGGTCATGCCAGCGACTTGGGATGTACACTGAATTTTTTGCTACTTTTTGGCCCTGTACCTCCTAGGAAGATTGTAACTTTGAACTCTCCCGCCTTTTCAATGAAATGAAATGAAATGAAATGCAAAAGCTTTTTGCGTTTTCTCGAAAAAAAAAGTGCTCTTTTTCTACGTGGCCATATGTTGGTTTTCATACCTAAGAGTTCGAGTTTATGTAAACATGAACGAGAAAGTGAAGATGCATGACATAAAACAGGAAGCGCGTCCAGAACTGACTCTCATTTCCACTAGTTTATTGGCACATAATTTTTCGAGCAAGCTCAGCTACATTCAAAGGTTTATTCCACATTGAGCTGTTTTCAAAAAAAACTCCGCTAAAATGTGCAATCAGCTTGTTAGCTCGTGCATCTGGTGGGGTGACTACCGCTTACCCGTTTTCAGAGTAAATTTCAGACAGAGAAAAACTTCGTGTTTGCAACTCTCGTTGTTTTGCTTGTGTCACGTGACAGCAACAATTTATACATTTTTTCAAAGTCAAAATTATTTATTTGCAAAGAGCATGAACTAGCACACCAAATTGCAGAGTAAACCAAAGATAGGTGATGCTGATAAAAGGTAATTTGCTGCTAACAAAAAGTCAAATTCCTAATGGTACAAGTAACAAAGGGTAGTTATAAACTGTTTTAAATCATGTCAATTATGCTGCTGGTTAAAATTGCAACAAATCCTAATGTTCAATTGAAATGACAAAAACAGAAATCTGTGGGAGAACATATATCCATTTGGGATAGTAAAAGGAACAAGTCTATATTACAAATCTCGACATGTCAATTTGGGATACAGCATGAGAACTGTGTATTCCACTACTTCAGGATCACCGAAGTATTCTTCACTGTATGGTGACAGTTGCGAAACTGTTTCAGTAATTACTTACTAGCTATATCAGCGATATTTACCTGCTCTTTGATTTTAGCAGCATCCAGTAGAAGTTCTCTTCGAAGGTCAAGTCTCTTGTAAGTTTACGCAGATAACGTCAATTTTCATCGCATCATCTTCCTGCTCATGTATTTGTCAAAGAATATGAGTGGCATGTCTTATAAGAATAACATAGGTTTTAATAACAAATGATTTAGATGTGCTGGTATTTACAGCTTGAGAAACAATCCTCTTACATCAGATTCCGCTGTTCCTACAGCATGGTCAAAGGAACATCTGATATTTCTGCTCCTGGCAGTTGTAGTTGGTACATATCGATCCTGCACAATCACCATTCACTCCGATTCCACGCAGACACCATCGAGTGGGCACACTCTGGAGTGATAAAATAGTTCCAAAATTCGACATTAAGAACTTTTCTGTGCATTTGTTCACTCATCGTGACAACTTCCAAGTCCAAAACATCATAATACCCCTCATCTGAAACCATAGCCCATGCTACGGCAAGAAAGATCTTGAATCACATGAAAGTAATATAAGCCGAATAGTTAATTTTATCTTGCAGCAGTATATTGGTGTTTACCGTGAAGAGCCTAAAAATAAAACGAGTACCCTTCTGGCCCTTGTAACCTTGCAGCAGAATCCTAACACAAGCACATCCAAAATCAGAACATAACAAAGCCAAAAATCATGTAGAGATCAACACTAGATTGGTGTATATGTGCATAACTTGAAGTTGCATCAAAGAATACAAAATATGTTACATTCAACTATACACAAGCTTGCATAATCTAAAGACATCCGTTTTTAGTAACGCAAAGAAAAAGTTCTAGTCTTTGATCTACTCCTCGGTGCAAAACTAATTTTTACTGGGGGACAAGTGCTGGTTGCCGACTGTCAACGGCGAAAACTCTCAAATGGTTTTAGATCCCTCAAAGTTTTGGATTGGAACTTTAAACTGGATATTACCAAATTAGTTGGTCGGTGGCTTCCAATTCGGATTGGAAACATAAAGTCGGTGGCTATCCCACCTATAACAGGGTCTCCGGTGATAAATACCATTTCGAACCCCTGGTCTCAAACTCCCCTGCAATAGTTGGTTAGTTAAAATACATCATGACAGTGGGAAATGTAAACAAGGTCTGGAGTCAACCAACCCATATATTGTTTGAAACAAGGTCTGGGGTCAACTGACCCATATATTGTTTGAAACAAGGTCTGAAGTCAACTAATGATGGAGAAATTGATTTGCACTCGGTTAGAGTCTTTAAGCACTGTCCAGGGCAGTCAATGTGGTTGCCGAATTGACTGGCCATAGTTGGACCCATGAAGGTCAAGAACGATTGATACGTGGGTCTTGATGTTGATGAGCTGGATCTTGGAGGAGGGAATGGTGTTGGTGGCGACATGGGTGCCAAACGCTGAAGGGAAACCAAGCTTGGCGGAGGTGGTGCTCATGGTTGGGAGGAGGATGGGCAGCAGAAGCTTGAGAGAGATCAGAAATTATGACCAGAAAGAGTCTGATACATGATGGAGGCTGAGACGAGGTTGAGATAGTCTGTACTTAGACATGTACAAAACATATATCTGAATAACTAAGAGATAATCTAGCCAGTGGATCCATAAAACGACTTGGTATGGGCGTATATGATACATCATGCACTAACAATAAGAGTAGTATAGTTCTAGTTCACATTCTGTCGCCTACGAATAGTCGAATCCTGATTCAGAGAAGTGGATTGCATATAATATCTACAAGGGTTGACGAATGGTAAATTGGTAATGCAACGTGCTAAACTGGGTAAAGGTCCAAGATGCGGGGGTCGTCTGGAGACAGAGGGCCAGCTCCAAGTAGCACTGGCTGGCCATGTTGCCGGGGATCTTAGCTAGAAACAAAGCCCCAGTCTATACTATTATCAAATAAAAGGAGTTTACACCATATCATATTCTTCTACAATTCCATATGGCTGAAGACAGGAAGTTTTGGACACAACTGGGCCTAAACAGGACATCTAAACTGACCCAGTAGAACCAAAAGGTATCCATCCACTTCAGTATCAGAACCATGAGGATACCTATTGAGAACGCTACTAATTTAGTTTCTGTTTACGTTAAGCCCCAAACCCCTAACATCTAACATACATCATATATGACACACGATAAACATCACAAAGTAATTTGACAAAACACGTATTTGGTGTACTGATACAAAAGAGGCAAGTGACCCTGAGAAGTGTTTTCCTGATCAAACATACCTTGAAGAAAAATCTTCCAGCAGAAAGTAGTTGCATGCACAAAAAGGCATGTAGATCGAAGCAATGAACAATCTGCATAACTTGGCACCATAGAGCTGACACCATGGCTCATTGGTTAGAGCCAAGGACTTGAGGAAATCATCCAAAACAAACGCCAACAAAAGATGTCAGCTGTTTCCATCTTTCTTTGGCATAGTTTGAGCCCTTGAAATTAAACCTTTCTCTACAAGTATGCTGATATCTGGAGAAGTTCTTCCATCTTTAGACAGCTCTTCAACTGCTTTATTTACTAGTCCTACCATTTTCAAATCATCACTGTGTGTCATGTCTTTTTGGAGAACCTCTTTCAAAAGCTCACATCCTTTAATGGAATATCCATTTGATATCAAAAAAATTATAAAATATAAGCAGGAAAAAGTATCTAATTCAAAACCTTTCGTCATCATCTCCTCATAATATGTCAGTGCAGTCTCTACTCGACCACACTTGCACAATCCATTTAAAAAGGCGGTATATGCTATCTTATTTGGAGCACAAACTTTATCAGTCATTTTGTGCCACAAAACAATGGCTTCATCAGGTCTTCCAGCACTACAGAGTCCATCTATCAAGCTTGTATATGTAACTACTGTTGGTGACTCTTCTTCATTAACCATTTTATTTAAGCAATCAACCGCTTTTTCAATATTTCCAGACTTGCACCAAACATCAATCATAAGGTTGTAGGTTACGATAGAAGGAAACAGGCCCTTCTCCATCATCTCTTCCATAATTTCTTGTGCCTCATTCAGTTTACCTGATAAACGAAACCCATTTATCAAGATATTATGTGCTACCACATCAGGAAGATAATATTTGGCAGAAATGTCACGGAACAGCTCCAACGCATTGTCCACCTCACCGGTTTTACATAGTCCATTCATGGCAGCGGAATATGTCACTATGTCAGGAAGAAAACCCATTTTGAGCATTTCTTCTAGAAAGCCAAGGGCTTCTGTTATCTTGCCACTGAAGCAAAGCTGTTGCACCATCTCTGTGCAGTTCTTTATCCATGGTTTATGTCCATTCGTGTGCATTTCCCTCAGTAAATCAAGAGCACCGTTTGGATCTTTTCTCCTGCAAATGCCATAAAATAACGAATTGTATGTGAACTCCGAGGGTATCACACAAAGATCCTTCATTTGGTTAAACAGTTTGTATCCTTCATCTAACCTATCTAAATTGCACAACTCATATATCAAATCATTAAACATCAATAGCCTTCCCTTGCAACCAAAGCCAACCATATCCTTTATGAGAGCTAAGGCATCATCCAGCTTCTTAACCTTACAAAGGCCACACACAACAATGTTGAAGGAATCAGAGTTTGGCTTTGTTGGATTATTAGGCATAATTTCCAGGATTAATTCCAGAATAATAAACATGATCGCAGCAGCTACTAACATGTTAAACTCGAAAATACTAGACGTATTAATTAACATGAACAGCAGCCAGACATCTACAAACACAACCATTGGAACGTGACGAACGTACCGAACGATTGTAGATGGAGTAGTCGTTGGAGCAGCGACGGCAGCAGCTTGAGCGGCGACAGCAGCAGCTCGAAGAAGACGACGTTGGAGACGAGTCGCCCGCGGACCCGGAGATCGTCCAGGAAGTCGAGCCGTGATGAAGAACTTGAAAGCAGTCGCGCGGAGCGCTTCCCAAAAACCTTATTCGCCCTCTCCCGTACAGGATCACAAGGACGAGCGGTTCCGGAGACCTGCTGTCCCGTTCGCCGGTGCACGCCGGCGCACGGGATGGAGTAGACTACGGTGGCGGCGCAAGGCACGAGATTGGCAAAACCTAGATTGGTTCGGTGTTTCAGCGCACGACTTTATATAGTGCGGTTCGGGAAAACCCTAACGGGTACAACGTGGGCCAAGTCCACGTCGCGCACGTTTTAGGTCGGTTACAGTAGCCCACGATCCGGGAGCGACCCGAACCGACTAACTGTGACGCGTCCGTCCAAACCGTTTTCCCGGACTGCAAAAATAAAGCTCGGCTCGGCGAGATTCCCGCAACCCGCGGCGCGTCGTGACGGGCGGGCGGTGCGGTGCGTGCGAGCGGCGGCGGAGGAGGAGGAGGAGTGCGCACGAGAGAGCCTCTTGTTCTCACAAGCTTACCAAGTGGTACAACACTCCACCTTATAAGGTGGTGTTTGTCTCCTCCAACTAGCAATGTGGGACTAAACTTTAGCTCCCACTCCACTCCCATGTGTGCTGCCATAAATGGGCTTTGAGATTTTCTGAAATTGCTTATTGGGCTGCCCAAATGGGCCCAAATTTAACAATCCCCCACCAGATCTCAAATTCCCATTTAGAGATTTTGCCAAACCTCGTTTCTTGTTTATATACCAGTGTTTCAGCAGAGACTGTTAAGTTGAACTTCCGCCTAGAGCTTCAAGCTACATCTACCAGCAACTTGAACAATGGACGAACCTTGAATTGCAAGTTTGGTGCCAATAGACTTCACTCAAAGTCATAACCAGTACGTGGCTGCCAGTAGCCTACCCCGCGGGTGGAGCATATGCGTCATACTCCCTGGTCTCTTCATGAGCTTACTAGAGATCACCCAAATCTCATAGACTGCGACGTTTAACAGTCGGACTCATATAGGTGTGTTCTTTCAAGGTCGCTCTGTAGGATAGCACCTTTGCTACGAATAGCCAACAGAAACACATTAAGGCATATTGCCAACCTGCCTTACAGAATGTGAGAGTTATGCATCTTCCCACGGAGAGGGTTACAAAATAACTCTCCTCAGTTAAACCACTAGCTTGTTCTTCCCAGGTCCTAATTCACGGGATCTCCGATCACATAGGTTGGGTTACCACTATGGTGTAACGCTCACGGGTCTCAACCCCATCTCCCTCGATGCACTATCTATCACATTACGTGATAGTCCCTTCGTAAAGGGATCTGCCAGGTTTTTGTCTGTTTGAATATAACTAACAGTTATTACTCCGGAGTTTCTCATTTTCCTGACAGACTTCAAGCGTCTCTTGACGTGTCTTGATGACTTCGCATTATCCTTAGCACTGTTCACTTTCGTAATAACCGTTTGGTTGTCACAGTTCATAAGGATGGCCGGTAATGGTTTCTCAACCACCGGCAAGTCCATCAAGAGCTCACGCAGCCATTCTGCCTCAACAGAAGCTGTATCTAAAGCAGCAAGTTCTGCTTCCATGGTTGACCTCGTCAAAATGGTCTGTTTGCAAGACCTCCATGACACTGCGCCACCTCCAAGAATAAATGCATATCCACTTGTGGCGTAGAGCTCATCAACATCTGAGATCCAGTTCGCATCACAGTATCCCTCAAGCACCGCAGGGTGCCCTGAATAGTGAATCCCATAACTCATTGTACCGTTCAGATAGCGCATGACCCTTTCAAGTGCATGCCAATGATCAATACCCGGGTTAGACATGAACCTGCTCAACTTGCTCACAGCAAAAGAGATATCAGGTCTTGTCGCGCTCGCAAGGTACATGAGTGAACCGATCACTTGAGAATATCTTAATTGATCTCTCGTTTCCTTTTTGTTCTTTCTGAGTGTCACACTGGGATCATAGGGTGTTGGAGAAGGCTTGCTGTCTATATAACCAAAGCGGCTCAAGACCTTCTCAACATAGTGTGATTGCGTTAACGTAATCCCACTCTCATCCCTAATCAGCTTAATGTTCAGGATCACATCAGCTTGTCCCAGATCTTTCATATCAAAGCTCTTTGACAGAAAGACTTGACCTCATTTATCACTATCATGCTTGTACCGAAAATCAGTATGTCATCAACATACAAGCATAATATAACACTATCGCCCCCACCATGGCGATAATATACACACCTATCAGCCTCATTAATGGCAAAGCCTGCAGAAGTTAAAGTTCTGTCAAACTTCTCATGCCATTGCTTAGGTGCTTGCTTCAGCCCATACAAAGATTTTAACAATTTGCACACCTTTCTCTCTTCACCTTTTACTACAAACCCATCAGGCTGATCCATATAGATTTCCTCTTCCAACTCTCCGTTAAGGAAAGCTGTCTTTACGTCCATTTGATGAACGATAAGACCATAGGAGGCAGCCAGGGAAAGTAGTACTCGAATGGTGGTGAGTCTAGCAACAGGTGAATAGGTGTCAAAGTAATCTTCGCCTTCGCGCTGGGTGTAGCCCTTGGCTACAAGCCGTGCCTTGTACTTCTCAATAGTACCATCAGGCCTTAGCTTCTTCTTGAACACCCACTTACAACCCACAGGTTTGCAGCCGTAGGGTCGTTCAGATAATTCCCAAGTTCCATTAGAAAGAATCGAGTCCATCTCATTATGGACAGCTTCTTTCCAGTCATCAGCATCAGGAGATGCAAATGCCTCTGCAATGGACGTGGGAGTATTGTCCACAAGGTACACAATGAAATCATCACCAAAGGATTTTTCAGTCCTCTGTCTCTTGCTCCTCTTGGGAGCTGATTCATTGTCATCCTTCTCAAGGACTTCCTCAACAAGTGGTTGTTCAGAATGATCAACAGATGTACTAGGTTCAGCAAATATCTCAGAAGAAATTCTAGCAATGCTATGCATATCCTTCATAGGAAAATGTTCTCAAAAAATGTTGCATCACGAGATTCCAAAATAGTATCAACATGCATATCAGGTATCTCAGATTTAACCACTAAAAATCTATAGCAAATGCTCCGCTGAGCATAACCTAGAAAGACACAATCCACTGTCTTCGGTCCAAGTTTTCGTTTCTTAGGAATTGGAACATTGACTTTCGCCAAACATCCCCAAGTACGAAAATAAGAAAGTGATGGTTTTCTCCCAGACCACTCCTCGTAAGGTGTCTTCTCTTTATCCTTGTTAGGAACTCTATTCAGGACATGACACGAAGTCAACAAAGCCTCCCCCCACCATGCCTTAGATAAACCAGCAGTGTCCAACATGGCGTTCACCAAGTCGGTCAGCGTGCGGTTTTTCCTCTCGGCAACCCCGTTTGATTGGGCGAATAGGGAGGCGTCCTCTCATGAATAATACCATGTTCCTCACAGAATTCATCAAATATTGGAGAAATACTCGCCACCACGATCTGACCTAAGACGTTTGATCTTTCTCTCTAATTGATTTTCTACTTCAGCTTTATAGATTTTAAAGTAGTCTAAAGCTTCATCTTTAGTGTGCAACAAATATACATAACAGAACCTAGTAGCATCATCGATTAAAGTCATGAAATATCTCTTATCACCTTTTGTCAACACGCCATTCATCTCACATAGATCCGAATGTACGAGTTCTAGAGGTGCCAAGTTTCTCTCCTCGGCTGCCTTGTGAGGCTTTCGAGGTTGCTTAGATTGCACACAGCTATGGCACTTAGAACCTTTGGCAATGGTGAAAGTAGGAATTAAACTCAAACTGGAAAGTCTACTCATTAAACCAAAATTAACATGACATAAACGAGAGTGCCAAACATTAGCATCCGAATCCACACTGCCACAAATATGGTTTACTGACTTATTACAAAAATCCGATAATGAAAAGCGGAACAAGCCTCCGCACTCATACCCTTTACCAATAAATTGTCCAAACTTTGACACAACTACTTTATTGGACTCCAAGACTAATTTAAACCCATCTCTGCATAGAAGGGAGCCGCTAACAAGATTCTTGTTCATAGTAGGGACATGCTGCACGTTCCTCAGCTGCACGATCTTCCCCGAAGTAAACTTCAGATCTACCGTGCCAACACCACGAACAGAAGCATGTGATCCATTCCCCATTAAGACGCTTGAATCTGCGACCTGATAAGAAGTGAACATAGAGATGTCAGCACATACATGAACATTAGCACCCGTATCAATCCACCAACATGGAGATTGAAATACTGAAAGCACAATCGGTAAATTACCGTACCCATCAGCATTGCTAGCGGTCACGACGTTGACATGCTTCTTCCCTTTCTTGTCTGCACGATCTGGGCAGTCCACAGAGAAGTGTCCGGGCTCTCCACAAGTGTAGCACTTTAGCTCAGATTTGTTCAGCATCTTCTTCTTCTTCTTGAAAGAAGTAGTCTTGGTAGGCATGTTGAAGGAAGACTTGCTCTTTGCCTTGCTCTTGCCATGGTGAAAGTTCTTCTGCACCATGTTGGCGCTAGACTGACCTTCACCACCTCTCTCAGCAGTGTCCTTAGCCCGAGCCTTCTCCTCAACATCAAGAGACGCTATCAGGTTTTCAACCGAATCTCCTGTCTCTTGTGTTTGAGAGTTGTGGCGAAGTTCCTCCATGAAGAGGGCAACTTTGCAATAATGCATCCAGCCACAAACTTGTCAGGTAAGGCACACTTAGCGTGCTCAAGCTCCTTAGCAATGCACTGTATCTCATGAGCCTGTTCGACTACAGAACGGTTGTTAGCCATCCTGAAGTCATGGAAGCTCTCCATGATGTACAGTTCACTGCCAGCATCTGCTACACCGAACTTAGCGTTCAGTGCCTCCCAGAGCTCTTTGGCATCTGTAATGTGCATGTACACATCAAACAGCTTGTTGCTAAGAGCACTCAGAACGAGTCCCACAAAGGCAGTATTGGTTTCCTTGAACTTGTTCTGATCCTCGTCAGATATAGTTCCTTCAGGTAAACCCTCACTAGCCTCGAACACTTTCAGAGATCGCAACCACAGTGTGGTCTTGTACTGCCATCTCTTAAAGTCCACACCGGTAAACTTGTCCGGCCTCAGCGCATCAGATAGATGTCCCATGTTTAACTCAGGAAATTGCCTATAACACATATAAGGTTTTTGGATTGTTGGATTATTAGGCATAATTTCCATGATTAATTCCAGAATATAAACATGATCGCAGCAGCTACTAACATGTTAAACTCGAAAATACTAGACGTATTAATTAACATGAACAGCAGCCAGACATCTACAAACACAGCCATTGGAACGTGACGAACGTACCGAACGATTGTAGATGAAGTAGTCGTTGGAGCAGCGACGGCAGCAGCTTGAGCGGCGACAGCAGCAGCTCGAAGAAGACGACGTTGGAGACGAGTCGCCCGCGGACCCGGAGATCGTCCAGGAAGTCGAGCCGTGATGAAGAACTTGAAAGCAGTCGCGCGAGCGCTTCCCAAAAACCTTATTCGCCCTCTCCCGTACAGGATCACAAGGATTGGTTCGGTGTCTTTTCAGCGCACGACTTTATATAGTGCGGTTCGGGAAAACCCTAACGGGTACAACGTGGGCCAAGTCCACGTCGCGCACGTTTTAGGTCGGTTACAGTAGCCCACGATCCGGGAGCGACCCGAACTGACTAACTGTGACGCGTCCGTCCAAACCGTTTTCCCGGACTGCAAAAATAAAGCTCGGCTCGGCGAGATTCCCGCAACCCGCGGCGCGTCGTGACGAGACGGGCGGGCGGGCGGGCGGTGCGGTGCGTGCGTGCGAGCGGCGGCGGAGGAGGAGTGCGCACGAGAGAGCCTCTTGTTCTCACAAGCTTACCAAGTGGTACAACACTCCACCTTATAAGGTGGTGTTTGTCTCCTCCAACTAGCAATGTGGGACTAAACTTTAGCTCCCACTCCACTCCCATGTGTGCTGCCATAAAAATGGGCTTTGAGATTTTTCTGAAATTGTTTATTGGGCTGCCCCAAATGGGCCCAAATTTTAACAGGCTTAACATCCTGACCAGTATCAACCACATGTGCACCAACAGTCAAACCTTCACTGGTCTCCTGAACACCACATAGCATCGAGGTGAGCAACTGATAAGCTGCTTCTACCTGCCCGTGGTTAACAAGCCCTTCTAGGACCACATTGTAGAGTGCGATAACACCGCTAGGTTTCAAATGTTCAGCATTTCCCTTGATAAACGGGCCAACAGTGGCAAAATCTCCTTCATGACAGAATGCCTCAACCATCTTCTTGAGCAAGCGGACATCAGGAGCAACCTCACTGCTCTTCATTGCCTCAAAAAATTTAACGGCTTTTCCTATTTCTTTGTCCTTGCAGAGACCCTCAATTAACACACTGTACATGGACAAGTCAGCAACAAACCCATAAGTGGCCATCTTGTCAAACATTTCGATGGCTTTGTCGACCCTGAGCTGCTTTACAAACCCATGGACCAGCACGCTCAATGTCCTCTCACTTGGCCTCATCCCCAGGGCCTCCATCCTCCCCAGTAGCTCAACCGCCCCGTCCACTTTCCCCCACTTGCTGAAAGCCACTGCCAGCATCGTAAGCACATGCTCGTCCACCCACCCCGCTGGCTCATCCTTTGGAACACGCCATTGGCGCTCTCTGGACGGCCTGCATTGCAGTAGCACTGCAGGAGCGAGGTGAGTGTGTACTTATCAACACTTGCATCGCCGCAGGTCGCCACCATCTCCCGGAGCCTTGTCTCCGCATCGTCTGCACGGCCAGCCGTAGCGAGGGCGCCAAGAAGGCAATTGAAGGTGTACGAGTTGGGCGTGCAGCTGAGGTGCGTCCTCGCGCCGTCAAAGACTAGTGAGGCGGTGTCAGGAAGTCCAGCGGCACCGAGGCAGCGCAGAAGGAACCCCAGCGCGCCGGGCGTCA
The DNA here is from genome assembly GCA_947311845.1 of Poa pratensis. Lineage (NCBI taxonomy): Eukaryota > Viridiplantae > Streptophyta > Magnoliopsida > Poales > Poaceae > Poa > Poa pratensis. The sequence goes on along the minus strand of CAMZMU010000113.1, from coordinate 5,649,830 downwards.
TGGGGCAGCACGAGGCGAGCATTTTGGTGGCGAGGCGGTCAAGGTGAGCGGATTGGTGCCGTGGCAGGAGTGAGGCCATGGCGTTGAAGGAGTAGCAAGAGTGGCGGAAGCCCGGCTGCTCGTCCGCCCAGCCGAAGAAGTCTAGAGCGTGGCGCCAGGAAGGGAGCCGCACGAGGACGGACTCGACAGCCGGAGCGGTGAGGTGGGCGGCGAGGCGGCGGAGGCGGTCCGCGTCGCGGGAGGCGCGCGGGCGAGAGAATTCGTCGAGCAGGTGGCGGGCAAGGTTGGACGGGGACGCCGACGAGGGACCTGCTGCGGGTGGAGCAACGGTAGCGAACGACCGGAGGAAGGAGGAGGAGGAGGCGGGCACGCGGGCGAGGCGGCGGAGAGCCATTGAAGACGGCCGTATTTTTGAGCAGTGGAGTGGAGGCGGCGGGAGGTGGCCGCAGTCGGCGACGGGGGTGGACTCGTGCGAGTTTGGTCGTTTCGCAATTTGGTTACCTACATGACCGCGAGCGCGAGGTGTAAAAGTTTGGCCAAATTTTAGCCAAACACGAAATAGGCCGTAGCCCCGCTTTATAAATAAAGCCTCAACGGCCGAACCGATACAATGTGATGAGGGGAACCTCTTACAAAGCAGAACAAAGATAGGAAAAAGATAAACAAGGAGAACCAAACTTGCCACCGAGGACAACGAAACAAGCCCTAAGTGACGAGGCTCCACGACGACGCCCACAAGAAGGTAACGACGTAACACGCCGCCGCCGCCGAGACCGGAATGGTCAAGGGTTTTCACCCGGAACCCTAACGCAGCGAGGGTAACCACAACAACGCCCCAAGAGGGTAACGATACCCGCAAGCATCGCCGCCATTGGCGCCGGAGCGCAGAGCTTTCGCTCGGAAAAACCTTCGCACAACGTCCGCACAGATGGATCGCCCATCACCCCCGAGAATGGTCTCCCAACCACGAACTGGGAGTTGCCGCCACCAACTCCAGGAACCCCGAACGTCCGCTTCTCGCCATCCACACGACCAAAAAGCAAGGCCATCACCACCGCCACGTCGCTCGCCGCAGAGACGCCCGTGCAGTCCACCTTCCAGGGCCGCCGCCCCGGCTTTCACGACCTCGGAACCGAGGAAGCGACAGCACTGCGCGAGGTCAACGTATCGAGTGAGTCCGGCCGGCGGCAGATTCAGGCCCACGAGGGCGGCAGCCGCAACCGTTAGGAGGATCCGACATCCTCCACCGCTTTGGCGGTCACCGACCGGACGCAGCAGCAGTGCCGGTCAGGCCCAGATCAGGCCCAGATCACCAGATCAGGCCCAGATCAGCCCGACTAGCTCCGCCGCCGCGCTGCAGTGCCATGGTTGTCGCTGCCACCCTGCAGAAAGGCTCCGGACGTGCGCGCAGGCTGGGGCCCGTAGACCCCAGATCGGGCCCAAAAGGGCCTAGATCTGGGCCGAGCCGCCCCTGCCATGGCAGCGCCCCTCCTGCCACCATCCACAGCCGCACCCTCCGTCCCCACCGTCGTCGTCGAAGTCCACCGCCGCCCTAGCCGCCGGCCTCCGAATCGAGGTCGCCACCTTGCTGGCTGAGCTCGGACAGCCTCCAACACCGGCCACAGCCGACATGAGAGACGCCCGCCTGCGACGACCTCCGCCGCCTGGAAAGCACAGCCACAGGCTAGAACCGATGCCGTCAAGCCTCCGCACCGCCCCCGGAGAAGCCGCGCCCCTGACCTAGCACGGCGCCCAAGCCGGACCTCTTAGCCTGCGCGAAGAGACCCAACGAGGAGAAAGGAGAACCCCGCTGCCGCCAGCGCCCGGCCTTTGGCCGGAGACGCCGTCCGGCGGCAGCGGGGGAGAGGGAGGAGACGGGGGAGGGGCTAAGAGACGGGGACGGCGAGGGATCCCTCTCGTCGCCCACGGAGCGACGCGGAGGGACGAGAAGAAAGGATTTTTCTAGGGAGCTAAACTTTCGAAATTTAGCCAAAGCCGAAGCCAATGTTTTTGTTTTTGTTTTTTAGGGACGAACCCAAAGCTTCTTATTTGAGTTTTATTAGGATTTAGGAACATAGTGGACAAGATCAAGGGCAGCTCCAATGGGCGCGGTGCATTTTTTATTGAACATCTCTATCTCTTCTCTACTACTCCCTCCATTTTTTAATACCCTCTGTATCAAAATATAAGACTCTCTACCTAGGTTGTATACACATATATCTAGACATGAGTATAAGATGTTTTAGGTGGTACACATGTTGTCTATATGCACACTAAAATGAGTGAATATGTACACAAAAATGTGTCTACATATATTTGTGTGCATGTGCATGTGCATGTAGAGTTGTGGACAAAATCTAAAACATCTTATATTAAAAAACGGAGGGAGTATATAATATTGGTAAACGGCCGTACGTACGTCTCGGGATGTTTTGTATTTTCGTCCCTCAGAAATTAGGAAATTAACCCGCAGTGGCTCCCCCGCCGTAATCGATATGCCGCCGCCCCCGGTAGACCTGCGCTCCCCGCATCCCCAGCGCAGGCCGTAGACGAGCTCAAGTGTGGCGTCCGCACGATTCGACGTGATCTGGGATTCACGGACAGGTCCCTCCGCCCCTCCTGCGTGGGCCTGCTGCGCTACTGACCGCCGCCATGGGAGCAGAAATAGAGAAGCTGGGCAAGGCAGGATGACGCAGGGGAGGTCAGGGATCGGTAGAGGACACTAGGGCAGGTGATGGGCAATGGTGTCCAAGGAGGAGGGGCTCGGCGGCGGTGCAAGAAGTTTCCTCTAACTGATTTCTCCTTTCTTTCACGCCTGACCTCACGTCGAGGAGCTCTGCAGCCGCTGCTCCTCGCCCATGGAAGAATGACGAAAATTTCCCTTGAGCTTGTGTTATGATGCTCACGATTCTGAGGTCACACGAGGAATGGGATTAGTGCTGATTGTTTCTCCGCACAGCTGCATATGATTCTCATGTGATTGAGGCTATCGTCTGTTGCTGTGAACTATTTTTGAACTTGCCTGAACTGTCACCTCTGGACAAGGTCTCCTACAGTGGGTATGCTTAGGCGAGATGTACATGTACCTGCAAAGAGTTTTCTGTTCCTCTATTTGTCACTATGCAACAGCAACTTCGTCAGTATATTCAGACCTCAATTTTTTTAACGAACAAAGATCAAGTTATTTCTATATCTTAAATTATGTTGGACATTCAGATTAGTTTGCAGTATTGGTTATTCTGCAACTGCACAGCTCTGTGCGCCAGCGTCCATGTGGACTAGGGGGTTATTGTTTTTATGCACAAATATTTTTACCCTTTTTACAATTTGTAAAGCAGCCTAAGTGATATTTATTGAATGTGTATCTTGATTTAATCTTATTGGTTATTCTGCAACTGCATAGCTCTGTGCGCCAGCGTCGATGTGGACCAGGGGGTTATTGTTTTTGTGCACAAATATTTTTACCCTTTTTACAATTTGAACAGCAGCCTAAGTGATATTTATTGTCTGTGTATCTTGATTTAATCTTACCCTCCATGGATACACAATTGATTTTAAGCTTCAATTCATTCATCTGTATAACTTACTGAATCTTACTCTGGCTCTATTTGCTGGCTTTCGGTCAATGGTGGAGTACCTCAAATTTGCCTATGCTTAGAAGTTCTCTGCTATGGTGTGAAGATAAATCCTTATGTTCTTCACCTATTGTGCTTATCAACTTCTGTGAAATATTTAGGCAATTCTGTATGGAGGTCCTGTTATGTTTTTCAACGGTAGTTATCCTTAATTCCAGAGCTATGTGTTATTTCTTCTTAGAGAGCAATTTTAAGATGCTTGGTTACCTACTCGGAGATGAGATGAGAATTCGATCAAAACCGCCGATCTATTCAAAAGTAAATTCCGATTAATGAAGTAGCAAGTGCATCGAGATTGAAAGCTAATAATTCTGTCGGGTATAAGGGGTGAAAGCTAAGATACTTGAGAATAAAAGGTAGTTAATGGTAGGAGTTTTGCAGCTCAAAATTGTTGATTTCCACTTATGTATATCTCAGACTTATACACAAGGATAAAGAAAAAAAATCGTAGCATACTTCAAACATGTCATTTTTGGTATATTTTGCAACGCACTTGCGCTACGCAGGGGCGAATTAAGGCTAGGGTTACCTGGGTCAATCCACATCAGGCAAAGTTTGGGTCGCTCCAACGTTAATGTTACAAATGTTGATTTTTTTTAATCTCCCGTAGCAACGCACGGGCACGTTTGCTAGTATATATATATATATATATATATATATATATATATATAGGGTCGCGCTATTTGACACCCAGAGTGTAGAATAGTTATTCTGCACCCACCCCACCTGGCGCGTTGAGCCCCGCCCGCGCCGCGTCTCCCATCCCGCTTGTCGTAAGAAAAGCTGCATGCTACCTAATCTGCTCCCGCGGGGCGTACCCAGGCTAGATCGTGGGACTCCGATCCCGCTTGTCGTAACTACCCAGGCTAGATCGTGGGTCTTTTTTTTCTCAAGCCACAAATGCAAACAAACGGGCAAACGGCAACGTAAGTAAATGGCTGACGTAAGAACCTGCCAGCCAACGTGAAAAGACCATGCTGGTTTGTTTTCTCCAATCATCGCAAAGCTAATTTTACAAACTATCGATGTAACTATTTTTATTATGAACTGATACCCCTGTGTTACAAAAGCGTTCAGATTATTCTTCTTGATTAAATCACCACATTACACGATAAGAATTTGCCCGATTACATTGCATGACTACACGATGTAAGATTGGATGGCATAACCTTATATTTTCCGAATATATATACAGCAAGCCCTAACAACCTTATAAGTTCATCTCCATCCTACTAGGCAACATTGTGATGAAGGCCAACTCATCAACATCTTGTTGGGGCTGACGTGCTATGTGTGAATCCCTTCCATCACTTGCTTCTCATCAGCCTTGAACTTGAATGATCACCACCGTCATGATCTTTCTTGTTTCAAGTTTGTGACAAAATAGGCCAAATGGATGTTAAATCTGCAAGCTCCATAAGAAAGCAGAGAGTGTCCATATGATCATTGTTTTTGTAATTGTGCCAAATAATTGTATGATAAGTTTTAGGAAAAATCAGAAAATTCATTTCATCATGTATAAGAAATTATTCCTTGGCAACATGCAGAAGGTGACCTAAGCTTCTATTCTTTTTCTTTTTTACATGCGAAGGTAAAAGGCTAATCAGTACTGAGTTGACATCTATGAAAGAACATAGCCAAAGCATCTTACACGGTAGTATTATTGCCGTTAACAGCATCATTATAATAGAACTGGAGATAAAGGATTCTAGTAAGAAGTTGCATTCATGTAGTAAAGCAGATCAAAATTATGGTAGCTTTTGATGCCTTTGTGACATGCAGTCATGCAGATCAAAGCCATGGCCAGTAGTTGTCTGCAACTTCAGTGATTGAAGCTGAGCTCTGCAGCTGTGGATTTTTTTTTGGGCCAACAAAAAATTTATTAGTTTAGACCCACTGGCCAGATCTTGTAAATCAACTTCAGAAAATTGAGGAAGTTACTAACAGAGTAACGCATCAATGTACTCCAACACAAGAATAAACCAGAAAATTACAGCACAAATCGAACAAGAAATATTTGAATGTACGGTGAAGTATTTCTATGAACTCATGAAAAGTAGCACTTCTTGTAGCCAGGTGTCACATAGATCCACACAAAATCCAGCTAACGACAGAGAGAAAACCGTATATTCAAATATAATCTACTACTAGACGATATAGTATGGAATTGTCTTTATTTGTTGGAAGTAAGACTTTCCTCCTGTTACTTCTTAGTACACCAGATCATATCAACACAAAATAAAATAAGACATCCCAATACATACATACAGACACAAGTTACGGAAAACATATGTGTTTTTCTTAAGCATTAAGAATGATACTCCTGAAATGCATTACTCCTAACGATGATGCACAAAGCACTTGGAAATATGCTACATTTTAAGATGGGCATGTGAATCAGTTCATGTAATTTTACTTCAGCAGCACAGTAGCACTGCAATCTGAAGAATAGACCTAGCAACTACAAAGAACATCAAGCAAATGTTTACATCAAGAGAAACCTTTATGTTTGATCGCAATCCATCATGATTTCGTCTAAGTGTGAGCCTGTGATTATATGCCAATGATTGTTGGCAAGGTTGGGTAAGAGCGGATCAAGCCCACCCTCTCCCGCGGACCTACAAATATTGAAGATACTATTTCTCAAAAACATTCACGCAGTGGCTACCAAGTCGACCGAGTTTCATCAAAAGAGGCCTATGATCAACAGGAGCCACAAGGAATAATGTTTGAGTCAGCCACATTGTGCGTTACAACATCATATATACCATTTTTATGTAAACTTTCCTTTCCTTTTTATCACCAAACAAAATTAAGTCGCTGAAACACAGAAATACTGGCTAACTGCCAAAGAGTAAGGTTCTTTCTCAAGGTCACCAAATTATAACAATCTGAGCTAAAGAAATGAGTGGAATCAACTTATGTGATCATTTAAAGTACTATTTTGTGGAAAGTTTTGTCAACAGAATGGTATGCACATATATACAGTCCCTAGCAACACAAGATGGACAGCTAGTTAATAGAAAAAAGGGACATTGACCTACTACTTCTTATACTACCTCTCAGAATTAAATTAACACTGACAGATCCATCTTTACCATAATGAAATAGAAGATGAGCAGGGAAACTATCTGGACTTCAAAATGGAATGTAAAACAAACCGCATCAACTTTTGGCCCCGACTAAGAACTATCAGCATGCCTTGACATGCCCATAAAATTATGCAACATAAGAACTAATAAAGGGATGGTGGGATATCTGCCTAATATCACACCATCCAGAATAACCGTATGGCTTCATGCGTCCCAAAAATCACAACAAGTAAGAAAGCCGTTTAATAAACAGATTCCATTTCATATACTCTAAATAACTTGCCGACAATTTGGGCAAATATCAGATGATGAAAGTCAACCCTATAGTCCATATACAAAATTCGTTTTGACACAACTGGACATAGACAAATATTAGAGCATTGACATTGAATCAGTAAAGAAGCACGCAAAAGCAGCTATATTATTTAAAAAAATACATCTACAAGAAGCCTCTCCCCACTGTTGGGATGATTTAAATCAGCAGCAAATAATTATGGAGCAGTGCTGTTGCCGCATAATCTTTACTTCAAATCAGCAGCAATACACATTGCATACTGCGAAGGCATCGGTTTCTAATCAATGGAAAATAATTGTGTGACATAATCACTAGATAAACCACCATGGGCAAAATACACTAGCAAAAGCAAATCAATTCCCACGAATACTAGATAAACCACGTAATGAAAAAGCTATAACAGGCAAAGTTTTTATCTACTGTGGCTGCTAGTAGTAGTAGCGGACACAGCACCTACAGCGCAAAGGCAAAAACTCAGTGCAGATCGATGTAGCTAGGAACTGAATATGGAGCGGATGGAATTTGCCGGAGAAGGTGTCCAAAAAACTCACCACCCCCGTGCAAGGTCGATGAACGCAGAACGAGTTTCAGATACACAACTCGCCGGGCTGCCGCCGGCGGCCGGCGGAAGCATCGGAGCACTTGTGGTGGAGAAAGCAGGAGAAGTAGATGCCGATGCCGCCCACAGCTACCATCGGCATGCTCACCACGCGGCTGATTCGGCTGGCCGACCACGCCACCGCGATTCGGCCAACCGACCACGACGGCGCCGATCCCACCGACACCGAGAAGCGCAGAGCCCGTCCACTGCTCACCTGCTCTCCAGAATGCGCGCCGCTCACCCGCTCACCGCCGGACGCGGACCGACTCGCCGCCGCCGCGCCTCAGTCTACGATCTAAAAACTGCTCGGCACGGACGCGCTGGGTTAGGAAGGCGAGGGGGGGAAAATCAGGTGCGATTGGGTAGTGGACTAGCTCCTAAACGCCACGACCCTAATTCAGTTAAACCGTCGAAGTAAAAGTAAGGAAAAGAAAATTACGGCATGCGGTACGTGGTCCGAGCAACGCCAGCAGATCCGACCGCACCGGGTGGAGGTCAGGCTCGCTACAACGACCTGGGTGCAGAATAAGTTATTCTGCACCCAGGGTGCTCAATAGAGCTTATATATATATATATATATATATATATATATATATATATATCCCTGCTATTTTAGACTCCCTTCTAGAATAACTATTCTGGACAACTTTATGAACCTTCGAGTTAATAATAGGTGAACTTCCGGATGGAACACTTAGATTCGGTGAGTTTTTCTATCGTGGTTTTCAAACCGTTTGTCGGATTGAAGCAAATGATACGGCGTTGGAAAGGTATGGAAAATGCGCACCTTTTTCACTTCTACAAGATTTTGAAATTAGTTACGATTTTAAAATAATTTTAAATATACGAAACACTGTTTTTCACGTGCTTTCCTCGTTTTCGTACTGTTTTGGACGCCATTTTCAAACCGTTTGTCGGATTGAAGCAAATGATACGCCGTTGGAAAGATATGAAAAATTCGCACCTTTTTCACTTCTACAAGATTTTGAAATTAGTTACGGTTGTAAAGTAATTTTAAATATACGAAACACTGATTTTCGCGTATTTTCTTCGTTTTCGTACTGTTTTGGACGCCATTTTCAAACCGTTTGTCGGATTGAAGCAAATGATACGCCGTTGGAAAGGTATGGAAAAACCGCATCTTGACTATCTCAGGTCAATTTTCGTAATTCATCACGGAATAAGAGCAGTTTGAAAAATTAACAATTCTGTTTCTGAATGTTTAAGTCCAGCGGACAGTATTTTTAAAATTACTTTCAAACCTCTTATCGAAACGTAATAAATGATATTGCGTTGAAAATATATTGACTATACGCAACTTTTTCGTATAGAAATTGTTTGCAAATTCTTTATGGTTTTTGATTAATTTTAAAAATACGAAAAACAGTGAAACGAGATAACATGGGAACGATTCAAAATTGACTCGATTTGTGGTGCTCGGACTGGGCGAGTCAGCATGGGAGAGTGAAATTACACTCATATACTCGACAATTGAATGCGACGGCGGTTGATTTGGACAAACGGTAATCATAATAATAATTTTAACGCGTTAGAATCTCGTCTTCGAAAAACAGAGTATATGAACTCCCTAGAATATGTGTAGTGAACCTCTGTTTTATGCCTAAGTGAACTTCCAGTAACACTGCTCGTAATTTTTTATATATTTTTCTAAAAAGTGAATGCCTGCCGTGTGAACTTCCAATTAAATACGAGGTGAACTTCTCATATCGCCGTATAATATGGAATGAAATTTTGCAATGTTAACTTCCGATTTAATATGAGGTGAATTTTCGTGATTTGATACCGTGAAACTCTATTTTTGTTATTTTTTTCTAAAAAGCAAACTCCATGGTGAGAACTCCCGTTAAATACGATGTGAACTTCACATATCGTCGTATAATATGAAATGAATTTTTTGCAGTGCTAACTTCCGTTTTAATATGAGTTGAACTTCCGCGATTTGGTACTATGAACCTCTGTTTTTTGTTATTTTTTTTTAAAGCGAACTCCGCGATGTGAACTCCCGTTAAATATGATGAACTTCACATATCGTCACATATATATGAAATAAACGTTTGTAGTGTTAACTTCCGTTTTAATATGAGGTAAACTTTCGTAATTGAGACAGTGAACCTCTTTTTTAGAAAAAACATGATCCTTTTTTTACTCAAGAATAAATTTTATTTTTATTGTTAGGAAAAAAGTGAACCTCTTTTTTAGAAAAACATGATCCTTTATATTTCTTTGGACCTCCAAACAACGATCTGAACCTCCTTACCAGCAGCAAAAGCAGCAGCCACTAAAAGTAGCCTAATTCATTTACAGATCCAAAGAAATATAAAGATTATATTAACAGGGGTAGACTAGAGGTGGCCTAATTCATTTCTTTAGCCCAAAAGAAACAAGCATCGTATACTGTGCCATGTGAGAATACGGTGGTCACTTCTCAGCCACAAGCTTCTTACGTTTTCTTATCCACTCATCGTCACATATATCCACTCACGTTTCTCCTCCATCGTGAGAAGATGTGATGTAGTGGCCCGCAACGAGGACTTGCTCTATTCATTCGGCAGTCTACCAGGGAGTATTTTCGTGGTCCACTCGATAACCGGCGGCAGCGGCGGAGGTTCGGCGCACTGCCATTTGAAGGTTCACAGCCACCAGCACGTGCTCCCCCGCCCTGTTTCTTGATGAGTACAGCTCGCCGTTGACCATGTGCGAGTTCAGCCGGGCGCCGGAATCCGCAACTCGCTGTGATGGGGAACGAGCAGGCATGCGCGCTCTGATTCCAGCAGAATCACGCGGGGGCTTCACCCAGATTGAACAAGGGATGCATGCGAGGTCGGGGGTGGGCGCAGCAGCAGTGACGAGTCGTCGGCGACGCGCGCGGGGCAACACGCCCGAGGAGGGCGCGGCAGGAGGACCATCGGCGGCGCACACATGGGTGTGAAGCACAGGGGCAGGGCAGCACACTAGAGTGGGGGCGGCACAAGCACCGGAGAAGTCGGGCGCGGCTCGCCGGCGGGGACGGGGGCGGCGCGCCGGCGTTGACGAGGGCGGGTGGTGCGGCAGTGCGAGACTGCGGGGTAGGTAGTTGGAAGAAACTGGGTGAGCGCCGGTTAAGAAGGTCTTTCGGACGGGTCGGCTCGGGATAAGAAACCCCGTTGGTTTCCAAAAGTTGTCTAGAATAACTATTCTAGAAACACTATATATATATATATATATATATAGGCACTCAAATGTCTTACATTCATTAAACAAAAAACATAAAAACTAAAATATATATAAACCATAGATCTAACTAGGATTGCCGTCGGAGCACGCGCGCCGCGGTGGAACATACTACTCGTCCTCGTCGTCAACGAGGTCGATATAGGCAGGAGGTGAGTATGGCCACCCTGTTGTCGGTGGTGGCCTTGCGCGTGGTTGCGCGTCGTGGTGGACCCTAGAATCGAAAGGTTTTATGCTTGGTAGAACTAAAACTGAGTACATGAGGTGCAGTTTCAGTACTGCTAAGCATGAGTAGGAAGAGATTAGCCTTGATGGACAGGTGGTATCGAAGAGAGACACCTTCCGATATTTGGGGTCTATACTCCAGAAGGATGGTGAGATGTGAGTCATCGAATCAAAACTGGTTGGATGAGGTGGCGTCAAGCTTCTGACGTTCTAGTGCCACAAAAGTTAAAAGGCAGGTTCTATAAGATGGTGATTCGACCTGTGATTTTGTATGGCGCAAAATGTTGGCCAACCAAGAGGCAACATATCCAACAGATTGGTATAGCAGAAATGCCATGTTGAGTTGGATATGTGGCCACACAAGAAATTATCGGGTCCGGAATGATGGTTTACGTGAGAGAGTTGGGTAGCACCGATTGAAGAGAAGCTTGTCCAACATCGTCTAAGATGGTTTGGGCATATACAACGCAGGCCTCCGAAAGAACCAGTGCATAGTGAACGGATAAAGCGTGATGAGAATGTTAAAAGGGGTCATGGTAGACCAAACTTGACATGGGAGAAATCTGTTAAGAGAGATCTAAAGGATTGGAACATCACCAAAGAACTAGTCATGGACAAGAGTGTGTGGAAGTTGGCTATCCATGTGTCAGAACCGTGATTTGGTTTCGAGATCTTATGCGTTTCAACTCTATCCTACCCCAACTTGCTTTAGAATGAAAGGATTAGGTGATGGTGTTGTTGTTGTTGTTGTTGTTGTTGTTGTTGTTTTGTGTCTAGCATTGTCACCATTCACCCATCACTTGTTGGACACCATGTGTAGCCTTGTCGTTGGTCAAACCTCCCCTCTCTCTTCTTCCTTAATATCCCTTCACATTCTCCATTTATTTCGTTATCCTTCTTTCTTCTCGTCTATATACCGCAAATCACGTGGAAGATATCCTGTTAGAAATTTGAGAGCAGACATGCCCAAACTTATGGACAATTGATAGGCATATATAGTATATTGAAAACATATCTATCTATCTATACTTCTTATAAGACAAAATCCCACTAACCTATATTAAATTAGTCTATCTCTACATGCAAGGTGTCCACATCATCCACTATTTGATCCATTTATTTATTCATGTCATCACCACATCATCCACTATCTGAGACATTCATTTATCAATATTATTCCATACTTATTAATGATATTCATCAACACATGCAAGCTATTCACATTATAAATTCTTTTAGCCACACAATTTTTCACATCATCAAATTTTAGCGGTTAAATATACGAACATTTCATATTAGTTAAATTTAGAATTTCGATTATTGTGGCTAATCAAATCCTCCATATTTTCGAGAATTTTTTCCATTTCATGTATCAAATATCCTTTTTTTTTCTAAATTATGATTTTTTTATGTTCCCGCTGCAACGCGCGAGGTATCTTTCTAGTTACACTAGACAAGCGAGAGTCAGTTGTAAGCCACTGCTACGAAAAATATGAACCTTTCTGGCACCAAGCGAAGAATCAAAATATGATATTCATAATCCACTACACATATGAGCAGACATACCCAAACTGATGAAGAAGAGGCATGCATAGATGTCAGACTTAAAACCTGTTACTTCATAAAACAAGCCAAATTAGTATGTCCATACAAAACAAGCAAATTTTTCACATGAAGTTCTCAATCTAGTGGGTATGTATTTCCTGCACAACAATGCAATTTTCATGGACGGACGATGCTCACACCATTCTCCCAAGCAAGTTGACAAATGTGATATGTCCGTACACGACTGAATTTGGACGTACACTGTTATTATTGGCTTAAATTTAACAAATTCACATAGTAGTACACTACATACTCTTCTTAATTGCACCAGCATCTGCCAGTAAAATTTTCTGACAGTATGGTACAGTCACTACTCGGAGTAACTTTGGTTTTTTTTTTTCCTGGGAAACCTGGTGTTGCGCCTCGTGTCGAGTCCAAGCCAAAGTTCGAGTCCACCCCCAAACGCATCGCCAGTATAAAATATGCGCACACATCTGCCCCGTCGGAACCCCACCGTTCCGCCGCCGCGACCGCGATGGCGTACCGCCGGAAGCCACAGCCGGAGCCGCCCTTCGAGCACCGCCACCCGCAGCCCGTGAGCCCTTCCTCCCCGTCGCAGGAATCCGTCGCCGCGCAGGCCATGCGCGCCTCCGCCGCCCACCGCGACGCCTCCTCCCTCTCCTCCGCCTACTCCTCCTCGGCTGCCTCTGCGGCCGCGGCCGCTCGCCGGAGCCACGAGCCCTCCGTCTCCACCCCTTCCCCTGTAAGCTTCGCCAACCTCTTAATTATACCCCTGCAAGTCTTCGCCTCTGGATGCGTTCGCGGATCTGGCCCGATCGGCGGTTCCGGCGTTGAAGGGTTCTTTGGATTTGTTATGTGGATCAAATTTTAGAGTGATTCGCGCCGGATTGCTTCGTGTTCGGGCGGACTGACTAACCATTGGATTGGAACTGAATTGGCGTTGAACTCGTCGTGCTTGACTTCTACACTGCAAATTAGTCTGTCATGTTTTGAAATGTGAAGAGTTTATGATTATCGGCATTTTCTTATTTTCGAGCGCAGGATTCTTCCAGCTATGGGTACACATCCATGAAGAGCTTGAACGAGGCCAAGTATGGATTTTGGGGGACGCTTGCTCGGAAAGCGAAGTCATTCATTGACGAGGATGGTTCGCCGGAGCAATACGATTCTTCGGCGAGACAGCAGCCCCCAAGAGATGGCCAATCACCAGGCCAGGTGAGAGATTCTGTCTTCCAGTAGTTACTTAACTGAACTCTAATTACTTAACTGAACTCTAAGGTACTGTACGAATTTATTCCATTTAATGTGTACTCGATCATCTCTTCAATACACATTACTGGTACAGTCTGAACTTTGACTTCTCAAGTGAATATTAACAACGGCAAGCTTTCTTATCTGTACTGCGTTCTTACATCATGTTTGATACATGTTGGTTTGTAGTATAGTACAGTCTTCCCCTTGTAATCTTGTGTAATTAATTGTCATCATCATTACGTGTAATTCACCTAGAACTGCTCATGTGGCTCATTGACATTCTTTACTGACGTAACAGATACCACACTCTAAACAGCCACAAGCAGAGACGTCCGAGATACCCCCATCTCAGAAGAGGTCTGAGGTCTTAGCTTCCTCCCTGAACTATATTGGTGGCACAATAAAGAGTGCCCTCGAAGTAAGTTCATGTTCGAAAATATGTTCTTTTTCAAAAGTTAATCTTGAACTATATCTGTTAACATCAATGCTACCTTTCACAATTGATTTAGGTAGGCAATTCCTTTGCTTTTGTTTAAAACCTAGAAATTATTAAGCATTTTGACCGTTCAGTATATGTACGACAAGAGAAATAGTGCCGCATTTATCATTTTACGAAAGCTTAATTAGAATATTTTACGTACATTTTCATTCTTATGTCAGTTTCCCTTGTTGGCTCAGCTTGTTATTTATTTCAGGAAGGCCGGACCATTGTAGAGAATAAAACAGCCGACATTATTCAGGAGACACGGAAACTGAACATAAGACGGAAAGGATCTGGTTCAAATCCACAAGGAGAAGCTTCTCACAAATTTGCTCACAGACATTTTTCTCCAAATCCACTCGACTACGGAACTCAATTGAAGGCATCTCGCGACGTAAGGTGGCAAATATGTGTCACTAGATTTACTGTTTTAATGCTCCATTTCACATTTTTTGTTTTGGAAAGTTCTGCAATTGATTAATCTAGTTGAACTTAGTATCAACTGTGTTCGATTGGCTGCTTTCAGAAACACCTTTGTTTGTCAGGTGGTGATATGTGCCCGACTATATTCTCTGCAAAAAGATTCCACAGAATGATTTTTTGTTTTCAGTACTGCTTCCCTATTTTCCTTTACCTGAGTATAGTAGAATAAGTTCAGTTAATCTTAAATTTTATTTGGCCAATTTTTCTGTAGGACGAGTTATTAATTGCTCCATTCTTTGGTCTTACAGGTTGCAAATGCTATGTCAGCAAAAGCAAAGCTGCTATTACGTGAACTGAAAACTGTTAAGGCAGATTTAGCTTTTGCAAAGGAGCGCTGTGCTCAGCTTGAGGACGAGAATAAAATGTTACGGGAAGGTCGAGACAATGGTGATAACCCAGAAGACGATGATCTGGTTAGTAATTCTCTTAGAATTAAACAAGAAAAACCTAACTATTTTTTCTGACCGAGGTCCACCAGCCTGTTGAGTCTTGATTAAATTAGCTACCTCTTTCCACATCTAAGTTTTACTAGAAGACTATAGCCTATTTCGTACTAAAAATAGTTACCCCCACATTTTGTACTGCTTAGCCGCTGATAATCATTTGGAAATCATGTCAAGTTATCATTAGGTCCATTCTCAGTTTAACGTTATCTTGAAATTATCTCTATAATGCAGCTGCTGCAGTTCTATTGCTGGGTCCCATGGTTTGGAACTTGTTCTTTGCTAAATAACATATTAGATCTCCCTTTCCTGATAGTAAACATTGTGCGTTGATAATCATAAGGAAATCATGCCAAGACTAAGTAAACAATCCTCATAGTTCACGAGTTCTCATTAGTTCTATGCTCAACTGAATGTGTCTTTGAATTTTGTCCAGAAGGCACAGCTGCAGTTCTATGGCTAGCTCTTTGGGTCTAGTACTTGACAAAATGATCAAACAGCAACATGAAAAGAGCTGGAATCATAACTTTGTGTAATAACCAAAAGCTTACATCAAAATCAGAATGTAGTTTTCTCGTGTATGCTTGCTCAAATCTCGAGCTACATCAAAATCAATACATTTAAAAAATAGAATAAGAAAATAGTAGGACTCACCATATTGACATTGGTTAACCATGTATACCTTCTGCATCTCTGCAGATCCGCCTTCAATTAGAGACACTATTAGCTGAGAAGGCACGACTTGCACATGAAAACTCGGTGTATGCTCGAGAAAATAGATTCCTACGAGAAATTGTAGAGTACCACCAACTTACTATGCAGGATGTCATATATGTGGATGAAGGCATCGAAGAGGTCAGTGAGGTGTACCCTACTCAAGTACTGCCACCAGCGGCTGCTCGCAGTGGGTCGGGCCACAGTCGTGCATCAACTGCAGCGACAATCAAACATGTTAACTCATCTCCGGCCTCCACGTCCGTTGTGGCAGATTATTGTGGTTCTCCAAAGTCACTTGCTCGGGCTTCATCTCTAAGCAAATAGAGGGAGCCTGGCACCACCATCCATCGCACAAGAGTGAAGATGGTTAGTGGTGTGATACAAGTTATAAAGAATATACTGCCACTGCCATGTAGCCGAGGTTGCAGCGTCATTGTGCCTGTCTGGTGTCGTGACCTGTGGCGAGTACATGTGGAATCTGTGATGTTTTTGTATAATCCGTGTTGTAACTTATTGGATTTTTCTTCTGAAACTGGGCATTGCTGAGATGCGTTTTCTCTGTTCAGTTGAGCGCTTCTTGCTGATGCAACTAGCTTGGTGCATTTGCGTGTTTGGCTGAGTCTTTTGGCCTGTTCTGGTACGTATGCAAGTCTCCCTTTTGTAAATGAAGTTAGAAAATGTTCATGAAACAAGCGAGGGAATTGTGCTATTATGTTTACTAGAGCATATCCAATAGCTGATGTATTCTTGGGCACCAAACAGGCGATTTTTAGGCACAAGAAATATCCATCTCCAACAGCTGCCCTAATAGGGCATGAGTTCTCCAATAGCGCCCTAAAATAGGGTAGACACATCACATCTTTCTTCTCCAAAAATTGATTTCGCTCTGAACAAATCCCCAATTAGTTGCAAAGCTAGCGGGATGAATAATTGAATAAACTAGGTTGTGAATTGAAGAAACGGCCTTGGGAGGCGATGGCTGATGGTGACGGCGACGCTGACCCTAGTCTGGAGTCCTGGACCATGGCGAGGTCGTGGCCTGGGATGGCTCAAACTGAGTGTCATGATGGGAGCAGCTGAACACTGACAGAAGAGGCAAGCGTCGAGCAAGGTTCCTTCTTCAGTTAACGGACGGCTGAGATGCGACGATACCGGTTCGTGAAGAAGATCCAAGGGTCAAGTTTGAATGATGTCAGCAAACGTCTCCCGCCGTTCCTCTTTTCGCTTTCTAGCAATTCTGTTAGTTTTTCCTGCTTTCCGTCTCGATTCCGTCCGAGCTTAGCTTCGATATAAAGCAAGCCGAGGCGCCTTGTAATCCTTATCCACTACTTTATCAATGAACAAACCCTAGCCGCCGGAGGCGCTAGAGGAAGAGCTCTATTCCTCACCCAATTTTCTCTATTTTCTCACCTCTTGCTTTGCTTTTTCACACCTTATTCTGAAATTATCCATGTTCTGTGTTGTTTTCACCCACCAAGTCGAGCTTGAGTGTGACAAATTGGTATCAGAGCGGTGAATCTTGGCCTTGGTTTCTAGATCTACGGGCTTTCTTGCTGAGGGTTGCGGGACGAGTTCCTGCGTCAAATTCCGGAAGCAAGGGGAACGAGATCGGAGCTGAGGGTACTGTGGGAGGCGAATCGGGCAAGGATCTGAGGAAAGGTTGGGTTAGCACACTGCTGCCTGGTAAAATCCCTCTTTCTTGGCGGTCTTGACCCTAGGCGATGGGGAAGAACAAGAACGGCACCGACGGCGACTTCGACGCCAATAATTTCGTGTCCAAGGAGGAGTTCGATCAGTTCGGTCTCGACATACAGAAGAAATTCGACGAACTAACGGCGAATCGGGACGAGCAAGCGGCGGCGGTAAACAAGCGATTTGACCAGTTGGCGGATTTGATCAAGGGGCTCACTGCTCAGAAACCAGCGAACCCAGATCAACCAGGAGGTTCCACTCATCAGTCCAGCGTCCATGGACAAGGGGCTGTCGGCAACAACACGCCGCAGAGTGCGTTGCGGCCAAACCAAGTGACAGATCCAAGGTTACAGCTGGGAATGGCAGCAGATCAAGGTTCTGCGACAACAGCCAAGCCTCTCCCAAGGCTAGCAAACTTGCAGCCACCTGTGATTGCCCAGGAGCCAAGGCTACCAGAGAATGGAAATGAGTTGGAAATTGAAAGGCAGCGGCTTGCAAATGGTGAAGAAACAGTACACCTGCAGAATGGTGGGGAACATGTAGGTGGGGGCATAAATGGACCAGGACATAGACCTGCTCCACAGTTTCAGAACTATGAGCAGCACAGGCATCAGCACAAAGGGCCTAGGCATGAGTTCCCTAAGTATGATGGGACTGGCACAAATGCTTGGATCAAGAAAGCTGAGAAATATTTCAAACTGTGCAGAGTAGTGGAAGAAGAAAAGGTGGAAATAGCTACACTGTATTTCACTGGAAAGGCAGATACTTGGCTGGAGAATACTGAGTTGGACTTGGAGGAAATTCCTTGGGCAAGGTTCTGTAAAAAGCTCCAGAAAAGATTTGCAGAAAAATCTCCAGTGGATGTCATCAAAATCTTCCATGCCTTGAAGCAAAATGGTACTGTGGATGAATACATAGATCAATTTGAAGATAAGATGGGTCCAGTAAGAAGGGAGAATCCAGAAATAAGTGAGAGTTACTATGTAAGGAGTTTTGTGTCAGGGCTGCAGGAGTATGAACAGCAGCACACTCAGATACAGAAACCCAGTACATTGATACAGGCTTACTGGATAGCTAGAAGGTTGGAAACATCTAATCCGTTCAGGAAAACCAGTTCCAACAACTGGACTCAGAGAAGCAATTTTCAGAGAGGTAATTTCCAGAGGGAAGGACAATTCAGAAGCAGTACTTATCACCAAGCTGCTGCACCACCCCCAAAGGCAACTGCACCACCCCAAAGGCAACTGCACCATCCCCAAGTACAGCAACACCTGCTGCCAAGAATGATGATTGTTTCAGATGTGGGGAAAAATGGTTTCCAGGCCACAAGCTGCAATGCAAAATGAATAAGCAATTGAGAGCAATAATCACTCAAGAAAATGAAGATGAGATACCTGATGAACAGCTTCGGGAAGAAGTGGAAGAAGAGATCATGGATCCAGTGGAATTAGTTGCTTTGGTGTCTGCTCATGCAGTACAAGGAACTCCACCTGCCAATACTACTTCAGTACTAAATATCATGATTGGCAATTCTCCAGCAGTAGCCTTAGTGGATACTGGCAGCTCAGGCACATTTATTGATAGCAAATTTGCTGAGAAAAACAAGATAGCAATATCTGGAGCCAAACCCATGAGGGTGACAGTGGCAAATGGAGCTGAAATAATGAGTACAGCTTCTTGCAAGGACTGTGAATATACAGTGCAGACTTATGGGTTTAAATATGAATTCAGACTGCTGCAGCTGAAAGGGTATGATGTTATCCTTGGCACAGATTGGCTGCTAACTCACAGTCCTGTTAAATTGGATTATAGAACTGGAGCTCTGAAGATCAATTACTATGGCAAAAAGAAAATCGAGCTAACTGAAGAAGTGACACCTCTATCCTGCAAATTAATCTCAGGAAAGAAACTGGACAAATTAATGGCAAAAGGAGTCACTGGGGCAGTACTATGCAGTGTTACTGTAGAAGATCCGACAACAGGCAGTGGGACTACTATCACTGAAGTAACTGAATTACTGGGAAAATTTGAGGATATATTTGATGAACCAGAGCAGCTACCTCCTACCAGAGAGTGTGACCATCAGATCACACTAGAACCTGGTGCCAAACCAGTGAACAAAAGGCCATACAGGATGCCCTCTTACCAGAAGGATGCTCTGGAAAAGATAATTGCTGAGTTGATTGCCAGAGGAGTAATTAAGGCTAGCATGAGCCCTTTCTCCTCTCCTGCTATTTTAGTAAGGAAGAAAGATGGTACTTGGAGGTTGTGCATTGATTACAGGCAGCTGAATGCTCTCACAATCAAAAACAAATACCCCATACCTGTCATTGAGGATCTGTTAGATGAATTGCATGAAGCAATTTTTTTTTTCCAAAATAGATCTGAGATCTGGCTATCACCAAGTGAGAATGCATGAAGCAGATGTTGGCAAAACTGCATTCAGTACACATCTGGGCCACTATGAATTCTTAGTGATGCCCTTTGGCCTCACCAATGCTCCAGCCACATTTCAGGCCCTAATGAACAAAGTACTGGCCGAGTTCCTGAGAAAATTTGTGCTAGTATTCTTTGATGACATACTCATATACAGTAAGAGCTGGGAAGAACATAAGGAGCATTTGTCCTTAGTTCTATCTGCTCTCAGGGAAAACAAGCTGTTTGCTAAGAAGAACAAGTGTGAATTTGCTAAGGACAGGATTGAATACTTGGGACACATAATCAGTGCTGAAGGAGTGTCCACAGACCCAGTAAAAATTCAAGCAATGTTGGCCTGGCCCACTCCCACAAATGTGACTGAGTTAAGAGGCATTCTGGGTGTGACTGGGTATTACAGGAGGTTTATAGAAGGCTATGGACTTATTTGCAGACCATTATTTGAAGCACTGAAGAAAAATGGGTTTGTGTGGGGAGAGGCACAACAACAAGCATTCAACACATTAAAGGATAAAATGACCAAAGCCCCTGTGCTGGCTCTGCCTAACTACAAACAGCCATTTGTACTAGAAGCAGATGCTTGTGGATATGGAGTAGGAGCAGTCTTGATGCAGAACCAAAGGCCAATTGCCTACATGAGCAAGGCCATAGGCCCAAAAGCTGCGGCTCTATCTACCTATGATAAAGAAGCATTGGCTATAATAGAAGCACTGAAGAAGTGGAAGCATTACTTTGCTGGCTCCTCTATGATCATTAGAACTGACCAACAGAGCCTGAGATTCATACATGAACAGAAACTCACTGAAGGAATTCAACACAAATTATTAGTGAAGCTGTTGGGGTATGACTACAGGATTGAGTACAAGAAAGGCAGAGAGAATAGAGCTGCTGATGCTCTATCTAGAGTTCCCATTACTCAATCAGTACAAGCTATTTCCACTGTGGTACCTAAGTGGATAACTGAAGTATTGGCAAGCTATGAAAATGATGTCAACTGTCAAGAACTCCTGCAGAAACTCACCATTGACAAGGATGCTGTACCAAACTATACTCTTAACAGTGGCATATTGAGGTACAACAAGAAGATAGTAGTGGGCAGTGATACTAACCTGAGGAACCAGATCATCATTTCCCTGCATGATTCTGCCCTAGGAGGCCATTCTGGAGAAGAAGCCACATATCAGCGTGTCAAGTTGCTTTTCCATTGGACAGGCCTGAAGAAAGATGTCATTGGCCATGTGAAAGAATGCCCAACTTGCCAGAAGAACAAGGCAGAGCATACTCCTTACCCTGGGCTACTAAGGCCACTAGGAGTGCCAACTCAGGCATGGACACACATAGCAATGGATTTTGTCGAAGGACTATCGAAATCTGGGGGCAAGGAGGTGATACTGGTAGTTGTTGACAGGTTCTCTAAATATGCTCATTTCATTCCTCTGAGCCACCCCTACACTGCCAAACAAGTAGCTGAACTGTACCTAGATCATGTGCAGAAACTACATGGGCCACCTGCTGTAATTGTTTCTGACAGAGACAGGGTTTTTACTAGTGGGTTTTGGCAAGATCTGTTCAAAGCATTGGGAGTAAAATTGCACATGAGTACATCTTATCACCCTCAGACAGATGGCCAAACAGAAAGAGTAAATCAGTGCCTAGAAGGGTATTTGAGGTGTATGACATCTGACAACCCAAAGAGATGGGTCTCCTGGCTATCTTCTGCTGAATGGTGGTACAATACTTCATACCACACCTCTCTCAACATGACTCCATTCCAAGCCCTCTATGGATTTGCTACTCCTCAATTCACTGAAGTCATACTTCCTGATGATGCAAATGAAGAAGCAGTGGGACTGTTGCAGAGAAGGCAGTTGGCCAATGCTCTGATCAGGGAAAATTTACTCAGATCACAAGAAAGAATGAAGAAATATGCTGATAAGCACAGGAAAGAGAGGGAGTTTGTAGTGGGAGACATGGTGTACCTGAAAATACAGCCATACAGGCACACATCATTGAGCTTACACAGGTCACTGAAACTGCACTCCAAGTACTATGGGCCTTACAGAGTACTAGCTAAAGTTGGAGAAGTGGCTTATACTCTGCTACTACCTGATGGTTGCCAATTACATCCCACATTCCATGTCAGCCAGTTAAAGAAGCACATTGGGCAGAAGGTTGTTCCCTCGAATGAGCTTCCTCTGGTGGACCCAAATGGCAACATTAAGGTGTACCCTGAAGCAATATTGGACAGGAGAGCAATACCCAGAAACAATTAACCTGTAATTCAGTGGAAGATCAAATGGATCAACCTACCACTGGAGGCTGCAACATGGGAAGATGTCGATTTCATCAGGAAGGTTTTTCCCAGTTTCCACCCTTGAGGACAAGTGTGATCTTCAGAGGGGAGCATTGTCATGATCGGAGCAGCTGAACACTGACAGAAGAGGCAAGCGTCGAGCAAGGTTCCTTCTTCAGTTAACGGACGGCTGAGATGCGACGATACCGGTTCGTGAAGAAGATCCAAGGGTCAAGTTTGAATGATGTCAGCAAACGTCTCCCGCCGTTCCTCTTTTCGCTTTCTAGCAATTCTGTTAGTTTTTCCTGCTTTCCGTCTCGATTCCGTCCGAGCTTAGCTTCGATATAAAGCAAGCCGAGGCGCCTTGTAATCCTTATCCACAACTTTATCAATGAACAAACCCTAGCTGCCGGAGGCGCTAGAGGAAGAGCTCTATTCCTCACCCAATTTTCTCTATTTTCTCACCTCTTGCTTTGCTTTTTCACACCTTATTCTGAAATTATCCATGTTCTGTGTTGTTTTCACCCACCAAGTCGAGCTTGAGTGTGACACTGAGATCGGTGGCTCACATCTCCAATCGATCCGCCTCGTGAGTCGTGACCCGCTCCACCGCCAGGAGCTCGCGCGCGAGAGGCCATGGTGGCCGGTGGCGATGGCTCGAGCAGGGAGGCGGTCATGTCGGGTCATGGGGCGGAGCAACGGCGACTAACTGAGCTCGACGGTGCATGACCGGTCGGCGGCCGCGAATCGGGCATTGAGGGCTCTCCTTTGATTTATAGGCTTTTTAAAAGAATTGTGTGAAATCCTATGGCAATTTTTTTGTTAGGAAAGCATTTGATTCATACGATCATAGGAATCCCATAATAATCTTGTAGTGCAAACTTCATAAAAATAACATGATGTTAGAAAATTCTTAACCACAATCAAAGGAATTTTCTCTTCCCATTGGGTTGAATTAGACATGCCATCCCAATCTTATGGGTTTCCTATTGCTACAATTTTCTTATCCTACGAATCAAACGAGCCCGCAGCAGGGCAGCAGGATGGTTCTGTGCGACGCGTTTTGTTTTTAGGCACCAGCCCAAGTGATGTATACTTGCATCACTTGGTGATGTATTTTAGGGTTCGCATAATTTTTGTGTGTCAAAATATACATCAAGGGCAACTGTTGTAGGACGTTTTTTTGCCCCCAAATACCTAAAAAAGGGTTAAACCCTAAAATAGGGCAGCTATTGGATATGCTCTTATTGCATGGACGACTTGAACCTTCTTTCGCTAAGGCTGCCTGAGAGCTCTTCTTTACTGCCTTCACCAATGAGATCAACTATCTCAGCTCTTCCACATGTGCTCTCAAGTTGCCTACGTGTAGGTCCAGCCTGTCAAGTCTCCTGTTACAACGAGATCAACAAATTTTACGCAATCTGTGATAGCTCGCCCCAGAACTGATAGGTATCAGTGAAACCTTTTTTTCGAAATAGTTACTGATTGGTTACCCTATCCCTAGTTATGATAGTAAAACTTAATTTTATTGATCTAGGTTCAGTTCAACTAGTGTGACCGCTTCCCTTTTCAAATGCTCGCTGGCTGTAACATCAAAAGGCCGCTTAACAAAAAATCCGGGTGACTCCCGTGTCATGGAGAAAAGAGACACACGTGAAAAAACCCTAGCCTCCGCCTCAAGATCCAATCTCCGCTCCCCTCAGTCTCCGACTACCGCTCCGGTGTTGTGGGGCGGAGGGGAGAGGATCATTGTGTCTCAACTGTAGCAAGTTTTCGTCCGTTCGGTTTTGGTGTCACGGGTTCACGGTGAGATCTCTCATACGGTGATGTCGGACGGTGTTGCCCCAAATAATAGTCCCCTGACTTCAACCCCGTCTCGATGGTGCTTGATTTGGCGTTGTTGGTGAGTTTGGGTGTTTTTGTCCTCGTCGGTCTTCATGGCGATGAGTTTGTTCTCATAGTTGTACGATGGTGTGGCTCCGTGGGCACCGTCGGCAACAATGATGTCTTCAACAACCTCTTCTTTTGAGTCTTTACGAGCAAGATCATCGGCTTAGTCTGGCGATGCTAGCGAGGATGCCTGCCTAGGTCGGGGCGATGCCGCCACTGATATGGTTGATGTGGTTGTCAGTCTCCGTCGTGCACTGGCGGTCTATTAGTGTGGCGATTAAAATTACCTTTTACAGGTCTGGATGATTTTTTTGGTGCCGTCCATCACAAGCCAAAGTTACGGTGGCAGAACAAAATTAAGTTCGGCTATGGCACCGACAAGAATTTTTTAGGCTTATATCATGATTCTTTTCTTTTTTATTAGGGTTTGCTTTGTGTTGGTGGGTTCAATAACCCATTATCCGGTTGTAAGCATTGTTGTTATCTAGGTAGGTCATATTTTTACCATGGGATTTGCATCGTGATTCGTAATTACACATAGTTGCAACTGCTCATGTGTTATAATTGTGTGTAATTGCACATTAGTTTTTTGCAATTTTACTGAATACATATGCAATTGGGAGAATTAGCCACATCATTTTTTTCTCGAATAGCTCCTACATCTTCCGGAGGCTCTTCGCGGGGTTTCTGCTTTAACCTGAATGCCATGTGTATCCTTTGTTCTAAGAAGACGAAGATCATATCTTTAATCTGAAGATGAAGATCATATCTCTGACAACCAACATTATTTGGAGCCCCATCCTCAACCGTGTCAGTCTCTCTTCGGTCATTTCGGCGATCGGCGAGTTCCTAAGCCCTTGTGTGCTCTCCGCGCATGGTCCTGCGCTCTGGCTAACAAGAAGAAGTGTTCGGTAGCTTTGTTTTATGGGTCGTTTGGTCAATCTCGTGGAAGTGCAACATGAGCGTGTTTGAGAAAGAATTGCATGATTATGGGATGTCTAGCATGGCGGAGGGCACATGTTCAATGCCTCAGACATCCTCGTAGACTATGGTAGTTTTTTCTTATGTCGAGTTTTTTGAGTATATGATCAAATCACTATCAGATTTAATTTGAATAATCAGTAGCTTGGAACAATCGATTTCGATCGAGGCTTGGATCGATTTGATCCAGGGCAATCGATGGATCCCATATTTAAAGGCCTGAAATTGATCTGATCTTGACTGATTTGAGTACGATACGGTCCCGTGTTCAGCTCTGGCTCTTGACTTGACCGGCCCACAACCAGCAAACAAAATCACACGACGTACGAAACCACGGAATGGACGAAAACGGACGAACAAGAAGCCTTGCTTCTTTTATTATTGGGTAAAGATAAAGATAAAGATATACTTGTTCCGTAATCCAATGTTGCCCGGGTAATTATCCAAAACTCGACAGGACACTGTATATCTTTGAGTTGGATTCTTCTCGTCTACTCCAACTTCCCCTCCACGGCGTCACCCAGCTTTCTTTCCCAAGTAAAACGAACGCCCTGGCCTATATCAACCGAGCCTGCCCGTCGTCGCCACCAATCATCGTAGCAGCAGCGACAGCCCCGTACGTCCTTTCTTCTCCCACACACAAGATTCCGATCGATCGCGGCGATCATGGAGAACAACAAGGGACCAGCAGCACAAGGCGCGGCCGATGTAAGGAGGCCGGCGGAGGAGGAGGCCGCCAAGTGCTTCAAGCGGACCGTGGGCGAGGACGCGACGCTGATGGAGAGCGCCAAGGACCGCTTCCGGCAGTTCAAGGACGCGCCGGCGGCGGACCACTGGGTCTGCCTCAAGAACAAGGTCCGCGCCGCCGGCGAGTACGCCGGTCTCATGACCCGCCAGGGTGTCGCCATGTTTGGCGAGCCCAATATCGGCTCCGTGTTCCAGAAGGGCCCCAAGGATCACCCCAACAAGACTTCAGCCCCCGCCGAGTCATTGACGACGACGAGTAGTGTGGTGTGATTTTTCTCTTTTTCCCCTTGCATGGTAGGTTATTATTAGTTCAGGTTTGCAGTGTTATTTAGGTAGTTTAGCTCTTCAAGCTGAGCAACTGCCTATGCTGATTTGTTACGGATTTTCTGAGTTATAGTACGCATCTTACATTATTGAAAGGGATTATACCTCGGAGAGTGGACGATCTGACCTGGGCGACATCTGCCCCAAACTATCTCACCACACACGTTGTCATGGGGATCCGCACCATTAATCATTTCCAAAGAGCAGAATAGGCTCTTATACACATGGTATACCGGGTGCATTAACTTCCTAGCGGACCCACGCAATGACTTTAACCGTCCAGCTAGACCCACGCAGTAAATGAGAGATGAGTGACCAGGGAGTGTCTGCATGTCTAATGTGCCCTATGGTGGCCTAGTAAAAATATAAAAAACTTGATTTGGTTAAAAATAAACATTTTTGTTGATTGCAGTTAGGGTGACAATTTAGGTGATTAACGCCACACACACATGCTAATTTTTGCCGTCACATATTAGCGTAAAATCTAAGCACGGAGTACGCCGTTTTAGAGCTTGGGCTCCATGATTCCTTTTTCAAAATATTTAAATACAATATTTCCAATTTTCAAGAACAAAAAATCTAGATGAAGATAATGATGAACTGTACTAGTGCAATAAACCAATGCACAATAATTTGGTGTCTGGGTTGTGTTAAGATAATAAATTGTGAATCGAAAAAGTCAAAAATAGATCTCGTGAAAAGTGTTTTCTAGCATGAAAATTGTTGTTTTTACACAGGAAAAAACTCTTTGGTTTGCAAAACCTTATGGATTTTTTACATTTAGAAAAAAAATATTTTTTGAAAAATGGTACAGTTTCTCCTAGGTGCAGAACGTCCATTTGTGGGCTCAGTTAAATTTTTCTAAACTTTGTGGGCGACTTTAATTTTGTTAGAATGTTAACCCCGGGAGTTGTATCCCGTGATATATAACATGAAGAAGATGTAGGTCAGTACCCTAATTTTTTTTGGTTGTTGGGGAGATGAAAATGTCATTAAAGAGCTGGTTACTTTTTGTTCAAGTTAAATGTGCTCGTGCAGCAACGACAGTCCCACCCGGTTGTCCCTGACACACGTCTGTTCAGTTCAGCTTTTGGGCCCACTATTTGTATTTGGCAAAATTTTATAGCTTTACTATACAGCAATTAGTGCTCTGAAATTCCGAATCGCTAGGTCCTGCAGGTCGTCGATGCTGCGGGGCAGCTGCCGCCTAGGGCAGAGCCGCATTTTCCTTATACCTCGTAAAGACGTGGCGTATCTTTGCAGCAGAAAATCACCCCTTCAATCGTTTTATGTATGTTTCGCAACATCGTCGTATCATTTGCCTCACGGTATGTGAAAAACTTCACAACTTTTTAAGCACAGTCATGCAAATATCAATACGTTTAATCGACGTGGAATGAATATCTCCTTCATCTAGTCGAGAAGGGAAAAGGCCCGGCGGGGAACATTGTACGGAAGACTCTGATTAAAGAGAAAATTATAACCAAAACTTTAGGGTTCAAAATTCATTGTCAAAGCCACAGCCGAACTAATCGTCGTTGCGCCACCATAACTTTCACCGCCGATGAACACTATAAATAAGTTCAACACAACATGTAGACAACCATATCGCTGAATAGCCGCAATTATAGAATGTCGCGCATAGTGGAGATTGGCAATCAGGCTAAGCCCATCCGGTTGCATATCTGATTTAGGCAGCGCGTCAGGGCGACAAGGGCCGAGACACACATACATAATGATATCAGAAGCACAATTGCGTCAAACAAAAGTTCACCAAAATGTGTCAACATAGGATACAATAAACATAACGGTAAATAATGATTGTAATTTAGACACCCCAATTAAATGATACTTCTATTTGAGTTTTCGTTTTTCTATTTACACAAAAAAAACTGGTCCAACCTCTCCCACGAATACCTTTTCTTTTCTAGTGATTATGCATGAAGCGCGGAGTCACACTAGAAGCAGCGAATATAGACACAGCACATACTAACACTCCAAGAACCCGATTAGATCAGCAGCAGCAGAGAAACGGGGCAAAACATAAGGATGTGTGTCAACTGTCAACATTATGGTCTTCGTAATATTCACTGCTTGTAACGAGTACAACTTATATGCGCAGACTTCGAGATCACAAGCAATCGCTGAACCAGATTAGAAAGCAGATAAACGAGGCAAAACATAACCTATGTCTTAACATTGTGGTCTTCGTAATATTCACTGTTTGTAATAATGAGTACAATTTATATGGTTTTCAACATTTTCATGTATCATTGCTTTACAGGTTTCTACATTCCTATCTCAAACATAATTCTTGCTAGCAAGCAAAACTTGCAGGCCCAGTTCACTTCTTTAAAAGAATTACAAATTTTACATCGCGCAAGCCATAGCAGGATGTCGTCAGGTGCTTCAGAGTGCGCGGTAGTTGATTCCTCCGGCAATAGTCCAGACCAGGAATTCCTTCTGTTGCGAACTTGTGCTGATGTTGCAATCGACTCTGTCTAACTATCACTTGCTTGAACATATGGATGAACAGAATGGTTTGCAGTCAGATGATTTTCACGAACATTCTCACATTATCCTCCGTACAGATGGAGAAGATGGTCCCATGTGATTAAGAACGAAGGACATCCACGTGGACTCTCTTATAACCAACAGTTTGTGATTGATTGTTATATGTTAGCGTTTTCCATTTGGAGTCTAAAACAACTGGAAGAACAGACTTGTAGAACCATCACCAAATGACCGAATGTCAGCGGGCTTTACCAATGCTCTACACAAGGGGCAAGTCCTTTCTCGCTCAAACCTAGAACAGAAACAGGACAGACCGTCATTAGTTAAAATTTCCAGATACAATATAAGTAAACTTAAAGCATGAAACATATAAGCAGAGAATGTTACCATTCAGAGACACAATCCTCACAGAAAATATGTTTACAGCGAAGGAGAACAGGAACATGCATCTTCTCCTGGCAGATGGCACACATATCACCAGCAGCGATTGCCTGCAGTGAGTTCCACCAGCACAGATACTTTAGCAATTGGAAATTTGTAACTTCTAACTAAAATCAAGTAAATTGGCAAAACAACCAGGAGGACCTATTTGTTATTTCATATTCTGTAGATCTTGGATAACTGAAAACTTAAATAGAAGGTAAAAAATTAAATAATAACATGATGCAACATCTTTAAAAGTAAGTGCTATGCAAAATTACAAACTTCCAGAGTGTTTTGTGTTGCAAGAAGAAATATCAACCACAGTAAAGTAACACAGAAAATCCTGTTAGCCAAGAGTTCAAATACAACGTCTTTAAATAGTACTATAAGAGCAATGCAAAATTACAAACTTCCACAGTGTTTTGTGTTCAATAAGAAAAACTAACCATAGTAAAGTAACACCGAAACTCCTGTTAGCCAAGAGTTTTGATTCTACAAAGAGACAGCTAAAAACTACTCCCTCCGATCCATAATAAGTGTCGCAGTTTTGGATCGGAGGGAACAAGCTAGAGTTAACACTTTAGGTTAATTACATATATCTGCCAACTTCGTGCATTCGAAATGCCACTATAAAAAGCAACTTGCGAATATTTCCACTGCA
Source organism: Poa pratensis (assembly GCA_947311845.1). NCBI lineage: Eukaryota > Viridiplantae > Streptophyta > Magnoliopsida > Poales > Poaceae > Poa > Poa pratensis. The sequence goes on along the minus strand of CAMZMU010000113.1, from coordinate 5,619,846 downwards.
AAAAGGTTTAATTCGATATATGCCACTATCTTAGTGCCATTTATCAAAGTATACAAGTGTTGGCAGTCTGTCAGGGTGGGATTTGGTTAACCATTTATGTTTTGGGTTCAAACCTAAAGTACCATTTTGTATAAATGGACAAATAGGTTAACCATTAGGTTAATAAGGCTAAAAATGGTTAACCTTTGGTTATTAAAGTTCGAACCACTTTTAACACCATTACACTAGCTAGCACAAATAAACGTGTACATGCATATACGCATGAGTCAGGGGTGCAGGACGGGAGAGGACCAAAGCACGGACAGGCAAGAGCAGTGCCAGTCTTTGAGGATGTGCAGCGGCGACGATGCGACCTCGACCTGCTGGCCCGGTGGCGGACGGACAGGCACGGAGCGGCGAACTACGACCTCGACCCGTTAGACCGGCGGCGCACAGACAGACTGCGGGCGAGCCAGAAGGTCGGCGGCAAGATTCAGGGGGCCTGGTCGATCTGGGACAGCGGGAGTCGAGCGAGGACGGCGGGAATCAGACCAGCGAATCGGCGTCGGGGACGAGGTCTGCGGCGGGAGAAGGCCGGTCGCCGGCGCGAGCGGTGGTGGCGGCCGTGATTGGTTTTGGGGTAAGGTGACGGTTAACCTTTGGTGCAAAATACATCGAACCTAAAGAACCTAATTAGTTTTGGGGTTAACCATCCGGCCCATTGGGCTCTTTTCTAGGTTAGGTTAACCTAATCATTGGTTAAACGGGAACCAAGTCCCAATTTTGGCAGTCAGGCAGTGACATTTCCCGTAAGCTTGTATTTGCAATGGGAATTTTTTTAATACGGAAGTTCGCAGTGGCATATATCAAACTGACTAAGACTTTAGGGGACTCTATCAAGCAGTTAAACACAGAGAGTTGTCGAGGTTATTCTAGGAACGATATTATCACATACAATGTATTATAGTATTCACAGCATATTGCATTTTTGGTTCAGGCACTTGACAACAATTCACCTGTTCTGATGTGGCATAAGATCCATAATGCACATCTTTACGTGACAATGCCTTCACTGCAGATAAGAATGATTGAACCTGGAGAACACACAAGTGAGAAGGTGGTCGACATGTGCAAGACAATGTTTTGTGTTATATATTATTGACCCACTGAATTTGCAAGTGAAATGCAATAAACAATGGTACCTTCTCAACTACGGAAGTCAACTTGAAAGTCAGATATAATCCAGTGGTTAAAGATGAGAACAGACTTCCATACTCCTTGTTCAGAAAGAAGCGGTACCAAACAGGAGTCGGCAATAAAGCACGGTATAGAAGAAGAAGGTACTCAACAAGTGTCAGCATTTGTCCCTAAGAAAATAGCAAGAATAGGAGAATCTTCAGAACCAGGTACAAGCCCGTCAGTATTTAGCAAAGGATCAAAGGAAATAGCTGGCATCTAATAACAGAGAAAAATTACACTAAGAACTTGGCTAATTTCGAGAATATAACTCATCTCATAGAACCAAAAACACGGCGAAAGGAAACCCTATGTTTGGAAACATCATCACGTTAACGCCAGAGTGAATCCCTTATAACCAGTTGTTCTAAAAATGGAAGTTCTAGCCTACATGTTACTCTAGAGCACATAGCATATGAAGCCAAGAGCAAAATTCGATCAAATGATGAATTTGCAACAATATTCAGTAAGCGGCATACCATCATGATTATTGTGAGAAGACTTTACCATTCTTACTAGGTGTGAGAATGTTGAAAATTATCTGCTATTGTGAGAATGCATGAAGCATTGAGTAGCTGCACGTACTAATTCAGTGATTTTTTTTACAAAATGCCACTATTATGGACAGAGACAAATTGCCCTTAGAACAACCGTCCAGTTTGGAAACAGGAGAATTTCATGCCTACAGTTTAGCTTTGCGGTCCCTGTCTATGGTAGTTATACAGGATGTTATAAACATTTGACTACAAGAACATCACTAAATAAATTATAATTACAATAACATAGAAGAGATTATCACCTGCCTACGGTAGTTACGACCTCTGCTGTTCTTGTAGTACATAAGTAGCAGGCACTTGACAGTCATTGCTGCCTGGCGGACCATTGTATCTGCAGGTAATTCTTATTTATAAATGTCGATGTGACATACCATGGAACTAACGATGCTAACCTAGAGAAAATACAAAAATTTCCTGTATTTCTAGAAAAAATTCTAAGTGAATGATGATCATGTAGCACAGATAAATATGGGTTGCCGGTAAAAGTGTAGTAGTCTCCAAACTGAACACAATCAAGTTCATGCCATATTTCTAGCATTCCTTGATCCCTGGTGCAGAAATATTGAAATAAGTTTTCCAACATACTTATTTTTGTTTCGTGTATTTCGTTGAAACTTTTTAGAATTGCTTTGTGAAAGACGTTTATCAATCAAGAGAAGTTGACGAACTCAAAGGAATGATGACACTAAAAGAGCAGCCTTTCTGCTGTATCACGTAAAGTTCTAAAAAAGCTAGCTAATGGGAGAACAGAACAAGGCTAACTCCAATTATACTGCATTGGCAAACCAGTCAAAGTAACGAGCTGAAGTAGTCCATTGGCCAATTATTTACACAAATAAGAAATGTTGAATATGATTCAAATAGGCCAATCTGAAGTTCTGAACTGAATAGCCAACAGCTCCATAAAACGCAATACTATGTAACTTGGCCAAGATTCGGCTACTGCACACTAGAGTACTGAGAGCAAATTTAAGAACTTTTTCAGGCAGTAGCAATACCATTGACCATGATGATAAAATTGCATGCCAGAATGGTGGTATATCTTTTGGAGGAAGCATGAACAGAGGTCTAAGAAGATCGTCGTTCCTGTACCACCAATATACGCCAAACACATGGACCATGAAGATTACGGTGATTCCAACAAGCATAGCAACTTTTCTCTCACCCTGCAAAAGAGGATAAGAGAGTTAGATATATCAATATGCTGGCAATGTGAACTGTTTTCATGATCTAACAAACATTCCAACTTGATTGGCAACAAAAAGCATGGCACTGTCTGAGCACTTGCTATTAGATGACCTAATGCTAATAATTGAACTCAACATCAGCTGCATTGAAATTTTCATTTCCTGGACATAGTATAAAAGGAAGGCGATTGTCGTGGTGGGATCACGGCAGATGCCATGGGTATGGCTTAGTTGGGGCCGAACGGTCGTTGGGGGAATCCGGGGAGGGTTTATGCACTCAAGATGTGCACAAGCAAGAACACGCAAGAAACCACAAGAACATGAACAAGAAGCCAAGAAAGCCAAGAACACAAGACACCACGATGTACCCAGGTTCGGGGCCTTCGTGAGGAAGTAAAACCCCTACTCCTGCCTTTCCTCTCTCAATATATCAGTGTAGCTCTCGGGTACAAGGTGCTCCTCGAGCTGTATGATGCTGCTCAAGTGAGAGCTCTAGATGGAAGATGAAACTATGAAGGGGGAAATGAGCTAGGGTTTCGCCGTCTCCCTGGAGGTAGAGATGCCGCATATATACACAGGCCGAAGTACATTTTTACCCCTGCCTACAACTGACAATGGCATGGCCAAAAGGTAGAAGACAAGCCTCTGCCAGCTCAACGGCCGAACTGTCAGGCCAGCCAGGCCTAGCTTTCCTCTTCCGGTCATACTTCAGTAGCCTGCCGAGGTCTAGCCTGTAGACCTTTCCCGAAATAGCCGAGTCAGCTCCTAGGCCCCCGAGCTTCCGGGAAACCCGTGGACGGACCTCGCCGTCCTCTGAAGCCTCGGGCTACGAGCTCTGCGGCACCCGTGACTCCTCTGACATGCCTCGATACTTGCTGCTAACCTCGGCTGGCCGGTCACTTATACGTCGGGCCACGCTTCATCTTGGCTCGGGATACTCCGGATCCTACACTCGGTAGATAACACCTTGTTCTTGTGTAACTAGCTGACTGCCCCAAGGTTCATACCTCGGAGGCCATACCTCGGATGATTCCTCCGACGTACACCTTACGTCGGATGACGCCTCCTGCGTCTTTGCTTAATTGCTACCTCGGACGGCTTACAGCCTTAACCTTACATGTCTTTACCTCATCTTTAGCCTACCCGGGGGTAACCCCCGACAGTAGTCCCCGAAGCTGATGTGGTCTTGCAGCCTCGGATGAAAGGCCGCATCAGGTTCAACCCGAAGCCACATGCGCTACAATGTTTGCAGGTTACCGAACCAACACTCCGAGAAATCCATCGGTCTGTTCCTCGGCCATACTGCTTTTCCGAAGTATCCGCCGAGATCTCGGACGTCAACCCTCGATTTCTGCATCCTTACTGACTTCGGTCAGAGAACACTGTTCACGTGTCCCATCCGTCACTTCCTGGTCCACGATAGTCAAAGCACTCGAGTGCTTTCCACCACGCGGCCCACGTCAGCGGAGGTTTCCCGCTGCCGCTTCGCTCCAGTAACCGCGCCGCACGACGGTTTGCCTCCTGCAACCGATCCTGTGGCCTGCTTGTCCACCGCTATCTTCGTGCCACGTGGGCATTTGTGCACAAACGATCCCACTCGCCGCTCCGATAACCGCGCGGTAGTGCGCAGTTACCGCCCGCGGTTATAAATACGGGCCCAGGGCAGTGCTTCCCTCTTCTTCCTCATTCACTCGCCGTCTCGCCTCCATCGCAACCAGCGCCGCCGCTTCCCGTTGAGAAGAAACGCGTTCCCGCCGCCGCCGACGAGCAGTTCCTTCCTCGCCGCTGCGACCGCGTCACCGGCGCCGCTCCTCAGCACCTCGTTTTCACGGTATGTACTCCCTTTCTTGATACCCTAGGCATTGCTCTAGGTTTCTTCCTCTTCGCGTTTGGTTCTTCATATGTTCTTGAATAAAACTCTATTTACCCCCTCCGGCAGATCTTACTCGCATACTCTTTTGGGTAGAAATGGTTTCATGCCTCGGATAGATGTTCGCCTAGCATAGATATGCCTCTATGCACATAAGATAGCCACCAAACTCCTCCTGAGTTAGCCAAATATTGTACTAGATTCCAGATTCCCTTTTTCCTTTGCTAAACTTCTGCGCATTCTCTGCAGATTGACTCTGCCGAGATGTCTCCTCCTGAGACTTCGGAACAAACCGAGGTTCCAGACCTCGAACTGGAGGTCGGAGAACGAGCCGGCTGGGAAGGTTCGGATGTAACTCCGGACGAAATCCAGTGGCTCAGGGCGACTCGGCGGATTCCCGCCGGGGTAGAGTGTCGCCTGCCAGAGGGCGAACTCGAGCCTCAAGTCAGCAAGGGGAACGGGTGGTCTTCGTCGCGCACTTTCAGCGCGGCTTCGGACTGCCCGTTAGTAACTTCTTCCGGAGATTTCTCGACAAGTTCGGACTCCAGGTTCATCATCTCCCCGCCAACGCCATCACCACTCTCTCCTGCATCGTTTCCTTCTCTGAGGGATACCTCGGCCTCGAAGCCACGGTAGACCTCTTTTCTCGCTACTTCCAACTCAAGCGGCAAGTGATCCCGGATCCAAAGAACAAGGATCTGCCCAAGCAATTAACCGCCTGCGGAGCTGCCACCATAGCTCCTCGCCGAAACTCCATCTTCCCACGTATCACTACTCCGGACACCGTTCGCAAGTGGCTCCGGACGTGGTTTTACGTGAAGAACTCCGGCGAAGAGGACCTCCTCAACCTGCCGGCGTTTAACCTCAGCCCTCCTACAGAACAGCTCAACTGGGACTACACTCCCCCTCACACCGGCGAACTCAAGGCCATCCATGGGTACATTGCAAATGGCAGGACCCGGAGGACCCCGGGAACGACGGGAAAGTCCTGACGGCCGACGACCTGGCCTGCACATTCGTGAAGCGCAGGGTCTCCCCTCTTCAGGCGAGGTCTCACAAGATCTGCCACATGAGCGGTCTTTATGACCCCACCCGTCATACGCACGTTGCACTGGACAACGCCGCGGTAGCTCGGCGAGTCCGAGCTATCACCAAGTCCAAGATCTCCGACGCTTGGACATGGGGAAGGGAACCCCACTACCGGACCAATCCAGCGAAACAGGTACGCTATTCCGACGTTTTCTTCGATACTTCTTTACCACCGAGGTCTTGCTACCGACGTTCACCTTGACAATTTTTCTTCCTAACTCCTTTTCATATGTCTGCCATACAGCTGTTCGCCCGCCAGACCGCCGAGGATGGAGTCCATCCTGCGGACCACTTCGGCAAGGATCTCCCTGTCGAGGACCCACCATCCAACGTGGACCCTGACGACGAGGATTATATGCCCATTGCCTCGGCCCGCATCACCACCGCGGGTAAGCCTCAAGCACAAGCTTCAGTTCAAGAGATTTCGGATGACGAGGAGGGGTTCCTCGTCATGGAACCAATAAACGCGGTACCTCTCTCCCGCCTTCCTCACCTTCCGAACTTTACTCCAGCAACCAGCCGGAAACGCGCTGGTGCCGCAACTTCGGCCGCCGAACCATCCGCCACTGGAGCCTCCGGACCCACTGAGGCTCCGGTCAAGAGACGCCGGCTGAAGAAGTCCGGACTTCCTCCTCATGCCCGGGGGGCAAGAGGTTTCCTACCTCGGATGGGTAATGCTTTGCTTCTATAGCCAACAATGTTTGTTGTTTAAACATATTATCTCGGTATTAACACTTGACCTTCCTCTTTTCGTTGCAGTGCCCCCATAGACGTGGATCAGGAGGTATCCTCCATGACTGCACCCGTTGGTGCCTCTGAAGCCACGACCACCCCGACGAACTCTCGCCCAGGATCTCCACCGAGGTCTGGCCCGGCCTTGGGGAAATCTGCCCCCACCCGGGGTCAGACTTCTCCGCGTCCTCAAACGGATGCCAATCGCGCCAGAACTCCGGCTACCGCCTTGCCGGAGCCTCGACTCTCCCCCCGCAGCCAGACTGCCCGCAACCAACAGCAGCAACAGCAGAAGCAACAGCCCAAGCAGCAGCCCCAAAAACCAGTTCGCCAACTACCTTGCCGTTGGAGAAGGGCAAGGAGAAAGAAAAAGAGACGGTGAAGTCTAAGGTCACCCCCAAACCAACATCTGGGTCTGGCACCCTGACTATTTCTTCTCCCTCAAGGATGCAACCGAGGTCTCCTCCCCCGGCGACACGCCGAATTCCTCCATTCGCCGCACCCATTGATGAGACTGCCCCTCCGGCCGAAGAATATGCTCGGAGGGCATCTCTTATATTGGATAACCGGCCTGCTTCAAGCTCCGAGGCTACTTTGGCCTTGGAGGCCTCGGTTAGGGGCATCGAGCAGGGCGGACCGTGGGGATTTCCTCCTCTGCGCACTGATAGTGACCAGAGCCTCGGCTCCTTGGAACACTACAATGCAGACTGGAATTCTGCAGACATGGACGAGGTCTCTTCTGCCTCCTTGACCGCCCAAGGGGACGAGCATCCTGCGGGGAGCAGCACCTGCGCCCGACGCATGCTTGAAATGCAAACTTCTGCTTTGCTTGCTACTCGAGCTGTCAACGTAAGTTCCACTTTCTTTACTTTCATGCAGTATTCTCTAATATCCACCATCTCCAGTCCCCGAGATTCGAGGTAAACTATTGACGCTCCGCCGGAGTTAAAATTGTTTGGCTTGAATCTTAACTCTCCATTTTCATCCGACGTATCCAATCCATTTTTATCTCACTTTAGCATGCACCTCGGGTACGAGTCCCCGAGACTCCTGTCGAGGCATACCCCGGCAACATTTTCCCAAAGAGTTGACTCCGAGTCCCCGAGACTCTTGTCGAGGTATAGCCTTTCTAACCGAGCTATATTTTTCTTCCTTGCAGAATGCTATGAACGTTCGCACGGATATCTTCCATACCCTCCTGTTTGACCACAAGAAACTCCACGACGAGCACAAGGCCGTCCTTGCAGCGAAGAAAACTTCGGATGACCAGCTAGCGCAAGAGAAAGCCGAGGTAGCTCGTCTGGTAAAGGAACTGAAGCGCATCACTGAGCTGCGGACGTCTGAAACAGAGCAGCTGCAGGCGGAAAAGGCCAGTGTTGTTGAAACAGAGAAGAAACTTCGGGAGGATGCCGCCAAGGAACATGAGAATGCGCTCCAGTTAGCCGAGGCCCGCGCCACCTCGGCCACCGAGGCTTATGAAGCCCTTCAAGCTTCGGTTAACCAGCTCCTCCCGACGCTGGAACGCATCAACCAAGAAATGGACAGTAAGCTTCTTGCCCCCCTTATCCTTGCTTTGTCCTCAACGTACTGGCTCTTTGCCGAACTGTTTCTTTCATTATTAACAGGCTATCCTTCTGCAGAGCACTTCACCTACACCCAAATCTCGGCCCGCAATATCACTGCTCAGCACAGGAAGAGGCGTAACGAGACGAACCCCGTCTGGACCATTGAGGACCACATCGTGGCCATCAAAGCTCGGATCCATCCCTTGAAAACCATTGGGTCCGAACTCCTCGACGCAGGTGTCTGCTTTCCGAGCCTTATGGCCTCTTGCCGATGCTCCCAATACTACGCCCGAGCTCGCCGCCAAGCTTCGTGAAGCCGAACAAAGACTCCGAGAGTGGCGTTCATCTTCAGCTCGCGCTGGAGCTGATGCCGCTCTCAAATTCATCATGACTTGGTGCGAGAAGATTGACCTCGAAAAGATGGACACTCTTCGCCGAGGCTCGCCCTGGTCCTCGGACCCAATTCTCATCAAGCGCCGCGAAAAGATGGCTGCCTTCTTCGCTGGATATGCCAACACAAGAACTTGAGCGAAGGAGACACCTACTCCGACGCCGAGATGACGAGCCAGAAGAGAGGAATACGAAACAGAATCCGACGTCGAGGCCGAGCAAGGTGACGACGGTGAAACCCGCGAAGCAGAAACCGAGGCTTCTCCACAACCTGACGCCGAGGTTACTGCCGACGTTGCCAGCACTTCCCAGGCTACCTCGGCTCCGGACGAAATCCCTGCTGCCTCGGCTGTTGCCGACGTAATTCCTGATGCCTCGACCTGAACTTATGCTTGGCCAAAAAACTTCATTAAATCCCCGGTATGCCGGGACGCAGATGTAATCAAACTTAAGTAGTTCCTTTGCTACCTCTATTACTATTATGCTCATCCGAACCATGCTTTTCTAAGCTTTATGTCGAATCCTTTTGAATGATTGCTCGAGTTTACTTTCGTGTTTACTATATTTGGCATTCTTTGCTCTTGTCTGCCATTCTGGCGTTCGACAGTCGAGTCACAAGATTGTTGTTCATAGCATACAGTACTTGGTAAATTCCGAGGTATGTTTCAAAGTCATCCGACATAAAAAAGAAGTAAAAACAGGGGTTAGTAAACGACATATGCCGAACTGTCTTTTTGGACCGAGTCCCCGAGTTCATTTTCATGTTTCCCATGTTCTTTCGTCTTTGCTCTTGACTGCCATGCTGGCGTTCGTCAGTCGAGTCACAAGATTAGTTACATAGCATACAGTACTTGAAGTTTGAGACGAGGTTCAAAATAGTTCGGCATACGAACGAAGAAAGAGTACGAACAAAAAGAAACATGCAATCATAAGAGCGAGGCAGTCCCCGAGCTCACTCTCGAGGTGCCGAAGTTTTTATTAAAGATCAGCCGAGGTACATACATTATATTCTTCAACAGTAGAAGGGTCGGAGTAGAGCTACATTCCATGGACGCTGAAGCTCCGAATCGGGTCTATCCAGCCCATCTCCCCTTGGTTCCTGTGCATCTATAAGATAGTATGAATCATTGTGCAGAGCTCGGCTCACAATGTATGGTCCCTCCCATGGAGGTGACAACTTGTGCCGACCTTTGCTGCGCTGACAAGCCTCAGCACTAGGTCTCCTTCATTAAACTTTCGGGGTTTTACATGCCGGCTTTGATAGCGTCGGAGACCCTGCTGATATATTGCTGACCGAGATAAGGCCAATTCTCTTGCTTCCTCAAGCAAATCTACAGCATCTTCCCGAGCTTCTTTAGCCTCGGCTTCTGTGTACATTGCCACTCTGGGCGCATCATATTCAATGTCGGTTGGCAGCATTGCCTCGGCCCCATAGACCATGAAAAATGGCGTATAGCCAGTTGATCTGTTCGGTGTGGTCCTTAGACCCCACAGAACTGCTGGTATCTCATCGATCCAACACCCCGGTGTTTTCAACAGTGGTTCTATTAGCCGAGCTTTGATTCCGGCCAATACCAATGCATTTGACCTTTCTACTTGCCCATTAGCCTGTGGATGAGCCACCGAGGCTACATCAAGTCGAATTCCCTTACTCATGCAGAACCGAGCAAACTCTCCGACAGCAAAGTTCGTGCCGTTGTCTGTAATGATACTATGAGGATATCCATATCTCAGGATTATTTCCTTCAAAAAGGTCACTGCCGTATGACCATCCACCTTTCGGATTGGCTTCACCTCGATCCACTTAGTGAATTTGTCCACCATCACCAGTATGTGAGTCATATTGCCTCGGGCTGGCTTGAATTCTCCCACCATGTCCAGACACCAAACTGCAAAGGGCCACGTGATAGGAATGGTCTTGAGCGCCGAAGCTGGCATGTGCTGCTGCTTGGCGAACCTTTGGCACCCTTCACATTTCCGAACTATATCTTCTGCATCGGCATTGGCGGTGGGCCAATAGAACCCGTGCCGGAACACCTTGGCCACCAGAGCTCTTGTGCTGCAATGATGTCCACATTCTCCTTGGTGGATCTCTAAAAGCATCTCCTTGCCTTCAGCTGGTTCGACACACCTTTGCAACACCTCGGTCACACTTCTCTTGTATAGCTCCTTGTTGATGATGGTGTATCCCTTAGCTCTCCTCTGGATTCTCCTTGCCTCGGTTGTATCACTTGGCAAACTTCCATCGGCTATGAAGTTCATGATCTGCTCCGCCCACTCCGGCACTGGATGCAGAGGAAAAAGCCTCTCATCTATCTCCATTGGTTCGGTCGCCATGATCTCCTTCATGATTTCCTCCACCATTGCTCGGCCAGTCCCCGAGTGTTGGTGCGAAGTCCCCGGGTCAGACCCGAAGTTCCCACCATCTATCTCCATAGGAAAGGCTCTATCATTCCTCGGATACTGCGAAGCAGTCCCCGAGTCCGGCCAAACGCATCCGACGTCTACCTCCATAGGAATGGGCTCAGACTCCGAACTTGGCGGTAAGAAAATTGACTCAGAGTCAGGCGAGGGCTTGATTGAAGGAGTTCTCAAATGGTTCAGTGCTATCCCCGGTGGCACCGGTTCTTTGGATGAACCGAGCTTAGACAATACGTCGGCGGCTTCATTCTCCCCGAGGTATGTGCTTGTACTCACATCCTTCGAAGAACCCAGACACCTTTTGCACATGAAACCGATACAACTCCATGTTCGCATCCAATGCATCCCAAGTGCCGTGGATTGATGCACCACCAAAGCTGAATCGCCGAAGCATTCTATACGCCGGACGCCTATCTCCTTTGCCACCTTGAGCCCATGGATCAGGGCCTCATACTCCGCCACGTTGTTCGACGCCGAGAAATGGATTTGCAGCACATACTTCAACTGGTCTTGCTTCGGCGAGGTTAGGACTATGCCAGCACCTAATCCGACCTTGGTCTTGGACCCATCAAAGTGCATCTTCCAATAATTATAGTCCGGCAAGGGCGGCTCATATTGCATCTCGGCCCAATCGCATAAAAAGTCCGGTAGCGCCTGCGACTTGATTGCATCTCGCCTTTCATAATGCGGAGTATATGGAGATACCTCGATCGCCCATTTGGCAACTCGCCCAGTTGCGTCCTTGCATCCGATGATCTCCGAGATTGGAGCATCACATACCACCGTCATGGGATGCTCTTGGAAATAATGCTTCAGTTTCTTAACCGCCAGGTATACTCCGTACGTCATCTTCTGGTAGTGAGGGTAGTTTTGCTTCGACGTGGATATCACCTCGCTCAGGTAGTAGATTGGTCTCTGCACCGATTTGCCTCCTTCGTCTCGCTCCACCACCACTGCAACACTTACGACCCGGTTTGTAGCCGCAATGTATATCAACATCGGTTCATTCTGCAAAGGGGACGCCAACACCGGAGCAGTGGACAACATCTTCTTCAGCTCATTGAACGCCGCGTCCGCCTGCGGGGTCCAAGTGAAACTGGTACTTTTCTTCATAAGTTGATACAATGGTAAGGCTTTTTCTCCTAGCCGACTTACAAACCGACTTAAAGATGCAAGGCATCCCGTGAACTTCTGCACATCTTTTAAACAGTTCGGCAACTTCATTCTTTCGATAGCTCGGATCTTAGCCGGGTTAACTTCTATACCTCGGCTCGATACGAGGAAACCGAGCAATTTTCCAGCCGGGACACCAAAGGTGCACTTGTCCGGGTTAAGTTTCAACCGATACTTTCTTAAGTTTGCAAATGTCTCTTCGAGGTCTTCGATGAGAGTATGCTTCTTTTTAGTTTTGATAACAATGTCATCAACATACACTTGCACATTCTTGCCCATTTGAGAGTGTAAGCACTTCTGCATACACCTTTGATAAGTTGCCCCGGCATTTCTCAAACCGAAACACATGACACGATAGCAATACGCCCCGTACGGGGTAATAAAGGCAGTCTTTATTTGATCATCAGTGTTCAGTGGGATCTGGTGAAAACCAGAATATGCATCAATAAAGACAACAGCTCACATCCAGCCGTAGAATCGATCACTTGATCAATCCGAGGTAAAGGAAAGGGATCCTTCGGGCACGCCTTGTTCAGGTTGGTGAAGTCAATGCACATGCGCCACACCTTGACTATCGCCGGTTCGTCCTTCTTTTTCTCCACGAGGACTGGATTAGATATCCAGTCCGGATGCAGCACTTCCATGATGAAGCCTGCAGCCAGTAACTTCGCCAATTCTTCGAGTACCACCTTTCTTCGGTCATCTGAGAGCCGCCGCGTCGGTTGACGCACTGGTTTCACCTCTGGCCGAACAAACAAAGAGTGCTCTGCCAACTCCCTCGGAACACCTGGCAGGTCTTTAGCCGACCATGCAAAAATGTCCCGATTCTCACGGAGGAAGTGACAGAGCGCGCTTTCCTATTTCTCGTCCATGCCAGCACCAATGATGGCGAAACGCTCCGGGTTCTCCGAGTCCAGCGGGATTTTCTTGGTCTCCTTGGGCACCTCGAATGAAGCGCTCATGTCCGGAGTAATTAGTCCGGACATGCCGAGCTGAGTAGACTGCGCCATTGCCACCACCTTCTGAAGTTGCTTCTTCTCCGCCGCGATCACCAAGGACTCGGCTAAACTAGATCCCGCCGAGGCACATTGCATAGCCTTCTTGTAGTCACCTGAAATGGTTATTATTCCCTTGGGCCCCGGCATTTTCATCTTCAGGTAGGCCACATGAGTGGAGATCATGAACTTGGCCAAGGCTGGCCTTCCCAGCAAGGCATGGTAAGGGCTCTGCAAGTCCACAACCTCGAACTCAAGACTTTCAACTCGGCTATTATCTCGGGTACCAAAACCCACGTCGACCCAAATCTTTCCCATAGGTGCACAAGAGACCCCGGGCACAATACCGTGAAACGTACAGCTGCTAGGCTGCAACTGGTTCGGTGAGTATCCCAGCTTGACCATGGTGTCTCGGTACATGATATTTATGGCACTCCCATTGTCCACCAAGACTCGGGTGAATCTCACATTGTTGGTCGGCCCACAGAACGTCGGATCCACCACCAGTGCATAGTTTCCAGGGCTCGGCATGATCCGAGGTGTATCTTGCCTGCTCCAAGTGATCTCTTGCTCGGACCAATTCATGTATTTCACCACTGCTGGAGTTACTGCATTCACCTCCTTGGCACGCCTCAGCATACTCTTCTTATCAGTTGACTCAGTCACAAACACCACGTAACTCTGATGTACTTCCCTATAATCATTACCGGGGTTCTCATACCTCTGATTCTCAAAGGACCACGTTTGGCTTTGGCCGGCACCACCGTTGTTGTTGTTGCCCTGGGCACTCACTGCATTCACCGGTTTCGCCTGCACCATCTTCTGGTTTTGGGCCGCATGCACCGGGGTTGAATTTGCTCCGGTTAAGCTCTGATTCTGCGCCGCTATGGTCGGCTTATGCTGCTGCTGCGCGTTCGGATATTGAGGTCTACGCCATTGGTTCGGTGGCCCACTCCGGTTTGTCCCAGCTTTCGCCCCTTCTGCAGCGGTTCGGTGATGAAAACTACACTGCAGAGTGGTATGGTTGGGTGTTTTGCCATTCCTGCCATGATAGATACATGGCCCATTCACCAATGACTCGTAAGTCACAGGTGGTCCGGCCTCCTGCCACTGCTTCGCACCACCGCCCTGACTCTGGTTCTGGTTCGGAGTCCATGCCTGACCCTCAGTCTTCGGTTTCTGGGCGCCTCCAGGTCCGGACTGACTTGGGTTTACAGCATTGACTTGGAAATCTGGTTCTCTCCTCTTTTGCCCGAACTCTTGACGGTTATCAAACCTCGGTCCGTTGTTGCGATTGTTCATCGGATTCCTCCTGTTCCGGGCATTCCCATCCAGCAGAGGCTGCATCGGATCGCCAAGGGCATAGGAATCAGCTATCCGAATCGTCTCGGCCAGAGTCTTTGGCATATCTCTCTGGAGCCTCTGCCACAACATGCTACCATACCGACATCCATCAGCGAACCACGCTATAGCCTGTGCTTCGATAACTCCTTCACAGGAGTTCCGAACATTGCTCCACCGAGTCAAGAATTCTCGGTCAGTCTCATTGTCCTCCTGCTTGCACGCCTGCAAAAGCTGAGGTCGGTTTGGCCTCTTGTAAGTGCTGGCGAAGTTGCTATTGAATGCCTCCTCTAAATCCAGCCAGCAATTGATGCTATTCTCCGGCAAATTGTTCAGCCAGATCCGAGCAGGACCTTCCAACATGTGCGGGAGATACCGGACCGCCCATCGGCGATTGCCCCCCGCAATGTATACTGCTGAAACATAATCAGCTAGCCAATCTTGCGGCTTGGTGCTCCCATTGTACGGCCTGGTACTCCGACCCAACTGAAACTGAGACACTGGTGGAGGTGGTTCCTTCATGATCCGAGGTCCAAAACACGCCGGACCAGGAGGACCTTCCTCTTCCAACCTCTCGGACTTGTAAATCCGATCTAGCTTGTATCGCGCGTCACCTGTAGGCAACGTCCGAGCTCCGATACGCTCTCCCAATGCACCATCCACTCTATAGAATCCAGCCCGCTCCATGGCTGAATTTCCATCATCATATCGGTCGCCACCTCGACCGACGCTCTTCGGCTGCGGAACATACTCCGGCTCTTGCTGATACTGCTCCTGCGGCCGGGGTTGCTGCTGATGCCTCGGGGGCTGAGGTGGTTTACCTCGGCCAGCCGACGCTGCTTGCCCACCGTTCTGATTTCCCTGAGCTGAACGGCCTTTAGCTCGGCTTGCATCACCTGGGCCGGGGTCTCCATTGGCTCGGCTAGCGTCACCGACCTTTTGCTTTCCAGCTAACACCGGATCGTACACTTGCAGCTGCATCTCCTTGTTCCGACCTGAAGTGACACTCCGGGCACGTTCGGCTCCTCCGACGTGTGGAGACGAGGCTTGCCCCTTGGACCCCTGGCTAACTGGCCTAATCGAATGGACCGCCTGCGAACCGCCAAGCCCGGCCTTGCGGAGGGCTTCA
The DNA here is from genome assembly GCA_947311845.1 of Poa pratensis. NCBI lineage: Eukaryota > Viridiplantae > Streptophyta > Magnoliopsida > Poales > Poaceae > Poa > Poa pratensis. The sequence goes on along the minus strand of CAMZMU010000113.1, from coordinate 5,604,182 downwards.
TTTTGCTTGCTGGCCACATGCACTAACTCATTGAGCCGCTTCTGCTGCTCACGCCATGCATCTCCGGTCAACTCCGATAGCCCGGCCCTTACTGCTTCGGCTGCTCTAAGGTTCTTGGCTGGTGAACTATACACCGGCCTACCAGTAGCCGACCTGCTACTTGTTGCCTTAGTCGAGCTCGAGACTGCAGCCCTAACCATCTCCTCATAGAGGTCCTTGCCTCGGTTGAACAGAGCAGCTTTCTTACGCCGCACAACCGGAGTAAAACCATCCTCTATACCATGTGCAGCATTGTACTCCTTTGCTCCATATCAACTGCTGCCTAGCCTCGGCCAGCAACCGAGCTTCTCTCATCACTCTCTGGCGCTCTGCCTCTAACCCGGCCACCGTATGCTCCACACTTGCCTCTACTGCGAGTGGCCGAGCTAACCTATCAACGATAGATTCTAAGGGAAACTCTTCCCTTGGCATGCCCAACTGCTCATTCTGACTAGGTTTCTCGTACGGAAACTTCGCCGCCCGACCTGATTTCTCAGGCAGCGCAGTTGGTCGCCTCCACCTCGGCTAGCGCGACTTTGCCAGCATCCGCCTTGCTAGCTGCAGGCTGGGTACCAGCCACCATCACCTCCACACACCTCGGAGGGCGAGTAACACGTTGGCCCAAAGCCGCCAGGAGTGGAGTTTCGTCGTCCACGAGCACCTGCTCCGGGTACTCGCGAACCACCTCGACAGCAACGTATGTGGGGAAGCTGCCGAGCATCATGAGGAAACCATTGGTGGGGAAAGGCTTGCCGGCGAAGCACCCGCATTGTCACTCACAAAGGCAAACTCGCCGATGTTGGCAACAAGGCCAGAAAGAACACACTCAGAGGAGCCCGTCCGGATGGAAACTCCACCCAACGCCTCAATCTGCCCCACGGTGGGCGCCAACTGTCGTGGTGGGATCACGGCAGATGCCATGGGTATGGCTTAGTTGGGGCCGAACGGTCGTTGGGGGAATCCGGGGAGGGTTTATGCACTCAAGATGTGCACAAGCAAGAACATGCAAGAAACCACAAGAACATGAACAAGAAGCCAAGAAAGCCAAGAACACAAGACACCACGATGTACCCAGGTTCGGGGCCTTCGTGAGGAAGTAAAACCCCTACTCCTGCCTTTCCTCTCTCAATATATCAGTGTAGTTCTCGGTACAAGGTGCTCCTCGAGCTGTATGATGCTGCTCAAGTGAGAGCTCTAGATGGAAGATGAAACTATGAAGGGGGAAATGAGCTAGGGTTTTCGCCGTCCTCCTCCCTGGAGGTAGAGATGCCGCATATATACACAGGCCGAAGTACATTTTTACCCCTGCCTACAACTGACAATGGCATGGCCAAAAGGTAGAAGACAAGCCTCTGCCTCCTGCCAGCTCAACGGCCGAACTGTCAGGCCAGCCAGGCCTAGCTTTCCTCTTCCGGTCATACTTCAGTAGCCTGCCGAGGTCTAGCCTGTAGACCTTTCCCGAAATAGCCGAGTCAGCTCCTAGGCCCCCGAGCTTCCGGGAAACCCGTGGACGGACCTCGCCGTCCTCTGAAGCTCGGGCTACGGCTCTGCGGCACCCGTGACTCCTCTGACATGCCTCGATACTTGCTGCTAACCTCGGCTGGCCGGTCACTTATACGTCGGGCCACGCTTCATCTTGGCTCGGGATACTCCGGATCCTACACTCGGTAGATAACACCTTGTTCTTGTGGTAACTAGCTGACTGCCCCAAGGTTCATACCTCGGAGGCATACCTCGGATGATTCCTCCGACGTACACCTTACGTCGGATGACGCCTCCTGCGTCTTTGCTTAATTGCTACCTCGGACGGCTTACAGCCTTAACCTTACATGTCTTTACCTCATCTTTAGCCTACCCGGGGGTAACCCCCGACAGCGATTATGACTAAAAGCTCTCTGGAGTTCATTAATTATGACCTCAAGATTGAGTATTTTACAATGCTTTTATGTCGATGAGGTTATTACTACAAATCATTAATGAAACATCTCTTTGTTTCAGACAGTCATCATGAGTCCATTCAAATTCACGTATGAAAGAAAGGAAAGGCTGCCTCAGAAGGCTATGCTAAATTGGAAATATAATATCAAACCTTCAAAGCAGTTTGCTTCTTCAATATATCATTTGACTTGAACATGACAGCACAATCCAAATCGTGACAAAGAAACCTGCAAATCAATCCTTACATTATTCTGCATGCAAACTCTACTATCATACCATTGCCCAAACAGTAACAGGTATATACAATAGAGTGAGGAAACTTGAATCAAACTCAGTATGACTTCACGTAACTTTTCTAATGACCCAATATAAATGGATAAGCCAGAAAAATAAGACCCAATAAATGAAATTGATTATACCACTATTACACATACAGAGCTAAGCTTGATTTGTATACAATTAAATAATGCATAAATGGGGGCTATTTCGGGTGCCCTTAATTTTAACATATTGACATAATAACATGCTAGTTGTAGCATGTAGGCCTCGAGATGCAGATCTATTATTGTATGGAAAAGATGGTTGGCCCCAAACTCACAAGCTATTAGCTGGTTGGCATAGCCTCCCCTGGCAGCCAGATTAAATGCTAAGAGACTATGCAAAGAATGTATCCATCTTAAGTACAACTGCAAAACCATGAAAATATAAACACAGTGTACAAGAAAGTTCTAGTTATTGGTAGATGTTGATATGTTCCTTTTGAGTCATCGCTTAAGGTAGGAAGAAAATGTATTTATTTACAAGCATAGGAGACTGGTTCAAAAACTTCAACATGTAATCTCAAGCTCTACTAGATTGGGAAAGAGAAGGGGCAGCTGTCATCTAATACAGGAGCCCTGCTTTGGGCCAGTCCATTAAAGTTATAAATATATTCCACATTGGATTCATGTCACTAGATGGTGAACCAAAACCATTTCATCTTCCCAACTATAAGACTACCCATAGTGGGAGTAACTTCACTAGTAACATAGATGCCACGTAAGCAAAAAATCATATGTGGCATGTAATTAATGAGGAGAGATGTAAATAGAGTAACTTAGCTAGTTACTTGTAACACTAGTAACATCACACTTTTCAAGAAAAAAATGAGTCTATAGAGTAATAAATGAGACCATATATGACACCACCTCTATGTTACTTTGCACTATGAGGGTAGTAACATAGTCTAGTAATATGTGTATGTTACTAGTTGAAGTTACTCCCCACTATGGCTAGTCTAATGACCCAAAAATAAATAACACTCAACAGCATCAGAGAGTTAAATAGACGCTATGACAAATCAAAATGGAGCATTTTACAGATAAGTTGCAAACATTAACCATCAGAACTAATTGTACTCCTTCGTTGCCAAAAAAAGAAAGAACTAACTGTACTCCTAACGGGGAAAAAAACTAAATAATCTCCACAAAACGGAAAGCCGAATGCCATGAAAGATGAAAATGCAGCACATCACTACTAAATTTTCAAGCATTAACCATTAGAACTAAGTACTTGTACTGCTAGAAACACATTTTCTTAGCTTAGGTAATCGCCACAACATTAAAAGCCTAGGTTTTAATCAACAATCTTCGGGTGCTTACACAGGTCATAATCTCCACAACATTAAAACAGACAACACGGCATTTCTGGAAACAAGGGAGAGAAATGTGAATCGAACCTTGGAGATGCTGCCGTATGAAGACGACGAGCAAGAGCAGCGAGAATGGTAGTATCTGCTCGATCCACCGAGCGACGTGGTGCACGTCGTACCGTTGGTACGCGCGGTCCCCGGCCGCATTTCCCGTTGCCCCGCCACCGCCACCGCCACCGCCGCTCGCCTCCGCATCAGCACCGCCTCCCCTTCCCGCCACGGAGGCCGGTCAACGTCGGAGGCGGCGGTCGCCTCAATCGAGTCCTGCGGCGAGGCCCCTGACGCCGTCGCATCCTGGTCGCCGGGGCCGCCCTGGATCGAATCGAGACCTCTCCGTCCCCGGCCGCGGCGGCGGAAAGTAGCCCGTCAGCCTCAGAGGAGGACGACGACGAAGGTACCGCCTGCTGCACCGTCTGTGGGCCGGGCCCCGCGGGAACGACGCCTGAGTACTCGAGGAGCGCGGCGAGCGGAGCCTGGAGGAGGCTGGAGGCGGAGAAATTGAGGCCGTAGCGGCGGAAGCCGGAGGCCGTGGCACCCCGGCGATCGTCGGAATCTCCCGCCGGTTCCATCACCGGCGGCGGAACCCTAGAGAGGCGTAGCCGACGGCGGACGCGGAGACCCCAGGAATGGGAGATCCCGCCTTCCCCTTTGCTTGGGTTGGTTTGTTTGGCTTTTCGTCGTCCCGCTCGTCTCCCCTGTTTTCCTTGTGTTTCTTTTGACTTTGCTTATCCATTTTTTTTTTACTAGATAATTCTCCGCGCGTTGCTGCGGTAACACATGGTATGAAATACATTGAAATTATATTTTAAAACATGAAACATACGGGGTATAAACATTTTTACACAGAAGATAGTAGTACTATGCGTACAATTATTGACGATTGTAGCTAGGCAAGATATGAATTCTTTAGGCTATCTACACGATGGTTTTAAAACGCAGCTGCACATTCTTCGACTTGATTGTAGAGTCAGATGCTAAACACACGAACACTGACAAACGTGAAGTATACATGTACATGTGAAGTGAATACGCCTCACAATCATTTCCTACTTTTCTTAGTACTCTAACTAACCTGCAATACACAAAGGAAAGGATAAATGCAGCCTCAAAGAGAAAGAAGACCACAACAAAATTGAAGGAACATTGACAGGTAGGTTAAGCAACATTTGCTTACCAAATCAGTGGATGCTCTGTATTAAGAGAAAAATGGAAACTCAAATTATTTAATCAAATAATAAAACGGATGATGACAAACAACCATATTGAGAGGAAAATGGAAACTCAAATTAGTTAATTAGATAATAAAATTGATGATGACAAAGAAGGGAAGTTAGTGACTCACGCAAGTAAAAAATTATCACACTTGACCGGTGCTCTTCCTCTCTCTCTTTCCCTTACACTGCTCCTGAATCCAATAGATCGGTATTTTGCTTCTTTTCCAGTACCTGATTCGCTTGACTCTTGATCTATCTTGAGACTTAAGCATGGTAAGGAGGCAGAGAAAAAGGAAAAAAACTGAGTTTGAACAGGAGAGTCTAAGCATTCCGCGGTGAAATGCAAAGATAGAGCAACGTCGGACACTCGGACTCAGACTGGTCGTAGCTGAGCACAACAATACACCTCCTTCCAGTTTCAATTGGCGATGCCCCTTCGCTGGACATACCTCATCCCCGAGCTTGTAGAGTACAGATCAAAAAGTCAAAATGCATGCGTCGTCCATTGCATCGATCTTCTACCCTCGTCAACTACAGCCAACCTGGCGATGTGGAGAGAAGACATGAAAGTCAGATGGGAAAGAGGAGATTAGAAGAGAGTGAGACACAACCGGTAGAATAGAGAGAACTGCCCATGAGTATATACGAGATCATGGGAGAGAAGAAGAGACAGCGTCATTGCATAGATTTATTGAGAATAAGAAACATCAACGGTCGCACTTGGTGGCTGGCATTGGGTAGGCTGGCAGGAGGTCAATGGGTAAAAATAATAATAGTGGGTTGTTCTTTTTGCATTCTGGTGTAATGGCCAATGGGCTAATGATTTTTTTTTCCTGTTGCTGGTGCGGAATGGGACATGGAGAGCTGCATGCTTTAGAGAACTGAACGGAAATAGACACATGGAGTTAGCAGTTTCAGGTTTTTGTTTGCTGAGATGGTAAATTCAATGACATGGACCAATTAGAAGCTTGCTGAGGTGGATAGGCTGCATGTTTAGAGAAATGAGTTAGTGGGGATGAACTATTTAGTTATATAGGATAAACTAGCCGTATATAATGGAGAATTTAATCGCTTAATAAACTAATAAATTAACCCCGGTCAAACTATAAGATTAACCCAGCTCAAAAAAATTACTCTCTCAGTTAACAACTTGCTAAAAAGTCTTACATTGTGAAACAGAGTAGATAAAATTGGCCGTATGAGCACACGAACGAACTACGTTGCTTTAGCATTTAACTACAAATCTAGCAGGCCCACATGTCATTGTCAGAGCCCTTTGACTTAAATATCTCCGATGTTCATATAATGTAAGATCTTTTATTACTGATTAGCCCGAGTAAATGTGCTTATCCCTTCGATTTTTGTCTTCGTGACAAAGAAAGCAAAAGTGAAAAAGCCTGCCCTTCCAGCGTCAGTTTCAGAGTAATAATAAAGACGATGTCAAACAAACCCGTTAGAAAACTTTATAAATGAGGATAGTTACAATAGAAAAGATCCCCTAGTCTATCTAGAAAATATCCCCTTGAGCGAATTGCGGTGAAAAGGGAAGCAAGCCCAATTGCAATCCTAAGGTAAAACCCAGAAGTTGCAGTGCCAGTTTCTAGGCCCGACTTTCCCAAATGTCCACCACCAGCCCTTTTCCTTTAGTACGGTCTTGATTTCTTGTTTTGTTTTTGTTTTAGTAGTGGTGATGGCCCGGGATGAAATAAATTAATGAATGTCCTTTTGGGAAAATGTAGAAGTGCGGTTTTCGTTGCAATTCACTCAATAAAAAAAATTACGGGCACACTTGCTCTTGTTTAAAACATGGATATTGGACATGTAGTTATCTTGCATTTTATTTAGAAAAACAAAAATTTCTGATTTTCATGATGGAAGCTTAGTCGTGGTCGTGCAGTGGGTCCGTCGTATTAACTACTTAATTTATAGATATCTGAGTGAGAAATCAAGTCCTTGGGTAATGCCAAAAAAAGTTATTTGTAGAGTGTAAATTGGGATCCATGTTATGCCCCACTTTTAAGTTGTCTTTAAACCCACAAGTGAAATTTTGAACTAAAAATGAATTAAAAGTTGGGATATAAGTGGGAAACACTTGCATCCCTACAACTGAAATCATCGTGCGGCGATTACACCCTCCCTCGTCACACATACATATAGAAAAATACTACGATGTCTCTTTTATAACACATAAAAATTGATGGTCTGACTATTATAATCCTAGCTAAAAAAACTCATGTTTCTAGCTTAAAAGAGGCATTGGCGAATCTAGTGGGGGTGCTGATGAGGACATCCCACCTACAGTCACAACTACTAGTCCTACAACTATACAAGGAGTTATTACTCGAGCTCGTGCGCGTCAAATTAATTATCAGGTACTTTCGTTCCTCGGAACTATTTCAAATATACATGAGAATACGCTACTGCCTAAATCGGATATGTTTGTCACTCTTAGGAACAATGGACCTAGCAAGGAAGAGAAGGACAAGCATTGGACATGGTGATTCATGGAGATGGCAGCAAGCATGCAAGGAGTGGAGATGACGCTACAATGGAGGCTTGGACGAAATACTACAAGATCACACTTCATATTTTCGTCCATAGAGTTATATGGTGCTGCGTCACCTTGATATTTGGGCCAGGCCCATGTATTTTCGAATTACCTTTTAATAGACTATTTTTAGAGTCCGTATTGATGGGGAAACTGACTTAGAATGGATTTCGGCCCCTTTCCCAAGGCTGCACGAAATTCCCTTGAGTCTCCCCATAAATACAACCCTAGGTCGTCGCTTTAGGGTTTGGGTTTTGTTTAGTCAAAAAGTTAGCCACTGTTGCAACTTCGTGTTCTTCGTCTGTGTCGGATAGACCAGATCTAGACCGCTTCGGAACCCCAATTTATCTGTAATTCATCTATATTCGCAATATTCAGATTGCATCTCAATTCTTGCTTGTTCTTTGATTGCCTGCAGGAATTGGACCCTAGTGGTTGGGTCGACTGTGCTACATCGCTGTCAATAACCTCCCGGAGTTGGTGTAGCGATTGCTAAGGCGCAACGTCGCCGCACGTTTGTAGTCGGATCGTCAACGTCGACGCCACCCAAATCGTAGTTATCCATCTCATCGAAAGATCGGACACCTTTGCCTCTATCAAGTGGTATCAGATTTCAGATTGCTCGGTGAGATTTTTCTGTTTACTAGTGTAGATTGCATCTTCATACCTACAGTCCACAAAAAGCCAAAAATACAATTAGGGTTAGTTCATCCCGTCCTACAACCAGTCCGGGCCTTCGCATTTTCTTTTCAGTGCATTGCTTTGTTGAATTTTCGTCTGCATCGTCGTGTCGAGTTGCTGGTCTTAGCGTCTAGTTCCTTTAGAGTTTCGAGTTCTTTGCATAATTGTCTTGCCGCCGCCGCACAACTCGCATTTCGCCACCACCCACCAGTCTTCCGCCGCCATCCATCTACTCACCAACACCGCCGCCCACGTACTCGCCGCCACCCTACCTTCACCACCGCCGCCAGATTAGGGTTAGGGTTTGTTCTGTTTTACTCTCCATCCGTGGTTCCGTTATTTCCGTTTCCTTCCTTCCGTGATCCGTTGTTGATACTTTCCATCCGTGCTTCCTTTATTTGTGTCGGTTTAGACTTGTAAAAAAAAGTCAAATCCGCATCCAAGTCGGGTTGACCCGATTTCTACAAGTCCAGTCCGAATTTAGTCCGAATTGGTCAATTTTGGACAGCAAACTTTGACTGGCCATAACTTTGCATACGAACTCCGTTTTCGACGTTCGACCACTCAAAATTTTTAGCGGAAAAAGACGCGTCCACCCCAACAACAACATAGTTGATTGCCCAAAATTTCTCTCAGAATTGCCAAAAGAGTTCGGGAAGGTGAGTTTTTGCCTTTTTGATAAAAAGTTCGGAAATTTTCTGTGTTCTTCAATTCTATCTTGCTTTTGAGCTATTCCTTTGTGCTTGTTGTTGCCGCGCCTTGACTTTGTTGGTGCTATAGGCTCGCGTCTCTAGTACGGTCTAGCCTAGGACCAGCACGGTACCGTCTTTGAGCGTTTATTCAACTTGCATTCCTGAATTGATTACTGCTAATCATTGTTAAGCCTTCCCAAAGCTCCACAGATTTCTACACCGTGTGTTGTGACGTCCACCTGGCAATCGCTTCATCTAATCTTCAGCGAGCATTGACGCCGTTTGTTGCCAGTCACCTTCTGCTACTTGGTGAGAACTTGTAAGAGCTTTGATTTTGGTTTGACGGATTGCGTTCTTCCACCCACATAGTAGTTGCTAGGAACATATTCTTGTGATTTGTATCCTGTTTTCTACTAACCATGTCAGAATCCGATGCTGAATGGGAGAAATTGACGAACAAAGAGCTGCATACTAAGTTCTCCACGCTTGTGGTGAAGACCTCGGAGGATGTCGACAAACGGCTTGGTGAGGCGCTGGACAGGATCGAGGGCCTTGAGCAACGTTTTGACACCAAACTTGACGCCAAGTTCAACGAGTTGCTCGCACGTCTTCCACCACCACCTGCTGATCCTCCGCGGAACAATGTTGGGCGAGCGCAACGTGTCCCACGTGAGCTCGGCCAGAACTCCGGCGTTGCCGCCGCCCATGAGAACTATGATGATTACTATGAGGGGGAGGATGAGAACGAGGGGGAACACCCGAGACGACAAGCTGCTGGTCGTCCGCGGGCCTACATTCGCAATGCTCATGCTGCACCACGCCCTCAGGTATTGAACGATGATGATCATGTTGCGAAACTGAAATTACATCTGTCACCGTTTGAGGGTAGATATGATCCTGATGCCTATCTTACATGGGAATTAGAAACTGAACAACGTTTTGCATGCTTACATTATCCTGATGATAGACGTGTTAAAGCTGCTGTTTGTGAATTTACTGGTTTTGCCTCTATTTGGTGGTCGGAATATTGTAGAGTAAATCCTAATGACATTCCCACCACTTGGCCTGTTTTAAAAGATGCTATGCGTAAACGTTGGGTGCCTCCATATTATCAACGTGATTTGCTTCAAAAATTACAGCACCTAAAACAAGGCAAAAATTCTGTAGAGGAATATTATCAGGAATTGCAAACTGGTTTAATTCGATGTGGTGTTATTGAAGACACTGAACCTATGCTTGCACGTTTTAGGGGTGGGTTAAACAAGGAAATACAAACAATTTTGGAGTATAAGGAGTATCATACCATCACCCGTTTGTTCCATCTTGCTTGTATTGCTGAACGTGAAGTGCAGGATCGGCAAGCTTCGCGGACTAATTTTTCTGCAGGTCGGTCTACATCATGGACTACTCGTGCACGTCCTACACGCACCACCGTACCTCCTGCTGGCGCCGCTGCCATGCCCAGCAAAGACCTTACAAGCAAGGCACCACCACCAGCGCGGAACGGCTCTTCTACTTCCACACAGCCTTCATCTTCCATGGCGTCCACGGGAAACACTAGCAGAATCCAATGTCGCCGCTGTGATGGTTGGGGTCATTATGCTCGTGAGTGCACAAATAAACGTGTGATGATAGCTCGCGCAGATGGCGGGTACGATTCCGCTAGTGATTATGATGAGGAGACTTTGGCTCTTATTGCGCATGAGGAAAAAGATGGCACTGAATCTGATCCTGATGTGCAATGTATGGCTGCAGATGCCGCGGAAAGGTACGAGTCTTTGATTGTTCAACGAGTTTTGAGTGTGCAGGTGACCAAGGCTGAACAAGATCAGCGGAATAACCTGTTCCATACAAAGGGAGTAGTTAAAGAACGTTGTGTACGCATCATTATTGATGGAGGGAGCTGCAATAATTTGGCAAGTGTCGAGATGGTGGAGAAATTAGCACTTCAAACCAAGCCACATCCCCGTCCTTACTACATCCAATGGTTCAACAACAGCGGCAAGGTTAAAATTTCTCGTACAGTTCGTGTGCATTTCACCATTGCTGCATACACTGATTTTGTCGATTGTGATGTTGTACCTATGCAAGCATGCTCTCTTTTACTTGGTAGACCATGGCAATTTGATAAAAAAACTGTACATCATGGTGGTACAAATCAGTATACTCTTGTTCATAAGGATAAAAAGATTGCCTTACTTCCTATGTCTCCTGAACAAATTTTGAAAGATGATATTGCTAGAGCTAGTAAAGCGAAAAAACAGGAGCAGCACAAGAGTGAAAATCAGATTGTGGCTAAAGAATTTGCGCAGCACCATAAGAATAACTCATCATCTACTAATGTTGCTAACGAAATTAAATTGACTAATCCATGCTACTTAGCCACAAAGTCTGATATTTCTGATTTGGATGCCAATGAATCTGTTTGCTATGCGATTGTTTGCAAAGAGGTACTGTTTTCATTTGAGGATATGCCTCCCTCTTTGCCTCCTGTTGTTGCTAACGTTTTGCAGGAATTTGCGGACGTTTTTCCAAGTTGTGCCGCCGGGATTACCACCTATTCGAGGAATAGAGCACCAGATTGACTTGATTCCCGGTGCATCATTACCCAACCGTGCTCCTTACCGCACCAATCCTGAGGAGACAAAAGAGATTCAACGACAAATTCAAGAACTGCTCGATAAAGGTCATATTCGTGAGTCTCTTAGCCCGTGTGCTGTTCCTATTATTTTGGTGCCTAAGAAAGATGGGTCCTCTCGCATGTGTACTGATTGTAGGGCTATTAATCATATCACAATTCGTTATAGACACCCTATACCACGTTTGGATGACATGCTTGACGAGTTGAGTGGATCTACCATGTTTTCTAAGGTTGATTTGCGTAGTGGTTACCACCAAATTCGCATGAAATTAGGAGATGAATGGAAAACAGCATTTAAAACTAAGTTCGGTTTATATGAGTGGTTAGTCATGCCTTTCGGTTTAACTAATGCTCCTAGTACCTTCATGAGATTAATGAACGAAGTTTTGCGTGCTTTCATTGGGCGATTTGTTGTGGTTTATTTTGATGATATTCTCATATACAGCAAATCTTTGGAGGATCATTTGAATCATTTGCGTGCTGTTTTTGAAGCTTTGCGTGCTGCACGTTTATTTGGTAACCTTGAGAAGTGCACCTTTTGCACCGATCGAGTTGCGTTTCTTGGCTATGTTGTTACATCGCAGGGCATTGAAGTTGATCCCGCAAAGATTGAGGCAATTTCGAGTTGGCCGTGTCCTCTCACGGTCACCCAAGTGAGGAGTTTTCTTGGCCTCGCTGGGTTCTATAGGCGCTTTGTCAAAGATTTTGGTTCCATTGCAGCGCCATTGAATGAGCTTACGAAGAAGGATGTGCCCTTTGTTTGGGGCGATGCACAACAGGACGCGTTCATGCTGTTGAAAGATAAGTTAACACATGCACCCTTGCTACAACTTCCTGATTTTAATAAGATGTTTGAGCTTGAATGTGATGCTAGTGGAATTGGTTTGGGAGGTGTGTTGTTACAAGAGGGAAAACCTGTTGCATACTTTAGTGAAAAATTGAGTGGGCCTAGTCTGAACTATTCTACTTATGATAAAGAATTATATGCTCTTGTTCGGACACTTGAAACATGGCAACATTATTTATGGCCTAAAGAATTTGTTATACATTCTGATCATGAATCTTTGAAGCATATTCGTAGTCAAGCAAAACTGAATCGTCGACATGCTAAGTGGGTTGAATTTATTGAATCTTTTCCTTATGTCATCAAACACAAAAAGGGTAAAGATAATGTTATTGCTGATGCTTTGTCTCGTCGTTACACTATGCTTTCACAACTTGACTTCAAAATATTTGGGTTGGAGACCATCAAAGATTTGTATATGCATGATGCTGAGTTTAAAGAAGTGGTGCAGAATTGTAAGGATGGTAGAACATGGAACAAATTCGTCCTTAGTGATGGATTTGTGTTTCGTGCTAACAAGCTATGCATTCCAGCTAGCTCTGTTCGTCTTTTGTTGTTACAGGAGGCGCACGGAGGAGGATTAATGGGACACTTTGGCGTCAAGAAGACTGAGGATGTACTTGCTACGCATTTCTTTTGGCCAAAGATGAGACGGGATGTTGAACGCTTTGTTGCTCGCTGCACTACTTGTCAAAAAGCTAAGTCACGACTTAATCCTCATGGTTTATATATGCCGTTGCCTGTACCTAGTGTTCCGTGGGAGGACATATCTATGGACTTTGTTTTGGGTTTACCTCGAACAAAGAAGGGGAGGGATAGCATATTTGTTGTTGTGGACAGATTTTCTAAAATGGCACATTTTATTCCATGTCATAAAAGCGATGATGCTGCTAATATTGCTGATTTATTCTTTCGTGAAATTATTCGCTTGCATGGTGTGCCAAATACTATTGTTTCAGATCGTGATACAAAATTTCTTAGCCACTTTTGGAGATGTTTATGGGCTAAGTTGGGGACTAAGCTGCTTTTTAGTACTACATGTCACCCCCAAACTGATGGACAAACTGAAGTTGTTAATAGAACTTTATCTACCATGCTTAGGGCTGTTTTGAAACAGAATTTAAAATTGTGGGAAGAATGTTTGCCTCATATAGAATTTGCTTATAATCGTTCGCTGCACTCTACCACTAAGATGTGCCCTTTTGAGGTTGTATATGGTTTTGTTCCTCGTGCACCTATTGATTTATTGCCTCTTCCATCTACGGTGCAAAATAATTATGATGCTACACAACGTGCTGAACTGATTCAACAATTGCATGCAACAACTAAAGAGAACATTGAACGCATGAATGCTAAATATAAAACATATGGGGATAAAGGGAGAAAGCATGTTGTATTTGATGTTGGAGATCTTGTTTGGTTGCATTTGCGCAAAGATCGTTTTCCTGATTTGCGCAAGTCCAAATTGATGCCACGAGCTGCTGGTCCATTTAAGGTGCTACAAAAAATAAATGACAATGCATATAAACTTGAGCTCCCTGCAGACTATGGGGTTAGTCCCACGTTTAACATTGCAGATTTGAGGCCCTACTTTGGTGAAGAAGATGAGATTGTGTCGAGGACGACTTCAATTCAAGAAGGGGAGGATGATGAGGACATCCCACCTACAGTCACAACTACTAGTCCTACAACTATACAAGGAGCTATTACTCGAGCTCGTGCGCGTCAACTTAATTATCAGGTACTTTCGTTCCTTGGAACTAATCCAAATATACATGAGAATATGCTACTGCCTAAATCGGATATGTTTGTCACTCTTAGGAACAATGGACCTAGCAAGGAAGAGAAGGACAAGCATTGGAGCATGGTGATTCATGGAGATGGCAGCAAGCATGCAAGGAGTGGAGATGACGCTACAAATGGAGGCTTGGACGAAATACTACAAGATCACACTTCATATTTTCGTCCATAGAGTTATATGGTGCTGCGTCACCTTGATATTTGGGCCAGGCCCATGTATTTTCGAAATACCTTTTTATAGACTATTTTTAGAGTCCGTATTGATGGGGAAACCGACTTAGGATGGATTTCGGCCCCTTTTCCAAGGCTGCACGAAATTCCCTTGAGTCTCCCCATAAATACAACCCTAGGTCGTCGCTTTAGGGTTTGGGTTTTGTTTAGTCAAAAGTTAGCCATTGCAACTTCGTTCTTCGTCTGTGTCGGAGCGACCAGATCTAGACCGCTATCGGAACCCCAATTTATCTGTAATTCATCTATATTCGCAATATTCAGATTGCATCTCAGTTCTTGCTTGTTCTTCGATTGCCTGCAGGAATTGGACCCTAGTGGTTGGGTCGACTGTGCTACAGCGCTGTCAATAACCTCCCGGAGTTGGTGTAGCGATTGCTAAGGCGCAACGTCGCCGCACGTTTGTAGTCGGATCGTCAACGTCGACGCCACCCAAATCGTAGTTATCCATCTCATCGAAAGATCGGACACCTTTGCCTCTATCAGGTGCCATGGCACCTCCAAAATTGATAATATATTTATGTTATACTCCTTCCGTATCAAAATATAAGATGCTTTAATAATTAAGCATTTTTCTGATACGGATGTACCTAGACATGTATTAGTTAGATTCACTCATTTCAAGCCGTACGTGGTCCATGTTGAAATGTCTAAAGCATCTTATATTTTCATACGATGAGTATTATTTAGATTTAATAGCTGCTCTAGTGACCAACAGAACACACAAATATAATATTTTGTTCAAGACTCAACATTATAACTCTAATCCCAAACTTTGCCCGTGTATTTGAATTCATCTACACATAAAGTTCTGCCAAAATGTCACTAAAATTCTTGTGATTTTGGTGGTGCCAAATTGTCTTCTCAACATTAGAAATTTTGGTCAACACTTGTCAAATATAATGCAAAAGATTGCAAAACTTCTGCTCGTTTCGAGGACCAAAATATTGAGCTACTGGTACTAATGTTTTTCTCATTTGAGATTATTTTCATGTCATACCCGGCAATAAAATTATACATGTAAAGTGTGAACCCAAGGATAAAATCGTAGATCTGACATTGAAATGCACTATTCGAGTAAATGTCAATACCGGCGTTGCTCTCCTCGTGAGAATGAATGGGGGCTTTCACCCTAAAACTGAAAAGGCAACAATGAAAATTGTGGTTTTTCAATCTAATATGATATGTGTCTACCTTGTCACGCGATTTTCAAAGGGTAAGATAAACCGGGAGATCACCATCCCAAACAAGGTTCTTAGAAACGTAAAGCATGCTTTGCTAGTTGATGCGCCTTGCATCCCGAAGACACTATGAGCTCCAAACTAAGAAATTCGCTCTGCTCCCCACATGTATATGCACCCTTTACCCGAAAAATACATTTCAAAATGTTAAAAAATCCAGAAAAAAGAATGTCTCATGAAAATGCCTATTTTTATCGCCGGATTTGACCACACAAAATATCAGTTTTTCGTGAAACTACTATAGAACACATAGGATATGAAGATGTACGAGCAAACATTGTTTTAGATTTTTTTACATTTCAAAATACGTTTAAAATGCATTTTAAATAAATTCACCCAGGAGCCAAAACGCTGCTCTCCTCCAGACTTCAATAACTCCGTTATAAACATCAGAGTAGCACCGACGGTATAATTTACAAGACTATTCCATGCAAATCATTCTGTATAATGTCTGTTTTCCTTTAATTACCCTCAGCCTCAAGGCAACACCCTTACATTTTTTGTAGTCATTACATTGATGTTACATGTGTTCTACAACAACAGCAATTGACATCAACATATCATGTGACCGCTTCTGGTGCTGAATTGCAGTAAGGAGTGTGCAAGCAGATGAATCTGGTGACATCAAGCAAACAGAGGCAAAACCAAAACCTACCAGGAGTCCGCAAACGCTCTTCCTGGCATCCAGCCGCAGCGACCGTCTGAAGACACGGCCAAAGCTTGGGATGAGGGCCCCGCACGCAATGACCATCCAGTAGTCCAGTCCATCATAGTCGATTTTCGCGAGGATTGCGCTGATGGCAGCGCTTGGTCCTGCAAGCCCCGTCAGAGCCGCGGCTGCCAAGGCTCCTCGCCAGCTATCAGTAGCGCCATACACACAGCTAGCAACAGCAGCACCACGTGGTAGACCGTGAAGGGAGACTGGAAGAACCATGTAACGGCCTAGACCATATGCCTTGCGTGCCGCCACACCAAGTGCAAGCCCTTCGGCGTAGGCATGTAGGAAAACAGAACCACAAGCAAGGAGTGATTGCAGCGTGAGGACACTGAGAGAGAGGCCGGAGGATGAAGTGATCACATTGACAGAAGATTTGTTGCGGTTAACGACTCGAAGGATGCTTGCTGCAGCGACATGGTAGAAGACTGAACCTCCTAGCAGGAAGAACAAGGTGGTAAAGATACCCATCTTTGAGGACATCACAAGTTGTAATGGCCTCCATGAAGCAAGACGGAAGGCAATGCCAGATGCTACGCCAGTAAGAAGAGGGTGTGGCATGCTGAAGGCAAGCGAGAATGCGACAAGTATAATTCCTCCAAAAAGTGGACCAAGCCCAAATACAAGTGATACCAAAAAGCCTGATGTGTCTTCCGAGCTGTAGGCCAGAAGAAATCAACAGCATCAGTTGAAAGTTATAGCAATCCAAATAAGATCCTGAAAAGGTTGAGAGGTAACTCACCCCTGGCCCTCAGTCAATCCCTGAAGCACAGTACCTAATGTTTCCATAAAAGCAACAGCAAGCGTTCCAGCAGAGGCTACTTGAGATGGAGTTGCTTCCTGCATGTAACAGAGAAATACTCAGAACTGAATATCAGATCATCGAAAAACAACAACTTCAACCATTTACAGTTTCTTCCTGACTGAAGGGTAGTCACCTTAAAAGCATCAGGAAGAACCTCTGCAATAACAATCCATATCATGCATCCCGCAGCGAAACCAGTACAGTAAGGAAGCACCTTTTGAAATGCATCAGCACAAAGGAACGCAGGAACAGCAACAATTGGCTATATATACCAAGAAAAATGAAATAGGGTTATCAGATTGTTAAGGAAAGAGTGTAACCACCAAACTGTAACATGAAAGTTGAAATCAACTGGAAAGCTATTGCATAAGCATCTGCTCACACATATGTACACAAAAACAAACACTAAAGGAAAACAATGGTTAACTTCACAGAAGAGTTTTCTCATTCTGGCTCCCAACTATTGCAAGTGAACATTAAATAAATAAAAAGTTTTGAGTGTTACTTCGTGGTTACGAAACAAGGAATCATTATTGCTAAGAAGCTGGTAAATTTTCCATGACTGAATAATGACGGCGATACATATATGAAATTATACTTCCATATTTCCACTGGACAACAGCAAAACAAAACAAAAAACACACCTGTGGTAAAGATGTTATGATACTCCATAACATTGCCTTTTGTGGGGATACTCCCCTAGATGATAGTACCATGCTTACAGCTAGGCCTTCAGGTATGTTGTGCACTGCTATAGCTATAGTAATTAGAAGACCTTGAGAGAATCCTTTTGATCCAGCAAAGGAAACACCCACACCAGAGCCCTCGCCAAAAGAATGGAGCGTCATTATTCCGACAACAAGAATAACTTTACTTGCGTCTGCACCTTTTATATCCAGCATACTTACTTCTCCATATTGCTCCAGAAGCTGTGATCAACAAAATGATAAAAGACAATCCATCATCTAACAAAAAACCTAATCAAAGTGAATGAAGTGGGATATTGACTAATGCTAAAAACTGATGAGATGCTGAATGCAGTTAACATGGAAGCTTATTCAAGTGCAAATTCAGACCGTTGAACTAGCTAGTAGCAACATCATCCATGCATTGATGTTTAAGGTTTTAGATAACCCGAATATTCTTACCAGTCCAATTAATTTAGCAAGATCAGACTACATATGAGGGTAAATACTGGTAGACTAGCATAATGGGTACCATGTTCACATGAAGTTAATGATTTTGTCTAATTCCTTCACCGAGGCATCGGTTCACTTGACTAATGCACTTTCTTCAAGACTGGCAGCTAGACATTTCTGAACCCAAGACTATGTACGTAGGCTGCACACTGCTAAACCATCAGCGTGCTGACAGATACTTTAACAGAAGAAAGCCTTTTCGGAGTAACTGAAGTGTTTACCATACATCATAGGTGCCATATAACTGAACCTAGAAACTAGATGTATTTCAAAGACACTCATGACTAGTTCTTTCGAATATAAAGCCATTGAGTTGTGGTTGCTATATCTGGAGATAAAATTACTTGATGCAAATGGTCAATGATATCAAATAAAAAACAACGAGCAGGGAGCATGATTTACCTTCTTGCAAAGCCAAATAAAGATCCCTCCATTCAAAATCCCAAAAACAACCCAGCCCCCACTGCCGTACATCTGCCCTTCCTGCACAAGATCAAAACTTGCTGCCAACATGACCCCGGCCGCCATTCCATTGCAAAGTCCTGCCCATTGGGCTTCTAGCTCCAGAAAGAAGAATGGTACAGCTCCCAACCCGGTAGCCGCGGCCATCGCAAGGGTAGACCATGCAACCGTGTACACCGACACCCTTCCACTTTTGAACCCATCCTGTTTACCAGCATCCTGTAGCTTCACATCCGGCGCCTCCCTTGCTACCCGCACATCACCAATCTCGGTCTGGGCAACCGCCGAAACTTCCACAATGAGTAGGAATAGCAGGCAGACGAAAACCACTCCGACTCTTCTGTCCATGGTTACTTGTTATTCGGATATTCAGCAAGCTCCCAAGCCCCGGGCCGAATCAGGGCACTGGCCAGACTACCAAACTCATGAAGTGGTCATCTCACCAGCCGCCTAGTGTAGCAACAAATTATTCACGATTCCTGCATGCCACTGCAGGAAATGTCCAACCCTGCAAGCCCACATTAAACACGGTTAGATACAAAGTTCACGAGATTGAAGAAAGAAAGGAAGCAGAAAGACAAACTTGCCACCATACGCGACAAGGTAAGCACACCAAAATTCGGATCAGGCGCATCCAGAACAACGCCAATCCAATCAGTTAATCCAGGAAAGATCCAAGCTTTACGCAAGAACCCAATGGCAGGAGCGTCGCATATAAGCCAATTACCTCCCAATTCGTCCGGCGTTGCGCTCCCAGGAAACCCCCAATTCGACCGACGGAAAGGTCCGGCCTGGGGAGCGGCAAGCCGCCGGAACGGCGGGATCAGGTGAGAGTAGAATCGGCGGGATCTAATGTGGGGAACCCAACAGCAGCGGGCGCGGAGCAGGAGATATAGGGAGGCGTGGCAGCTGCGGCGCACACGGGATTGGGGGTCGCGAAACCGGCGACTCCGTGACGGTCGGTCGCGGCGGGGGAGATGTCAGATGCGTGTGCTACTGTGCTACCACGGCACGCTTCACACCGGCCCCGTAGCGTCTCAGCGAGGAATTTGATAATCTGTAGACCAAGTTAGTGGACCTTAGGGCACGTACAACGGGCGGCTCTTACGCCGACGCTAGGCTTATATTCCTGGTCGTTAGTCGTGAATCCCATCCAATCTCGGGATTCGCTGATGCGTCGACGCGAAACTAAGCGTCAGGCGCTAGGACTCCTCTTTGCCTGCGCGAGGTAGTTTTATTAGCGATTGCAGTGATCGCTATTCGCTAGCGACCAAACTAAGCGACGCTCGTTGTGGGCTGAGGCGCTTAGCCCATTATACAATTTCTTGCTCTTTATTTTTATTTGTCGAAGCGTCCATCTAAGCGTCCATCAATGTACTTGCCCTTATCTAGAGTTGGTCATTCTTGTGTTGAAATATCAGAAGCTGGTTAACCCAGATTTAACACTTATGTTTCTTATATAGACGGAAAATATTTTGGCATGTTTGCTTTTCTGGTCCGTACGGAGATTTTGGCCCCCACGAACCGCAAAGCACCCCACGTCTTTCCCCGAAGGAAAGGCGAAATCGACTGTTTCCTCAAAGCCACGTTCGTCACTGTGGAGAGGCAAAATACAACGTCCGGACTCATGCAAGCAGGGAGATGGCGCGAGCTCTCTCGTGTTCGTGAGAAAACGACGGGAGAAATTTCGTCACCGCCCGCTGACTCACTCACCCTATTACCCCCCTCCGGTTCACCGCCAAATCCTTGGCACCATTTCCCCCTTCGAGCTCCCCGTCTCGGAAAGCTTCTTCATCGACAAACAGGTAAGTGGCGCCATCTTTTACGGGTCGACGACGACAACCTTTTCCTCCTCTTCTTCGAGCTGATCCCCGACTCCTCCGCTCCTCCAATAGGTGTAAATTATTTCAAATCCATGGTATTGTAGCTTAGATCCGTACAACCGTCATCAACCAATTGCGTCCAGAATTTATATGTATGTCCGCTGCTCCACCGGAAAAAGGAATGACCCCATGTGAATCCAGTAAGTAACTCTGTGAATAACCTGCAAAAATGGGCAACTCCAGTTCTGTTAAACGCAACATCGTTTCACCAATTTCAATTTCCTAAACTAAATCAGGCCTATAAATCCCATTTAACTAATTATTAGTGACATTAGTTCGACGTGGATATTAAAAGTAAAGTGAACCAAGGGGGAGCTTACTGGACTTTGGTGTAGATTTTTTTTCGTCCGCTTCACCCCGGCGTTTTTCCTGAAGCTCCGCCACTAATTTGAACTACTCTCCACCTTAAACGCCTAAAAGGAAATGAGATGAATAAATGCTGAGCTGACTCATCTGAGATTCTGAGTCACAATTTCTTACGTGTTGTCAATCGTCTTTTAGCAACATTATCCTTTGCAACTAGAACCTTTCCTGTGAAAAAACCAAATAAATATTTTTATCCATCAATTTCCACAGGTAAGCATATGCTTCGATGAATATTCTGGCCAACCCTAATTTAAGTGCAAAATGGCTAAGCAAGCTCGTGCACGTGGTGATGTGTCTTTGGTGTCGGTGGATAGAAACGGATATACTCCCACTGGCACAGGCCCCGCGGTGCGCTACTCGCTGCTGACGCGGGAGACACGGTTGAATGCTCGCCGATGTTCGTGCAGATCAAGGCGTTGATTCCTTCCGAATCTACTGTTCTCGTGTCTAATGGAATTTATTTCCATCAAAAAATAAAATCGTCCGTCAGTCGTCGCCATCCTCACATAGTCACATTGGATCGCGATTTGATCTGATTTGACAGTTGGAAGGGGAGCGTTTGAGAGCTTGACTTGCTTCCTTCGCGACGAAGGCTACAAGGCTCTGCTAGTATAATCTCAATCACCTCCTCCCGCTCCCTCCACGCCACACTCGCGACCAAACACAATTTTGGTCGGATTGGATCGGATCGATGGGCATGGAGCCGGAGCGCGAGGGCGAGGAGCAGCGGCGCCCTCTCCTCTCATCCTCCTCCTCGCCAGGTCCTCCATTCGCCGTCGAACCCACCCATCTGCTCTCATCTCATATCTGATCTCACCCCTTCTAGCGGAATTTCGTTTCAGCGGCGGAGCACCAGCAGCAGTACCAGCACCTGGGCGGAGCAGCTCGTCGGCGCTGCGCGGAGGAGGGTGGGGCGGCGGCGGGCCGGAGGTCAGCGCTGCCGAGGTCAAGTCCGCCGCCTCCTTCTCCTCGTCTAGCTACTATCCCCCGGCCCCGGACCCCCACCACCAAGACGTCGTCTACCCGCCGTCTATCCACAGCGCCGTCCTCTCCCCGTCCCCGTCGCATGCTCCAACTCCTCCGCATGCGCATGGTAATTCCTCGGTGTCTATTTCCACCAAAAAAAAATCTGCCATTGTAATGCTAACCATTGTGTTCAAACATCACAAGGTTTGGCGATCGTTCCTCAAGGGCCGTACCCGTACGGTGGTGATTACCAACCTTCTCAGGGCGTCAGGAGGTCAGTGGTTCATGTCTCTGTTCAGTGGCGGAGCCAGCATTCAAACTCTGTGATGTCAACTTTACTTATGTAACAAAAATTTCTTTCCAGAGCATAGCGTCTATAGCCAAATTTGAACAGAAGCACAAAAAATGAACTTTATTGCAACATAATCATGCTAGGATTCCTTTGCGATCATGGTTACTTTGATAGGTATGCTGAAAACTTGAAGAAAAAGGAAACCAGAACTTACAATTCTTCAGAACTAATCTCTTGTTGTGAACGTGGACGGACGAACTGATGACGGTGTGTAGAAATAGCCGAATCCAGAAATTGCTGCCTCGCCGGAGAACCAGAGTGGCAGAGTAGGTCATGTCTGACCTCTGACGAGCGAATTCTGGGTAGCATGCGACCTTAGCTCTCAGTGCTAGTATTGGTCGTCGTATTCCTCCCCATGGCGTCGCTCCCAATTCGGCTTAGATCGATTTTGATTTGGGGATTTACAGGGGAAGTTGAAGCGGAACTGCGGAAGAGAAGAAGTTGAGAGCGGTGCACATCGTGGACTGATCGTGGGTGAATGGGTGATTCAGGAATTTAGAGCCTGGTTTGGTTGTTTTGCTATATGGGCCTAAGGCCAGGGCCCATCCAGAGCATCCAAATCTTGCTGATATCAGTATTTTTTCCATCCATCGATGAAGAAATATGTTTTCGTGGTTCATGTACTTGCAAAAATCCTGTGTAGTCGCACGACTACACAGCTATAACGTGGCTCCGCCACTGTCTCTGTTGTGTCCTGCCTGTAACCAGTGTTTGATCAACTAGTTGCTGAAGAGCCATTTATGGGGCAGATGTAGCCGAATGGTGAAAATGCGAGTAGCATTTCTCATTTTCAAGCCGTAGACTGATCAGATTAACACATCCTCTCATCTTTTGCGCTTCAGCTCAGAATAATTCAACAGTGAGCTAAACTAGTGCAGTAGGACTGTAGGAGGTTACTACATCATCATATAATCGGCAGTAAGTTACAGTGGTGACTTGTACATCTGTACATGGATTCCATATCATGGTTAGTTTTGATTGAGCATAGAGTATTAGGGATGTAAATGGTATGGATAATTTCTGCTCCAAATCCGCATCCGCATCCGTTTTTGAGGATATGGTATCTAGTTCTAGAAATCCGCCGATATGGATGCGGATGTGGATATTGGACTAGCGGATATCCGACGAATATGGTAGCGGATATGGTATTGATAACATCCGACGGATATGGGTTATCTGACATTTTTTGTGGATTATCCGATGACCACTAATAGGATTATCAGATAAATTAGCCCCGCCCCAAATATCCAAACAACATAGTTAGTCCATTGTTCATGCTATTGCCGGTATTGCATATTTAGTTATTTACACTTTTAGTATTGCTTAATGTTAATTTATTTGGTTGTCTTTGCATCATCGTTATATTGTGCTAGCACACAAGCTGATGTATTTTACGAACAAGCGTGCAAATTTGGATACATCCAAGTGTTACATGCTTTCTGGTCATGTTATTGCATAAAAGAAACAAATTTCTATTTCTATGTGTGTATTTATTTTATTATCCGCTTCTGATCCGAGTCCATTCCGAATCCGCTCCATATCTGACATCTGATATAATCCGCATTCAAATCCGCATCCGACAATTAGCCGCTCGGATCCGAATCCGACAAAAATATATGGTAAAGGATATGGAAATAGCAATATCCGATCCAATCCGTTTACATCCCTAGAGAGTAGTGACATCATGAGATGGAACAATAACCCTTTTTGTTTCCAAACTCAATATTCTCTGGGTCGTTGCTTAATGATGTAGCTAGAATGACAACCAATATATATCTACTATTTCGCGAATGATCAAGAAGCCACAGTGGTCCTGCTAATGACTTTGCTATTATGTGCTCTCGGACGAAAATCAGAACAACTGGAAAATGAACAATAAGATGAAGAACTGAAATGGAAGTACTAGATGACCGCGTTTCACCCTAGTTTCTCCGAACGCGAAAATAATTATAATATTATTGCCCTACCCATGATTTCGCTTTTTTCACATCGTTATGTTGTTTGCAGTGCTTGTTTTCCTCAAATACTCAGCCAATTGTCCATTGCATGACTGGTTCTAACAGGGATGTACTGGATGAGGTGGAGATCCGGCATCTGCTTATTGAACATGTTGGGCATCGATGTTGCTGGGGAAGTCGGCCTGCAAATGGAAAATTACATCCATCGAGGACTGCAATGTATATGTTGGAACTTTAGAAACTTTTATCGAGGAAAGGGAGACCATAATAAAAAGGAACCTTATGACGGTGGGAAAATAGATGGAAGAGACCAGGGTCCTGTTCTTGGAGTGTGGGAACTAGATTTGAGGTCTGAGTTTCCTCTACTCTTTGTACCGGAAAAAGAAGTGACGGTCAAGATTCCTCATTCAGAAGTTCCTGAAAAATGCTTAGGTATGATATTCATTTAGCAGAACATCATGTAGTCACGTGACTTTCTTTTCAAGATTTTAGCAATAACTAAAACATATAGTTCTCTTTTGCTTGGTGGGTGTACCTTTTTGGGTAGATTGTCTGATTTAGGTAAGCGTAAGTTTAGTCTCGATTTTTTTTCCATAATATGATCTTTTTTTTGGTCCGAAATAACTTACGTTCTGTATTCCTATCTACAACAATGGCGTGTATCATGTTTCGTTCTGTGTATGCATTTATAATGTTCAAAGATCTCATTAGACATTGCAAGTACAAATACATGCATAACCAAATTTCGCAGATGGTCGGGCCCATCATATATAAACATTTTACCTTCTTACTCATGGTGTTATATCAGGTCAATGTGACGGGTGTGAATCTTGGGCCCAACAGCTGGCCAGATGTGCCAAAGTGGCAGTGGAAATTATTAATTAGTTAGAGAGGATTATACTTCAAGTTAGATAGATGGGTGTTAATTTTACATTCAAGTTTATGAGTCCCAGCTGGCAACCGGCTATATATAAAGGAACACATTGTATGCAAATTGTCAAAATAACGTGAATTGTATAAGCCTAATTTCGTTTCCCTCTTCTATAATTAACCTCACCCCAACCCAATGGAGCAATCCTGGCTATCTTCCTAGCTGTAGTTACACATAGGGAAGTCACTTGCACCGGCATGGCTTTCAGAAATATGCATATTATTATTTTTACTACCAAAGTTAAGTGTCAATTCAACTTAAATGCAGTAAAGAATCGTATAGATCTAAAAGCAACCTCATGTTGGGAGTTCATAATGTGGGGAAAAAACCGAAATAAGAAACAAATACATCAAATTCTGGGTAGACATGACATAGGAACTGATATATATATATCCTACCTTGTATTATTTTTGGAAAAATCATCTCACGCGCCAGTAGTTTTCATTCTGTTATAAGTTTATACAATGTTCAGCTAAATTATTCTCCTGTTCATGACTAAATGGTCCACCAGTTTGCGACCTATTAGCTTTGTCCATCTATATGTATCGAAGAGAAATGGACATGATCGATTCAGTAACCTAGATCCTATATAAACCTCATTAATCATTTTGTCAACTATAAGCTTTGTCCATTAGTCCTTGTTGAGTTCAATAGTCGTGGACTAAACCTGCTGACTTCTAAATTCTAACTCATTGGAGAAGAATTAGAGAAGGGGTAACGTCTGTATGATTGAATATTCCCTTTGTGCTTATCACTAGAACCTTAACTTGTCTTGGTTAATTTTTGAAGTTGTTAGGAGTTAGGATACCTTTGCTGTGTGTTCTTTTCTTTTTCTCGTCAATCTTCTTTCATAACCTTATGTGTTCTGTCGATATTATATTTTAGCAAGGTAAATATCATAATTTATTCATCATCTTTATGGTTTTGAAAAGTTCCCAAATTCCATATTCTAACATTTCAACAGATTGCGAGGGTCGTGGAGAGGCACCATGCCCTACTTGCAATGCTGGTCAGCAGCATGGATTTTACAAGGCAAATCAAATGACCCGGTGCAGTGCATGTCACGGCAGGGGTTTACTCGCTCACCAAGATGGATCTGATACAGTGTTAGTTCTGCCACTTGTTTTTATTCAGTTCTTCAGTACATAATTCACCTCAAGTGAAGCTCATCTATGATTACAACATAACTTGGTGGACATCTATTTATGGAACATTCATCTTATCTGTATGTCTTACTTTGTCACAGATGCGGAATGTGCAATGGTCAAGGAATGTTGCCATGTATAGCATGTGGATCACGTGGCCTAGTGACATGCAAGACATGTGATGGCTGTGGTTCTCTTCTTGCACAAAGCACTGCTCATGTTCGATGGTAATCTCATTTATATTTTCTGAAATGGTCCATCAATATTTGTTGAGAAAATGTTGGAGTAGACAAAGAATAGAGAACCAAAAGATTTATGTGTTCTTTTGTAAATGACCAAATGGAACCTAACATGGTACAACTGCTATCTATTACAAAATATTATTGAATAGTTTCAGTAAGCCTGAAACTGTAGGTTTAAAATGCTTGACAGAACACTTGAGGTTTTAATTGATGGTTCAGTTTGGCATTCAGTTCAATCTTACGATGCTGCAAACCATTATACTTAAGCACGTGTTGATGTTTACTATAGTGATTAGTCTTCAGATTGCTTAAAGCATACGTATCAAATGGAGCTTCAATAGATAAAAACGTGCAGGGAGTCATATTTTCAGGAGACTCCACTTTTAATTTTTCCAGTTTTACCGCAGTTTTTATTTATCTGCAAACCAGTGAAGCATTATGTACAACAAAGTCATGTGATACAGCCAGTAGCTTTATGCAGTTGTTTGCCTCAGTAAGCAAGAACTTATAGTCGGCGATAATACTTGCGCCATCTTTTAGATGCTATACAGATACTGCTTTGATAAATTAAAGAGTAATTAATCTTTATTGCTTGTTTTGATCTTTCGGTGGGACTAGTTTTCGAAATTTTTGATTGGTTGCTTTTTCTCTTGATCTGACTCGTAATTGCTTCTGTTTCCAGGAAGACACTGACAGCGAGAAAAGTTAGCGCGACAACAGGAGCTGCTTCGGTTCCTGAAGAAGTTTTTCATAGAGCCCAAGGGGTGCAACTATGCAACATACAGGCATACCATTGCACTCCTGCTTTCTTTGCTGATTCGTACCCACTCAACCAGTTCTCCTCAGAGGTTGTCGCTAGCCGTCTGCCAGTTCCACCATCTGCAAGGGTCATTTCTGAGAGACACATCATCTCGGTGGTGCCTGTTACCCGCGTCACAATGTCTCACCACAAGCGATCTTTCAGCTTCTATATCGTCGGCTACAGCAGGGACGTTTTCGTAAGGGACTACCCTTCAAAGTTCTGCTGGGGCCTCTGCTGTTGCTTCGAGTGGTTGGGAAACTAGTTGCATTTCATGCCATGTGTGCCGCATTCTCTTGGCGTCAAACGTTTGCACTATAGAACCTGGTGTGTAGTTTGTAAAGATGTGGTGAGATTTCTGGTGTGCTACAGTACAGAATCTGTATTTACTGCATTTTTGTACTTCTGAGGCTGAGGCTTGTACATCACGATTATATCGATTATACAGTGTGAATAAAATCATTCATATTTGGTCATGAAAAAGAAACTGTGGTCAGATCAGTTATCTCCTGAAAATCGAGTCACTCGGGTCGCTGTATGTGTGCATAGAGTGATACCGACGACGTCATAATGTCCATGATCCATGATGGTGGTGCCTGTTCCGAGGCCGCCGAAGTTGAGCAAGGGAAACAAGAGGAAGGAGCTCATAGAGCAAATGCTCCAGAGGCCCGTAGTGGAAGAAAGAAGACCCTATAACTAGCGTCCAACAAACTCGTGGCACACATTAGGAAAGGAGCAAAATTGAATTCGATGAGTGAAAACGATACCATCCATACGACAAAATGGTAATGAACCGCAATGAAAGTGCTATGTCACATATGGAGCCATATACGAGAGGTGTGCAACAAATATCATGCCTTCTGTGATCAAATAATCGCAGGTCTCCCTCGGCCGCTGCCGCCGCCGGCTTCCTCCGCGGTGGTGGCGGCCGGCCCCCGCTGCCAAAGGCGGTCGGGGGTCTCCCTTGCTCGCGATGGGGGTGGCTGGCCCGTGGGGGCATCGTCGGCCGGGGCTGCGGAAGCCGGATCGGCGGATCCGGGGCGGGTTCTGTGGTGCTTGACCCTGGCGGTGGTGCGGCGCGGAGGGGGCCGTTCTCGCCGGCGTGGCGCTCTCGCGCAGGTTCTGGGGCCCGTCGGGCCCGATCTGGGCCTGGCGGGCCCGTGCGGGCGGCGGTTTGGCCGTGCTCTCCGGCGGCTTGAGGTGGCTGGGGGTGTTTGGTGCGGCGGGAGTTGGGCGTGGCCGGCTGGGTTGCAGCCTGCGGGGATGTTCGGCGGTGCGGTGGTGCTTCCCGGGCGGGTGCGAGCTGGAGCGGGGCGTCCGGGGTGTGTGTGCGCGGGACAGGGCGGAGGTGCGGGAGGAGCTCGGGGCCGTGGTAGTTCGGCGGTGGTGCGGCCGGCTGCTCTGGAAGGTTCGTGCGGGAGAGGTCTTTGCCTCCCGCCGGTGTGGCTCGCGGTGGTCGATCTGGTGATGGTGTTGCTTGGCTGATCCGGGCGAAAGCTTGTCTCCGGTGGTCGGAGCCGGTGATGGCGACTCGCTTCCCCTTCTTGAAGGCATCACCGAGGTGAAGCATGCACCACCTCCGCTATCTCCGGGGGAAACCCTTGATTCGTGGATCGGTTGATGTCGGCGCTACGGCGTCGTCTCCCCCTTGGGGGCATCATTCTTGGAGGTGCGCACCAGTCGAGGGACCAGTGGTTGGATGTGGGGTGCTGCGTCGCGTTGCGAGTTGTGTGGCAACGATGACGTTGGTGAGCGGAGCCGAGTCGCGGCATGTCCTTCGTCACCGGCAGTCCGTGTTGCGTCCCGCCGTGAAGTTCTGAAGTCGGAGCTGCGTGTCGCGGGGCGGCAGGCTGGCAACGATGACACTTTTTCTACTGTGGCCTCGCGGATTCCGTCGATGCAAGGTATGCATTTCTCCGGTGAAGCTCTTCGTTGAAGTCGGAGCTGCCTCTTCCTCGACGCTTTGGGTCAACTGTTTGGCTTAGGCCGACATGGTTCTCGGCGTCGGCTGTGGCGAGGACGTCGTCGGTGGTCGTCCAAGGTGAAGTCGGAATCGCTTGCTCGGGGAGGAGTGACGACGATGACGCTCGGTGATGACCTTGATGGTGTTTTTCTCCTCGGCAATGTGTGATTCATGTGGGTAGCCAGGTTGGCCGGGTCTGCCCTTTGTGGTGTTATGACTACATGGGTGCATTTGTAACGGTTTTTGGCCGGTTCCCCGTTAATGAACCGGTCAATTCCCCTTCTTCTTTATTAATAATACGAAAATCGTTTCAAAAAAAAAAAATCACGATGAATGAGAGTGTAAGACCCACAATAATAAAGTAAGATGCTCTAAAGCTATGTTCTAATTTTCATACTTTACCAAATTCCTATATATTGACATGTGCCTTTTTATGCTCAGCTGGAAGATGCATTGTTGGAAGGAGCTTCAACATGCCAAAAGTGGAAAGACCTTCGAGACTTTTTGAAGCGCAAGGGGCCACCACGGGTGGCGATCTGAGCAACAAGCGTGAAAACGTCAATTTAGATGTGCCGACACACTCGGCGGGCTCACAACACCCAACTAGAGAAAAAAAGCCAGTAAGGATGGCGACATCGTCTTGCTCGGTGCAAGAATCGTTTGCCAACATGGTGAAGAAGGTCTCATCGAACACAAATCACGATGAGTTGAGGAGGGAGGAAAGATGTGATTAAAGGTGGGTAAGCTTTTTTAAGATCCAAGAGTCAAAACTTGATATGCGGTAAATCAAAGAGGAATCAGATAACCATCAACACAAGCAACATGTCACCGGATGTGCATGGCTTGGTTTGCGCAGACTTGTAAGCGCATCTTAGAGAAAAAGATTGATTCCTATGCATTTTCATAGCATTTTGGTGATGTACTTTGATGTGGACGAACTCTTGTGACATTTTGGTGGCCGGACTTGGTGGCCTCCCTTGATTTTTGACGGTCGAAACTTTGATTTGGTGGATCGTAATTGGTTGTTTTAGTTACTACTAGCAAACTGCCCGTGCGTTGCAACGGGTGACCAAAAAAATCAACTTTTAGTCGATCAACCATCACAACCTAGCTTCAGTTCGCCATTTCCCTATTCTCTACTTTAGCAGAGCATAGGCGGTAACTGAAGTTGCAAAATTATCTATCTAGACCAACTTCTGAAATTCAAGCCTTCCCTACATTATGGCAGCGACTCCGTTAACCCAAATGGCAACTACTTCATCACTTCTTAAGCAATCTAAAAGCACATAACGAGAAGCTAGTGTCAAATGGTGGTACAAACTGAAAGGCTGAGAAAAAAATAGGATTTGATTAAGAAAATTTATTTGCCTGAAGACGCCTCTCCACAAAATCTGTTAGTTACTATAGTATATATGAAACTTTTCCAAGATCGTCACATGACGCAATATCCAGCTGCAAATTAAGGGAATTGAAGCATATATTAGCACAAACGTTCTTATGGAAAACTTAAGCTCAACAAGTATAATTAAATATATTAGTATAAGCTAAGTTTACCAAGGAAGAACAGGCCTCACTGAACTTCTACAGGGCAGTTTGGATTTTGTCTAGAGTTGCAACTGACGAACAATAGGATGTAAGTTTTTATTTTGAGAGGCAAACACTCATACATTCAGGGTCTGTTCGGTTTTGGGATGGGGCGGAACGGAATGGAACCGTTCCGCACCCAGAGCTCATTCCTGTGTTCAGTTGGACAAAAGGATGGAACGGGTTGATTCCCCGAGGTGGCATATTCTGTGTAGATACGGAATGCACCCGTCCGGCCGAATCGGCCGGACAGGGTGGAACGCGTGCGATTAGAGTGCTCCTCTCTCTCCTCTCCCTAATCCTCTCCTCTCTCTGGTCAACGCGCGGCGGCCGGCCAGCTCGAGGCTCGGCGGCGGCCGTGGAGGAGCAAGGCGCGGGCGGAGCAAGGGGCGGCGCCTGGAGGTCGCGGCGCAGGGGTGGAGCACGGGGCGGAGCACGGGCGATGTCGCCGGTGAAAGGGCATGTGTTGCCCCATGCGTGGTTTTGGTAATTAATGACAATCCTTATGTACTAATGTTTGCATTGAGATATACTTGTAGATCTTGTCCATAGGTAAAGATTGGAGTTCATGTGTTGGACTCTAGAAGATTTCATGATGACCAAGGTTCCATCCAAGGGTTTATATGAAGAATGGTCATGTGAAGAGTTGAGCTTATTACAAGCATGGCTTGGAAAAGAAGATTGAGTGAACTTCATGTTTATCTCCAAGCCATCATCTATATCAAGATAAGAAGATGAAGTGCAAGTGGATTCATGAAGACGGAGTTTAGCAAGGCTCTCCCATAATGGTGTATGGGGGAGTATTTGGAGAAGTCTTCATCAAGCATGTGCTAGCAAGCACAATCAAGAAAGGTGTTCCAACTTGAGAGAGTCAAGATCGTCATCATCGAGCTCAAGTGGAATGCGCAAGGCAAATGTATGATCTTGATAGGTTTTCTATTTTACCGGTCTCGTGGTGTTAGTGGGAGACCAGATTATAGGATAGACGGCGTACTATCAAGAGAGGCTCTCAAGTGAGTAACTTGATCGCATCTTTATGGAGAGATCAAACCTTTGCATATTTGGCATATCATCCTTCTTGGTTCTTATTTGACTTTTATCCTTGAGAGAATTTAGAGTTTGTGTTCATCTCCATACCAAGCTCTAGTTCATCAAAAACGGATTTCATTTGGATATCTTGTGGTGTTTTTTATGTTGGAGGATTTACCGGTTCGTCTCTTGTAGGGAGGTCAAACTCTCCTCTTGTGTTATCCTCCTCACATGATGGACTATGATGTGTATTTGCATGATCTTGTTGTGCTTGTGATTATCTTCGGAGCAAGCCCAAGATCATTGTAAACGGAGTCCGGATGGGAAACTTGTTGCGTTCTCGGTGTTGGAAATATTACCGGTCCTCCTCGAGATAAGGTCCACACCTCCCATGTGTGATATCTCCTCCATATTTGTGACCCTTAATATTTCTTGTCGCTACCTTTCCAACCTCGTTGGTTTCATCTCGTTTGGATCTTCCTTACAAAAGTTATAGCGTCCGGAGTTGGTCCGGAGTATCCCCGGAGTCTCCGCCCGGCCGGAGTCTCCGGCCTTCGTGGTCCGGAGTCTACAGTATGAGTTTTTCTGCATCGGCTTTTTCCTGACTTTCTGCGTCCGGAGTCTCCGCCCGGGCTGGAGTCTCCGGCCTCCCCGACCGGAGTCTCCGGACTAAGTGGCTGCAACGGCTCTTTTTCTGGGAGGGGTATAACCCCTCCACCTACCTTCAGCCACTTAGCTCTTCCAAGCACGTTTTCCCCCTCTCTCTCCTTCATTGTTGACCTTGGAAAGCTTGCCCCTCTCCAAATTCCTCCCATGATTCTTGCATATCTTTGAGGGATTTGAGAGAGGAGATCTAGATCTACATTTCCACCAATCCATTCCCCCTCTAAGTGAGGGGAACCTAGTAGATCTTGATCTAGCTTCCTCTCTTATCCCCCCATAAGCATTAGTTGCTTGTGGTGGGATTTGAGAGTGAAGGATTTGAGCACTTGTGCTCTTGCCTTTTGCATTTGGTGCATCGGTGTGCTCTCCACGAGGATTCGTGGAAGTTGAAAGCTTGTGAACTTGTTACTCTTGGGTCTTTGGACCCTAGACGCCCGTGTGGTGGTTGAGACCCTTGTGTGGTCACTTGTAGCTGTTCGGGAGCCCCCAATCCCGTTGTGGGTTGTGCCCCGGATCATTATTGAAAGGCTCCGGATTTCCGCCTCGAAGGATTCCGATAGTGGAAGGTGAACCAAACCTTTGTGGTGCGGTTCATCGGAGAAGAAGGTGAAACCTTTGTGGTTGTTGAACCATTGTGTTGGTTCACACCTCTCCAACGAGACGTACTCCCTTAACAAGGAGGAACTCGGGAATACATCCTCATCTCCGCGTGCCTCAGTTATTTCTATACCCGAGTTTTTTACTTATGCACTTTACATTGTGATAGCCTTCGTGCTTGAAGTATTCTATATTGCTATCACCTTGTTGCTTGTCTTGCTTAGCATAAGTTGTTGGTGCACATAGGTGAGCCTAGTTTATTTAGGTTGTTGGCTTGTTAATTTAAACACATAGTTTTATTCCGCAATTATCAAGCCTAAACCGGAAAAGTTTTAATCGCCTATTCGCCTATTAAACACATAGTTTTAGAAAAGTTTTAAACACATCCTTGTCCTTTCAGTCGGGACGCGCGAGGTCGACAGGAAGCGCAAGGGCCGGAGGTCGCCGGGGAGGGAGGGCGCTGGAGTTCGCCGGAGGCGGGCGGGAGGGCGCCGACGCGCGAAGTCGCCGGGAAGCGCGAGGGGCCGGCGTTCGCCGGGGAGGGAGGGCGCCGGAGGTCGCCGGGGAGGGAGGGAGGGCGCTGGAGGTCGCCGGGGCGGCGGGAGGTCGCCGACGGTGGTGGACCTGGTGGTCGCGGGAACGAAGGATCTAATTAGATTAATTAGGATCTAATTAATTAAATATTTAGATTAATTAGGATCTAATTAATTAAAATTTAGACTAACTCCATGTGGTTCCATTCCCTCTTTTTCACAGCAACCGAACACAAGGATGAGTTTGCTGGGATGAAGTAGAATGGAATGGAGTGGAATGGTTCTATTCCATTCCACTCCATCCGAAAACCGAACAGACCCTCAGAGAGGCAGGGTTAATAGACCAAATGAGTAGAGATTACAACAGTTGCATATATAGCAGGTGGCATGGGTGGTAACGATCTGTTACCAGAACCTGAAGATTTCACAAACTTGGCTAGCTAGCTGGAGGCGCAGCAGCAGCAGCGTTGCGGCTTAGGGGTTAGGAGGAAGAATAGGAAGCATGGCAGCAGCTATTAGCAGCAGAGTTCAGTCCTTTTCCGGCAGCTTATCCCTGGTGGCTGAGATGTCCCGTATTCACCCAGTTGCCCTACTCCTCCTCGCACGCGGCCGCCGCCAGCCTCCCCCCGCGAGGCCACCTTCATCCCCGTGCCCTCCGCCTGCCTGGACTCCGGCGCCGCCCCCTTTGGCCCGTTGGCGTTTACTCCAGTGCCACGCCCCGAGCCCTCTGTATAATAAATCGTGCAGCAAAACGATCTTCAAGAGCAGGAGCAGCAGACGTTGGTGTCCCTTCCGGAGATGGCGGAATGAGGCGGATGTGTTCAGCACTGAGAGGGCGCATCCACCGTGCATCGGAGCTGGCGGCAGGAGGCAGAACTCGGCGGCTGGATGCAGATCTCAGGGCGAACCCACGGTCGCACGGGCTGGATACAGACGGCGGCGGAAAGCTCTGGGCGTGCGGGAGAAGATAAGGGCAATCGGTTAGCCGCTGGACTTACACGGCCGCCGGTGCTCCGGAGTTCCGAGCTGATGTCTTCGCCGCCGCCCAATCGCGAGAGCAGAGAGATGCTCTGCGATTTGTGTCTGTGGACTGCGGGTCAAAATCCTAATTTCATAAGGGCTAAACTGGTAAAAAGCAGACGACTAAGAGTATCAACACTATGGACTGCGGGTTGATTTCCTTCTTTCCAAGGGACTAAAACGGAAAAAGACACGACGCACCCAAATTCATGGAGGTCAAAGGAGTGACACCAAGTAATTAAGAGGAGCTTAGTTGAGATAGAGGGACAACGGCCCACAAACAGACGTAATCGACGCAGCGGCGAGCGACCACAAGCCGAGGCTCGTCCGCACCGTTGAATTCCACAAAGAGCCCAAAGAGCCTCGATGGTAGGAACCAAAGAGGCGGCAGCTTGGTGATCAAGGAGGCGCTAAATCTTCTTAGCGCGGTGGCAGAGCAGGATGAGTGCCTAGCACTCTAACATTGGTAGGAAGACAGCGGCGCTTGACAAGCCAGTTAAAGATCGCTCTTGTCATGTTAATCCTTTCTATAATTTCTCTCAAAAAAATCTTGTCTAATTAGGCTGACATAATATACTTTATGGGGAGCGTGGCTCTCTCTCCCATTGGTCCCATGCAAACTCGATTAGCACATGGAATTCATTCTGGATCACTAATCGATCTAGGACCAAACAAAGGTGCTGCTGCTTGTCCACGAATTTGGAGTGGTAAAAGGAAGCGACGTGGGACTGTTCAATAAAAAAATATCCATGTGAACCGTTAGGAAAAACGTTTTCTTTACAACGTGTGTAGCTCGCGGCCCATAGGTTCAACAGTGCAGCGATATAATGAACCCATTTAGGTGCGACGCGTCTATACGCCCAAGTCCAATTGTGCGCTCGAACTCAAAACTTTATTACTACCACCTCGACTAACTACGGAAACGTTCGGAACGCGCGAGGATGCTTGACGTACCAAACCAAACCAAACCAGGACGACGTACGAAAAAACGGACCAAAATTTGGAGGAAGAAACACTACTCGTATTATATAGTAGAGATTAGATAATAGTCAAAATGTCAAAAAGCAAAAAAAAATGCATAAGAGATTGACATGTGTCCGGGCATCTTATAACGAACACTATCTCAAAATTTTCTATAATCAACATGTTTTCTTTTTAAATTTGTCTAATCGGGATAAGATAAGATTTTTCTTTGATCTTGAGGGAGTGGATAATGAAATAAAATAAAGAAAAAATACATTCTAAATAGCAAGAATTAGGATCCTTGATCCTTCTCAATCTTTCTTTCGATTCGAGAATGCAGAGAGGAGGCGCCGGACACGTTGTTGGGAGTGCCGACGAAATACATAATAAAGAAAAAAGAAATATGCGTGGAAGGGTTCTAAGCCGACCTCAGGACTGCCGGGATGGGGAGCTTGGAAAACTTGACTTGCTTCCTTTCACGATGAAGGCTGCAAGGATGGCTTTATCCGCGCCACACTAGCGACTAGGGGTGTAAACTGGTAACGGATAATCCGAATTATCCAACATTCATATATGAGAAATTAAAAATGGATTCATATATGAGAAATTAAAAATGGATTCATATATGAGAAATTAAAAATGGAAGTGATAAATATCCGAATCCGAAAGAAATAGAAAGGGAAGTGGTATTTATCTTGATCCATTTTTACAACTACAAATACAAATCTGGTAATGAATTTTGAACCAAATGTGGATATCGAGATGAATATATTCGTATCTGAATAAAATTATAATAGCCAATTTTGATAATTCTATCAATTAACCAACCTAAATGAGTTAGAAAGTGGTCAAATATATTTTTCTGTGATTGAACTTTAAACTATTGTGAATTACATAGTTATAAGGGAAATTCACTTTGGCACCCGGGTGCATATGCACCCTGAAGGGGATCGTAGCAGAAAACAAAAAAATTCCTACCGACGATAACCAATAAACTAGCCAGGATCTATCTATGAGACATGTAAGTAACGGAGAAGGTTTCGGTGACATACCCTTGTAGACCGAAACACGGGGATTACGCTCCCGCACAAGTGTTGCTGAGGAAGACGACGTAGTCGACCTCAAGGTCGTGTAGAACTTGCGTGTCGGTGATGACCTCAAGATTACGACGATCCTCGCGACAAGTGCCACAAGTGTGGCACCTCGAAGGGCTCACACATACGTGCTTGACAACGACTCCCAATTCTCCGATCCAGCCGAAGTTGCGGAAGTAGATCTTCTGGACTGGAATTTCTGCAGCACGATGACGTGTCGTAGAGAAGATACCTCTCACGAGCACAGCCCTAACTTGGGGCCGCGCAAGAGAGAGAGAGAGAGAGGAGGTGGCCTAGGAGGAGGCGCAGGAGGTGGGAGTCACCTCCCAGCTTTCTGGAATTAATCTTATAATTAAATCCCTCATATGCCTCTCTTATATAGGCGAAACGGGTGTACCATGTCAATTGCCTTGGCAATGTGGGACTAAAGGGGAGCAGCAGCCTTGGGGTGCGGCTTGGGCCCTATTTGGGCGGCCAAATAGGCCCATGCGCCTCCCCAAGCCTCTCCTTGGTGCGGCTAGCCCATATGGGCCTTCTTCCTTCCGGAAAAGGCCCATTAGGTGGGCTGCACCATTAAATCCGAATTTAATCATTATTAAATTAATAAATTAATTCATTCATTTAATTAACATATTAACATATTATTTAACCTCCCGGTACTCCGAACATTTTCCAATCCATTTCTGTGACTCCGAAACCCTTCCGGATCACTCCGAACATCTTCGGACATTCCCGGAACCCTTCCGGTTTTCTCTTCTCTATTCTTCGGTAATTCTGACAAATCCAAAACGATCTCCTAGCGTCGTCAAACCCTTAAGTGTGTTACCCTAACGGTTCGGGATAACTCCAGACATGATCGAGACCAGTTCTCTGATCAATGACTATCAGCGGTAGCTGGACTGCCGTGATAATCCCTGTGCATCCTTGCAAACTTTGATGTGATCTCACCGAGTGGCCCTAACCAGTATCTTTCCGACCCTCGGATGCACAAATCCGCTCTTGATCATTCGCCTCAACATATTTCTTTCGGATACCCGAGAGGGACACCTTTATTGTCACACTATATAAGACACGACGTTTGATGCAATCAAAGTATCTTCCAGAAATAGCAATTAAATATGATCTCATGGTCTAAGGATTAGGTTACTATGTTTCTAACTATCACGACACTGAACATTGATCACGTCATAATACTTATGTTGGGTAAGTCCATCACATCATTCACCTAATGATATGACTCCATTGTCAACTGACATAAATGTCCATGATCAAAAACCTTGATCATCAGCTGCCCATGGACTAGTTAAATAGAGGCTACTAAGGACCTGGTTGTTTATATACCACACGTGTATTAATGTTTCCGCTTAATACAGTTATAGCATGGTATAAAACTAATTATGAACATATGTGAGATATGATAATAATACATTTATTATTTGCCTCTAGGGCATATCTCCTTCAGTCTCCCACTTGCACTAGAGCTCAAATAATCTAGTTTGCATTTTTTTATCTAACACCAGTAGCCTCTTGGTGCTTCGACTATGCATGCCCATGGAAGAGGAATTTAGTCAAGATCTTCCAAATTGAGATCTGTATGTTCTTTGCAAAACTTTTATGTCACCTAGTTTGACATCATCCCGTATCTTATGATAACGGTGAAATATATGTTTGGCGATGGAGTGAGACTCGAATCTTCACGTAGCATGGGCCTTAAAAGTCTAAGAGATCTATTAAGGGAAGCCATGCATGCTTGAAAAACCTGCTCAGTCCAATCACACTTGCCACTTCTAAAGAACCCATATACTCCTATACCTATGTAGATTATGCAACAGTGCATACATATGCAACTTCGCAATCTAACCGTGTCTTACTTCTAACAACAGACTTTATCCTGTAAGAGATTTCTAGTCATATAAGTCAGTGTCATAACTTGTACCTTCGTAACCTTTTACGACAAGTTCCTCTTCACTCTCACCCCATACTAGAAAACATATCATCAGTTCTCATTAGACACTCGAAGGATATCCTTAACGTTTGTTCAGTGATCCTCCTAAGGATCCCTAGAACCTGTTCTTCTGCCAAGAACTAGGGTCACACTTGGTCGAGCATTCAGCATGACAGAACCTGAGGCATAGGGGATGTCGAACATCATCCTTTTCTTTCATTGGTCATGGCTGAAATGCCGAGATTAACTCAATATTTTGCCTAGTCACACGAGCAAGAACTCTTTTCTCTGCTTGTCCTATTCTGAAAAAATTCAGAATCTTAATTGGTGAAGGCCATGCCTCTAGGGTGCCCGATCTTCACGGATTGACGACGGATTTGGACGAACTCACGCAAGAACACACGAAGAACACGAAGAACGCCAAGAACACAAGAACACAAACACGATACAAGGACACGTTTCCCTCACCGGTCGGTCCAAGCCGGTCCAATAGAATCCCAAAGGGAGAGATTGGCAAGTAGATACAAGGAGGGATCTTGAATGGTTGTTTCTCCAACGGTCAACCCAACCGATCCAATAGTCACCCTAATATGAAAGATTGGCAAGTAGTCAAATACAAGTAGAGGTCTTGAATCCACAAGAGGTATCTTCTCCACAAGGGGAGGAACCATCTCCACAAGGGGAGGCAACACCACAAGGGGTGGGTAAGGAGCCTATGTACTATCTCTCATCATAGACTCTTTCCTCTCAAGAAGGGAAGGGAGTCATATATAGTCTAGACCCAAAGGGGTAGGTGGGGAAAGGGGGTACATGGGTCAAAGTCCAGATCTGCGCGCAGGCAGTCGGGAGGCCGGCCTGGCTGGGCTGGGGATAGCCTCGGTCAAGGGAAGGTCGGCTGCTTCGGGTTGTGAGCCGTCCTAGGCCGGGCTGGGGCCGGCCTCGGGGTCTCGGGGCGGCGGCTTCGGGTGGTGAGCCGGCCTAGGCCGGGTTGGACCGGCCAGGCCGGGCTGCCTGGCTCCGCCATCGTCTTGACGCTTTCTCCTCCTCTTCCATGTGTACACCTTGGATGGTCTTGAGTCTTGGACTTCCTCGGCATCTCCCTTGACATCCGTACTCATCGTATCAAACCTAGCATAGCAAAGGGGTAGATGCTCACATAGTATACCATCCAAAGGGGCATGAAATGGGATCTTGTAGAGGAAAGAGTTCACCTTTGAGCTCAATGACGATGTCATATGTTGGGTTGCTTGACATGGTGATGGTCCTAGGCTGGGCTACATCATTAATCTAGGAAAATATTCCGACTCGGTGTTATTAAGCTCCTTTTGATCTATATATGGATCCAATGCCTAATACTCTTAACTTCATTCAATCACTAAATATTCATTTAAACTTTACTAGAGGATCTGTATCATTCTCAGTATGTCATCACATATAAACTTATGAATGATAGCTCCCACTCAAATATACCATCCGCATATAAGACCAGGGAATGTCTTTTAGCTCCCACTCAAATATGCATTCACATATAAGATCAAGAAAAGCTACTTAGCTCCCACTCACTTCTTTGTAAATGCAAGTCTCTTCAACTATTTTGGACGACTCCAAAATCCTTGATCACATTATCAAATTGAAGATTCCAGCTCTTTGTAAATGCATGCTTCAGCCCATGAATGGACAGCTGAAGTTTGCATACATGTCTAGCATCCTTAGGATCAACAAACCTACGCTCGTTGTACCGATTACAACTCTTCCTTAATGTTGCCATTTAGGGAACACGGTTCTTTATCCATCTATCAATTTCTCAATTTGAAATTGTAGTAATTGCTAAAACAATCCTAAATAGACTTAGGCATCGCCACTTGAGACAGAATCTCGTTGTGGTCAATCCTTTGAATTTTTCGAAACTGTCTTGCGACAAATCGATCCTTATAGACGGTTGCCTTTCCGTCAGTGTCTATTTTCTCAAAGTTCCATTTCTACCCAGGTTACAACTTGGTAATCGCACATGGATTTTATCTCGGATTATATATGGCTCATAGCCATTTCTCGGACTTAGGTCCACCATCGCTTCTTCTTAGTTCGTAGGTTGTCTTGTTCCAATAACATGACGGTCACGCCTACAATCTCAGTATGAGCTCAGAGCATCATGATCATTATCATCAGCTTCCTTCCAGTTATGGGGAACAGTTCCGGAACCGTTTCCGTTGCGCCACTCGATGTCTGGAGGAGAAGTTCATTAACTTCGTCTTGCTCTACTTTATATCTCACTTATACCTTTGTCAAGAGACTTGAGTAAGGTATGTTCCAGAAATTTTTTTGCCTTTGTCGTGAGAGATGCACCCAACTGATTTCTTAGGTGCTCTACAAAGATTTATCCGCTTTAGGTTTGAACATTTCAAAGCACTAAATAACATAAACAACAATCTAGGCTAAAAGCCATACCACAAAACATATGGTATTGTCTCCATGGATTTAGATGGTTTCCCTATTATCTAAAGTGAATGTTTTGTTTCTACCACATGGCTCAAAAGATACAATAATTCGATAAGAGATTTTATTGACCACACACTATCTAATAGAGTGTGATTACGACGTCCAAACACACCATAACATT
Source organism: Poa pratensis (assembly GCA_947311845.1). NCBI lineage: Eukaryota > Viridiplantae > Streptophyta > Magnoliopsida > Poales > Poaceae > Poa > Poa pratensis. The sequence goes on along the minus strand of CAMZMU010000113.1, from coordinate 5,562,795 downwards.
GTGGTGTTCCATGCGGCGTAATTTGTGGAACTCTTTTTCACAAGTCTTCTAATGCCAAACTCATAACTCAAATCTTTGATTCCTCAATCTGTATCACAGGAATTTGATTTTCTTGTTAAGTTTATTTTCTTACTTCACTCTGAACCCTTTTTGATCTTATCAAAATTTTCAGACCAGCATTTCATTGAGCAGATACACATTTCTACTCAAATCATTGGTGAAGTTTACGAAATAATGATTTCCACTACACGTTGAAATGCTTCATTGATCCACACACATCATTATGTATGATTCTCAACAAGTTAGCATGACTCAAACGGTAGTGCCACAAGAATGTGGTGTCATTACCAAGTTTGTATTCTTTGGCATTAACGTTATAAATGCGGGAGCTACTACCATCTAGATTCAAATAATAATATTCCATCGATAACCGGTGCATGATCGTTAAAGATATCTCTCATAAATGTAGGACAACAATTTTGTCACTAACATATATGAATAATAGTCTCGCTAGAAGGGAGAATACTTATAACGATCATGCTAACAATCGATTAAAAGGAACTTATTCAAATCCAAACTAATCAAGATGGTAGATGTAGAGGGAGAGTGTCTATGGCCAGCACAACATATTGCTTGCCATCACTTACACACATCATCTCCTCATCCTTCCAAGCTACTCAAGCAGAAAGCCTTGCTTCGTAAAACAAAACTAGTATCAACATTTAATCACTGCAGTGAGTACTTGATTAGGAAAGACATTCATAACCCGTATATCAAATATACCATCATCATTGAGGATTTCCCGGTGATTCGATTCATCTCCTGGTTTTTACCGCTACCAAGAATTCATGAAGGGAACGATTTCTCTCTCATGACATAGTCTATGAAAAATTATTTGCAACATTGGCAAAGTTGTATGTCATCCAGTGATCGAGTTGAACGAGGCGTTCCAATATCATCAAGCATGATTGCCACGTGCTCTTTTAATGCGTATGTTCTCTTCCATCTTGGTTGAGAAGAAAATAGTCAAAATACTAAAAACTTCATCAACCCCAACTTGCGGTGTATTTCGAGTTTCAGCGACCATCTGATATGTTCGCGATCTGTCAACACACACCCGCAGTTCATTCCCTATGGTAGAGATCACAACACACTAGACTATGATGAAATCATCCGCATGAATTCAATAATCCAAATTATCCTCTTCATTAGCGGAATCTCTGGATATATCTCCTAACGGGTATTTTATCACAAAGAGCTAATGGTTTGAAAAAGGCGTATCCTCAAGCTATGGTATGAAAGATTGGCAAGTAGTCAAACTACAAGTAGAGGTCTTGAATCCACAAGAGGGATCTTCTCCACAAGGGGAGGAACCATCTCCACAAGGGGAGGCAACACCACAAGGGGTGGGTAAGGAGCCTATGTTCAACTATCTCTCATCATAGACTCTTTCCTCTCAAGAAGGGAAGGGAGTCATATATATAGTCTAGACCTAAAGGGGTAGGTGGGGAAAGGGGGTACATGGGTCAAAGTCCAGATCTGCGCGCAGGCAGTCGGGAGGCCGGCCTGGCCGGGCTGGGGCCAGCCTCGGTCAAGGGAAGGTCGGCTGCTTCGGGTTGGGAGCCAGCCTAGGCCGGGCTGGGGCCGGCCTCGGGGTCTCGGGGCCGGCGGCTTCGGGTGGTGAGCCGGCCTAGGCCGGGTTGGACCGGCCAGGCCGGGCTGCCTGGCTCCGCCATCGTCTTGACGCTTTCTCCTCCTCTTCCATGCGTACACCTTGGATGGTCTTGAGTCTTGGACTTCCTCGGCATCTCCCTTGACGTCCGTACTCGTCGTATCAAACCTAGCATAGCAAAGGGGTAGATGCTCACGTAGTATACCATCCAAAGGGGCATGAAATGGGATCTTTAAGAGGAAAGAGTTCACCTTTGAGCTCAATGACGACGTGTCATATGTTGGGTTGCTTGACATGGTGATGGTCCTAGGCTGGGCTACATCATTAATCTAGGAAAATATTCCGACTCGGTGTAATTAAGCTCCTTTTGATCTATATATGGATCCAATGCCTAATACTCTCAACTTCATTCAATCACTTAAATATTCATTAAAACTTTACAAGAGGATCTGTATCATTCTCAGTATGTCATCACGTATAAACTTATGAATGATACATAGCTCAAAAATATACCATCCGCATATAAGACCAGGGAATGTCTTTTAACTCCCACTCAAATATGCCATTCACATATAAGATCAAGAAAAGCTACTTAGCTCCCACTCACTTCTTTGTAAATGCAAGTCTCTTCAACTATTTTGGACGACTCCAAAATCCCTTGATCACATTATCAAATTGAAGATTCCAGCTCTTTGTAAATGCATGCTTCAGCCCGTGAATGGACAGCTGAAGTTTGCATACATGTCTAGCATCCTTAAGATCAACAAACCTATGCTCGTAGTACCGATTACAACTCTTCCTTAATGTTGCCATTTAGGGAACACGGTTCCTTTATCCATCTATCAATTTCTCAATTTGAAATTGTAGTAATTGCTAAAACAATCCTAAATAGACTTAGGCATCGCCACTTGAAACAGAATCTCGTTGTGGTCAATCCTTTGAATTTTTCGAAACTGTCTTGCGACAAATCGATCCTTATAGACGGTTGCCTTTCCGTCAGTGTCTATTTTCTCATAAAATTCCATTTCTACCCAGGTTACAACTTGGTAATCGCACATGGATTTTATCTCGGATTATATATGGCTCATAGCCATTTCTCGGACTTAGGTCCACCATCGCTTCTTCATAGTTCGTAGGTGTGTCTTGTTCCAATAACATGACGATCACGCCTACAATCTCAGTATGAGCTCAGAGCATCATGATCATTATCATCAGCTTCCTTCCAGTTATGGGGAACAGTTCTGGAACCGTTTCCGTTGCGCCACTCGATGTGTGGAGGAGAAGTTCATTAACTTCGTCTTGCTCTACTTTATATCTCACTTATACCTTTATCAAGAGACTTGAGTAAGGTATGTTCCAGAAAAAAATTGCCTTTGTCGTGAGAGATGCACCCAACTGATTTCTTAGGTGCTCTACAAAGATTTATCCGCTTTAGGTTTGAACATTTCAAAGCACTAAATAACATAAACAACAATCTAGGCTAAAAGCCATACCACAAGACATATGGTATTGTCTCCATGGATTTAGATGGTTTCCCTATTATCTAAAGTGAATGTTTTGTTTCTACCACATGGCTCAAAAGATAACAATAATTCGATAAGAGATTTTATTGACCACACACTATCTAATAGAGTGTGATTACGACGTCCAAACACACCATAACATTGTGGTGTTCCATGCGGCGTAATTTGTGGAACTCTTTTTCACAAGTCTTCTAATGCCAAACTCATAACTCAAATCTTTGATTCCTCAATCTGTATCACAGGAATTTGATTTTCTTGTTAAGTTTATTTTCTTACTTCACTCTGAACCCTTTTTGATCTTATCAAAATTTTCAGACCAGCATTTCATTGAGCAGATACACATTTCTACTCAAATCATTGGTGAAGTTTACGAAATAATGATTTCCACTACACGTTGAAATGCTTCATTGATCCACACACATCATTATGTATGATTCTCAACAAGTTAGCATGACTCAAACGGTAGTGCCACAAGAATGTGGTGTCATTACCAAGTTTGTATTCTTTGGCATTAACGTTATAAATGCGGGAGCTACTACCATCTTGATTCAAATAATAATATTCCATCGATAACCGGTGCATGATCGTTAAAGATATCACTCATAAATGTAGGACAACAATTTTTTCACTAACATATATGAATAATAGTCTCGCTAGAAGGGAGACATACTTATAACGATCATGCCAACAATTGATTAAAAGGAACTTATTCAAATCCAAACTAATCAAGATGATAGATGTAGAGGGAGAGTGTCTATGGCCAGCACAACATATTGCTTGCCATCACTTACACACATCATCTCCTCATCCTTCCAAGCTACTCAAGCAGAAAGCCTTGCTTCGTAAAACAAAACTAGTATCAACATTTAATCACTGCAGTGAGTACTTGATTAGGAAAGACATTCATAATACGTATATCAAATATACCATCATCATTGATGATTTCCCGGTGATTCGATTCATCTCCTTGGTTTTAACCGCTACCAAGAATTCATGAAGGGAACGATTTCTCTCTCATGCCATAGTCTATGAAAAATTATTTGCAACATTGGCAAAGTTGTATGTCATCCAGTGATCGAGTTGAACGAGGCGTTCCAATATCATCAAGCATGATTGCCACGTGCTCTGTTAATGCGTATGTTCTCTTCCTTCTTGGTTGAGAAGAAAATAGTCAAAATACTAAAAACTTCATCAACCCCAACTTGCGGTGTATTTCGAGTTTCAGCAACCATCTGATATGTTCGCGATCTGTCAACACACACCCGCAGTTCATTCTCTATGGTAGAGATCACAACACACTAGACTATGATGAAATCATCCGCATGAATTCAATAATCCAAATTATCCTCTTCATTAGCGGAATCTCCGGATATATCTCCTAACGGGTATTGTATCACAAAGAGCTAATGGTTTAAAAAGGAGTATCCTCAAGATATGGTATGAAAGATTGGCAAGTAGTCAAACTACAAGTAGAGGTCTTGAATCCACAAGAGGGATCTTCTCCACAAGGGGAGAAACCATCTCCACAAGGGGAGGCAATACCACAAGGGGTGGGTAAGGAGCCTATGTTCAACTATCTCTCATCATAGACTCTTTCCTCTCAAGAAGGGAAGGGAGTCATATATATAGTCTAGACCCAAAGGGGTAGGTGGGGAAAGGGGGTACATGGGTCAAAGTCCAGATCTGCGCGCAGGCAGTCGGGAGGCCGGCCTGGCCGGGCTGGGGCCAGCCTCGGTCAAGGGAAGGTCGGCTGCTTCGGGTTGGGAGCCAGCCTAGGCCGGGCTGGGGCCGGCCTCGGGGTCTCGGGGCCGGCGGCTTCGGGTGGTGAGCCGGCCTAGGCCGGGTTGGACCGGCCAGGCCGGGCTGCCTGGCTCCGCCATCGTCTTGACGCTTTCTCCTCCTCTTCCATGCGTACACCTTGGATGGTCTTGAGTCTTGGACTTCCTCGGCATCTCCCTTGACGTCCGTACTCGTCGTATCAAACTTAGCATAGCAAAGGGGTAGATGCTCACGTAGTATACCATCCAAAGGGGCATGAAATGGGATCTTGTAGAGGAAAGAGTTCACCTTTGACCTCAATGACGACGTGTCATATGTTGGGTTGCTTGACATGGTGATGGTCCTAGGCTGGGCTACATCATTAATCTAGGAAAATATTCCGACTCGGTGTAATTAAGCTCCTTTTGATCTATATATGGATCCAATGCCTAATACTCATAACTTCATTCAATCACTTAAATATTCATTTAAACTTTACTAGAGGATCTGTATTATTCTCCGTATGTCATCACATATAAACTTATGAATGATACATAGCTCCCACTAAAATATACCATCCGCATATAAGACCAGGGAATGTCTTTTAGCTCCCACTCAAATATGCCATTCACATATAAGATCAAGAAAAGCTACTTAGCTCCCACTGACTTCTTTGTAAATGCAAGTCTCTTCAACTATTTTGGACGACTCCAAAATCCCTTGATCACACTATCAAATTGAAGATTCCAGCTCTTTGTAAATGCATGCTTCAGCCCATGAATGGACAGCTGAAGTTTGCATACATGTCTAGCATCCTTAGGATCAACAAACCTACGCTCGTTGTACCGATTACAACTCTTCCTTAATGTTGCCATTTAGGGAACACGGTTTCTTTATCCATCTATCAATTTCTCAATTTGAAATTGTAGTAATTGCTAAAATAATCCTAAATAGACTTAGGCATCGCCACTTGAGACAAAATCTCGTTGTGGTCAATCCTTTGAATTTTTCGAAACTGTCTTGCGACAAATCGATCCTTATAGACGGTTGTCTTTCTGTCAGTATCTATTTTCTCATAAAGTTCCATTTCTACCCAGGTTACAACTTGGTAATCGCACATGGATTTTATCTCGGATTATATATGGCTCATAGCCATTTCTCGGACTTAGGTCCACCATCGCTTCTTCGTAGTTCGTAGGTTTGTCTTGTTCCAATAACATGACGGTCACGCCTACAATCTCAGTATGAGCTCAGAGCATCATGATCATTATCATCAGCTTCCTTCTAGTTATGGGGAACAGTTCCGGAACCGTTTCCGTTGCGCCACTCGATGTCTGGAGGAGAAGTTCATTAACTTCGTCTTGCTCTACTTTATATCTCACTTATACCTTTGTCAAGAGACTTGAGTAAGGTATGTTCCAGAAAAAAATTGCCTTTGTCGTGAGAGATGCACCCAACTGATTTCTTAGGTGCTCTACAAAGATTTATCCGCTTTAGGTTTGAACATTTCAAAGCACTAAATAACATAAACGACAATCTGTATCACAGGAATTTGATTTTCTTGTTAAGTTTATTTTCTTACTTCACTCTGAACCCTTTTTGATCTTATCAAAATTTTCAGACCAGCATTTCATTGAGGAGATACACATTTCTACTCAAATCATTGGTGAAGTTTACGAAATAATGATTTCCACTACACGTTGAAATGCTTCATTGATCCACACACATCATTATGTATGATTCTCAACAAGTTAGCATGACTCAAACGGTAGTGCCACAAGAATGTGGTGTCATTACCAAGTTTGTATTCTTTGGCATTAACGTTATAAATGCGGGAGCTACTACCATCTAGATTCAAATAATAATATTCCATCGATAACCGGTGCATGATCATTAAAGATATCACTCATAAATGTAGGACAACAATTTTTTCACTAACATATATGAATAATAGTCTCGCTAGAAGGGAGACATACTTATAATGATCATGCTAACAATCGATTAAAAGGAACTTATTCAAATCCAAACTAATCAAGATGGTAGATGTAGAGGGAGAGTGTCTATGGCCATCACAACATATTGCTTGCCATCACTTACACACATCATCTCCTCATCCTTCCAAGCTACTCAAGCAGAAAGCCTTGCTTCGTAAAACAAAACTAGTATCAACATTTAATCACTGCAGTGAGTACTTGATTAGGAAAGACATTCATAACACGTATATCAAATATACCATCATCATTGATGATTTCCCGGTGATTCGATTCATCTCCTTGGTTTTTCGCTACGAAGAATTCATGAAGGGAAAGATTTCTCTCTCATTACATAGTCTATGACAAATTATTTGCAACATTGGCAAAGTTGTATGTCATCCAGTGATCGAGTTGAACGAGGCGTTCCAATATCATCAAGCATGATTGCCACGTGCTCTTTTAATGCGTATGTTCTCTTCCATCTTGGTTGAGAAGAAAATAGTCAAAATACTAAAACTTCATCAACCCCAACTTGCGGTGTATTTTGAGTTTCAGCGACCATCTGATATGTTTGCGATCTGTCAACACACACCCGCAGTTCATTCTCTATGGTAGAGATCACAACACACTAGACTATGATGAAATCATCCGCATGAATTCCATAATTCAAATTATCCTCTTCATTAGCGGAATCTCCGGATATATCTCCTAACGGGTATTGTATCACAAAGAGCTAATGGTTTGAAAAAGGAGTATCCTCAAGCTATGGTATAAAAATAATGAAGTTGGACCCACCATTTTAAGTTTCTCAACCGCAGGAATACGTCTAAGGTAAAGTTGGCTATTACACCGGTTAATATCTACAAAGGTTTTGCAAAGACATAAAGATTATGTTCATAATAAGAGTTTAAGTTGTAAAATATACATTTATAGACTATATGAACTCCCACTTAAACAAACATAACTCATAGTTGTTTAATGGACTACACGATCCTCATCCACCATGCTACCCCCCATCGTCAAGGCCAATAGCATAATTTCAAAGGTAGACATCGACATGTCAATCACATCATCTTATGTGACTCATGCTTAACCTTTCGGTCATTGTGTTCCGAGGCAATGTCTGTACATGCTAGGCTCGCCATAATAACCTTCAGCGTATTCGCATGTGCAAACATGTCTTACACCCACTGTATGCGAACGACAATATGTCTGACACCCGATCGTCACGGCCTGCCTCATAACATAGAACTTTTTGGTGGTGCACGCTAAAGGGAGAACACTAATATTGGAATTAAACTGAGGGATCACCTTATATAGCTACCATCGTATATCTAATATAAGCTATATAATATATAATATATATAACATAATATATATATCCACACAATGACATCAAATGTAAAGTGTAAAATGACATGATATGGTCCTCGCGCCTTTGAAAGGGCATGGCGCCCCCATGTGTGGTTTTGGTAATTAATGAGAATCCCTATGGACTAATGGTTGCATTGAGTTATACTTGTAGTGTTTATCCATAGACCATGCTTGAACTCCATTTGTTGGATTCAAGGTTGATACCATGAATATATTGATATAATGAAGTATTTGGCATCAAGATCATCGAGGTGTATGGATATATACTTGATATGATCAAGAAGAAGAGTATGTGATGACCAAGTTGGTATTCGAGGACTTGTCCGATGAATGGTCATATGTGAGTTGAGCATATCGCAAGTATGTCTTGAAGAAAAGGATTATGTGATCATTCATGGTTATCTTCAAGACATCATCTATTGAAATGAGAAGAAAAGATACAAGGTTGATCAACGTCAAGTGGTGTTCGTCATCAAGCTTGTGTTGTGCAAGTTCAAAAGAAGTATCTCGAAGATATCATATGCTTGAAGCTTGCCACCCATTTTAAGATAATGGTCATGTGAAGATATGCCGATAAGAGGCTCTCCCATAGTGGTGTATGGGGGAGAAATATGTGGATCTTCACCAAGCGAAGCGCAATCAAGAAAGGTGGTCCACTTGAGAAGATCAAGATCGCCATCATCTAGTCAAGTGGAATGCGCAAGGCAAAGGTATGATCTTGATAGGGTTTCTATTTTACCGGTCTCATGTTGTTAGTCGGAGACCGGGTTATTGGATAGACACCGTACTATCAAGAGGAGCTCTCGATTGAACTTTAGCGTATCGGTTGGAGAGAGCTCAAACCTTTGCATACTTGCCTTCATCATCTTTCTTGGTTCTTATTTGGCTTTTATCTATGTGAGAACTTAGAGCTTGTGTTCATCCCAATACCAAGCTCTAGTTCATCAAAAACGGATTTCATATGAATATCTTGTTGTGTTTTTGATGTTGGAGGTTTTACCGGTTCGTCTTTTATAAGAGAGGTCAAACTCTCTTCTCGTGGTTTCCTCCTCACATGATGGACTATGATGTTTCTCTGCATAATCTTGAAGAGCTCTTCGTTGCGATTCCAACGAGCCCAAGATCATCGAAATCGGAGTCCGGATGAAAAAGATATTACGGTTTTCGTTTTGATGTTTCTGTCAGTTTTCAGACAATCGGATATTCCGACCCAAACTTGGATCGGAATATCCGACCCGGATATTTGCTGGACGCGAAAACGGCTAAGGACTTGTTAGGTTGCTCTCTGGAGTTTATCGGATTATCCGATCCAAACTTGGATCGGAATATCCGCCCGGATATTTGCTAGACGCGAAAACGGCTAAGGACTTGTTTGGTTGCGCATTGGAGTTTATCGGATTATCCTATCCTAACTGGATCGGATAATCCTATACAGTCGGATTATCCTATCTAACTTGAGTCGGATAATCCTATATAGTCGGATTATCCTATCTAACTTAAATCGGATAATCCTATAGAGTCGGATTATCCTATCTAACATGAATCGGATAATCCTATGTTTTCTGGCTGCAACGACTCATTTTCGTGGGGACCTATAAAAGTCCCCCTTCTTCCCCAAAGGGACTAACTCTTGCAGCTCGTGCTTTCCCCCATTGTTGACCTTCTTGAGCTTTGCAATCTCTCTATTCCTCCATGATTCTTGCTTCTAATTAGTGGGAAAAGAGAGAGGAGATCTAGATCTACTATTCCACCAATCAATCTCTCCTCTAAGTGAGGGGAAGCTTTTTGGATTTAGATCATGGAGGGATCTGGTGTTCCTCTTTGTTCTTCCTCTCTTCTCCCCCAATAGCATTAGTTGCTTTGGTGGGATTTGAGACTGAAGGATTTTGAGCACTTCTTGTGTTCTTACCCATTGCATCGGTTGCATCGGTTTGAGTTCTCCACGGTGATACGTGGAAATCAAAGTTGAGAAGCTTGTTACTCTTGGGTACTTGGGGTGCCCTAGAGCTTGTCCTCTTGGGTACTTGGAGTGCCCTAGACGGTCCTTGTTGATCTCGGAGTTTTGGTGGCTCGCGGGATAGTTGGGAGCCTCCAATTAAGTTGTGGAGACGCGCCCCAACCTTGTGATTCTTGTGCCTTTGGGAGTCGCGGGAATTCGGTGAGAGCTTCCAATTAAGTTGTGGAGTGTGCCTCATCCTTATACGGGTTCTGTGACCACCCTCAAGTGTCCCATAGTGGTTCGTGGCACTCCGCATTGGTGGAGACATGAAGGAGATTACGGTGTGCCATTTGACGGCTATTCGGGGATCACTCTGTGACTCCGCACCGCTCTAACGGAGACTAGCTTTCATTGGGAAGTGAACTTCGGGATAAATCATCGTTTCCAAGTGCCTCGGTATTTCTATACCCGAGCTTCTTACTTACGCAATTGACTTTGTGATAGCCATCGAGCTTGAAGTAATATATCTTGCTATCACATAGTTGTATATCTTGTTTAGCATAAGTTGTTGTTGCACATAGGTAAACCTAGCTTGTTTAGGTTTTGCGCTTGATAAATTAACCGCTAATTTTATTCCACATTTATTCAAGCCTAAACCGTAAAGAATTTTAAATCGCCTATTCACCCCCCCTCTAGGCGACATCAGTGTCCTTTCAGCCTTGATCTTCATCGAGCGCTCCGGAATGGCACCATGTCCTCGATGCCTCCACACAAAAAGGTTAGTCCGAACATTTCATCAACTTACCTTGACCATATCACATCATGTGCCCCCTGCAACATAAAGTTTGACGTCACTAATTTTCTTTTGCATGTTTTACGTGGCTGCTAGGTCTTTCGTAAAAGAACAGTTCTTACCTACGAACATACAACCACAACAACGATTAGATAATTGTCTCTATTACACCCCTTTCGGGGCCCTCCATTGCAAATGCTATACCAACTATTGTAAGAGAGACAGACACCCGCCAGCCGCATATATGGTACAAGTCATATGTCAGTTGCGGAACCAGTCTCGCGTAAGAGTACGCGTAAGGTCAGTCCGGTCCGCTTCATCAAACAATACCGCGGTATGAAAAAGTGCACGCTGGAGGGTAACAATTATAGAATCGATGCCCACATTCAACATGTGTTTTAACCGTACTATCATATCTACGCATAGATCGGCTCTGATACCACTGAAGGGGATCGTAGCAGAAAACAAAAAAATTCCTACTGACGATAAATAAACTAGCCAGGATCTATCTATGAGACACGTAAGTAATGGAGAAGGTTTCAGTGACATACCCTTGTAGACCTAAACATGGGGATTACACTCCCGCACAAGCGTTGCCGAGGAAGACGACGTAGCCGACCTCAAGGTCGTGTAGAACTTGGCGTGTCGGTGATGACCTCAAGATTACGACGATCCTCGTGACAAGTGCCACAAGTGTGGCACCTCGAAGGGCTCGCACACATACGGTGCTTGACAACGACTCCCGATTCTCCGATCCAGCTGAAGTTGCGGAAGTAGATCTTCTGGACTGGAATTTCTGCAGCACGACGGCGTGCCGCAGAGAAGATACCTCTCACGAGAACAGCCCTAACTTGGGGCCACACGAGAGAGAGAGAGAGAGAGAGAGAGAGGAGGTGGCCTAGGAGGAGGCGCAGGAGGTGGGAGTCACCTCCCAGCTTTCTGGAATTAATCTTATATTTAAATCCCTCATATGCCTCTCCTTATATAGGCGAAACGGGTGTACCATGTCAATTGCCTTGGCAATGTAGGACTAAAGAGGAGCAACAGCCTTGGGGTGCGTCTTGGGCCCTATTTGGTGCGGCCAAATAGGCCCATGCGCCTCCCCAAGCCTCTCCTTGGTGCGGCTAGCCCATATGGGCCTTCTTCCTTCCGGAAAAGGTCCATTAGGTGGGCTGCACCATTAAATCCGAATTTAATCATTATTAAATTAATAAATTAATATGTTAATTCATTTAATTAACATATTATTTAATCTCCCGGTACTCCGGAACATTTTCCGGTCTATTTCTGTGACTCCGAAACCCTTCCGGATCACTCCGAACATCTTCGGACATTCCCGTAACTCTTCCGGTTTTCTCTTCTCTATTCTTCGGTAATTCTGACAAATCCAAAACGATCTCCTAGCGTCGTCAAACCCTTAAGTGTGTTACCCTAACGGTTCGGGATAACTCCAGACATGATCGAGACCCGTTCTCTGATCAATGACTATCAGCGGTAGCTGGACTGCCGTGATGTTCCGAAAAAACATCGCTTGAACCTTAACATACATATCCTATCCTTTGTGTCACGATACTTAGTTTGTCCAAGACATGATCATCATTATTCTGATACCTTAGTTCTATCTCGTTACCGACAAACACTTGTTATCTCGTTCACATGATCACACATCTCGTGACCTAGTCACACGTTTGCAAACTTTGATGTAATCTCATCGAGTGGGACCTAACCAGTATCTCTCCGACCCTCGGATGCACAAATCCCGCTCTTGATCATTCGCTTCAACATATTTCTTTCGGATACCCGAGAGGGACACTTGTATTGTCACACTATATAAGACATGACGTTTGATGTAATAAAAGTATCTTCCGGAAATAGCAATTAAATATGATCTCACGGTCTAAGGATTAGGTTACTATGTTTCTAACTATCACAACGCTGAACATTGATCACGTCATAATGCTTATGTTGGGTAAGTCCATCACATCATTCACCTAATATATGACTTCATTGTCAACTGACATAAATGTTCATTATCAGGAAACCTTGATCATGAGCTACCCAATGGACTAGTTAAATAGAGCCTACTAGGGACCTGGTTGTTTATATACCATACGTGTATTAATGTTTCCGCTTAATACAGTTATAGCATGGTATAAAACTAATTATGAACATATGTGAGATATGATAATAATACATTTATTATTTGCCTCTAGGGCATATCTCATTCACACCCGGTATTTGAAAAACATAATTCAAAATGTCAAAAAAATCTGAAATAAAATTTCGCGGATACGATTTCACATTCTATATGTTCACAAATTCGTTTCACCGAAAAAGGTATGTTTTGTGCCCCGTGTAAAAAAGACAAAAAATTGTCTCTTGAAAAGTCTTATTTTAGCACCAAATTCGTTCCACAGAGCAACTTTGTTTTTGGTGGTGTTATTTGAGCAATAAGTCTTGATTTTAAGGTGGAAACCCTATGTTTGACCTTGGTTGTGGCTTTGACAGTGGCGGGCTTCAAACTGTTCTTTTCTTGAAGGCATTGTCTAAAATTACTCCAACTTTTTTCAGGCTAAAAACCCTATAGTCTGACTTTAATGGTTTGATCGGGTGACTGCTCACTTAGGCGCCACTTATGGAGAACTTTTTTCGTAGTCCAGTGTTACCAATGGTGGTGGATGCTGCCGCCGCCGCTTAGAACCTAGGCGCCGCCACTTCTTCTCCCTTCTCCTCCACCGTAGATCGGTTCCCCCTCCTTCGGCCGGTCTTGTCGGCGTCGGGAGGGGTGAGGAATCGGATCTATGAGTGGAGTTTTTAATAAAAGTAGTGTTTCAATCTAGGGTTTTGATTGTCGTCGTCTTCATCAATGGAGATGACATCTTCTACAATAAGCAATCTTCCGGCTTTCGTTCGACGGCGAGATCTTCTTCCCGACGTCAACGGTGGTTTTGGAAGATTAAGTTTGTCTAGGTATGGTTCTTCAGATCTTGCTTCGTCAGATCAATCTTGGATTGTTTCTCATGGTTGCCGCGAGGAGGATTGTCCTTGCAATATCTGTCCCGGCTACTACGTCCTCGGCAATGGTGATTCGTTCTCTCGGCTCCCAACGACGTCGACAAAGTTGTTCGGTTATTTTTCCCTGGAATATCAGTGGTGGTGCTCTTGCCGATGTTGCTTGATTAATTTAATGGCTGCGTGCGTACACAAAGGTTTGGCATTGCGGCTCAAAATTAAAAGGGGAGAATTTTCGTTGGTATTAACAGGTCTGTGGTTTGGTGTATTCATCGTTGATCTACGGCTGCCTCCAAAAAAGTACAAGATTGTGGATGGAAGAAGAAAGGGTTTGAAGATCTCAAAGATTTGCTCGTCTCTTTTAGTATTGTTTTTGTAATCGATGTAATCATGTACTATTTGCTGGTTTAATATATTTAGTATTTGCTAAAAAAAATGGTGGTGGATGCTCCTGTTGTGAGTCGGCGACTTGCCTTTTTTTTTCTTGTTGTTCTTTAATTTTTTTTTTCTTGTTGTTCTTTTAAAAAATCTAGCTGTGTGCATTCTTTATATCTCGAATAGTTGTTAACATTATATTGTCGCAGAGCCTGAGTGTAATTGATATTAGCTTGGCATTGATATATTTTCTTTATCAAAAAAATATAAGTTATTTTATTAGCTAGTAATTCAGTTGCCTCCCTAAAGAAATAATTTTTAAGCTTAAAGAAAATAAAGGTGTCGTTTTTCTTGTAGGCATACAAAAAGCTGGCGGTGCATGTGTATCTTGCCTATTGGTCAGTTGAGTCTCCCTAGTAATGGTTTTTAAATCTTAGTTGTGTTCAAGCTTTGCACGTCTGGTGAATACTGTATGGAGGACATTTTCCAGGACATATAATGTGCCCCAAAATAGTTCAAAAAATACTAAATGTGTGCCGACAAAAAAAGGGGAATAAAGGAAATTATATCAAAATAACAGGGATAACAATTTCATAACGGTAACGGGGTTGAATTCACTAGATATCAATGGCAATCAAATTGATAGAGAGGTTGCTACCGCTACCGGAAATCTATTCTTTGCCGTGCAGCCAAACTGCACGACAAAGGCTCTGCGGAACCCGGCAAACAATTTGCCGTGCGGAACAACACGGCAAATATTTCACGGCACAACTTACATCGGCAAAGGATCTTTGCCGTGCGCTTTGCACAAACATCACGGCAAAGGGTTTGCCGTGAGCCCTGTGCGCACTACACGGCACCAAAGATCTCTTTGCCGTGTGCTGGATGTCGGGCACACGGCAAAGACAAAAGGTGGGCCCCACCGTCACTTGACGTCGCCTACGGCGGTAACGGCGAGCTCCTGACATGTGGAGCCCACGCCCACACACGACAAAGAAGGATTCTGTGAGGACCCCTCGAAATACCAAAGTCCGAGGTGCCCACGTTATGTAAACAGATCACGATCCCAATGATCAGTGCATCGCGATCACATAACCAACTGGTATACAAAGTTACTTCATTCAAACGTACATACAAGTCTTACACAAATAAATAGTGGTCACATGACCAAGTCTGCAATCACTGTCACGCAGGACAGAATTAACTACGATATAGCGGAAGCTCTCGGCTAGCGTCGGCCCTCGTCACAACAGGACGCATTCCCACAGAGCAGTTGACCGGTGACACTCAGTTGGCGTAGTCGTCGGCGTACTCCTCATCTTCGGCGTAGGTCTTCTCGTTGAAAATCTGGACATTGAAATATCCAGGGACACAGCCATGAGTACAATTACGTACTCGCAAGACCACCACCAGGCTTAAGTTTTCATGGTAATGCAATAAAAGCGTTTTCGAAAACTGGGATAGCTGCTATATATGACTATAGGGCTTAATTTTCGCAAAACGATGCTTTTAGACATAGAGAATACAACATCTCTATATCTTGGTTGAGAAAGGTATTTGGAGATATAATTCTCCTTCTTTTAGAAATGGCAGAAACCATTTCCACGTTCGAAAACACTTTTCTAAAACTTTCTTCAAAACACTAGGATAGGGATGCCCCTTTTTTCCTTTCCGGGTTCCGACGGGTTGACTCCCCGAGACCAACCATCTTCTCCCAATATCCGTACCTCCCAGGTACCTTTTTGATGCCTCCTTTCTTCCTTTGCAGAAAACAGTTTCTTTTTAAAACATAAAAGTGCCCATATGGCTAGATCGGTGGCCTTTCCAACCGTCCATGACCGAGGACTCGGCTATTCGAATAGATTTACACTCTGCAGAGGTGGTGCACTTTCACCTCACCAAACAGTCATTCCGCCGTGATCAGCCACGGTCCTCATACGACAGTATGCGGTGTTTCGGATAACATGATCAAAGCTTTCCACTAATCCACCCTAGTACAGAGGACTCCCGCTAGGTTTGTTCCCCCGGCACCGTGTGCTCCATTAGACCCCTGGTCTCTCTCTTAGGACGCCACACCGCCACGGCAGGGGACCCAACGTAATCGTCCGGCGCGGGTCCATCCGCATGTGTATTGCCTCATACAACGGCAACCCGGCTTCGAGGGACTCTAACCCTTATAGAAGTATGAGATCCTCCGTACTAAAATGGACAAGCTTCCGGCTAAGCCCTACCCATATCAGGTAGTGTGGTTGCACGGGTTAATTGTTTGGGCGGCCGCTAGGGCTGTACTTTGTTTTTCAAAAACCATCTCCACCTCCGACTGCTCCCAGCAGCTCGGGTTTTCACAAACTCTCCGAATGCACCCAGCAATTCGGGTTTTTATAAACATCTCCATTTGCTCCCAGCAACATGGGTTTTATAAAATACTTTCTCGCCGACTGCTCCCAGCAGCTCGGGTTTTTCCTCCGAAAACATTTTATCAAAACCAGGCTCCCATCCTATAATTTTGAGATAAGAGTATAAGGATATGCTACTGGAAAATATAATTTTCTTGATAGCGCCTTCGGTAGAAGGCTTCCCAAGTGAAGACCTATTTTTATAAAACCTATTATAGACTAGTAGATATCTTTGGCCAAACAACATTTGTAAAATAGTTTTGGGTGGCAGAATTACCACATAAGAAATAACACATGCATCATTTTATTTTGAAAACAAAACATGCTTGTAAAAATAATAGGATTTCATTAGAGGGGTGAGGTGGCTTGCCTTGCTCAGCAAAATGTCCCTGGTCTTGTTCTCCCTCGTGGGCGGGTTCAGCTTCCACGTACTGCTCCTCCTCTTGCGGTTCTATCGTACCGAAAAATTAAACGCGGCTACCGTTAATTCTAAGTAGCGGGTTGACAACAATCTAAAGTGTTTAAACAAAATAGCAAGCATTACACAAGGCACTAAACTAACACTCAAAAGCAGACAACTCACTTAATTAAAACAGCAACAAACAACAAGTCCATATAACTAAGACAAACAACAAACACACCTAAGACAGTATACACAACAACCCTAATAGTTAAAAAGGTGGTTTTTACTAAACCCTAAAACAAAACTCCACTTAGGGTGATTAGGTCACTTAACAAGGGCTGCTATCGTAGTTTAGGAAATACTTCAGACAAAAGTATCTCTTTAGTTTTCAGGAAATACTTCAGACAAAAATTAAGTTGCTACTTATTATAAATTGCTAAATTATTTCACCAAGCTAAAATAGGGACATTAACAAACTGCGCATGCTAGTATTAAACTCAAATGCTACCAAGTTTAACTAACAAAGCAAACATATTAAACCACACAAATATGCTTGGCCATCACAATACAATTTATTATTTAATTACAAATAGGGTTAAGGTGATAATTAAACCACCTTTTTGAATCACTTTCAAAATGTAAAACTAAACATCACTAATAAACTTAAAACAACCAGTAGCTAAGAAGAACTTTATTAGAGAAGTTTACTTTTTTTTCCAATAATCATGTAATCAAGCAAACAAGCCATATTAATTTATTTTATTTCCTTAGGCACTAATAGCATTTCACAAGTGACTTCATTTGTTTTTACTTAAGCACTAAGAGTACTAACATATTAAGAACAACATTATTTAGTGATTTACAGTAGCTTAACAATTCACAAACAACAAAAGCCACAATTTCTTAAGTGACCCAAGAATTGTTTTATTAATTTTTAAAAAGGCAGAAAACCCCACTTTTAGTAATTAATTAACCTAGGATGTTCTGATGGTCAAACATTTATGCAAAGCTGGGTACACATTCCATTTCAAAACTAAGCATCACAAACACATGAGATAAATTTCTACTGAAAGACACAGGAATAAGGTTTCCAAAACAGTTGTATTCACAATTTTTAGATCATTAAAACTTAAGTTGTGCACAAAACGTTGATTCTGACCAGTGACAGAACATCATTTTTCAAGGACACACAACTTAATATGTTTCCGATCTGCAAGTTGGAGATGACTCCAAACTTAGCTAGCTACCTCTGTGATTTTTAGTTTGGGCAGATTTAAGATCTAGATATTTTATTTCGATTAAAACTAACCGTACAAAAACAGATCTACACAGAAAAGAATAAAGCTACTGAGAAAAAAATATGAATGGGGCCAGATCTGGAACTGGGCCGGAGTTAACAGAGCTGGACGGCCCAAGATGGTGCTGGACTATCTTCTTCCCTGGGAACATACAGAACAGAGAGAGAGAGCATGAGCTCGACCATGGGGTGCGGGTTCTAACCGTGGGGATGTTGGAGGCGATGGAGAGGGGTGCAGGAGGGTTGCTTAGGGTCGTGGTGGTGGGTGGTGGCTGCAGCTCGTGCTGGTTCTCCCTCCAACGCCGGTGAGGTCGAGGATGGCCGCGGCGGACACGGGACGGCTGCAGCAGCTCCGGTGTCCCTACAACAAAACGAGCATGTCTCAGAGGTAGAGCTAGAGGAGGGGAGCAAGTAGGCGCAAACATGGCGCGTTGAGAGGGACGGTCGAGGTGGCTAGCTTGCTCGCAAGCCTTCGGGTCCGAGCGGTGTTTCACCCTCGATTCCGAGCAAAAGGGAGGCGAGAGCTCAGGAGATCCAGCAGGGGATGGGAGAGTGGAGGAGTGCGGGTCTAATGGGCAAGCTGTGAGGGAGGGAGTGAGTCTGTGGGCTGCTATCCAAGCTGGTGGTCGGTTTTAGGGTTCTCGGGCATGTGCAGGGAGAGAGGGCAAGGGCTGAGGATTGGCTCAGGGAGGCGGTGGAGGGTGAGGACAAGAGGTCCTGGTCGGGAGGGCGTGGCTCTGGCCAGTGGTGGAGAGGGGAGTGAGCTCTCCTTGGCCGGTTTGAGAAAAGGAGAGAGGAGAGTGGAGGAGAGGGGCGGCAGGGGGCTGGCAAGTGGGCCAGGGGTGACGTGGCTGACCCCTTGAGGCAGTGGGAGAGAGAGATGAGCCGATGGAGGGGTGTGGGCGGGGTTAGCTAAGGTTTAAGGTGGGTTTAATGCAAAGGAAAAAGGGGCTGCAGAGTTAATTTGGTGCCTAGTTTAACACTTCGCAAAGGTCAACCAAAAGCTCTAACATGGCTCAAATAAAAACTCCAAGCAAGAACAAACAGTGCGGAAGGGAGTGGTGCAAGTGCATTGTACAAATGTTGTCTGATAAGCTAAGGAGAAAAATGGCAAAAGTGAAATCAACACAAGTCAAATGGTCACTGTTTTGACTAGCCTCCTAACTCTAGATGTTTAAGTGGTTAAACAAGGTGTCAAAATTTAAACAAAGGCAAGTTTTGAAAATATAAGTGACATAGATCAACGTGGATGATTTGCATGTCAAAGATGGGGCATGGTTTGCTTAATGTGGAGCCCTAGATTTGCTATGTTTTAATAAACATGAGTATCACCAAATTTAATTTGACCTTGCAAAATTTGTATTTGTGTTACTACGAAAGTATGCCACCAAGCTAATAGGTTCAAGCAAAGCAATGAGCTCACACAACCCAACCATAAAGATATTGTTGACTCATTAATTCACGTGCTCATTTTCAGGTCACATAATTCAATCATAAGTAGAAAGGTTCACACAAACAAGCAATTGGACAAATAAACAAACTTTTAATATAAAACAAATATACTTTGTGAGGTGGAGACCAACATGATCATGGTAAGATTTTGGAGAAAGAGGGTTAAACCACTTAGTAATATTTTCCAAAGAATATTAAATTAAGAGTTTTGAAATAAGAGTTGCTAAAATCAAAACATCATGGTAAATAGGGTTTGTTAAAAAGAAGGCAGGAGAAGATATATGGACTATTTTACTTGTCATGGCATTGATCTCAGAGGTCATATTATAACTAAGTTGAGTTTCAAAGTTGATAGCTAGAGAGGTCATCAACACAAACATAAACCACAGCATGACAAACACAGCAAACGAGAGTAAAACACATCCATTTAACAAGATAATTCAAAAAGTTTTTGACGGCCATAAATTTTGGATATTTTATAATTAAGTTTTTCTAGCTTCCAAAATTTGGGACGTTACAGACCTTCCCCCCTTAAAAGAATCTCGTCCCGAGATTCCTAAGCGGGTACTAAGAGAGTGCAAGGTTAGGGGGTTTGATGATTCTTCATCTTCCGGGTTGTTGATTCTCAACTGAGGTCTCCTTGTCGATACGTCATCGGATTTCTTCCGGAAGGCTTTTGGTCTCTGCTGAAGGTGCTGTCATGAAGGTTGATGCTGATCAGCGTTCTTGTCAAGTTGACTTCAATTACTCCAGAGTTAGGGCGCAAAGGACAGCTTGCCAAAACTTCCTAATAAAATTAGCGTATGTCTTCCCCCCTTAAAAAGGGGCCTTGAAGGGTAGCTTTTGAAGATATAAGTTGTTGCTGACTTCAATATATTGTTGTTCTTGGGTATCACGGTGATCTTTGTCTTGGTCGTAGCTCCTTGGCACTTGCGGTTGATGTAGACACTTATCCGGTATTGTCGTCTTGAGGGGTTAGCAGTTAAATATCCGCCAACCGTTTTCAAGCCTCACAGGGGTGTCAGGTCCGTAGACTTGACTCTCTCCGCTTTTTCTTAAAGAGTCAAAAGGGTGCTACAAGCTACTAAAGGCGTCTAAGTTGCTTAGTGTGTTGTCAACAACAACAGACTTCGGGCCTTTCATCGTTCTTGGCGTCTTGTTAGATATGATGTCTTCTATTGTGCCCACCTTCGGTTTAGCTGACGAACAAAGTTGATGAAGACTTCCTTGGTTCGTTGACTTCATGACGCCACACACTATCCTTCAGAGGTCGGTTCTATCTTAGTTAGCCTAGAAGATTAGTGAAGGTAATGCTTGATATCAGCCTCTAGTCGGGGTAGGTTGAGTTAATAAGGTTAGCACTTAGAAGACACTGACGACACTAGCTTTGTGGTACACCTTCACGTAGACGATCTTCAGGGCTGGTTGTCTTCTTTGTTGCTGATGATGATCTCATTAGTACGTCATGGCTTGAGGGCTTCACAAACCTTCAAAAAGTAGTGGCTCATATAGATCTCCGAGTCCTCCTTGTTGCCATCTGCAAGTGAGACTTCCTTTGGCACTTCTGCTTGGTTTGTCGGTCTTGAGGAGGTTAGTTTGCAACAAGACCAACCGGGGTTAGATGTTACTCTAAAGTTAGATACGTTAAGTTAGTGATGGTATACTCGTATTTTGAAAAGTTAATTAAACTAGGCAAGGCCTGTCACATCACGGGGATGGGTTTTCTCGGGGTGGTCTTCTGTATCAGGTGCGGTTAGAAGCTCTCACGTGTCAAAGTTTAGGGCAAAGGCCAAACATTTTTAAAGAGGTTTTCTAAACAAGTTTTTGAAAAGCATCCCGATGCGTCTAACGCTAAAAGGGCCAAAAAGGTATTTTGTGCAGAGGCAGAAAGATGTTTTAACAAAAGGGAAGTATGTGCATAATATGTGTTGCCGACAAGGCGTGCTTGCGAAACATACCAGAAAACAACACACCAACAACAAACATACAAACAAGACACACACAAGCAGAAAGCAAACCAGTAGAACAGCACACGAAACACCTATAGTACCAAAAGGGCACTCAACAATCGTGACAGTCGGGTAATCCAACCAAAGGTCATATCCTACGTCATCCTATGGGGTTTGGTGTCACATGGTTACTGAAGTCCTCATTTGATCCCTTGGGTTCTTGCCGAAAATTTTGAGATTGTCCGGTTTGTTGATGGCGTAACATTGTTGGGGTTGAGTCGAGGGAGCGAAGGTGATTTTACATTCTTGTCCTGCATTTTGCACATCCGGGGTATTTGGAGGTCCTAGCTTTGCTGTCATCGACGATTTTGATCTTGTGGACTGTGCATCTGAGGACTCTTGTCTCGTCTTGGCTCTAGCTACTTAGGTCTCACTTGGGTCCATCGTCAAGCGCAAACAAGTTTTGAATAGGGACAAGAGAGTAGAGAGAACTCCTTTGAAAAACTTTGAAATTAGAAAGGTAAGATCAAGATATTTTTGAGAATAGGTGAGGAGTGGAAACCATACTAGGCTTACCTTGAAGAAAATAGCTTTCTGTAGAAATAAGTTTTAGCAAAACATTTCCTTCCTAAGCTAACGACCAGGCTAACTAAGGTCTCCTAAGGTCAACGATGGCTCTGATACCAAGTCTGTGAGGACCCCTCGAAATACCAAAGTCCGAGGTGCCCACGTTATGTAAACAGATCACGATCCCAATGATCAGTGCATCGCGATCACATAACCAACTGGTATACAAAGTTACATCATTCAAACGTACATACAAGTCTTACACAAATAAATAGTGGTCACATGACCAAATCTGCAATCACTGTCACGCAGGACAGAATTAACTACGATATAGCGGAAGCTCTCGGCTAGCGTCGGCCCTCGTCACAACAGGACGCATTCCCACAGAGCAGTTGACCGGTGACACTCAGTTGGCGTAGTCGTCGGCGTACTCCTCATCTTCGGCGTAGGTCTTCTCGTTGAAAATCTGGACATTGGAATATCCAGGGACACAGCCATGAGTACAGTTACGTACTCGCAAGACCACCACCAGGCTTAAGTTTTCATGGTAATGCAATAAAAGCGTGTTCGAAAACTAGGATAGCTGCCATATATGACTATAGGGCTTAATTTTCGCAAAACGATGCTTTTAGACATAGAGAATACAACATCTCTATATCTTGGTTGAGAAAGGTATTTGGAGATACAATTCTCCTTCTTTTAGAAATGGCAGAAACCATTTCCACGTTCGAAAACACTTTTGTAAAACTTTCTTCAAAACACTAGGATAGGGATGCCCCTTTTTCCTTTCCGGGTTCCGACGGGTTGACTCCCCGAGACCAACCATCTTCTCCCAAAATCCGTACCTCCTAGGTACCTTTTTGATGCCTCCTTTCTTCCTTTGCAGAAAACAGTTTCTTTTTAAAACATAAAAGTGCCCATACGCCAAGATCGGTGGCCTTTCCAACTGTCCATGACCGAGGACTCGGCTATTCGAATAGATTTACACTCTGCAGAGGTGGTGCACTTTCACCACACCAAACAGTCATTCCACCGTGATCAGCCACGGTCCTCATACGACAGTATGCGGTGTTTCGGATAACATGATCAAATCTTTGCACTAATCCACCCTAGTACAGAGGACTCCCGCTAGGTTTGTTCCCCCCGGCACCGTGTGCTCCATTAGACCCCTGGTCTCTCTTAGGACGCCACACCGCCACGGCAGGGGACCCAACGTAATCGTCCGGCGCGGGTCCATCCGCATGTGTATTGCCTCATACAACGGCAACCCGGCTTCGAGGGACTCTAACCCTTATAGAAGTATGAGATCCTCCGTACTAAAATGGACAAGCTTCCGGCTAAGCCCTACCCATATTAGGTAGGGTGGTTGCACGGGTTAATTGTTTGGGCGGCCGCTAGGGCTGTACTTTGTTTTTCAAAAACCATCTCCACCTCCGACTGCTCCCAGCAGCTCGGGTTTTCACAAACTCTCCGAATGCTCCCAGCAATTCGGGTTTTTATAAACATCTCCATTTGCTCCCAGCAACATGGGTTTTATAAAATACTTTCTCGCCGACTGCTCCCAGCAGCTCGGGTTTTTCCTCCGAAAACATTTTATCAAAACCAGGCTCCCATCCTATAATTTTGAGATAAGAGTATAAGGATATGCTACTGGAAAATATAATTTTCTTGATAGCGCCTTCGGTAGAAGGCTTCCCAAGTGAAGACCTATTTTTATAAAACCTATTATAGACTAGTAGATATCTTTGGCCAAACAACATTTGTAAAATAGTTTTGGGTGGCAGAATTACCACATAAGAAATAACACATGCATCATTTTATTTTGAAAACAAAACATGCTTGTAAAAATAATAGGATTTCATTAGAGGGGTGAGGTGGCTTGCCTTGCTCAGCAAAATGTCCCTGGTCTTGTTCTCCCTCGTGGGCGGGTTCAGCTTCCACGTACTGCTCCTCCTCTTGCGGTTCTATCGTACCGGAAAATTAAACGCGGCTACCGTTAATTCTAAGTAGCGGGTTGACAACAATCTAAAGTGCTTAAACAAAACAGCAAGCATTGCACAAGGCACTAAACTAACACTCAAAAGCAGACAACTCACTTAATTAAAACAGCAACAAACAACAAGTCCATATAACTAAGACAAACAACAAACACACCTAAGACAGTATACACAACAACCCTAATAGTTAAAAAGGTGGTTTTAACTAAACCCTAAAACAAAACTCCACTTAGGGTGATTAAGTCACTTAACAAGGGCTGCTACCGTAGTTTAGGAAATACTTCAGACAAAAGTATCTCTTTAGTTTTCAGGAAATACTTCAGACAAAAATTAAGTTGCTACTTATTATAAATTGCTAAATTATTTCACCAAGCTAAAATAGGGACATTAACAAACTGCGCATGCTAGTATTAAACTCAAAGGCTACCAAGTTTAACTAACAAAGCAAACATATTAAACCACACAAATATGCTTGGCCATCACAATACAATTTATTATTTAATTACAAATAGGGTTAAGGTGATAATTAAACCACCTTTTTGAATCACTTTCAAAATGTAAAACTAAACATCACTAATAAACTTAAAACAACCAGTAGCTAAGAAGAACTTTATTAGAGAAGTTTACTTTTTTCCAATAATCATGTAATCAAGCAAACAAGCCATATTAATTTATTTTATTTCCTTAGGCACTAATAGCATTTCACAAGTAACTTCATTTTGTTTTTACTTAAGCACTAACAGTACTAACATATTAAGAACAACATTATTTAGTGATTTACAGTAGCTTAACAATTCACAAACAACAAAAGCCACAATTTCTTAAGTGACCCAAGAATTGTTTTATTAATTTTTAAAAAGGCAGAAAACCCCACTTTTAGTGATTAATTAACCTAGGATGTTCTGATGGTCAAACATTTATGCAAAGCTAGGTACATGTTCTCTATAAGTATTAGAAACTACTGCAATTGGATTTAGTACAAAAATTTAGTTTACAGAAAATTAATTAAATGTTAGAAAACCCTACTGGTCCAAACTTCAAACACATGCCATTTCAAAACTAAGCATCACAAACACATGAGATAAATTTCTACTGAAAGCCACAGGAATAAGGTTTCCAAAACAGTTGGATTCACAATTTTTAGATCATTAAAACTTAAGTTGTGCACAAAATGTTGATTCTGACCAGTGACAGAACATCATTTTTCAAGGACACACAACTTAATATTTTTCAGATCTGCAAGTTGGAGATGACTCCAAACTTAGCTAGCTACCTCTGTGATTTTTAGTTTGGGCAGATTTTAGATTTAGTTATTTTATTTTGATTAAAACTAGCCGTACAAAAACAGATCTACACAGAAAAGAATAAAGCTACTGAGAAAAAAAATGAATGGGGCCAGATCTGGAACTGGGCCGAATTAACAGAGCTGGACGGCCCAAGATGGTGTTGAAC
Organism: Poa pratensis; assembly: GCA_947311845.1. Taxonomy (NCBI): domain Eukaryota; kingdom Viridiplantae; phylum Streptophyta; class Magnoliopsida; order Poales; family Poaceae; genus Poa; species Poa pratensis. The sequence goes on along the minus strand of CAMZMU010000113.1, from coordinate 5,536,863 downwards.
CATCTTCTTCCCTGGGAACGTACAAAACAGAGAGAGAGCATGAGCTCGACCATGGGGTGCGGGTTCTAACCGTGGGGGATGTTGGAGGCGATGGAGAGGGTGCAGGAGGGTTGCTGAGGGTCGTGGTGGTGGGTGGTGGCTGCAGCTCGTGCTGGTTCTCCCTCCAATGCCGGTGAGGTCGAGGACGGCTGCAGCAGCTCCGGTGTCCCTACAACAAAACGAGCATGTCTCAGAGGTAGAGCTAGAGCTAGAGGAGGGGAGCAAGTAGGCGCAAAAATGGCGGGTTGAAAGGGACGGTCGAGGTGGCTAGCTTGCTCGCAAGCCTTCGGGTCCGAGCGGTGTTTCACCCTCGATTCCGAGCAAAAGGGAGGCGAGAGCTCGGGAGATCTAGCAGGGGATGGGAGAGTGGAGGAGTGCAGGTCTAATGGGCAAGGTGTGAGGGAGGGAGTGAGTCTGTGGGATGCTATCCAAGCTGGTGGTCGGTTTTAGGGTTCTCGGGCATGTGCAGGGGAGAGAGGGCAAGGGCTGAGGATTGGCTCAGGGAGGCGGTGGAGGGTGAGGACAAGAGGTCCTGGTCGGGAGGGCGTGGCTCTGGCCAGTGGTGGAGAGGGGAGTGAGCTCTCCTTGGCCGGTTTGAGAAAAGGAGAGAGGAGAGTGGAGGAGAGGGGCGGCAGGGGGCTGGCAAGTGGGCCAGGGGTGACGTGGCTGACCCCTTGAGGCAGTGGGAGAGAGAGATGAGCCGATGGAGGGGTGTGGGCAGGGTTAGCTAAGGTTTAAGGTGGGTTTAATGCAAAGGAAAAAGGGGCTGCAGAGTTAATTTGGTGCCTAGTTTAACACTTCGCAAAGGTCAACCAAAAGCTCTAACATGGCTCAAATAAAAACTCCAAGCAAGAACAAACAGTGGGAAGGGAGTGGTGCAAGTGCATTGTACAAATGTTGTCTGATAAGCTAAGGAGAAAATGACAAAAGTGAAATCAACACAAGTCAAATGGTCACTGTTTTGACTAGCCTCCTAACTCTAGATGTTTAAGTGGTTAAACAAGGTGTCAAAATTTAAACAAAGGCAAGCTTTGAAAATATAAGTGACATAGATCAACGTGGATGATTTGCATGTCAAAGATGGGGCATGGTTTGCTTAATGTGGAGCCCTAGATTTGCTATGTTTTAATAAACATGAAGATCACCAAATTTAATTTGACCTTGCAAAATTTGTATTTGTGTTACTACCAAAGTATGCCACCAAGCTAATAGGTTCAAGCAAAGCAATGAGCTCACACAACCCAACCATAAAGATATTGTTGACTCATTAATTCACGTGCTCATTTTCAGGTCACATAATTCAATCATAAGCAAAAAGGTTCACACAAACTAGCAATTGGACAAATAACCAAACTTTTAATATAAAACAAATATACTTTGTGAGGTGGAGACCAACATGATCATGGTAAGATTTTGGAGAAAGAGGGTTAAACCACTTAGTAATATTTTCCAAAGAATATTAAATTAAGAGTTTTGAAATAAGAGTTGCTAAAATCAAAACATCATGGTAAATAGGGCTTGTTAAAAAGAAGGCAGGAGAAGATATATGGACTATTTTACTTGGCATGGCATTGATCTCAGAGGTCATATTATAACTAAGTTGAGTTTCAAAATTGATAGCTAGAGAGGTCATCAACACAAACATAAACCACAGCATGACAAACACAACAAACGAGAGTAAAACACATCCATTTAACAAGATAATTCAAAAAGTTTTTGACGGCCCTAAATTTTGGATATTTTATAATTAAGTTTTTCTAGCTTCCAAAATTTGGGACGTTACAGATTCCTTTACCGTGTGGCTGCACACGGCAAAGAAGAAGGATGTCAACAAAAAAAATTCCGTCCCTGATGCTGACGATGCTGTCGACGAGCAGGGAGCAGCACGTGGTGGCGCCGAGCCAGATAAGGAGGAGGGTGCGACGTGGCCATCGGTCCCCGACCCACACGCCGGTGCAGGCGCCCCCTGGCCGGCCGCACCTTGACGACATACAGCGGCTCGGAAGGCGGCGACCAAGGCATCCGGGTCGAAGCCCGCGCTCTCGACTTAGTCGCGGTTGAAGAGGCCGACGAGCTCGGCGTCGAGGCTCTTGAGGGGCTCGTAGGAGCGGAGCTCGGCGACGTAGGCGACCAGGTCGAATCCCGCGCGCAGGAACATCTCCGACCGTACCCCGGCGGCTGCGCAACATCAGGCGGCGCGGCCCGGGAGGTTCCAGATCTCCTTCACCGCGCCCGGGGTGAGCTGCAGCACGACGCGTCCATCGGGCCATCGGCGAGGGGTGGGATGGGAGGGGAGGAGGCACGGCGCGTCGAAGCCCGCGTCCATCGGGCCGTCGGCGAGGTGAGGACAGAGAGGGATTGGAGCTGACGGCGACGAGAGCGAGAGAGAGAATGACGAGGAGGACGACGCGGTGTCCCTCACTTGAGCGATTTCCCTGCGTGTGTGGACCTGCCTCAGCCAATCAGGAGCGAGCACAGGGAGCACACAGATTTTGTGCTTGTTCGAGGATGTTGGGAGCCGTCCGATCATCCTTGGACCAAATCGTGACTCGTTCACCAAAAAGAAGAAAAAGATGCATTCCCTCAACAACAACAAAAAGAAGAAAATATGCATGTTGTTCAGTTTTCTAGTAGGGATGCGTGATCACTGATTTTTTCTCTCCTTCGAAAATTAGATTACTAATTTGCTCTTTTTTGAGTATTCTTTCACTTTATTTGATTTTTTTTGAAAAATGGTCAAAATGGCCACCATGGCTATTCGTCGAAATGGGTCGAATTTTTCAAAACCATCGACGGTTGTGTGATACAACCACTACTTGTGTTCCTTAAAATGATTTTTGTAAAATTTGAGCAAACTATCACACACTTGTAATTCAAATTTAAATTACTTTTGAAAAATCGGCATAAAGTCGTTTAAATAGGCGAAATTAGGTAGAAACCGAGAAAATTCCAAATATTTCTGGATTATCCATCAAATATGGTCTACTTTGTGTGGGAATTGGATGGGTACCATTTTGCAACATATTTTTGTACTTGCTTCACAAAAATGTCATTTTTGACACTTAAAAAATAAAAATGATATTTATAAAAATAATTTGTAAAAACTTAGTTCTGCAACATTGTTTGCCATACCAAGATAAAACTATGTATCAAATATGAGAACATTAACACAAACTATGCCACGGGAATGGTCATACATTGATCATTTGACTCGAAACTTATACATGTTTATAGATGATTGATCTTTTGTGAAGATTGTTTTTGTAAAATTTGTCAAAACTCAAGTTTATCATTTTCCCTACCAACTAATACGTATAAAAGGACTCCATGCCAAAGGATTTCTTTTTTTGAGCATTTTTTCACTTTCTTTGATTTTTTGTGAAAAATGGTTAAAATGGCCACCATGACTATTTGTCGAAAGGGGTCAAATTTTTCAAAACTATCGACGGTTTTTGATATAACCACTACTTACGTACCTTAAAATGATTTTGTAAAATTTCCAGAGCAAACTATCACACACTTGTAGTTCAAATTTGAATTACTTTCAAAAATCAGCATAAAGTCGTTTAAATAGGTGAAATTAGGTAGAAACCGAGAAAATTACAAATATTTCAAGATTATCCATCAAATATGGTATACTTTGTGTGGGAATTGGATGGGTGACATTTTGCAACATATTGTTTGTACTTGCTTCACAAAAATGTCATTTTTGACACTTAAAAAATAAAAAATAATATTTATAAAAATAATTTGAAAAAACTCAGTTCTGCAACATTGTTTGCCATACCAAGATAAAACTATGTGTCAAATATGAGAACATTAACACAAACTATGCCACGGGAATGGTCATACATTGATCATTTGACTCAAAACTTATACATGTTTATAGATGATTGATCTTTTTGTGAAGATTTTTTTTGTGAACTTTGTCAAAATTCAAGTTTATCATTTTCCCTACCAACTAATACGCATAAAAGGACTCCATGCCAAAGGATTTCTTTTTTTGAGCATTTTTTTCACTTTCTTTGATTTTTTGTGAAAAATGGTTAAAATGGCCACCCTGACTATTCGTCGAAAGTCTCGAATTTTTCAAAATTATCGACGGTTTTGTGATATAACCACTACTTACGTACCTTAAAATGATTTTTGTAAAATTTTCAGAGCAAACTATCACACACTTGTAGTTCAAATTTGAATTACTTTCAAAAATCAGCATAAAGTCGTTTAAATAGGCGAAATTAGGTACAAACCGCGAAAATTCCAAATATTTCTAGATTATCCATCAAATATGCTCTACTTTGTGTGGGAATTGGATGGATGCCATTTTGCAACATATTTTTTATACTTTCTTCACAGAAATGTCATTTTTGACACTTAAAAAATAAAAAATGATATTTATAAAAATAATTTGAAAAAACTCAGTTCTGCAACATTGTTTGCCATACCAAGATAAAACTATGTGTAAAATATTAGAACATTATCACAAACTATGCAACGGGAATGGTCATACATTGATCATTTGACTCGAAACTTATGCATGTTTATAGATGATTGATCTTTTTGTGAAGATTTTTTGAAAATTTTGTCAAAACTCAAGTTTATCATTTTCCCTACCAACTAATACACATAAAAGGATTCCATGCCAAAGGATTTTTTTTTGAGCATTTTTTCACTTTCTTTGAATTTTTTGTGAAAAATGGTCAAAATGGCCACCATGACTATTCGTCGAAAGGGGTCGAATTTTTCAAAACTATCAACGGTTTTGTGATATAACCACTACTTACGTACCTTAAAATGATTTTTGTAAAATTTCCAGAGCAAACTATCACACACTTGTAGTTCAAATTTGAATTACTTTCGGAAAATCGGCATAAAGTCGTTTAAATAGACGAAATTAGGTAGAAACCGAGAAAATTCCAAATATTTCTAGATTATCCATCAAATATGGTCTACTTTGTGTGGAAATTGGATGGGTGCCATTTTTCACCATATTTTATGTACTTGCTTCACAAAAATGTCATTTTTGATACTTAAAAAATAAGTAATGATATTTATAAACATAATTTGAAAAAACTCAGTTCTGCAACATTATTTGCCATACAAAGAGTCACCTATGTGTCAAATATGGGCACATTATCACAAACTATGACATGAGAATGATCATATCTAGGTCATTTGACTCAAAACTTAAACATGTTTGTAGATGATTGATCTTTTTATGAATAAATTTATTGGAAACTTTGTAAAAACTCAAGTTTATTATTTTTTCAATCAACTACTACACATAAAAGGTCTCCATACCAAAGGATTTCCTTTTTTGGGTATTTTTTCACTTTCTTTTATTTTTTCGAAAAAATGTCAAAATGACCGCCGTGTCTATTCATTTACAGGGGCCGAATTTCTCAAAACTATCGACGGTTCTGTGATATAACCACTAATTGTGTACCTTAAAATGATTCTTATAAAATTTTCAGAGCAAACTATCACACACTTGTAATTCAAATTTGAATTACTTTCAGAAAATCGGCATAAAGTCATTTAAATAGGCGAAATTAGGTAGAAAGCGAGAAAATTGCTAATATTTCTGGATTATCCAACAAATATGCTATACTTTGTGTGAAATCTTGATGGGTGCCATTTTACACCATATTGTTTGTACTTGCTTCACAAAAAATATCACTTTTGACACTTAAAAAATAAAAAATGATATTTATAAAAATAATTTGAAAAAACTCAGCTCTACAACATTATTTGCCATACCAAGACACTCTCATGTGTAAAATATGTACAATTTATCACAAACTATGCGACGACAATGGTCATACCGTTGTTACAAGTAGATAAACTAAAGTTAAAAAAATGAAAATATTCTTTGCCGTGTGCAAACACACGGCAAAGTGCCGTGACCGCGCCGTTTGCGCTTCCGTTTAGCTCCATTTTCTTTGCCGTGTGTTTTGCTGTGACTTTGCTGTGTGGTTGTCTTTGCTGTGTGTTTTGCTGTGACTTTGCTGTGTGGTTGTCTTTGCCGTGTGTTTTCTGGTGACTTTGCCGTGTGGTTTTCTTTGTCGTGTGTTTTCCCGTGCCTTTGCCGTGTGTTTTTTCTTTGCCGAGCATTTTGCCTTTGCCATGTGTTTGTTCTTTGCCGTCACTCGGCAAAGTCTTTCTTTGCCGTGTTCCGCAACTTTTGACGCACGGCAAACACCTGCCCTCATGGGAAAGACAGATTTTCCGGCAGTGAACTCCAGACAGTTCCAACGGCTTTATGCCGTCCCGCTCTCTTAATATCTCTTCTCTTCGTTGCATTTAATGGCGGCTTAACCCCTTCCGGCCCCTTCTCATATCATCCTGACAAGTTACAACGATCTGTGTCCTTGGTCAAGCTAAGGATCGTCGTCAACACTGCATCGTCGCAGAAGATATGAACAGCAGGCTCCTCCGTGATCCGCCGCATCCGAGGACGACGAAGAAGGCATCAGCATCTGCTGCCGCGGTGCAGCTTCTCCTTCGCCGCGGCGGGAGAGCAGCGGCCAAGGACGAGAGCATCGAGTTCTTCTCCGCCCTACGGGAGTGCCAGCCTGACCCTCGCCTCTCCGGACAAACCGGTGAGAATGAGATGACTTGATGCTCTCGAATTCCCCGTCGGTTTTGCCTGCCTCTGCCCTCTGATGCTGATGTACGTGGGGCTTTTGGTATGCAGGGATAGGACCGGCCGATCGGAGGGGAAAGGCGAGGCGGAGCGGTGGCGACGGCGAGCTGCTCTCGGCGGAGATCGGGAAGCACGACTATGACTGGTATGGATAGCAGAATGCGATGATAGTTTTCAAGCGTTGATAAGACGAGACGACGATCCTTTCTTCTGCTGCATTATTCCTCATCGTCTCGATTCATCATTCATTCATAGGCTTCTGACTCCTCCGGCAACGCCTCCGGCAGCGACGAGCGGCGCCACGGCGGCGTTGAACCGGCTTACAAGAGCTACATCGGCGTCCATTGCTAAGAGTAATTCGCCGGTATGTGCCTGCTCGTTTTCAGTTTTTCTCTCATCTACGTTGATTGTGTATTTCACGTGAATGATGAAATCGCTGCCGCGCTAAATCTTCAAATGAACATTCAGATTAGATGCTAAATTTGGCAAACTGAACGATGCAGCTCTCCCTGGCACGCCGGAGAACGAGTACCCGACGTCGAGGCTGGCGAGGAGCAGCTCCACGACGCACTCCTCCTCGGTCAACACGCCCGCGTTCGCGTCGTCCTCTCGCCCGTCGATCGTCAGGACACTGTCGTCGGCATCTTCGTCGTCGATCAAAGCCGCAAGCAACGCGTCCTCGTCGGGGTCCGCCGCGACGAGCCCACGCACGCCGGCCACGGCAAGGAGCAAAGCACAGGGACGAAATGTGTCCTCCAGCTCCGGCGCCACGAGCCAACCAAAGGGATCGTCGTCGTCAAACTCCGGACCCTCGGGCCGACGATGGCGCCGCAGCCACGCGGTCCCACGACGAGCAGTGCCTCGAGCCCCAAGTCAACCGGAGTGGCCCCGGAGCAGCCGGCACTAACCACCAGACGTGGCGCCAATGCCGTGGCACGTTCGAGGTTCGCGAGCCAGCTGAGCCCCGCGATGTCAACGGCTCAGCCCGCGCAAAACGTCGTGCGGTCCAGTATCATCAAGCCGCGACCTGTGCCGGCGGCCGTGAATAAATTCCACGGCAACGGGACGGCCGCGACGGCGTCGATGATGTCCTCGGCGATCAATGCCTCCCTGAGCACGTCGAGGGGGACTTGTTAGCCAATAAAAGACTATCATCGAGCGGTGACTACGGCCGAAAGATTAACGTCCACAAGCTCACCACGCCTCGCCGAACGGCCGGCCTCGCCTCAGGCAGCGGCCTCCCAAGGACCGGCTCTCGCAAGTCGGCAAACGCCGACGCGAAGCGCACGCTGAACGAGGACCTCAAACCGACTGTCCAACAGCGGAGCATCCACTCCTCCATGGCGTCGAGAAGCCGCCCGGCCGCCGGATCAATCGCCATGGGCCGCTGGGTCGCGAATCAGAAAGGCAAGGCCACGGTCGCCGCGCGGGTGGCCCAGGCGGAGGCGTTCCCGAGCACGCGGTACGACGCCATGCTGCTACAGGAGGATCCCAAGAACCTTACGTGGCTGAACGGATGCGGCGATGAAGATCTCGGAAGTTGCGGCGTTGGTTTGATCGAGGGCTCGCTCGAGCTGGAGCCGTTCAACGTGACGCTCGCTGGGACGAGCGGCACAACGGCGTGATTCTGACTTTGCCGCCAATTCCGTTGGAAATCACTGTTACAGTGTATATAACTCTGCTGGGTTCGGGAATCAGGAGCCATGACTGAGATTTTGAATTTGCGTCACTAAATGCAGACGACGATTGTCTTTCTTGTTTTTTCTGCAAATTAAATGGAGACGGTATTTTTACTTGACACTCTGATTGTAAATTCAAGTCGTTTTGAACAATATCACAGTCTTCTTTTTGAGAGCACGCAAATTGCGTGCCTTTTATTTATAGAAGGCAGAGAACATTTTACAAAGACACTGAACCTGACTACAGATAGCCAGGACAGGGCAAACTCCACACCACAACACCTAAACCTACTCTCTCAGACTATTGGCTTCTCCGGCTCCAGCTCCTCTGCTAGCAATGGACCAAAGCTTCATGTCTTCAAGCACCCTAGCAGCAAGCACATCCTCATTACACTGCTGACTAGTATTGCCAAACACCCGCGCATTCCTTCGCTTTCAGATGCCGCAGCAACTCGCCGCCACAAGTGTGTCAAAGCGTCGGCGATCTGTCAAAAAACATGTTGTTTCCACACCAAAAAAATATACTACTACCTTTGTCCCCAAATATAAGACGTTTTGGTGGGCTGTTTTAACACACGAAAACGACTTATATTTGGCGACGGAAGTAGTACAATTCAAACGTATATTCCTAACTGATCTACTAATGTAAACGTTGGTAATGTTTTCAATAGTGATGACTCCTATATCTGACTAGAACAAGACCTATATATTCAATGAGGGGTTGAGGGGGGTATATTACCAAAACTATATTGTTGTTGCAGGTCGACCAAGCATCGTATATTTTGACCAATTTACCTTCTTCTTTGAGAGTTTTATAATCATATTTTACGTGCTTATAGATAAAGAGAAGTGGACTAAAACCAGCCACCCAGGTTCAAGAGCTCACTGACGCAGATTTGGATTCTTATTATTAGAAAAAAATCCGATGTAGGGGTTTCTCCTACCGCATTCCTTTCAAAAAAAAACGTGCTTATAGATAACTAGCATTTTCATGGCACATTTGAACTAAGAAAGAAAATTACAGGGTTGACATAATTTCATTTCTAGACAAAAATCGGATATTCCATGAACAAACAATGAATTTGTTTGTCCGAATTCAAAATCACGCATGTCAATACACTCGAGCATGGGAGGCGGAGAGTGTGTGTGAGCGTACTGCGGGCGGTTGATTTGGGGAAGATTTAGGGTTCAGTCGATGGCATCTACCGAACAACGATTGGATGGGTGTCCGCATATTTTCAACCTACCGTTCGACAATTTATTCTCACACGCTTTCCGACCGACTTGTATATAGGTTTTCCCGGTAAACTCTCAGTCAGATGTTGAAAGGATCGGTATGACACCTAGAGGGGGGGTGAATAGGTGCTACTTCAATTTTAGTACGTTTTCAAATTAGGCTTGAAACAAAAGGTAAATTCTTTAGATATGCAACTAAGTTGAATTTACCTATATGACAAGCTAGCAACTAAACAAGATACACGAAGTAAAGACTATAAACAAGGATAAAAGTAACTGAAGTGAAAGCACGCGGAGACATGGATGTAATCCCGAGTTCCTCCTTTTTAGGGAGTACGTCTCGTTGGAGAGGTGTGAGCTACCACAAAGGTCAAAACTCAACCGCCACAAAGGCGTCACCTTATTCTCCGATGAACCGCACCACAAAGGTTTGGTTCACCTTCCACTATCAGAATCCTTCAAGGCGGAATCCGGAGCCCTTACAACAACGATCCGGGGCACAACCCACAAGAGGATTGGGGCTCCCGAACAGCTATAAATCTGTCACAAAGACAACACAAAGACAACAAGTGAGATCAACAAGAAGCTATGTTTTTCTAATGGAAATCCTAGCCAAGGGGCCCTCAAGTAAATGAGGGGGAAATGAAGAACGGCTTGGTGAAGATGTAGATCCGGGCCTTCTCCTTCAATCCTCCAAGTATCAACAAGTTTGGGTGGAGGGATTGGGAGATCTAGTAATTTTTGAGCTTGCAACAATGGAGTCTTCAAGTTTGGTCAAGCTACAAAGCTAGAGGTAGGTGGAGGGCATTAAATAGCCCTCACAAAAATCTAGCCGTTGAGACCTTTTTCCCGAGCCAGCGGTAGTACCGCTGCGCCGGGCGGTACTACCGCTGGCGTCTTCTGCGCCACGGTCAAACCAACACGCGCTGACTATGCCTCGAATCCTCACGAGCGGTACTACCGCCCGGAGGGCCGGTAGTACCGCACATGGCCTTCCGATCCTCCTTTCAGCGGCACCGCGAGCGGTACTGCCGCTGAGCTGGTCAACCATCAGCGCTGACCGATCTGGGCCAGCGGTACTACCGCCCGTAGTACCGCTGGTACTGCCGCACATGGTGGCCATAACCCCTTTGGGCGGTACCGCGAGCGGTACTGCCACCTGCCTTTTGGCAAAGAATACCCAGCGGTACTACCGCCCGAAGGGGCGGTACTACCGCCCGAAGCCAAAGACAACTCCTTCTCTTCCTTTTCTCGATTGGATATCAACGGGGATGATTGTAAAAACCTGATCACACTTAAACAAGGAGTTAGGGGCACATGTTGTATTGTCAACATCACCAAAATATGAGTAAGAGCAAATTATGCTCTTTCAATCTCCCCCTTTTTGGTGGACGATGACAATACAACGATTTACCACAAACAATTTGTAAAATTTAGACGGAGCTCCCCCTATATGTGTGCATATTCAAGGATAGCTTTTGAATGCTCAAATGCACAACAAATAGGATCAACACTCCCCCTAGATTTTACAAACCGTGCAAGATAAAATATAGAGCATATTACAACAAGAGCATGGGAATAAAGGTTTAGAGTTCAACATTTCTTACACCATGCATAACAAACGAGGTTCACAACATAAACGAGGTCCACAACATAAAAACGACAAACCAAGTTCACAAGCTCATAAAAACAGCCAAGAAACGCAAAGCTTGTAACTTCCCATGCAAAACCCCTTCGAAAGCCTAATAGATGTTTCTCCCCCTTTGGCATCAAGACACCAAAAAGGAGAGAAACCGATGCTAACGTCCCGGGTTCACTCGGAGCTTCAGGGGCGAGGGCGACGACGAGAGGACACTTCTTCTTCAACATCTTCATAGTCCGACCAAGTGAAGATTTCGCCTTGGGAGTTCTTCGCTTGCCACTCTTCATAAGTTGGAATGTTCTTCTCCGAGCCGGAAGCAACTTGTTCACCTAGCTCACGGCGACGTTGAATGTCGAGTTGACGAGCACGCTTCTCTTTCTCTTCATGTTCCCACGAGCGCTTCTCAAGAGCCTTGGACATACCAAACACTTTCTTCATTTGACGAGCCATCCAAGTGAAACCACTCTCCTTGGCAGCCCGAGAGGGGCCTTCATCACCTACAACTCCCTTGTCCTTGCCTCTAGCAGTTTTGGTACCCTTGATCTTCTCGGTATGGTCTTTGACACGGAGTTGCTTGGGCTTGTGGATGATCCAAGTGTTGGGGTCACTAAGCCCCATAGCGGGATGCTCATTTTCCCACTTCCAAAGGATAATCCATAACATCCAGTTTCTTCCCTTTGGATCTCCATTAATGAGTCATGACCATCAAGGTAACTAGGTAGCTGTGAATTTGATCCAAATTGCCAACCTTGGGGTTTATGGTTTCACGGTAAATGTGATGCATGATCTCATATGGTGGGTAAAGGCCCTCCGAGTTGCCAACGGTGTACTTCTTCCAAAAGTAGAGAGGAGCAAGGTCATCCTTGGGCTTGGGCCTTGGATCAACATAAGCCTGAAAGTACTTGTCGTCGAGGGCATCGGTCCAATGAGGACCAAAATCTTCATACCCAAGCATAGAGCCAATATCACTCCAAAGAGCGGTGAGCTTACTGTCTTTAGTCATCCAAGTGATGTAGCGTGGCTCCTCGGTGCCAAAATAGACTGTGGCAAGGAATTGGCAAACTAGAGCTTCATCATAATTCTGTTGGAGGGTGATGAAAGGAACAATCCCAAACTCATGGCACATAGACAAGGCTTCTCCAAAGTATTCTGGCTTTCTCTCCATGTGATGGATATCAATGTACCTCGGCTCTAGCACATTGTCATTGGGCTTGCGATGAGTATCTCATTGTAGCACTCCTCTTGAAAGCGGGTGTAGAAGAAAGGATTGTTGCCCCGAAACTGAGGTGTCAAATTCTCTCGATCAACTGCATATGGATCTCTTTTCCTCAAGGAAGTGTAATCTTTGTCAGACATCTCACTAGCTGTCAAGTTCTTGCTCTTGTTTCCTGCAGCTTTCTTCTTCGGAGCAGCCTTCTTGCTCTTGGTGACCGGGGGACCATACACCTCTTCCTTTGTGGGATCAAACTCCTCGTCCATCTCATCAACCCTAGGTTTCTTTCCCCGAGACTTAGAACCACTCGAACCACCTGTGAATAGCATAGGGTTGGAAAGCATGGAGATGAGTAACACACAAATATTTCACGAATAGGAAACCAAGAACACGAGTGAACACAACTTGGAGGAATCAAATGCTAGGTGAGAGTACAACATCTAGGAAAGTTGGATTTGACACAAGATGGTGATACATTCAAAGATGAACATGAAAAACATCCACAATCATATCCAACAAATCTAGATGAAGAACTACAAAACTAGCCAAAGATTCTCACAAGATTCATACACAGGGTTCTAGGCATCCTAGATTGCATCTCTACCACACCAATTTGTCAAGAACACCAAGAGGGAAGCAATCTAGTCATCTCCATCCATCAACTAGATTAGAGAGAGGGAGAGAGCTTACCGGTGCTCATGGCAAAGGATCGAGGGAGGGAGAGATGCCCGAGAGGTTCCGGGGCCGGGGGTGCAAGATCCACGGCCGGGGAGCTCGGTCCCGGCGGAGAGGATGGCCGGCAGCGGCGGATTCGCAGGAGGAGAGAGGGGGCGATGGGGAAAATGAAAGGATTGACTTTCACCCATCCGCCCGTGCCCTTATCCTGGAAAAATCCGCACGAGCGGTACTACCGCTCGATCCAGCGGTAGTACCGCCCCCGATTACTGCGCGGCCCGGGCAGCGGTCCCACGCGCTGGCAAGGGGCTGAGGCACCCGAGCCAGCGGTAGTACCGCTCCAGGGGCCGGTAGTACCGGTGCCAGGGGCAAAAACTTTTTATGACTCCAAACGTAGCCGTAAAACGAATTTGTCACCGGTTCGACCATCAACTTTGCCGAGAGCATGAAATAAAAGGTATTTGAGACGGAGTGGCTTAGGATAAGGTTGTGGCTTAGGATAGAACTCGAAACTGAGAGAGAGAGAGTTTGCCCAAAAATGCAAGAATCGACACGAAAGGCCAAATTTGAGCACTCTCCCAAAGCGAAAGGTCTAAAACACCCAAATAAGATCCAAATAAGATCAACTCCTCATAAGGAGGAGGGCGGTGGCCTAGGCCACCATGTAAGAGTGTATGTGGCGTGACACCGCGAAGATGTATCTTGGGTTCACAACCACTACTCATCATTTAAGCTCACAATTCATAGCACGAATATAGAGAGGCAAATGAATTTTAATGTCGGCATAATGGGGGGAGGGATGTCCAATGTATTAGGACCGCACTCCCCCTATGTCCATGCCTACACCTAAACCAAATAATAGTCAAAAATAGGTGTGTATGCAAGATGGTCAAGTCAAGCTCCTAGAATCCACGATATTTAGCTCATGCCTCAAGAAGGTGAATCTTGCTTCATCAAGTGGCTTCGTGAAAATGTCGGCAAGTTGATCTTTGGTTGGAATATAGCCAAGCTCAATATCACCACGAGCAATATGATCCCGAATAAAATGATGACGAATCTCAATATGCTTCGTTCTTGAGTGTTGCACCGGATTGTGGCCAATCTTGATAGCACTTTCATTGTCACATAAAAGAGGCACTTTGTCACAATTGACACCGTATTCCTTTAAAGTTTGCCTCATCCATAACAATTGAGTGCATGCACTAGCGGCCGCCACATACTCGGCTTCGGCGGAGGATAGAGATATACAATTTTGCTTCTTAGAAGACCAACTCACCAAGGACCTACCAAGAAATTGGCATGCCCCGGAAGTTGATTTCCTATCATCCTTGCAACCGGCCCAATCCGAATCCGTGTACCCGGCAAGAGAGAAATTAGTGCCCTTTGGGTACCACAAACCAAACCTTGGGGTATCAACCAAATATCGAAGGATTCTATTGACCGCCACCATGTGGCTTTCTTTAGGAGCGGCTTGATACCTTGCACACACCCCTACACTCAACACAATATCGGGTCTAGATGCACAAAGATAAAGCAAAGAACCAATCATAGAGCGATAAAGTTTTTGATCAACATCGATACCGTCGGGTTAAGTTCAAGATGGCATTTGGTGTCCATGGGAAACCGCTTCCCTTAGCATTGTGCATATTGAACCTCTTGAGCATGTCTTGGGTATATTTGGTTTGAGAGATGAAAGTCCCTTCATTCAATTGCTTGATCTCAAAACCGAGAAAGAACTTCAATTCGCCCATCATAGACATCTCGAACCTATCGGTCATAAGCTTTGAAAATTCATCATTGAAAGCTTTGTTAGATGAGCCAAATATAATATCATCAACATAAAGTTGGCATATGAAAAGCTCCCCTTTACCCTCTTGGTAAAGAGTGGGATCGATTTGCCCCAATTCAAATCCACGGTCTAGCAATAGCTCTCTTAGGTGCTCATACCAAGCACGAGGTGCTTGTTTGAGACCATAGAGCGCCTTATCAAGCTTGTAGACATGGTTAGGGAATTTAGGGTCCTCGAAACCCGGTGGTTGCTTAACATATACCAACTCCTTTAAAGGACCATTAAGAAAGCACTTTTCACATCCATTTGTTGCAATTTAAAGTTATGATGTGATGCATATGCAAGAAGGATACGGATGGACTCAAGGCGAGCCACGGGTGCATAAGTCTCTCCAAAATCAATGCCTTCAACTTGAGAGTACCCTTGTGCAACCAATCTTGCCTTGTTCCTCACAACCATTCCATGCTCATCTTGCTTGTTCTTGAATATCCACTTTGTGCCTATAACATTGCGGCAATCTTTTGGCTTCTCAACTAGATTCCACACTTTGTTGCGCTTGAAGTTATTGAGTTCATCATGCATAGCTTCTAACCAATCCGGATCTTCAAGAGCTTCAAACACTTTCTTTGGTTCCACCATGGAAATATGAGCTTGATGTTCACTAAAGCTTGCCAATTGCCTTCTTGTGGTAACACCCTCTTGTGGTCACCAAGGATGTTTCTAGACGGTGACTCTTTATTTAAAGTCCTTTTCAACTCTTGCTTTACGACGGGCTTCGATATCTCTATTGCATCTTGGAGGTATCTCTTGATCATCTTGATCATTTGAGTCCCCGTCTTGACCGGAATGTTGACCTTGATCATCTTGAAGCACATCTTCAACAATGGAAGGAGAGGGTTGATCTTGGTCATGACCTTGGCTAGCATCAACAATAGGAGAACTTGGTTCTTGCATAGCAACTTGGTCAACATGAGGAGGGTCTTGAACTTGTTCTTGGGGTGGTGCATCATTTGCTTCCATGATAGGCGCCGTTTCAACTTGTGATGAAGAGGCCTCCACTTGAATGGAGCTTGGACTTGCTTGAGGAGACTCGTAATGAATCTCAACGGGACGATGGAAACCAATGCCCATTCTTCTTATAGCATCTTGAGGCTCTTCATTATCTACATCACAAACATGAAATTGCGCCACTTGGGAGCCGTCATTCTCATCGAACCTCACATCACAAGATTCTATGACTTTCCCAACGGTTTTGTCATAGACTCTATAGGTGTGAGATTCGGCACCGTACCCAACAAAAACACCCTCTAAAGCTTTAGATTCAAATTTAGACAAACGAACACTTTTGTTCTTATAGAAACACTTACAACCAAATACTCGGTAGTAGGAGACATTGGGCTTGTTGCCGGTGAGCATCTCATAAGATGTAAACTTCTTGCCAACGCGAAAGAATAGCCGGTTAGATGAATGACACGCCGTGGAGATAGCCTCGGCCCATAAGCGGAGACTTAAACTCCGCCAACATAGACCTTGCCATATCCATGAGAGTCCGGTTCTTCCTTTCGGCTACACCATTTTGTTGAGGGGTATATGCAGCGGAATATTGATGACGAATCCCCTCTTCACTAAGAAACTCATTTAAGGTGTAGTTCTTGAACTCGGAGCCATTATCACTCCTAATGACCAATATAGGGACATTGTGTTGGCGTTGAACTTCATTGGAAAAGTCGATGACGGCTTGTTGGGTCTCATCCTTCGTCTTGAAGAAATAAACCCAAGTAAATCTTGAATAGTCATCAACAATCACCAAACAATATTTCTTCCCACCAAGACTAGGTTGAGGCACGGCACCAAAGAGATCAACATGAAGAAGTTCCAATATCCTCTTTGATGAAATGATGGTCTTGCTTGGATGGGGAGAATCATGCATCTTTCCTTCAACACAAGCCCTACAAAGACGATCTCTAGAAAAAGAAACATTGTCTTTTAGTCCAAGAATGTGGCCACCCTTGTGAAGACTTTGCAAAGTTCTCATGTTGACATGGGACAAGCGGCGATGCCACAACCATCCCACGTCGGCCTTTCCGAATAGGCATATTGCTTGAGTGTTGGTAGACCCCGAAAAGTCCACCACGAACAACTCATTTTCAACATACCCAACGAACATGACCTTTAGAGTCTTGCTCCTCAAGAGTACCACCATATCAATAGTAAAATGGACATCAAAATTCATCTTATTAAGTGCACGAACGGACATAAGATTGTAACCGAGGGACTCGACAAGCATGACATTTACAAGGGTGATATCCTTTGCAACTACCACCTTGCCGAGACCCGTTACCTCCGCTTTTGATTTATCACCATAGGAGACGGATGCTTGATTTATATTTGGTCCCAACTCCGTCATGATCTCCTTGCTTCCGGTCATATGACTAGTGCATCCACTATCAACCACCCATTTAGACCCACCGGAAGCATAGTCCTACAAGAAATCATTGCTTGGTTTTAGGTACCCATTTCTCAATGGGTCCTCTTTTGTTAGCAACAAGGGTCTTAGGAACCCAAATAGAATAAGCAATGTAACCATCATAAGGACCAACATATTTTGCATAAACATCCCATAATAATCAACATAAAGAATGTAGTTGGGATTGTTATGCCCCGCAAAGTCACTACGAGTGGTCTTGCCCCTAGTGGCATTACCACCCGCAATGGAAGTCTTGGCTTGTGCGGGCTTGGCATTGGTGTTGCTCTTCTTCTTCTTTGCCTTGGCCACATAACCAAGGCCCTCCTTCCCTTTGTGTGGCTTTTGCTCAAAAATTTGAGCAACAACCTTTTCTTTACCTTTAGGAATAGAGGTCTTGGCACTAGTGGCCTTGGCAAGCTCAACCTTCAACCTAGCATTTTCCTCAATAACATTTGCATGATCACAAGAGGGAGTAGAGGTGCTAGGTGAGTTAGATTTAGAAAGTTGAGTTTGAAGTTGCTCATGAGACTTGACTAGAAGAGAGTGGGTACTTTCCAAGGCCTTGTGAGCCTTGTTAAGTTTCTCCACATCCTCAAGGAGTCTAGCATTAGCAACCACAAACTCGGCTTTCTCCTTTTTAATCACTTTATATTTAGCAAAGACATGATCTCTATCCTTAATGATTTTAGCAATTATTTCATCATTTTTATCATCAAGAGACTCAATTCTTTCCTCAAGAGAGGTTCTATATTCACTCTCTTCTTCAAGAGAAGCATTCAAGGATTCTATGGAAGCATTCAAGGATGCTATGGTGAGAGAATCCTCTCTCTCAATTTTTCCCTTGTCATCAAGGATTTCTTCGGCCGCATCAAGTTGTCTCAAGAGAGACTCAACATATGCCTTAGTTTCACCTTGCAAGTTAGCCACAATAGTATCGGAAGCAACAAGTTCTTTCTTAATCACAAGACTAGTTTTATCATCTATTTCATGCATAGTCTTGGGAGTAGAAGATGATACCTCGGTGACTGAGCCATGAGGCAACGAGCGGTGTTGATGGAGAGGTTCTCATTGGGGGATTCGAAGAGAGAAGGAGGTGGAGTTGATACAATGGCCAAAGCGGCCACCTCACGAGTGGGTTCTTCTTCTTCTTCGGAATCCTCGGAAGGATACTCTTCTTGAGTCAACAACACAATTCTTGGTGCTTTCTTGAAGAATGGCTTCCTCTTGACAAAAGGCTTCTTTTGTATCATGTTTGATTGCCCTTGAGGACAAGCCTTCCACCGTTTTGCTCTCTATTCTCATAAGGACAATCTTTGATGAAGTGATGCTTGTTATGACAATTGTAGCAAGTCTTTATCCTATTAGCAAACTCCTTCTTCCCACTTGGATTGTTTGCATGATCAACTTGAGCCTTTGCCTTGGCCGGGTCACGCCAAAAAGTCCTTGTTGCAAGAGCTATGTGACCATGGAGGGCTTGTTCAAGATCATCGGGAGGAAGGTTGTTCGGGCATGCTTCAACTTCATCATGTTCATCAAGGCACACAACCTTGGCCTTCAAAGCAAGAGAGGGACCTTGCTTCATTCCCATGGCCCTAGCACGGTTGTCTAGAGCATTCTTGGTGGCAACCTTGGAGGCTTGCATCTCTTGCATAACTTCATTGGATGTCATCTCAAGGTAGTTGAATTTTCCTTGAAGGCCTTCAAGTCAACGGGCTCGAAGGGCATGAGCATTCACATACTTCCTCTTGATCCAAGCATCATCCACATAGGTTGCCCCAACATTGAAAAAGGCTTGGCAAGAATCTTGAGTCTTGCATACATCTCTTCATGAGTTTCACTATCAAGCATGTAGAAGCCTTCGGCTTCATTGTTCAAAGCATCAAATCTATTCCTCTTCATGCTTTCATTTCCAAGAACACCTCAAGGCACTCCCAAGCTTCTTTGGCGGTGGAGACATTTTGAATGTGATGAAGACCACTTTCTCCAACGGCAAGTTCAATCATGTGGAGAGCGGAAGCATTGAGTTGTTTCTCGGCCACCTCTCTTCTTGTCAAGTTGTTAGGATTCACGGCCTTGTATCCCTCTTGAATGATCCTCCAAAGCTCGATAGAGGAACTGTTGATATGAGATTTCATTAAGTGTTGCCAAGTAGCAAAAGCCAATGCATTAAGTTTAGGAGGTGGACCCAAAGGGTTTATGCGAGTATGATGGATAGGTGGGTCGGGAGAGTACACAAAGGGAACCCCATGGTACTCCGGCTTCCCACCTTCGGGAGTGGTGGTAGATGTGGAAGATTTCTTAGGGTCGGTTTCTTTATCTTCAACCCCTTTCTTTTCCTCTTTTCCCTCCTCGGTATCACCGTCATGGGAGGTAGCGGAGTCCTCTAGTGGGGTGGTCTCCTTAGGAACCTTGCCACTTGCGAGTTGTGTGATCAACTCACGCATCTCGGCAAATTTGGTATCCATGGACGATATCAAAGATGTCTCCATCAATTTGAGATCGGCCATGGATGCCGTAGTGGCTTGGTCATCCAGGGATCACCATCACTTCGTGTCATACTTCTCTTAGGCGGTTAAGCCCAACAAGAGAGCCGAGGCTCTGATACCAATTGAAAGGATCGTATGACACCTAGAGGGGGGGGTGAATAGGTGCTACTTCAATTTTAGTACTTTTTCAAATTAGGCTTGACACAAAAGGTAAATTCTCTAGATATGCAACTAAGGTGAATTTACCTATATGACAAGCTAGCAACTAAACAAGATACACGAAGTAAAGACTATAAACAAGGATAGAAGTAACCGAAGTGAAAGCACGCGGAGACACGGATGTAATCCCGAGTTCCTCCTTTTTAGGGGAGTACGTCTCGTTGGAGAGGTGTGAGCTACCACAAAGGTCAAAACTCAACCGCCACAAAGGCGTCACCTTCTTCTCCGATGAACCGCACCACAAAGGTTTGGTTCACCTTCCACTATCGGAATCCTTCAAGGCGGAATCCGGAGCCCTTACAACAACGATCCGGGGCACAACCCACAAGAGGATTGGGGGCTCCCGAACAGCTACAAATCTGTCACAAAGACAACAAGTGAGTACAACAAGAAGCTAGGTTTTCCTAATGGAAATCCTAGCAAGGGGCCCTCAAGTGAATGAGGGGGAAATGAAGAACGGCTTGGTGAAGATGTAGATCCGGGCTTCTCCTTCAATCCTCCAAGTATCAACGAGTTTGGGTGGAGGGATTGGGAGATCTAGTGATTCTTGAGCTTGCAACAATGGAGTCTTCAAGTTTGGTCAAGCTACAAGCTGGAGGTAGGTGGAGGGCATTAAATAGCCCTCACAAAAATCTAGCCGTTGAGACCTTTTTTCCCGAGCCAGCGGTAGTACCGCTGCGCCGGGCGGTACTACCGCTGGCGCCTTCTGCGCCACGGTCAAACCAACACGCGCTGACTGTGCCTCGAATCCTCACGAGCGAAGCCAAAGACAACTCCTTCTCTTCCTTTTCTCGATGCGATATCAACGGGATGATTGTAAAAACCTGATCACACTTAAACAAGGAGTTAGGGGCACATGTTGTATTGTCAACATAACCAAAATATGAGTAAGAGCAAATTATGCTCTTTCAGATGTTTCCTTGACAACCATTGTGACGGCAATATGCACTATTTCCAACATACGCCACCAAGCAATTCGTGTTGTGGACTGTGAACAATCTTTGAACCTAGGACCATAAATCAATACACGCAGAGAACTCATACATTGGTGCACAACAAACAAATTTGTGTATGCTAGCTTTCAGTAATTTTCGGCCTGCAAGAAAAGACAGATGAGCTTGCAAATTTTGGTGAGAAACATTGTCCCTGTTTTGCACCGCAATGTTCCCAGAGGAGAGATTTCAAAACAGAAATCAATGTTTATGTTTTAGCTTTTCAATTTGTGGAATCTTTGGATTTAGTAATTGTAGTAGTTTTTAGGCCTATTGATTGGTGTTTAACATTCCACCTATCTTTTCGTATGATTCCACAACGTAACATGAGTTAAGAAAATCGAAAGTTCAATGTATTTTTTCAATGCTCAAAATTTCTCCCCGAACTAATGGACATCAATATGAGCCAATCTAATGTTTACTTTGGAGTAATGAAAAGTTTCATATGGTATCTAGAATTTAAACTTGAGATAATCGAAACCTGGATAATTATTGATAGGATTGCATTTTGTATGACATGTAAGAATTTTGTTTTGAATTGCTAAAGCAGAGATAGTTGGAACAAAATTTATAAAGTACGATTGGAAATGAGGCTATTAATTAGTAAGACCTAAAAATATAAATGCTTACTTATATTTTCTGAACTTTGAATTTCACGAATAATATTATTTCTATGTTCAGAACATATCCCGAAATAAACATGGAAGAAGAAATCCAGTTATTGCGCCGGCCCATTAGGCATCCCAATTTGTCGGCTGCGTGGAAATAGGCTAGCGGCTGAATCCTTCGGCCAGATGTCGTTAAAGAGGACGAATAATGCTGCATTTATTTCCTTTCGAATTCCAATGAAAAACTCGCAAACTACAGAGCGCGAAATTCTGAAATGGGCCCCCCGCTGAGCTTGAACAAAGCTATGCAATCTTCAAGCATGAAACGTACTGTAGCTCTAAAGTAGGGATATCGAGCTGAGCTTGGACTAGCTAGATTAGGGTCAAGATTATTAGACTAGGTTCAACTTGTAGGCAGATTTGAAAAATAGCTTTACGATTTTCGGCATGAAATACCAAACCAGCTATTTCTGGCAGTTCCACAGTTTTTTTTTGCGAAACACAGTACAACGCAAGCGCTCATATACACGCGCGCACACTCACCCCTATGAACGCACGTATACACACCCCACCCCTATGAGCACCTCCGAGAGACTGAGTCGGCGGGTCGAGTCTTGATTGACAAAAGTCACCACGGGCGACTCGCTGTCGACGGAACGTCGCCTCCCACTGAAGAATATTCCGTCTTAAATGAGAAACACCAACGTCAAACCTGGGTTTGAACTCTGCTGGACTGGGGGTACAACCATCTTGGCACAGGCAAGATCTCGCAGCTCCACAGTTACACGCACGGACTGAGTTACTGGGCCAAACTAGCCACTATTAGAGCATCTCCACCGGGGGCCTCCAAATGACCATCCAAAGGACCAATGGGGCTCCGGACGCCAAAATCGGCCACCACCGGCACCCCCAAAGGTTTGAGCCTCGCGAAATCCTCGGGGTGCCGGACACTGACCGGACATGGCCTCCGACAGCGGTGGCCCACACGTCATACACACAACGCCGGCCTGGCCATGGGTTTAAGGCGCCGTGCAGGGGCCGTTCCGCCCGCGTTAATGGTGACGTGTTTCCGCAGGCGATGAAGGGACGGGACGGCGATGCGTCTCCCGCACGGCTCGCATTTACGGCGGCGCCTGCTGAGCGCCCAGCCTTTCCCGGCTTCCCAAGCGGCGCAGTGGCGGAGACGTGTCGCCGCCATTAACCCCGACGCGACGCGTGCTCACCCACCCGGCACTTCCCGCCCAGCGCCACCGCTTCCCGCCTCGACCTTGGCCGGCTATAAAGAGGCCCCCGCCATGCAGCCATTTCATCACAGCAGCACCGACGCTCGCCGTAGCCACTTGACCACACCACCAGCCGTAGCCGTAGCCTAGAGCACCATGCCTCGCCGCCTCGCCACCTCATGGGCCACCCTCACCCAGGCAGCACGCCGTGCTCACGGCACGGCACAGGAGGACGCGGCCGCCGACGAACAGCCGTTCGACTGGGCGGATGTGGACGACGTCGACATGGACGAGCAGGAGGAGCAGGAGCCGCCGCCGGAGCTCGATGAGGTGCCGCCGCCGCAGCAGCCGGAGCTCGATGAGGTGCCGCCGCCACCACTGTGGCCAGACCAGGTGGTTGCCGCCAACTCGTTCGAGATCTGGCGCAACGAGCAGGCAAGCCGCCAGGTCAGGCTCGGCTACGAGGCGGCTGGGGACGCCGTGGAGGCCGCCATCATCCAGGCCTCCATCGCGAGCGCGGAGCGCGACGAGCGTTGTCGCGCCTTCATGGTCGTCGAGCGGGAGGCGCACGAGCAGCTCAACGCCGCGGCGGAGGAGCCCAGGCAGCAGCAGCTCATTGCCCAGGCGGAAGAACTAGCGCATGCGGCCTCCAGCTGCGCGCCGAGTGGGAGACCCACGAGGAGCTGAACCAGATGCGGGCGGCGAGGCAGGCGCAGGCAGTGGTGGCAGACAGAGATGCCGAACGCCGGGCGGCAGAGAGGGATGTCATGCGCCGGGTGGCGAGCACGCTCCGGCAGGAGAGGCGTGTGCGCTCGCGCTAGCCAAGGCCGCGCACGACGACTAGGCTGGCCCGAGCGGCGGTGTTTAGATTAGGGTTTAGCTACCGTTTTAGTTTAAATTTCTAACATTTTAGCTTACGTTTGTAACATCTTTTTAGCTTAAGTTTGTAACTTGCATCGTTTTAGTTTAATTTATACCATTTTTAATTAGTTCGAATGTCGCGGCCAGCACAAGTTGACGCCCGCAAGGTGTTCGATCCGTTGCTCGATGTTGGGGCGGGCCTTTGGACGGCGCCGCTGTGGGCGGCCTCCAAAACTTGGGCGGACATGTGTCCGCCACCCCCAATTGGGCCTGAATTGGGGTGCCGTGGAGATGCTCTTATCCAAGCTAAACAGTGGGAAGGACAAACTAGTAATATTCTGTTGTCAACTACGAGTGACGATTGCTACTTTCATCATCTAAAAAACACAGTGATCTGTGTCCTTGCCGCAATTAGCTAAGTCAAGAATAAAAAACGGTTGTGCGTTCTCCAGATCAAACCTCACTCGGCTGCTAATAAAAGAAGAGGCACCAATATCTCCTCCCGGGTCGCCTCCCTCCCAGCCGGCTCCGGAGGCGCCGCCACCCACAACCCTAGAAAAAGCATCCCGCTCAAGCCCCTGCCGCCGCTGCTGCCCTTGATGACGGTGGTGGCGGCGCCCACCCCGACGACGGTGGGCAGGAGAGGTGGTTCGCGGTGGCGTCTCGCGGGGGCGGTGAGCGTGGCGGCGGCCATGGGGCGGCGTGGTCGGTGACAGCGCCTGAGGATCCCGGTGGAGCGGCGTCGTGGTGGTGGTGGGGAGACGCCGGCGGCCGGCCGATTTGGTCGTGGTTCCGTCGCGGTGAACTGGGCTTCGCTGCCCGATCTCGCCCTCGTGCGGATCTGGGTATGCTGAGTCCAGCCGGGCCGGCCGTGGTGTTTGGCTGTGGTCTTGGCCACGCCAATGATCTAGGGTTTGGCACCGGTCTACCCCTCCATTGCTGCCGGTCCTGCTGGGTGAGTTCTCGCGGCGTCGGGGCCTGCGAGGCATGAGAATAATGGCGGTGGTCCTAGGGTTCCAAATCGCGAGAAGACGAAGATCTGCTTGACGCCGGTACCTGATCTGGCAAGAGTGTCGAGTTTTGGAAGGCTCCACCGTGATCTTTCATGGGCTAATTCCCAGAGTTTGCTAGATCGGAGGGATTCGGTCGCGCCGGAGGGAGCGGCGTGAAGCTCTACTTCTGCGTCATCATGGGCAAATCCATGGTTTAGTCAGAGGCGGGGAATGTCATGAAAGCTGAGATTAAAGGACTAGCAAATGGCGATTGGATGCTTCGCGTCGATGAGGAACTTGCTTGGAGTTGCAGGAGCGGAGCAGCGGTATGTTAGTGGGGCAACATCACAGGTGAAGTTCAAAGTTCTTCCTTCAGGGTGAAAATCCAAGGCCTGGCCTTAATTGTTGTGCCTGGTATGTTCATGCTGAAGACATTGTTTTGAGAGCGGGGACTATTATCTTCAGGGTGAAAACCCAAGATCTGACCTTAATTGGTTGTGTCTGGCACTGTTCTTCTGATGACGTTGCTTTTGAAGATTTGGACATCAGGTGGTGTCTTGGTGGTGGTTGTGCGGCTACTGCAATGACTGTAACTCTGTAGCGGGACTTTTCTTTTATTCTTCTTCTTATTATCTTTCGGTTGTGTGCATCCGTAACAGCTTTGATTGTTTGCATTGTTGCAGAGGCTGGATGTAATTTGTATCTCCGCGATATTAATATACACTCTTTATCTAAAAAAAAAGATCAAACCTCACTCGTTCGCATGATTAAGACTATACCTGGGCATGGGCAGCCCGGCCCGAACGGCCCAACGCAACCCGGCCCGATAATCTCGGGCCGGGCTCGGGCCTAAAAATCGGGCCCGATAGTCATGTCGGGCCGGGCTCGGGCCTAGTCAAAACAGAAAATCACAAGGGTCGGGCCGGGCCGGTCAGGCTTTTGCGGGCTTTGTCGGGCTCGGGCCGGGCTCGGCCCGATTTCTGCGGCCCGACTGTCGGGCCGGGCCGGGCCCGGGCCTGAACTTTTCTGCGTCGGCTTTTTTAGGCCCGGCCCAGCCCGAAAAATGCCCAGGTATAATTAAGACAGACCGACCAATTGTAATTGCAATTGCCATTAGAGTCCTAACGACTCCAACTTGGAAGTACTGCTGACCAAATAGCGATGTGCCATGCACGTACGAGGTTTATAGTTAATTTCGACTTATGTCTCTATCCCGGTTCCCTCTTCTGCTGTCTGTATGCCAAATGGTCCTTTATTTGTCCACAATATATGATTATTATTATCTCTCTTGTTAGCTAAATGTGCTTACATCAGTGTTAATAATTTGTTATTTTTCCTGCTCTTGCTTCAACTCCAAGCGATGAATATTGGCACTGGATGATGTCGCTGTAAGATCTAGAGAAAAATCGTGGCGGCCGACTCAGACTGAACTTTTTGTTGTTGTTTTTGTTTCGGCGTGCTTCCTACAGTAATCTGTTCATTGACACGCACCATCTTGTTTTTTTTTTTGTCTTTGTGTTTTATTTTGAGGCGCAGTAGAAATTAGAAAAATATCTTCTATCAAAAACTAAAACGTCTTCCGCTAAACAAGACAAAAAAAACTTCGTGTCAAGAGGCAGTAGGCCACATGAAATATTTGTTTTTTCGTTTTGTACCATGCTCTCATAGTATCGTTGAGGAAAAATCACAGAAACCACCTAGTATTGTCGTTGCGGAAACTAGTCACTTTAATTTACATGTATATTCCACAAATCACCAACAATTTATGTAATAAGTTGCACATAGGTCCAATCCTCATATTAGCCTGATTAACATCAGATATGATGGTGGGCCCGGCATGTGGTTATCTAACAATTTACACTAATGATAAAAGCAAGTCTGAACAATTTGGACAACTGTTTCAAAGCTTTTGTCGCTTTTTGTGAGATTCGGTTAAAAGTTTATAAAAATCAAACTTTTTGAGAAAAAATAATACAATTCAGTAATTGCACAATATGAGCTAACTAATCTGTAAAACGGACAATTTCCGTGTAGAATCCGATTTTGCATCCATTTTTAAGGATATGGAATAGTACTAATCTGTCGGGTACGGATGCAGATACGGATTTTGGCAAGGTGGACATCTGACAAATATGATAGCCTATATGGTATTGCTATTATCCGAATAATGCTGATTATCTGCCATTTTCACGGATTATCCCAACTTCTCAATTAGGATTATTTGATTAAATGAGCCCAGATAACCAGCCCAAAGACCCAATGAATTCATTGACCCGTTGACATGATCACTTGTTGGAGATGACCCCATATAAATTCATTGACCCATTGGCCTAATCACTTGTTGTAGATGACCCCATCAACAAGTAGAGTTTTTTGTAGAATACAAAAAATAAGGGCCCCTTGATTCAAAGTAATAGCATAAGATTTTTGTAGATTTTTGTAGGATTGGATCTTATAGGAAATTTTCCTGTAAAAACTGTCTGATGCATAGGATCATATCCACAAAAAATTTATAGTGTAAATTCTATGTAAAAAACATGAGGTCTAACCTCATGAATAATTTCTTCACCACAATAAAAAATAACCCCTCTTAACGGCCGGCCCAGCTAACTTAATGGGTCGGCCCAACTGAAGTTTTCATACGAGCCCACCTACTCTAACGGGCCGGCCCATCTAAACTTAACGGGCCGGCCCAGCTAACCTTGACGAGCCGGCCCAGCTAACAGTACCAGGCCTCGGGTGGGCCTGACATCTACCACGGTTTCCACGTCGTGGTAGAAAAGATAACGCCGTTTGCCACGTGTCTGTTAGATTTTTTTTTATCACGACAACCTGTTCGTGGTTGATGACGGAACCATCTACCACGAAATCCCGCCGCCGTGGTTAATAAATCAGCCACGCAGTATACACTACGGACACCCCCCCCCCCCCCCCCCCCCCCCCCCCCCGCCCCCCGCGTTGCTAAAAACCTTTGCCCACGAAAAACGACCTTTCTACCACGAAACTGCCCCGTGATAAAATGCCCAATATCTTCTAGTGTCAGCTGCAATCGGGTAGATCTGAGTTGCAACTAATGTGCAACCCACCTACAACTGGAATATCAGTTTCAATCTACGCGCATCCCATGTAAAAACTGAGAAAATCTTATTTGCAATCCATATTATACAACAATAAATCTGACGGTTTGAAAGTTGAGTGAGACGTAACTTTTTTTTTGCAAAGATATATCATTATTGGCTAGGAGTGAGACGTTACTTAATTCTCACTTGAGCTGAGACAGTATTATTTTCAGGAAACTTTAGATTAAACGAAAAGCAGACTTCTAGCTCGATGTCTACTCTAGATGATGCGAGATGCTTTGAAAATGACTTTTGCCTATTTTGAAACTCGTGTTTGCCCAAAGCAGTTGGAGTACTGGTATATTTGTCATTAAAAATCTGGTGGTGTGTCCCCTCGAACTGGAAGGGTTTCCAGAAAAGACGAATATGCAAAGCAGACCCCACCCATGTCCCCGACCAAACCCGGCAACCTCCTACGCCTCGCGCCGCCCCGGGCCCGGCGTCGGCGGCGGCGTCGATGCGCTTGAGGCGGCACACGCGAAATCCCAGTCATGCCCTCGAGCACATGAGGACGGATGGATGACGCCGTGGCACGGCTGGTGACGCTGATTCTGTTATGCCCGAGGACGCTCAGCGACGCCAGGACGACGAGTCAAATCAAATCTTCTTGGGACGTCAAGGCGTCTATGCTAGGGTGCTCGAGAGCTAGGAGTACTAGCCTTCTCGCTGGTTGCGTTGCGTTCCACGCAGCGGCGTCACGGTCACAGCCTTGGCTCTGCACCCTGCATATGCATCTTTTTTTTTGCGAGGATACAGAACGAGATTACAGCAAGTAGGCAAAGAAGACCAAACTAAAGAAAGAAAAATTTCGCCCTGCATATGCATCTTTGAACCAACGGACACTTTGAATTGTTGCCTCGAAAAGGGGGAAAATTTCGAATTTTTATGCAGCCTTTGCTTCCATGTGTCGACGGTCTGCTTGTGCATGGCGCAGTGACAACTGTTTGGGAGTACACCTAGTACTGCAGACGTCGAACATGGGTTGGTCTTAAAAGAAACACTAGCAATACCAGATAAAATGAAATTTGTAAAAAATAACCACGTGGCGAAACTTCAGCAAAAAAAACCTTTTTCTGAAAAAATTCAAATCTAACCCTAGTTGCGCATGCACGGACGGCACGATGCGTGCCTGTACCGCGCCCCGGGCTGGGACGCTACACCCCTACCAGCGAGGCAGCGTTCATGGGACCCAGTACGGGTCATGTAGCATCGACACGCGGGGCGCTACACCCGCCGGGGAGGGCGGCGCTACTCTACTGGAAACAGTTAAGTGGTCGGGGTCACGCGGTTAGCAGGCCACCCGCGAGCCCAAGCCATTTGCTCTGTTCTTCCCAAGCCTGAACCCCTCACTCTCTCCCTCTTACTCCCCAACTCCCCCCCCCCCCCCCCCCACAAATCCATCCATTCGGTTCAAGTTTTTCTGTGGATTTTGGCCCCCCCCCTACGTGCAAGAAGGCACTCTCCCCCATCCTCCTTGTTTTTGTCCAATAGAAATCTTCCAATTTGGTGGCATTGGTGTAGATATTCGAAACCCTAGAATTTGAACGAGGTAAAATATGCGGTCTTTTATTGATTATATTGGTTAATAGGTGTGTGTATGATGGCTATGAAGTGTTGTGACGTTGATTTGTATGTTAGAGTTAGGTTTTTTGTTAGATGTGGTTAATGAGCTAGATTTAGTTATGGTTAGTGCTTAACGACTATATTTAAATTAACATGACTAGTTAGATTTTGTTTCAAGTGTAGTGGAGTGCAATGTATCTATGATTTGATGCATTTGTTTTTTAGATGGAGAGAATGGTTAGTGCTCATCATGTGGACAAGGATGCTTTTTTGAAAGGCAATGTCGAGCATGTCTCGGAGGAGAAAGTGGCGGTGTTTGACCGTAGTCCAAACTATGCGGAGGTTCTGGAAAGAGTGAGGATTGCATTGAATTGAATGGACACAACTGATCTAGTTTCTTTGGAGGGAAGACATAATGTTGGGTTCGGAATGCACTCTCGTTGGAAGACCATGCCTCTCAACTCTGAGTTGTGTTGGAGTGCATACAATGTGACGGTAGCGGGATCTCAAGACAAGGCTCTCGAGTTATTTGCCACCAAGACGTTTGACTTGAACCGGTGTGCCTCCGAACATGATGTTAGGAGCCCGGTCCAAAATGAGCCACCTCATGACCATGAAGTGTATGCCATATTTGTGTGCTATATTGTGTTGCATTCTGAACTTGTATGCTTTTGTGGTGTTTTAAGATGATTTCGGATTAGTTACATACCGTAGCGCCATGGGAAAGGGTGGGCTGATCACAGGTATAGCGCCCCTAGCATCGGTGCTACACGCCCTAAACTACAAACCCGAGAGACATCAAGCCTAGCCCGTGTCCTTTTTTTCAAAGTCAAAGTGCAGCTCCCCAATGAGCGGCGCTACATGTGCATGTGTAGCGTCGCCTACGCCAGCGCTACCCCAGTGCAGCGCCCTAGACTGAGGCTCTAATGACATGTCCTACCTCGCATGTACATGAACAAGGATCTATCATCCATTCAACTGCACGCAAGGCTTTGTTTCAAGGACATGACCATCAAGTTCACATTGAATATCTTGAAGAAGAAACGTCGATCCATGCATCTGATGGCGTTCCTGCTGGAGCAAACCAACCAGAAAAGACATAGGATGCTACTGCTGAAGGATGGACTTATTTTGCTGTCTCTATAAACAAAACTACATTCTTGATTAATTCTGAATTTTGTTCCAGCAGCATGGACTTATTTTGCCTATACATAGTCTTTATCCGTGACTGCCCCTGTGATGCCCCACAAGTATAGAATATCTATCGCAGTACTTTCGGTAAATAAGAGTGTCGAACCCAACGAGGAGCAGAAGGTGTTGACTGATACGTCTCAAACGTATCTATAATTTTTGATGTTCCATGCATGTTTTATACCAATTGCTACATGTTTTATATACACTTCATATCATTTTTATGCATTTTCTGGGACTAACCTATTAACAAGATGCCACAGTGTCAATTCCTGTTTTCTGCTGTTTTTCCATTTCAGAAAAGCTAGTCGGGAAATTTTCTCGGAATTGGACGAAAATCAACGGAGCCCAGTTTTTCACCGACATGAAGACGAAGTCCGAAGGGCGCACGAAGAGGCGACCCAAGGGAGCCAGACACCACTAGGGCGCGGCCCCCCTGCCCAGCGCGCCGAGGTGGTGTGTGGGGCCCTCGGCTGGCCCCACGCGCCACCCTTTTGTCCATATAATCTCCTCATACCGAAAACTCTAAATACCCGATCATTATTCCACGAAAAGTTCCGTAGCCACCGTCGTCATCAACCCTAGATCGGGAGGGTTCTGAAGCTCTTCCCGGCACCCTGCCGAAGAGGGAGATCATCACCGGAGGGCTCTACATCACCATGCCTGCCTCCGGAGTGATGCGTGAGTAGTTCATCCTTGGACTACGGGTCCATAGCAGTAGCTAGATGGTTGTCTCTCCACTTTGTGCCATAATGTTTAAATCTTTTGAGCTGCCTAACATGATCAAGATCATCTTATTGTAATGCTACATGTTGTATTTGCTGGGATCCGATGAATAGTGATGTTATGATCAAGTTATTTATCAATATATCTACTGTTTTATTTATGTTCTTGCATGTTCTCCGTTGCTAGTAGATGCTTTGGACAAGTAGATGCTTGTGACTCCAAGAGGGAGTATTTATGATCGATAGTGGGTTCATGCCTCCAGAAATCTGGGCTCGAGCGACAGAAACGACTAAGGTTGTGGATGTGCTGTTGCCACTAGGGATAAAATAACTAATGCTTAGTTTAAGGGTACTGCTGTTAAGTCTAATGCGTTTGTTTACATTACACACTTTGCTTAATGCAATTATCCGTTGCTTGCAACTTAATACTGACGGGAGACACGGATGCTATCCCGGAGGTGGATTATTAGTCATGGATGCAGCTAGTAAGCGGTCCATATATTATGATGTAATGCCCAATAAATACTACAATAAACAATCATGTCATATATTGCATTGTCATGCGCTTGCTATTTGTCAATTGCCCAGCTGTAATTTGTTTTACCCAACATGTATGCTATCTTTTATGGAGAGACACCACTAGTGAACTGTGGACCCCGGTCCATTCTTTTACACTGATAAAAACACCGTTTCCATCACGCTATGCAATCATTTGTTCTCTGTTATTTTATGCAATTATAATTGTTCTCCACACCATACGTTTAATCCTTTGTATTCAGCAAGCCGGGGAGATTGACAACCTTCCTGTTTCGTTGGGACAAAATAGTTTTATTGTGTTGTGTGCAGGTCCACGACAACCACCATATTTTCAGGCGCTGTTAGGAGGCTTCTCTCCCATCAAGACGCTACATTTTCTGGTGCAGTTGTCAACCTTCTGAAGCTCTCTTGACTCCTACTAGTTCGATAACCTTGGTAGAATTACAAGGAAAAATTGTTGCTGTACTACATCATACCTTCCTCTTGGGGTCTCCCAACGAACATGTGTTTTCACGTCATCAAGCACATTTTCTAGCGCCATTGCCGGGGAGTCAAAAGCTACAGCAAGGGGAGTTTCACACTTCCAATCTCATTACTTTGTTATTGTCTTGCTTAGTTTATTTTTATTTTATATTGTTTATTTTATTTCGGTTGTCTAGTTTTACTTTTTGTTTCAATCATCATGTCTAGCTCTACTCGTTATGTTTTAACTCCTGAAGTTGAGTTTCATTCCTTTAAGCAACAAGGTGGAGAAAGTTTAAAAGATGCTTGGTATAGAATTAGTGCTCATCATAGATGTACGAGAAAATATTCCTGTCATAAAAGTTTCAAAAAAAATTCCACTACAATCCTTCTTAGGAATTTTTATGTTGGTATCACTAATTGGTATAGGTATGTTTTAGATACTTTAACTGGTGGTAATTTTCTTGGCACTCCCGCGTTAGAGGCAAATAATATCATCGAAAGTCTGGTTGGAACTCCCCCTATTAATGACATTAAAATTGAAATTACTCTGGAAGATGTTATGAAAAAATTGAAGTCCATAGGTAAAAATTTGCCAAACATGGATAAGACAAATGAAGTTGAAAAGTTATTTGATAAAACTAGTGAATTTGATGAATCTCTGGAAAATATTAATGAAAGGATTGTTGTTTTAGAAACTAGTACAATTAAGGATAATCAAACCTGAGGATTGGTAAATTAGAGGAAGCAATTGATACTTTAAGTACTACTTTTTCATCCATTAAACTTAAAAGGCAAGAAGGTCCAGTGGGTAGAGAGCAAAAATTTATGTATGTGCCGAAAGGTCCAAAACCGAAATCTACACCACATGATGTCTTTGAATCTTAAAAGGTTTTTTGTGAACTTGCTAGTAAATCAATCATTGGTAACATAGAATTGTTTAAA
The DNA here is from genome assembly GCA_947311845.1 of Poa pratensis. NCBI lineage: Eukaryota > Viridiplantae > Streptophyta > Magnoliopsida > Poales > Poaceae > Poa > Poa pratensis. The sequence continues at coordinate 5,503,554 of CAMZMU010000113.1, read as the reverse complement.
TTCTTTTCTCAAGATCTTGATAGCAAAAGGCTTGTGAAAAACCCTCTTATGACAAGCTGCATTTTGGAAGGAAATTCTGAGGATTTTGATGTTTCCACTATTGATAATACTTGATTTCTGCTTTGAGCCTAGCTAAAAGGCGTTAAAGAAAAGCGCTTATGGGAGGCAACCCATTTTTATTTTATGTTATTTTATTTTGTTGAGTCAAGAAATTTGCTTGCTTCTGTAACAATTCTGTTGTATCTTTTTGTTTTTTCGTTTTGTTGTGCCAAGAAGAGCCTCTAATAGCAAGATATGCTAAAAGTTTAGTTTGCTGCCCACAAACAGATTTCTGTGCCTCACGGTAAAAGTTCATGACAAATCACAGAACATTATGTTAATCTACAATTTTTTGTGCAGAATCCTGAGCTATTTACCTATCTTTTGCTAGTTCAGCATTTTTTTATTTGAGCGATGTAAGTGCCTCGAAAAAATTCGTCTTTACGGACTGTTCTGGTTTTGGCTGATTATGTCTTTGTTTTGCATTCTCTCTTTTACAAGTGTTAAGTGAAATTCTTTAAGGGTGGAAGAGTTAAACAGTAGCTAATGTTTAAAATGATGTTTATGATGTGTCTCTACAGAACCAAGTGAGATTATGTTTGATGCACTAACCCGCTAATGATATTTATGCTGAGTTTGGTATGAAGGAAGTTTTCACGTATTAAGAGAGAACGATGGTAAAAAGAAGATCAAGAAGAGAGAAGAGCTTAAGCTTGGGGTGGCTCCCCTGGACCTCCCCAACATATTTCAAGAAGACTCAAGCATCTAAGCTTGGGGATGCCCAAGGCATCCCCTTCTTCATCAACAAATTATCAGGTCATCTCTAGTGAGACTATATTTTTATTTCTTCACATTATAAGTGATGTTCTTGGAACATCTGTGTGTTTTTATTTTCAGTTTGTTTATATTTTGTTCCCTGGTCATAACTAGTTGGACCCTAGTACTCTTGTTTGGGAGAGAGACACACTCCGCTTTTTCATTAGAATACTCCTGTTCTTCACTTATACTTGTTGAGTATTCTTGTCTAGCGCTGCTATGCTTCTAGCTCTTGTTTTTCATGTATCTCTTGTTCAGGGCTATTAGTTCTTTTGAAGAAAGTACTCTCTTGCTTCACTTATATTTGTTTGGAGAGTTGTTAAATAAGTTGATTGGTGTTTGTTGGAACAGAAAATGCTATGCATGTGGTAATGGTATAAAGAAAATGCTTACATAGTCTTGTATATCATTTGCCTTGAGTAACTTGGTGTTTGTCAATTGTTTTGAGTTATCAAGTAAGTGATGTTTAAACTTGTGTATCATGTAAGTAAAGGCTCATTAGTGAAGAACTACCGTAAAGCTTGTAGTTATTTGACTTGTCATAATTGGTAGTTCCAAAGTCTAGATATTTTCTGGTTAAAATGATGTTTTGGTTAACAAGAAAGACAGTGTGGAGTCTTATAGTTTTTCTTATATGTTCATCATATGGTTCTTTTTGTACCAGTTGACGTTATGTGTTTGCTTAAAATAACCTTGCTAGCCTAAACTCTGTACTGAGAGGGAATGCTTCTCGTGCATCCAAACCCTGAGCCAAAATCCATGCCATCTGTGTCCACCATACCTACCTATATGTGGTATTTTTCTGTCATTCCAAGTAAATTTGTCATGTGCTATCTTTAAATTATTCAAAATTGTTACTCCTTTTTGTGTCTCTGTTTACCACCTCATGAGGAAGGGGTAGATGGTCTTTATTACACTTGTCAAATAGACTTTACTCCAGACTAGTAGCTTACATCTGCTTATCCATAATTTTGCAAAAAGAGCTGGCAGCGGGGTGCCCGGCCCCATAAAAGATAATTTACAACTTTCACCAATAATTCTCTTCACATTTTGTTCCTGAGCAATCAGTCAAACATCCGCATGTGTAAACCAAAGAGAGGAGGGATGATCTGCTTGCTGCAGAAATAACATTCCTCAATGGGAGCCGCTCTTAAAAAGTCTACTTGGCATGGGTAATACTGTATTGTCTACTTCCATTCGTTGACCATTAACATGCATCTCTCAAAATATATTTTTACTCTCTATATGATTTCAAAAACTAAAAAGCTCTAGCACATGACATAATCACTGCTACCCTCCGCGAAGGGTTCTTTTACTTTTATGTTGAGTCAGTTTTCCTACTCCTGTCTATTCTCCACAAGCAAACACTAGTGTCAACTTTGGTACAAGAATTGTTATATGTTAGCATATTTGACTGATTATGCTACTTTGTGTTGACAATATCCATGAGATAAATATGTTGAAAGTTGAAGCAAATGCTGAAACTTAAATCTTTCTTTGTGTTGGTCAAACACTTTTGATTCGAAAATGTTGCTTGGTGAGCTAACTCTTATGCAAATTCTTATAGCTCCATGTCTCCAAAGTACTATCCATGAAAAGTTTTTACTTGTATGATGCATTTTGTTTGCTCATTGTTTACTTTATAGCAACTATAGATAATTGACTTGGATCACTTCATTCAGTTCATGTGCTTTAAACTACAATTTGATCAAGATTATGTTGGTAGCATGTCACTCCAAAAATTATATTATTATCGTTTACCTACTCGAGGACGAGTAGGAACAAAGCTTGGGGATGCTGATACGTATCAAACGTATCTATAATTTTTGATGTTCCATGCATGTTTTATATACACTTCATATCATTTTTATGCATTTTCTGGGACTAACCTATTAACAAGATGCCACAGTGCCAGTTCCTGTTTTCTGCAGTTTTTCCGTTTCAGAAAAGCTAGTCGGGAAATATTCTCGGAATTGGACGAAAATTAACGGAGCCTAGTTTTTCACCGACACGAAGACGAAGTCCGAAGGACGCACGAAGAGGAGACCCAGGGGAGCCAGACACCACAAGGGCGCGGCCCCCCTGCCCGGCGCGCCGAGGTGGTGTGTGGGGCCCTCGGCTGGCCCCACGCACCGCCCTTTCACCCATATAATCTCCTCATCCTGAAAACCCTAAATACCCGATCATTATTTCACGAAAATATCCGTAGCCACCATCGTCGTCAACCCTAGATCGGGAGGGTTCTGAAGCTCTTCCCGGCGCCCTGCCGGAGAGGGAGATCATCACCGGAGGGCTCTACATCACCATGCTTGCCTTCGGAGTTATGCGAGAGTAGTTCATCCTTATACTACGGGTCCATAGCAGTAGCTAGATGGGTGTCTCTCCACTTTGTCCCATCCTGTTTAGATCTTGTGAGCTACCTAACATGATTAAGATCATCTTATTGTAATGCTACATGTTGTGTTTGCTGGGATCCGATGAATAGTGTTGTCATGATCAAGTTGTTTATCAATATATCTACTATTTTATTTATGTTCTTGTATGTTCTCCGTTGCTAGTAGATGCTCTGGCCAAGTAGATGCTTGTGACTCCAAGAGGGAGTATTTATGCTCGATAGTGGGTTCATGCCTACAGAAATCTGGGCTCGAGCGACAGAAACGACAAAGGTTGTGGATGTGTTGTTGCCACTAGGGATAAAATAACTAATGCTTAGCTTAAGGGTACTGCTGTTAAGTCTAATGCGTTTGTTTACATTACACACTTTGCTTAATGCAATTATCCGTTGCTTGCAACTTAATACTGACGGGAGACACGGATGCTATCCCGGAGGTGGATTATTAGTCATGGATGCAGCTAGTAAGCGGTCCATGTATTATGATGTAATGCCCAATAAATACTACAATAAACAATCATGTCATATATTGCATTGTCATGCGTTTGCTATTTGTCAATTGCCCAGCTGTAATTTGTTTACCCAACATGTATGCTATCTTTTATGGAGAGACACCACTAGTGAACTGTGGACCCCGGTCCATTCTTTTACACTGATAAAAACACCGTTTCCATCACGCTCTGCAATCATTTGTTCTCTGTTATTTTCTGCAATTATAATTGTTCTCCACACTATACGTTTAATCCTTTGTATTCAGCAAGCCGGGAGATTGACAACCTTCTTGTTTCATTGGGGCAAAGTAGTTTTATTGTGTTGTGTGTAGGTCCACGACAACCACCATATTTTCTGGCGCTGTTAGGAGGCTTCTCTCCCGTCAAGACGCTACATTTTCTGGTGTCGTTGTCAACCTTCTGAAGCTCTCTTGACTCCTACTGGTTCGATAACCTTGGTAGAATTACAAGGAAAAATTGCTGCTGCACTACATCATACCTTCATCTTGGGGTCTCCCAACGAACGTGTGTTTTCACGTCATCATTGACAAGTAGTTTCAAGTAAGGTTTCACTGTAAATACTAGCAGACATGTTTTTAGGGTTTTTATAATAACAGATAAATAAAATGTGAGTAAATAAAAGAGAGCAAAAATAGTTGCAGCGAGTGGCCCAATCCTTTTTAGCACAAAGGACAAGCCGGTTGTTTTACTTATGATGGCTAAAATGTTCCTGAGGACACACATGAATATCGTCTAGTTACTTTCGCTCCATACCGCTGTTTAATCTTCAATGTTTGGATAAGTGATGTGTGGGTGAACCTATGCTAATGCACCGCCCTTACTTGGACCAGTACACACTTGTCATTACACCCCTTGCAAGCATCCGCAAATACAACGGAGTATTTAAGATAAATCTAACTACAGCCATAAACTCTGAGATCCTACACTCCATTGTGCACTAGCTTACCAATGGGGATTTAGGTTTCTTTCGCTCCGGCAACCCCTTAATAAGTAAACTAAATACACAATGCATTCCCCTAGGCTCATAAAGATGAAGTACCATGTAGTCGACGTTAACATGACACCACTAGAAGAATAACACCACAACTTAAATATTAAACCATTAAATATTACTCAACATAATGTCACTACTAGCAACCAGACTTCTCCCATGTCCTCAAGAACTAAATGAACTATTCACAAGACATCATATGGATCATGATTAGAGGTTTTTTATATATCAACAACAATCTGGTCATAAAAGGAATTCACCGATAAAACTCAGAAGCATCAACTACACGGGGTAATCAACACCGGGAGAGTAATCCCAATGAACTACACAAGGTACAACCCTAGATATTACAACGGAATGGAGTGGAGCGGCGGGGATGATGGTGTTGGCGGTGGAGATGATGATCCCGATGAAGCACGGTGTGATGACGATGACGATGGCGATGATTTCCCCCTCAGGGAGGGGATTTCCCCGATAGTTTTCTGCCTGCCGGAGAGATCTTTCTTCTATATCTCGGTTCCACCCCGAGACGGCGGTGGAAAAATAATATGAAGTGTCCCCCAGAAGTTTTAGGTCACGGGGAAGATATAGGCGAAAGGGGAGCGTCCAAGGTGAACCAGGGCGGCCAGGTGGGCCCTTGGCGCGGCCAAGGGTGGGCCCGCGCCTGGGTGCCGTCTGGGCACCCTGTCTGGGCACCCTGTGCCCCCCCTCGGGTCCATCTTCTGGCTCCTTCGGTCTTCTGACAGAATAATAACTTCTATATTTTTTCCATAATTTTTGGAGCTTCGGAGAATAGGTATCCTGACGATGGTTTTTCAAGCTAATTCCTGACTCCGGCAGATAAATCCTGAGGAATTGGAAAACATGCAAAATAAGATAAAATGACATAAGTATTGCATTCTAATATGAAATATATCAATAAATAAGAGTGAATTATGATATAAAATAATGATGCAAAATGGACATATCACCCTGCAAGCCATGGTCGTTAGCATTTTGGTTCTGCCGTTGCCTCATTGTTAATGCTGTTGAGACCAACTGCATTGACTTTTCAAATCGTTATCGGTTACATGAAACTCATTAGGTGTTTGATATTGTGTTTCCGAACTGATAAGAACTTATGTACTTAGTACTACTTCCTTGTGCGCACAAATATTATGTATACCTAGATGGGACTTTCGTAATGCCATCTTATGTTATCTCAATGTGGTGTACATTTCTATATTAATTTCCATGTGTATTTCAACATTGCTTTGATCTTCCTATTTCTTAATTTTTTATTATATAATATGGTGATTGTTGATTTCATACGATTCTTAAAATATGCTTCCAATCAATTACCATCCTAATTTGCCTATACATGTGGATATAAACCATCTTTTTTTAATGATCTGTATAAAATGTGACAACGGGAAAGAAATTAAAAGAACCGACAAGCGCCACGCCACGAGCCGCGCCGTTCGAATCTAGTATACTACAATAGGGTGTAGATTAGGTGTGTCATACTGTCGGTTGGCTATATGACGTTGTCCCGTAGGCTTTCGTGGTCGCCCGCGAGCAACGACCATTGTCCAGGGAAGGCCTTCTCTTCTTATTTTCCATGGTGGAGGATGGAGGAGAAGGGTGGATCTGGAGGGCGGCTTTTCAATAAGCTCGGTGGAGCTCAACTTCAGGCAGATCTGGAATTTTGAATTCTTCATCCTTGTGGTCATTGTGGCAGGATGGGTGGAGAGGGAGATCTCTTGGTGGAGATTCCCGGATATGCAATTCTACAGGGAGTGAAACCACAGACGCTGGCGTGTGGGGGAGGCTATCAACTCACTCGCTTGTGTTTTTTTCGGCCATTGCTGACACCCAAAAGGAAAAGAAGAAATTATGTGTTTTTTTTGGACTTTTTCCCATTTTCTTATTGTCATGGTGTTCTCTTGTATCACTTTGAGTCATAGGGAAGCCATGCTACCAAGTGTCCATAATATTGGGAAATAGGGTTATAAAAAATTAGAATAGGTTGTCGGGCTTCTGCAATTGTACGATTCATTTCTATTAAGGCAGCTCCCCTAAGCCCCATCACGAGATCGTCCTCAAACGGTTAACTAAGAAGTGTTTCACATTACTAATCTGAAGATATAATCTATCTATCTCTAATTTTATAAGATAAAACCTTACTAACATGCATTAAATTGATATATCTCTACATGTAAGGTGTCCACATCATCCACTATTTGAGCTATCTATCTATCTATCTATACTTCTTATAAAGCAAAACCCCACTAAGTGTAATTAAAAAAATTCTATCTCCACATGCAAGCCATACACATCACTTGCTCTTTTAGCCAATCAATTGTCCATGTCATCCCACTAACATCCATTAATGTTTTTCTATCTCTACATGCCAATCAATCTACATCATCCTTTTTTAGCCCATCAAATTGTCCACATCATTTTTTTATGTTCGAATGATAAGATCATACCATGTCTCTATATAGTTACACAAGTAATTCATGTGCAAGTAGAACACCATAATTAGTTTCGCCCGTGAACTTTTTGCCAATTATTTTCAATAATGAAAATCATATAGTTGTTATTCAAAATTATGGGCTGTTCTATATGTATTCACTAAAAAAGTTTATAGAAATATTATGTGTCAATGTGCATGTCATCTTCATGCAAGCCATCCACAACATTTGTTTCTTCAACACGTTGATGTATTCTTATCTATATCGATCAGATACACCCCTAAACATAACGATCTTTAAATTATAAACCACACATATTTTCATTCGATGTCTAAATTTTTTAGCCACTTGACAACCATGATTAACCAAATCTTGCATATTTCGTTAGTCAACTTCAGGTTTCATGCGTTTTTTTAAATTTCTTAAGAGATGCCCACTGCAACGCGCGGGGTGTCCTTCTAGTTCATTTATGCATGTCATCCCACATTTATTAATAAAAATCTATTCATACATGCAATCTATTCACATTATTATTTCTTTTAGCCATAGAATTTCCACATATCAAATTTTAGCGGTTAAATATAAGAACATTTCACGGTGATTAAATTTCGATTTTTGACTATTGTGGCTAATCATATCCTACATATTACCCAAAAAAATTATTTCATGCTTCAAATATCCTTTGTTTTATAATACATGTTTTTTTAAAAAAAATCCCGCTACAATATCTTTCTAGTTAGAAAAATGGTAACTACCATTTTTTTAAATTGAGCGATTTATTTCATCAATTTTAAAAATCATATATGGTCTCTTTCATTTGTACGCCGTACGACAAGCTCCAGCTTGTTTTGCCCAAACGGATATCCGTGCAGAAATGGGAATTTCTTATCGTGACTCCCCAGTTGCCAGTTTACATTAAATTGGGAGCTAGTTTGCCTCCCTAAAAGGCTTGGAGGGCTCGGTTTGCTCCACTTGGAGAAGTTTGTGGCGGCTTTGCGCTTGCGTTGGCCTTGGCTCGAGTGGAAAGACCCGGAATTTTTTTGGGTGGGCCGGGGAAACCCTTGCACCCGCGAGGACATGGACCACTTCTACGCTGCCACTTCGATCACCATGGGCAATGAACTCAAGACCCCTTTTTGGCATGCGCCTTGGTTGGAGGGTAGGAAGCCCAACAATATTGCCCGTCTCATTTTTGAATCCTCGAAGAAGAAGAATTGCTCGGTGGGCGATGCCATGAACTCAAACACTTGGGTGGGCAATGTGTGCCTTGATGACACCTTCACCAACGATCACCTCTACCAATTCATTGACCTTTGGTTGCTCCTCCTCGACGTGCACCTTGACCCTCACATGCCCGATGACATTAGTTGGAAGCTTACGGAAAATGGGGAATACTCCGCGAAGTCGGCTTACAAAATGCAATTCATGGGGACTATTGCCTCTACCATGGAAAAGACGATTTGGAAGAGTTGGCACCCTCCAAAGTCCAAGTTTTTTTGCGTGGCTTGCAAATCAAAACCGGATATGGACGATGGATCGGTTGGCAAGAAGAGGGTGGCCAAATTGCGGATTATGCCCTTTTGCAATCGAACCACGGAGTCGGTCACACATTTATTTATCCATTGCCGGCTTACGCGAAGGGTTTGGGACCTCATCATTGAGTGGTTGGGTCTACATACTTTTTTTTGAATGGTCACCGGGGGAGGGAGAAGACCCTCCACCTGAATTGTATTCATTTTTTGTTTAATGGGTTCAAGTGAACAAGAATTACAGAGAAGGACAAAGGGGAGAAATAAAATAAAAACAAGCCTACAACATGGCACTAAGCACCAACCCCGCAGGGAGAGCCTTCAAACCTCATCATCTTCCGGTTACCGTTGGACGCTGATGGCGTGAATCACACGCTCGTTGGGAGACCCCAAGAGGAAGGTATGATGCAGTTCAGCAGCAAGTTTCCCCTCAGAAAGAAACCAAGGTTATCGAACCAGTAGGAGCAGCAACTCTTCAGAAGGTTGTTGGTGGCTCGCACGGCGCAATACGATCACCAACGTGGAATTTGCACACAACACAATCAAACTACTTTGCCCCAACGAAACAGTGAGGTTGTCAATCTCACCGGCTTGCTGAAAACAAAGGATTAAACGTATGGTGTGGAAAATGAGTATTAAATTGCAGAGAATGAAAAAGGAACATCTTGCAGTTTGTGGTGGTTTAATCAGTGTAAAAGAATGGACCGGGGTCCACAGTTCACTAGTGGTGTCTCTCCATAAAAGATAACTAACATGTTGGGTGAACAAATTACAGCTGGGCAATTGACAAATAGTGAGCGCATGACAATGCATATACATGACATGATGACATGATACTTAATTGGGCATTACGACAAGATACATAGACCGTTATCCAACAGCATCTATGACTAATAATCCACCGCCGGGTTGTCATCCGAGTCCCCCGTTGGTATTAAGTTACAAGCAACGGATAATCGCATTAAGTAAAGTGCGTAATGTAAACAAACACATATGCCCGTGGACATAGCATCGTTAGGTTACCCCTAGTGGCAACAGCACATCCACAACCTTAGCACTTTCTGTCACTGTCCCAAATTAAATGGAGGCATGAACCCACTATCTAGCATAAATATTCTCTCTTGGAGTTACAAGCATCTACTTGGCCAAAGCATCTACGAGTAATCGAAAGCTTGCAAGATCTTAAATAACATATAAGATAGATTGATAATCAACTTTGTTGACGGTCAAATTTGGCTCATTGTCAGAGTTTCGGTCCTGGGATGCAAATGTATCGAAACAGAAGAATGGACTGAAACGGTGCCACGACAACTCGGCAGCATCGGGTGCACGGGCAAGCCACGATAGAGAAAACGGTGGAGTGGTTGTCGTGGCAGCGGCGAGCGCATGGCGGAGAACCTCGTCCCTTCAGGTTCGCGGCAGAGAAATCAAGGAAAACGATGCCGCGGCATCGGCTAACGGCAGCAGGTACACGGCAAGGACCCGGATCGGAGTCGCGGCATGAGAATGGGCAAGAACGCTGCCGTGGCAGCTCGGTGACAAGGAGAGCGACGAACGAGAAGGCGCGGCGGCAATGCGGTACAGCAGGGCAGCGGTGCGGTGCCCCAAAACGACTCAAAGATGAGTCGGATGACAGCATACAGAGAATTGCATGATATCACCGTGAAGATGACCTCGTATGAAAAAGTGCCTAACACGGAACTTGTGCGTATCCTCACGGCGTACAATATTGGTTTTGGAGTCATCTTCATCCGAGGTCGTATGCAACTTGTGGAGCCAAAATACTGAGCGCACATAACCATAGACATGCTCTGTCCTCGGGTGAGCAGGCAGGTCGCCCTACCATAGACACCCTCTGCCCTCGGGTGAGCGCAATTCGGAAAGGCTAAAAACGAGTCAAATTTCTCCCGACTGAATTTAAAGGGTCCAGATGAAGTCAAATGGAAAAACGCATAACATGAAAGTTCTTCGTCTTTTCGAGACGAACAACTTCTCTTTTTACGAGATTTCGATCCGGAGTAGTTTACTACCTCAAAAACGATCCGGAAGGTGTAGACCGAACAGTTTTGGAAGGTTCGGGTCACACGAAGGAGGCTGGGCATAGGCAGGTCGCCCGACCATAGACGTCCTCTGCCCTCGGGTGAGTGCAATCGGGAAATACTAAAAAACGTATCGATTTGCTTCCGATTGAATTTGATAGATCCAGATGGCGTCAAATGGAAAAACGTATAAAAGGAAAGTTCTTCGTTTTTTCGAGACGAACAACTTCTCTTTTTACGAGATTTCGAGCCGGAGTCGTTTACTACCTCAAAAACGACCCGAAAGGTGCAGACCGAACTGTTTTGGAAAGTTCGGGTCAGCTATCCGAATTGGACCCAAATTAGGGTTTTGGAAGTGAATCCAAGTTGTTTCCTTGCACGGAAGTCCAGCCGCTCCTTATATACATGAGGGGTGACGGCCGATTGATCCAACACCAATCGATCAAACATATCTACTACTTTTTCGTGTTCATCTACTTTTTATCCCTCTCCCTTGTATCTTTCTTCTCGTTCTTCGTCGTTCTTCAAGATTGGAGGCTGCGAATCCACGAGGCTCTAGGGGCGGTCAGGCCAACCTAGGGCAACCCATAGCCGCCGCGAGCCCTGACGGGGTCCCTCCCGGGCGAGCGGGGTTTCGGGTCTACAAAAGCGCCCGCCGGATTGTCTTGCGTATCGCGCTTCCAGCGAGCCTCCCGCGGAGTGAGTTGCGGAGCATCTCCCTCGGCGCCGCGGGTACACGTGACGTGTTTGTGTGTCAACAAACTTGACATAGTATTCAATATTCATCGGATCCCAGCAAACACAACATGTAGCATTACAATAATATGATCTTGATCATGTAGGGCAGCTCACAAGATCTAAACATGATGGCACAAAGTGGAGAGACAACCATCTAGCTACTGCTATGGACCCGTAGTCCAAGGATGAACTACTCACGCATCACTCCGGAGGCAGGCATGGCGATGTAGAAGCCTCCGGTGACGATTCCCCTCTCCGGCAGGGTGCCGGGAAGAGGTTCTGAACCCTCCCGAGCTAGGGTTGACGGCGGCGGCGTCTCTGGAACTTTTCGTGGATATTTGCTCAGGCTTAGGGTTTTCGCGTCGGGGGGAATAAGTAGGCGAAAGGGCGGCGGCTGGAGACCCCCGAGGGGCCCACACCACCCTAGGGCGCGCAGAGGGGGGCCCGCGCCCTAGGTGCGTGTGGCCTCCTGGCTCTCCTCTGTTGCTCCTTTGGTCCGTCAGGTGAGTTCTGGTAAAATAGGGACCCCCGTGAAGTTTCGTCCAATTCCGAGAATATTTCCAGACTAGCTTTTCTGGAATACAAAAACAGCAGAAAACAGGAACTGGCACTTCGGCATCTTGTTAATAGGTTAGTCCCAAAAAATGTATAAAAGTGATATAAAGTAGATGCAAAACATGTAGCAATTGGTATAAAACAAGCATGGAACATCAAAAATTATAGACGTATCAGCATCCCCAAGCTTAGTTCCTACTCGTCCTCGAGTAGGTAAACGATAAAAACAAAATAATTTTTGAGGTGACATGCTACCATCATAATCTTGATCATATAATATTGCAAGGCACATGTAAATGAATGAAGTGATCCAAGTCAATGGTCTATAATTTGCTACCAAATAGATAATGAGTAAACAATGAATCACACAAGCTAAACGTTTTCATGAATAGTACTTTCGAGACAAGCATCAAACAGTTTTGCATAAGTGTTAACTCATAAAGCAATAGTTTCTAATAAAAGGTATTTAATCAACACAAAGGAAGAATTAGTTTCAGCATTTGCTTCAACTTTCAACATATTTATCTCATGGATATTGTCAACACAAAGTAGTATAACAAGTCCAATACATTGCATATAACGCATGTTGTAACAAAGTTGACACTAGTGTTTGCTTGTGGAAGACAGAAAGAATAGGAAAACTGACTCAACATAAAAGTAAAAGAAAGGCCCTTCGCAGAGGGAAGCAGGGATTAAATCATGTGCTAGAGCTTTTAGGTTTTTGAAAGCATATAGAGATTGCATAAAATATTTGATACTCCTCCCAACCTTGCTAACACAAGCCATGGCTAACCGAATCCTCGGGTGCCTTCCATCAATCACATACCATGGAGGAGTATCTATTTTTGAGAGGTGTTTGTTAATTGTCAACGAATGGTAGCGGGTGAGAACAGTATTCTACCTGTCAAACGGACTTTTAAGAGCGGCTCCCATGAAGGACGTTATTTCTACCAGCAAGGCAGATCATCCCTCTTTCTCTTTGGTTTACACACATTCAGGTATTTCACTGTTTGTCATTGCTTACTGATGAATCAGGGCAAAAGTGTGAAGAGAATTAATTGGTTAAAGTTGTAATTAATTGGGACTGGGCACCCCGTTGCCAGCTCTTTTTGCAAGTTATTGGATAAGCGGATGTATATGCCACTAGTCCAGGTGTAAAAGTCCATTCACAAATAGAATAAAGAATAACCACACTAATTCCTCATGAGCTAGTAAACATTGACACAAAAAGGGAATAATAACATTTTGAATAATTTAAAGGTAGCACATGAAAAATTTACTTGGAGTGGCAAGGAAATACCACATATAGGTAGTTATGGTGGACACAAATGGCATGGATTTTGGCTCAAGGATTTGGATGCACGAGAAGCATTCCCTCTCAGTACAGAGTTTAGGCTAGCAAGGTTATGTAAGCAAACAAGAATATCAACCCGTACACCAAGTTTTATATGACAAACATATTGCAAACGTTATAAGACTTCATACCGTCTTCCTTGTTAACCAAACCCTGTTATTAGAAAATATCTAGACCTTAGAGATACCACCGATGCAAACCAAATTTTCAACAAGCTTTACGGTAGTTCTTCACTAATAGGCTTAACTCATGTGATGCACAATTTAATCATGATCTACTTGTTAACTCAAAACAATTGACAAGCATCAAGTTATCCATTAGTGATCTACAAGATTAAGCAAGTTTTTCCTTATACCAATTACCACATGCAACATTTTCTGAACCAACCAAACACCAATCAATTTATTTCATCAACTCTCCAAACAAATATAAGTGAAGCAAGAGAGTACTTTCTACAAAAGAAAGCTAATAGCTCTGACAAGAGATACATGAAAACAAGAGCTAAAAGCTGAACAGCGCTAGATATGAATACTCAACAAATATAAGTGAAGAATAGGAGTATTCTCATGAAAAAGCGGAGCGTGTCTCTCTCCCAATCAAGAATGCTAGGGTCCAGTCAAGCTTTATTGAAAATAAAAGTGCAATACTGAAAATAAAAGCACACAGACGCTCCAAGAAAAGCACATATGATGTGAAAGAATTAAAATATAGTTTCACTAGAGATGACCTGATAATTTTGACGATGAAGAAGGGGATGCCTTGGGCATCCCCAAGCTTAGACGCTTGAGTCTTCTTGAAATATGCTGGGGAGATCCATGGGAGCCTCCCCAAGCTTAAGCTCTTCACTCTTCTTGATCCTATTATATCATCCTTCTCTCTTGACCCTTGAAAACTTCCGTCACACCAAACTCAAAGTAGATCTCATTAGAGGGTTAGTGCATAATCAAAAATCACATGTTCTATAAAGACGCAATATGATTTGTTACTTTAAACATTAGCTACAGCCACTGATGTTATGTGAAGCTCTTCCACCCAAAAAAGAATTTCACTCAACACTAGTAAAAGAGAGAATGCAAAATAAAAAGGCATAATCTGTCTAAAACAGAACAGTCCGCAAAGACGAATTTTTTCAGGCACTTACGACGCTCAGATCGAAAAACTTGAACTAATGAAAGTTTCAGACATTCATAAAGATTACGCACAAAAATTTCAGATTTAATTAACAATCTGGTGATTTTAGGAATTTCGTACAGTGAACAGCAAAAATCTGTTTCTGCGCAGCAATCAAAATTAAGCATCATCTTAACATTAGAGGCTACTCTTGGCACAACAATGCGAGAAAATAAAGATACAAAGGAGTTGCTACAGAAGTAAACATCCTCCTTGACTCAATAAAAGAAAAATTGCAGAAATAAAAATAATGGGTTGCCTCCCATAAGCGCTTTTCTTTAACGCCTTTTAGCTAGGCACAAAGCATGCATCAAGTATTACCAAGTGAAGAAGCATCAACAATCTTACGCTTAGCTCTTTCCTCCTTACCTTATCTTTAGGAAATACTTGGTTACACATAGGTGAAGAGGCGAAATTCATAGTGCCTTGGCCCATCTATTATTGCTCCAAAGCGTTTCAACAGAGATCTTCCAAGCGTAATTTGTCCTCCTGCACATTCAATGACAAGATAATCAATAGATATTGTTATCCCTAAGAGTTTTGTAAATACTCCTTCGGCTACTCCTTGGTAATTTAATAGTATTATCACCCAAAGTTATACAATCTTCGCATTTGGAAAGCTCCCAAAGATTTAAGGAATCATAAATTTCTTGGGCATTAAACAGAATTCAGACATAATATCACAGCGAGAATGAAAAGTTTCACCATTTATAACAACTTTTACTGAGGAATCCATCCCGATGGTTCAAAATTTATGGCACATTATCATAATGTTCACGAATCTGATTATACCCTTCTTTTAGACCAGATATATTTGTTTCAAGAGCTTTAAGTCTATCATTATGCTTGTCAAAGCCAAATCAATTTTAGTGATTGGAGGGCTAGAAATTGTAATCAATTTTTTATAGCATTAAAAGCTTGATCCCCATCATAACGAAGGAAATCTCCTCCTACCACAGCATCTAAAGCATATCTATAGCAAAGAACAAGACCAAAATAAAAGCTACTAAGAGCAGGCTTAAAGTCATTTTAGGTTCAGTTTTAGCATAGGACTCAATATTCTAGACCAAGCATCTTTAAAACTCTCCTCACTCCCTTGCTTGAAAGTGAAGATCTCTTCTTCAGGTGACATTACTACTGGAACAGGGCTAGACATGATAACTAACAGAAAACAAAACTGAAAATAAACTAAATGCAAGTAACTAATTTTTTTGTGTTTTTGATAATTGAAAGCAAACAAGATAAAATAAAATAAACTAAGCAAGACAAAAACAAAGTAAAGAGATTGGAAGCGTGAAACTCCCCTTGCAGAAGACTGCTGTCTCCCCGGCAACGGCGCCAGAAAAATAGCTTGATGGCGTGAATCACACGTTCGTTGGGAGACCCCAAGAGGAAGGTATGATGTTCAGCAGCAAGTTTTCCCTCAGAAAGAAACCAAGGTTATCGAACCAGTAGGAGCAGCAACTCTTCAGAAGGTTGTTGGTGGCGCACGCAATACGATCACCAACGTGGAATCTGCACACAACACAATCAAACTACTTTGCCCCAACGAAACAGTGAGGTTGTCAATCTCACGGCTTGCTGAAAACAAAGGATTAAACGTATGGTGTGGAAAATGAGTATTAAATTGCAGAGAATGAAAAAGGAACAGTTTGCAGTTTGTGGTTGTTTAATCAGTGTAAAAGAATGGACCGGGGTCCACAGTTCACTAGTGGTGTCTCTCCATAAAAGATAACTAACATGTTGGGTGAACAAATTACAGCTGGGCAATTGACAAATAGTGAGCGCATGACAATGCATATACATGACATGATGACTACTATGATATTTAATTGGGCATTACGACAAATACATAGACCGTTATCCAACAGCATCTATGACTAATAATCCACCGCCGGGTTGTCATCCGAGTCCCCCGTTGGTATTAAGTTGCAAGCAACGGATAATTGCATTAAGTAAAGTGCGTAATGTAAACAAACACATATGCCCGTGGACATAGCATCGTTAGGTTATCCCTAGTGGCAACAGCACATCCACAACCTTAGAACTTTCTGTCACTGTCCCAGGTTAAACGGAGGCATGAACCCACTATCTAGCATAAATACTCTCTCTTGGAGTTACAAGCATCTACTTGGCCAAAGCATCTACGAGTAACGGAAAGCATGCAAGATCTTAAATAACATATAAGATAGATTGATAATCAACTTGACATAGTATTCAATATTCATCGGATCCCAGCAAACACAACATGTAGCATTACAATAATATGATCTTGATCATGTAGGGCAGCTCACAAGATCTAAACATGATGGCACAAAGTGGAGAGACAACCATCTAGCTACTGCTATGGACCCGTAGTCCAAGGATGAACTACTCACGCATCACTCCGGAGGCAGGCATGGCGATGTAGAAGCCTCCGGTGACGATTCCCCTCTCCGGCAGGGTGCCGGGAAGAGGTTCTGAACCCTCCCGAGCTAGGGTTGATGGCGGCGGCGTCTCTGGAACTTTTCGTGGATATTTGCTCAGGCTTAGGGTTTTCGCGTCGGGGGAATAAGTAGGCGAAAGGGCGGCGGCTGGAGACCCCCGAGGGGCCCACACCACCCTAGGGCGCGGCAGAGGGGGGCCCGCGCCCTAGGTGCATGTGGCCACCTCCTGGCTCTCCTCTGTTGCTCCTTTGGTCCGTCAGGTGAGTTCTGGTAAAATAGGGACCCCCGTGAAGTTTCGTCCAATTCCGAGAATATTTCCAGACTAGCTTTTCTGGAATACAAAAACAGCAGAAAACAGGAACTGGCACTTCGGCATCTTGTTAATAGGTTAGTCCAAAAAATGTATAAAAGTGATATAAAGTAGATGCAAAACATGTAGCAATTGGTATAAAACAAGCATGGAACATCAAAAATTATAGATACGTTTGAGACGTATCATACGCCAGTGCAGAAGAATCTTCACCGCCGTAGACGAAAGGCTTCAATCTGTCGAGATCAGCTACGATGGTGTTGGAGCAGCTGAAGGGCAGCACATCGCCGAGTCCTCACCTTAGGACGAAGGGCCATGCGTCGCCGAGCCTTTACACAACAGCCAACAGCATAATCGAAGGGCGTCACACAGCCGAGTCGACACCCAGGAAGCTTCACCGGCACTGGCCCGAACCATTAACCGTCATCAGAGGAGAGACTCCAGCCCCTCCGTAGAAGCTCAAGCATCGTGGCCACGGAGAGACGACACCGAGAGGAGAGCCAGAAGAGGAGCCCAACTGCCGCCAAAACCACAAGTCCCACCAGACGAGTCTTGCTCCAAAGCGAAGCCCTCAAGAGGGGAAATGACATAAGGTGCCATCGTCGCTTGATCCGGGAAACCGGATCAGAGGTTTCCCCCGGAGCAATGGACAGGAGGGGAAAGAGCACAACACATCACAACGACAACGCCTCAAGAGGAAACGATGCCCGTAGGCGTCGTCGATGCCGGATCCAGCCAGAGGCGGATTGAACCTTCGTTCGGTGCTGAGTAGCCACTCCCCTTCGACCAAAAGGTCAATCGGGAAACAGTCCCCTGCCGACCAGGGGACGAGACGCGCAGGCACCGCTGCACACGCCGAGCACCGTCACAAAACAACGGCGGCGCCCCCGGGGCCGGGATCGACGGCCGAACCGCCGGGGCGCCGAGCACCGAAGCGACTAGGAGCGCACGCGGGGGCCCAGGAGCACGCGGGCCACCCGCCCATCGGGACCCAGATCTGGCCCGACACCCCGCCGCCGCAGGCGTAGGAGCAGCATAGGCGCACAGCTCCGCCGCCACGCCTGGGTCTTCGATGCTCGAGTCGGGAGGGCAGACAGGGCCGAGCGCGAGGAGACAAGGAAGGAGACGGCGAGGGTTGCTCGCGCCGGCGTGTGAGAGGAGAGCCCGCGCCGGCACCGTCCGCCGCGCGGGCTAGCCCGTCGGCATCTTCCGGCAACGGCGCGAGGAAGGACGAAGGAACGTCGACGGAGACGAGGCGCAGCCACGGTGGAGCTTGACGCCGACGAGGGTCCCCGCACCTAGCAGCCTTCCTCCATGCTGCAGGCTGGGGGATGAGAAACGCAGATCCCTGCCGCCCCCGTCATCGGCGCTGCACGGCCTTTGTCCGGCAGCCGCCTCTGGGGGCGACGAGGAGAGGGAGGTGGGAGGAGGGGGCGGCGGCAAGAGGAGCTAGGGTTTCGCCCCCCGGTCACCCAGAGGAGGCGACGCGAGGGACGCTCGGTAGAGTCCTTCGTCCTCGAAAAACCTCCTCTGTTCTAAATTCGGTCTACACACTTTGAAACCGCACACATGACCAAATATCTCCTTCCAAGAATGGTGGCTCTTGTTGACAGATGGCTCTACGCCCAACCGGAAGGTCGTCTCCACCCTCGCCCTCCTCGTCACTTGGGAATTATGGACCGAACGAAATGCAAGAGTTTTCAAGCGTAAAAGCGCGCCGCCCCCGGTTATCTTTGATAGAATTAAGAAAGAAACTCGTTTGTGGTTTATCGCGGGTGTCAAATGTTTAGGCAAGCTAATACCGCGAGAGTAGTCATTTGTATTAATAACTTGGTCACGACTTTGCATTCTTGCAACTCTCATTCTTAATTAATTGAAAAGGGGCAAAGCATTTGCCCCCCGTTTCAATTTTATTTATTTAAAAGTTGCCAGTTTACATTTATCGTGTCCAGTAGCCACAGCCACAGCAGATCAGGATCGAGCGGATCCGAGGCCGCACGTACAATGTACAACACTGATCTTTGGATCGTTGGATTCTATTACACTTTATGATTAAGTGGTACACCAGCAGTACTATCCACGACCACGAGAAGTTATTTGACAGTGTTAATGCACTGAGATAGAGCTTCCGTGCACTGTACCGCCGTGAACACAGACACATACAGCATGCGTGCAGCGTGCTTCCACGTTATCTGTGTTCCATGATGTTCAAATCGCCGCACAATTTCAGTTCAAGCTGTGTCGCAGTCGCAGTACCACTCTGTGTCCAAGAATACACACGATCAAGCAGCTTGAGAATGAATCTCTGGGCCAAATCACATGACCTCGAGCTCAAGCAATGTTGATCTCCTTCTCTTTTACATCCTTTGTCAGGTCACACGCCACGCAGCACATGGGGAGACAGCTTCCTGAGGAACAGGCCAGCCCATCCTTATGAAACAAAACAAAGAGCGGGAAGAAATAGATGTGTCCTTGGTAAACACAGTAAAACATTGTGCAAAATGTTTTTTTCAGTTAACTGGCATCTTTTTCCAACACAAGTGTCCTTTTAGACCTGGAGCAAAGGTTTCAAAAGTCTGCAGATCTAGTCATCAAACAGAAGAAACAACTTAATGAGATGAATACTGTATAGATAAATACCACTATATGTCTGTTAACAAAAAAGCATTGGAAACCAGGAATTCCAAGTTATAGGAGCAAACACATGCTCCCAGTCATCATCGGCCTCAAGAAGACGACGCATCGCCTTCCTTCCTATCTAAACCTTCGAGGCTCCAGCGCAGGTGGGGAAGCGGGGTTTGAAAACTGAATAAGGATCAGAACTCCCACCGCCCACACAGTACGAAGCAACATTGTTCTAGGGCGTTGTCCAGCACTAGTGGTTGACTACTCGTTGTGGGCCTTGTCCTTGTCGGCCAAGAGGATGTCCTTCCACGCCTCGTAGAACATCCATGTGATGCCCGAATTCGGCATCACCTTCAGGCAGCTCGCGCCCCACCCGCGGTAGATCCCCAGGAGGCCCTCCTCCTGGATCACCTCCGACAGCGTGGCCATCATGTGGGGCGGGCACTTCCCTTGCAGGGCTCCTACCATCAGACGCTTCCTCGCCGCCTCCAGCGGGAAGCTGATTGTACTCGCGGTCAGACCTGCAAGTTCAGACAGCGAAATGTTAACCCCAACCCTGCTTGTTATTTACTGAAACTCCAACTTATTTGTTTGGGCAACAATTGGAATGCCAATACTTTCTGCAATTCTAATGGATAATTAACATACATCAGCCACCAACTGAAAGGTGGTGAATCTTCTTTTACCTGTCAAAGCTCCAAAATTAATAGCTCAGGACGGCTCAAAGATTTCTTCTTATGTAGGCGGCAGTATGAAGTCTTGATTGTGTCGTATACATAAAGTAGTACCATGTGCTGTAAGGAAGCATCCCAATTAGTGTCGGAACGAGGCCAGAATAGAGACCACGGATGCCTTCAGTTCGATATATCTTGCTGAAGGCAATGCTAATGCTAGGATAAGTTATTCGGTCGACGGTCAGACGATCCTGTCATAGAACATACAGAATATGAGACACATAACTAATGCAACTACAAAAACGAACATATGGGTGAACAAATAGTTTTGACTTTTGGTGGTTAACGTGGAATTCAGTTCAGTAATTACCTTAATAACTTCAAGAGGATGGCACATCAATGTACCAGCTATTCCAGCAGCTGCACCAGCAATAGTAACTGGAGATAACAAGTGGAGTGGCAGATCAACTTTCATATTGCCGACCTGTATATTTGGGCATCCGTCCTCTTTTCATTTCACTTGTGCTGTTCTCATGCTCCTTTTCACATACTCAAATGTTCCGAGCTCAATTGCTTGAGTTGGAATAATACGGATCATGTTGATTGTGTTACCCACCCAAAGCCCTCGCCACCCATTTTGTTCCATGATCTCCACAAAACTACCACTAATATGTCTCGATCCTACGCCTACAACCATTCTTGTCCTGAAATCAAATACATACCACAATGTTATGCGACCATTCATTCATTTAACAGGTAATTAGACTTCAAGGTGTAACATATAGATACAGTACTATAACATTTCATTGTAATATACAGGAGGAAATTAGCCTTCAACATGTAAGAGTTACAGACCTCAACACCAAATAGCTTGGTGGAAACAAATTTCTATAAATTTAAAATGGAAACAGACATGTAAAAGTTCTGTTTTATTTAATAATTGATCAAGCATACAATCTCCATTGCTCTCTCAGGAAGGCATAAGATCTGCCAAGGTGTGAAAGCTGTTGGTTACTTCAGAGTAGCTTTAAAAAAAAAATACTTCAGAGTAGATTGTTTGGATGATTTCATAACTTCAGTACACGGTGCATTGATGTAAATATGACACTGATATTTCTGAAGAAAACGCAGAACCAGCTGATATGCATCGCATATTATAAAGGAAAGCAGATATTAGCAATACGCAAGCCTGACATATCCAGTCTATGTTTAAGCTTGGTAGCATATCAGACACTAAGTCTCCAATTCATGAGCTAGGGGGGAAATCTGCAGCTACACATGAAGAAAGAAACCAAGCATAACCTTTCCATCAAGTAATGATCACAAGCACTTGTCAGCTTAATTTTCAGGAACCACAGAACAAAATTGTTCTTTTTATCAGGTTACTAACTGGATTTCACTGACTCACCCTCTGTATAATCACTTAGGAACCCTAAATCCATCTCAGCATCATCAGCAAGAGCGCCATCATCCAAGACATCCTCTGAATCTTCACTTTCGACATTCAATACAGCCTCATCATGGTGGTCACCACTACCACTGCCGCCACCAAACAAATAGTCATCCGAATCAGACGACTCGTGAACTTTTCCAATATTCTTGTTTTTTCCTCTATAACCAGTAAGTTGAAGGACCTTCTCTTTCCACCTTACCAACGGGGCCTTTTTTATCAACTCTGTCCCATCATATGCCTCTGTCAAGAACACGCTCAACCGCTTCCCCCTCTCAGAAACATAAAAGATACCATAATGCTTCAGTAGCAGTCTCATCAGCTTCTGTGGCATAACAAACTCACGACGGAAATGTGTGAGGTGGTCGGTTACCAGCCTCTTCTCCAATGTGAAGCTCAGTATCTCGTGCATCACAGCGACTGCCCTCTTGTCAAACTCCTGTGATCCAGGGGTCAATCCTTTCGCCTCTGAATAAGGGGATAGGTAGGATGTCTTCTGAAACTGTTCAGTATTACCAGTTTTAACATAGTGATGAGCTTTCCTCTAAATTTGTAGTAACTTTTGAAATCTGGTGGGAACTTCATATGGAATGGAAGTGAGAGCTCTCCTGGTGTACCAGCATTGGAAATGGCATTGGTATCGCCGGCCAATGCTGCCACATTCTTCTCATGCTCAGTGACTGCCCAGTTTGGGTTCCAGGAAACAAGTTGTAAGTAGTCGCCATCTTCCAGTGTGACCAACCTGAACAGCTCGGGGAACATATGCACCCACCGTGTCCTAAAATCATGAGGAAGTCCCATGTCCCGCCGGAAATGCGCAATCTTGTCAACAGGCAGGCGCCGTTCCACTGACATCATGAGCAGCCTCGTCACGTACTCGGCGGTCGTGTGCGTGTGCTCCTCCAGCAGGTGCGCCTCCTCCTCAACGAGCGCCTCGGCCTGCGGCGATAGGCCGGCCCACATGACACCGCGGCTGTCGCGGCAGACCTCGAAGAGCTGCGGCGAGCGGTACACAAAGTGGGCCACCTTGTGCGGCTTGGTGAGCCCGAGCTGCGGGCGCAGGATCTCGAGGCGCTTGAGAGGGGTGACGTGCTCCTGCTCCATCTTGAGCGCGTCCAGCACAGTGAGCACCTTGGAGACCACCTTGCACCGCTCGATGACCACCTCGAGGTCGTTCACGCGCTTCTTCTTGCTCCGCTCCCTCACGCTCCGGC
Organism: Poa pratensis; assembly: GCA_947311845.1. NCBI lineage: Eukaryota > Viridiplantae > Streptophyta > Magnoliopsida > Poales > Poaceae > Poa > Poa pratensis. Next base: position 5,480,264 of record CAMZMU010000113.1, on the reverse strand, counting down.
CGCGCGTCATGGAGCGCGCGGGAGATAACTGCGATGGGCAGCGCGTTTGGCCTTGCGCATGTACCTGGCCATGGTGGCGGAGCAGCTCGGCCAGGCAATTGCGCGAACAGGTGGCGCGCATGTCGCACGATGCCGCCGGAAAGGCTGATGGAGGAGTAACAGGACCAGTGGCGGACGCAGAAAAAAATTGGAGGGTGGGCACACTGCAAAAAAAATTGGCAAATGATAATATAAACAATAAATTGATTAATGACATTGTAGATCAATACATATTTCTCAAATTTGCATGATCTCAATGCAAAATAGTTCAAACACATAAATAAAGTCTTATATGATCTATCATCATGTTCAGTGTGTACATCATCTACCACCATCTTTTTGCTTCATGTTTCCGAAAAAGACACGCGATATCGCTATTCCTTCTCATAATAAATTTTACAATTACAAGAAAAAATAAACAACATATACAGTCAACAGGTTGCTATTTGGAGACAAGATTACACGATACATAGCAAGTTCGGTTGGGGACTTTGGGGATAAATCCATCACAAATTCGATTCACTTCGGTTGGACAGTGAAAGACAGAGATACATAGCAAGTTCGGTTGGGGACTTTGGGGACAAATCCATCACAAATTCGATTCACTTCGGTTGGAGAGTGAAAGACAGAGGGCTAGCAAAGTGGCAATACCTTCCGGGAAAGGATCTCGGCAGGCGGCAGCTCGGGCAGGCGGCGGCCGGCGGTGGCCGGTGCCCGTGGCAGCAGCAGTGGCGGCTGGGGCTGGCCCTAGGCCCTAGCCGAGCGGGCGCCGGCCAGGGCGTGGGAGGACCAGAGCGGGGCGGCGAGGAGGGTCGGGGAGACGGGGACAGGAGGTCCGAGGTCGCCGGACGGCCGGGGATCCGGCGGCGGCGCAGGAGCTAGGTCGTCGCCATTGTCGCGCTTCCAGAGAGAGAACGAGGGGTTCGTGCTGTTCACCGAATTCGTCTCGTCCGTGAGCCAGCGCACGCAAAAGCTATATGACGCCCGTTAGCGCCGCATAACTCGAGCGCCGCCTGAAGAGCTTCTTCGCGAAGCGTTTTTGGGCCGGCCCATTTTCTTCCTAGCCGCTCCTCTCCCGATCCCCCTTCACCGCCTCCCGTCGCCGGTCGATTCCGGCCGCCACCGCGCGCCTCGGCCCCATCCAGTGGCCGCTGGCGCGCGACGTCGCCGCAGTCAAGCTTGACCCGTGCCACTACTCCTTCTCCCTCACTGTGCCGGCCTCCCCCGACGACCCGGCCCCCGACCCGCTCCACTACGGCCTCACGCTCTCCTCCCCCGACCCGCGTCTCGACGGCGTCCTCGGGGCCTACACCAGGTTCTCCGTCCACTCCGTGGTCGGTAGCGAGGGGATCGCCAGCAGGGTGCGCGGCGAGGTGGAGGCCGCCGCGTACTGGACGGCCGTCGCGCCCAACGTGGAGGAGTACGGCAGCGCCGTGGCCAAGGCCATCGCCACGGGCGCCGAGGGCCTGGCCAGGGGGATCCTCTGGTGCGGCGTCATGACGGTGGATAGGCTCCACTGGGGGAACGAGGTCCTCAGGAAGAGGATCCAGCCCGGCGACACTGACGCCGAGGTCACCCCGGAGATGCTCAAGCGGATCAAAAGGTACTACTACTACTGTCTTTCTCAGTTCCTCATATCAAATGTGCTCTTCAACTTGCAGTCATGCAAATTTGTCCAGTGGAATTTCTGATGTGCTATGTGGAAATGATTCAGGCTTTGGGCACATTATAGTTCATTGTTGGTTCAGTAGTTTGAACCATGATTCAGTATGCCATTCTGGGCATCTCATTGTTCGTTAATGGTATTTCAGTTGGGTTGTGAACATTATGATAACTTAATTTCTTGCTCGTTTTTACTGTTTTTGTTGTTGGTAATCCTGCTCGTTTTTACTGGCTTCTTGCTCATTTTTACTGGTTTACAGTTGGGGTTCTGAACATTATGGTAATCCTGCTGCCAATGACATGTATTTTACTGGTTTTGTTGTTTTGGCAACCCTGGAGCTATGGTAACTTAATTTCTTGCTCGTATGTTTAATCATAACTATGCCTTGATTCCTTGGTTCGACATTTATGTCATGCCTGGGAAGAATCCCAAGCATCCCTGTAGAAAGACCCCAGGATTGTAGGTAGCTGTATTTTGAGGAATTTTGCAACTCGGCTAACTTAAACTGAGGGATGTTTCTTGTGACCACGATATTGTTCTTTTTAAGCATCATTACCAATTGCATTATGCTTGACATAATCCTAAGCAATTAATCTTCATTTTAGCATAAAGATAGATTGCATCTTACAAGGAGTCTGACCCTGAGTCTTGTGAGTTCAGTCACACTTGTTTAGCGATCTGAAGTATGTGATCACTGAATGTGTAAAGTTACATATGGTCCTTGCTAAGCTGATTGTGTTGTATCATTTTGACATTTGTTATATTTGCTGGCAGGGCTAAGAAGGTGACAAAAATGTCTGAGAAAGTGGCAACTGGAATATTGTCTGGAGTCGTGAAGGTTACTAGCTACACATGAACATTTGTTATCCTGCTGATGTGTTGAGGTGGTGGCTGTGTGGTGTGGCTTGTGAGATATGTGTGGTGTGGCTTGTGAGATATTCTGCTTGTTCTCCTTGCTGGCCTACTCCTCCAGCTCCTGGTTACTTCCTTCTAGTTCCTGGCCTTCTCCCCTTGCTCTTGCTTGCTCTTGTCCTTCCTATCCCATCATGCCTTCCTCTCAGCAGAGATTGGTGGTGTGGTATGGGTGGATTGGAGTGATTTGTGATAAACTGTGGTTCCTGTGTGCTTTGAGCTGTGGAGCTCGAACTGGTTCTATTTGGTAGTGAACTATTGCTAGTTTGCTAGCTGCTACGAGTCCTTGCTCTTATCCCCTACTGGTTGTGGTGCTGTGGTGTTGACAGTCAGGTGAGTTGCATGGATGTGTGAGCTGTGTGCTTGAGCTGCCTGCCTGCTACCCCCAGATCTTTTGACCTGAGAAGCATGGCTTCGGCTGGTTTGGAATTATCCATAGTGGCTTCATTATTTTTGTCTTGCTAAGTGGTTCTTGATGCCCAGCCAATGATGTTGCACTGAGGCATAATTTGAAACTAGAACAAATACTATACTTGTTCTTTTAATTTAACTCAATGATGAGACTAGCGCTAATCTGAGAGTAATCCTAACGTTAACCCCTTTATTTTAGTTCTCTTTTCTTTTGTTTTGCAGGAAATAGGTTTTGAAGATGGAATACATTTGGAGTTAAAAAGATCCAAGAATTCTAGCTTAGGAATGAAATGTATTTGTATTTCCATTTATTGTAAATTCAGTTGTAAAGACTATGTATTGTTGTATTTAATCAATAAAACGCTTCATTTTTGGAAATGGTTCCGAACCGAAAAAAATGGTTCTGATTTTTGAAAATGGTTCCGATTTTTCGAAAATGGTTCTTTTTGAAAATGGTTCCGAACCGAATAAATGGTTCCGATTTTTGAAAATGGTTCTGATTTTTAGAAAATTGTTCCATTTTTGAAAATGGATCCGAACCGAAAAAATGGTTCCTTTTTTAAAATGGTGCTGAACCAAAAAATTGTTCCTTTTTGAAAATGGTTCCGAATGAAAAAATGGTTTCGATTTTTAAAAATGATTCCTTTTTGAAAATGGTTCCGAACCGAAAAATGGTTCCGATGTTTAAAAATGGTTCCTTTTTGAAAATGGTTCCGAACCGAAAAAAAGGTTCCGATTTTTAAAAATGGTTCCGAACGAAAAAATGGTTCCAAATTTTAAAATGGTTCCAAATTCGAAAATGGTTCCAAACATAAAAATGGTTCCAATTTTGAAAATTATTCACTTTTGAAAATGGTTCCTTTTTTAAAATGGTTCCAAACTTTAAAATGATTCCATTTTGAAAATGGTTCCAAAATTAAAAATAGTTCTATTTTTCAAATGGTACAATTTAAAAAATGGTTCCGAATTTAAATGGTTCCAAATTTGAAAATGATTCCATTTTGAAAATGGTTCGGAATTTAAAAATGGTTCTAATTTTAAAATGGTTCCAAATTAAAAATGGTTCCATATTTGAATATTTTTCATTTTCGAAAATGATTCCCTTATGAAAATGGTTCCATTTTGAAAATGGTTCCAAATTTAAAAATGCTTAAAAATTTAAAAACGGTTCCATATTAGAAAATTGTTAATTTTTGAAAATGGTTCCATTTTCAAAATGGTTCCCAATTTAAAATGGTTCCATTTTGAAAATGGTTCCAAATTCAAAATGGTTCCAAATTTGAGAAATTGTTCGATTTTAAAATGGTTCTTGTTTGAAAATGGCTCCAAACTTAAAAATGGTTCCATTTTGAAAATGGTTCCAAATTCGAAAATGGTTCCAAACATAAAAATGGTTCCAATTTTGAAAATTATTCAGTTTTGAAAATGGTTCCTTTTTGAAAATGGTTACAAACTTTAAAATGGTTCCATTTTGAAAACGGTTCCAAAATTAAAAATGGTTTTAAATTTAAACTATGTTTTTGAATTTAAAATGTTTTTAATTTTGAAAATGGTTCCGAAATTAAAAATGGTTCCAAATTTTCTATTTTTCAAATGATACAATTTAAAAATTGGTTCGAATTTAAAATGGTTCCAAATTTGAAAATGGTTCCATTTTGAAAATGGTTCGGATTTTCAAAATGGTTCCGAATTTAAAATGGTTATAAATTTGAATATTTGTTATTTTTTAAAATGGTTCCCTTTTGAAAATGGTTCCAAATTTGAAAATTCTTCATTTTTTTAAATAGTTCCATTTTGAAAATGGTTCCGAAATAAAAAATGGTTCCGAATTTAAATTGGTTCCAATTTTAAAAATGGTTCCAAATGTAAAATGGTTCCAAACTTAAAAATGGTTCCAAAATTAAAATGGTTCCAAATTTAAAAATGGTTCCAAATACAAAAATGGTTCCAAATTTAAAAATGGTTCCATTTTTTAAATGGTTACACATTTAAAAATGGTTCCGAATTTGAAAATGGTTCCATTTTGAAAATGTTCCGAATTTAAAAATGGTTCCATTTTGAAAATGGTTCCGAATTAAAAATGGTTCCAAATAAAAAATGATTCCAAATTTGAAAATTGTTCATTTTTTAAAATGGTTCCATGTTCCATTTTCAAAATGGTTCCATTTGGAAAATGGTTCCGAATTAAAAATGGTTCCAAATTTGAAAATTGTTCATTTTTAAAAATGGTTCCATTTTGAAAATGGTTCCAAATTAAAAATGGTTCCAACATAAAAATGATTCCAAATTTGAAAATTGTTCAGTTTTTAAAATGGTTCCATTTTAAAAATGGTTCCATTTTGAAAATGGTTCCGAATTAAAAATGGTTCCAAATAAAAAATGGTTCTAATTTTGAAAATTGTTCATTTTAAAAATGTTCCATTTTGAAAATGGTTCAAAATAAAAAATTGTTCCAAATTAAAAATGGTTCCAAATTTGAAAATTGTTCATTTTGGTTCCAAATTAAAAATGGTTCCAAATTTGCAAATTGTTCATTTTTAAAAATGGTTCCAATTTTGAAAATTGTTCCATTTTGAAAATGGTTCCAACTTAAAAATGGTGCCAAGTTTAAAATGGTTTCAAATTTGAAATTTGTTCATTTTTTAAAATTGTTCCATTTTTAAAATGGTTCCAAATTTAAAATGGTTCGTTTTTTAAAATGGTTCCAAACTTATAAATGGTTCTAAATCTAAAAATGGTTCCGAATTTAAAATGGTTCCAAATTTGAAAATTGTTCCATTTTTAAAATGGTTCCAAATTTGAAAATTGTTCATTTTTGAAAATGGTTCGAAATTTTAAATTGGTTCCATTTTGAAAATGGTTCCAAACTTTTGGTTCATTTTTTAAAATTAAAAACGGGAATTGAAACGGAAATGGTTCTCAACAAGAAGAGGCTAAATGCATACATACATACAAGATCTATTCATATCTCTGTTGAAACGAAAAAGTTATAACACGAAAGTTGTGGAAAACGGCGAGTTTCATATACCCGTGAAAGGAATTTTGAAACCGGCGACTCAGTGTGACAAATTTAACAAAATTCATCTAAAAATATTGAAACCTTCGGTCCAAAATTAAGAAGTTACATTTCACGAAATTCGAAACCGATCACGGGAATGAAACCTAATCGTGAACGCACACATATTTCGTGTGTAAATTATTTTTGAAACCATTTTAAATAATGTTGTGTGAGTACGTGCATATGTGTGAGTACGTGATGAACTAATGAACGAAGTGAACAAAGGAACCTTTATATGTGTACCGACGGAAGGAAGCAGTGAAGGAAGTGAGTACGTGTAGCGACCGAAAGAAGCAGTGAATGAAGTGAGTACGTGCATATGTGTAGCGACCGAAGGAAGCAGTGAACGCAGTACGTGCGTCGACGACCGACGCGCCAATGGGCCAGCCCACGAAGCTGAGCACGTAGGCGCCGCATGTGGTTTGGGGAGCTAACGTGCGCTACATATCACCTCCCGCCAGCGCACGAGCTAGAGGCGGATGAAAAAAAGCAAGAACGAGCCCAAGATGGGCCAAATCTGATTCTTATCTGGGGGGTCCAAAAATTTCTCAAAATTCTGGATGGGCCACGACCCACCCTGCCCACCCTCTGCGTCCGCCAATGAACAGGACGGTAGGAAATCACCCGAGAGGAATGGATCGAGCTCTGCAACAGATCGGCGGCGAGCGGGGAGGTGGCGGAGGAAGGCAGGGGGGCTCGGGGAGCCGGATGCCGGAGCGGTGAACAAGGCGCCGCGTAGCCGCAGATACGAGAGGTCGGGGAGAGAGAATGACGGGCAAGGGGAACTCGACGTGTTACCTTCTCCTCCGACGCAGCGATTTCTCGCCTTCACAGCTCGCCTCCCGGCTCCCTACTCCTCTCCGTCGAGATCGAAGTACGTCGGCTCCCTGCGTGGCCGCGTGCTGGAGCCTGGAGTGGAGGCGTCGAATGGAGATGGGAAGGACGGGGACGACAGCCGTGGTCGTGTGGAGTGGAGGCCTCGAATGGAGATGGGAAGGACGGGGCCGGCGGCGCCGATGTGTGGTTGCCTCTGGACGAGGACGGCAGCGGCGACGCTTCGCCTGTACGTGCGATTTGGGAGGAGGCGGCGTGGTCCTTGTGGCATGGACGGCGGCGCCGATGTGTGGTTGCCTCTGGACGAGGACGGCAGCGGCGACGCTTCGCCTGTATGTGCGATTTGGGAGGAGTGGTGGGTCGTGGACTTGGTCGTGGGTGGCGGCGGGTGGACTGGTGGAGGGAATAGGTGGAACTAGATTAGGCTTTCTGTGTGTATATAGATGTTTGGTGCACTGACATGTGGGGTCCCGGGTCCCCGTGGAGGCCCCATTGGGGACTTTCACTCCCCATCCCCGCTCCGTTAAGCTATCGGGTACCCGCCCCGCTATCCCCACGGGGAGGATTTGCCCCCATCCCCGCTTCTTACCGGGTAAATACCCGCGGGTACCCGCCCCCACGGGTAAAACTGCCACCTTGAGACCAAAGTGGACTCTACTTCGGGTGCTCCTAGTTCACGCGTTGCGCGGAGGAAACAACGCCTCCGCGTACCACTTGACGAAAAATGGGCTCGGCCCACTTTCGGCCGCCGGGAGTAGCTGCTTCCTGTACGCGGAATGCATGGTTCCACTGCTTTTGTCGTGCACGTTCTATTGCTTTCCTTTTTCCTTTTTTCTTTTTCATTTCTTTTTTCTTTTCAATAGTAATTTTTTTCACACGAAAACATTTACCTTGAATAATGTGTCGTGCACGTTCGAACTACTTTAAAATAATGTGTACACAAAAATTATGCGCGTCCACGAGTAGGTTCCATTCCTGTACTCAGTTTCGAGTTTCTTCGATTGTAACTTCTCAATTTGAATCGATGTTCGGAACTTTTTTAGCCGAATTTTATCAAATTCGTCACACTCGGTTGACCATTTGAAATATCCTTTGACGAGAAGGTTAATTTCAATGTTTCGCACAACTTTCGTGTTGTAATTTTTTTGTTTCGACGGTCATATGCGAGATAATCTTGTATTGTAGGTTTTGAAAGGACATTTCTATCCCTATATGTTTTGATGTTTTTTGACAACACAATAAGCGGACTAATTGTGTGCTAAAAGAGTTTCAGGTTTATCTTATTTATTCACACATGATGGTGGGATTTCTCCTCTACAAGCGTCAAGCGAGAAGTTGTAGTTTTCCTAGGGTTTTACCTTATAGGAAAACCGTACTATCAAGAGGGGGATCCGCTGTGGAGGTTTGGGCGGAATCAATCGTGTTTGGCACATTTTCCTAATCCCTGAACCAAATGCACTCCACAGCCATCCTATTCACTGAAATCCAATATGTTTGGCACATTTTCCTGGCTCCAGTAGTACCGGATGAAATGGCCCGGTAGTACCGAGCTCGCTCGGTAGTACCGGCCTGGGTACCGAGCCAGGTACCGCCGAGCGCCAAAATGCTTCTGTATTGGGTGTCAATTCCTAAGCGGTAGTACCGGAACTTTTCCGGTACTACCGATCGTGCGCCCTTCCGGTAGTACCGATGAAATCTCCGGTACTACCGGGCGCTCGCGTCGCCTGGTCAAAATATCTGTTTGACTACTGCATTCTGACGTCCGGTAGTACCGGGCCTTCTGGTCCGGTAGTACCGCGCGCTTGCAGAAATCTGGCCAACGGCCACTTTTAGTGTGGAGCTATATATACTAGTCTTCTTTTTCCTAAGAAGCCAAGCTTTCTAAAATACTCTCTCCACCATTGTTGCAAAGCTTCAACCTCCTAGATCTCCCACTCCATCGGCTCAAACACCCTCATACTTTGAGGAGTGACGAAGGAGGTCTAGATCCACACTTCCACCAAAGCAATTTTGATTCCACCCACTAATCCCTAGCGGATCTTGTTACCTCTTGGGTTCGTTGAACCCTAGACGGAAGTTGTGTTCTTCGTGGCTTTGGGAGCCGCGGGGAAAAGCCAAGAGCCTCCAATTGAGTTGTGGATGCGTGCCTTGGCCTTGTGATTCTCGTGGCTTTGGGAGCCGCGGGAATTTGGTGAGAGCCTCCAATTCGGTTGTGGAGTGTGCCTCATCCTTGTAAAGGTTTGTTGCCGACCTCGAGGGCATCATATAGTGACTCGTGGAACTCCTCATCGGAGGATAACACGAGGGAGATACGGTGTGCCATATCAAGGCTATTCGGGCTCACTTGTGACCCGCACCGCTCCAACGAAGACGTAGCTTCCATTGGGAAGTGAACTTCGGGAATCATCTCCGCGTCACCGTGTGGTTATCTCTTAACCTTCCTTTACTTGTATTGCTAGCTTAACTTGTTTAGAATATATTGCTAGCTTTTTATTGCTCATCATATAGGATTGTTCACCTAGTTGCATATCTAGAGAACTTATATTTGAGCAATTCCCAATTTGATTAAAAGAAAAAGAAAATTTGTAGTTGCCTATTCACCCCCCCCCTCTAGTCAACCTACTCGATCCTTTCAATTGGTATCAGAGCAAGGTCTCTTTATTAAGGGCTTAACAGCCTAAAGAGGAGGATGACTAGCGAGGAGGAGTTAAAACTTGCTAAGGAACAACAAGAGAAAAATGATCAAGAACAACTTGAGAAAGAACTAAGTGAAGCGGGGATAACCCTACCCGATGATGATGCCCCGGTCACCATGAAAGCCATGATTAAACTCTTTGGGTTCATGAAAGGCAAAATGGTGGACGAGGTGTATACTCGGGTCACTAATAATCAAAATGCCTCCCATCAACCGGTGCCCTATCGTTGAGGTCTTGGTTGATAAGGATAACAAAGAGCAACCTAAAACTAGTGAGAAGCCCCTCTTAACTTTGCTCCACCTAGTTCATATCTCACTCAAGTTCCACCACCCAACCTCATATAACCAACCAAAGTAGACCTCCTCCTAAGCTTGATAATACTCGTTATTTCTTGGAAGAAATCTATGGAGTCTTATTTTCGCAGCTCATCAGTGCATCTTTGGAGGGTGGTTGTACACGGTTACAATCCGGTTGATCCCAACAACTTGACAAAGCAAGAAGAGATTGATGAACAACTTGATGCAAATGCCAAATACATCTCGAGAGTGCCATGTCCGCCAATGATGAAGATCATGTGCGGAATCTCAAAACCACCAAGGAGCTTGGGTTTATCTTGATCTATATATGAAGGCAATGAGGCATTCAACGATCCAACATAGCCATCCTTCAACATCAAGTGACAACTTCATAATGCTAGAAGAGAGACCCAATGATCTCTTTCGAAGACTCACCAAGCTTGTTGTGACCATGAGGGAAAATGGAAAGAAAGATATGGATGATGAATGGGTCAAGCCAAGTTCCTCAAGACCATGTTCCATACAATGAAAATATGGTGATGAATCTCATGCTAGAGCGACTACAACAATGTCTCCAATGACCTATTGGCACAATTCATCACTATGATACCTTGAAGGCCACTTCCAAGTCTTCCATCAACCAAATTCGTGGCACTAAGAACCTTGCCTTGAAGGCTCATGTGGAGAACATCCAAGATATGAAGAAAGCACAAGTGGTCATCATGAAGAAGATTTTGTGGGTGAACTCAATGAGGTTCTTGCTCTTGCCGCCACCAAGTATTGGAACAAAAAGAATCTCAAGAGCAACTTCTCCCCACCAATGAAAAGAATGTGCTTTAATTGTGGAAAGGAGAATCACCTTGTGAAGGATTGCCCCTATGAGAGAAGAGAAGATTTGGAGGCCAACTCATCTTAAAGAAGAACAAGTACTTCACCAAGCCCAAGCCTCATCAAGAGAGCTCCTCAAAAGGCTCTTGTCATCGCAACACATGAAGAAGAGTATGAGTCCGGTGGCGAGAGGAGGATGATGATACAAGTGAGGAAGTGGGGATGGCGGCTCTTGCAATGGGCAACCTTCCTCCTTCATTGGCACCCCTTTTCTCCGCTCCAAATGACAACAAGATCCCAAGCCTATGTGCCTCATGGCCAAGGAAACCAAGGTGAATTCCCCACCTAAAATTACTATCTCCTCTAAACCATCTCTCTTGGATTGTGTTGAGGATGTAGGGAAAAATGAGAGAAAGAGGATACAATTACCCTCTTTATAAACAAGCTCCAAGGTCCAACCAAGAAAATGGTTGAGGCTCTCATGTACCAATATGGAGAAGCCAAACACCTCCTTGAGGAGAAGGAGAATAGGATTTATGAGCTTGAGGGGCATGCACGTGATCATGCCGATAAAATTGGTGAGCTAGAAGATCAACTTGTTGAGGAACAAGTGTTCCGGGAGCAACTTGAGGAGACCCAAGCCAAGGATTTATCCAAGGCAAAAGAAACCCGTGAAACCTCTATTCAAGTTGCTAGTGATCTAAAAATTAAAAATGATGAGCTTGTAGAGAGTCATAACAAACTCCTTGAGAATTTTGAGCAACTTAGGGAAACCCACAAGGTGACCTCAAGTGAGCTCACCAAGCTCAAGGGGTCACATGCTAAATTACAAGCTCAATTTATATATGCTAGCTTCACCACTCCTCATAATGATAAAGATGCCAATGCTTGTGCTACTAACCCTTATGTCTTAAAGCATCTCTCATGGAGGAGAACACTAGGTTGAAGGCCCAACTTGAAAAGGGCCTAGCCACTTGCATCCAAGGGGAAAAGAACCTCAATGATCTTTTGACCAATCAAAAGGGAGTGGTTGGCAAGGAAGGGCTTGGGTTTGCTCCCAAGTCCAAGAAGGCAAACAAGAAGATGCCTACCTCCCCTTCAAAAGATATTTTTTGTGAAGGAGGGGGAGTTGGGCAAGAAGAATGTTGAACCCATTGTGGGTGGTAAGCCACAAGGGGCAATGCCACTCACAATGACTTTGCCGGAAAATATAACCCCTCATATGTGCTTATGAAATCTAGAAATGGTTATGTTTTTGCTAAATATGTTGGTACCTCATATGGAGATGATTATCACTATGCTATTTGGGTTCCAAAGACCCTTGTGACTAACAAAAGAGGACCCATTCCAAAATGGGTACCTAAATCAAAGACTTGATTTATTGTAGGGCTTTTCTTCCGGTGGATCTTCATGGCTCATTGATAGTGGGTGTTCATCTCACATGACCGGAAGCAAAGAAGTAGTAAAGGGCTTATTGAAACAATTACTCTCATTCTCTCATGTCACCATTGGGAACAATACAAGACTTAAGGTATTGGGATATGGCAAGGTGGTGATCACACCGGAGTTATCAATTGAGAAGGTCCTCCTTGTTGAATCCCTTTCATATAATCTACTTTCCGTTGGTCAATTATGCGATGCCGGTTACACCGTTATCTTTAATAAATACCACGTGACCATCCTTTTCACAAAATCTCTTAAAGTAGCCTTTGTTGGATTTCGTGAGAACGGTTTGTATGTGGTCGATTTCTCGAAAGAGACCACTCAAATTGCCACGTGTCTAATGGCTAAATCCGACAAGGGTTGGCTTTGGCATCGCCGGCTAGGCCATGTCGGTATGAGAAATTTACAAACTCTTGTAAAGGGTGGACACGTGGTAGGACTAACCGATGTTAATTTTTCCAAAGATCGTCCTTGTAGTGCTTGCATAGCCGGAAAGATGCATGAAAAGAATCACCCCAAGAAGACCATTATCTCCACTAAGAGGCCTTTGGAGCTCCTTCATATGGATCTTTTTGGTGGCAAGAAATATTGTTTGGTGATTGTGGATGATTATTCAAGATATTGTTGGACTTTCTACATCAAGAAGAAGAGTGAAACTCAAAAGATATTCATTGACTTTGCAACCCTAGTTCAACGCCAATATGACTCCAAGATTTTGGCAATTAGAAGTGACAATGGTACGGAGTTCAAGAATTACACTATGGATGATTTCCTAAGTGGGGAGGGCATTCAACACCAATATTCCGCTGCATATACTCCCCAACAAAATGGTGTCGCCGAAAGGAAGAACCGCACTCTTATTGATATGGCAAGAACTATGATGGCCGAATTTCATTCCCCATACAACTTTTGGGCCGAAGCCATCAACACCGCTTGTCACTACTCAAACCGGCTCTTCTTCCGTCCTCTCATGGAAAAGACACCATATGAACTCCTCACCGGTAAAAAGCCAAATGTATCTTACTTTCGAGTCTTTGGTTGCAAATGCCATGTTTACATTAAAGGTTGCAAAATTGCTAAATTTGAATCTAGATCTTTTGATGGTATACTTGTTGGATATGCCGCAAAGTCTCATGCTTATAGGGTCTACAACATATCCACCGGGTGTGTTGAAGAATCTATGAACGTGGAGTTTGTCGAGGATAATGGCTCCCAAGCGGAGCATATTGATCATGATGATGTAGGTGATGATGCTCCATCTCAAGCCATAAGAACTATGGGGATTGGAGAACTTATTCCTATTGAAGGACCTATTGATGATACTCAAGAAGAAGGAACAAGTTCTACTCAAGTTGAGCCATCCACCTCAATAGTTGATCAAGAAACTATCCAAGAACAAGAACATGATATTCATTCACATGATCAAGAAGATGGTCAAGACCCACCCAACTCTAGTGGTGAACAGAACATAATGAACCCACAACCCAAGAACTCCACTTAGGGTTGACCATGAGCAAGATGAAGGCAATGATGAAGATATTTGTGTTGGTGAAACAATTGGTCAAGCCATGGAACGCCGGGTCATCCGGCGTGCATCAAAATTGGATCATCTTTCCCACTTCAAAGAAAATATCCTTGGGAGTATTCGTAGGGGTGTGTCCACACGCAAACAATTATCTAACTTTTGTGGTCATGTCTCTTGTTTGTCTAGCTTAGAACCTCTCAAGGTATATGATGCTCTTGAAGATATGGATTGGGTTGCGGCTATGCATGAAGAGTTGAACAACTTCGAGCGCAACAAAGTATGGTCATTAGTTGAAAAACCCAAAGACACATGCCATAATGTCATTGGAACCAAGTGGATATTTAAGAACAAGCAAGACTCACATGGTCAAGTCATCCGCAACAAAGCAAGATTGGTTGCACAAGGCTACACCCAAATCGAAGGAGTCGACTACGGTGAAACCTATGCCCCCGTTGCTAGACTTGAATCCATTCGCTTACTAATTGCTTATGCATCTACTCATAATATTGTCTTATATCAAATGGATGTTAAAAGTGCTTTCTTAAATGGTCCACTAAATGAGTTGGTGTATGTTAAACAACCTCCGGGTTTCGAAGACCCTAAATTTCCTAACCACGTCTACTTACTACATAAGGCTCTTTATGGGCTCAAGCAAGCTCCACGTGCTTGGTATGATCATCTCAAGGAGTTCTTAGTAGACCGTGGCTTTGAAATTGGGGTAATAGATCCCACTCTTTTTACAAAAAGGGTAAATGGAGATTTTTCGTATGCCAAATATATGTTGATGATATTATCTTTGGTTCCACTAACCGTGAATTTAGTGATCAATTTGGCAAGCTAATGACCAAGGAATTTGAGATGTCCATGATGGGAAAGTTGAATTATTTTCTTGGCTTTGAAATCCACCAATTTCGAGAAGGAACATTCTTATGTCAAGCCAAGTATATTAAGGACATGCTCAAGAAATTTGACATGAACAATGCCAAGCCATATAAGTTTCCCATGGACTCCAAGGCGGATCTTCACTTAGATCCGGATGGTAAGGAAGTTGATCAAAAGCTTTATCGTTCTATGATTGGATCTTTGCTTTACCTTTGTGCATCTAGACCGGATATTATGTTTAGTGTGGGTATGTGTGCAAGATTCCAATCAAGTCCTAGGGAAAGTCATGAAACCGCGGTTAAAAGGATTCTAAGATACTTGATGGATACTCCTAACTTTGGTCTTTGGTATCCCCATGGCACAAGCTTTGATCTTGTAGGTTATTCGGATGCGGATTGGGCGGGTTGCAAAATGGATAGAAAATCAACTTCGGGTACTTGCCAATTCCTTGGTAGGTCCCTTGTGAGTTGGTCTTCTAAGAAGCAAAATTGTGTGGCCTCGTCCTCCACCGAAGCCGAATACATTGCCGCCGGAAGTTGTTGTGCACAACTATTATGGATGAGGCAAACTTTAAAGGATTATGGTGTCATTTGTGACAAAGTGCCTCTTTTATGTGATAATGAAAGTGCCATCAAAATTGCTCACAATCCGGTTCTTCATGGGAAGACCAAGCATATTGAGATCCGGTATCATTTTATTCGAGATCATGTTGAGAAGGGTGATATTGCAATCAAGTATGTCAACACCAAGCTTCAACTCGCCGATATGTTCACAAAGCCTCTTGGTGAAGCAAGATTCAAGGAGTTGAGAGGAGAACTTAATGTGGTGGACATAAGCAATTGGATTTAGTGGACTTCTTGCATACCTACCCATATTAGACAATAGTTATTTGGTTTGGATGTAGGCATAGACATAGGGGGAGTGTAGCTCAATTCATGAGTCAACACTCTTTATAATGCGCAAATAGACAAATCTTGCATGGTAGTCACCTATGTGACAAATATGCTTCAAAGATGTGACAAATCTCATCTCATAAAACCCTCTGAAGTTCCCTGCACAAGTTCATTTTTTTAATTTTTTTTTTTTGGAGCTTGGTTGTTCCAGGTCCCGGTACTACCGGGTGCCACCGTCCGGTACTACCGACGCCTGGGAAGTAGCAGGTTCAAAACTGCAATTTCCCGAGCGGCCGGTACTACCGGGCTGGCGGTCGGTACTACCGGGCGTGCGGAGGTGAGACATATACGGGTGCGGCTCGGGGAAGAACTCTTCTTCCCCAAACCGCACCCCCACTCACTCTCTCACCTCCGCCGCCTCTCCTCCAAGCTCCGACGAGTCGCCGGCTCCGGCGACTCTCCCCTGCCGTCCCCGGCCAGATCTGCTCCGTGGGAGTTGTTCCCACTCCTCTCCCCTCCGATGGCCTCCGGTACTTGCCCTTTCCATGCTCCTTTTTGGTCTCTATTTTGAAACCCAAGATGTGCTAGGGCAAATCACCAGTATCTCCACTTTTGTTGGTTAAATTCGTGGGGGAGACTCCCCTAGGTCTGGGATAGCTCTAGCTAGTTGCTAAGTGTAGCCATTGTGTCGATTTGCCTCGGTTTCGTGTTCTCCCCGTGGTCAATATCCGTCCTGTACATCGGCCGGTACTACTGACCGGTTTCCACCGGTACTACCGGAACCTGGCAATTTCGACTTATTTCTACTCTTAGCAACTAGTTTGTTTTACAAATTCATGAACTTGTGCACTTACCTATGTTCCCTCTACACCTATATATGCTATTTCACAGGTAGCCGTGGTGGAAAAGGGGTTTACGGTCGTAAAGACAAGAGACCTCGGATCATTGAGTCAAGTGAAGAAGAAAGTGAAGAAGAGTATGAAGAAGAGATATTGCCAACAGGATCCACGGCTAGAACTCAAGGCCGTCAGCCCGTCCAAAAGCAAGCCATTCCAAGGCCCTTCACCAAATATCGTCTTCTTGAGTATCGCACCTATCGGGAGATCAATCCTTATGACACGGAGAGGAACCCTAGAGTGAGGAACCCTCACTTCCACACCAATGGGCAAGAACGAGTTTATCAAGAAATTTACTTGGGTTCAACCAATAAACACAAAGTGGTCACTCAACACTCCATTGATATTGAACACATGAAGAAGGATAAGCTTAGATCCTACTTTGCCGAAACTCTTGCTATGTGTGAAGAATTTGGTCTCATGGACATTATGACCTTCAACCATCCATACATTGAGTACTATATTCTTCAATTCTATTCAACAGTTCACTTTGGCAATGACAATGCTCGGACCCTCAAATGGATGACCAAAAACACAATGCTTGAATCCACAATGAATGAGTTTGGGGCTATTTTGGGTGATTATCGTGATGGAGGTCCAAGGTCCCCTTCTAGATGGAGATGCCACTCAAATGATGAATCCGGTGGCAAGGAGTTGCTTGCTCCCATTACTATGGAAGGTGGAAGTCCGGGTCAAACCGAGGATCTCATACCACCTTTTGAGATTCTTTACCGCATCTATCGTGAGACTCTTGCTCCTCGGATTGGGAATTGGGATCAAGTGCACTCTTATACTATTGATCTCATGGCTAATTCAAAGGCAAATAATGGAAAAGGGAACAAACTTGATGTCATGGATTTCATATATCAAGAGATGTGGTTGAATACTATTGACAAGAGAGTTTCTATTTATGCACCATTTATCATGGCCCTCATCTGTGACAAATGGAGTGCAAAGACAGGTGAAGACCTTTTGAAGGATGGTTTGCCCATGATCAAGCACAATGTCAAACAACTCCAAAAGAAGGCACACACTCTACCCAAGGATAGAAAGGGCTCCAAAACTGCTAGAGGCTCAACTAGTGCTCCTTCAGGCGCTCCAGAGATTGGGGCTAGTTCTAGTGCACCGCCTCTTGACGATGAACCTTCATGGTTCAAGAAATTTCAAATCAAGGCCAAGAGAGCGTTTTGCTTCAAGTTGGACATTCAAGACCGCATGTGTGAGGCTCATGTCTTTCACAAGAAGGCTGCCATGAGACAGAAAGCAATGATGAGGAAGTTGGAGATTGATCACTCTCCCGAACACCCTCGTGACTTGGTCATCACCCCCAAGGAAGAGTGGATCTCCAAGCATGGTTATTGGAGTGAAGAAGACGCCCCCGAGACTGAAGATCCGGCTCATACCCCTATCCACCGCAGCATGGGTGGAGAGTGACTCTCCATGGGACGTTTCTTAGCATCGCGCTTCTCCCTTTTTGGCATTTCGATGACAAAGGGGGAGAATGTGTTCTATTAGGACTTATCGAGGGGATTTGCATGGGAGGGACACAAGCTTGCTCTTTCTTTGACTCTTTACCGCTTGTGTTCCATCTTATTTGGTTTATGAACTTCATTGCGCGCGGTGTAAGACATGCATGAACCTATGTGTTTAAAACTATGTGGTACTATGTAATAGAATTATGTAGCTATCTATCATTGGTTATGTCTTACACGTTTTGGCAAGTTCTTTTTCATATGCCTATTTAGTTTAACTTGCTAGGTTGGTAAAATATTAGGGGTGCTCATCCCACATGAATATGGTGTGTTTTGCATTCAAACGCAAATTACAAATAATGCACACATTCAGGGGGAGCCCGCTTGTATTTTGCAAATCTTTTGTCGCTAAACATTGTGTTGTCATCAAACACCAAAAATGGGGAGATTGAAAGGACATTTCTATCCCTATATGTTTTGATGTTTGTTGACAACACAATAAGCAGACCAATTGTGTGCTAAAAGAGTTTCAGGTTTATCTTATTTATTCACACATGATGGTGGGATTTCTCCTCTACAAGCGTCAAGCGAGAAGTTGTAGTTTTCCTAGGGTTTTACCTTATAGGAAAACCGTACTATCAATAGGGGGGTCCGCTGTGGAGGTTTGGGCGGAATCAATCGTGTTTGGCACATTTTCCTAATCCCTGAACCAAATGCACTCCACAGCCATCCTATTCACTGAAATCCAATATGTTTGGCACATTTTCCTGGCTCCGGTAGTACCGGATGAAATGGCCCGGTAGTACCGAGCTCGCTAAAAGGTGGAGCTATATATACTAGTCTTCTTTTTCCTAAGAAGCCAAGCTTTCTAAAATACTCTCTCCACCATTGTTGCAAAGGTTCAACCTCCTAGATCTCCCACTCCATCGGCTCAAACACCCTCATAATTTGAGGAGTGACGAAGGAGGTCTAGATCCACACTTCCACCAAAGCAATTTTGATTCCACCCACTAATCCCTAGCGGATCTTGTTACCTCTTGGGTTCGTTGAACCCTAGACGGAAGTTGTGTTCTTCGTGGCTTTGGGAGCCGCGGGGAAAAGCCAAGAGCCTCCAATTGAGTTGTGGATGCGTGCCTTGGCCTTGTGATTCTCGTGGCCTTGGGAGCCGCGGGAATTTGGTGAGAGCCTCCAATTCGGTTGTGAAGTGTGCCTCATCCTTGTAAAGGTTTATTGCCGACCTCGAGGGCATCATATAGTGACTCGTGGAACTCCTCATCAGAGGATAACACGAGGGAGATACGGTGTGCCATATCAAGGCTATTCGGGGCTCACTTGTGACCCCGCACCGCTCCAACGAAGACGTAGCTTCCATTGGGAAGTGAACTTCAGGAATCATCTCCGCGTCACCATGTGGTTATCTCTTAACCTTCCTTTACTTGTATTGCTAGCTCAACTTGTTTAGAATATATTGCTAGCTTATCAATTGCTCATCATATAGGATTGTTCACCTAGTTGCATATCTAGAGAACTTATATTTGAGCAATTCTCCAATTTGATTAAAAGAAAAAGGAAATTTGTAGTTGCCTATTCACCCCCCCCCCCCTTTAGTCAACCTACTCGGTCCTTTCAGGTTTGAACATGTTTACACTCCTCACTGTAGGTGTCTTCTCCAACCTGTGTCGCCGCCGCTCGCCGCGGTTAACTCCGCCATCGTCGCCGCGCCGCCGCCCCGGGCCGCTGCCGTCGCGCCGTTGTCCAGCTCGCGGCTCTTCATTGTGTTGTCACGTGGTTCTAAGTTCAAAATCTGACTATTTTCGAAATCTGGATATTTTAAATATTTTCCAAAATTTGAACCATTTTCAAAAATGGACATTTTTAAAATATGAAAAATATTGAAATCTGAACCAATTTCAAAAAATAAACATTTTTCAAAATATGAACAATTTTAAAATATGAATCATTTTCAAAAAATGAACATTTTTCAAATATGGACAATTTTCAAATATGAACATTTTCAAAATCTGAACCATTTTCAAATGTGAACATTTTCAAAGGATTTTCAAAAATAAAACATGTATTTTAAATTGAACTTTTTTCAATTAGAACATTAACCTCATTTGAACGGTTTTAAAAAGTGAACAGAAAATGGCGGTGAACGGAAAATATTTTTGAACGATTTTAAAAAGTGAACAGAAAATGGTGGTGAACGGAAACTATTTTTGAACGATTTTAAAAGTGAACAGAAAAGGTCGGTGAACGAAATCTATTCTTGAACGATTTTAAAAAGTGAACAGAAAAAGTCTGTGAACGGAAATTATTTTTTAACGATTTTTAAAAAGTGAACAAAATAGGTATTTGAACGGAAACTATTTTTGAACGATTTTTAAAAGTTATCAGAAACTATTTAAGAATGATTTTAAAAGTGTACAGAAAATGTCAGTGAATGGAAATTATTTTTGAACGATTTTTAAAAAGTGAATAGAAAAAGCTTGTGAACGGAAGCTATTTTTGAACAATTTTTAAAAAGTGAACAAAAACTATTTTGGAACAATTTTAAAAAAAGTGAACGGAAACTATTTTTGAACGATTTAAAAGTGAAGGAAAAAATGTTGGTGAACGGAAACTATTTTTGAACGATTTTAAAATTTTGAACGGAAAAGGGTCGGTGAACAGAAACTATTCTTGAACGATTTTAAAAGTGAACATAACGATGAACATAACCTATTTTTGAACGATTTTAAATAGTTCAGTGAATGGAAACTATTTTTGAAAGATTTTTAAAAAGTGAACATAAAAGTATTTTTGAACGATTATAAAAAGTGAACAAAAAATGTCTGCGAACGGCAACTATTTTTAACAATTTTAAAAAGTGAACTGAAAGAGTCTGTGAACGGAAATTCTTTTCGAACGATTTTTAAGAAGTGAACAAAAAAGGTATTTGAACGGAAACTATTTTTGAACGCTTTTAAAAAGTGATCAGAAACTATTTTAGAACGATTTTAAAAGTGTACACAAAATGTCGGTGTACAGAGAGTGTGAATTTATTTAAATTGAACAATTTTTTAAATATGAACATTTATATTATGTGCACGATTTTCAAATATGAGCATTTATGTTACTCTGAATAGTTTTTGAAAAATAAGAACATATATTTTAATTGAACTTTTTTCAATTAGAACATTTACAAACGGTTTTGAAAAGTGAACAGAAAATGGCGTTGAACGAAAACTATTTTTGAACGATTTTAAAAAATGAACAGAAAATGGCAGTGAACGGAAACTATTTTTGAACGATTTTAAAAGTTAACAGAAAAGGCTGGTGAACGAAAACTATTTTTGAACGATTTTAAAAAATGAACAGAAAATGACTCTGAACGGAAACTATTTGTGAACGATTTTTAAAGTGAACAGAAAAGGCCGGTGAACGAAATCGATTTTTGAACGATTTTGAAAAGTGAACGGAAAAAACTATATGAACGAAAATTATTTTTGAACGATTTTTAAAAAGTGAACAGAAAAAACTCTATCAACGAAAATTATTTTTGAACGATTTTTCAAATCTAAACATTTTTCAAGTATTAACAATTTTCAAATCTAAACATTTTTTAAATTTGAACTTTTTCAAAAAATAAAAATTTAAAGAAAAATTTAAAATAATATCTAAAAAGAAAACAGAAAAGAAGAAAGAAAAAAGAAACAGCCAAAAAAAGAAAAATGAAAAAGAATAAGAAAGAAGAAAAAACGAAAAAGAAGAAAGAAAAAAAAAGCCAAAAAACGAAAAAGAAAAAAAACCAGTCCACCTACTGGGCCGGCCTATAAGCCACAGGGGGTGCGGAGCGCATTGCGCTCCGACCTGGTCGGCAACTAGGGATTGCCCTCTACTTCCCATTAAAAAAAAAGTGGACTCTACCGGCCCAGAAAAACTCAAATGGACCATCCAGATAAACTCAAATCGACCGGCCCAGTGGCCCACCCTAAAAGCAAAGTCTGTCGTGTGCTGCTTCTCACTTTGCTTATCCCGTGGCTGCAGTACCAGCTTTCTTTCAAGTGAAAGTTGCCTATCTTTCTTGGTTCGGAATCCAATCCAGTTGAAAACAATTGCCCGATGGAAAACATTCCTCATGCTGCGGTTCCCTCCGGTCCGTTCCCGGGGTGGGTTAGGGGAAGATCCAAGCGATTGCCTTCGTGGATCCAAACGTGCTCACAAGGCGCATGGTGCTTCTCACTTTACTGTACCACGACCCTGCCGTGTGCTATCCCCGTCGCATAGCCGCCGCATGCTGCCACTCACTGCGGACACTCTCACCGTCGCATAGGCGCCATGGTGCTGGTGCGCCACCCCATGGCATATCCGGTGCGGCCATATAAGGCGGGGCAACCGGCGCCAGTTCTCATCCACCTCTCTTCTTCGCACTCTGCACTCCTACTACACTTGTCCACCTCGCCATTCCGCCGAGCACCTCTCGGGCAACCCAAGCGTCGCCGGTGGCCATGGAGGACAGCGGCGCGAGAGCAGCGGCGGTGAAGAAGCTGATGGCGGCGAAGGCCAACTCCGGTAAGAGCTTCTCCGACGTCGGGGCCGAGACGGGGCTTACCAACGTGTGCGTCGCGCAGCTGCTGCGCTGCCAGGCGAAGCTCAAGCCCAACACGGCGGCCCCGCTGCGTGCGGCCATCCCGGCACTCACCGAGGAGCTCGTGGAGCTCATGATGCAGCCGCCCTTCCGGTCCTACAACCCAGAGATGGTCCACAAGCCCGCCATATACGGGTAGTTTAGCTATCACTGTTTTCCAATGCACTGTGATATGGTAAGGCGAGATAATAGCGTGTACTGTTGGTCTAAAATTGGATGAGAACTAGTCTTGCTTTAATTACCATACATGAGAGAAGGGAAATTGCCAAATGCCCCTAAATTTAACACATATCTTAGTGGTAGAACTAGTCTCATGGTTTGTGTTCTCTAATCTGTAATCTTTGAACGCAGGCTCAACGAAGCTATTATGCATTTCAGAGAGAGCATCAAGGCAATCATCAATGAGGACTTTGGTGATGGAATGTAAGACATTAGACCTTCACACATATTTATTTGATGCATTAGTAATTGTTACTGTTTAATACGAGAAAAAAACATTGTTAAAGTCCATTTTGATGTTTCTATTTAATTTATTCTCTTATCACTTTCAATTGTAGCATGTCGGCCATAGACTTCTATTGTACATTCGACAAAGTTAAAGGGGCTGATGGGAAAGATCGTGCGGTGATCACATTTCATGGGAAGTATCTGCCTCACACTGAACATGTTCGTAATTTCTTCAGGTGTTCCACCCTATTCTGTATTCGTCACAACTTCATGTTCATGATACTAGTTCGAATTCATGCATATATTGAATGAACTGCCACCATGGAGCCAGATTCAAACAAACTCATGCCTATTGAGGTAGGTCTATATGAGTTAGGGAGAGAAGCTAAGGGAAAAACTTCCCGAGCAAGGCCTGAAATTGCCAAAATTTACAATAGAAAATTTCCATCGAACAATTTATTTAATGGCTTGAAGTCCTGCTAGTTCCTGCCAAAATTGTGCCAATCGTCTCATTGTATGACTACAGTGAAGCTTAGTTAGATAACTATATACTGAAAAAAGGAGATAAAAATACAGTTCCAATTGTGATGATCATTATGTATGCTTCTTTCCGAAGCACTTAATTATATTTTTTTCTTATCTGCAGAAATCCGCAAATATGATGTCAAAGTTGGCCCCCAGGGCACCTTGAGATAATGAGCTGCTGCTGGGAAAGGGGAATATGCTATCTAATGTCTGCGTATACTTCAGACAGAGAAAGAATTGAGCGTCCCTTTTCTAGTCTGAGTGATCGTCGAAATAAGTGGTAACATATAGTATGTGATGTTTGCTTGTACTTAGGACTTGGAAGAGGATTGAACATGCTTTTCCTAGTCTGAATAATCTACTAAATAAATAGTGGGAAATGCAATCCCTGCTTGTACTTCAGACCTGGAAAATAATTGAGTTTGTCTTTCATATAAAAGATAAATAGACTTGTATTGATGTACACATGAATAACAACTTTGAAGTGAACCTAAATCACTTGGCACCGAGATAGTCGGAGAAGGCGCACGGAACATAACTCGGTGCGAAACGGAACATCCTTTCAGCGTTGAATTGCGCGAGATCTACCAGCGTCTTCTCTGCCGTTGATTGCGAGTACCCATCCCCACGGGTGCTCGGGGTCGCGCTTGGCCATGATGTAAATAACCTCACCGTCACCACCAATGTTGCCCAGGCTCATGGTAGGGGCCGTCCAATATCTCCGGCAACAGGCAGCAACGCGACATCTGATCTCGTAGACGAGGGTAACTTGAGCCTGACGCGGAGACTTGGCATGTATGCCTCGTGCCACACCTCGTCAGTGGAAGAAACTGCCTGGGTCCATGTGGTGGCTGTCTAGCCTTCGCCGAGGGGCCCGCTGTTGCCGCTGCTGGCGGCGCCGCTGCAGCTGCGGCGACAAGCCCGGTAGTGCTGGTGGAACTCAAGCCCGGTGAACTTTATCACGCCGTCGGCGATGGTAGCGTGGCGAGTCAACTGGGCAGACGTGTACTCAATAAAGCGTAGCACGGGGTCCTCGTCCAGGACGTTACACACACGACGCCATGCCAGAGATAACTAGTCTCATGGTTTGTGTTCTGTAATCTTTTGAAGGCTCAATGAAGCCATTATGCATTTCGGAGCGAGCATTAAGGCAATCATCAATGAGGACTTTGGTGATGGAATGTAAGACATTAGACCTTCACACATAACCAGTTCACTGTTGCAGAAGAGATACACAGGAGAATGATTCCTATGCTGGGAAATACCACAGATCTTTACTGTAAACAGACAACACCTACTAGGCTACTACCATAAGGAACATCCAAACTTCGCCACCAACATAGTTACACACACACACACACACACACAGGTCATCGCAACACCCAGATCATGCCAAGACAATGCAATGAAATCAAACAGACCATGATATCCTAAACATCACAGGGAGGATGACCAAATCCTTATTCGATGACTTCTCACAAAAAACCAAGTAGCTAAAACAGGAGACATGCCAAGCAGTGATATGAATGACATTGCCCTGATCGACCGAGCTGACTTCTAAAAATGTCGCTATTATCCACACCTCTACATCAGTAGAGCCTGAAAACTTCTTCAACACATCCCCTGAGACCTTCTAGATGTACATGGTGTATGGTGAATACAACTTGAGCTTCCAGCCACGTTACAGTTCCTACTTCTTAGTTAGAAAGTGCTGAAAATATATGACCCGCACAATACTAAAACGAAATAGTGAAAATTATTGGTGTATACATCCCAGATTGATGTGTAACCGCACAATACCAAGTAGTCGCAAGTACCATACACCAAGTTTGGGCTTCAATAAGAAATTGGAAGGGTTGGATTAAGTACATACATCCCAGATGGTGGGTGGTGATGACAAGCAAAATATATACTCCAAGGAGAGCAAGTAACACACACATTTCTATCAAGTTTGGACTCTATCTTGTCATTGCTGTGCATAGCAGAATCAGGGATAAGGGGTAGTAGCACCACATACAGACCATCTTCGAAGGGAAGGTCTTCACGTACAGGAAGTCCAACCTTGTGCACCACATTTTCAATCAGAGTTTGCTCACTTTTATTCACACCAACAGCTGATCCACCAATATGATCCTCTAAAAAATCTGAGGTATAAAGTTAAATTTCAACTAGAATGTGCAGATTCAAATACCATAGTATTTTTCAAATTTCAGTAAATGACAACGATACCATGAATAAGAGATTAAAAAAACTCATGTCGTAACCCAAGTATCATTTACAGGTTAAGGAGCTGAAGAGAAGATGCTAACTTCTCAAATGCCCTGGCCTGGGAATGAAAGTGACAAGCACTCGGACCAAGTATGGATGGCAACTAAGAAGGTCTGATCTCGTACCACTCACTGCATTCTTAGACGTATGTCACTGTCATTGTTTGAGGGGGGGGGGGGGGTTGGGGGTGTGTGTGTTAGAGAGATAATTGTATATTATAGTTTCCCTATTAGATAGGGGGTTTCCTGCATATTGACACCTGTACATGTACTATATATTGTGGCCTTTGTCCCCCGTGGAATACAAGTTGCTTATTCCTAACAGGAGAAACATTGATTTATAGGTACACACTACTTCAATCAGTGCACACTCCATATATATTATGCTCACAGAGATCATATGAGCCTTTAAGCTCACTAGTTCTTGAAGAAAAAAACAATGTAATTAATCACCAAAATAAACAGAAGACCGCGGGTGTGAAGTTTTGACCTGAACATGCTTTCACTAGGGCCCAGGTTAACTTAGCAAATTCATCATCGAACAATCAAGCGTGTCTCTTGGTGATTAAATGCCAGGTGCGTGAGAGAGTAGCACGTGGAGAGTAGCCTGCAGCTACCTTTTTTTTTTTGCATTTTTCACCACGTATATTCAACAGATAACCACATACACAGTACACGGTAGAAATACAGGAACACAATACGTAGAGGAAACGGAGCAAGCAACGAGAACATCAACATCACCGGCGTCGGAGACGAAGACCACCAGCCGCCACCTTGCCGCTGCCAGGGAGAACTTTTCCCTATGAAAGACGCTGCCTAGCCCGTCCGCCGCGCCGCGGCGGAGCTTTTGTCGATGAACGAACAGGGCAAGCGCCCCCCTGTCCCAGCCACACCACTTTGCCTCAGCCGCCTTCGGAGCCGTCGCCGGAAGAAGCCGAAGATCTCGTCCTGCCCAGGGTTCCGGCCGCCAGATCCATCGCCACCACGGATCTGACGGGAAACAGCTGGGCTCGAGCACCACGCCGGGCCTCGAGCTCCAGCCAGTCCAGCGCGATGACGAGGAGCCCCGAAGAACTCCGCCGCCGGAGAAGATCACGTCGGCACCAAACCGCCCGCCCGCAGCACCACCTCCTCCAGAGCGCCGCCGGCGAGACCCCCACCCTACCCTACCGTAAATACAAGCCGGAGCCGGGGATCCCCCACCCTCCCGCCGCCGGAGCGGCCGGCGGAGGGGAGGAATCCCGCGGCTCGCGGCGCGCACGGTGGATCGACGGGCTCGCTCCAAAAATCGCCTTCTTTCCTCTTGCTACAGTGGCGAGGAGGGGATAAGGCTTCTAAAAACTAGCCTGCAGCTACCCAGCTCCACCTTCACATGCTCTGGCGCCGTCGTCTACGAGACAACCTGCTGCCTTGCAACTTAAACTGATATCAAAATATTTTTCTGTGAATCACACAAACCATGCATACACTTTATTTCTTGACCGATCCATACATAGCAGATGATTAACTTTGTGAAAAAGAAAATACAGAGTAGATGACAAAAATATACAGGGTAAATTAGTAAAACAACACCCATGTAGGATTAGGATCTGACCAACTACTACCAACAAAATCTCTGATCCATTAGGTAAAAAGGACAGACCCAGTGCATAGAGGCTCCCACACAAGGTGGGGTCTGAGGAGGGATTATAGGAACCTAGTCTTACCCCTGCAAAGTGCAGTGCAGAGAGGCTGGTTCGAACCCAGGACCTCTTGGCACAAGTGGGGAGGTCCTCACCACTGCACCAAGGTCTGCCCTCTCTCTGATCCATTAGGTGCTTTACAAAAATAAAATACATCTCATCGTAAAAATCACACTTGAAGTGGACCGTGCAAAAGCATCCACCAGATACCCAGTAGCATTTCTGGTAGCGAAAATAACTAAAAGTAAAACCAGGGCTATCAAAATTTAGAAGGAAACTGGTCGAAAGACCGGGCAAGCTAAGAAAAGCAAGAAGCAAAAACACAAAAGAGGGGATTAGTGGATGCTGTACTACTACATAGGTTTAAGATGCACAATGTCGTTTTACACCAGGACTACAGACTTCTCCACTTATACAGAAACCTCTAGTAAGCAAGCACACACAAGATAACATGTACGCTACTACAGTCTGCACCGCCTATCTGTATCAGTTAAGGGATAATTTCAAGCATACAACGGAAGTAAAGCGCAGTAGTAAATCCAATCACCTTTGAGACGGCCTTGGTTCATCGGCTAGGCTGGGGCAGGGGTGCGAGCAGGAGGGCACATGTCGTGGCCGCAGCGCCAGAGGCAACAGCGCGGAGGTGATCGACAACCGCCAGCGAGCTCCTTCTGCTCAATCTCACTGTCTCCCACCAACACATCACACTTGCGGGTGGCTGTGGAGGTCGGCACTGAGGTGGGGATGAGGAGGACCGGCCGGAGCCGGTGATCGATGCTACATCCACCTCTCCCCTTCGTGACTGCTCCATGTACACCTCCATCTACCACTGGTCCAAGAACAAGGCTCGGCGCCTCGTCCATCCATCACCTGCCCGACAACATACCAACAAAGGTTCAACATTTACAAGCACAAGGAATGACCGACAAGGTGACGATTACAGAGTGCACATAACTCCATCTACTCACACGTGTAAGGTATTCCAGTAAAGCTTGGTACACTGTTTAGATCTACATACCAATAAATGGAAAGATACTTTCTTTCCAACAAGGGAAAATGCTACTGTTTGAAGCATGCATACTTACTTACACACACTAATCAGTTAGTACTAAGCCTATAATTCATCGACATTGGTTGATCATTCAAGTTGGCACATGAAAAAATGAGACTGCTAGATAAGAACACAATTTGAAGCTTTTTTTTTTGAAGCTTAACACAATTTGAAGCTTTAATCAGCAATAGATACAACTGGACTGTATAGATGCCATCATTTTTATGCTCGGTATGCTACTATCAGGAAAAGCCAACTGGTTTAACTCAATCGTTGGATAAACACCAAATCCATCCTTTCTAATATTTCTTGTAAAGAAAACAAAAAATGAAAGAGCAATGGTTGGGTTCCACTGTCTAAGCAAGCATCAACATCTAAAAATAGGTTCAACGCCACAAATGCTAGAAACTATGCAACCTAGAATTCTTTGACCCAAATTCTGCACAGGCACATATCACCCTACAATCAAATCAATTCTCAGGCAACAGATGCAGCACAACCAAAATGGCGTCCAAGTCCATAACAACTACTGGACCACTTAGCTAGAAACAGACCCACCACACGGGCATAAGTAGACGAGGCAGCAAGCACAACATATTCTGCGCAATAATACCAACTGTTTTGACCGCGACAAAGGACTGACCTTTGGGTACCAAGCTTGACCTTCTGCACGACCCACCCGGCCTTCACATCCAAGGCTTGACCTTTATAGCACAACAGCTCGCTGACGTAACCTCCAAACGACATCTTCCTCAGTAGCAAGGCCGCTGTCATCGGGGTCACTCTGGGCAAAGCCTCATCGGGATGATGCACCGTACCTTCTCGAGGTACCTGAATGATAGCAACACCACCAGATGGGAGCTATCCTCTCGTTTAGCGATCCTTTTTCACATTCCAATTGATAAACCTGAAAATTAATTTGGTGTGCAAAAACTAGTCAGGCTCCACCTGGCAAGGCAACCTTCAGTACCAACTAAATGATGGAAATTAAAGAAGCCATTTGAAATTCCAAGAAACTAAGACATCAACATGAACAATGCACATCAGAAATTTATGCATACGTTTGCACTTTCTTGAGCCAAAATCTTGGATTCAACAAAAAAACGGAAGGGAGCAAACAAATGCATACCATCTTCTGTGCAAAAATTCCAGATAATATCTGGGTTCATCTAATCTGTACAGATACCTAGATCAAATCCGTACTAATGAAAGGACGAGAAAACAGGCAAATACCTAGATCTAATCTGATGATCCGAGTAACATAGACAAAAGGGTGTTTGCCTTTGAAGATGTGTAATGAGAATTCCCCCAGGCAAACACCCTTTTGTCTATGTTACTCGGATCATCAGAGATTGCGTCCAAAAAAGGTCGAATTTGCATATGTTCTTCAAAGGCCTGCTCCGACAAAGGTAGAGCAAACAGCTGGTTCAATTCTGTGGTTCTAGCCATGGCAGCCACCGAGATATCTTCATTAAGAACATAAGAGTAAAGGTGTGGCAGAGTGTCACATATCAGTTCGCCTTGGTGCCAATAGTCTTTCCAAAAAAGGGTCAGATTCCCATTGCCAACAGAAGAGGTGGTTATACTTCTGTAGATATTGATGAGACCAAAAATGTCTTTCCACCAAAAGGAGCCTCTAGAGGATTGAGCCTGTGGGGTGGTGTCACCATATAAAGACCATACCAATTTTACCCAGGGAATGTCAGCTTTGCAGAAGAATTTATGAAGATGCTTCAGAAGAAGAGCAATGTTCTGAATCTCTAGATTAATGATACCCAATCCCACATGTTTCTTGGGTCTGCACACCATGGACCAAGCTGCTAATGAATGAGAGGAGCTTCTACCTTCTTCCTTAGCCCACAGAGCCAAGCGACGGCCTCTATCAAAAATCTTGATGACAGACTTGTGTATCTTCAGAGAGCATAGGAAATGCATGGGAAGGGATGTTAATACAGAGTTAACAAAAGTAACCCGACCTCCGTAATCCAGGAACCTTGCACTAGCATTTAGTCTCCGTTCAAGCTGATCCACAATCGGGGATAAGTCCGATACAGAAGGGCGAGTAGTACCAAGTGGAAGCCCGAGGTAGGGGAATGGCATCGTAGCCGTCAAACATTCGAAAACTCCGGCTAGAAAATTCAATCTGTCCGAAGAAATATTAATAGGCATCATACACGCTTTGTTATAATTTACTTTCAGACCAGTAGCTTGAGCAAACACTTGGAGGACCTGTTTGAGTGCCAGCAGTTGTGTTGGGCAAGCTTGGACAATAAGCAAGGTGTCATCAGCATATTACACGATGGGGAAATCGGTGTCAGGTAAAGGCAGAGGAGCCACCAGTGTGTTTAACTGAGCCAGTCTGTTCACCATGGATTGAAGTAAATCAGCGCCTTCCACAAATAATATAGGGGATAGGGGTCTCCCTGCCGCACACCACATCTGCATGGGAACTTTCTGCCAGGAACACCATTCAGGAGTACCGAGGAGAAACCTGTCGAGAAGATCGCTTCAATCCACCTGATCCATCGGTCATCATAACCTTTACATTTCAGAATTTGGATCAGGGCTTGGTCGCCAATAGTGTCAAAAGCCTTAGCAAAGGCTAGTTTCAGTACAATAGCTTCCCTACCCGAAGCAGATACTTGGTGAATATATTCATAAGCCCAAGCTACACAGTCCTGAATATTCCGAGTTTTCAAGAAACCATATTGGTTAGCATGAACCAAACCAAGAATTTTCTTCTGCAGCCTATTTGCCAACAACTTGGTGATCAGTTTAAAGCAAGTGTTAAGAAGTGATATCGGTCTATAATCATTCGGACCTTCAGGTGCATTGTTTTTGGGGATAAGGGTAATGAAAGCATCATTGATAGACTGCAAATTAACAGAGCCCTCCCAGAACTAATGCATGAGATCATAGAAATCGTACTTGATGATAGGCCAGCAGATTTTCAGAAAGAGCCCATTGAAACTGTCAGGTCCAGGAGCCTTGTCAGTTGGCATATCAGGCACTGCACTATCAATCTCAGCATTAGTGAAAGGTACTGAAAGCACCTCTAATCCCTCCACTGGGTGAATATATTCAGAGAAGTCAAAAGTAGGGTCAAGTGCTACAACAGTGCCCAGGCGTTCAAAGAAAGAATTTCTGAGCAGACCAGCCTTTTCATAATGTTCCACTGCCACAGAGCCATCAGGTCTGGTAAGAGATGAAATCGAATTTTTCCTATATCGGATGGTGGCCATGGAGTGAAAGAAAGCTGTACTTTCGCTACCAAACTTGGCCCACCGAGCTGTGCATCTTCCTCCAGTATTCCTGCTTACAGTGAAGCAAGTGACTGAGTCAAGATTTGACGATATTTCTGAAGTTCCATTCCGTGGTGTCCAGACAGCGTTGCTCCTCAAATTCATCCAGCATGAAAATAATATTATTGCAATTGTCAACCAGTTTGTTGATCACAGAAATGCTAGTACTCCATATCCTCAAAGCCTTGCGTAACAGTTTAAGCTTGGAAGAAAGGCGCTTGGCCCCATCCCCAGGACAATTAATGTCCCAAATTCTGCTCACTACATCCAAAAACCTGGCATTTTTATCCAATGGTTTTCAAATCTAAACACTTGTGCTTTAGGAATGTTGGTGCTGATTGAAAGTACACAAGGGGTGTGATCCGAAGTGGGTTTAGCCAAAGGGTGTACCAGGGTATTAGGAAATTTCAAGGTCCAGTTAGGGGAGGTGAAAAACCAATCCAGTTGTGTTAAGAGGGGCTCGGTTTGCATATTACTCCATGTATAGGCTCTCCCTTTGATTGGTATTTCAACAAGACCAAGATAACTAATAACTTCGTTGAAAGTTGCAATGTCAGAAAGATTAGCACCTGGTCTGTTCCTGCTGTCAGAGTATCTATAAAAATTGAAATCACCCATGAACAGCCAGAGTTCATCATCATTGACCGGCAAGCTGAATAACCAGGCAATAAAATTTTCTCTGTCCACCCCATCACATGGACCATAAACATGCACCAGAAAGAATTCATCAGATGAGACGGTTGCAGCAAAATGGATCACCATGCCAAAGCTTTCTTCCTGAACCAAGGTTCCAGTGAACATATTTCCAACCCACATAATAAGAAGGCCACCTGAGGCTTCATCAGAGGGGATGAAGGCAAATTTATCAAGACGTTTGGGAGCAAAGTTTTTAATGAAGCTGAGGGAGAAATCACCCCTCTTAGTCTCCTGAAAGCACACAATGGAGGCTAAGCTTTCCTCAATTTTGTTACGGATCAGAGGCCATTTCTCGTGCATATTAATACCACGAACATTCCAGCATAAAATCCTCCAAATACGATTTAATAGATCCATAAATAATGGTGGCAAAATATATCAGATAGGAGCAACGCCAGATAACTGACAGTGCACAGACATGAAAGATTTTCTCCGTGACTAAGCATCGCGGGCTTGACGGAGACGTGCTTCAGTGAGCTCTAGAGGGTTGATATGGCAGTCCTCCACACCCATACGTTGCATCTCTGTAATCTGAAGCACTGTCGGCGGAGTAGCCTTCTTCACTGCAGATGCACGGCGACGCTGAGTATTATCTGTCAAAGCTGTGTGCATAAACCCTGAATTAATATTTCT
Organism: Poa pratensis; assembly: GCA_947311845.1. NCBI lineage: Eukaryota > Viridiplantae > Streptophyta > Magnoliopsida > Poales > Poaceae > Poa > Poa pratensis. The sequence continues at coordinate 5,447,183 of CAMZMU010000113.1, read as the reverse complement.
AGGGGAACGGCGAACCACGGAGGTAATAGTAGGGGTAGCATGCTTGCGTGCTTGAGCACGGGTGACCGCAGCTGCGGTGGTTGCCGGAGCCCTGGCACGACGGCGACCAGCTGGTTGAGTCATGTCCTGTGATGGTGGTGCCTCCTTATCAGCTAACTCTTCAATCGCCATTTCCACTGACTCAGACGTCTCGTGGATCTCTTCCAGGATCAGCTTTCTTTTTTGTATCCTCTTCTGGTTCCAAAGTGAGTAAGGTTCAATCACCATCTCAAATTTCATGGCAGGGGTCATGCAGATTATAGAGCTGAAGAAAAAGGAGTTATCTAGTTCCAGTGGTGGCATGTAGACTATCTGCACCGGCCTCTCGGACTGCAGTGACTGAACTGACTGAAGAAATGGCACAATATTGGCATCGTAGTTCTGCTTGGATATGCAGAACATACTGCTCCTAAACAATTCAGTGTTAGGGGGTGAAACAACTAGCTTGAGGGAGTCGCTAGTTCTAGAGGGCAGATCCACCTTGTTCATTTTCTGTTTGACCTGCCAGATTTTCTTTACTATGGTATTCTTAGCTACCGTCTGAATCTTCTTGGGCATCCAGACTTTACGAGTCGGTCTTTTCGAGGTACAGGAGTTAGCCTTATGGCCTAGACATTGACAAGCATGACAACGAAATCCATTACTACATGTGCGAGCAGTGTGGCCAAACTCCCAGCATTTTGTACAGTGTTCATTTTCAGTCCGTGCGAAGCAGGCTTTGCACTTTCGGCCCAAGTCACGGCAGCTGTGCAGATACCCGGGCACTGAGGACGTAGATGGTCACGCAGACCACAACGAGAACATCGGCCCAAAAATTCATAAATTATCTCAGTGGGCGGGGTATAAGGCAAGTTCAGAGCTTCCTGTATATGATCATCAGAATAGCGTGATTGCCGCAAGTCAATGATATGCTCCAACGTGATAGTAGGAAGGGTAGCACAGAAATCCCTTGAGAAACGGTCATTAACAAATTTCCTCTTAACTGGCTCATAAATGGCCGATTCCAAAAAGATCGGATCTGTGAAACTGCCAAATCTGATCATCAGCTGCTCGTTCACCACCTTGCCGAAATTCACTACCGGCGGAGGCGAATCCGAAGAAAAAGAACCAAATTGAATTTTGGGATTTGCCTTAGGAATAGAGGTGCCAACAGTTGAAAATCCGAACTTCAGTAATTCAGCTGCAGAATGACCAGAACGATCGGCAGCAGCACTGTTCTGCAGAAAATCTAGATTTGGGCGAAGTTTTGTAGGGCTGCGCTGAGCAATGTCAATCATATGTTCATTGCACCCTCCAGCTCGATCAAGATGATTGTCAAACCCAGAGATAGAGGGGTGTGTACCACGAAAGAGGGTGAAATGACACACAAAATCAGGCCAAATTCTATCTTTCAGATGATAGATGAAGTGACCGACCTTACTAGAGGCAACCGAAAACCGAAAACGCCGATCACTCAATTGATAAACATTTAGTCCAGATCGGAGACCACCAATACAACATTCCAAAGCAATTACAATAGATTCTTCATCCAGATGAAAAGAGGCTGAAGAAAACGAAACCACCAGAAGGAATTCCTTCGAGAGAGAAGAGGGAGAGTAGTGAACCGTAGAGCCAAAACGACGACGAACCTATTCTACCAACGCCAATCCAGGCGAAAAATCCCAATGAAGCAGCGCATCCATGATGAGTGCACTGGTTCCCGGAGTGAACGCCGGTGAGGAGGGGCGGAGGAAACCCTAGAACACGGTGGAGGCGCCATGGGGGTCGCGGGAGGGGGTGGGGAGCGCCATCATGGTGATTGGGGACCTATGCAAAAGTTTCACGACCGCTATGTCATAGCCTATAGTCGCAACATTGTAGAGATATCCAGACCTAAACATTAGCATTCTGTGGCATTGACATTGTTCCCAGAGAATTTCTCACAGCTATGTTACTCCCCTTCCTCTCACCGGGTTTCACGCATAGCTTTTAGAATTTCTCTAATTTTCCGTGGTAGGAAGGTTCAAATTCCTACCACGGAAAATTAGAGAGCGGTTTTAGATGGGCATGCTATTCAGGTTGCTTCTCTAATTTTGCATTATCACATCATGTAAACTTTAAAGAGATGCACCGACACTAAAAATTTCGAACATGAAAGCATATCAGAGTAACTGCACTTGTAACAGAAACAAAGGGTAAGAAAGCTTGGTACACTGTTTAGATCTACATACCAAATAAATGGCAAGATACTTTCTTTCCAACAAGAGAAAACGCTACTGTTTGAATCATGCATACTACTTAAGAAACACTAATCAGTTAGTACTAAGCCTATAGTTCATCGACATTGATTGATCATTCAAGTTGGCACATGAAAAAATGAGACTGCTAGATAATAACATGATTTCAAGCTTTAATCAGCAATAGATACAACTGGACTGTACAGCTGTCATCATTTTCATGCTCGATATGCTACTATCAGGAAAAGCCAACTGGTTTAACTCATCGTTGGATTAACACCAATTCCATCCTTTCTAATATTTCTTGTAAAGAAAACAAAAAATGAATGAGCAATGGTTGGGTTCCACTGTCTAAGCAAGCATCAACATCCACTAGTCATTTCTGTGCAAGTACAAATCATCTAAAAATAAGTTCAACGACACAAATGCTAGAAACTATGCAGCCTAGAATTCTTTGACCCAAATTCTGCACAGGCACATATCAGTATATCACCTTACCATCAAATCAATTCTCAGGCAACAGATGCAGCAAAACCAAAATGCCGTCCAAGTCCATAGCAACTACTGGACCAGTTAGCTACAATCAGACCCACCACACGGGCATAAGCACACGAGGCAGCAAGCACAACATATTATGTGCAATAATACCAGCTGTTTTGAGCGTGACAAAGGACTGACCTTTGGGTACCAGGCTTGACCTTCTGCACGACCCACCCTATTGCGCTCCCCAAAAGCAGCAAGTGCAGCACTTGCTACAATCTCTGAACGTCTGAACACCAATAAATCAGCTCCTGCAATCAAAATTCTCAAACTTCAGGAATTGATCGCCCGCAAATTGAACACGGTGATTGATGAATACAAGAAATGAGATCCAACCTAGCATTTATCTGTGCTCAGATGAGGTCAGTCGAGCGGTATAATGCAAGCATGGATGGTGTGTCACAGTCATTAAATTTGTGAAGGAAGTAGTCAATAAAACAGCAGGCGGTAACAGCTTGCATCCTCCACTTTAAGGTGCTGAGCACCAAAAGCTTCATTCCTTTTATGGTCCTTGCCTCAAAATTAAACTTTACCTCAGCGCCTTGTCAATTAAAAATCATCAGTTACTTGAGATGAATGACAAAATTATTCACAATGTATGCGCAGATCAGCTATGAGATGCATCACTCGCTGACCTGCAGGTCCATTGGGAGTGGCTCATAACTCTCCTCAATCTTTGAAGCCAGAGATAAGCAAGGCACTGCCAAGAGCTGTGCCATCCAAGCTTTCTCTTCCTGCCATGAGAAACAAAATGATTTCAATAAGAATATGGGGTTTTAGCAGGATTGCTTGCGTTGCTACTGAAATGACAGATTTGCCGGAAGTTCATAGACCGAGAGGAACCTATCCAGGTAGTTCACAGACAAGACTGAAGTCAATGGTGCAAAATTGTAATGCTCAATGACCCATCAGCAGAGAATTGCAGATTTAATCAGCTACCAGGGCAGTACGGATCAGGACGATACAAACGAGCAGTAATCCAATGGGAAATCGCTAGGGAAATGGATAAAGAAGGCACCTTTACTAGAGTCCCGCCCATCGTATCTAAGTACATCACTATTGACACAAGGAAACAAGGATTCCAATCAGAGTAAGCGTGGGGAGCTCACCTTCCAAATCAAATCTGTGGCGTCCCTCCTGACGCAGCCAAATCCAGACCCACTGGCCGCCATAGCCTTACATGGGCATGTGCTCCTCCTCCCTCTCGACGAGCGCCGCAATGCAAGCATCGGTCTGCATGGAGTAGTCCATCAAGAAAACATCCGCGGCAGTGGCAGCAACGCCATTCAAGACGAGTGGTGCATGCATGGTCGTTTGTGCACGTGACAGAAATTATGAGAGACACCAGGTTCAGCCAGCCAACGGCAACACTCAATGGTATCCTGTGACCCAGCAATGCAAGAGGACAAAAGGTAAAATAAAAGAAAAAGAATAGGTACATACCTTCTTGCGGCCATGAATTGGAGGAGAGAGATGGTGCTGATGAGGTTGTTAGTACAGCAGTAGCTTCTCCCCGATGGCTTTCAGCCCGACAAAGTGAATCACGGCCTCAGACCTGCCCAACAAAAACATGTGTGACGAGCATACAAAAACAAACTAGCTCCGGCCGGCTATCAATAAGTGTTTCCGGCCAACACTACAAGTTTAAGCCTTGCGGAATCAAAGGGCTTTCTAGCTTGAGTTAATTATCAATGCACACACAAACATACATAGATCAGGTAATCCCTAAATTGTTATCCACAAAGGAGAAGTTTTAAGTGTTCACCATTTCCTACATTGCTATTACTCTGTGGACAAAATTAAAATTCTCAGACGAGCTCCAAACTTGTTTTTGGTAAATGCATAAAATTTTGGAGAAAAATCATGCTTGCTCAAAATGGTCACACGCTGAATTATCTAGAAACGTTTTCAAGATTAATATTGACAGTTCAGTTCTAGTAACCGCCAAAGGAAAAGGCTTCATCTCGAAGATTAAGAATAACGTAACAATTAGTTCCAGATTTACCAACAGAAAGGGTTTACAAACAACGGAAAAACTAGATGTTCCATTTGCTGCCAACAGAAAGGGTTTAATTAACCTTCTCGTGCAAGTTTTTGCTCAAATTTGGTGGTACCAGCAAGAACAACAGACTTTACCACATGCCTGTCAAAATCTCATGCTAGTACAAGCTTCAGCGCATCTCAAAAAGCCATCAGAAGCTAGATCAATCTATCAATAACATTACGACCGAAATTATTGCGACTCCTTAACTGATTAAATATACCATAGCAGCCATGCCTTTTGCACTCATGTGCTCTACACGATCAGAAAGACACATTGGGACTCGAGGCATTCTAGGCACATTCTACAAACCATCAAGCAAACAACTATGCAAATCCGAACAGTGACTGTCCATCAAGCAACCAATCTACAAAGCTGAAGTGTTTTTTGCAGAAACGGCAGCGGTAGGCACCTACGAGTCGTAGGCGTCCGGGCGGTAGAAGTCGCCCTCCGCCTCGCATCCTCGCCGTCACCGCTGCCTTTGGCTGTTCCACCATCCTAATCTAGGGCTTTCGCCAGACGCACGAGAAAAAAAAAATCAGCAAAAGAGAAACGGACAGCCCGGGAGGATGCGCCATTCGTACTCACCGTCGTGCGGCTGGTCGAGCAGCAGCAGTCCGTCGTTGCCGTCGGACGGGAGAAGCAGCTGCCCGCCGTTGACGAAGGACGAGAGCAGCAGCAGCATGTCGGCCTCTTTGTCGCGTCGGCGGCGCATCTGGAGGAACAGGTCGCCCTTCTGCCTGAGCCGGAACGGCCACGACGGACTGAACCGCCGAGGGCCGGGAGCATCCGGTCGGCGGAGGAGGATCAGGAGAAGCCGCGCGAGGCCCGGTCCTCGACGCCGGCCGGCAGGGGAGCAGTTAGCGGCGGCGCGATTGGAGGCGCGGCGTCGGCGAGAGAGATCGACCGGGGGGAGATTGGAGGATGGGTGGCGGCAAGATTGAGTGAAATGGGGAGGAGGGGCGACGTCAGCGGGTAAACCTAAACTGGACAGTGGACGGGCCGGGTGGGCCGGATCACCAAATTTCGGTCGCGAATTCACGCCCGCGTCCCCCTAAAAAAAAGCACTAGATGCACGTCGTGTCCTTAAGAGCTAACCAACTTGCTAAACCATGCACGTCCACGTACGGTTCATAGGTTTACTTACTATACATAGCACTACACTGATGGTCCAAACCCGAGCGTGTCGTCGCCGTCGACTCGGAAGGCCACCGGCGCTGCCCATCAAAACCGAGTGCATGCACTCTCCCCAGCGATCTGCTTCGCAGACCACTTCGACTAGGTCCGTTTCGCCTCCGACTATCGTTCCACCTCCCATCCCGTGGTTCATCTGCAACAAAAACGGCAAGAAGAGGCTAGTGCCGCAGGTACGGTCTGGGGTTCGGTTCGATCAAGCATCTCGCTTCCCACCGAGCCCCCCAGCAAGTGCGGTTCGTGGCTTTCACGACAACCTACACGGCTGGGTTGTTGCGCCCGTGGACGACGATCCGCGACTTGTGAGCGAGCCTTCCCGTCATCCTCGGGATCGGGATTGTTTTTGAGAATTTCTGACAGGGCTAGGCTTTTGTCCAAGAGTTCTTTTTGCTCAAAGCGGCGGGTTTGAGCTGCCTCCAATCGTTGCAAATATGAGTACGGGTAGACCTCTTCTCCAGGACTAAGTAGTGCTCTCCATGAGGCAAACGAAGGGCCTAGCCTTTGAATGACACCACCACGGCTTATGCGGCATCTAGAAGATCATCTTCTCGATTCGGCAGGGTAGAAGGTTACAAGCTTGCCGCTGGCGAATCGATGCCCTGCGCAACATGTCGTGCTTCCACTAGAACCATGCCACCATGACGGCTTTGAAGGTGAACAACTTGTTCGTCCTCACCTCCCCAACCTTCACGTGCATTGTCATTGGCGGCTCGCTGTCGAGATCGACAACGACATCCGAGGTGGTATCGGACGCATGGTCATCGCTGAATCCGATCCGGTCGTGTATTGCGTGGTCAGGAGTTCACTAGTGGAAATGGAGGCTTTAGTCCCGGTTCGTGAGGGGCCTTAGTCCCGGTTTCTCAACCGGGACTGAGCAATCGGGACAAAAGGCCCCCACCTTTAGTCCCGGTTGTGTTACGAACCGGGACTAAAGGGTCTCCACGTGGCCGCAGTGGTGCGCTCAGGCCGGAGGCCCTTTAGTCCCGGTTCGTACGAACCGGGACTAAAGGGTTTCTGCTGCGCAGCGTTTTGGGGCGTATTTCTGCCGCGGCAAGAGGACCGGGAGATGTTTGGCGTGACTCGACGCTACTACATACAGCAATGAAGGAACCATTACACAACATCGTCATGAATATAGAGAAGTGACCTCTTTCTCCGTGCTTGGTCGAACAACAAGTTTTCGTATATATATTCGACGCTACTAAATACATATAGTACACGTTCAAGCATATATACAATATAATATCTCTTACGATCCCTAATGTTTAAATACCAATTCCCGATGGTATTCTCCGGTTTTAGATATGACCTCTTCAAGTAAGAATCCCGCCAATTCCTCTTGAATTGCTCATACGCGAGCCCATGGTAGGAGAGCGTCCCGCATCCGTTCGATCTAATTTAAAGAAGGGGGTCAATATATATGAATGAAACTCAACACAATTGATTGTAATAAAATAAAATTGTGAATATTGTTTATGTACTTGAAGTTGTTGTAAAACGCTTCCCATCTCACAGGTCGTCTAGCGAATGAACTCGCAAACATAGTATCCACATAAATTATTTCCGACTCCCTGCCTCAAGCACTTTACGAGAATAGAGTTCAATCAAAATAATAATCAAGCATGATACTTGTATTGAAAGGAGAATCAAAGAGATGCGTGGACCTAGCTAGTGCTACTTACATTGAGATCTCGAAATTCCAGCTCCTCTTTCCATTCACCCCTAACCGCCTTGGTGAACCGTTTCCAAACCCTGCCCGGCAAAGAAAATGAATAAAGGAGTTATTAATTACTTGATATCAGGAAATAAACAAAAGTTGCCGATATAGTGCGATAATGATTGAAATTACCTCTGGAGCATTGCTTTCAGGTCCGCCCAAGCCCCACGGTCTTTACGTTTCGAGTCCATGACAAGTACTACTTCTGCGTCAACCTGAATGGCTAGCAGAATAAAGTGGAACCTGCGCACGCATAACTCATCATCAATTACACTTAACATCGAGTAAGCGAAACAGAATATGTACAAGACAGTAACACTCACGAGAAGTTGTAAGGAAATAGTATTTCCCTTTTGGTTTGTTGTCTCGTTAACGCCCTTAACAAGTTATCCTCTGTTTGCTTGGCTTTGTCTTTTACCACAACTTCATGAACTCTATTTGGGTCAATGAACCCAATGTCATAAATTTGTCCTCTTTTGCATTCGAGAACCTTCATTCTGCATAATATAGTGAGGATAATTATACATGCAATGAATGAGCTGAGCTAGAGACTTAATTACAGAAATAGTACTTACAGACAATAGGAACTAACGATAGATTTGTCGATGGCGTCTTGATTGTATAACTGAAATAGTTCATCAAATTGAATGTTTATCTCGTCGTTTCCACTGTAGTAATGCTCATCTCTAATTCCCACCACGAGCCAGATGCTCCCTTCCTCTGAGGCTCGCAGGTACCACTCATGCAGTCTTCGCATTTTTGTTGGTAGATGCTGGACCTCCTCAGGTCTGACGAGAGGCTTCCCGTACTGGTATTTGTATGCTAAAGGGGCCGTGGGACCCTGATCACATATCAGGCCTAAGTATTCAGCCATAGTCAAACCAAGCTCACGGGCCGTTTCTCTGTATAGTTTCTTCGGATCACAATCGAGCTGGGGAATTGTTTTCTCTGTATCGGAAAACACGTTGAGCGGGGGGCACGATTGGTTTGTCTGTTCTCCGAGCTGGGGAACTGTTTTCCGTTTTGCACTACTACTTTCCGACCGTTGCGCTGCATGTGACTTCAAAATAGAGCGGTCATAGTCTGATGGCAGCGAAGGCGGTGGTGCCGTAAGGTTTTCCACACACTTCTTCACTTTTGCCGGATCTAGTTTCTCCTTTGGCTCGAGCCGTTTCAGTGCAAGCTGGTGTTTAACATCGGCAGCCACGAAACTCGTCGTCTCCTCATCAGTATAATCGTATGGTAATTTTGGTAATAACTTGGCAGGAGCCTGCTTGACGATGTTCCTCGTACCTGCTGAGGATTTCTTCTTAGTTGTAGTACTAGCCGCCGGAGAGGGGATGCTCTTCCGCTTACGCCTAGGCGGCGGAGTCTGCTGACGCGGCGGAGTCTGCTGATGCAGCGGAGATGGCTGAGGCGGCGGAGATGGCTGATGCGGCGGAGACGGTTGAGGCGGCGGAGACAGTTGAGGCGGCGTCCAATCTGGAAGCACGATGTTTTCCTTTTTCCACAGAATGGTAGTTTTTATGGCATATTGCAGTTCAGTCTCCCCTTCACCTGTAGGGAAGTCAAGCTGCGCTTCTTCAAATCCCTTCAGTACTTCATCCGCCCCGACAACAGCATAGCCATCTGGAATCGGAGAGCAATGGTAAGTTCCATTACGTACAGGAGGTAAGGCAAAGCCGACCGCCACCTTCACGGATATTTTCATGCATTTCACATGTAGCTCACAATTTTCCCTCTGCGTGATATCATCCACGGGGTAGCGAGGAGCCGTGATATCATCTATGGGCTGAACGAGCTCCGTGGAAGCCACGCTGCTTTTCCGCTGAGATGATGGGCCGGCAGTTTCCAATGCAGGATCTTCGTGCCGCTGAGATGGGCCGGTAGCTTGCTGGCTCGTAAGTGCGTCTAGTTGCGCCTGCTGCCGCGTTAATCTTTCTTTTATCTGCTGCATCCGGTCTGTACGCTGTTTTTCTTTTCTCCCTCGGCTTCTATAAGAGTCACTCCACTCGGAAAACCCAATATTCCACGGAGCGCAGCCTTCTGTGCCTCGTGTTCGTCCACTGTGTTCAGGTTTATTGATGGCGCGTGTCAGCTCATCGTTCTCTCTGTCGGGATGGAACTTCCCTTCCCGCACTACCTGAAATGCATCTATGAGGGTCTTGAGGGGTGTTACAAGTTGTTTTTTTTTGTAAAAATACACTTTCCTGTTTCTGGGTCCAACTATCCCCAACCCCGTAGAACCAAGTCTTTGCCCGTTCGGCCCACTCCAATGTCTCTGGATTGATCCCTTTATCAATCAGGTCCTTCTCAGCTTTCTCCCACTTAGGCCTTTGACCCTTGTAGCCACCTGACCCCGTAACATGGTGATATTCCTTCTTTGCAGCATTTTCCTTATTTACTTCTGACTTTTTCTTAGCTTCAACCGATGTCTTGTACTCCACAAATGCGGCCCAGTGATCTTTTATCTTCTCAAATGCTCCGGTGAATGTTGGAGTCTTGTTTTCTGGACAAAGTCTAGGTTCAATCTTTTCTTCCAGTTGCAGAATTGTTCGGCCATCTTCTTAAGAGTCCACGCCTTGACTTTTTGCTCTTTAACTTTGTTATTTGGATCCACCTCTGGCGGTAGGGTGAAATTTGTCATGATCGAATTCCAAAGCATTTCTTTGGATCTATCGTCGACATAACTAACTCCATCCGCCTTTGGCTTATTCCATTCTTGAATGGTGATCGGAATGTTGTCCCTAACACGGACTCGCACTGACGTACAAATTTGGTTGCGTTCTGCACGGGAGCAATCGGTTTGCCATCAGCACGGACTTGTTCGATCTTGAACCTTTGATTTTCGTCCAACTTTTTTTTCGGGCCTCGCTTGGTCTGTACAGAAGATTGGCTCGATCCGGAGGGGTAAAAGAAGAAAGAAGCGTTAATATATGTATATACAAATCAATTAATGCATCTAGTCAGCAGAGGCTTAATTAATATACCTCGCCGGACTTTGTAATTATTAAGGTTCCAGCACCGGAGCCGTCATCTTCTCCCTCCATTCCCTCACCGGAGTCGTTCAGAAACTGTGAGGTGATATCATCTCCGTCTTCATCGCGGATCATTTCCTCCAAGTATTCTTCTTCTTCGTTTCTGTCGTGTTCCATAGTTTCTGCAAAGACTTGCAAGTTATTTCAATGCTATAAACACATTATTACAACAAATTCACATAATATCACTAATACATCTCGAATAATCCAGTTGCAACAATAATATTATCACATAATATCACTAATACATCTCGAATATTCCAGTTAATACAACAATAATATCATATAATATAGCTAATACATCTCGAATAATCCACTAATACATCTCGCCCAATCAAACTGGACGTCGACTCCCAAGTCCTGAGCCGCGGGCGGTGAACACCCAAAGACAAGGAACCATCACAGGAGCATAGCTCGGGTGAGATCCCTGAAGAAACGACCAGAGATTGGAGGGTCTGACTTCCAATGCAACCAGATAGCGTCGGACGTGCTCGTCCTCCTCCCTGATATGGCGATGTACCACCTCCTGGGGGGGCGGCTCCCTCTTCACGCTAATGGCCCACGCGACTGCCACCAAAGAAGCTCCGGATCGACGACGAGACCCGGATTCCTCACCAAGCTGCGTGCCCCGCAAGGTAACACCACCCAGTGCCAGCCCAGCGGAGCCCAATCCCGGACATCGCTCCTCTCCATAAAGAACTAAAACCACAACACTTATAATATTTTACATACATAGCTTAGAAAGTAATGTCATAATACTTTTGTAAATAACCATGTTTGAATCAAATTCCTACACAAAAATATGACATTACTCTAAAATACTCAAAAGTTATCTTGAGCCACTAAAATTTTTCTATTTCTATCTCTATTTTCTACACTAAAAATCCCTAAACTAAAAATCCCTAAGCAAAATCCCTAAGCAATCAAAATGTGGAGGATCAAAGCGGGAATGAGGACACGGCCGGCGGCGCTTACCTCGGCGGCGGTGGCTCCAGGCGGCACACGTGGAGAAGAGCGGCGGCTTGGACGGCGTGTGGAGGCCTCGGGAAGTCGGCGGCGGCGCGCGGCGGGCTCGGGCGGCGACGGTGGCTCGCGGCGGGCTGGCACTGGGCGGTGGCTCGCGGCGGGCTCGGGGCGTGGAGAGCGGCGGCTCGGGCGGCGGCGGTGCTCGGGACGTCGTCGGCGGAGCGCTCGGGAATTGGGCAGCCTGGCGGCGTTCTGTTCGATATCCTCGCGGTGAAGTTTGGGAGGGAGAAGGAGGAGTTTATATAGCCAGGGACCTTTAGTCCTGGTTGGTGGCTCCAACCGGGACTAAAGGCCCGCCTTTTGTCCCGGTTGGAGCCACCAACCGGGACTAAAGGGTTCTGGGAGGTTCGTAAATGCGCGCGCCAGCCCGCGCATGGTCCAAATTTTTGGACATTTTCGAATTTTTTGAACATTTCAACATTTGAATTAACCATTTTTTGCATACTTTCGAATCTGATAAAACTTTCAACATGAAAAGTGTTTGAATTTGTATAACTAATCCAAAACCATTTTCTGTTTTCTAAAATAATTATTTTAACTATTCAAACTATTAATCATTTTTGGATATTTGAACATGAAAAGTGTTTGAATTTGAAAAGTCGGGATCCCAGCGGGGATCCATCCGCTGCTCCGGCGTGAGCTCGAGGTAGTAGTGGTTCGTGATGGCCGCCCGACGCGCCACACCTTGAGGGACAGGAGGGACCGGCACGCCTCCGGCGCTCAGCCTTCAGCCGGTGGGGACGCGGTAGCCGGGCGGGCAGGGGTAGTTCGAGGCGCAAAGCGCCTCCACCTCCGGGTAGGTTAGAGTGGGTACGGTGGAAGCCATGGGAGAGTGATGAGGTTGCAGATATGAGTTTAGAACCAAGTGGTACCAAAAGTAATGGGACATTGATTGCCATGTTGAGATACACATTCGTGCCAAAAATTGGCTCATTTAATACATATAGTCACTTGTTTCCTAAAATGCCTTGGAGTCCATGAACCTTTTTCGCATATATGTCCCTTGCTTATGATCGCGTCGGCCATAACCATGGAGCATCTTCATCATTTAACAGGATGCTTGGGTCAGTGTTCACTGTGAAGGGCGGAATTTCATCAAACTTATTATAATGTTCTGACATGTTTGTCTTGTCCTCCACTCCCACGATGTTTCTTTTCCCTGAAAGAACTATGTGCCGCTTTGGCTCATCGTATAATGTATTCGTTTGCTTTTTTTCTTTTTCGGTTTGGTAGACATGTCCTTCACATAGAAAACCTGAGCCACATCATTGGCTAGGACGAATGGTTCGTCTCTGCAACCAAGATTGTTGAGATCCACTGTTGTCATTCCGTACAGCTTGTCTACCTGAACCCCGCCTCCTGTCAGCTTGACCCAGTTGCACCGAAACAAAGGGACCTTAAAAGAAGGTCCATAGTCAAGTTCCCATATCTCCTCTATGTAACCATAATATGTGTCCTTTTGCCCATTGTCGTCTGTTGCATCGAAGCGGACACCACTGTTTTGGTTGGTGCTCTTTTTATCTTGGGCTGTCGTGTAAAATGTATTCTCATTTATCTCGTACCCTTGGAAAGTACATACAGTCGAAGATGGTGTCCTGGCCAACAAGTACAGCTGATCTCCAACAGTGGTGTTATTCGTGAGATTTCTTTGCAACCAACCGCCAAAAGTCGCCATGTGTTCACGTGTAATCCAGTCGTCAGACTACCCCGGGTGTTGCGAGCGTACAATATTCTTGTGTTCATTGATATACGGGGCCACCAAGGTAGAACTTTGTAAAACTGCGTAGTGTGCTTGAGTGAAAGAATGTCCGTCCCTACATATTATTGCTTTCTTTCCTAGCGTGCATTTTCCACTCAGTCTTCCCTCATGCCGTGATTGTGGAGCACCAATAAATACTACAATAAACAATCATGTCATATATTGCATTGTCATGTGATGATCCCGAAGAGCAAGTCTTGATGCCTGCACAAATAACGGGATTTAGGTTGAGACTCCAAGTGCAGAGTGTATAGTATAGTGGAGGACAGTTTCCCCACGAGGGGTGACTCGAGGGTTTAATATCGAACTCTCGGGGAATCTGAAGTGGTCGATTTATCTTCTTATCCTTCTTTTGGTTACCTACAAAATACGGTTAGATGTTTTGGTCCTCAACCTCACCTGTGGTTGTCAAGCACAAGGTGTAAGAATGATATCAGGATAGTTATGCAATGCAAACAGGAAATAAATATGCAATGATGGTGGATGCAATGGTAAATGATATTTTTGGGTTTTTAAATGATGTATGCAAGATGAAAAGTATTTTTGTATTTTCGGATTTAATGATGGCTGAAAATATAAAAGTGGTATATGGTGTTGGAAAGGTGTTTCTTATGATTAAAAATGGACTGGGGTTCATGGTTTCACAAATGCACTCTCTCTTTATAAAGTGGTAGACAATGGAACACACAAAGTTAACATATGAGATTGCAACACAGGGTTTGATAACAAGTTACTTAGATATATGGGCATCACGTCCTAACATAGAGATCTTTTGGTTATTAACCTCTCTTATACTCCACCAAGATGCGAACTAAATCATAACACCTCAGTAATTAAGATAACTCAAAGTATAGCAATAAGTATCATGACATGAAGTGATAATAAGAACATGCTAGATCTAGTCATGGAGTAGTGGCAATGGTCACGCCCACATCCCCGGTAGCATGGTATTTTAGTTTATCCCTAGTGAGGTAACAAAGTAAGGTAAAGATATCAAAGTGGATCGCAGAACTTTCTCTCACGTTCACTGCACTAGCCACCCCCGTTACTCCAACTAATGCACACGTTCCCCCTCACACGCTCTCATAAACATGCTTGATCAAAACAAGTAGACAAGAACGGGGTACATAATATGCATCTATACTCATAACTGAAACAAACATTGCAATCTCAAACATATATTAACTCATAAAGATCCACCACAAAGGTATTACAACGGTGACCGTAATCATGTTCAGCAGCTCATACGGTACTAATTAGTGAAGCTCAAGAGAGGAGAGATACATAAGTTACTTCCACAAACCAATAGTCCAGAGGTGGACTTCTCCCTCTTCATCATGGAGACGGTGGAGAAGTCGATGGAGAGGGTGGAGACCACGCCGGCAGCGCCCCGCCGGAGTTTTCCCCTCCAATCTGCAGCTCCTGATCTCCGTTTCGGTGTTTCTGTGTTTCTGCGGCGCTCCTTCCAGAGAACGACGAGGGACCTTTTTTATAGGCGTTTTTAGGTCAAGACGAAGGCGGTGGAGCGAAGATCGACGGCAACGGAGCCACGAGGCCCAAACGGGTGGGTCCCACGCGGCCACAGTACCTGGCCGCGTGGGCCAGGCCCGTTTGGCCCTCGGGTCTCCGTTTGCTTGCTTCCTTTTTCCGTAGTCCTTCTTCCTTCCAAATATTGACGCCCGTAAATTTCTAGGTGATTTCGTTGACGTTTGGGTCCCTGAAACATTAAAATACAAAACTAGGGTTTTCTGCCTGTGCAGGGTTAATTCCAAATAAATGGGAAAACTATGAAGTATTCCCAAAATCATGATAAAACATTGATATAACCCTTATATGATGCAAATATGATTGGAATATAAGCAATTAAAGTGCAAAGTACATGTATGCATTTTACATGCATCATCATGCGCTTGTTATTTGTCAATTGCCCAGCTGTAATTTGTTTACCCAACATGTATGCTATCTTTTATGGAGAGACACCACTAGTGAACTGTGGACCCCAGTCTATTCTTTAACACTAATAAAAACACCGTTTCCATCACGCTCTGCAATCATTTGTTCTCTGTTATTTTTCTGTAATTATAATTGTTCTCCACACTATACGTTTAATCCTTTGTATTCAGCAAGCCGGGGAGATTGACAACCGTCTTGTTTCGTTGGGGCAAAGTAGTTTTATTGTGTTGTGTGTAGGTCCACGACAACCACCATATTTTCTGGCGTTGTTAGGAGGCTTCTCTCCCGTCAAGACGCTACATTTTCTGGTGTCGTTGTCAACCTTCTAAAGCTCTCTTGACTCCTACTGGTTCGATAACCTTGGTAGAATTACAAGGGAAAATTGCTGCTGCACTACATCATACCTTCCTCTTGGGTCTCCCAACGAACGTGTGTTTTCACGTCATCATTGACAAGCAGTTTCAAGTAAGGTTTCACTGTAAATACTAGCAGACATGTTTTTAGGGGTTTTTATAATAACAGATAAATAAAATGTGAGTAAATAAAAGAGAGCAAAAATAGTTGCAGCGAGTGGCCCAATCCTTTTTAGCACAAAGGACAAGCCGGTTGTTTTACTTATGATGGCTAAAACGTTTCTGAGGACACACAGGAATATCGTCTAGTTACTTTCGCTCCATACCACTGTTTAATCTTCAATGTTTGGATAAGTGTTGTGTGGGTGAACCTATGCTAATGCACCGCCCTTACTTGGACTAGTACACACTTGTCATTACACCCCTTGCAAGCATCCGCAAATACAAGGGAGTATTTAAGATAAATCTAACTACAGCATTAAACTCTGAGATCCAACACTCCCTTATGCACTAGCTTACCAATGGGGATTTAGGTTTCTTTCGCTCCGGCAACCCCTTAATAAGTAAACTAAATACACAATGCATTCCCTAGGCTCATAAAGGTGAAGTACCATGTAGTCGACGTTCACATGACACCACTAGAAGAATAACACCACAACTTAAATATTAAACCATTAAATATTACTCAACATAATGTCACTACTAGCAACCAGACTTCTCCCATGTTCTCAAGAACTAAACGAACTATTCACAAGACATCATATGGATCATGATTAGAGGTTATTTATGTATCAACAACAATCTGGTCATAAAAGGAATTCACCGATAAAACTCAGAAGCATCAACCACACGGGGTAATCAACACCGGGAGAGTAATCCCAATGAACTACACAAGGTACAACCCTAGATGTTACAGCGGAATGGAGTGGAGCGGCGGGGATGATGGTGTTGGCGGTGGAGATGATGTAGATGATAATCCCGATGAAGCACGGTGTGATGACGATGGCGACGATTTCCCCTCAGGGAGGGGATTTCCCCGATAGTTTTCTGCCTGCCGGAGAGCTCTTTCTTCTCTATCTCGGTTCCACCCTGAGACGGCGGTGGAAAAATAATATGAAGTGTCCCCAGAAGTTTTAGGTCACGGGAAGATATAGGCGAAAGGGGAGCATCCAAGGTGAACCAGGGCGGCTAGGTGGGCCCCTGGCGCGGCCAAGGGTGGGCCCGCGCTTGGGTGCCGTCTGGGCAACCTGTGGCCCCCCTCGGGTCCATCTTCTGGCTCCTTCGGTCTTCTGACTGAATAATAACTTCTGTATTTTTTCCATAATTTTTGGAGATCCGGAGAATAGGTATCCTGACGATGGTTTTTCAAGCTAATTCCTGACTCCGGCAGATAAATCCCGAGGAATTGGAAAACATGCAAAATAACATAAAATGACATAAGTATTGTATTCTAATATGAAATATATCAATAAATAAGAGTGAATTATGATATAAAATAATGATGCAAAATGGACATATCACCCTGCAAGCCATGGTCGTTAGCATTTTGGTTCTGCCGTTGCCTCATTGTTAATGCTGTTGAGACCAGCTGCGTTGACTTTTCAAATAGTTATCGGTTACATGAAACTCATTAGGTGTTTGATATTGTGTTTCCGAACTGATAAGAACTTATGTACTTAGTACTACTTCCGTGTGCGCACAAATATTATGTATACCTAGATGGGACTTTCGTAATGCCATCTTATGTTATCTCAATGTGGTGTACATTTCTATATTAATTTCCATGTGTATTTCAACATTGCTTTGATCTTCCTATTTCTTAATTTTTTTATTGTATGATATGGTGATTGTTGATTTCATACGACTCTTAAAATATGCTTCCAATCAATTATCATCCTAATTTGCCTATACATGTGGATATAAACCATCTTTTTTTAATGATCTGTATAAAATGTGACAACGGGCAAGAAATTAAAAGAACCGACAAGCGCCACGCCGCGAGCCGCGCTGTTTGAATCTAGTATACTACAATAGGGTGTAGATTAGGTGTGTCATACTGTCTGGTTGGCTATATGACGTTGTCCCGTAGGCTTTCGTGGTCGCCCGCGAGCAACGACCATTGTCCATGGAAGGCCTTCTCTTCTTATTTTCCATGGTGGAGGATGGAGGAGAAGTGTTGGGGATATACCTACTAGGGGTATCACCAGCATGGATCAAACCGGCTAGTCCAGGGTGGCCCGCAGTGGTGGTGAAGGCTTTGCCTGCCGGGCGGCCCAGATAGCTGACGACCAAGGAAGGCAGATGCCGGCAAGGAGGAGGCCCAAGGCTGAAGCCCATGAAGCCACCAAGACCAAGACGGAAGGCGGCAGACTTGCCGGCTAGGTTTAGGACTCTGTATGCTTGCCGGATACGTAATCTCCTTGTAACCCTAGGTCTAGCCGCCTATATAAGCTGGACCTCGGGACGCCTTTAGGGCATCCAATCAACATACAACCAACTCATTGTAACATGTATCACGGCTATTGCCTATAGTGAGTTATAGCAGCACGTAGGGCTCCGCCACCGCCGTGGAGCCTGAAGCTGGGTAAACTGCCGTGTACAATCCCGACCTCGACGACGTCCACCTTCTTGCCCTACGTTCACCCTCGGCTAGCAGGACCCCGTCTCCTATCTCAGATGCCGATACGACGACAGTTGGCGCCCACCGTGGGGCCTAAGGCGTCAGGCGTCACGTTCCAGGCGGGAACCCTAGGCGGCATCGGCGAAACAATCGCCGTCGGCCGCGCCGTTCGCTACGGCGACAACCACTACATCAGCTGCGACGAGTCCTACATCCCCGCAGACGACTACATTGTCGGATGCGGAGTTGTGCCGTTTGGCGGCGTCGATGTGTTCATCGGCTACACTTCTGAGGCGTATGGGTTGCCGCGAATTTATTCGCCATCCCACCCGCCCTACAATCAAACGATCAAGATGGATCTGAGTTTGCCTCCTCTGAGGAGTCCGCAGATTCAGATCTACACTTTGTCGGCATGACGGGACTGGGATCCGACTCCCAGCCCAACAGTCAAGATCCCGAATCTATTCTTCCTGCCTCCAGGATGATGCGATGTCGGATGCCGGATCCAGATCTACCGTTCACGTCAACGTAGATTCTGATTCCGAAGAAGATTCTGCCAGCATGTTTGAGCAACGGGTCAAGCAGTGTTTCGTTACACCTGATCCTCCGCCTTCTGAGGCGGCTACGGGCTCCTCCGTCAACATGCAGCAGGTTTTTGTGGCGGATGTCACCGGTGCAGCCTCAGAGCAGGCGGCGGCAACTGACGCCGCCAACCTGGGGACCCCGGCAACCGATCCACTGTTTCCAGAGCCTCCTGGGGCTCCGAAGAAGAGGATTCTAGAAAAGGGAGCCCAGCAAGATAGGGAACATGGCGGCCCTGGCGAAGTTCTGCACACGCCGGTGACCGACAAAACCAACCCGGCTGATTTGGAGAAACTTCGAAACACCTTGGTGGAGCAAACTGAGTACCTCAAAAGCAAGCAAGCAGAGGTCCAGAGCCTCCTCGACGAAGCCAAGGAGGAAAACGCCAAGATAACCGCCAAGTTAGACCCCAAGCGCAATCTTTTCACCACCACTCCATTGCCCAAGCCGGCAGGACGTGGCAGAGAAGAAAAGCAAGAAAGGCAGGGATCCTGACAACTTCAAATCCCCTGCCCAAAAGCTTGGTTTCGAGTGGGCTACAGCGCCGCAGCGTAAGGACAAGAACGGGGACGTCATCCTCGCCACCCCTGTCCTCAACACTGCAGCCGCCTTAGACATCCTCAACAATGATGACTATGACAAGGACGAGAAGATTTACTACGCATCGATCCTTGCTCACAAAGCTCTAGAGCAGCAGGCCCGTGCTGATTCTCGCGCCGACATGGCGGACGCAAGGGGAGGAAAGTTGGAATCCAAATCCAACGCTTGCAAAGCTGCGGCCGGTGGCAACCCGAAGATCCGTCCGGCTCCAGTAGCCACGGAAAAGGGAAGGACAAGGAAAGGACCCGCGCAAGTCACCACCTCCCAAAAGGCAGCGTGACGAGGCGTCCAGAACCGGCAACAGGCGCAAGGCCTCACCCCCCCGCCTAGGCGGGATGAAGGCGGAAGCAGGGGCAGCAAGCAGCCGCCAAGGAGTGGCGGCAATCGCGACAACGCCCCGCCGCCAAGAAGAAGCAGGGACCGCACACAGTCCCCACCACCAGTGCCCAGGCACGAAGGCGGAAGCCGGGGACACAACAACGAGCCTAGGCACAGCCGGGCAGCGCAGGACGAGCCTCACCGATAGATCCGGCAAGCAGCTCAGTCCGCAAGACGCAGACATCGTCTCAATGACATCAAGGCTGGAAAGCAAGATGCCTATCTAGGACCTGAGTGCTTTGGCCCAGCCATCCGCAACGTCAAGTACCCGAGATATGACATCAGTGTCAAAAACTCATCAAAGGTACAATGGAGCGGACAAGCCAAACTCATGGTTGTCGGACTACGCGCTGGCAGTTGAAATTGCCGGAGGCAATGGCCTCGTCGCCGCACGCTTCCTTCCCCTCATGCTAGAGGGGACAGCCCGAAGCTGGATCGAAAACTTGCCGGAGAAAAGCATTCATAGTTGGCATGACATGGAAAAGGTGTTCACACAGCACTTCCAAGGCACGTACAAGCGACCCAATACATACACAGATTTGGTTCGTTGCGTGCAAAAGCCAGATGAAACAGCTACTAGCTTCTTGGCAAGGTGGATTCAAACAAAGGCAAGCTGCGAGAACGTAGACGACAATCAAGCAATCCATGCCTTCACCACAGGCCTCCTGAAGGGCTCAAGTCTCAGACATAAGCTCGTACGCATGCAAGTCAAGGATCTCGGAGTCATGCTCGAAGTAGCAGCCATGTACGCACAGGCGGATGATGATGCACGCGATGGAGATGGCGCACATGACATGGCGCCAAACAGGCGAGCAAGTCACAAACGCAAGGCTCCCCAGGATGACAAAGCCGGACCGTCAAACGAGGTCGCCGCCGCCTTCGAAGGCAAAGGCGGCAACCGCAAGTGGAAAGGGTAAAGATGGCGGCTCCAGCAAGCAACGCCTGACATACGATCAGGCGAAAGCCTTGCCCAATCCACGCGTCCTTAGGCAAAGTTAACCACACATTAGGGGAATGCCGGTTCATGGAGGACTTCAAGAAGGACCCCGAGGTTGGCTGGAAGTCAAAAAAGAGCAAAAAGGCTGAGAAGACAAAGAAGGAAGATGATGATGGGGCAGTTTCCATGTCCGAGGATGAGGAACCCAAGCTGGTGCGCAAAGAAAGAAATACCCAAGGTACATGGCCAATTGGTGTGCTTCTTGGGCACTCCTTCGGCAAAGAAGAAAAGGCGGAGATGCGCGAGCTAAACGCCACAGTACCAGATGTTCCCCAGTATCTAGACTGGTCAGAGGAGCCAATAACTTGGGATAGAGATGATCACCCAGATCACGTACCTCACCCCGGCAAATACGCCCTTGTCGTCGACCCAATTGTCGATAACTTCAGACTCACCAAGGTGTTGATGGATGGCGGCAGCAGCCTCAACATCATCTACGCGGACACACTGAAGCGCATGAACTTGTCGGAAAGCCAGCTTGACTACAGCAAAGTCAAGTTTCATGGCATCGTTCCGGGAAAGCAAGCCAAGTCAATGGGAAGCATCAAATTGGAGGTTACTTTCGGAGCTGAGACAAACTACCGCTCGGAGTATCTCAGGTTCGAAGTAGTCCCCTTCAAGAGTGCCTACCACGCCATCTTTGGACGGCCAGCTTTCGCCAAGTTCATGGCTCGCCGTGTTACATCTATAGCAAGTTGAAGATGCCGGGACCCAACGGTACAATCACCGTCAATGGCAACTTCAAGAAAGCAAAGGAGTGCGAGCGTGGCAACGCCGCCTTCGCTGAGGCAGTCCTCCACGCAGAGGAGTTAGCCATGTTGAAAAAGGAGCTTGATACGTCGCAGTTGCCGGAGCATGTAAAGACCGCTGAGCAAAAGAACACTTTCAAGGCGTCCGAAGACACAAAGAAGGCGGATCTGGTCCCAGGTGACAGCTCCAAGCAAGTCACCATAGGGGCTGGCTTGGACGACAAATAGGAAAGCGCGCTCGTCAGGTTCCTCCGTGAGAATCAGGACATCTTTGCATGGTCATCAGCTGACATGCCAGGTGTCCCGAGGGAACTTGCCGAGCACTCTCTTAACGTCTACGAAGGAGCCAAGCCAGTGAAGCAAGGAATAAGGCGCTACGGTGAGAAGAAGCGGACAGCAATAGGGAAGGAGATCATCAAGTTGCAAGAAGCCAAGTTCATTAGGGAGGTAGTACACACTGATTGGTTGGCAAATCCTGTAATGGTTCCAAAACCTAATAAGGAAATGAGAATGTGCATTGATTATACCGGTTTGAACAAGTGCTGTCCTAAGGACCACTTTGCTTTGCCTCGTATAGATCAGGTCATAGACTCCACAGCCGGCTCCGAGCTGCTGTGCTTTTTGGATGCGTACTCCGGGTACCACCAAATCAAAATGCGAGAATCCGACCAAATCAAAACGCGTTCACTACGCCCTACGGGACCTTCTGCTACATCACGATGCCCTTCGGTCTAAAAAATGCCGGCGCAACGTATCAGCGGTGTATGCAAAGATGCCTTCACGAGCAAATTGGCCGCAATGTTCACGTCTATGTTGACGACATTGCCGTCATGTCAAGAAAGAAGGCAGATTTGCTTGACGATTTGAGAGAAACCTTTGATAGCCTCCGGGTATATAGGATGAAGCTCAACCCGAAAAAATGCGTCTTCGGGGTTCCTGCCGGCAAATTGCTTGGCTTTATCGTTTCCGAACGAGGATAGAGGTAAATCCAGAAAAAATCAAAGCGATCCTCAACATATCCAGGCCCAAGGACCTGAAGGACGTGCAGCGACTTGCCGGCTCGGCGGCTGCCGTCAGTCGTTTCATTAGCCGTCTTGGTGAGAAGGCACTGCCTCTCTACCGGCTTCTGAAGAAATCCGACAACTTTGAGTGGACAGACGAAGCAGACGCCGCCTTGCAGCAACTCAAGGACGCGTTAACGTCTGCTCCAATCTTGGCAGCTCCTCGTTCGCAGGAACCAATGCTGCTTTACATCGCGGCAACTAACTTGGTTGTTAGCGTGGTACTGGTTGTGGAACGCAAGACGGAAAATTCAGACTTGCCGGAACAACGTCCGGTTTACTTCATCAGTGAAGTATTTTCCGCCTCAAAACAGCGTTATCCGCATTACCAGAAGCTGGTCTACGGTGTTTTCTACGCCGCCAGGAAGTTAAGGCACTATTTCCAGGAGCATTCAATAACGGTGTGAGCAAGGCACCTCTGGGGGATATCATCAATAATACAGATGCAACAGGCCGCGTTGCCAAATGGGGCATTGAACTTGCCGCCTTCGACATCATGTATAAACCCAGAACGGCCATTAAGTCTCAAGCCTTAGCAGACTTTGTAGCAGATTGGACGGAGGCCATGGACGAAGTACCTCTCCCTGAAGATGCATATTGGATCATGCACTTTGATGGATCAAAAATGCTTCAGGGCTCGGGGGCTGGCATTGTTTTAAGAAACCCTCAAGGAGACAAGCTTAGTTATGTGTTACAAATTCACTTCAAGGCAACTAATAATGTTGCTGAATACGAAGCTCTCCTTCATGGTTTACACATTGCCAAGGAACTTGGCGTCCAGCGTGTCCTCTGCTACGGAGATTCAGACTTGGTGGCGCAACAGATACGTGGTACTTGGGACACAAAGAGCGAGACAATGGCGGCATATCGAGCTACCGTTGACGAATTCGCCAAGTGTTTCTAGGCTACGAGGTCCGCCACATCCCAAGAGCTCAAAATGAGGCGGCAGATACACTTGCCAGAATGGGGTCTGAACGCAAAAAGGTACCAAAAGATGTTTTCCTGGAACACCTACACAAGCCGTCAATAAAAGGAGCAGACCTCCTTGACCCAGAATCGGCAGAACCAGTTGACAATGCTAGCTATGCCGTCTACCTGGTAAAGCCGGATTGGACGACGCCATATTTGGACTTCCTGATCAATCAGGAGTTACCGGATGATGAGGTTTTGAAAAGGCAAATCATAAGAAGAGCCAAGGCATTCACAATAATCAAAGGCGAATTGTACAAGCGTAGCACCACTGGTGTTTACCAACGTTGCATTTCGCCCGAAGAAGGCAGAGAACTGTTGGATGAGATACATGCTGGCGTATGTGGACATCACGCTTCCTCACGCGCCCTTGTTTCAAAAGCCTTCCGACAAGGTTTCTACTGGTTGACAGCCAAGCAAGATGCAGAGGACATTGTCAAAAGATGCAGGGGCTGCCAACTTTATGCCAGACAATCCACATGCCGGCTCAGGAGCTTAAAACAATACCCATCACATGGCCTTTCGCAGTCTGGGGCTTGGACATGGTTGGTCCGTTTAAAACGGCGCCTGGTGGCTACACACATTTACTTGTGGCTGTAGACAAGTTCACCAAATGGGTTGAAGCTAAGCCTATCAAAAAGCTAGACGGTGCCACAGCCGCAAATTTTCTGTGGGGAATAATCTCTCGGTTCGGGGTGCCTCATAGCATTATCACCGATAACGGCACTAACTTGTCGCAAGGCGAAGTCGAGGAATACTGTTATAAGCATGGCATCCGCCTAGATCTTGCCTCAGTAGCACACCGCAGGCAAACGGTCAAGTAGAGCGTACAAATGGTTTAGTCCTACAAGGATCAAACCACGTCTCGAAGTACCATTGCACAGAGCGGCTGGGGCTTGGGTGGATGAATTGCAATCTGTCCTTTGGAGTTTACGCACAACTCCAAACAGATCAACCAAGTTTACTCCTTTCTTCTTAGTCTATGGCGCAGAAGCAGTGTTGCCGACCGACATGATGTATGATTCTCCCAGAATTCAAGCCTACGTCCAGGAAGACGCAGAAGATGCAAGACAGGATGGCCTTGACCTACTTGATGAAGAACGAGACGTTGCTCTCGCACGATCCGCCATCTATCAGCAAAGTTTGAGGCGTTATCACAGCAGAAGAGTGTGGCAACGAAGTTTTAGAGTTGGTGATCTGGTCCTCCGCCTAATCCAAGACAGGAAGGGCTTGCATAAGGTGTTGCTCAATGGTTCTTACTACTTGGTAGACGCACGAGACGGATACAAGAAGAAGCGAGGTCGCAAGCGCAAAGGAAGGTTGATGACAAGTATGAAGAAACCAAGCGACCCTGGAACATTGAGCAGCTACGTCCTTTTTACACTTAGCAATTTCCACATTGTAATAAGTACTATATGATTATGAAATAAAAGTCTGTGGTTTGCTCATTCAGTTTTGGGATCATGCCATCTTTTGTCTTTTCTCGCAATCATATATATGTTGTCATAAAAGTTACCAAACAAAATAAGTTTTTGCTCCGTGCTAAGGTTCAAACTTTTTGACATTTGCCGTCTGCCGGCTAAAAAACCAAACAATCTTTGCACCGCCTAATGTGCTTATCTGTCTGTTTGTGTGTGGGTCGCCTAGTAGTATGTCGTTGGCACCAACATGCTGGCTTTGGTCTCTGAGTCTAAATTAGTTGGTATTGCACCTGGTTGGCTCAGCTAAAGTAACTAAGATGAGGTTCCGCCAACATATGAAAAAGCTAAACATGCAAACGAGATACATATTAAGGCGGGCCACTTAAATAAGCCTACCGCCAAGTGTAGCATAAAAGTTGGCCCAGAATATTTACAAACCCAAAATATAAAGTTTTTTGCGTTAACAGATTAACGCAGTGTTTTGTGCTGCCATTACAGGAGAGGACAGTCAAGGGTTGCCGCCTTGGTAGAGGTGGTGGAGAGATCCTGGGGGCTGACGCCGGCATTCTTGGGGCTGGCTCCGCCATCCTGGGGGCTGCGCTCGTCAGTTGCGGCTTCGCCTTCTCCGCCTACGGCAGCTTCAGGATCCGCCAAGGAGGGATCGGCTATGGCAACATGCGGATCCGGGTGTTCCTTGTAGAACTTGCGGATGTCAACCATGTTGGCAACCCGGGTCGCATAGCCCGAACAGACCGCAGCACGTCCTGCATCACGATGGCTTGGTTGTTTTCGTCTTCGGTGGGGAAGTACTCGGTGACTTGATGAATATCAGCCTCCGGGTACCACGCCGCCGTCATCGCCAATGCCAACTTGGCGCCGCCTCGTGCTGCTGAGCGTAGCGTGCTGTCGTGTTCGGTTGCCGCCTTCTCCAGCAGGTCCGGCAGGGCATCGAAGTTGACGGGATCGCCGTCCTCCCCAGGGTAGAACTTGGCGGCAAACGCTTTGCCTGCGCCGACAATCTGGTTGACGATTTCGCCAACCTTCAAGATATGGGCAAGGCGCGGCGTCGTAGCCATGTCATCACCCAAGTTAGCCGGCACTGCACAAATACAAACAGTTACACACTGCAGCTTCAATTTCAAGAGTGCAAAGTGTCAAAGAAAGATGAAGGATTAGAGACGTACCCAAGACATGCTCGTGGATGGCTTGACCTCGTCCAGATGGTTTTCAAGTGTTTCCTGAGCCAGCTGGACTGCCTGTGACAGTTGTTCCTGCTGCGCTTTGGCATTCTTGTTCACCTGGTCGAGGTTGCTCTCATGGCTTCAAGTTGTCCCGTCAACTTGCTAACCTCGGCGGCATGGGCCAGCTCCACTCATCCAGCTCCTTGGCGTGATCCGCCTTCAGCTTTGCCACCAACCCAGCAAGATCTGCAGCTTCGTTCATCAAAGCTTGCATGTCAGTGGAGTTCTTGAGAATATCTTGCGCAGTGTTTAGTAATTCTACAAATAAAAAGAAAACGACTAAAATACTTGTCAGAAAAGGAAAAGAAGTCGGACGAAAAGAAGGCAAAGAAAACTTTGTCACCTTCATCCTTTTTGCGAGCCTCTTCCAAGCTCGCAATCTGGGCGTCTTCATCTCCACGTCCTGCTGCAGTTGCTGGCATTCTTTGTTTTTCTTCTCTTGAGCACGGAACAACTCAAGGTTGGAAGCAAGAACGGCCTGCATGCATGAAAACAACGTTGTGGTTAACAATATATAGTCAACGAGACCACTTTGCCGGCTAAAAAGTTTTTCAGCCGCCAAAGTGCTCGGGGGCTGGGACTATAGGTCACATTACATCAAGTTGGTTATGCAGGGTCTCATGGAGATCATCCATGTGCGCATACCATTTACGGGTACCTTCACGCATGGTCCTTTGCGTTTGCCGGGGGTCTTGCAACCCTTTGCCAGATTAAGAGCCAGGATAGGAGGATGATCCGCCTTGGTCAGCCGCCATCCTGTCGTCCATCTCTTGCTTCATGGCAATAAATCGAGCGGCATCATTAGCCAAAGCTTCAGCCGTCTTGGAAAAGGTAGGTCCGGCAACTGACTTTTTGCCCGCCATCTTCTCCGTAGCCACCTCTGCGGTACCAGCAGCTGTGTACGTTCCCTGGCATAGAACCACAGGAACGCCAACTGTGGGCGTTGTCGGCGCGGCGGCTGGAGAAGAACGTGGTGGCTTGCCTCTACCGGCAGAAATCTTCAAGTTGGCGCGGAGCTTGGGCATGGCAGGCTTGCCCCTGTAGGCAAAGAATGCAAATTTGTCAGTACAAACTTATATCAAAATGGATAAGTCAGGGAAAGCAAAAGTTTGCCTACCGCTTGAATGGGACATTCCCCAAGGTCTCATCCTCTGCATCAGCGGAGGTGGCCGCTTTCTTCCTCTTCTCCAAATCCTTGGTGGAGCTTCTCATCTTGCGCTTCTTCGACTTGCTGGCACCGGTGTCGTACCAGTTAGGAGCCAAGTCTTCCTCCCCCAAGGTTTGCAGCTGAAAAGGAAACAAGACAGAATGTTAATTCAGTACCCAGTGGACAAAGATGTCAAGGAAATGACAAAGTAGCTCTGGCTTACCACTGGGGCTGGGTTGTCATGGGTGAACATGGCGACGCCTTCAGCCGCCTTCACCGACAGAGGCTTCACAAGCTCTCTGAGCCGGTACTCTAGTGCATCTTGGTCAAGGATGCTTGTCGGGGGGTTACCCCCGGGTAGGCTAAAGATGAGGTAAAGACATGTAAGGTTAAGGCTGTAAGCCGTCCGAGGTAGCAATTAAGCAAAGACGCAGGAGGCGTCATCCGACGTAAGGTGTACGTCGGAGGAATCATCCGAGGTATGGCCTCCGAGGTATGAACCTTGGGGCAGTCAGCTAGTTCACAAGAACAAGGTGTTATCTACCGAGGTGTAGGATCCGGAGTATCCCGAGCCAAGATGAAGCGTGGCCCGACGTATAAGTGACCGGCCAGCCGAGGTTAGCAGCAAGTATCGAGGCATGTCAGAGGAGTCACGGGTGCCGCAGAGCTCGTAGCCCGAGGCTTCAGAGGACGGCGAGGTCCGTCCACGGGTTTCCCGGAAGCTCGGGGGCCTAGGAGCTGACTCGGCTATTTCGGGAAAGGTCTACAGGCTAGACCTCGGCAGGCTACTGAAGTATGACCGGAAGAGGAAAGCTAGGCCTGGCTGGCCTGACAGTTCGGCCGTTGAGCTGGCAGGAGGCAGAGGCTTGTCTTCTACCTTTTGGCCATGCCATTGTCAGTTGTAGGCAGGGGTAAAAATGTACTTCGGCCTGTGTATATATGCGGCATCTCTACCTCCAGGGAGGAGGACGGCGAAACCCTAGCTCATTTCCCCCTTCATAGTTTCATCTTCCATCTAGAGCTCTCACTTGAGCAGCATCATACAGCTCGAGGAGCACCTTGTACCGAGAACTACACTGATATATTGAGAGAGGAAAGGCAGGAGTAGGGGTTTTACTTCCTCACGAAGGCCCCGAACCTGGGTACATCGTGGTGTCTTTTGTGTTCTTGGCTTTCTTGGTTCTTGTTCATGTTCTTGTGGTTTCTTGCATGTTCTTGCTTGTGCACATCTTGAGTGCATAAACCCTCCCCGGATTCCCCCAACGACCATTCGGCCCCAACTAAGCCATACCCATGGCATCTGCCGTGATCCCACCACGACAGTTGGCGCCCACCGTGGGGCAGATTGAGGCGTTGGGTGGAGTTTCCATCCGGACGGGCTCCTCTGAGTGTGTTCTTTCTGGCCTTGTTGCCAACATCGGCGAGTTTGCCTTTGTGAGTGACAATGCGGGTGCTTCGCCGGCAAGCCTTTCCCCACCAATGGTTTCCTCATGATGCTCGGCAGCTTCCCCACATACGTTGCTGTCGAGGTGGTTCGCGAGTACCCGGAGCAGGTGCTCGTGGACGACGAAACTCCACTCCTGGCGGCTTTGGGCCAACGTGTTACTCGCCCTCCGAGGTGTGTGGAGGTGATGGTGGCTGGTACCCAGCCTGCAGCTAGCAAGGCGGATGCTGGCAAAGTCGCGCTAGCCGAGGTGGAGGCGACACCAACTGCGCTGCCTGAGAAATCAGGTCGGGCGGCGAAGTTTCCGTACGAGAAACCTAGTCAGAATGAGCAGTTGGGCATGCCAAGGGAAGAGTTTCCCTTAGAATCTATCGTTGATAGGTTAGCTCGGCCACTCGCAGTAGAGGCAAGTGTGGAGCATACGGTGGCCGGGTTAGAGGCAGAGCGCCAGAGAGTGATGAGAGAAGCTCGGTTGCTGGCCGAGGCTAGGCAGCAGTTCGATATGGAGCAAAGGAGTACAATGCTGCACATGGTATAGAGGATGGTTTTACTCCGGTTGTGCGGCGTAAGAAAGCTGCTCTGTTCAACCGAGGCAAGGACCTCTATGAGGAGATGGTTAGGGCTGCAGTCTCGAGCTCGACTAAGGCAACAAGTAGCAGGTCGGCTACTGGTAGGCCGGTGTATAGTTCACCAGCCAAGAACCTTAGAGCAGCCGAAGCAGTAAGGGCCGGGCTATCGGAGTTGACCGGAGATGCATGGCGTGAGCAGCAGAAGCGGCTCAATGAGTTAGTGCATGTGGCCAGCAAGCAAAATGAAGCCCTCCGCAAGGCCGGGCTTGGCGGTTCGCAGGCGGTCCATTCGATTAGGCCAGTTAGCCAGGGGTCCAAGGGGCAAGCCTCGTCTCCACACGTCGGAGGAGCCGAACGTGCCCGGAGTGTCACTTCAGGTCGGAACAAGGAGATGCAGCTGCAAGTGTACGATCCGGTGTTAGCTGGAAAGCAAAAGGTCGGTGACGCTAGCCGAGCCAATGGAGACCCCGGCCCAGGTGATGCAAGCCGAGCTAAAGGCCGTTCAGCTCAGGGAAATCAAACGGTGGGCAAGCAGCGTCGGCTGGCCGAGGTAAACCACCTCAGCCCCCGAGGCATCAGCAGCAACCCCGGCCGCAGGAGCAGTATCAGCAAGAGCCGGAGTATGTTCCGCAGCCGAAGAGCGTCGGTCGAGGTGGCGACCGATATGATGATGGAAATTCAGCCATGGAGCGGGCTGGATTCTATAGAGTGGATGGTGCATTGGGAGAGCGTATCGGAGCTCGGACGTTGCCTACAGGTGACGCGCGATACAAGCTAGATCGGATTTACAAGTCCGAGAGGTTGGAAGAGGAAGGTCCTCCTGGTCCGGCGTGTTTTGGACCTCGGATCATGAAGGAACCACCTCCACCAGTGTCTCAGTTTCAGTTGGGTCGGAGTACCAGGCCGTACAATGGGAGCACCAAGCCGCAAGATTGGCTAGCTGATTATGTTTCAGCAGTATACATTGCGGGGGGCAATCGCCGATGGGCGGTCCGGTATCTCCCGCACATGTTGGAAGGTCCTGCTCGGATCTGGCTGAACAATTTGCCGGAGAATAGCATCAATTGCTGGCTGGATTTAGAGGAGGCATTCAATAGCAACTTCGCCAGCACTTACAAGAGGCCAAACCGACCTCAGCTTTTGCAGGCGTGCAAGCAGGAGGACAATGAGACTGACCGAGAATTCTTGACTCGGTGGAGCAATGTTCGGAACTCCTGTGAAGGAGTTATCGAAGCACAGGCTATAGCGTGGTTCGCTGATGGATGTCGGTATGGTAGCATGTTGTGGCAGAGGCTCCAGAGAGATATGCCAAAGACTCTGGCCGAGACGATTCGGATAGCTGATTCCTATGCCCTTGGCGATCCGATGCAGCCTCTGATGGATGGGAATGCCCGGAACAGGAGGAATCCGATGAACAATCGCAACAACGGACCGAGGTTTGATAACCGTCAAGAGTTCGGGCAAAAGAGGAGAGAACCAGATTTCCAAGTCAATGCTGTAAACCCAAGTCAGTCCGGACCTGGAGGCGCCCAGAAACCGAAGACTGAGGGTCAGGCGTGGACTCCGAACCAGAACCAGAATCAGGGCGGTGGTGCGAAGCAGTGGCAGGAGGCCGGACCACCTGTGACTTACGAGTCATTGGTGAATGGGCCATGTATCTATCATGGCAGGAATGGCAAAACACCCAACCATACCACTCTGCAGTGTAGTTTTCATCACCGAACCGCTGCAGAAGGGGCGAAAGCTGGGACAAACCGGAGTGGGCCACCGAACCAATGGCGTAGACCTCAATATCCGAACGCGCAGCAGCAGCATAAGCCGACCATAGCGGCGCAGAATCAGAGCTTAACCGGAGCAAATTCAACCCCGGTGCATGCGGCCCAAAACCAGAAGATGGTGCAGGCGAAACCGGTGAATGCAGTGAGTGCCCAGGGCAACAACAACAACGGTGGTGCCGGCCAAAGCCAAACGTGGTCCTTTGAGAATCAGAGGTATGAGAACCCCGGTAATGATTATAGGGAAGTACATCAGAGTTACGTGGTGTTTGTGACTGAGTCAACTGATAAGAAGAGTATGCTGAGGCGTGCCAAGGAGGTGAATGCAGTAACTCCAGCAGTGGTGAAATACATGAATTGGTCCGAGCAAGAGATCACTTGGAGCAGGCAAGATACACCTCGGATCATGCCGAGCCCTGGAAACTATGCACTGGTGGTGGATCCGACGTTCTGTGGGCCGACCAACAATGTGAGATTCACCCGAGTCTTGGTGGACAATGGGAGTGCCATAAATATCATGTACCGAGACACCATGGTCAAGCTGGGATACTCACCGAACCAGTTGCAGCCTAGCAGCTGTACGTTTCACGGTATTGTGCCCGGGGTCTCTTGTGCACCTATGGGAAAGATTTGGGTCGACGTGGGTTTTGGTACCCGAGATAACAGCCGAGTTGAAAGTCTTGAGTTCGAGGTTGTGGACTTGCAGAGCCCTTACCATGCCTTGCTGGGAAGGCCAGCCTTGGCCAAGTTCATGATCTCCACTCATGTGGCCTACCTGAAGATGAAAATGCCGGGGCCCAAGGGAATAATAACCATTTCAGGTGACTACAAGAAGGCTATGCAATGTGCCTCGGCGGGATCTAGTTTAGCCGAGTCCTTGGTGATCGCGGCGGAGAAGAAGCAACTTCAGAAGGTGGTGGCAATGGCGCAGTCTACTCAGCTCGGCATGTCCGGACTAATTACTCCGGACATGAGCGCTTCATTCGAGGTGCCCAAGGAGACCAAGAAAATCCCGCTGGACTCGGAGAACCCGGAGCGTTTCGCCATCATTGGTGCTGGCATGGACGAGAAATAGGAAAGCGCGCTCTGTCACTTCCTCCGTGAGAATCGGGACATTTTTGCATGGTCGGCTAAAGACCTGCCAGGTGTTCCGAGGGAGTTGGCAGAGCACTCTTTGTTTGTTCGGCCAGAGGTGAAACCAGTGCGTCAACCGACGCGGCGGCTCTCAGATGACCGAAGAAAGGTGGTACTCGAAGAATTGGCGAAGTTACTGGCTGCAGGCTTCATCATGGAAGTGCTGCATCCGGACTGGATATCTAATCCAGTCCTCGTGGAGAAAAAGAAGGACGAACCGGCGATAGTCAAGGTGTGGCGCATGTGCATTGACTTCACCAACCTGAACAAGGCGTGCCCGAAGGATCCCTTTCCTTTACCTCGGATTGATCAAGTGATCGATTCTACGGCTGGATGTGAGCTGTTGTTTTATTGATGCATATTCTGGTTTTCACCAGATCCCACTGAACACTGATGATCAAATAAAGACTGCCTTTATTACCCCGTACGGGGCGTATTGCTATCGTGTCATGTGTTTCGGTTTGAGAAATGCCGGGGCAACTTATCAAAGGTGTATGCAGAAGTGCTTACACTCTCAAATGGGCAAGAATGTGCAAGTGTATGTTGATGACATTGTTATCAAAACTAAAAAGAAGCATACTCTCATCGAAGACCTCGAAGAGACATTTGCAAACTTAAGAAAGTATCGGTTGAAACTTAACCCGGACAAGTGCACCTTTGGTGTCCCGGCTGGAAAATTGCTCGGTTTCCTCGTATCGAGCCGAGGTATAGAGTTAACCCGGCTAAGATCCGAGCTATCGAAAGAATGAAGTTGCCGAACTGTTTAAAAGATGTGCAGAAGTTCACGGGATGCCTTGCATCTTTAAGTCGGTTTGTAAGTCGGCTAGGAGAAAAAGCCTTACCATTGTATCAACTTATGAAGAAAAGTACCAGTTTCACTTGGACCCCGCAGGCGGACGCGGCGTTCAATGAGCTGAAGAAGATGTTGTCCACTGCTCCGGTGTTGGCGTCCCCTTTGCAGAATGAACCGATGTTGATATACATTGCGGCTACAAACCGGGTCGTAAGTGTTGCAGTGGTGGTGGAGCGAGACGAAGGAGGCAAATCGGTGCAGAGACCAATCTACTACCTGAGCGAGGTGATATCCACGTCGAAGCAAAACTACCCCACTACCAGAAGATGACGTACGGAGTATACCTGGCGGTTAAGAAACTGAAGCATTATTTCCAAGAGCATCCCATGACGGTGGTATGTGATGCTCCAATCTCGGAGATCATCGGATGCAAGGACGCAACTGGGCGAGTTGCCAAATGGGCGATCGAGGTATCTCCATATACTCCGCATTATGAAAGGCGAGATGCAATCAAGTCGCAGGCGCTACCGGACTTTTTATGCGATTGGGCCGAGATGCAATATGAGCCGCCCTTGCCGGACTATAATTATTGGAAGATGCACTTTGATGGGTCCAAGACCAAGGTCGGATTAGGTGCTGGCATAGTCCTAACCTCGCCGAAGCAAGACCAGTTGAAGTATGTGCTGCAAATCCATTTCTCGGCGTCGAACAACGTGGCGGAGTATGAGGCCCTGATCCATGGGCTCAAGGTGGCAAAGGAGATAGGTGTCCGGCGTATAGAATGCTTCGGCGATTCAGCTTTGGTGGTGCATCAATCCACGGCACTTGGGATGCATTGGATGCGAACATGGAGTTGTATCGGTTTCATGTGCAAAAGGTGTCTGGGTTCTTCGAAGGATGTGAGTACAAGCACATACCTCGGGGAGAATGAAGCCGCCGACGTATTGTCTAAGCTCGGTTCATCCAAAGAACCGGTGCCACCGGGGATAGCACTGAACCATTTGAGAACTCCTTCAATCAAGCCCTCGCCTGACTCTGAGTCAATTTTCTTACCGCCAAGTTCGGAGTCTGAGCCCATTCCTATGGAGGTAGACGTCGGATGCGTTTGGCCGGACTCGGGGACTGCTTCGCAGTATCCGAGGAATGATAGAGCCTTTCCTATGGAGATAGATGGTGGGAACTTCGGGTCTCTGACTCGGGGACTGGCCGAGCAATGGTGGAGGAAATCATGAAGGAGATCATGGCGACCGAACCAATGGAGATAGATGAGAGGCTTTTTCCTCTGCATCCAGTGCCGGATGGGCGGAGCAGATCATGAACTTCATAGCCGATGGAAGTTTGCCAAGTGATACAACCGAGGCAAGGAGAATCCAGAGGAGAGCTAAGGGATACACCATCATCAACAAGGAGCTATACAAGAGAAGTGTGACCGAGGTGTTGCAAAGGTGTGTCGAACCAGCTGAAGGCAAGGAGATGCTTTTAGAGATCCACCAAGGAGAATGTGGACATCATTGCAGCACAAGAGCTCTGGTGGCCAAGGTGTTCCGGCACGGGTTCTATTGGCCCACCGCCAATGCCGATGCAGAAGATATAGTTCGGAAATGTGAAGGGTGCCAAAGGTTCGCCAAGCAGCAGCACATGCCAGCTTCGGCGCTCAAGACCATTCCTATCACGTGGCCCTTTGCAGTTTGGTGTCTGGACATGGTGGGAGAATTCAAGCCAGCCCGAGGCAATATGACTCA
This sequence comes from Poa pratensis, assembly GCA_947311845.1. Lineage (NCBI taxonomy): Eukaryota > Viridiplantae > Streptophyta > Magnoliopsida > Poales > Poaceae > Poa > Poa pratensis. The sequence goes on along the minus strand of CAMZMU010000113.1, from coordinate 5,412,085 downwards.
CATACTGGTGATGGTGGACAAATTCACTAAGTGGATCGAGGTGAAGCCAATCCGAAAGGTGGATGGTCATACGGCAGTGACCTTTTTGAAGGAAATAATCCTGAGATATGGATATCCTCATAGTATCATTACAGACAACGGCACGAACTTTGCTGTCGGAGAGTTTGCTCGGTTCTGCATGAGTAAGGGAATTCGACTTGATGTAGCCTCGGTGGCTCATCCACAGGCTAATGGGCAAGTAGAAAGGTCAAATGCATTGGTATTGGCCGGAATCAAAGCTCGGCTAATAGAACCACTGTTGAAAACACCGGGGTGTTGGATCGATGAGATACCAGCAGTTCTGTGGGGTCTAAGGACCACACCGAACAGATCAACTGGCTATACGCCATTTTTCATGGTCTATGGGGCCGAGGCAATGCTGCCAACCGACATTGAATATGATGCGCCCAGAGTGGCAATGTACACAGAAGCCGAGGCTAAAGAAGCTCGGGAAGATGCTGTAGATTTGCTTGAGGAAGCAAGAGAATTGGCCTTATCTCGGTCAGCAATATATCAGCAGGGTCTCCGACGCTATCAAAGCCGGCATGTAAAACCCCGAAAGTTTAATGAAGGAGACCTAGTGCTGAGGCTTGTCAGCGCAGCAAAGGTCGGCACAAGTTGTCACCTCCATGGGAGGGACCATACATTGTGAGCCGAGCTCTGCACAATGATTCATACTATCTTATAGATGCACAGGAACCAAGGGGAGATGGGCTGGATAGACCCGATTCGGAGCTTCAGCGTCCATGGAATGTAGCTCTACTCCGACCCTTCTACTGTTGAAGAATAATGTATGTACCTCGGCTGATCTTTAATAAAAACTTCGGCACCTCGAGAGTGAGCTCGGGGACTGCCTCGCTCTTATGATTGCATGTTTCTTTTTGTTGTACTCTTTCTTCGTTCGTATGCCGAACTATTTTGAACCTCGTCTCAAACTTCAAGTACTGTATGCTATGTAACTAATCTTGTGACTCGACTGACGAACGCCAGCATGGCAGTCAAGAGCAAAGACGAAAGAACATGGGAAACATGAAAATGAACTCGGGGACTCGGTCCAAAAAGACAGTTCGGCATATGTCGTTTACTAACCCCTGTTTTTACTTCTTTTTTATGTCGGATGACTTTGAAACATACCTCGGAATTTACCAAGTACTGTATGCTATGAACAACAATCTTGTGACTCGACTGTCGAACGCCAGAATGGCAGACAAGAGCAAAGAATGCCAAATATAGTAAACACGAAAGTAAACTCGAGCAATCATTCAAAAGGATTCGACATAAAGCTTAGAAAAGCATGGTTCGATGAGCATAATAGTAATAGAGGTAGCAAAGGAACTACTTAAGTTTGATTACATCTGCGTCCCGGCATACCGGGGATTTAATGAAGTTTTTTGGCCAAGCATAAGTTCAGGTCGAGGCATCAGGAATTACGTCGGCAACAGCCGAGGCAGCAGGGATTTCGTCCGGAGCCGAGGTAGCCTGGGAAGTGCTGGCAACGTCGGCAGTAACCTCGGCGTCAGGTTGTGGAGAAGCCTCGGTTTCTGCTTCGCGGGTTTCACCGTCGTCACCTTGCTCGGCCTCGACGTCGGATTCTGTTTCGTATTCCTCTCTTCTGGCTCGTAATCTCGGCGTCGGAGTAGGTGTCTCCTTCGCTCAAGTTCTTGTGTTGGCATATCCAGCGAAGAAGGCAGCCATCTTTTCGCGGCGCTTGATGAGAATTGGGTCCGAGGACCAGGGCGAGCCTCGGCGAAGAGTGTCCATCTTTTCGAGGTCGATCTTCTCGCACCAAGTCATGATGAATTTGAGAGCGGCATCAGCTCCAGCGCGAGCTGAAGATGAACGCCACTCTCGGAGTCTTTGTTCGGCTTCACGAAGCTTGGCGGCGAGCTCGGGCGTAGTATTGGGAGCATCGGCAAGAGGCCATAAGGCTCGGAAAGCAGACAGACCTGCGTCGAGGAGTTCGGACCCAATGGTTTTCAAGGGATGGATCCGAGCTTTGATGGCCACGATGTGGTCCTCAATGGTCCAGTCGGGGTTCGTCTCGTTACGCCTCTTCCTGTGCTGAGCAGTGATATTGCGGGCCGAGATTTGGGTGTAGGTGAAGTGCTCTGCAGAAGGATAGCCTGTTAATAATGAAAGAAACAGTTCGGCAAAGAGCCAGTAACTGTTGAGGACAAAGCAAGGATAAGGGGGGCAAGAAGCTTACTGTCCATTTCTTGGTTGATGCGTTCCAGCGTCGGGAGGAGCTGGTTAACCGAAGCTTGAAGGGCTTCATAAGCCTCGGTGGCCGAGGTGGCGCGGGCCTCGGCTAACTGGAGCGCATTCTCATGTTCCTTGGCGGCATCCTCCCGAAGTTTCTTCTCTGTTTCAACAACACTGGCCTTTTCCGCCTGCAGCTGCTCTTTTCAGACGTCCGCAGCTCAGTGATGCGCTTCAGTTCCTTTACCAGACGAGCTACCTCGGCTTTCTCTTGCGCTAGCTGGTCATCCGAAGTTTTCTTCGCTGCAAGGACGGCCTTGTGCTCGTCGTGGAGTTTCTTGTGGTCAAACAGAGGGTATGGAAGATATCCGTGCGAACGTTCATAGCATTCTGCAAGGAAGAAAAATATAGCTCGGTTAGAAAGGCTATACCTCGACAAGAGTCTCGGGGACTCGGAGTCAACTCTTTGGGAAAATGTTGCCGGGGTATGCCTCGACAGGAGTCTCGGGGACTCGTACCCGAGGTGCATGCTAAAGTGAGATAAAAATGGATTGGATACGTCGGATGAAAATGGAGAGTTAAGATTCAAGCCAAACAATTTTAACTCCGGCGGAGCGTCAATAGTTTACCTCGAATCTCGGGGACTGGAGATGGTGGATATTAGAGAGATACTGCATGAAAGTAAAGAAAGTGGAACTTACGTTGACAGCTCGAGTAGCAAGCAAAGCAGAAGTTTGCATTTCAAGCATGCGTCGGCGCAGGGCTGCTCCCGCAGGATGCTCGTCCCCTTGGGTGGTCAAGGAGGCAGAAGAGACCTCGTCCATGTCTGCAGAATTCCAGTCTGCATTGTAGTGTTCCAAGGAGCCGAGGCTCTGGTCACTGTCAGTGCGCAGAGGAGGAAATCCCCACGGTCCGCCCTGCTCGATGCCCCTAACCGAGGCCTCCAAGGCCAAAGTAGCCTCGGAGCTTGAAGCAGGCCGGTTATCCAATATAAGAGATGCCCTCCGAGCATATTCTTCGGCCGGAGGGGCAGTCTCATCAATGGGTGCGGCGAATGGAGGAATTCGGCGTGTCACCGGGGGAGGAGACCTCGGTTGCATCCTTGAGGGAGAAGAAATAGTCAGGGTGCCAGACCCAGATGTTGGTTTGGGGGTGACCTTAGACTTCACCGTCTCTTTTTCTTTCTCCTTGCCCTTCTCCAACGGCAAGGTAGTCTGGCGAACTGGTTTTTGGGGCTGCTGCTTGGGCTGTTGCTTCTGCTGATGCTTCTGCTGTTGCTGCTGTTGGTTGCGGGCAGTCTGGCTGCGGGGGGAGAGTCGAGGCTCCGGCAAGGCGGTAGCCGGAGTTCTGGCGCGATTGGCATCCGTTTGAGGACGCGGAGAAGTCTGACCCGGGTGGGGGCAGATTTCCCCAAGGCCGGGCCAGACCTCGGTGGAGATCCTGGGCGAGAGTTCGTCGGGGTGGTCGTGGCTTCAGAGGCACCAACGGGTGCAGTCATGGAGGATACCTCCTGATCCACGTCTATGGGGGCACTGCAACGAAAAGAGGAAGGTCAAGTGTTAATACCGAGATAATATGTTTAAACAACAAACATTGTTGGCTATAGAAGCAAAGCATTACCCATCCGAGGTAGGAAACCTCTTGCCCCCCGGGCATGAGGAGGAAGTCCGGACTTCTTCAGCCGGCGTCTCTTGACCGGAGCCTCAGTGGGTCCGGAGGCTCCAGTGGCGGATGGTTCGGCGGCCGAAGTTGCGGCACCAGCGCGTTTCCGGCTGGTTGCTGGAGTAAAGTTCGGAAGGTGAGGAAGGCGGGAGAGAGGTACCGCGTTTATTGGTTCCATGACGAGGAACCCCTCCTCGTCATCCGAAATCTCTTGAACTGAAGCTTGTGCTTGAGGCTTACCCGCGGTGGTGATGCGGGCCGAGGCAATGGGCATATAATCCTCGTCGTCAGGGTCCACGTTGGATGGTGGGTCCTCGACAGGGAGATCCTTGCCGAAGTGGTCCGCAGGATGGACTCCATCCTCGGCGGTTGGCGGGCGAACAGCTGTATGGCAGACATATGAAAAGGAGTTAGGAAGAAAAATTGTCAAGGTGAACGTCGGTAGCAAGACCTCGGTGGTAAAGAAGTATCGAAGAAAACGTCGGAATAGCGTACCTGTTTCGCTGGATTGGTCCGGTAGTGGGGTTCCCTTCCCCATGTCCAAGCGTCGGAGATCTTGGACTTGGTGATAGCTCGGACTCGCCGAGCTACCGCGGCGTTGTCCAGTGCAACGTGCGTATGACGGGTGGGGTCATAAAGACCGCTCATGTGGCAGATCTTGTGAGACCTCGCCTGAGAGGGGAGACCCTGCGCTTCACGAATGTGCAGGCCAGGTCGTCGGCCGTCAGGACTTTCCCGTCGTTCCCGGGGTCTTCCGGGTCCTGCCATTTCGCAATATACCCATGGATGGACTTGAGTTCGCCGGTGTGAGGGGGAGTGTAGTCCCAGTTGAGCTGTTCTGTAGGAGGGCTGAGGTTAAACGCCGGCAGGTTGAGGAGGTCCTCTTCGCCGGAGTTCTTCACGTAAAACCACGTCCGGAGCCACTTGCGAACGGTGTCCGGAGTAGTGATACGTGGGAAGATGGAGTTTCGGCGAGGAGCTATGGTGGCAGCTCCGCAGGCGGTTAATTGCTTGGGCAGATCCTTGTTCTTTGGATCCGGGATCACTTGCCGCTTGAGTTGGAAGTAGCGAGAAAAGAGGTCTACCGTGGCTTCGAGGCCGAGGTATCCCTCAGAGAAGGAAACGATGCAGGAGAGAGTGTGATGGCGTTGGCGGGGAGATGGTGAACCTGGAGTCCGAACTTGTCGAGAAATCTCCGGAAGAAGTTACTAACGGGCAGTCCGAAGCCGCGCTGAAAGTGCGCGACGAAGACCACCCGTTCCCCTTGCTTACTTGAGGCTCGAGTTCGCCCTCTGGCAGGCGACACTCTACCCCGGCGGGAATCCGCCGAGTCGCCCTGAGCCACTGGATTTCGTCCGGAGTTACATCCGAACCTTCCCAGCCGGCTCGTTCTCCGACCTCCAGTTCGAGGTCTGGAACCTCGGTTTGTTCCGAAGTCTCAGGAGGAGACATCTCGGCAGAGTCAATCTGCAGAGAATGCGCAGAAGTTTAGCAAAGGAAAAAGGGAATCTGGAATCTAGTACAATATTTGGCTAACTCAGGAGGAGTTTGGTGGCTATCTTATGTGCATAGAGGCATATCTATGCTAGGCGAACATCTATCCGAGGCATGAAACCATTTCTACCCAAAAGAGTATGCGAGTAAGATCTGCCGGAGGGGTAAATAGAGTTTTATTCAAGAACATATGAAGAACCAAACGCGAAGAGGAAGAAACCTAGAGCAATGCCTAGGGTATCAAGAAAGGGAGTACATACCGTGAAAACGAGGTGCTGAGGAGCGGCGCCGGTGACGCGGTCGCAGCGGCGAGGAAGGAACTGCTCGTCGGCGGCGGCGGGAACGCGTTTCTTCTCAACGGGAAGCGGCGCTGGTTGCGATGGAGGCGAGACGGCGAGTGAATGAGGAAGAAGAGGGAAGCACTGCCCTGGGCCCGTATTTATAACCGCGGGCGGTAACTGCGCACTACCGCGCGGTTATCGGAGCGGCGAGTGGGATCGTTTGTGCACAAATGCCCACGTGGCACGAAGATAGCGGTGGACAAGCAGGCCACAGGATCGGTTGCAGGAGGCAAACCGTCGTGCGGCGCGGTTACTGAGAGCGAAGCGGCGCAGCGGGAAACCTCCGCTGACGTGGGCCGCGTGGTGGAAAGCACTCGAGTGCTTTGACTATCGTGGACCAGGAAGTGACGGATGGGACACGTGAACAGTGTTCTCTGACCGAAGTCAGTAAGGATGCAGGAATCGAGGAGTTGACGTCCGAGATCTCGGCGGATACTTCGGAAAAGCAGTATGGCCGAGGAACAGACCGATGGATTTCTCGGAGTATTGGTTCGGTAACCTGCAAACATTGTAGCGCATGTGGCTTCGGGTTGAACCTGATGCGGCCTTTCATCCGAGGCTGCAAGACCACATCAGCTTCGGGGACTACTGTCGGGGGGTTACCCCCGGGTAGGCTAAAGATGAGGTAAAGACATGTAAGGTTAAGGCTGTAAGCCGTCCGAGGTAGCAATTAAGCAAAGACGCAGGAGGCGTCATCCGACGTAAGGTGTACGTCGGAGGAATCATCCGAGGTATGGCCTCCGAGGTATGAACCTTGGGGCAGTCAGCTAGTTGTCACAAGAACAAGGTGTTATCTACCGAAGTGTAGGATCCGGAGTATCCCGAGCCAAGATGAAGCGTGGCCCGACGTATAAGTGACCGGCCAGCCGAGGTTAGCAGCAAGTATCGAGGCATGTCAGAGGAGTCACGGGTGCCGCAGAGCTCGTAGCCCGAGGCTTCAGAGGACGGCGAGGTCCGTCCACGGGTTTCCCGGAAGCTCGGGGGCCTAGGAGCTGACTCGGCTATTTCGGGAAAGGTCTACAGGCTAGACCTCGGCAGGCTACTGAAGTATGACCGGAAGAGGAAAGCTAGGCCTGGCTGGCCTGACAGTTCGGCCGTTGAGCTGGCAGGAGGCAGAGGCTTGTCTTCTACCTTTTGGCCATGCCATTGTCAGTTGTAGGCAGGGGTAAAAATGTACTTCGGCCTGTGTATATATGTGGCATCTCTACCTCCAGGGAGGAGGACGGCGAAACCCTAGCTCATTTCCCCTTCATAGTTTCATCTTCCATCTAGAGCTCTCACTTGAGCAGCATCATACAGCTCGAGGAGCACTTTGTACCCGAGAGCTACTCTGATATATTGAGAGAGGAAAGGCAGGAGTAGGGGTTTTACTCGCTCACGAAGGCCCCGAACCTGGGTACATCGTGGTGTCTTTTGTTGTTGGCTTTCTTGGTTCTTGTTCATGTTCTTGTGGTTTCTTGCGTGTTCTTGCTTGTGCACATCTTGAGTGCATAAACCCTCCCCGGATTCCCCCAACGACCATTCGGCCCCAACTAAGCCATACCCATGGCATCTGTCGTGATCCCACCACGACAATGCTGTTGCCGGCGTCATCTGCCTTGTACTCGCACATCTTCAGTGGGCGATGACGGAGTGGCATTATCTTCCTCGACACCCAGCAGATGACGGTGTTAAACTCCGTCAAGTTGCAGAGCCATCATCGTCTTCGTCAAGAATTCGATCCGCCTGACGGCAATTCGAAGCTCGGCCGACAAGCTGCTAAGCGGCACTTTTGCCGTCCAACAGGCCTTGTGGATTGGCAGACCATTGACAAAACAGGCATCCCTTGTGTTGTGCCGGGTGTCGGATGTCCTTGCAGTAGAAAAAAGTGTTGGTCCAGTGCTTCACCGACTCAATGTATGGTATCTTTGGGTACCAGTCAGGTTGGCGGCAGTTGAAGGTGACGCTACCACAAGTTGCCAGATGGCCGCCTGGTATGGTTTGCTGGCGGCATAGGAAGCAGTACTTGAATAGCTCTATGGACGCAGCTATGCCTAAGTACCCTTCGCAAAAAGCCTGGAAGCCGCTAGCACTAGAATACTGTTGGGCGCTATGTTGTGCGGCTGCAGCCCGTACAAGCTAAGTACCGCCAGAAAGATGGCGGAAAGCGGCAAGGACATACCGCGGAGGCTGTGCGACGCCAACATGACGCGCTCGCCGTCTTGTGGGTCAGGGACAGCCTCGTCGCCTGGAACCCTCCAGGAGCATTCCGTCTTTGGCGGTATGTAGCCCCCTTCCTCCAGCTCCTTCAGATAGGCTGACGTCACAACTGACGGCAGCCAGTACCTGGAGCCAAGGTCCCTTGTCTCCTCGTCATCCTCGGCGTCGTCGTCGTCGTCGGCGGCAGCTTCCGCCGTAGCCTTTGTGCTGGTCGCCGCAAGGGATGGGAGCGGGAAGGTCGGAGTAGGTGCTGCAGGTGCCGCCGGAGTTGGGGAAGAAGAGGAACCTCACCCGTGGCCACGGTGGCGACAGGAGAGGTCACCGGCACGCTCGCGGAACCACCGCTGCCATTGGCGCAGATCCAGATCCAGCCGTGGTCGCCGAGGCCGCAGCCAGCGCCACCGCCGCCGAATCTTGTTGAGTGCTCGCCATTTACCGTGGAGGCTCTGCTCGTGCTCGCCGGAGTTGAGTATGGGGAGGAGGAGAGCTCAGGAAGATGAGGAGGCCGCGGTGGGTGCGAATGGGGAAGAAGACCAACCTCGGCGTGCCCTTTGGGTATTTAACTCCACGCGCCAAGATTCGTGCGTGAGAGATTGGGGGGACGCACGATTTCGCCACGTGCCCATGATTTGCACGTCGTGGCAATGGTGTCTGTGGCCCTCTCCCCGATTCTTGTGCATAGTGGAGAAATAATCATGACACATGCCCAAGTCCAAACTGTCGTGGACTGCATGACGTCATCCATCAACATTTGACAAGACCAGTCAAATGACAAGACTGGTGCCGGGAAGATTCCTGACAGCGGTCAGGCCGTCTTTCCCATGATGGCGGCAAATCATCAGACTACGTTAGGCGGATCGCCGCCTACTTTCAACTTTGGAATGCTTCAAGCTCTTCAGACGCTTACAAGACAAGACGGACGTTGCCGACAAGAAGAAGACGGCGCCTGAAGAACTCGAAACCTTCCAGGGGCTAATGTTGTGGATATACCTACTAGGGGTATCACCAGCATGGATCAATCCGGCTAGTCCAGGGTGGCCCGCAGTGGTGGTGAAGGCTTTGCCTGCCGGGCGGCCCAGATAACTGACGACCAAGGAAGGCGGATGCCGGCAAGGAGGAGGCCCAAGGCTGAAGCCCATGAAGCCACCAAGACCAAGACGGAAGGCGGCAGACTTGCCGGCTAGGTTTAGGACTCTGTATGCTTGCCGGATACGTAATTTCCTTGTAACCCTAGGTCCAGCCGCCTACATAAGCTGGACCTCGGGACGCCTTAGGGCATCCAATCAACATACAACCAACTCATTGTAACCTGTATCACGGCTATTGCCTATAGTGAGTTATAGCAGCACGTAGGGTTCCGCCACCACTATGGAGCCTGAAGCTGGGTAAACTGCCGTGTACAATCCCGACGTCGACGATGTCCACCTTCTTGCCCTACGTTCACCCTCGGCTAGCAGGACCCCGTCTCCTATCTCAGATGCCGATACGACGACAAGAAGGGTGGATCTGGAGGGCGGCTTTTCAGTAAGCTCGGTGGAGCTCAACTTCAGGCAGATCTGGAATTTTGAATTCATCATCCTTGTGGTCATTGTGGCAGGATGGGTGGAGAGGGTGATGTAGCCCAACCTACGGCTCCTACAACAAGTGGCCCAATGACAAGAGCAAGAGTCAATGCTCTTCATGATAAGGTGAATTCACTCCTATCTATGTGTGATCTCGACACACCCTTGAATGGTTTGCTACTTCATTCGGATACCTTGTGCATACTCAGGAACAACTACCAAGAAGATCACCAAGCAAGTGCAGAAGATGGCCAAGAGACGAGTCGAGAGGAAGATGAAGAAGCAGCGCAGCGGTACTACCGCCAAGATGGCCGGTACTACGGCCAAGGCCCAGAAGACCTACCTGATGAAGCTGAATACCTGTGCGGAGTTCCAGGCAGCGGTACTACCGCCGCACTAGCGGTACTACCGCCAGGCACAGGTCACGGTACTACCGCCAGAGTACCGCTGGAGGTACGGCATGCCCGAAATGGCTACTGGACACCCCTACGGTACCTGCTAGTACCTGCTTCGTACTACCGCCGGCGAGCACACTTGAAGCCAGCGGTACTACCGCCCGAGCAGCGGTACTACCGCTGGACCTGGGAAGATTCGGGCTGAAGCCCATGTAACGGCCCACAACTTACCCCTTCGCCTCGTAGACTATAAATACTCCTCCTCTGCCTAGGGTTAGGGTTAGACTAAGATTTGGGAACTAAAGTAGAGACTTGCTCCTTCTTTTCAAAGTGTCTCTTTCCTCCTATGGAGATGAATCAAGGCCTCCCCTTGTGGAGATGAACCAAGTCCTCCCCTTGTGGAGAAGATCCCCTTCGTGGATACCAAGGCTCCCCTTGTAGTTGCGATTACTTGCTAATCTTCCCTCTTTGAGTGTCTAGATTGGATTGGTTGGATTGACCAATTGGACAAACAATTCTAAGAGTAAGGTGTGCTTGGGAGAGGAGAATTGGGGGCTACCCTCGGGGATTTGTTACCAATTGAATCTTGCTGAGTTGCTACTTGCTAGTTATCCTTGTTTTGTTGATTTCCCCTCTTTGTGTTCTTGAGTTCATACCGTGTTCTTCGTTCCCTCCGCACAAATCCGTGAAAATCGGGACCAACCTACATCATATAGTATCAGAGCTCTAGGTTGACACGGATTTGATTTGTGTTTCCACCAAAATCCACCAAATTTTTCTTCATTCTTGAGAAATTCGAAAATTTCCACCAAAAATAGCCTTGCCTTGATTCAAGCCGATCTGTCGATTTGTTGCGTTTTTTTGTAGTTTTTGTCCATGGATCTGTTGCTTTAGGACCCCCTCCACCTTTGTTTGCGTTCCCTAGCCTCAATTTTGCCGATTTCCCAAGAATTCGAGGAAGTTTTGGAGCCCAATTCCGCCCAAAATCGAGTCAAAATCGCGCAGATTCGTGCGCAGCGGTACTACCGCCGCAGCGGTACTACCGGGCGGACCAGCGGTACTACCGCCAGGGCCAATTTTTGCAGAATTTTTTCTTTCTCCTCGGTTCGTTTTGGCATTTCCTCTTTGGTTTAAGTCCTTTCTTGGTGTGTGCCCTACGTCTACGACATCGACAAGCTTCCGCAGCAACGCATCATCAACGCCAAGCGACAACGCCACCAAGGACTCGACATTTCCCAATCATCATAATCCGTTGTGAGCCCTTCTTCCTTTTGTGTACCTTGACCTATCGGACTAGCTCTTTGATATTGCGGGGCATTGCACTTGTTTGAGTGTTTGTCTTAAGTTTTGGCAAGTGTGTATTGTTAGGGATCTTGGCACTAGCAAAAGAGAAGGAATCTTCGTCAAAAGCAAAAATCAAAAAAAAGAGAAAAAAAAGAACATGAGTAGTGCCAAGTATCATCTCTTGTAGGTTGCGACAAAGCTTATACCGCCAAAGTGAGTGTGAGTGTGTAACACTTGTGCAAATCCGTTGCCCATCAAAAAGCAATTGAGCTAGCGTCCCTCTTGTGTTGGGTGACATTTGAGCACGTAGTCTTTGTTAGGTTGTCTATCTTCAAGTGCTCGCCCTTTGGTCGCCCAACCCCATCATTCGCTTTGTGTGTGTTTTTTTCCTCATTTGTGATTGGAGTTTCTTTGGTAATTTGATCATTGTGGATTTTCTCTACCTTTGACAATATACTTGTCGTCTGGTTTGCTTGTTTCGTTTGCCACTTCATACCTTCCTATCCTCATAAGTGTGTGTGTTGGGTGTTAGAACCAGATTTTCTCCTCTCAAGCCACATTATAGTTGGGATATAGTTTGTCTTGGTTTTCCTTACCACACATCTCACTTGTTCTTGAGAAAATGTTTAGGGGAAGTACAAACGGAAGCTCAAGCTCGGACGATGAAATACATGGTGGAGTTCGCGATGATCATGGCTATGTCACACAAACGGAGTTTGTTGGTCTTCGACACCTTGTTCGTGATGGCCTAGGACGCTACGAGCGCCGTCTTCAAGCTCAAGAGGCCAACTTCAACGAACGCATGCATGTGCAAGAAGCATCTATGGAGCGGATGACCGAAGCTCTCAACAACCTTGTGCGACAACGAGCTTCTTCACGCTCAAGCCGTACAAGAAGCACCTCAAGGTCGACACAAGCACATCATGGACATCATGAACCTCGACAAGAACGTCAACATGATCCAAGGCGCGACGCCCATGAACGCCTCCTCCTAACGTTGAACAACCACATGATCTTCACGCAAACAATGCCAATGCGCATCAAGAGCAACCTCACCAAAATGATGAACGTCATGAACGCATACCATCACCACCACCGCAACAACGTGATCGTCATGACCCATTGGCCAATGACAATGGCGTACCGGGTGCGAATGACTTTGATGAACAAGGACGTCACCCACGTCACCCTCCAAGGCCACGTCATCAAAATCATGTCAATGCGAACAATAACGAACAACCCGTTCATCGACAAGACCAACCACTTCCACATGATCCTCGTCCTCGTCAAGAGCTTCCACATGATCCTTGTCCTCGTCAAGAGCTTCCACATGACCGTCAACAACACCATCGTTCCGAGTCAAGTGATAATGAGTCAAGCCAACACAATGGTGATGGACTCAATCGACGGAGACGTGGACGTGCATTCCCACGTGGTGGCCATCGTGACGACTATGATGACTTGACCAACGTCCGCTTTGACATACCCAAGTTCTACGGCACAAGTGATCCGGAAGCTTACTTCTCATTGGTACTCAAGGTTGACAAGATCTTCCATGTGCAACGCTTCTCCGACAACAAGAAAGTTGCCTTAGCCTCAATGGAGTTTGAAGAGTATGCCCTCTTGTGGTGGGAACAACTACAAGATGCACGCGTCGCTAACCACCAACAACCAATCGACACGGGTTGAAATGAAAGAAACAATGTACAAACACTTCGTGCCAAGCCATTACACTAGAGACTTGTACAAGAAGTTGCAAGAGTTGAAGCAGGGGTTGAAGTCGGTTGACGAGTACTACAAGGAGATGGAAATCTCCATGATGAGAGCCAATGTCAACGAGTACGAAGAGCAATCCATGGCTCATTTTATGAATGGGCTCAACTATCCAATCAAGAAGATCGTGGAGTTCCAACCATATACCTCTTTGGTTGAGCTAGTACTTCAAGCTTCCAAGGCCGAGCGCCACGTGCTTGAAGAGCTCAAATACCTCAAGACAAAGGCATTCTTCGCCAACAAGCCTTCTTCGTCAAAACCTACACCTTCACAAGCTCTTCCTCAAGCAAACATAAGAGGTCCTCCAAGAGTCTCTACATCGACACCTCAACCGCCTCAACCTTTCAAGAAAGTTGTCAGAGAATGACTCCCACGTAACAGGGATAGTCAAGCTCACGAAGAGAGTTCGTGTAAGGGGCTGAACACGTTGGTCAAACAACCCTCATCCTGCACGGCGACGGTGCTCGTCGAGCAAGCGGAGGGACATCACGACAGAGTTGAACACCAGCCCGTACCCAGGTTCACGGCCCTCGTGTGGAGGTAATACCGCTACTCCTGCTTGTCTGTATTGCACTGCTTATAGAGGTTACAGTACAATGAGCTTGCCGAAGGCTCTCTTTTGGTAATGGGGTGTACAAGGAAGGAAAACAAGGGTCTTCTTCTTCCTTGCGCGTAAGTGGCGATGCTGGAATGAGAATGCGATCCCTTGCTACGGTGCACCTTGCCCTCCTTTTATAGGCGCCCCGTGCTCCCTCCTTGCACTCGCACTGGTAGGGCGGTCACGTGGCGCAGGAGGTGGAGCGCGGTGCATCGCAGCCCAGATGTCCATGGACGCGGTCCATGAGCGTAAAGCTGACTCCTGTAGCAGAGTACCCACCGTCCATGCAGGACGGCCAGCTGGGGCCGCAGAGGAACGTGGGGGTGCCCACGGTGACGTTGGCCTTGGAGCGTAGCGCCGGCCGGTCCCCTTATCACCAAAGAGGAAATCCTTGCAGTCCGGAGCGGATGACACAGCTTTATTGACCCCTTTAATCACCAAAATGGCAACTGCGGCGTCGTCGTCACCGCGCGCAGGGGCGCGCGTCACTCTGCGGCCGCTGCAGAGCCCATGTGCGCTCTGCAGAGGTTGCTTTGCAGCGAAGCGATCTCCACGAGGGCTTGGATGCCCTGTAGAGAATTCGGCGTTGACCTCTCCCCAGGGGAGATTTCCTTGAAGAGGGGGCGGCAGCGGATATGGCCTCCACATGCCCCTGCTGCCTCAAATGCCCTCGCGAGGCAATGATCCTCGAGAGGCTCTCCAGGCCATAGGCCTGGTCCTTAGCGAAAATTCGCCACCAAGTGTCGAGGGCCGTATAGGACAGGCCCAACACACCCTGGATTTCACTAGGCCGACAGTAGCCCCCGGGCCCATGACGGGCACGATGTAGTCCACTGGACGCAGGCGAACCGTCATGGGCCCAAAGTGTCCGGCCGGCCTGAGACACGTGCAGGGCAGTTACGCCGCGACGACACGTTCTCCTCGGAGATGATGGGCGTAGTGGGGAGGTCCCACCACGTCTTGGTTACTGCTCTGAGGGGGATAAAGCCTGCGGCGCCGGTTCAGGCAGCAGTTACTGCCCCATTTGCGCGCCCGTCTCCTTGCTCTTGACGCCTGCGCTCCTGTGTCTTTGACGCTCCTCCTCCTTCGCCGAGCTCCGCCGCCCTTCTCTCTTCGACCATGGGTCCCAAGAAGGGCAAGGCGGCAATGGCGAATGTACCGGCCGAGGCGCAGCAGGAGGACGAGCTCGCGCCGACGCTGGTGGGGACTCGCATCCACACTGCTGAGGCGCTGGACAAGATCCGGCTGATGGCCGCAGGCAAGAACAACGAGCACGGCGCCACCGTTCTCAAGGCGGCGCGATTCGGCAAGCTTGCGGCGGGGCTGTATCCCATCTTCTTCCCGACCATTTTCGCTGGTTTGGTGCCGCCATTTTCTCCTTTCCTGGAGGAGGTTCTGGCCTTCTATCAGATCCAACTCCTGCATCTGCACCCCAACTCCATCTTGATCCTCGCCATCTTCGCATATCTTTGCGAGGCGTATTTGGGGGTGACGCCTTCCGTGGCCTTCTTCCGGAGCTTCTATGCGCTCCGCTCCACAGCGCCTGGCGAGCGGTCTGGTTGTGTGTCCTTCCGCATCGCGGATGGATGGGAGGTATCTACATCCCCATGTCCTGGGACGGCGACAAACCCGTCACACGGGTGATGAAGAAGGTGGACGATTTCTGCCAGCGGTGGTTCCTCGTGGACGCCAAGACGCAGAATTCCTTCCTCGACGTCCCTGAGGCGCCGCCCCTGAAGAACTCGAATTGGTCGAGCGCGACCCTTCAGAGCCCGAAGATCGCGGACTTGGTCGCACGCATGAAGCTCGTCCGCGACGCTGGCCTCACGGGGCAGATGGTTGCTGAAGACTTCGTGAGGCGCCGTATCGCCCCTCTCCAGAAGCACACCAAGCCAATGTGGATGTATTCAGGCCCGGCGGACGCAATGCGGCTGCACTGCAGCTCCCACCTTCCTGAAGTCGTAACTTCCATAATGGGCATCCTCTTCACTGCCCCGGAAGTTCCTGTGCCGCGCAGTGAACTCGCAAAGCCACTCCATCAGATTACCCTGAAGAAACGCCTCGCGATCCTGGAGCTGATGCCGGAGTTCTCCCCTCAGGGCCTGGCTGGGGAGGAGAAGAAAGAGGACGCGGCGCCCGTGGTGGAAGAGGACTGGGCCTCGGAGTCACCCGCCGCGTCTGACGAGGATCTGGGCGCCACCTGTGGAGGGGCGAATCCCTCGGCAGGGGAGGCGAGCTCTTCGAAACCTGCTCCTCCAGAGGGAGATGTTCTGGAAATTTCGTCCAGCGGGACGAGGATTTCCTTGTGGCCCCTTCGCGCCAGGTCGCGGAGGGGGAGGAAGACAGTGATGAGGAGGCCGTAGCGGGACGCTGCGACCCCCGTTCCAAGGCTTTTCACGACAGGGCCGCCAAGAGCCCTGTGGGGACCCCTCTCAAGAGGAAAGCTGAGGCTGCCCTGAGGGGCCCGGATCTAGAGCTGCTTCGTCGAGGTCGTGGCGGTCATCCACTACGATGTGGGTCGACTCACGCGCCAAGTCATCTGGGTAAGCGTTGGCCCCTGTCTTTGCATCTTTAGAGAGTTTTCTTGCCCTCCTATTGATGGCCTTCCCTGTTTGTTTGTTAGGGATCTTGTGACGGCAAAACGCCGGAGGCTCCGCAAGGCTGCGGAGGTCCGGGGCTGGCCTCGGCAACCGTCGAGGAGCCTGTGAGCCCTCAGCTGACGAGGTTGCTAATCCCGTAGTGACCGAGGCCTCGGAGTCGGTGGCGGAGGAGGCCACGAAGCCTGTGGCGGAGGAAGACGTAGGACAGGTGGTGGTCACGCCTCTGGCCGGAGCAGCTACTTCGTCTTCTACCGCGGAGGCGCGCCCCGAGGAGGAGGCGGTGGTGCGCACACTGACACCACCACGTCCCGTCACTCTACCAGAGCGGCAAGAGGAGGTCGCCGCGGAGGAAACGGGGAGTGGCTCGCCGGCGAAGGAGCGCTGACGTTGAGATGGGGGAGAGGAATCACTCCACCGCCCAAGGCACCAGCGCCGTGATGGAGGAAAATGTCCCTCCGCCGCCCCGCCTAACGCAGATGCTGAGGGCGCGGTGGCTTCTTTTGGGGTCGCAGCGGGCTCGGCGGCGGCGGACCCCACGTGGCTGGGCAATCTTCCCCTGCCCCTGAAGCTCGAGAGGGGGCGCCGGTTGAAAACGACGTTGCTGGAGCCCATGGCCCCAATGGCGGAGAGGGCTCGCACAGCCCCCAGGCCGAGGTCGACGCAGGCCCAAGTTTGGAGGTTCCCACCCTCGAAACTACTGCGCACGAGGGGGCCTCCATGCCTCGTGGGAGTTCCCGGGCTCTGGTCCTGGGTGGCATGAGCTGGAGCGGCGCTCGCCGCGGCTCTACCTTCCGCCTGGCGCGGGGTGCCCTGGATGGGCTGGAGGCCCAACTCGCCCTCGAGGAGGCCGAGCTCGCTAGAGAGTACGACGAACTTGAGAGGGGTGGACCGCTTCTTCGAGGTCGTGGAGCAACGCCGCCATGACAACGAGGCCATGCAGGCGCAGCGAGAGGAGGCGCTGCGTTTCGCCAAGGAGGTCCGCGAGAGCGCGGTTCGCGAGGCTCAAGAGACCCTGGAGCCACTCCAGGCAGAGCGCCAGGCCGCTGCAGAAGATCGCGAGGCGGCCGCGGTGGAGCGCCAAACCGCTGCCTCAGAGCGGGCGATCCTCGAGACACGCTAGCCGCTCAGCGCCAAGAGCTTGCCGACCGCGAGGGGGAATTCGCCGCGGAGTCGGAGGCTACGCGGAAGTCTTTGGACCAACACCGCGTGTCCTTGGATGCCCGTGAGCAAGCACTGGCGGCGCGTGAAGCGGAGGTGCTCAAACGCGAAGAGCGGCAACTGCAGGCTGACAAGGAGTTGTCCACGCAGCGCGCGGATCTGGAGGCGCGGGAGGGCAACCTGGCCGAGGCCATAGGCAAGCATGACGAGGAGGTGGCCAAGCACAAAAAGCTTGTAGAGAAGTCCAAACGAAGGCTTGCCGCGAGGAAGGAAGAGGCTGAGAAGGATGCCGCCGCCCAGCAAGAAGAATATCGCTCTGCCGTCGTCGAAGAATACACCGGGAAGCTTAGGAAGCAGAAGGACCGCTTCAAGAAGAAACGCGCGGACGACAATGCCCGCATTGTTCAACCGAGCACCAGAACGCCAACCTGAATGCCCGGGTGAGGCGCGCCAGGGATGGTCGTCGCCGCGCGGAAGAGGCTCGTGAACGTGCTGATCAAGACCTCGCCTCCCTGATGGCTGATATGAGGGAGCTGGTGCGCAGGCAGGCCCTGCTGTGGAGCGTGCTGCAGAGGACGAGCACAGCGTGCAGGTGGCGCAGGTCCTGACGCAGCAGCGGGAGCGTGTGTTCAAGTCCTTGGTGACCCGGGGGAACACTCGCGGGGCAGCTGGGAGTGGATGCACCTATTGTTCCCGTCCATGGGAACGCTGATGCCGCCACATATCTTGCTTACTTCGACCAGCTCTTCTCTGTGCTCGAGGGCCCTGTTTTAAGACTTGTTTTAATTCACGCTGGCTTGTAAGATACTTTAATCGTATGCAAACATGTGTGTGTGCCCCTCGAAGGGTCCTTTGTCCCTGTTCCATGTCTTTCTTCGCTCTACGTCGTCAGGACCCGTCTCTTTGCGCTATGACACCGCCGCTACGGTATGCCGGAGCGTGACTCGGCAAGGCCGGGGGGTGTTTAAGGCTTGGAGAGGTAAGGGCTCTCGAGTCGCGGTGCTCGAGGGCTCCCCTTTGACGCACAAGCAGTCCATGGAGTGTGAGAGAGAAAAAACCGCTCGAGGGGCGACAGGTGCCGTGAGAGGGAGAAAACACTTCTGAGGAGCGCAAGCGCTAGACTTAGCTTGGTGAGACTTTGGCCTCGTAGAGGGCGTTGGCTTCCCTGATGGTGCGCTCCCTTCTAGGGGTCGGAGCGCGACTTCTCGACCTTGGGGAGGACTTCTTGTTCCCTGTATTGGTTAGAGAGGCAGACCCAAAGCGGCACATGGTAGTAAACACCCATGCGCGCTTATAGGCTTCCTCATGGGTATCTCGCGAGGAGAGTAAGTACCAAGGTCCTTTGGTGAGGTGGCGTGTTTTGGGAGCAAGCCCATGGGCCAGAGCTCTTTGGGGAGGTAACAGGCGTGAGAGCGTGCTCACGTGCTAGAGCTCGGATCCTTTGGATTTTGCGGTGCTGTTGGGGTGCTCTTGAGGCACAGTCACCGTACTCAGCCCCCGCTCGCGAGGTGCGCATGGGGAAGAATATAGCGCGAAATGAACTAAGATGATGAAAAGTAAAACTCACCACCAAAATATTACATAGCGGCGCCTCAGCGCAATGTTTCATCGAGAAACGAATTGGTTCATTACACTTGGTGTGACCAAGATAAAGTTTTCCATGTCGAGGCATGGGGACCACATTCAGTGGCTGAGACTCTTCACGGCCTGCGGCGGCACGTAATCAGGAGAGCTCAGAGGGGCTGGCCCTCGGGAGGAGAAGCTTTTGTGAAGCTTGGAGGTGAAGTTGTGTGCTTCCCTCTAGAGACAAAAAATGTCTGGCGTGACTATGATCACGGGTAGAACTTGCGTAGATGCGCGATGTTCCATGGATTTTGACCGGAATGCCGTCCTCCGTTTCGAGGCGTACCGCGCCAGGCCTGGCGATGTGGAGACCCTGTAGGGGCCTTCCCACATTGGCGAGAGCTTGTGGAGACCTTCCCTGGAGAGGATTCTCCTGAGGACGAGGTCGCCTGTCTCGAGAGTGCGCGGACGTATGTGGCGGCTGTGGTAGCGTCGCAGGTCTTGCTGGTACTTGGCTGCCCTGAGGGCGGCACGGCGGCGCAACCCGTCAAGGAGTAGCAGGTCGTCGCTGTGGAGGTCTGCTTGATCGTCCTCGTTGAAGGCAAGGACCCGTGCGGATCCATGCTTGATCTCTGTGGGGAGGACTGCTTCAGCTCCATACACGAGGCAAATGGCGTCTCACCAGTGGGCTTCGTGGGGTTCGTGCGGATGGACCAGAGCACGGACGGGAGTTCGTCTATCCAGCCCTTGCCGTACCCTTCAGGCGATTGAAGCTCTTGTCTTGAGGCCCTTGAGGACCTCAGCATTTGCTCGCTCGGCTTGGCCGTTGCTCTGTGGGTGAGCCACCGAGGCGAAGCAGAGCTTGGTGCCGAGGCTCTCGCAGTAGGCCCTGAAGATGCCGCTGGTGAATTGTGAGCCATTGTCGGTGATGATGCGATTAGGCACACCAAAGCGGCAGACCAGGCCTCTGATGAATTTTACTGCCGCCCTGGCCGGTATGCTGCGCACTGCTTCAACCTCTGCCCACTTGGTGAACTTGTCGACTGCCACGAAGAGGAAGCGGTAGCCCCCTTGTGATCTCGGGAAGGGTCCCAGAATGTCAAGGCCCCAGACCGCGAAAGGCCACGAGAGCGGGATGGTTTGGAGTCCCAGTGCAGGCTGATGAACTTGCTTGGCGTGGAACTGGCACGCATCGCAAGATGGACGATGGTGGTGGCATCTTGAAGCACTTGGGGCCAGTAGAAACCGCTCCTGAAGACCTTGCCTGCCAGGGTGCGTGCAGAGGAATGGTGGCCACACTCTCCACTGTGAATGTCTCTGATCAGCATGCGGCCTTCCTCGGGGGGGACGCACTTGAGTGCAATTCCATTTGGGCGCTTGCGGTACAGGTCTCCCTCGAGGATGTAGTATGACTTGGCTTGTCGAGCCACTCGTCTGCCTCCGCGTCTTCTTCAGGAAGGACTCCCTTCAGCAGGTAGTCTTTGAGTTCGTCAACCCAGCCTGTCTCTTGGTGCACCATAGCCAGCAGCAGACGCTCCCCTGAGGATGGACCGCAGTTGGGTGCCCCACCTATAGGAGGTGGTGGGAGTACTTCGTCTGTGCTTGCGGCTGCTGCTTCTTGTGGCTGCTTTATGGACGCCTTGGAGAGTCTCTCTTCAAACACGCCGGCCGACTGGGCCTGCCTTCGTGATGCTCGCTTGGCGATGTCATCTGCCTCTTGGTTCTCCTTTCGCGGGATGTGCATGAGCTCCATGCCCCTGAAGTGCTTCTCGAGCTTGCGGACCTCTTCAAGGTAGGCGGCCATGTGGTCGTCTTAGGCGTGTAGCTCTTGTTGGAGAAGTTAACCAGGAGCTGGGAATCACCCTTTATGAGTAAGTGCTTGACGCCAAGGGCGATTGCGGCTCTGAGCCCGGCGAGGAGGCCCTCGTACTCGGCGATGTTGTTGGAGATCTTGTCTATTGTGAAGCACAGCTGGATGGCGTAGTAGAGCTTGTCACCTTTTGGTGAGGTTAAGACACGCCAGCCCCACCATTGCGGCAGGCGAAAGCTCCATCGAAGTGCATGGTCCAGTGGCTTGGCATTGTATCTCCCGATGACGCGGTTTCTTCTTCGCGAGGCTCTTCAGGAGTTGGGTCTGTCCACTCGGCGACGAAATCCGCCAGCGCTCTCCCTTTTATGACTCTTGTGGTGTCGAAGCGCAAGTTGAATGGCTGCAGCTCAATGTTCCACCTGCGACGCGGTCAGTAGCGTTGGGGTTGCGCAGGATCTGCTCCAGGGGGAAGGACGTGACCACCGTGATGGGGTGACCCTGGAAGTAGTGGCGCAGCTTCCTGGAGGCGATGAGTAGCGCGAGGAGGAGCTTCTGCTGCACTGGGTACCGCTCGCGAGCATCTCGCAGTACAGTACTGACGAAGTAGACTGGATGCTCGACGAGGGTCGTTGATGGTGCAGCAGCGTCGGCTCCCTCGAGAGGCTCCTCAGGAGTTTTGGCGAGGTTTGCCTGTGGAGGAGCCTCGGCAGGGGCTCGTGGAGGGCTCGACTTGAGGCTGTGGGCCTGGCACTGGGTCTGGAGAGACTGTTCCCTCGTCGGGAGGTTCTGGACTTGGTGTGGCAGTGCTTTTCTTGGGGAGAACTGGCTCTTCTCTTTCCACCACCAGGACGGCGCTAGCAGTTTGTGGAGTGGCTGCTAGGTACAGCTTCAGATGCTCGCCTGCCCTGGGGGCTACCATGACTGGTGAGCTAGCCAAGTATTTCTTCAAGTCCTTAATGCTTCGTCAGCCTCTGGAGTCCACTTGAAGGTGCCGGATTTCTTCATGATCTTGAAAAATGGCAAGGCTCTCTCGCCGAACTTGGAGATGAAGCGGCCTAAGCTGGCCATGCATCCTGCTAGGCGCTGCATGTCCTTGAGGCGGCGAGGTGGCTGCATGTCTTCTATAGCCTTGATCTTGTCAGGGTTTGCTTCTATGCCGCGGTGGGACACGAGGAACCCGAGGAGCTTGCCTGAAGGCACCCCGAAGACGCACTTGGCGGGGTTTAACTTGATGTTCACCTTGCGCAGGCTGGCGAAGGTTTCCTCGAGATCCTTCAAGAGAGTGTCTCCCTCGCGAGACTTGACCACGATGTCGTCGACATAAGCTTCTGCATTTCTTCCCATCTGAGCCCCCAAGGCGATCCTCATGAGCCTCTGGAAGGTGGCGCCGGCATTTTTCAGGCCAAAGGGCATGCAAGTGTAGCAATACACACCACAAGGGGTGAGAAATGCTGTTTTCTCCTCGTCTTCCTTGGCCATTTTGATCTGGTGGTAGCCTGAGAAGGCATCCAGGAAACAGAGGAGATCACAGCCGGCGGTGGAGTCCACAATCTGGTCTATCCTTGGCATGGGGTAGGATCCTTGGGGCAGCCTTGTTCACGTCTGTGTAGTCGATGCAGAGCCGGCCTCCTCCATTGGGTTTTGGGACAACCACACCGTTGGAGAGCCAAGTGGGGTGGGCAACTTCTCGAATGATGTCTGCTGCTTTCAGCTTCTCTACTTCTTTGATGATGAACGCTTGCTTCTCGGGGGCTTGTTTCCGCGCTTTTTGCTTTACAGGGCGTGCGTCTGGACACACGGCTAAGTGGTGCTCGATCACCTCCCTTGGTACACCGGACATTTCTGACGGAGTCCATGCGAACATGTCAGAATTTGCCCGAAGGAAGGCGACGAGCGCGCTTTCCTATTTGGGAGGCAAGCCAGCGCCTATGGTGACGCTAGCCCCCGAGCCTCAGCCCCCGAGCCGCTGGTGCTCAGCGACACCTTCTTTGTAGATGCTTGCTCTTGAGTGAACAGTTGTTTCTTCTTCTTGGGCCTCTCGAGAGGCTCCATGTCCTCGTCAGCGGGGAATGCCATGGCAGCGGCCTTGTAGGCGATCTCGACGGCGCGCGTGGCGTCCTGTACGTGACCACGTATGGTGATGGTGCCACCGCTGCCAGGGATCTTGACCATGTTGTAGGCATGGTGCGTGACGGCCATGAACTTCGCGAGGGCGGGGTAGCCGAGGATGGCGTTGTAGGGCAGGCCAATGTGCGCGACGTCGAAGTCAATTAGCTCGGTGCGGTAGTTCTCCTGCGTGCCAAAGTGACCGCGAGCCTCACTTGCCCCAGAGGCGAGATTGAGCCGCTGGTGACCCCGGTGAAGGGCCTGGAGGGCATGAGCCACTCGTAGGGCACTTGAAGCGTCTCGAAGGTCTCGACAGAGATGACGTTTAGGCCTGCACCCCCATCAATGAGCGTCTTGCCGACGGCGATGTTGTTGATGGTGGGGGTGCACACCAACGGGAGGGTGCCCACAGTCTTTGTAGACTTGGGGTGGTCTTTGGCGTCGAAGGCGATGGTGTACTGGGACCACTTGAGGGGGCGGGACGTCTCGACCCCGGGAAGCGCTGCGTTGAGCTCGCGAGCGAACTGCTTGAACTGGTTGTTCGACTTGGGCGCCTGGGATCCGCCGAGGATGCATGCCATGGCACCCTTGGGGGCCTGGTAGCCTCCAGGCTCTTCGTCGGGCAGATTGTTGTTTTTCTCGGCGGCATTCGCCTGAGTTCCCTGAGGCCTCTGGAAGTTGCCCTTGCGTCCACCTTTGCGGTAACCACGGCCTCTGCCGCGGCCACCGCTGCCCTCTTCTTGCTCACGCTTCTTGCTCAGTTGCTTGAGGTCATAGCAGTTCTCTGTCGCATGGCCGCGCCTGTTGTGGTAGATGCAGAACGGGCGGTTGTCCACCTCTTTCTTGCCAGCCTCTGGAGAGTCCTCGCGAACATGCTTGGCGTCGGGTTCAGCTGCCAGGACTGCGGTAGGCTTGCGTTTGATCTCGTCGCGCCTCTTCTGGGTCTTGGATCCCTCGACAGGGTCGTCTGTCGAGCCCACCTTGACGAAGAGGAGCCCTTCTCTGCCTTGGCGCATTGTCTGCGATGTCGAAGAGCTTCACCACGGAGGAGAGGGTATCATGGATGCCGAGCTTCTCGAGCATCCTGTGGTTGGTGACGCCCTCTCTGAAGGCCGCAATGACGTGCGAGTCCGGGATGTTCGGGATCTTGTTGCGGACTTGGCTGAAGCGCTGGATGTACCTGCGGAGGGTCTCGCCAGGCTTCTGGCGCACAGCTCGCAGGTCGTTGTAGGTGAGGGCGCGCTCGTACGTGCCCTTGAAGTTCGCAACGAACTGCTGGCAGAGCTCCTCCCACGAGTCAATGGAGTCCTCGGGAAGGTTCAGGAGCCACGACAAGGCGGAATCCTTGAGAGCGTGGGAGAACCAGTTGGCCATGACCTTGTCGTCTCCCCCCGCAGCTTGGATGGAGGTGGTGTAGAGCTGCAAGAACTCGATGGGGTTGTTCGTGCCGTCGTAGCCCTTGGGTAGGTCAGGCCTGAACTTCTGTGGCCAGACGACGCGCCGCAGGTTGCGGGTGAAGGCCGCGCAACCTGTGGCGTACGAGGCGATGCCCCCTGAAGAGCACGGCGGTTCTGTCGCCCTGCCTGGCCGATCTCCTCCACGATGCGCTTCTGGAGGTCCTTCTGGCGCTCCATTTCCACCCGCGCGTCTGGGGGTGTCCGCTGCACGATTTGACAATCGCGCGGCGAGACGCGTGGGATGCGGCCTTGTGCGCCGCGGCTGGAGGCGGACCTGGCGGAGGCGGCGGCGGAGGCGGCGGTGGAGGTGCGCCATGCGCGGTGGTTCCAGCGCGTCCGGAGTTGTGGTGCACCAGAGAGCGCGACGCCGCAGGAGCAGCGCGCGGTGCTGCCGCGATATCGACGAGGTGCTGAAGGCGGCCGAGCCAGTTGTCGTGCGCCTCAGCTGTGGGACGGTAGCGGAAGAGTTCCGCGGCCATGAGCAGCGCGGTGTTTGGGCTGGGCGCTGGACGCCCAAGAGTGGAGGTGCTGTGGCGCTGGGACGGGTGCGAGGACTCTGCGTCCTCGCCGTGCCCGTGGTCGACGTCGTCGTCGAAGCGGTCGTCGTGGTTGCCGTCGTCGTCCTCGGGGTGCTCCACCCGCGGTTCAGCGGTGTTGCGCCCCGTGGCACGGCTGGCGCGGGGACGGCCGCGAGGGTTGGTGGTGTTGGCAGCGGGCTCGGTGGTGGCCCTGCCTGATGCCCGCCGGGTGGCGCGAGCTGCGCGAGTGTCCGCCATGGTGCAGAGGTCGATGAAGGTTGAAGACGCGCCTCAGCCCCCTACCTGGCGCGCCAATTGTCGGAGAATGACTCCCACGAAACAGGGATAGTCAAGCTCACGAAGAGAGTTCGTGTAAGGGGCTGAACACGTTGGTCAAACAACCCTCAACCTGCACGGCGACGGTGCTCGTCGAGCAAGCGGAGGGACATCACGACAGAGATGAACACCAGCCCGTACCCAGGTTCACGGCCCTCGTGTGGAGGTAATACCGCTACTCCTGCTTGTCTGTATTGCACTGCTTGTAGAGGTTACAGTACAATGAGCTTGCCGAAGGCTCTCTTTTGGCAATGGGGTGTACAAGGAAGGAAAGCAAGGGTCTTCTTCTTCCTTGCGCGTAAGTGGCGATGCTGGAATGAGAATGCGATCCCTTGCTACGGTGCACCTTGCCCTCCTTTTATAGGCGCCCCGTGCTCCCTCCTTGCACTCGCACTGGTAGGGCTGTCACGTGGCGCAGAAGGTGGAGCGCGGTGCATCGCAGCCCGGATGTCCATGGACGCGGTCCATGAGCGTAAAGCTGACTCCTGTAGCAGAGTACCCACCGTCCATGCAGGACGGCCAGCTGGGGCCGCAGAGGAACGTGGGGGTGCCCACGGTGACGTTGGCCTTGGAGCGTAGCGCCGGCTGGTCCCCTTATCACCAAAGAGGAAATCCTTGCAGTCCGGAGCGGATGACACAGCTTTATTGACCCCTTTAATCACCAAAATGGCAACTGCGGCGTCGTCGTCACCGCGCGCAGGGGCGCGCGTCACTCTGCGGCCGCTGCAGAGCCCATGTGCGCTCTGCAGAGGTTGCTTTGCAGCGAAGCGATCTCCACGAGGGCTTGGATGCCCTGTAGAGAATTCGGCGTTGACCTCTCCCCAGGGGAGATTTCCTTGAAGAGGGGGCAGCAGCGGATATGGCCTCCACAGGCCCCTGCTGCCTCAAATGCCCTCACGAGGCAATGATCCTCGAGAGGCTCTCCAGGCCATAGGCCTGGTCCTTAGCGAAAATTCGCCACCAAGTGTCGAGGGCCGTATAGGACAGGCCCAGCACACCCTGGATTTCACTGGGCCGACAAAAGTACCTCCCGCTACAAAGGCACCTCAAGGATCTTCGTCCGGCACAAGACTTTTGCAATGCTACAAGTGCGGCGGACAAGGGCATAAATCTTTTGAGTGCACCAACAAGAAGGTCATGATCATCAATGACATGGGAGAGTATGAATCTATGAGTGAAGATGAGTACAATGCTTTGAACAAGGTCACCACAATGCAAAGTGCTCTAGAAAAAGAAAGTGAGATATATTGTGATGGCGACAACAATCCCTCCTTGGTTGTGGCAAGAGCCTTAACCACCAATGTTCAAGTGGAAGAAGACCAAAGATGCAACTTGTTCCAAACAAGAGCGGGAATCAATGGAAAGTCCACCAAGGTCATCATCGATGGTGGAAGTTGCCACAACTTAGCGAGCAAAGAACTTTGTGATAAGCTCAACTTGAAGTTCAAGAAGCACCCACATCCTTACCATGTGCAATGGTTGAGAGATACCAGAACCGTCAAGATTCAACACATGGTGCAAGTGTCCTTCAAGATTGGAGCCTATGAAGATACCGTGGATTGTGATGTTGTGCCTATGACCGTTTGTCACTTACTTCTTGGATGTCCTTAACAATTTGATAAGGGTGCTATGCATGATGGAAGGACAAATTACTATAGCTTCAAGAACAACGACAAGACCTTCGTCCTTCGTCCCATGACACCAAGTCAAGTCATCGCCGACAACGCCAAGATTATTGCAAGGACACAACAAGATCGTTTCTCAAGTGAGATGAGTGGTGAGCGAGAGACCCACCATAAAGTGAGTGAGAGCCACAAGCCAAATGAGTGTGACATTTCAAAGAGAGTTCCCACAAAACTTACACTTTTTGCCACAAGAGAGAGATGAGGGAGTTGAGAGAGAACCCATCCACCCTCCACTATGTGCTCATATGCAAGGGTGAAGTTTCTATGACTAACACTTTCACAAACCTTCCTCCTTCTTTGTTGTATCTTTTGAAGGACTTTGAAGATGTCTTCCCTCAAGAAGTGCCACCGGGACTACCTCCTCTACGCGGAATCGAGCACCGCATCGACCTTGTTCCCGGCGCACCGCTACCAAACCGCGCTCCTTACCGCACCAACCCCGAGGAGACAAAGGAGATCGAGCGGTAAATACAAGAACTTCTTGCCATGGGACATATCCGAGAGAGCTTGAGTCCGTGTGCCGTGCCCGTCATCTTGGTACCCAAGCACGACAACACTCTTCGCCTTTGCATGGATTGTCGCCCCATCAACGCCATCACCGTTAGGTATCGCCATCCTATCCCTCGACTTGATGATATGCTTGATGAGCTTTGTGGTTCTGCTATATTCTCCAAAATTGATCTTAAAAGTGGATACCATCAAATAAGGATGTGTGAAGGTGATGAATGGAAGACCGCATTTAAAACAAAGCTTGGTCTTTATGAATGGCTTGTCATGCCATTTGGTCTTTCCAATGCACCTTCTACTTTTATGCGTCTCATGAATCATGTTTTGCGTCCTTTCATTGGAAATTTGTTGTGGTATACTTTGACGACATCCTTATCTATAGCAAATCTTTGGAAGAGCACACTTCTCATGTTGCTCAAGTTTTGTTGGTTCTTCGCAATGAAAAGCTTTATGCAAATCTTTCTAAGTGCACTTTTGCCACCAACAAACTTGTTTTCTTGGGTTTTGTTGTTTCTTCGGATGGAGTCGAAGTTGATGAAGCAAAGATACAAGCAATTCGGACTTGGCCTTTTCCGATGTCATTTGAAGAGTTGAGACGTTTTCTTGGTTTTGCCGGATTTTACCGCCGTTTCATCAAGGATTTTTCCACAATTGCTTGCCCCCTACATGAACTTACAAAGAAAAATGTACCTTTCATTTGGGGCAATGCACATGATTTTGCTTTCAATGAGCTCAAACGGTTATTAACCGAAGCACCACTCCTTGCCCTTCCGGATTTCTCTAAGACATTTGAGATTGAATGCGATGCAAGTGGATTGGGCATTGGTGGAGTGCTTATGCAAAATGGTAGACCCATTGCATACCATAGTGAGAAATTAGATGGAGCTCGCTTGAATTACCCCATTTATGACAAAGAGTTATTTGCTTTGGTTCGTGTTTTGGATGTGTGGCAACATTACCTTCGTCCTAAGGAATTTGTCATTCATTCCGACCATGAATCTTTGAAATATTTGAAAAGTCAAACAAATTTGAACAAAAGACATGCTAAGTGGGTTGAGTTCATTGAGTCTTTTACGTTTGTAATCAAATACAACAAAGGTAAAGACAATGTGGTCGCGGATGCTCTATCCCGCAAGGCCAACCTACTTACACGTCTTGACATTAGTGTCTTAGGTTTGGATGAGATAAAGAGTTGTATGCTACCGATGCTTTCTTTGGAGACATTTTCGCTCAATGTTCGGAGCACAAAGGAATTGGTGATTTCTATTTGAACCAAGGTTTCTTGTTTAAGGCTAACAAACTATGCATACCCGAGTCTTCGCTTCGTTTGGTCCTTTTGAAGGAATCTCATGGAGGAACACTCATGGGTCACTTTGGCCGCGACAAGACCTACGCCATGCTCGCCACCAACTACTATTGGCCAAGAATGAAGCGTGATGTGGAACGCCTAGTTCGACGATGTTCTACATGTCTCAAAGCTAAGTCTACTCTAAACACTCATGGCTTATATACACCTTTGCCTATTCCACATCGCCCATGGTCCGATATAGCTATGGATTTTGTCTTAGGACTCCCACGCACTAAAACAAACAAGGATTCCATCTTTATCGTCATTGATCGATTCTCTAAAATGGCACACTTTATACCATGCAACAAGACGATGCTTCACATATTGCTACTTTGTTTTTTAGGGAAATCGTCCGTCTTCATGGAGTGCCAAAGACCATTGTGTCGGATCGTGACGTCAAGTTCGTGAGCTATTTTTGGAAGACTTTGATGGCCAAGATGGGAATCAAGCAACTATTCTCCACCGCATACCACCCTCAAACCGATGGCCAAACCGAAGTGGTGAACCGAAGCCTATCTACACTCCTTCGTGTGTTGATCAAGCCTAACTTGAAGAATTGGGAAGAGTGCATCCCACACGCCGAGTTCGCCTACAATCGAGCACTTCATCGCGCAACAAAGAAAACACCCTTCGAGATCGTCTATGGCTCCAACCCCTACACCGCGCTCGACATGCTACCACTTCCACTTCGTGACAAGTTAACATGGACTTCGACAAGCGAGCCGCTTACATGAAGAAGCTCCATGAGGAAACAAGAACTACGCTTGAGAAGCACAACAAAGACCATGCTACGAAGATGAACAAACACAAGCGCGCCATGATATTTGAAGAAGGAGACCTTGTTTGGCTACACCTTCGCAAAGATCGCTTTCCGGATGCAAGGAAGTCCAAGCTTCACCTCGTGGAGATGGACCTTTCAAGGTTATCAAGCGCATCAACGACAATGCCTACAAGATCGACATCTCACTACAAACACTTGGTCCATGACACCTTCAACGTCGCCGACCTATCGCCATACCTTGGAACATCAAGCGATGAGGATGACCAAGAGTCGAGGACGACTCTTTTCCAAGGGGGGGAGATGATGTAGCCCAACCTACGGCTCCTACAACAAGTGGCCCAATGACAAGAGCAAGAGTCAAAGCTCTTCATGATAAGGTGAATTCACTCCTATCTATGTGTGATCTCGACACACCCTTGAATGGTTTGCTACTTCATTCGGATACCTTGTGCATACTCAGGAACAACTACCAAGAAGATCACCAAGCAAGTGCAGAAGATGGCCAAGAGACGAGTCGAGAGGAAGATGAAGAAGATGAAGAAGCAGCGCAGCGGTACTACCGCCAGGATGGCCGGTACTACCGCCAAGGCCCAGAAGACCTACCTGATGAAGCTGAAGACCTGTGCGGAGTTCCAGGCAGCGGTACTACCGCCAGGCACAGGTCACGGTACTACCGCCAGAGGTACCGCTGGAGGTACCGGCACGCCCGAAATGGCTACTGGATACCCCTACGTACCTGCCGGTACCTGCTTCGTACTACCGCCAGCGAGCACACTTGAAGCCAGCGGTAATACCGCCCGAGCAGCGGTACTACCGCTGGACCTGGGAAGATTCGGGCTGAAGCCCATGTAACGGCCCACAACTTACCCCTTCGCCTCATAGACTATAAATACTCCTCCTCTGCCTAGGGTTAGGGTTAGACTAAGATTTGGGAACTAAAGTAGAGCCTTACTCCTTCTTCTCAAAGTGTCTCTTTCCTCCTATGGAGATGAATCAAGGCCTCCCTTGTGGAGATGAACCAAGGCCTCCCCTTGTGGAGAAGATCCCCTTCGTGGATACCAAGGCTCCCCTTGTAGTTGCAATTACTTGCTAATCTTCCCTCTTTGAGTGGCTAGATTAGATTGGTTAGATTGACCAATTGGACAAACAATCTAAGAGTAAGGTGTGCTTGGGAGAGGAGAATTGGGGGCTACCCTCGGGGATTTGTTACCAATTGAATCTTGCCGAGTTGCTACTTGCTAGTTATCCTTGTTTTGTTGATTTCCCCTCTTTGTGTTCTTGAGTTTATACCGTGTTCTTCGTGTTCATCGTTCCCTCCGCACAAATCCGTGAAAATCGGCACCAACCTACATCAGAGGGAGATCTCTTGGTGGAGATTCCCGGATATGCAATTCTACAGGGAGTGAGACCACAGACGCTGGCGTGTGGGGGAGGCTATCAACTCACTCGCTTGTGTTTTTTTCGGCCATTGCTGACATCCAAAAGGAAAAGAAGAAATTATGTGTTTTTTTGGACTTTTTCCCATTTTCTTATTGTCATGGTGTTCTCTTGTATCACTTTGAGTCATAGGGAAGCCATGCTACCAAGTGTCCATAATATTGGGAAATAGGGTTATAAAAAATTAGAATAGGTTGTCGGGCTTCTGCAATTCTACGATTCATTTCTATTAAGGCAGCTCCCCTAAGCCCCATCACGAGATCGTCCTCAAAAGGTTAGCTAAGAAGTGTTTCACATTACTAATCTGAAGATATAATCTATCTATCTCTAATTTTTATAAGATAAAACCTTACTAACATGCATTAAATTAGTATATCTCTACATGTAAGGTGTCCACATCATCCACTATTTGAGCTATCTATCTATCTATACTTCTTATAAAGCAAAACCCCACTAAGTGTAATTAAAAAATTTCTATCTCCACATGCAAGCTATACACATCACTTGCTCTTTTAGCCAATCAATTATCCATGTCATCCCACTAACATCCATTAATGTTTTTCTATCTCTACATGCCAATCAATCTACATCATCCTTTTTTAGCCCATCAAATTGTCCACATCATTTTTTTATGTTCGAATGATAAGATCGTACCATGTCTCTATGTAGTTACACAAGTAAATCATGTGCAAGTAGAACACCATAATTAGTTTCGCCCGTGAACTTTTTGCCAATTATTTTCAATAATGAAAATCATATAGCGTTATTCAAAATTATGGGCTGTTCTATATGTATTCACTAAAAAAGTTTATAGAAATATTATGTGTCAATGTGCATGTCATCTTCATGCAAGCCATCCACAACATTTGTTTCTTCAACCCGTTGATGTATTCTTATCTATATCGATCAGATACACCCCTAAACATAACGATCTTTAAATTATAAACCACACATATTTACATTCGATATCTAAATTTTTTAGCCACTTGACTACCATGATTAACCAAATCTTGCATATTTCGTTAGTCAACTTCAGGTTTCATGCGTTTTATTAAATTTCTTAAGAGATGCCCACTGCAACGCGCGGGGTGTCCTTCTAGTTCATTTATGCATGTCATCCCACATTTATTAATAAAAATCTATTCATACATGCAATCTATTCACATTATTATTTCTTTTAGCCATAGAATTTCCACATATCAAATTTTAGCGGTTAAATATAAGAACATTTCACGGTGATTAAATTTAGATTTTTGACTATTGTGGCTAATCATATCCTACATATTCCCCACAAAAATTATTTCATGCTTCAAATATCCTTTGTTTTATAATACATGTTTTTTTAAAAAAAATCCCGCTACAATATCTTTCTAGTTAGAAAATTTTAAATCGAGCGATTTATTTCATCAATTTTAAAAATCATAGATGGTCTCTTTCATTTGTACGCCGTACGACACGCTCCAGCTTTTTTTGCCCAAACGGATATCCGTGCAGAAATGGGAATTTCTTATCGTGACTCCCCAGTTGCCAGTTTACATTAAATTGGGAGCTAGTTTGCCTCCCTAAAAGGCTTGGAGGGCTCGGTTTGCTCCACTTGGAGAAATTTGTGGTGGCTTTGCGCTTGCGTTGACCTTGCCTCGAGTGGAAAGACCCGAATTTTTTTTGGGTGGGCCGGGGAAACCCTTGCACCCGCGAGGACATGGACCACTCTACGCTGCCACTTCGATCACCATGGGCAATGGACTCAAGACCCCTTTTTGGCATGCGCCTTGGTTGGAGGGTAGGCAGCCCAAGAATATTGCCCCTCTCATTTTTGAATCCTCGAAGAAGAAGAATTGCTCGGTGGGCAATGCCATGAACTCAAACACTTGGGTGGGCAATATGCGCCTTGATGACACCTTCACCAACGATCACCTCTACCAATTCATTGACCTTTGGTTGCTCCTCCTCGACGTGCACCTTGACCCTCACATGCCCGATGACATTAGTTGGAAGCTTACGGAAAATGGGGAATACTCCGCGAAGTCGGCTTACAAAATGCAATTCATGGGGACTATTGCCTCTACCATGGAAAAGATGATTTGGAAGAGTTGGCGCCCTCCAAAGTCCAAGTTTTTTTGCGTGGCTTGCAAACCAAAACCGGATATGGACGACATATCGGTTGGCAAGAAGAGGGTGGCCAAATTGCAGATTATGCCCTTTTGCAATCGAACCACGGAGTCGGCCACACATTTATTTACCCATTGCCGGCTTACGCGAAGGGTTTGGGACCTCATCATTGAGTGGTTGGGTCTACATACTTTTTTTTGAATGGTCACCGGGGGAGGGAGAAGACCCTCCACCTGAATTGTATTCATTTTTTGTTTAATGGGTTCAAGTGAACAAGAATTACAGAGAAGGACAAAGGGGAGAAATAAAATAAAAACAAGCCTACAACATGGCACTAAGCACCAACCCTGCAGGGAGAGCCTTCAACCCTCATCATCTTCCGGTTACCGTTGGACGCCAGTGTAGAAGAATCTTCACCGCCGTAGACGAAAGGCTTCAATCTGTCGAGATCAGCCACGATGGTGTTGGAGCAGCTGAAGGGCAGCACATCGCCGAGTCCTCACCTTAGGACGAAGGGCCATGCGTCGCCGAGGCTTTACACAACAACAGCCAACAGCGTAATTGAAGGGCGTCACACAGCCGAGTCGTCACCCAGGAAGCTTCACCGGCACTGGCCTGAGCCATTAACCGTCATCAGAGGAGAGACTCCAGCCCCTCCGTAGAAGCTCGAGCATCGTGGCCACGGAGAGAGGACACCGAGAGGAGAGCCAGAAGAGGAGCCCAACTGCCGCCAAAACCACAAGTCCCACCAGACGAGTCCTGCTCCAAAGCGAATCCCTCAAGAGGGGAAATGACATAAGGTGCCATCGTCGCTTGATCCGGGAAACCGGATCAAAGGTTTCCCCCGGAGCAATGGATAGGAGGGGAAAGAGCACAACACAGCACAACGACAACGCCTCAAGAGGAAACGACGCCCGCAGGCGTCGTCGATGCCGGATCCAGCCAGAGGCGGATCGAACCTTCGTTCGGTGCTGAGTAGCCGCTCCCCTTCGACCAAAAGGTCAACCAGGAAACAGTCCCCTGCCGACCAGGGGACGAGACGCGCAGACACCGCTGCACACGCCGAGCACCGTCACAAAACAACGGTGGCGCCCCCGGGGCCGGGATTGACGGCCGAACCGCCGGGGCGCCGAGCACCGAAGCGACCAGGAGCGCACGTGGGGGGCCCAGGAGCACGCGGCCCGCCCGGCCCATCGGGGCCCAGATCTGGCCCGACACCCCGCCGCCGCAGGCATAGGAGCAGCATAGGCGCACAGCTCCGCCGCCGCGCCTAGGTCTTCGATGCTCGAGTCGGGAGGGCAGACAAGGCCGAGCGCGAGGATACAAGGAAGGAGACGACGAGGGGTTGCTCGCGCCGGCGCGTGAGAGGAGAGCCCGCGTCGGCACCGTCCGCCGCGCGGGCTAGCCGTCGGCATCTTCTGGCAACGGCGCGAGGAAGGACGAAGGAACGTCGACGGAGACGAGGCGCAGCCACGGTGGAGCTTGACGCCGACGAGGGTCCCCGCACCTAGCAGCCTTCCTCCATGTTGCAGGCTGGGGGATGAGAAACGCAGATCCCTGCCGCCCCCGTCATCGGCGCTGCACGGCCTTTGTCCGGCAGCCGCCTCTGGGGGCGACGAGGGGAGGGAGGTGGGAGGAGGGGGCGGCAGCAGGAGGAGCTAGGGTTTCACCCCCCGGTCGCCCAGAGGAGGCGACGCGAGGGACACTCGGTAGAGTCCTTCGTCCTCGAAAAACCTCCTATGTTCTAAATTCGGTCTACACACTTTGAATCCGCACACATGACCAAATATCTCCTTCCAAGAATGGTGGCTCTTGTTGACAGATGGCTCTACGCCCAACCGGAAGGCCGTCTCCACCCTCGCCCTCCTCGTCACTTGGGAATTATGGACCGAACGAAATGCAATAGTTTTCAAGCGTAAGAGCGTGCCGCCCCCGGTTATCTTCGATAGAATTAAGAAAGAAACTCGTTTGTGGTTTCTCACGGGTGCCAAATGTTTAGGCAATCTAATACCACGAGAGTAGTCATTTGTATTAATAACTTAGTCACGACTTTGCATTCTTGTAACTCTCCTTCTTAATTAATTGAAAAGGGGCAAAGCATTTGCCCCCGTTTCAATTTTATTTATTTAAAAGTTGCCAGTTTACATTTATCGTGTCCAGTACAGCCACAGCCACAGCAGATCAGGATCGAGCGGATCCGAGGCCGCACGTACAACGTACGACACTGATCTTTGGATCGTTGGATTCTTCTCCCTCTGTTCCAAATTATTTGACTTGGTTTTGTCTAAATACGGATGTATCTATACTTGTTTAGTGTCTAGATACATTCATATTTAGATAAATCCAAATCAAGTAATTTGGAACAAAGGGAGTATTACACTTTATGATTAACACCAGCAGTACTATCCACCACCACGAGAAGTTATTTGACAGTGTTAATGCACTGAGACGGAAGCACTGAACACAGACACATACAGCATGCGTGCAGCGTGCTTCCACGTTCTCTGTGTTCCATGATGTTCAAATCACCGCACAATTAACCATTTAACCGAAACTTCAGTTCAAGCTGTGTCGCAGTACCAGTAATTGAGGATTATCGATCTCACCCGCGCGCCTCTCCTAGCTCCCAGTACTATCACTCCGTTTACAATTTGTTTGCGTTCTATGTTTAGTCAAAGTCAAACTTTGTGAAGTTTAATTAAATATATGAAATAAAATAAAATTATTTACACCAAATTTTAAATATTATTAGAATCCTCATAAGATATATTTTCATATTATATACACTGATCAAGTGGATATAACTTGAGACGAGGATAGGACTGCTAGATGCTCAAGCAAGTACGTCTGCAAGATAAGAAACATTTTAATTCTTGCATAAATAAGGACATCATTTTCAAACTAAAATCGTTCTCCGTACTTTTTTTTCTTTTTTCTTTTCACTATTTTAGCTCACCGATGGTTGGGCAATTAAGTGGCACAAAAATAAAAGAATTAGCGAAGAGATTCATGTAAACTAAAAACTTTCCACCAGTTATCCCACAATGGACAACAAATTATAAGATGCAAACATGCCATATGTTAGAAAAAACACAAGTAGAACTGTCACAACAAATACAGTCTTTCGAGAAATATTTGAGCCAATACCGGTCATGTTAACATGGAAATTTGTGACACCACTTGTTAAGCAAGCTCGTGAATGCACTTATACGAAGATTAGAGGTTATTTTCCTCTGGCACATAACAGCATTCAGCCTTTTCTAGACCCAATTAACTAATTTTCCTTTAATTTTGTTACTTTTATTTTTGTATTTTGAAATTTTCTATAAATCCTTTTCAAATTGTGAATTCCAGATTTTATGTACTTTTTTGCTTATATTTTTTTTGTCATTTCAAGGTGTTATGATTATTTTGTGTGCATAATCTCATTCATTTTATCGGCGACATATACAATACCATCCAACTCAACAAAACCATTATTGAAACCGTGTAGGGTCCAAAATGAATTAGTTTAACTCATGCCTCATGCATTTAGGATCTATCTCATGATCGACCTGGTGCATATTAGTGAAGAAAACAACCAGGAAGAATAACCATTTTACTTTTGAAACCACAGGAAGGATCATTATAATTTGACCAAAAAGTTGGCCTCTTAGTCAACGAGGTCATAACTTGGCATCTCAAATGTTGGGAATTCAGTTGTATTAGACGAAGGTGTTGGACGTGTAACAAAGGTAGCAGACAAACAGTACAAAAGCCATTGAAGGATTTCTAAGTTGACTTAAATTATAGGAAAATGTGCCAATATCTACAATGGTCAATAGTACTACTATATAATACTAAAATATATTTATATGATGGTTCTAATAAAACTAAGCTAGTGTTATAGATGTTTAAATATTTTTTCACAAACTTTGACAACTTAAAATAGTTAGATGTAGGACAACAGAACTTTAATTATTATAAACGGATGAAGTAAGAGGCGAGCGGTAGAAAAACCAATTAAAGATTTAAACTAGAAAATCTCGTTTCAGTAACAGCATCCAGAAACGGAATGCATTCTTGAACTGTCTATTGTCCCAGCATATATCATGCCAATCGTGTCAGATACCTAACTGAAGTGCAAGCTCCAAAGCTCCCCTCGCGTCGCCCCCCAGGCGATGCCAGGGGCAGAAATTCAGGCGCCGCCGGTCCCTCTCCGCCAGGGCCACCCTGCCGCTGCCGTCGGCGGCCTCGTCCGCGGCGGTGGCAGCACCCCTCCTGCTGCCAAAAACGGTGGTGGGGGGAGGTCCCTTGGCTGGAGGTTGGCCGGCCCGTGGGGGCGGAGGCGGTCGGGGCGGAGGGCAGCGAGCCGGCGGGCTCGCGCAGTGGTGGAGGCCGGTGCGCTGCTGGCTGCGGGTGGCGGTGCGGGAGGTGCGCCGTCGCCTGAAGCGGAGATGGAGGGGCCCCAGATGGGCTTGGCGGGCCCAATCTGGGCCCGTCGGGCCCGGGGCTGAGGCGCGCGGTTGCGGCGCGTCGAGTTGGACAGGCCTGCCTGGGCTACGGTGCGGGTGGTGGTCGGGCGAGCCGCCGGCACCGTGGAGTTGCAGTGGAGGTCGGGCGAGCCGCGGGCGCCGTGGAGTTGCAGTGGAGGTCGGGCGAGCCGCCGGCGCCGTGTGTTTGCAGTGGACGTGAGATGTTGGCCCGTGCGTGGAGGAGGGCAGTGCGTGGAGCTGGCCAGAGCAGGCAGAGGAGGCCGAGGCGGCGGGGAGGAGAAGCTGGGTTGCAGGCTGTTTGTCGGGGAGGTCGGGGCGCTTGTCGTCTTGCCTCGTTCGGCTGTGGCGTGCTCCCGGGGAAGAGGAAGCAGGGGTGGCGGCCCCGGACAGTGGCTACTCCGGCGGAGCGGCTGAAGCGGGCATGGCAGCGGCCGTGGAAGGTGGTGCCGCGGCTGCTGCGGCATGCGGTGGAGCTCGGTGGTTGGCGACATGGCCGGGATGCCATCCTGCTGCTCCCG
This sequence comes from Poa pratensis, assembly GCA_947311845.1. Taxonomy (NCBI): domain Eukaryota; kingdom Viridiplantae; phylum Streptophyta; class Magnoliopsida; order Poales; family Poaceae; genus Poa; species Poa pratensis. The sequence continues at coordinate 5,374,131 of CAMZMU010000113.1, read as the reverse complement.
AAACTTTGCGGTCGGGTTGAACTCCGGGCGAAAGCTCGCATGGACCTCGGTCTGTGCCGACGACGGCGGCGCCCTCGGGCGTCGTTCCCTTTCTTGTTTGCGTCGTCGTGGAGCTTTTCGACCTCGTCTAACGCGTGGTGGTTCCAAGTTCTCCGGGTGAAAACCTTAGCTCCTTCGTGAGCAGGCGGCGGTGACGGTCTCGTCACTACCTTGTTCGAGGCGCCGCTTTGGAGCCCTTAGCCAGCGCGGTGCAACGGTTTCGCGTCGGATGTGCAGAATGGCGTGTGGTCGTGAGCGGTGGATGTCGGGGCGGCGGCTCCTGAAGGTGGTGGTGCGTCGAGGCGGCGGCCTCGATCTCCCACGCTACGACGGTTCTATGAGGCAGAACCGTTGTTTAGTGTGGGTTTGGGTGGCGACCTGGATGAAGACTGCTTGGGCAGAGGGTTCGTCGACCCGACTGGATCGTCATCGGGCAATGCGAAGGTCGATCTGGTTGCTACTCCGGGGCGGCGGCCCCGGAACAGGTGGTTTTGGTGGCAACCTGGATGAAAACTGCGTGGGCAGAGGGTTCGTCGACCATGACTGGATCATTTTTTGTCAATGCGAAGGTCGATCTGGTTGTTTCGCCGGGGCGGCGGCCCCGGAGCAGGTGGTGTGTGTTTGTGGCGTTTGTCGACTTGGGTCGTGTGGGCGGCGGGTCGCTTCATTTGTGTCATTCTTTTGTACAGATTGTATGTTTTTGGACCCGGTTTTCCTTATAAATTGGGTCAACTCTTTCTATCTATTCGGGCGGTGGATACGACCACTTTAGCTCAAAAAAAAAAGTGCAAGCTCCAATCCAGTCTTTGTGAACAAGTCATCTAGAAGCTATGCTGCTTATTACCAAGCACACGAAAATGTGGTAGCAGTAAACATATGGGATGCAGGGAAATGCAATTGCACAATGTTCATTTACTCTAACAGTGCCACCTGTTGGTGCAGTCAGTGGGCATCACGGCTCAAATTAAATCCACTTGAATTCGAATCACACGCTGCACGTTTTGGGCATGAGCCTAGGATGAGGCAGAGGGCAAAGTCGTCAGGGTAGAACGGTAATTTCACAGGGAGTGATAAGATCGAGAGTAGAGATACAAGTGGCTTCCACCTGTGCCGTGAATATATACCACCTCGTCCCTCTCCTCCGTTTCTTCCCCAACCGTCCGCTCCTTTCCCGCCCTTCGAGCTAAGCACCCCGCTAAAACCCTGTCTTAAACCCCAAATCAGATCAGGATTCTTGCTTCCTCGCTCAGATCCGTCTGGGCAACTCCCTGTCCAGTCTCAATTCAGAGCTTCGTCTCTAGTTTTGAGGTGTTGGTTTTAGGGATTTCCGACTTTGCTTGTTTGACCCGTTTCTTGGAGTGTGAGCTAGCTCACTCGGAGCGGCAGATCTGTGGGAGGCGCTGAACCCCAGCAAAACCCTCCACCCAAATCTTCTATTCTTGGTTATTCTGTTCTGATTCAGTCAACTACTTGGGGGAAATTTGGGGCTTCTGTGTTTTCCCCCAAATTGAAGCACAAATTGCTTCGGGGGTTTCTTGGATGAGATTTCTGCCGAGGTCTCAGTAGTACTACTGGTGTGGGGATGACGACGTCTCCTGCCGATTCCATCGCCGCCGGCCGGAGCCGCCGCGTCTGCGCCATCACTCCACGTCCGAAGCGCGTCCGCGTCTTCTTCGTGGACGCCGACGCCACCGAGTCCGAGTCCTCGGGCGGCGAGGAGGCCGAGCTGCGCGGCAGGCGGCGCGTGCGGGAGTTCATCAGCATCGACGTCGTGAAGGCCGCCTCGCCGTCGCCGTCGCCGCCGTGGACGGCGCCGTCGTCGAATCCGAAGCGGCTGGCTCTGGCGCGGCGTCGGGTGGCCAAGGCCAGCGGGCGGCGTTTCCGCGGCGTGCGCCGGCGGCCGTGGGGCAAGTACGGCGCGGAGATCCGCGACCCGAGCCTGCAGAAGCGGCTCTGGCTCGGCACCTTCGACACCGCCGAGGAGGCCGCGGCGGTTTACGACGACGCCGCCGTGCGCCTCAAGGGGCCCCTCGCCGTCACCAACTTCTCGTCCAGCTCCTCCGACTCCGACGAACCCGCCAAGCCCCGTTCTCGGCCGCAGACGAAGCTGTGTCTCCCCGTGGAAAAAGAAAAAGCCGCTGGATCCCCCGCGACAATATCTCCCTCGGCGCCGGCACCGGCACCGGCACCGGAACCGGTACCGCCGCCCCAGCCAGACGGCGCCGCCGACTCGTTCGACCTGTTCGCGTCACCGACCTCCGTACTCCGGCAACACGCCGCCGACGAGGTGCTTCCTCCGGCGTTCGACCTCCTCTACGGCGGCCTCAGCGAGCTCAGCGACCTGACCTCGGCGCCTCCTCTAAAAGCAGCGGAGTTCGACTGGCAGCTGCCGTGGTGGGAAAGCGAGGACTTCGTCGCGCCGGCCGGACTCACGGCGGCGAGCGCCGTCAGCGTGATATGACGGATCTGCCCCTGGCCCCTATCGTGGCGTTTCGCGCCCTCGGGGCGGGAAGTGGCGGGAGACGCATGACTGAGCAAGTGGGAGCAGCAGCAGTATTCACTACCGTCACTATAATTATTTTATTCTATTAATTAGTTGTAGCAGAGAGAGGAGTGTAGCGATCGACTCGAGGTGGTGGTAAATGGTTGGTTGCTCGTGGCCCGGTGGGTCCCACCCCCGGCAGGAGCTGCCGTTGAGCGTGAGCTGCCTTCACTCGCACGTCTCTCCCGCGTAGAAACGGAGCAGTGTGGTCGCGTCGCAGACAGTGTTGTTTCTGGGGAGGAAATGGTAAATTGTGTAACTGTAACTGTTTTGGTAGCGATGTTGATGTGAGGTTGATGCGCTTGCTTTGCTGTTTTATAGCCGAATGTTGCTGTTGTCTTTTTCAAAAAATTGTACGGGAGAAGGGCTTGGAAACTGCGGTAGTCAACCAGTGGATACAAGTTTACAGAGGACCTTGAGCTTAACACAAATTGTGAAGTGCTCCTTGCATAGTGCATACTACGCACCAAGGGACTTAAAATAGAAAAACAATATGGTCCTTGGTCGTCTCCTCTCCTCTTTCTCCACTGCTCCGCTACTTCTTGTCGAGGCGCTAGTGCTGCCGCTGGGAGCATGCCACTTGGGCGACGCCAACGATGATCCCCACACCGAAATCGAAGAAGATCCTTCTCCTTGGAGGAGGAAGCAACCTAAATCGAATAAGATCCTCCGCCTTGGAGGAAGTGAGAGCTCAGAGCTAAACCGCACCAAGCGCCGAAGCCGCCATGGCCAAAGATAACAACATCAGCCAGCTGTCGTCGTTGAGGAGCTCCGCCAGAACACATCGTAGTCTCCGGAGCGCACATGAACACACACTCCACCTTTCCTCAAAGCAGCGCGAGCGTGCGTCTCTTCAACGTCCCAACCATCTCCATGAATGCCAGGAAGGGAGAGAAGCAGCAAGCCTCCCAAGAGTAGCGCTCCAACAAGCTTATTGAAGAACATACCTTCGGCTTGACGCCTCCGCTGCACCTAGGGATGAAAGCGAAACGGAATCTTTTCGACTTTTCTGTGGAAAAACGGAAACAAAATGAAAATACGGAAACAGAATTTTGCAGAACGGAACGAAACACCATATTCCGGCGGAACGACCACAGAAAAGGTAATTCGTTTTCCGGCAATATGGAATTTTCCGTTTTTACTATGCGGTGCTTTCCAAATCTAACAGACCCAGTAATTCTAGTGGAAACATTTAGACACAATCCAAAATATGAATAAAAATTAGAGGACCTGAAGCAACCATGTTTAGCCCATATGTAGCCGCATATCATCTCCCTCTCAAGTCGTTCCAAGTTCGGCATTTCAGTGTTGCACTAGCGTTAATGACGATAGAAGGTATTTTTTAATGTTGCCAAAATTGATAACTTATGCACACTACATTTTATAATCATGATATTTTGTTATATTTTATTTCATCTAAGAAACTTGACAAGTTTGTTTGGTTGAATGAGTTTTCATACATTATTGTAGGGGTCACTTGGTTCCGGCAAAATATCCGGTTCTGTTCCGTGTCCACACCGTATTTGGTACATACCCGTTTCCAACAATATTTAGTTATGTATTTGTTTTAGTAGTTTCTGTATTCGTTTCCGTTTCCGAAAAATATGAAAACAAATGATGTGACACTATCAAGTTCTGTTGTATCCTGTCATTTTCATCCCTAGCTATGTATCCTGTCTGTTTTCATCCCTAGCTACACCTCCCACCATGGGAGCCTGCCACATAGGCGCTTTGCCACAACGCAACCGCTGCTCGATAGCAACCACGCCAGGTACAAAGCGGGGAAGACTGCTTTATTAACGGAGATCCCTAGCTTGAGTTCTTCCACCTGCCACACTTCCCGACACCGCTGCAGGACAACATAAGCAGTGAAAGCTAGGTTGCACCCATCCAGCGGTCCAGCCGATGAGAACCGGCGACCTACTCCAAAACGCCACACGGGGACAAAATCTAAGCCTACTATACAAGATTCGGGGACCAACGCCTCGCCACCACCATCTCCGAGCGGTGGCGCCGCCGGAGAGAGCTCGGCTTGGCCCGGGAGCGACGCGGGGGCTCTCAAGCAGAAGAAGGGGGAGGAGAGAGAGAGGAGGGTTGAAAGCGAGAGCCTCAAATGTTGCTGTGTCAACCATACAGTATGAGGTTAACTTAACTCTTGGAACAGCAACGGCGTTAATTGTTTATCGTATCCATCTTGCTTCAAATATCCGAGTGAGATCACCGTTTGGAAGTGTACGATACTTTCCCAATTCCAGTGGCAAACGCATGAGTGATAGCCGAAGTAGGAATCCTTGATTCCGTTTTTCAAGCACGCAGGGCCGCGAATCATTCTCCACAAAGTTATGTAATAAATCAACTGAACGTAGCCGCCGTGTCGCCATCGCTCGCCAAGAAACGGGGAAAAAGATAGAAAAACAGACAAAGCCTTGCCATGGCCACGTTTCCCTGCCTTCGTCTTTGCTTCCGGCGACTTTTCAGTCAGGATATTTGCTCCGGTGCGGTGCGCCACGAGGCAGCATCTCTGCCCTTCTTTAGCGCGGCGGTGGGGACCGCGGGGGCTGGATTTGGCGGGAATTCGCCGCATGGCCTCAGGCGAGTGCGACCGCTTTCGCGCCAATTCTTGCCCACGTTGTCGCAATGACGGGAGTGTCCCTGTCCACTGGACAATGAGAGGCGACCACAGTGAGAGGCGGCGCTCTGGCCGGAGTGTCCCTGTTTTCCTGTGAAATCGGAAGTGGGCTCCAGCGGTCATGGCACTCCTGGAGATGTGCTGTTTTGCCTGAATTTTTTTTCAGGTTTGAGAAAATATTTGGCCAAAACAACTCCACGCTGAAAACTTCTTCAATACTGTATCAAGTGCAGAGATAAAAGAGAGCTGAGTGAGGCCGCCACTCAACCTTCTCATGTCCTTGAGAATTTCGAGAAGTCTGGGCTTATTTTTGCTTGCCATAAGTTACTCTAGTCAAACTTTGTGCCCGAGTGGAGATTTGGTGCTCCTAGGTCCAGTGAGCTCGCTATTTTCAAAAAATGAAAATTTATTTGCTTACCAATGCTCTGCTCCGGTGCGGTGCTCCTGTTTTCTTGTGAAATCGGAAGTGGGCTCCAGCGGTCATGGCACTCCGGGAGATGTGCCGTTTTATTTGGACTATTTTTTAGCTTCGAGAAAATATTCGGCCAAAACAACCATATGTGCTGTGATGTTTCGATGTCCTACTTTGTACTCCCTCCGTCCTCAAATAAGTGGATATCTAGAAATTTTAAGACAAATTATGGAGAGTAGTAAAAAATGCATTGAGAAAATGCAAGCCACCATCTCTCTCCTATTTAATTATCCCACCTTCAATGAGCTAAGTGCATGTAGAAAAAAGGAGATCATGTGTTGAATGTTATTGGGCTTGATTCCCGTGCGATGAGAGAGAAGCATTATTATCTACTTTTAAGTCCATTGGGAAGTTAGAAGTACACTCTTTTGTGGAAAATTTTGAATGCTAAACGTCCACTTATTCGAGGACGGAGGGAGTAAGCTAGAAACTCAGAAGCCGGAACTGCCCCCGCATCGTCCGGACGGGCGACACGGGTGGTGACCGAGAAATCTAGACACCGAGACCACCCTCCCTCGATCTCCCTCATCCCGCCTGTAACAGCCCGAAGTTTGAGAACCTAAAAACCTGTGTAATTTTTTCCGCTTTTGTGTTCCTTGCATCATGGCATCCATGCATCATGTTGTTGCTAGGGAATTGTGCTAGGGAATTGTGATGATGCAAGGGAATTGTGGTGGTTTGGCACCACTTAAAAACAAAATGCCAATTTTGCTTCAACCAAATTTCAAAACAACGAAGGCACTCAAACTGGCAAAACACAAATACCTTGTCCTTTTATGTCGTCAAGGAAGTTCTAAGAGCTCCAAAATAATATTTTGTAATTGCTCCAAATTGTGAAAGGAGCAACATTTTGAAATTTAGCAAAATGCCATAAACGAACCCTATGAACAAATGTTGTCCAAAACATTTTATTTTGCAACGCCAATTTTTGTGGTGCTTCTACCTGCTGTTGAGAGGCTACCCAAATTTTCTCATATTTTTATAAAATGTTTTGGTGCCTAAATTAAATCAAGGAAATGCTACTGGTTTTATTAATAAAAGAGGGAAGGACCTATCTGTGATGGTAAAAAGGTTTACGAGGGGGTTTTCGCAAAATTTCCTTTCTTCTTCGTTCTGTAGCGACCGCGCGCGCAGCTCCCGCCAGACCAGCTCGACGCCGAGCTCGCCATGGGGCCTCCCGCGCCCTCCTGCCGCACGTGAGGAGAAGAGGAGCACCTCGAGGCCCACTGCTCCCCTATCCACTCGCTCGCCCGACCCCATTTCCCCATTTCTTCCTCTCCGCTCGGCCGCACCGCCGCCGCCATTGCCGAGCACATCGCCGTCGACCTGCGCCTTCCCGAGCACGGCCGAGCAGCGCAGAAGCTCCGCCGTCTCGCCTGCTTCCTCCCCACCAAAGGAATCGAGCCGAGGATCCCTGAATCGCCGGCGCCGCCCGTTTCCTCTCCGACCACCGCCGCGGCCTCGCCGGTCGATTCCCGCAGCGTCCGTCCACCTCCGCCTTGCTGAGCACCCCCAGGAGTCGAGGGTGAGCACCACGTCCTTCTGGACCTCTTCCCCCTCCCCATTTCGCCGTATCCTTGCCGAGGTTGCGTCGAGGTCGCCGTCGCTCTGTTTCGTCACTGCGTCGGATAATCCGGAGCCAAAGAACTCGGAATTTCCGATTCAATCCAGTGCGAGCTCGTTTCTGTCCTTAGAAATTTTCACAGCTTAGTAGCAATCGGATAATCCGAGTTTGCAGAATTCGGACTATCCGATGTATTCCAGTGCGACCAAACCTCAGTCCTTAGCCGAAAATTAGGACTTTGTTTCGATCGGATTATCCAAGTTCAAGCACATCGGAATTTTCGAGTTTGTCCAGCACCAAATATTGTACTGTTTCTTTCATTTTCTTTCCAATCTAGGTAAGTAAATCTAGTGTTGTTTAAAATAACTGATTAAAGGCATAAATAAAAGATAAAAACAAAATGTAATAACTTGTATTTTCTTTGGAGCATCAGAAAAAGGCGTGTAATATACCAAAATGTCCGGAACTTTGTGAACTAACCTCTAAATGGAAATGTCATGCATATTTGATCACCACAACAGTAATGCACTTCAGACACTAGGAAAATCATCGAGTTAAATGTGGGGTATTATTTTTTCTCTAGTTGAAGTAATTCTTCTCGAACCCCATTTAAATTGCTAGACAGCTTCTAATAATGCATTACATTAAATTGGCATGTCATCATGAGTGTGCATTGCACCTGTTGCATCCGTGTGTATTGATTGTTCCTCTCCGGTATTGTTTGTGCATTGATAGATCAAGGAGTGGAAGTGCCACCACAGTATCGTGACGACCCGTACTACCAGCACTGTGAGCCAGGCAAGCGTAATCCCCCCTCTGAGCATATCTTATCCTATGTTTCCGCAAATATTTTCTCCACTATAATATTGCATGCGGTTCCAAATGTCAATTTTATTGGGTTAGAGTATCCTATAGTTGCATTAAGTTTCCGATGCCATAACCTGTTTCCCTCCTATTACCCATAGGTTTGTATTGTTGGCCGGAGATACTTAACTATGCAATGTTGATGCTTAGCCATGCTTAGTTAAATGTTATTCGTCCGATGGATGTATCATGTTGGGAACATGTGCTTAACTGTCCGGATGATGGTGGAGAAACTGTGGTGACAGGTGATAAAATGCTAAAAGGTGGGGATGAGAGGCCACTGAGGTTGTGGTGCTTTGTCTCGTTCTCGCCGCCTAGGTGCGAGTTCTTTACCTCCCGAACCAAGACTGAGCGTGCAACCATGCGTAAGGCCTATGCAATTGCAGGAACCGTCATAGACTAAATAACTCGGGCGGGGCTAGCCAGGGTCCTCTAGTAGGAAGGTACAGGAGGAAACCTGATCGGAGACGAGCTCCGGGGTGCTCAAACCACCAGGCGGCGCGCTGGGGGCCCCACCGCGCCGACCTATGGTTTGGGCACCACGGGTGCCGTCTCCCATCCGGTTCGGTCTCTTATTTTTCCATATTTAATAAAAACGACGAAAATATCTTCTAGAAAGTTATTCGCGAAACTTTTCTTACCGAAACTGTTACCTATTCGAATCGAATTCTGCAGTCCCAGAAAAATGTTCTTCAATGAAAGTTTCCGGAGTCACCACTTTAATTGTATCAACCTCTTCATTAATAGAATCTCCAGAAATATAATGCTTGAGTCTTTGACCATTTACCACTTGTGTAGAGTTATCTTTCAATGAAGCAATTTTTATTGCACCTGAACGATACACCTCCACAATAACAAATGGTCCTTCCCATTTTGAGAGTAACTTTCCTGCAAAAAATCTGAGACGAGACCTATACAATAGAACTTTCTCACCAACATTAAATTCTCTTTTAAGAATTCTCCTATCATGCCATCTCTTAACTTTTTCTTTAAAGAGTCTAGCATTTTCATAAGCCTCACTTCTCCATTCATCTAAAGAACTTAAATGCAACAACCTTTTCTCACCGGCAAGTTTAAAATCTCTATTAAGTTCTCTCACTGCCCAATAAGCTTTGTGTTCTAATTCTAAAGGCAAGTGACAAGCTTTACCATAAACCATTTTATAAGGAGACATGCCCATGGGGTTCTTATAAGCAGTTCTATAAGCCCATAAAGCATCATTTAACTTACTAGCCCAATTTTTTCTAGATTTATTAACAGTCTTTTGCAAGATAGATTTAATCTCCCTATTTGACAATTCTACTTGTCCACTAGTTTGAGGATGATAGGCTGAAGCAATTCTATGATTAACACCATATTTAGCAAGAGTCTTTCTAAAACCACCATGGATAAAATGAGAACCTCCATCAGTCATAAGATATCTAGGTACACCAAACCTAGGAAAAATGACATCTTGAAGCATTTTTAAAGAGGTCTCACCATCAGCACTTTTAGTAGGTATAGCTTCTACCCATTTAGTGACATAATCAACAGCAACAAGTATATGAGTATTACCTTGTGAAGAAGGAAAAGGACCCATGAAGTCGAATCCCCAACAATCAAATGGTTCAATAACAAGAGAATAACTCATAGGCATTTCATTGCGTCTAGAGATATTACCAACCCTTTGACATTCATCACAAGATAAAATAAACTTTCTTGCATCCTTAAAGAGGGTAGGCCAATAAAAACCTGATTGTAGAACTTTCTGCGCAGTTCTATCTCCAGCGTGATGCCCTCCATAAGCACTTCCATGGCATTTCCTCAGTATTTCCTGTTGTTCATATTCAGGAACACATCTTCGCATAATACCATCGACTCCTTCTTTATATAAGTGTGGGTCATCCCAAAAGTAATGCCGCAAGTCATAAAAGAATTTCCTTCTTTGCTGAGCTGAAAAGGTTGGAGGCAAGTACTTGGAAACAATAAAGTTAGCATAATCAGCATACCAAGGACTATCTCGCGAACTTACACTTATTGCAGCCAATTGTTCATTTGGAAAGCTATCATTAACAGGAATAGGATCATAAGGAATGCTTTCCAATCTAGACAAATTATCAGCAACAGGATTTTCAGCACCTTTTCTATCTATGATATGCAAATCAAATTCTTGCAAAAGAAGTACCCATCTAATAAGCCTTGGCTTAGCATCTTTCTTTTCCATAAGGTATCTAATTGCAGCATGATCAGTATGAATAGTGACTTTCGAATCAACTATGTAGGGTCGAAATTTGTCACAAGCAAAAACTACAGCTAGAAATTCTTTTTCAGTAGTGGCATAATTCTTTTGAGCAGAATCAAGAGTTTTACTAGCATAATGAATAACATTTAACTTTTTATCTACTCGCTGCCCAAGAACAGCGCCTACAGCATAATCACTAGCATCACACATAATTTCAAAAGGTAAATTCCAATCAGGTGGTTCAACTACAGGAGCGGTGATTAAAGCCTTTTTCAAAGTTTCAAAAGCTTCCTTACAATCATCATCAAAAACAAAGGTACATCTTTTTGAAGAAGATTAGTAAGAGGCTTGGAAATTTTAGAGAAATCTTTAATAAACCTCCTATAAAAACCAGCATGACCAAGAATACTACGAATACCTTTAACATCTTTGGGACAAGGCATCTTTTCAATTGCCTCCACTTTAGCTCGATCAACTTCAATACCTCTTTCAGAAATTTTATGTCCAAGAACAATTCCTTCATTAACCATAAAGTGGCATTTCTCCCAATTAAGAACAAGGCTAGTTTCTTCACATCTCTGCAAAACTTTGTCAAGGTTGTGCAAACAATTATCAAAGGAAGTTCCATAGACGGAGAAATCGTCCATGAAGACTTCCACAATTTCCTCACAAAAGCCATGAAAAATAGCAGACATGCATCTTTGAAAAGTAGCAGGAGCATTACATAAACCAAAAGGCATACGTCTATAAGCATAAGTTCCATAAGGACAAGTAAAAGTAGTTTTCTCTTGATCTTGCGCTCTCACAGCAATTTGAGAAAACCCAGAATACCCATCAAGGAAACAAAAGTGAGTTTTCTTGGACAACCTCTCAAGCATTTGATCAATAAAAGGCAAAGGATAATGATCTTTCTTAGTTACTTTGTTAACCTTTCTAAAATCAATGCACATCCTATAACCAACTACTACTCTTTGAGGAATTAGTTCATCATTTTCATTAGGAACAACGGTAATTCCTCCTTTCTTAGGAACACAATGCACATCTACTATCAGCAATAGGATAAATAATACCAGCTTCAAGAAGTTTTAATACCTCATTTCTTACCACTTCTTTCATCTTGGGTATTAAACGACGCTGATGCTCAACAACAGGCTTTGCATCAGGTTCCATGTTGATGGCGTGCTGACATATAGTAGGAGAAATTCCCTTCAGGTCATCAAGAGTATATCCCATAGCTCCGCGGTGTTTCTCAACACTCCCAATAACCTTTCCTCCTCTGTACCTGAAAGTTTAGAGCTGATAATAACAGGATATATTTTCTTATCATCAATATAAGCATATTTAAGATTATCAGGCAGAGGTTTCAAATCAAAAACAGGATCCTCCTTGGGTGGCATTGTGGTACCCAAATCTTCCACAGGTAAATTGTGTTTGAGCATAGGTTGACGAAGGAATACTTCATCAAGCTCATTCCTTTCTTCCCTGAAGTTCTCACTTTCATGATTCTCCATATGTTGCTGCAAAGCATTGTTAGGAGCAAGAACAATAGATGCAAGTTGAGCAATTTCAAAATCCTCACTAGGCAATTCAGTTTCATAAGGTGCTTTAGCAAATTTAGAGAAATTGAATTCATAAGATTCACCAGCAAATTTAGTAAAGATTTTCTCTTTCTTACATCTATAACAGCACCACAAGTATTCAGAAAAGGTCTACCAAAAATAATAGGACAACTATCATTGGCAGCCGACCCAAGTACAAGAAAATCAGCAGGGTATTTAGTCTTACCACAAAGGACTTCGACATCTCTAATGATACCAATTGGAGAGATAGTTTCCCTATTAGCAAGCTGAATAACCACATCAATCTCTTCAAGTTTACAAGGAGCAATTTCGTGCATAATTTCCCTGTAAAGCTCATAAGGAATAGCACTAGAACTTGCACCAATATCACATAAACCATAATAGCAATGATCACCTATCCTAACAGAAAGCACAGGAACACTAGACTTCCTAGAACTTTTAGGATGTGAGACAATATTAGAAGCATCCTCACAAAAGATAATGTGTCTATCTTCTAAATTTTCAGTGACAAGATCTTTAACCAATGCTACAACAGGTTCAACAGTTATTTGCTCATCAGGTTTGGTAGTTTTCTTATTACTTTTACTAACAACACCAGTTATGATAGTATGTTCCTTAATCTTATTAGGAAAAGGAACTTTTTCAATATAAGGTTCTGGAATAATGCGATCACAACATTAACCTCAACACCTTTAGATATATGAGAAACAGATTCATCTTTATATGGTTCATGATAATTTTTAAAACCCTCCTTCGGCAAACCGAAATAGGAAGCAAAGGCTTTATAAAAGTTTGCAACAATTTGAGAGTCAAGACCATAAGTAGTGCTAATTTTGCGATAATCATCAGTATCCATAAATTTTTAACACACTCAAAGTCATAGTTTATACCTGACTCCCTACCTTTGTCATTCTCCCATCCTTCAGTGTTCTCCTGAATCCGATCAAGAAGGTCCCACTTAAACTCTTCTTTATTACGAGTGAACGATCCAGCACAAGTGGTATCCAATAGAGTTTTATCTTGAAAGGAGAGTCTTGCATAAAAGTTATCAATAACAACATTACCAGGAAGCTCATGAATGGGACATTTGAGCATTAATGCCTTCAATCTCCCCCACGCTTGAGCGATACTCTCTCCATCATAGGGCCAGAAGTTATATATGAGGTTCCGATCCTTATGAATCTCACTTGGAGGATAGAATTTGGAGTAAAAGAGAGGTACAATTTCCTCCCATCCAAGAGAATACCCATTCTTCAGCAGTTTATACCAATGTGCAGCTTTACCAGACAGTGATAGAGAGAATAATTTCTTCTTAACTTCTCCCATCGAGATACCTGCACACTTAAATAACTCGCACAATTCATGCAGAAATAACAAATGATCTCCAGGATGGACAGTTCCATCTCCTGCATAGCGGTTATTTGTGACACGTTCAACAATTTTCATAGGAATTTTGAACGGTATTACCTGCTCATCTGGCGCCTCCTCTACTACCTTAGCAGTGGTAGTTGTTTTCCCAAATAGGAATTCAAGAGAAGACCCCTCCATAATGAGATATAGCAGCAGGCAAAAATAAAAACAGCACGTACAATAAATGTTTCCCTTACCAATTCCACTTACCAATAGCGCTACACTCCCCGGCAACGGCGCCAGAAAATAGTCTTGATGACCCACAAGTATAGGGGGTGTATCGTAGTACTTTCGATAAATAAGAGTGTCGAACCCAACGAGGAGCAGAAGGTGTTGACAAGCGGTTTTGATGAAGGATTCACTGTAAATGCTCACAGACAAGTTTTTAGGAGTTTTTGATATGACAGATAAATAAAGTACAAGTAAATAAAATGCAGTAATAATAGTTGCAGCGAGTGGCCCAATCCTTTCTACAGCAAAGGACAAGCCGGTTGTTGTACTTATAATGACCAAACGTTCTTGAGGACACACGGGAATATTGTCAAGTGCTTTCGCTTCATATAGTTGATTAATCTTCATTGTTTTGATAAGTGTTGTGTGGGTGAACCTATGCTAATGCACCGCCCTTCCTAGGACTAATACATACTTGTGATTATACCCCTTGCAAGCATCCGCAAATACAAGAAAGTAATTAAGATAAACTAACCACAGCCTTAAACTTTGAGATCCTGCTATCCCTCATGCATCGATATACCAACGGGTGTTCAGGTTTCTGTCACTCCGGCAACCCCACAATTGGCAAACGAATACACAATGCATTCCCCTAGGCCCATAAAGGTGAAGTATCATGTAGTCGACGTTCACATGACACCACTAGAAGAATAACACCACAACTTAAGCATCAAACCATTAAATATTACTCAACATAGTTCACTACTAACATCAAGACTTCTCCCATGTCCTCAAGAACTAAACGAACTACTCACAAGACATCATACGGAACATGATCAGAGGTGATATGATGATGAATAACAATCTGAACATAAACCTTAGTCCAATGGTTTCACCCAATAGCATCAATAACAAGAGTAATCAACACCGGAGAGAAATAGACAAGATTCAGCCCTAGATGTTACAGCGGAGACGGGGTGCAGCGGCGGTGATGATGGTGTTGGCGGTGGAGATGATGATGATGATCCCGATGAAGTCCAGCTCGATGACGGTGATGATGGCGACGATTTCCCCCTCCGGGAGGGAATTTCCCCCGGCAGATTTCTTCCTGCAGGGGAGCTTTTCGCTCTCTGGTGTTTTCCGCCTCGTGGAGGCGGCGGAATATTTCGATGGCCTCTCTCTGTGTTAGGGTTCCGAGGGGGTCAAGTACGCGAAGGGGGAACGGCTGAGGTGGGCCAGGGCCCCCAAACCACCTGCGGCGCGGCAGGGGGCCCACCGCGCCAGTGTGGAGGGCCCCCATGGCCTCTCAGCCTCCCCTTTTGGCCTCCTCCATCTTCTGGTAAAATAGGACTTCCATATGTCTCCTTCGATTTATTGATCTTCAGAAATAGTGCATCTCGACGGTGCTTTTTCCAGCAGAATCCTGACTCCGGTGTCCAATTCTCCATTATTCATCAAACATGCAAAATAGGTAAAATAACATAAGTAACACTTCTAAATATGAAATATATCGATGAATAGCAGTAAATTATGATATAAAATAGTGATGCAAAATGGACGTATCAATGATGAGAAAGGTGAATGAAAGAAAAGAGTCACTTCTTACCCCTTTTTGAAAATACTCTGAATAGTCGATGCCATTGAGTTATGTCTTCATAAATAAAATCAACTTTATGCAAAACAGCCATAAAACCTTGAAAGCCTCATCGAGCTAAAACTCTATATATAATCTTGTGAGTTCGTCGAACTCAACGTCGTTTGTTTTGTTTCAGAGGAGGACTTCACCGACCTCGAAGGTGGGTTCTTTGTGGACGTCGACGAGTAGTCTGGGGTTCCCAGGTGGCAGCTTGGGACATCCCGGAGCAGCTGGCGTTGGATGTTTATTTGTAGGCCTCTTAGGCCATAATCTGGATCTTGTTGTTTAGAACAACTTAATTTGCTTCCGCTTGTTGTAATGTTGGGTCTGTGACCTCTGGTTGTAATTTGCTATCTTTCTCTATTATAAGAGTTGAATTATAATAATTTGTGTCGTAGAGTCTGTGACGTGCCAGTTGTTCCACAAGTTTTGATCTCTCTATTATGCGTTGATAGTTGTGCCTGGTTGTATCATATAACCGGTGACGCAGCATCACTGTATAGCAGTCGGGTCGGGGTGCCACACCGCCGCCGCTGGATGACGGCGCCGGGATTTTCCCGTGCGTTCGACGGCGGCGGCAGGCCTCCGTGTGGTTCCAGGTGCCGGCCGGAGGGGCAACGGCGGTCAGCGGCAAAGAGCGAAGCGGAGGAGACGTGCGGCAGGTGGAGGTGCGAGATGGCGGCAGCGCTGAACATGTTGCTGCTGTTGCTAGGCGGGGCGTAGTCCTCTTGAGCACTTGCTAGCTGGTTCCAATCGGCAGAAGCATGGCTTAGGCGGAGGATTTTGCCCACGTTCAGATCCAATCGTGATGGGTCTCCTTGTTGGACTGATGTTCTACGGCTGTTGCCTACTGGGAGTTCTCCTTACAATCCGAATGTGAAGACTGCATATAGCACCACGCCCAGAAATTGGCCCCGGAGGCTTCTGGCGTCGAGGTTGTGGCCTGCAGCCACCAGAGGGGATGACGAAGTGCTACAATGGCTCCATGACGGATTGACGGGATGATATTTGTCGAGCTATGTCTGCTTCATCCTCTCCCGTTAGTCCATGGCAGCGCTGCTCGTGCGGCGAGGTAAATGAGTTTGTTGATGGCAACCAGTGGCAGAGCTTCAAGAAAATCTTTGGAGGGGCGAAGCTACAAAATAACGTGCATATTTATTTGGAACGACGACAGCAATAAGCTTGAATTTGTAGTAATGTCAGAAATTTATATAATTAGATTGATCTTGTCCACAAAATACATTTCTAACACCAATATATGCATGCATAAGCTACTCTAAAAACAAAAGAATCTAGATACTACTCAACCATGCATGGATTTTCATTTGTCATCATAGAACCAGAACCGCTCTTTATCTCTTAATTTGCGTACGTGAAATGCTCAAGAACCTGCTTAGTGAGACTGACTTGGGATAGCGGTAGGAAAGGCGAAATTTACTAGGAAACAGGGAGAGCTTGTCGGACGGCCGGAGCTCCGATGGATGTAGGACGTACGGGCAGCCTGCCACTACGAGCAAGGGCGCTATCTACTTCCTGCTACTGATAGCCAAAAGCCAAGAGGAGGCGGATGCTTATAATACTCTGGCTGACTGGCTCCGGCTGACCGCCGCCGTCGCCCGGTGCGGCCGTGCCGCCGCTGGCCGGTCACGCCCACAGCTCCATCCCCATGCTCAGTCGCCGCTCAAGTTCATGAGACACAGAGAAACGAGAGACAACAGAGAATCATGTTTGTCTCGCTGCTCTGTGCTCTCGCACACGATGCTCCCAGCTAGGTAGAAGAAAAAAGAATGAATCGGCCTATGGGCTGGACCGATGGAAATACTACAGGGTAGTGAGTAAATTTGCTTTTTGCTGGGGGGGGGGGGGACCGCCCTTTTCGCCCCCGTGAAGCTCCGCCAGTGATGGCAACTGATGCCCTTCTCATTACTCGCCAAAGTACCCCATGCCATAGATGTTCCATATTTTGGGGCCATGACGTGTGCTTGTTCGGTCTTGGATGGACGGTCGAACATTCAGATGACAACGAACCCTCAAGACGCGGCAGGCGCTAGGGCACTCGATTGTTGTTCGGCTTTGTCAAGGCTTGAAGGTTTGAAGATGGCGGCTTGATGGCAACACAAAGTGGTTGAGATTTGGTGGTGCTACCGGGTCTTGAGTTCCAGGGCGAAAACCCTTGGTCTAACCTTTATTGGTGGTACCAGGCAACGACGATGTTTATTCATCGTTACCTTCTTGAAGGCGTTGCATGGAGTTTGCTCGGACTTTCTCTCCAGGGTGAAAACCAAGATCTGGTCTTTGCTGACTGGATCCGGCAACGGCGATACGTATGTGTCGTTCCCTTTCAGAAGGCGTTGTTGTTGGAGGACCTTACTCGACCTCTGTATTGTTCTAGGTGGTGGTTGCTGTCGCTTCGGCTTGTCACTTGGATCCACTTTTGTTTCTTTTTTACTTTTTCAATAATTTGGCTATGTGCATCTTCGATATCATTGACTTGCCCTTGATATTGAATTGGTGCAGAGGCTGGGTGTATTCAGTATCTTTGATATTAATATATTTCCCTTTATCTAAAAAAAACAACTCCATGCCGAAAACTTCTTCAATATCAAGTGCAGTGATAAAAAGAGAGCTGAGAGTGAGAGAGGCCGCCACTCCACTTTGTGGAGTCCTTGACAATTTCTAAGAAGTCTGCACTAATTTTAGTTTGCACCAGAAGTTACTCTAGTCAAACTTTGTGCCCCCACTAAATTTTTTCCATGTTTGGAATGACATACACAAAATAGTCACATTGTAGGTTTCTTCACACGCAGACAAGACATGTTAAATGCCAGCTTATTTGGAGAACAAATTATCGTGTGAATGTATGGTTCAAATTTTAAATGCTATAAATTTATGAAAGCCACCTCTGCAACTATAATGGATCCACTTGCACGCTACACTCCATCATTAAGCATAAACTTGCTCTTTTGCACACAAACATTGCCCATAAATTTCAATTCACTTGGAGTAAACTTATTGTGTGAGCGCGAGGTCAAAATTCATAATACAACAAGCTATACAAATTGGATATCTTCTATTTCAATGTGACACGCAAACAAAAACTATAGGAATCTTTTAAAAAATTCTATAACTACACTTCATCTAGAACAAGAATTGGAATTTAAATGAAGACGCCAAATTTTGTTTGGAGCCAACAAACACGGATTTAGTTCTGTATATGGCGCTAAATTTATCCGCTAAGAAACTACTTACTTTATCCTTTCAAAACTAATCCACCTAGAATATGATCTTTGTATTCCGGATGAAAATGATCGTAAATATATCTCAAGAATAAGTTACGTAACAAAACTGTTCTTTTTTTCTTAAGAAAAGTGCACTTTAGACCCAAACTATGGACCCAATTTAATTTGTAACATGAACTCCAAAACGATATAGAGCACACTTGTGGACTTTCAAAATTGTTACGTTGCCCTTGTTTGTCAAAACCATGGTGGCTTTGGCAGACTTGGCACATATGTGGATATTTTTTTATTGGTCGCATATTTTCATGCATGGAAACAGCCCGAGTTATCATCATTCGAGTTTATAAAAAACAAATCTAAAAATGAATACAATATGAAATATCAATAAAATGTATGAAATATTTAGTCAAGTGTCCTAATCATGAAAAATTTGTAAAAAGCAATTGGTAACATAAGAGAATTAGGATCTTGGCAGAAATAAAACAATTAAAGGCAAAAAATATTTATGTAGATCTAGACGCGCGCAATTGACCTAGTTTTTTTTTTGGTGTGTGACAAAATCAGAAGACATCCAGGAACAGGGTCTAATATATTTTGGCATACCTCACGCTGGACACACTCAAACGGGCATCGTGTACCAAGAAGACAAGAGTGGGCACTGTGGCTCGGTCATAGTCAGGGACAGCATTTCTCCAAGTTCACAGTGACTCATATGTCAAGCGAGCAAGCTTGGCTGATGAATAAGCTTTGCTCGAAAGTATTGTCTTGGAGTATGTAACAGCTCACCCCATTTCTTAAATACTTCTATCATTTCTCCTTTCGAAGATAAATTTCAGTAAGCGTGCTGCGTGACCTCTTGTGTACACAAGGACACCGTGGCACTGAGAGTGACCAGGCTATCACGTCCTCAACCACTACATGGCCCAGATATGCCCGATTTGCTCGAACTAGATAGATCTCTACGAGGGATAGAACCAAAGCCAAAAGTACAGATGTCCCTATTTTGTTCCTTTCCAAAGGCGGCAAAATGCCCCCACGAATCCACGATCAATAGCCCCTTTTCAAAAGCTAGATATAGTAGCGACAGTGGGATGGGTGTATTTTTTCTTGCTGAGTTAGGAACAAAGCAACAAAAAAAAAAGGGCAAGAAATGCGCCGAGATGAGTCGAGGAATAATACGTGCCAGTCCGAGAGTGATTTGTGTTCGATAGTGTGCTAAAAGTTTGAAATACACCAAGTGTCACTCTGATTCGAACTGCCCGGTCATTCTCAGTTCAAAAAAAAAAAACACTCATTCGAGTGCGGCCTTTTGGAGGCCGAGCTCCATGGAGCTCGGTTTTTGAAAAAAAATCAAAATCGATATTTTAATGTTTTAAAAAATTCGAAGAAAATTACTAGACGTAGATAATGTCGAGATCTAACACTGTGTAAAACCTTAATAAAGAATTTGTGATTTTGACTGGCAAAAAAGACAAATGTATAGATCTGTATCCGTGAACTTTCAAAAATTTCAAAATTTGCCAGATTTATCATTTTTGTGTAGCCTAAACTAATATGAATTTTGCATTGATTAAACAGTCATAGATCTCGACATTATCTACACGTATAAATTTTGTTTCTAATTTTTGGAAATATAAAAATGCATATTTCATTTAAAAAAAATATGGAGCTCCATGGAGGTTTATCTCTAAATAGACTTTCCGCTCTCATTCGTAATATAGTTCCACTTGTACACAAGGGTAGAAATTGTGTTGGTTTTAGAGATGCAGCTTTAGGGTAGACTGTAGACTGCCGATTTACCATAATGTGCTGCAAGGGGTACCTTGATATAATCTACTCAATAGTTTTTTCTACGGCGACTCACATAGGGTTATTGCCTTGTCGCTAGGGAATTTCGACTTTCGCAGTTCACATTTGCCTTTGAAATACTCTAAACTGGCGAAATTCATCAGTGAACGTCGATACAAAGACCAAGATTCTCTCGCCTTTTTTTTAATATAGTTTTAAGGCAATCGAATCTGCCACCCTATTAGCTAGAAAAGAGGTTTTTATATAAAGTAATTTACCAAGGCAAAAGAGAAGGATCAAAAAGGAAAGAACAAAGAGATCCTAGGCTGCCCAAAACTAGTCTCTGGGGTCTTGGGTGTGATCGAATGCCTGCTGCTCGATCTCTTCCCGCACGAGGTGGGCTACCATCTCCGGCTGAAGCGCGACGTTTCTGAATACCCTCATTTTTTTTCCTCCCAACATCCCCAGATGGCATAGATGAAAGCCCCGCTAGCTTCAGAATTCTTTTCATTCAAAATTCCAGCAAGCATCCTATCCCATCAATTGTGTATGTTGTGATCCAGAGTGGGAGGGGCAATGCCGATGGAGCCATTCCAACCGAAGATCAGCTCTCATACACGGTAGAGACAGTGGTACAAGGAAGAGAACTAGACAATGTAGAATCAACCGTCGTACCACGATCTCTCTCATACACGAACTGTGTAGCGGTGAGAACAAAACACTACAGATCTTTGTAGAACAATCAAGCATATCACTGCACGCTATCGTATTGGAGACACGGTGGTACAAGGATGAGTACTAGAGGCTGTAAAACCAACCGTCATACCACGATCTCTCTAATACACGAACTGCATAGCGGTGACAGCAAAACACTACACAAATCTAGGTAAAATCTACTCGATCTACTTACACGTACACACATGTAGGAGGATCTACTCACATTTATGACATGCTCACAGATCTAGGGTCCACAAGGGAGGGTTGCATCTTACTTACAACCATGGAGCCAGTGGGAGAGGAGAACGACATGGAGGAGTAGATCTCGCCGCCGACCGAAGGAGGAGATCTAGCCGCCGAGCACCGCCTATCGGAGGAGGAGATCTTGCCGCCGCTCAGCTGCTGCAGAATGGTGAAGAGCTCGAAAGAGGGGGAAATGGTGGCATGAGTTTTGTCGGTCAACCGGAGGGGATTGAATAGAGGGGCGAACATGGTGGGCGATGACGGAAAATCCCGCTGATTTTTTGCCTCCGCGCGCGAGTTCGCGCCATCTCCAAGCTCACACGAGATCAGCTCCACGTTCCCCAACTCTGCCCGAAAATGAACGCGAAAAGGGTGGCTCAGCGGAAATGGCCAAATCGCCTGTTTCTAGCGGGTGTGACTGAGGGCTGTTTTAAATTTCGTACGGGCCAACAACGCTGAGCGGGCCAAGCAAGCAAACAATCCATTTTTACATCCCAGACCCTGGCCAAGGGCTCACAGCCAACCAAACACGCCCTAACCTTGAGACAAGTACTACTTCTGTTCCTTCGCAGATTTAGTTTATTGATTGGAATTAACAACAGCCTTTTTCTTGGTAACTTGGGACTAGGCGTCCACATGGTGTCCTCATGCTCCCCTCTTGCTGATCAGGCCTCTTCTCCATGCACCTCCACGTGACCAAAACTAATGAAATTGAGCCAAAACGGATAACTGAATCACAATTGTCAGTCTCATCATGGCTTCTGGACACACAGCAACAATCCGTGAGATATATTTGTTGAATAACGAGATTTTAAGATGCAGAGCCATATAGGACAGAGAATAGGAGTATCAGTTCTATAATACTGCATTCTTAGCATCTTCTTTCCCCAAAAGAGAACCCCAATGGTTACATGGCGATATCATATTCATGTCCACGCAGAACACAAAAACATGCGTTGACGCGCATATGGAAACAAGAAGCTGAAAATATTGGTAGTTAACCAATTAACCTAGACCTAACTCGACCTTTCTCCCGGCAATCTTATCTGAGAATAGTTTACCGAGTTAACTTTCGGCAAAGTCTTGCACCACAGGGCCTGATGGAAAGCGAACCAAAGCGATAAAACTGTCCTAATCCTGAGATTTCGTTTCACCTAACCTGCAATTGGCTAGGCTGACATAATCAAATCTGCAACCGTAGTAAATCATATTATACTGTGCAGTGCATTTCATGATGTGTCCCTGCATGCGACGCAATTCAGCATGTTAGTGACATGATCAAATCCACAAAAGCTATATTTATGCCTATGAATATAGCAGAGCATTCTACAGAGGTCTGAATCGAACTCTAGATGTTTTGTTCCGGCGGTGTGGTAGTCTGAACTCAAAAGGCCATAATTTTTTTTGAAGGATAACGGCACGTGTTCTGCCAAATCAATTGAGAAGATAGAAAGTAGTTCAGTTACACGCTAGAAAAGATCTAGCAAAACACAGAGAGAAAACAACAACAAGAATGACAGCGAAGGCTGCCTATCTCTAAGGACAACTGCTCGCGAGAATGCGCCTCTACAGGCGGCTCCAACTCCAGATCTTCAGCTGCGCGGGCAGCCCGGGCCGCAGTCGTTGGGTAGCCCGTCTCCCGGCTTTCTTGGAAATCACGGATCTTGAAGACCCCACTCTGACGAACAGAGCCCTCACCGCCTCCGTCTCCAGCGCCGTCTTCGGATCCTTGAAGAGGTCCATGAAACACTGCTGCCGCACCTCCTCTGTGGCATCCCCTTTCGCTTCGTCTTCCGCCGGCAGCCCCCATTTCTTGCGTAGGACACGACGCGCCCTCTCAACCGTGCTCAACCAGGCCATAATAGCCGGCAAATTTGTTTGTAATATTGAGTCCTAGACAAGGAACTCTTGGTGGGAGTCTGTTACTTAAACTCAAATATTAATGCAATATAGTGGTTGCCTGCTACTCTCTGTATAGTAGTGTAGAAATTGTTGTCTTCCAAGTCGAGAAATATCATACGGAAGGGAACTAGATGTGATGCTTGCAAACCAGTCTTGGTAACTGTCCGTCCCGATGATAGTTCTCGCTCTGTCGAACTCCGCAGCTCATGGACCGCCTGTCCCGGATGCAAGAACGGACAGTGGGGGTTTCCGGGACGCGGCGGTTACTGAACAGAACACCACACGGTCAGTGCACTGCCACCATAAGTGCGTGATGGCGTGTCCTCGGGAGTTTCCAAAGGAACAACAGCAGCAGACCTGACAAATTGTAGAGAATAAGCTAGTAGCCAAGCCGCATCACCATAAGAGCCTGATGACTTGCGAACAACACCACCAGAGCTGTCCTCCTTGACAAGTAAATCAGTGTTGTGACCGCTTAGAGCTTCGACCCTCCGTGATCTTGACAAAGACCCTTAGCAAGTGAACAACTAGTTTGTTTTAGAACATGTAGTTATAGGCAGAACACAGAACGACAATTCCTTTTTCGAGAAGAAGGGTCACCCCCGGACCGGTGACAGAACTTTGCGCGGCGACACGCCGCGCCCATGCGGTAAAATTCAAATATGGAAATGTCCTTATTTTAAAAGTGTGGAAATTTGGAAATCATCGAAATGCAAAGAGAGCGTACGTTCGAAAAATTGTTCAGATTTCGGGAAATGTCGGGGGTAAAATTCAAATTTGGAAATGTCCATTTTTAGAAATTGTGGAAATTTGGGAAATTATTGAATTTGTGTTAGATGTCTAATTTAGCTCAATAATTTGAGGAAATACATTATATGAGAATTTGTGAAATTTAATTTAAATCCAAACCATAATTAGGGGATATGAATTTGTATTCTCTGCAATTATTCATCTAATCAAGCATTTGTGGAAAAATTTACCTTCATATATTTAGAGGAAGTGTATTTGGATTTTTTTGATGTATTGACCCTTTTTGGAATTTGAAAACATGTTTGTTTATTTATTTCTTCTGATCGGTCGGATGTGTTATTCATATTTTTCAGGTGGATAGATTCAAAAATATTGTTTTTTTGAACACTTTTTATTTTATGCAAATTGTAACTTGTGAGTTGTCGAATATATATTTTTTTTTGTGCATTTCGTGTGTATGAGTGGAATTGTTGTAATTAGTAATTTAAAAGTCTTTAATTCTTGTGTATTTTTGAAATATATTTTGAAACTTAGAAAATAATCGAACATGTTTAGGGAGAAAGAATGTCATGGGGAAATACATCTTTTTTTTTGTAAAATTGTTTGAAATGTTCAAATTTTGAAATGTCCACACTTTAAAGCAGTGCAGATTTGAAAATTATGGATGTTGTATTTCAAAAGTTGCAAAAAGTTAAAAAAAAGCAGGGGAAAAACAGAAGGGGAAAAAAATTAGAAAGGGCCGACCTAGCTGCGCAGCAGCAAGGCCGGCCCACGTAGCGACCCATGTGGCCAGCCCAGGCCCGCGGGGACGTCGTCGTGACGTCACGGGCGGGCGGAGCTGCCGCGGCGGCGTGGAGCTCGCCGGAGGCGCGCGACGGCGAGCCAGGACGCGCGCCTGGGCGCGCTGCACGCGCCTGGTCGCGGGGTGGCCGTAGGCGGCGGCACCGCCCATTTTGGGTCGCCGGCGCGACCGCGGCGGCGTGCGGACGCGGCGGAGGGCAGCGGGAGCGGCGTCGACCATGGTGAGCTTCGATCTGTCTGGCGAGGCGCGGAGAAGCTGCGATGCGCGGCGTCGCCGCCGGCGATTTCCAGCCGCACGCGCGAGGGGGAGGGGAGGGGGGAAGTGGTGATGCTTTTGCAGAAAGGCCCTTGGAGTTTGACCAAATTGCAGTCACGTCCCTCCTCACGGGAATTTGTGGACTGCGGGTTGATGTCTTGATTTATGAGGGGCGTTTTTACAAAATGGTCACGACGATGCTGCTGTGGCCGTAGGATAGGATCGACGGCGCGGAGCGCGGAACGCACTGTAGAAGTTCAACACTGTAGGTAGCACAGTGCCGCGCACTGGGGGCGACATGGACGTCTCCTGGCCGTCGGATTGCGCGATCGGAGGGCACAGAAAAGCGGGTGACGTGGAGGCGTCGAGGAAAGCCCTAAACGGGTCAGCTTTGATATATTGATAGACTAGGAAGTAAGAACCATAACTCCAGTACCTCAAGCAACATCTATACAGTTACATCGATATCTATGTCTGGTAAGGAAGATGTACAAAGGGTAGTAAATGGCTCAAGTAGCAAGATTCACAGTTACGTCTATACTAATGGTATTATCGTTGTACTATATGGCTCAAGTAGTACTATATGCACTCTAATTAGCCATTATACAATGAATACGCACTGGGATACTGTAACATACAAAAATATTATAAGTATTATTATTCCAAAAATGAGGGCCAACAATTTTTTTTATTGATTTATATGAGTTGATTGTGTTTGTTGCTTGTGATAAATATTTTTTGTTGCTTGTGTTGGTGTTTGCTCTAATTACACACTTGAAGAAAAGAAGAGAAATAAAATAAAAAGCAAAGCAAGAAAAATAATGTGACAAGTGTCACACAAAATTCTCCAAGTGAGAAATTCTTTTCCTTCACAACAAAATTCAGTGGAGTGATAAGTAATCACTCTCAATTTTATTCTACAACTTTCCCTCTTCAAAAACTATTTCCAAAAATCTCAAATTAAAATTCAAAACCTTTCTTTATCATTTCAAATTGCAAAATGTGCTATATTGCACTTGTCAAACAAATATGCAAACAGCACCACAAATCTTAGTAAACATATTTGAAGCAAATTATGAAAATAAAATTCAGAAATTAGAAATAAAAGTTTGGTCAAGCATTTCATCGAACACCTTGTGTCAGTGCTTGTTCTTCCTCAATCCGAAGATCAATTTGATCGAATTCGATCAAATTGATGCAAATCTTCAGTACCAGTAGCTTCCTCTCACTCCCCTCTTCACTCTCACTTGTTGGCGCCGAAGAAACTCGGGCGGGAGCAGCTCGCCGCGATCGACGCCATGGCCGCCGCCCCTGGGTCGTGTCGGCACTGTGGAAGAAGACGTGGCGACGCCGTGGGAGCCCGACACCGTGTCCCCCCCTCTCTCCCTCGCTCTTCTGCTCCCTCTCGACGAAGAAAACGGCCGCAGGAACCCGCACCCGCCGGCCCCTGGCCATGCCAGTGCGCGCCGCGCACCGCCCAAACACGCCCACGGCCGTCCCCCACTTCGAGCTCGCGTAGCTCGCCTCCACGCACCCGACCTTGCTCCCCTTCTTCCCAACACCATAGACACACACCACCGTCCCCTATGGCGAGCCCACTCCCCTCTCTGGACCTCCCCTGAACCTCGACCACCATGGACCGCCGTCGAGCTTATAAAGCCACCCGAGCCCCGCACTCTCTCCACACACCACCACTCCCTCTCCTTTGCTCCACACTCCCTCTGTGCACCGCCAGAAGAGCGGGCACGCCGTTGCAGATAAGCTCAGCCCTGGCAGCGAGGCCAATTGCTGCCGGAGCTGAGGTAGGAGATGACCACGGCCGAGGCCGTGCTGCCTCTCTTTCTCTCCTCTCTGGCCCTCACTCGCATCACCATTAGCACCTCACTCACCCGCCGCGTTTTCCCTCTGTTTCGTGCACAGAAGCGAAGCAGGGAGCCCGCCGGAGTTGGAGCACGGCCGCGGAGAGGGAACTGCTCGCCGCCGACGCCAGGAGCATCCCCAGCTAGCACCACTTCTCCAACAAGCTTCCCCGAGCCGCCGCCGTCGTTCTGCACCTTCCCCGCTTCCTTCCGAGCCCCCTAGGTGAGCTTTCCGCGAACCTCACCGTCGCCGGAGCGGCAGTACCGCCGGTTTTAGGTCGTCGATGTTGTTGTCGAACATGGGCCGTTGGATCTGTGATCAACGACATCATACCGCTTCGTTTAGTTGTTTCTCTGGCAAGTGGACCCCACACGTCAGATTTTTAAACATTTCAATACGCGCATTGAGTCACTGACGAGTGGACCCCACCCGTCAGCAATCTCAACATTATCCAGAATAGTTAACCTTTCTAATTTAAATCTTTAAGAGAATTCAGTACTGGCATCAACTTCAAAATTCAATATCTCGAGATTTACAAATCCAAATAAATCAAATCTAAATGTTCTGGAAAGCTTATGAATTTTTTTAACCAACCCAAGTGGATTTATTTCATTTAGATAAATAATAAAAATGTATTATTAAAAATGCCACAGAAGGTTTAAAATCTAAACTTGTTTGTTTCTGATACTCTGTTAAGCCAAATAATTCCAAACCAATTTTGTTAGCTTGGTACTGTGATCTATTAGCTTCCCTAATTTTGGTAGAATTAATTAAGCAATATTAATTGTTTGGCATTAGAATAAAATTTGAACACCCTTCTGTATTAAAACAATTATAGATGGTTATTGGTAAACCCAAATGGACTAGGGCCAATTTTGTTAGATCACATTTAGTCATGTTTAGTTACCCTAAAAGGATTTAATTTTAGGGTCAACAAAACTTAATTGGTAGCTAAAACTTGATTATTAAGTTACTGGGTTAAAATATTTGTGTAGGGAGTTTGGTAACTCCAATTAATCCAAACTAAATTGTGTTGTCTTCTATACATCAGTAGCTTTCTGTAGAATTTTAGTTTGTATTTTTATGACCAACATAACTCAAGTTGTGTAATTAAACATGTTCAACAAGTTTCTGCCATATTTAAGACATAAATAAATAATGTTTAATTCAATTAAATTGAAACCAAAGTGTGTTGTTTGATGTGTGCAGTGGCTATTTATAGCATTTTAAGATTGTAATGTTGTGATGTTGCTTGAATAGTTTAGTGATTATTTGTATTTGTTTGTTTATTAATTAGACGAGAACACTGTCGGATTTATCGAGGAAGGAGAGCTTGTTGAATCTGAAGATCAAGACCAAGGTCACTTTGTCGAGCAAGGCAAGCTACTCTCTGAGCTTGCACCCCAATTATATGCATCTACTTTGATAACATGATCTACTCTTAAGGCAAGGATTTTCAAAAACCTTTTCAAAAGTATATGGAATTATTTTGCCACCCTATGTAGAAGTATAAGATAGTTGATATAAAATTATAGGATGGGAAAAAATATTGTTTATTCAAAACTTCTTTGAAAATACTTGTGTGTTTATGAAATGCCGAGATGTCGGTATGGAAGTGGAGAAATGGAGAATGGTGATATTTATGAAAAATGCACAGTGTGTCCTAGTACTATGACGACCAATCTTACCCTGTGCGACCACATTTACCCACATATGGGAAAGAGCTTAGTCATATAATTTGCTCATATTAGTATGGGATGCCTCATCGACGGAGATGACTCCGTTATGCATGAGGGGATGGTTTGTTGATCTACCCCGGACCTGGGTCCTCGCTCAAACTCTATGGAAAGATAAGGAGGAGGATTGAATGTTCCACCATAAACCGCCGGGCAAAACTATGAGTCCTCACACTTAGATTCCGACGGGCTGGGTTAAGTGTTTATGGAAAGTGTCATATGGGCAGGGTCCTATACTAGCATGAGCAAATGACAGGCTAGGGTCGGTGACTCAACTTCGCATACACCATGTATGGCGGGACGTGGCTGACACGATGAGTTGCCGGATGGATGTGGGAAAAGCGTGCTACCTCTGCAGAGTGTAAAACTATTCGAATAGCCGAGTCCTCAGATATGGACAGTTGGAAGGCTGTCCGAAGACCATGTGCAAGTTTTGAAAAGAGTTGAGTTTTAAAAGAAAAATGAAGTGGAGAAGGTTCCATACACCTATACCAACGGATCGGTATGAGGTTGTGGGAGACAAGAGGACCATGACGGGCTATGGTCGGAAAAAGGAGGAGTTTTGGAGAAACTGATAAAATGGTGATTTTATTTTCAAAGATAGTTATAAAATTCTTCTTACCTTTTTCAATAAAGATATAGAGATGTTTTAAATAAATAAAAGTCTGAAATTAAAATAAAACTAGTGCATACTCATGTTGGGTAGTTTGCGAGTACAATCAAATGTACTCATATTGGTTTCGTCCCTGTCTATTGTCTTAGCCAGACTTCGAGGAGCACTACGCCGAGGAGGAGTATGTCGACTTCTACGCGAACTAGGGATCTTCATAAGTCAGCTGCCTGTCGGGTCGTCGTTAGGATTCAATGCCTAATACGCCGTAGCTTCCGCTGATTATTTTGGTTTGGCCCATGAAGGCACCTATATAAGACTTGGTCTAAATGACCATTTATGTAAGACTTTTAATTCGGTACTGTAATGGATGTAAACTTTGGATTCAGTTCGGATTATGTGCAATGACAGACTGATCACGGGATCATTGTGTTAAACATAATCGGATATTTCGGACGGCTAGTCCCACAGATACACCATGAATCTGCAAAAGGAATGCAATCCAAGCTTGCAATTTCACCTGCCATCTGGATGCATGAGTTGTGAGAAAATGGTGCTAGGTGTCAGCCCATCTGATTCCACACTGGCGATGCTTCGTCCTGTGATGCTCATCGTCGTTGTTGTGGTACTAGTTGAGCCTGTCGACGGTTCGTTTGACTGCAGCCTGGTCATGACAAGAGGTGATGCGCCTGATGACGATGTCTCATCTATGAGGCTGGTATTGTCCTCATCACTTTCCTGCAACTGGAGTGCAAACTCAAGGTTCCAGAGGACGTCACCCATAGACGGCCTGTTGATGCTGTGATCAGCCACACATTTCTCTGCAGTCTCTGCAAATTTTATGAAGCACTGGGGAGCAATTCTCCCTTGGAGGCATGGGTCTATGATCTCACCGAGTGTGCCTTTCTTCTGGCAGCGCGACGCCCAATCGGCAAGGCTCACTTGCTCTTTCGGAAGTGAGGGGCTCAAGGCAGGACGCGCACACAGGACCTCAAACAGCACAACTCCGAAGGAATAGACATCAGATTTCTCAGACAGCTGCTGCCTACGGAAGTACTCGGGG
This sequence comes from Poa pratensis, assembly GCA_947311845.1. NCBI lineage: Eukaryota > Viridiplantae > Streptophyta > Magnoliopsida > Poales > Poaceae > Poa > Poa pratensis. The sequence goes on along the minus strand of CAMZMU010000113.1, from coordinate 5,344,038 downwards.
TCAAGGTATCCGAAGCTGCCCTTCACAACCGTGCTCACATGAGTGTTGTCCACATTTGGACCTGTCTTGGACAGCCCAAAGTCAGAAACCTTAGCAACCCACTTATCATCCAACAAAATGTTGGTCGTCTTGACGTCGCGGTGGATGATGGTTTCCTTTACGCCCGTGTGCAGGTAGTACAGCCCGCGGGCAGCACCAATGCAGATCTCAAGGCGCTGCTTCCATGAGAGTGGAGGGTTCTAGGTGTTGTACAGGTGCTCCCGGAGAGTTCCATGGGCCATGTAGTCATACACTAGAATCATCTCACTCCTATCCTCGCAGTAGCCAATCAGGGACACCAGATGGCGGTGGCGGAGCTTGGACAGCATCTCAATCTCTGTCTGGAACTCATGGACACCCTGCTCAGACATTGGGTTGCAACGCTTGATTGCCACCTTGGTGCCACTATCTATCTCTCCGAGATACACATTGCCAAACCCACCTTTGCCAAGCAGGAAGGCTTGATCAAAATTGTTGGTGGCAGCCTGAACTTCAGCAAATGAAAAGTGGCGACAAAGATTGGAAGGCAGTATCGACGTGTGGCTCCCGGTGGTGGCTATATTTCCAGATGTGGTTGATCTGCTGTAATCAGCGAGAGGAGTCCAGTGACCATCTTAAGATTTACCAGGATCCTTTGATATCTTCTTCTTTCGTTTGCAGATGACGCAAATGCCAAAACACGCGATCAACAGCCCTGCTAAACCAGCAACAATTCCACCTATAGCAGCCCCGGCAAGACCCTTTGATTTCCCTGGACCAGTGTCCCCTCTAGGATTGGCATCAGGCTTTTGCGGAAGTGGAGGATTGAGCCCAGCAAGATTGTTCAGTCCGTCACCATGTATGGCCTGTAGCTTGAAGACCTCAAGACCATTCAGTATTGCATCAAAGTACTCTGGTCTAGTTGAAAGATCAGGGTGAAGTGCAACCCACATGTCCACCTGACCAGAACCAGTAGTGAGGATAACATAGTCTGTATATGTTGTTCTGCCGATTCCTCCGCTCCAGATGATTACATCCATTTGCTGCTGTGCTGTCTGGTTGTTGATGTAGATGAAGAATTGCCTCTGATTCACCTTAGTTATAGGATACTGGATTTCACAGAAGTGGAACCTGAGGAGGTAAGAGAACCCTGCATCAACTGGTAAGATCCATGTAAGGTTGTAGTTCAGGTTGATCTGTGCATTTGGTCCCATCGACCGAGCTGTATCATAGACACTAACTGGCGCGGTGTAGTTTGGATCTTGGAGTGTATACTCGATAGTCACATTACTATCTTTGGAGAAGGTAACCCCAGAGCCACCAGATATGTATGGGGAATCATTGTCCCATGAGCGGTAGAAACCCGAATCATCTTTCCGGGAAATGGCTTGGCCCCCGACATTGAGCCTGTACATAGTCTGGAAGCCTGTGTCAGGGCTGAATGAGAATGGAGCTGGGGTATCACCGTTGACAAATCTTGTGTCAGCTGCCGTGAAGATGTCAGGCGTGGGCACAATCTCAATGCCATTCACAAACGCATAAGAACCATTCTGATGTGATGGGGCAAAGGTGACGTCTAGGCTGCCTGTAGAAACATTCACCGAGAATTCACGGACAAGGTAGGCAGAACTGATGGCCTGAGCCGTTTGCGAAGCGTTGAACTCATTTAAGAGGACAAGATTTTTCGTAGTGACACTGAAGTAGGCATCGGAGACAGCATAGTTTCCATAGGCAGCCGGATAGAAGTAGAGGCGTAAGAACATGCGGCCTCGGCTGACAGGGAAAGAGTATGTGTAATTTGAAGTGAAGATGCGGGCCGTCATATAAGGGATCGTGGAGGGGAGTGAAGGGTCTTGGTACGAAGCAGTGGCTGAGACTCCATTCACTGACGGCGCAAACTTGGAGACGGTGTCCCCGTCCCAAGTACGACCACTGCCATCACCGTTTTGGTTTGATGCTCCGCAATTTAGGAGGATCTGTCCAGAGGCAGTAGAGCTGTTACCAGCCGCCACGGCGAGTGAGATGAGAGCCAACAGTGTGAGGGTAACTAGTAGAGTCGAGAATGCCATTGCAGTGGTTAGTGTACCAGGGTCTTGAGAGCTGGGATAGTGCTATTGTTCAGGGGGCACACCCATAGAGCTATTGAACCTGCAATTACAGCATCACAAGCAGAAACGTCAGTTAACTGAATCATTGCAAGATGAACTATAGTTAATCGATGCAAGGCAGAAACATCCACGGGTCTGAGTACTAATCATTGCAAGAATTTCAAAAAATTGAAGTTTATGCGACTAATTATTGCAACATCAGCAAATTGAAGTTTCTGGTATCACCAAAAGTTGAAAACTGTACCAAAACAGTATTAATACTACTCATGAGTGCAGCCCTCATGTATTCTAGTTTCTTTCCAAAACAAGTGCAAAGAATTGAGAATCTATGCGAGGATTTAGTAGCCAAATAAAATGTAGCAATATTTTCAAAAGGGAAGATCCAGCATGTTCTGGGAGTTCAAGAAACAAAACATCAGGTAAGCATTACAAATTTCATGAAGGAAAATTATGACATCAAGAAGAGCAAAAAGGGGAAAACGGACTAACAGTCCTGATTAATGATCTGAATCTCGAAAAAATAACTTTATTTTGCTGTCCCCCATAAAAGGACTGTCAATTCTTCTTCCTAGGTCGGAGATCCAAAGTTCTGAATATTTCCTGTTCCCCCTAAAAAGGACTGTCAATTCTTCTTGCTAGGTTGGAGATCATACCAACAAAAGTGTAAAGACAAAACCATTTTCTGAGGAAATTAAGAACAACACCATCTAAACAGGAAATAACCCAAATGGCTGGCACTCCAAATCACACGACGAAGTACTTAAGGAAATCCCTTAGCCAAATTTGGCGCGAAAACTATAACTACGGAAGCCTTGAAGCCCGCTAATGGAGACACACTGACACAGGGCAAATCCACTCGAATCGAGTCGGATACAACGAGCTCGAAAAGAACGAGGAGGAGGGGAATGGTTACCTGAGCTGTGCAGGAAGGCCGAGCTCGCGTGAGAAGAGAGATCGATGCCGCGGTAGAGGTGAAGGCCCCAGCGGCGGCACTTGCGGCGCGTTTGGGGGCCAAAAGTGAAGAGAAGTTGAGCCTGCGCTCGCTGAATGGTCGTGTTTGGCTGCGTAGGGACGGGACGAAATATTCAGGTACGGTGGCACTTCTAAAATGGTAGTGGGGTTTTACACAGTACTCTTTCAAATTCGATCAAGTATTCTCTACTCGATTATTTAGAAACGTGGGGTCAAGCAAGTTCGTTCCTTCTTTGACGACGATGCCGAGTCGCCTACACGCGCTTCGTGAGCAACCCCACTCTAAAAAGTTCCATCCAGTATTTTATATACCGTATATCAAAGCCCACCCGTTTAGGGCCTCCCAGAACCCCTCCACGTTCACTGCCTTTTTTGCGCCGTCCGATCGCGCGATCCGACGGCCAGGAGACGGCACGTCGTCCTGCGGCACTGTTCATGAATCCGACGGCCAGGAGATGGGCACGTCGTCCCGTGGCACGGTTCATGAACAGTATCGCGCCACTACAGTGCCATTTACTGTTCATGAACAGTGTTCACGTTTTTTGTTGTTGTTGTTGTTGATATAAGTCGACGAGTAGATTCCATCCCCGTGATCGGTTTTGAGTTTGGTTGACCATACTACCTTAATTTTAGATCCACAATCGCGAAAACAATTGACGAAATTTGACAAATTCATCGCACTCGGACATCTGTTTTAATTTTTCTCCCACGAGTAGATGTATATCACCGTTCCAAACAATTTTCATGATTTAACTTTTCTATTTTGACGAAACGGACCCCAGAAATAAAACATTTTCCCGTAAGAATCCCCGCGTACCTAAAACATTTTTGCATCAAAATCTGCCGTCACAATATTTTAAACTATAACTATTTACTTAGCTCTTCACACCACCGCCGCAGTGCGCCTGCAAACCACTGCTGCCATCAATACGACGTCATCGTGTGCCACAACTGTCAGCAACTCCCTCTTTTGCCAAGCATTTGCAGAAAAGAAAAAAAATTCTCCCTCCCAAATAATTCGAACTCCAGAAAACGAAAAATGTTCTAAATTCAGTAACTTCAAATCTGCACACCAAGAAAAAAAAATATATCAAAACAATTACGAAAAAAATGTAAGCTATTTTTGTAACGCTAACGAACTTGAAATTTTAATATGAACAAATTTCGATTTCGAACAACTTTCAAAACTGACCATTTTATGAATAGAAAATAATTCAGACCTCACCGGCTACATAATATGAATAATTTTTTGAAATTTAAATTTTTTTAGACCCAAACTTTTACTCAATTCCAATAATTTTCAGACCTCAAAATTTTCATCCCTCAAAATATTTTTGAACGCGTACATTGGTTATAATTTCTTCATAACCATAATATAATTTATCTGATTAGCCTGCTAAATTAGAATATTATGACAAAATACAACCACACTTAAGCACTCCAAATACGCTAACATATTTACAACTAAAATAACTTAAAACTCCCTAATAATGAAGCTAAATTTTAAAATGCCTGAGCAAAAAAAAAAAATCGACAACAATTACATGTAAACGGTAATGTACCTTACAACTCTCTAATAATGAAGTTACACCTAACAATTGCCTAATCAAATACATATTTGTACAAAATACAAATTCATTTTCTCCAAATATGTTTTGAATTTTAGTTGAATTCAAAAGAAACTCAAATAATGTAACATCTCCTACCATTGAGTCAAATTAAATATTTAAGACAAAACTCAAACGTATTATACCAATTTGAAAAAGTTTCAATTTACAAATACTATAACTGAACTCACTCCAATTATGCAACAGAAACTAACAAATGTTCAACTTCAACTAAACTCACCTTAAATATACGAATAAATACAAATAAACTGCAAACATATACCAAAAAATATCACAACACAAAACAAAAAATGATAACTACTTACGACATACGACCAAAATTTAAATATCAATATTCCAGAACTTCAAAAATTGCTAACTCTTCGCATTTAAACAGTTCTCAAATCTCCACAATTTTTAAATATCGACATTTTCAAATTTGCATTTTACCACACAGGTGCAGCGGTGCCGCCGCACCAAATTCCAGGGTCATCTCCGCGGCAGTTTTACAAAAAAATCCCTCACTAATCCACACCGTGCCCCGCAGTCCAACAATTCCCGCCGCGAAGGACCTAGAAGCAAATACCAAAAATTATTTGGACCTTCCCCAAAAAACGTCAAAAGAAGCCCCTCCCTCCCTCCTCTCGCGCGCGCGAGCCGGAGGTGGCCGGCGCCGCCACCGCACGTCCTCGCCGCACCGCCGCTCGCTGTCCAGATCGACGAACACTGCGAGGTCCACCGTCGCCGCCCGCACCTCCTCACCGCAGATCAGACGCCGGGACGCCGCCTGGGCGCCGTAATCGTCGACGCCGCTCCCGCCGTCCTCCGCCGCCTCCGCCCGCCGCCGCGGCCGCTCCGGCGACCCAACATGGGCGGCGCCGCCGTCTACAGACTCCCCGCGACCAGGCGCGCTCGCCGCGCGCACGCTCGGGTCCCAGGGCGCGGTGACGCGTCGCTGGCGACGTCCATGCCGCCGCGGCCGAGCCAGCCTTCCCTGGCCACTGTGACGTCACTATGACGTCACCGATGGCCCACGCGTCAGATTTTTTTTTTATAATTTTCCCCTGTTAAATGCTGTAAAATCAATAAATTTGAATTTAAATATACCCAATGCAACAATAAAATAATATATATCAAAGTGGCCTCCAAGAAAAAAAATGTTGTCTACTCATGTCGCACGATAAAAAAAATCAAATTTGCATATTTCAACGCTGTGAAATCAATAAATTAAAATTTAAATATACCCACTACAGCAATACAATAAATATATCAAAGTAGCCAAAAAAAATGGTAACTACTCATGTCGCACGATAAAAAAAATCAAATTTGCAAATTTCAAAATTTTAAGAGACTTCCAAGTCTGTCCATTTTGTCCACTGAAAAAAATATGCAAAACACATCTGACCGATCAGAAAAAATAAATACTACCTACTTATGTCAATAAAGCAAACACGTCTTCAAATAAAAATTTGGTCAACATTTAAAAAAATCAAATGCATTTCCTCTAAACATTATTTGCAAAAAAAAAAAAAAATCCTTTGTCATGGATTGAATTTAAAAAATATTACTAACATATGCAGCTAATTATAAAGATAAATAATAGCTATTTACTACAAAAAAACAAACATGTCTCCAGAAAAAAAATATCATATGCTTTATATGCCAACCAACAAATATGTTTTGAAAATCCAAGTTGGTAAAAATTCCAATATAAATCCAAATGCACTTCCTCTGAACATTATTTATAAAGAAAAAAATCATGTCCTCTGATTATGTATTGGATTTAAATAAATTTTTTAAAAAGATCTCGAAACGTCTAATATAAATTCAACAACTTCCCAAATTTCCCCACTTTCTAAAAGAGGACATTTCCAAAATTGAACTTTACCACGCGACATTTTCCGAAAAATGACCAATTTTCCGAACGTACACTCTCTTTGCATTTCAATGATTTTCCAAATTTCCACACTTTTAGTATTTAGGGATAATTTAACTAAACAATCTCCAATGGCACGGCTATATTTACTGAATGCTCAAAATGATTAACATTCGGAAATAACCATGATATATTTCCTTTGATTATAGTGCTAAATAAAAATACTACAAACAAATGGAACCATACTTGATCAACTCAATTCAGCTAACATATTTTTTCAAGACAATATATCTTAAATCTCTCGAACTATGTAATTAAATTTCAAAAATGCTTGATTAGACAAAAATTTGCAAACAATGCCAATTCAAATCATCTAATTTTGGAATGAATTTGAACTAAATTTAATAAATTCTCATATAACTTATTCCCTCTAAAAAAAGTACAAACATATTGTACCAACTCGAACAATTTAATATTTGGATACAATATAGCTGAACCCCCTACAATTATGCAATCCAACATATTTAACGCTTACATTAAACTTAACTCTCTCTAACTATGTAATTACATTTAAATAATGATTTGATAAATGCTAAAACAACATACTCAACATTTGACTTCAATTCAGCGAACGCTCAAATTGAACTTAACTCTCTCTAACGTCACCATTTCTATTCGCAGAATATATTTTGTACCAACGAAAAAAAAGAATTATACCCACCAAAATATCCACCAACGACAATGTATAAAACTTCCCAGTTTGAACATTTCCCGAAAATCTAAACAATTTTCAAACGTAACTTCCCTTCGTATTACAATAATTTCAAATTTCCACACTTCTAAAATAAGGATATTTCTAAATTTACATTTTACCACACGGGCGCGGCGGTGTCGCCGCGCGAATTTTCCTAGTATTGTGCAAACAATAAACGCATGTGATCAATTTCCCGCCTTTAACCACCGAAAACAAAGAAAAATTTCCCGGCTCTCACGTCTGCTCTCCTAACTCCGATGTAGCTTCTCAAACCATCCATTATTCAACATAACTAGACACACGCATGTCATGTGCGTGCTATTGAAAAAAATTATCCAACATAACTAGACATGTATGAGGTATCCATTGTTAATCGTGCATGTATAATATATTTTATTGTGCTATTTAAAGAAAAAAATTCAAAGCCCAATGTGTTGTTGGTATGTAATTTGAGATCAGCAAATACGTAGAATCTCAGATTCTCAGATTGGGTTCCAATCTTGACGGGTGGTCACTTCACAAAATTAGATCACTTCTTTGAAGTAAGATTCATATTGCTATAGATAGAATGTCGATCGTGTACACTAACATGTTGGTTCTGCGTGATACACCATATGAGTTCACATATCTGAAACTCAAATCATAAGACATGAAAAAGCTACTCCCTCCGATCCGAAAAAACGGTCGAGAGTACTGCTATTCAATCGTACTAGCCAAGCTATTTCCAGCGAATCTTAAATCAGATCCGAGGGAGTACTATATCGTACAAACTGAGCCCACCACGCCTAAAAGAGGCCATGCTAGAAATTCCAAAAACCTTTGGGACATAAAAAGACGGTTAAGTAGTTAGTTTGAGAGATATCATGTTAGCACGTACGGTGCAGATTTGTTTTTAGAGTAATAAGGTGCACACTCTAGTCCACTTGTAATCACGATCATTGAACATCGTAGTTTCACCGAAGCATAGGGTTGTTTCTGCTACGTGGCCATACAAGTGGAATAATCCTTGACCAGGTAGCCGGTCAATCAAGAGAAAGGGACCGGCACGATATATAAGAGCATCTCCACTCGCGGCGTCCAAATGGGCGTCCAAAGGCCGTCCGGACAGGCCCTTTGGGCGCCGTCCGGACTACCTTGCCCATTTGGGCGGCCTCGCTCCTCACTCGCGACGCCCAAATCTTATTCAAATATGAAATTTTGATACGAAAATGCATATATTTCATTGAAATTTCATTCAAACTAACATAATTCATTCAAATTTAAATCTAGACCTAGACTAGATCTAGTAAGTAGGGTGGCACGCCAGGCACCGGCAGTTGGGGCAGGCGCCGGCCCTTGCGGCGGCGAGCACAGGACCCCGGCGGCAGCTCGAGCAGAGGCAGTAGAGGTAGCCGGTGGTGGAGGTGGTGGCGGCGGAGCTGGAGGTGGTGGCGGCGGAGGCGGTGGTGGTGGCAGAGGCTATGTCGGCCTCGATGGCGAGCTGCATGTGGCCGGGATCCCACTCCGGCGTCGGCGGCCAGTCCTCGAAGCCGTCATCATCACCGTCAACCTCCTCCGCCTCTTGTTGAGGTTGCGGCGGAGGAGGTTGCACGCGGCCTCGTTCCGATCTTGCGCGACGAGCCTGCTCCACCGCCTCGTAGCGAACCCTCTCCCGTTCCATGCCCACTGCGAAGTCCTCGTCGGTGGTGTTGGTGAGGCCATCGTCGTCGGAGTCATCGTCGGAGTCTTCGAGCCAGTCCGCAGGCGGCTTGGGGGCGAAGAAGGAGTGGAGGCGGTAGGCGTGCTCGAGCTCGACCTGCTTGTCCCAGTACGCCGAGTTCGGCTCGAACCTAGGGTCGTCGTGCAGCTCCGGCGCCATCGTCCCCATGCACGAGGCGACGTAGTCGAGCCGCGCCTAGCCGACCAGCATGGGTGCAACGGGGACGTGCACTGGGTTTGTGGCCCATCCCTCGGGGAGGACGCAGTTCGCCGGCACCGGCGTGTTAGTGCGGACGAGCTCGCGCGCCTCGGCTTCCGTGAGTTGGTTCGCCGGTGGCGGAGGAGGCGGTGGAGGAGGTGGCAGAGCGTTGATGGCCGGCGAGCCTGCCTCCTGCGATGGCCAGCCGCGGCGAGCCATGGCGCTCTGCCAAACCTGGCTGTCACGGCGGCGACGACGGGCCTCCGTCTGCGCTCGTCTCTCTTCCTCCGTGGCGCGCGGGGAGAGGCCATGGCTAGGTGTGGATGGAGATGGCTGTGTGAGATGGTGGAGACGGCGAGGAACCCGCTCTATATAGCGGCCGAGGAGGCGAACGGATGAGGTCGCCTTAACTCCGGCCATCCAACGGCTCACCTGCCACACCATTAACGGCTCGCCTGCATTGACGCCGCCGTGGCGCAGACGCTTCCTCGCCGCAGAGCGAAGCGACGCGTCGCTGCGCCCGGCTGGGAAACCGAGACGCTGCCCGGCATTAATGCAGCCTCTTGTCTCACTGCCAGGCGTGGCCCGTGCGTCGGAGGCCGACGTGGCGTCGCGTTTCCTTCCGTCCAGGGCCGCCCCAAGCCTCCCCAAGTTGAGGGCGTGGGCTGGGCGTGCCGGACACAAAACTGGGCCGCGCCGGACCGAATTCGCGTTTGGGCGCCGCGAGTGGGTGCGATTTTGTGTCCGACACGCCCCAAAGGCGTTTGGGCGGCCGTTTGGGCGCCGCGAGTGGAGATGCTCTAAGCACATCGTTTTATGGTACCCATGCATAATACTCCCTCCGTTTCGAATTATAGGTCGCGGGGGGGGGGGGGGGTGGAATTTCCGACCAGGTGAAAAGTGAAAAAAAGACATTAATACCCCTACGAATTTGAATCTCCACCTCCGCCTCGTGATCGATCCGCCTCCGCCTCGCGATCGATCCGCCTCGCGTCTTCCTCGCTGGGATCTGCCCAGCAGCAACGATCTGCAGGTTCTCCCCGCTGCAACGATCTGCCCCAGCAATGATCTTCCCCAGCAGCGCCTGTGCTCTCCTCGCTGGGAACCTCGCTAGCAGCTAGAGAAGCACCTCGCCCAGGATCTGCAGGCCATCTGCTTCTCCTCGCCAGCAGCTGGAGCAACACCGCCCAGGATATGCAGGTGTCCCAGGCGCCCAGTTCATCGCCAGCACCCGGCAGGCACGGCCAGTTCGTCGCCAGCACCCGGCAGGCACCTCACCCAGGTTCTGCAGGTGCAGGTGCCCGATTCGTCACCAAGCTGCTTCTCCTCTCCTTCCCTGCAAGGATTCAAAGCAGCAAGGATTCAAAGCATTCAAAGCAGTAAGGATTCAAAGCAGCAAGTAATTGGAGCAGCAAGTACTCAGAGCAGCAAGTAATCAAGTCCCACGAGCAGCAGGTTGCCAAGACCAAACGACAATCGGGAACATCCAGAACAGAGAAGCAGCTACTGAAGAACTTTGTGTGTAAGTCTGTATTTGTGTGTTACTGCTACTGAAAAAGTTAGTCACTACATGTGTGTTTCTAGGCCAATGTTACTGCTAGCAAGCACTTGCTATTGGTGCTAGCAAGCACTTGCTAGCAGCAGTAAGAGTACAAGAAGTGCAAGTGTATTTCAGTTAATACTGGAGCAGATAAGAGTACAAGAAAAAATACAAACAATACAAATAGTCCTAATGGAGCAGTATAGATATTGAAGCAATACAATATTGCAAAAGATCGAGCCATGTAATGAAGTATCATGTCTATGAACCAGCACAGCACTTGCTATGCATAGGAGTAACTGCTACAGCAGCAAGGAACAGATCATGCGCAAGCACAAATTCAATAAACTATCATCAGTTAGTAACTCCATTTATTCAAGGAAATATTGGCAATCTACCAAGTACGGCAAGAATTTGAGGTTCAGTTAACACAAGCAAGGATTTCATGTTCAATTAACACAAGCAAGGATTTCATGTTCAGTTACAAGCAAGGAGTAAGAAGCAATAGTTGTATTGCAACAATATTGGAAGCAATACTTGTCAGCAGTAGCGGACCTTGACCAACATTATAGGAGGGGCCAAAACATATTAGATGGCAGTTGAGGGGGCCAATTCGAATTATTTTGTGTTTTCTATGGTAAAAAATTGTAAATACTAGGTAGTATTGTGCAAATTTTAATTAAGTTGGGGGGGGGGGGGGGCATGGCCCCTTTTGGCCTCCACTAAGGTCCGCCACTGCTTGTCAGTGTAAGTGAAGCAAGCAGAAGCAGAAAGAAGCAATATTGGAAGAAACACTACTCCTACTCACAATTTTACAAGCAAGCAACCTCACAAGTTTAGGTTCAAAACAGCAAGCAACCTCTCTACACACAAGTGCAAAGAAATTTGCATACCAATATACTGTAAGCTAGACCAGCACCATCAACGACTCCTCATATACAGAGGACATGTACATAAGCTACACCTGAATTAAACATCAGACCCAGAATTCATGTCACATCAGCTCATCCTACCCCTACAGACATGCATCTGAAACAACAAGTTGCAGTAAATGAACCCAAAACAGGACATTACATTTAATTTGTTTGTTTCCGCTTAGTTCATTCGCATGAAGTATCATGTTCATGTTCCTATGCAGCAGAGGAAGGAGAAGCCAGAGGAAAAGAGAGAGAGATTAAGTACATGACGGAGCCGTGGAGAAGAACGCGTGGGGGAAGTCGACGGCGAGGCCTCGCACCGTGGCGGCCCGCGCGCCGCCCACCGCGGCGTCCAGCTCAGCCCTCCACCGCGCGCCGCTCCAGATCCGCCGCTCGGGCGCCGCTCCAAGTCCGCCGCTCGGACAGGAGGAAGAGGAGGCGGAGGTGTAGATCTACCGCTGGAGCACAACGAGCCAGCGCCATCTCGCCAGCAACACGTCGCCGGCGGATAAAAATCCGTTCTTTGAACTCCGGGTTCCTGTTGCGAGAGAGAAATAGGGGCGGGTTGCGGTTGCGGTTGCGAGAGAGAAATAGGGTGCGCTGATGGGGTTCGTAGCAGAAAACAATAATTTTGCTAACTATCGCAACACCGAAAACTAGCAGGATCTATCTATCTAGTAATGCTGTAACGGAGAAGTTATCGGACACGTACCCTTGTAGACCGATAGGCGGGAAATACGCTCCCGCACAAGCGTTGCCGATGAAGACGTACGTAGCCGATCTCAAGGTCGCGAAGAACTTGGCGCGACGAAGAAGGAGGCGGTGCGACGACGATGCTCCGGTGCTGAGCCTGCGTGTTCGGCACCTCCGAGTACTTGCACACATACGGACCTTGACGATGACCTCCGGGCTCCCCGATCCAGCCGAGATAGCGGAAGCGAGAACTTTGGGTGGAATCCCGCAGCACAACGGCGCGCTGCGGTTTATAGGTCTCCCGTATACACAGTCTAGACGTGGGACCGTATACGCTGAGAGACGGAGAGGGTGGAAGTGGACAAGGGAGAAGCCTAGGCCAACCGGAATTAAATCCTGGATTTATTGTATATTTTCTGAATTAATCCGACGTCCTATTTATTAGAGGAGAGGGGTTGCACCTCCCTCCAATTGTCCATGTGGGACTAAACAAAAGGACGAGGAGGGGGTTGGTGCGCCGGCCACATGGGGCCCCCAGCTGCACCCCCATGCAGCCGCATGGGCCCCATGGCCCAGCCGCACCCCCTCCTGGGAGGAAGTCCCCCACTTGGGCCTTTCCCTCCGGGGCCCATCTAGGTATGCTGCCCATTTTTTCTCCTTTTTATTTAATATAAAATATATAATTATAATTAATATATTTACATACTATTTAATCTCCCGTGACTCCGAAACAATTTCCAGACCACTCCGAACTCACTTCGGTCTTCCCCGGAACCCTTCCGTTCTTGCCGAAACTTTTCTAGAACATCTTTTCTCTATACCTAAATAATTCCGATGTTTCCAAAAAGTTCTCCAAGCATCGTCAAGAGCTTAAGTGTGTTACCCTACGGTTCGGGAATACTCCAGACATGGTCGAGACCCTTCGCTCGCCAATGACCGTCAGGGAGCCCTGGATGACTATGGCGGCCCCTGTGCATTCCAGAATAAATCGTCGTTGAACCGTTAACATGATATGTTCATTCCCTATGTTCCATCGAAACTACCTTTGTTCGAGATACGATCGTCAACATCCTATGTTGTGTTTTATCTCGTTACCGACAAGGTTGCTTTAACTCGTTCCGTGATATTATATATCCAATGACCTAGTCATACGATGCGCAGCTTTACAGATATAATCTCACCGAGTGGGCCCAGAGTATCTTTCCATCACACGGACGAACAAATCCCGCTCTTGATCACTCGCCCCGACTACTTCCTTCTAATACCCGAAAGTGTCACCTTTATTGTCACACAATATAAGACATGACGTTTGATGCGATCAAAGTATCTTTCAGAAGCAGCGACTTGATATAATCTCACGGTCTAAGGAACAAGCTATCACGTTACTTTCCTATTGCAATATTGAACTTAGTGATACGATCCTTCTGCAATACTTTGGTGGGTAATGTCCATCAAATTATTCTACTAATAAAATGACTCCATCATCAACTGTTATGAATCAATATGATCGGGAAATCACGATCATCCATTGACTGATAGACTAGTTTATATAGAGGCTTAACTAGGGACTCTGGTTTGTTTACATACCACACGTGTATTAACAATTCCGATTAATACAGTTATAGCATGGTATAAAACTAATTATAAACTTAATGAGATAATGCAATAAATCCTTATTATTTATTTGCCTCTAGGGTATATCTCCAACAGTCTCCCACTTGCACTAGATTACAAATAAACCAGCTGCATTTCTGTACCAATCATACAACCTTATCTCTTATAAGCGTTTATGATAATGCTTGCTTGTGGAAGAGGTTTCCCTCAGTCAGAACCTTTCAAAACCGTGAATTCTTTTGCAAATCATTGATATTACCTTGTTTAATATCATCAAGTTATCTTTATAACAAATATACATATTTGGCAACTAAGTGAGGCTTTTGTTTCCCTGCGCTTACTCTGATCCTATCTTATATCTTATATTTACTAATTGGAGGCACCAATGGAAGCACCACGTTAATCCTCAACAACTAAGAAAATTAACCATCCGATTTATCCATTAGGTATCTACAGCCGTCAGATGATATAAAAGAGTCCTCAAGTTCTGTCCCACGTACACAGCAACAACCTTCCGTGGTATGCAAAAGAAACGTCTCCCTAGCGGACTACACAATCCCAACAACATGTCGTGCAAAAATCAATCTCTCCGCGGTTTTCCCAATAGATTAGTTCTCTGTAGCCTCCTTCCGTCCGCCGCCGCCGCCGACGCCGCCGACCATGATTCCTCCTCATCCTCCATCTCAATCTCCAGAAAAACAAATAGCTAAGCGTAAAGGTTTCCATGCCCTAGCACGGTAGCACCATGCTCCAACCGTTCTCTCGGCTTGAACGTTAGCTCCTCCTGGTTGTTACCGCCGGCCGGTTTCTTTCTGCAGGTTGCCGTCGATCGTTCCGGCCGTGCTGTGTACTACATGGGAAAGATCTGTCCAAATGCATACTCGATCCCCATCTCCAGTCGTTCTGATCCAGGACACATGGGACGGTAAATATACGATGTATGTTTTGAATCTGTCGTTCTGGGCAATAAATTAATGTATTTATCTTCTGAAAATAAATCAATACTGATGAGCTTTGTGTCCGCTGTTCTTCAAATATTTTTTCTAGGGAAGCAAACATCCAATTGGTGGTGTGTAGTACTATATCACAGGATCTCCAGGTCGTTGGCCACTAATTAATACGCACATACTCTGCCTATTCACTTTTTGTTGTCAATTAAAGGTTGTTGGATGTAGTATTCTTTAGACTAGCCACAATGGGAGTATCATAGGTGGTATCATGCATGTCATGTTGACAAAAATCTGACGTGTCACTGCAATTAATGATGAGAGAGATGTTAGTGGTATCATAGGCAGATACCGTAATATAGCGGATTTCGATGCAAGATGAGTCTACAACCTAATAAATGTGGTAGTATATGATATTACACATATGTTACTACCATTATGAAAGTAGTAACATAGACTAGTATCATATGCATGATACTAGTATATGATACCCCATTGTGACTAGTCTTAGACTAGCCACAATCGGGGTATCATAGGTGGTATCATGCATGCCATGTTGACAAAAAGCTGACGTGTCACTGCAATTAATGATGAGAGAGGTGATAGTGGTATCATAGGTAGATACCGTAACATAACGGATTCCAATGCAATATGAGTCTACAACCTAATTAATATTGTATTATATGATACCACACATATGTTACTACCCATTGTGAGGTAATATCATAGACTAGTATATATGCATGATACTAATATATGATACTCCCCATTGTGACTAGTCTTAGCGGTGTCCCTTGGGGTGGAAATTTGGGGGCATTGAGAAGAGCATATATATTTCAAAATATCTGATATTATATCCGAGCTACGGTAGGACAGAGACAAAATATTCGTAAGATTATTTTTTCTCTATTAAACATGTTCCAGTGCGTGCAGATCAGTTGTTTGCATATATTCAGTTAATTTTCTGCGGTCTGCCTGCAGGAGTTCCATGAAATTGGTAGATTTTCTGGGTGTGTTATTAACTTGCCTCCAATCTTAGATTATCATTCGAGATTGGGTGAGAGGCATGAAGATTTAATCATTTTTTTTGTTTTCCATAACACAATGTAGGGTTCTGAAGCGGAAAATTTGCAATCATGCTGCTGACTATGTCTGTTCTGTACCCTTCTACAAATTTACTCAGTGCAGACTAGGACGTACTCCTGCATATGCACTTTTTTTTTACTATTTGAGAATTCGTTGAATTTAGTACTTTTCAGCCATTAATTTATAACAAGTGAAAGATACAAATAACACATAATATCAATGAGCTTTAAGGAGTATTGAATGGTATAGTGAAAAACATATCAGTATGGATCTTACTTTTTAAATTTAGATATTCAACAAATTCACTTAGAGGTATAGCGGAAGTAGTGGTTGTTCGGTGGTTGGTTAGCTTAAACAGACCTGCCAAATATCGTTATAGAATTAACAGAGAAATCTTCACTGACCGTCAGCCTCTCCTTCTAAACTTATTATCTCAGTTTACATAAAGTATTTTTTTCACCACATGCTTTGATTGTCTCCTGTGCCATCAGCATCGCAACAACCTAGGATTATATGATCTCGACTACTAGCAAGACACAGAAGGTCTGGGCTGCAATGAACAACACGTTTGGTTGCGTTCAGATGCAACATAAACACATTGTGCCCTCCAGTTCCATGGTTTTTCTCGACGTGGCAGACTATGATTGGATTGGTGTTCTTAACACATTGTGAGGCTCAGTGGATGCTACGAAGGCTTTTATGGTCGGAGGGATCGGCAAGAACCGGCTGCAACGACAGGCAAGTAATCTATTTGTCATAATGATCTGCCTTCATGACAACGTGGAGATCAACCTTACCAAGAGGCAGGTCCTCAGCCATACATACACTTTCTTCTACAGTTTAAATTATTACTTTGTGTGTGTGACGTTTCTTTGGATGCGAGTGCCAAAGCTACCAATTCACTCTGTGTTAGTGCAAAAAGTTCTGATCTTTGAAAATTTTAACCATGTCCTAAATTGATTTAACTATGATGCACTATTTTCTATGCCGACCGAGATTCTAGGTAGGGTTATTAAAAATATATTTATATTGCGGAGATGGTGATTGTGAAATTTTCTAAAAATACTAATATATGTTTGTGTAGAATGTAACATAATAATATGCAACTAGCCGTGCGATGCACGGGTTGACGACTAGTATCAGCTAATTGCATTAAAACACACTCAGTTTAGAGAATACATTTTCTCTACCAATCCTATGTAATTTCGCAGTATCTATATACCTTTTATATATATTTATATACCTTAGTAGATCCTGACATTCTATTGTCAGACTTATGCCAATCCTATAACGACTTGATCCTTATTTCCCTTGTCATCTAGGTTGATCCTTTTAACATAACATTTGTTAAACTCATCATCCTCTACAGACTTGAAATAACCATATATCCTCAGTTTCTTTTAAACAATGAAGGATGTTCTTGGTTTCACCAAGAGTGAACATAAATTCACCTCGGTACTTGTTCTTCTTGCAAGAACACTAGTCATATCATTTCGAGTATATAATATGGTTCTATATGCTGCCACTTTATCATGGCATATAGGTGCAACATATTTTACAACATGATTATTTTCTCTAGATTTACAAGGACTATTTCCTTGTTACGTCTTATTCTGACCCTTCAGAATCTAATCTAGAAAACACCTCGATTTCTATTTTAAACTTTCTAATCTATTCAAATACACACTGATGTTTTAAATCATATATGACTTTATTGTAATTCCATAATTACTCCTAATTCATTTTCCTAGTACCATCTACTATATGTCATTTACATATAAGCACCTGACTTAGCTCCCACTCAAAATGTCAACTACATTTGAGACCGTGTAACTTATGATGCTCCCACTCAAAATGTCAATCACATCTCATATTGTGTAGCCCACAAGCTCCCACTTAATTATACGTCACTTGCATATTAATATTGTGAGCTGTCCTACTCCCACTTAAATTATACAAATATAATTTCTTCCAATATTCCGGTCAATACCGAAATCCATTAATCATTCATCAATTTGAAAATTCCAAATACGATGTATTATACTTGTCTAATACAAATCCAAAAGACTTAGGCATGTCTACATCCAATGTAGTCAAAACAATTTTGATTTTGTCCAAGACATTATTCATGACAAAATTAGCTTTATGTCTTTCTCATAGTTTCATTCTTTTCACACAACTTGTCATGTGAAAAATCAAGTAACCCTTTTACTTAATAAGATTCAAGCAACATTTACTACCATAATATTAAATGCAACCTTTTTGGATTTATGACTCTTTAGTCATGATTCGAATTTGGCATCACCTTTTAATTTCTTTGTATTTCGTAGGTATCCCTTGTTCTAGTAACAAGATTATTAAAACATGAATATTAATCTGTGACCGGACAGAAAATATTCATCAATGCCTACTATTTATAAAAAGCTCCTTATTTGAAAACATTATGATCTTTTATCATCATTTTTCATCTCCATCTGTAGAGTTTTGTTACGGACTTATTCCGAAAACATTATCTCTCACATAATGCGAACAAGGTCAATTACCTCATTCAAGCTTTTACTTTATTCCATATCCTTACTTGAAAACTTGTTTTTCAATAAATCACCAAGTTAGCAATACTAGTTTTGCCCTTGTCGGTGTTTGCCATATGAAACATATATTCATTCCTATGAATATTTTACAAAGAACTATTTCGTATATAGTTTCGTATTATCATATAATCTATAAACCACGACACTATATATATATATATATATATATATATATATATTGTCGTTCATACGAATTTCAGGTGAAAAATAAGGGAGTTTACTAATTTTAACAAAACATTCTTCGTAACATCTAATCCTTTTAAGAGATACTTTTTAAGACCGTACTTTACTCAAAATAAAGTATGATTATAATATTCACATAAATCAACATGCTTGATGTATTATAATATTATAATTTGCGAACCGAAATTTCACAAGTCTTCTTGATAAAATAAATCTTTAAAATCTTTGTTATTATAATCCAATTATAATAGCCCGATTTTATATCCTTCCTTTTTCCGAAAAATTCTTTTGATCTAATCAAACAATTTCAGACAAATGTATCTTTTAGCAAATACCTTTTATTTACTTAGACATACAATAAAAAGGCCACAATAATAATTTTCACTACTCCATTTAATTTAACAATCATCTTGCATGACTTCAAATTAAATTTCTTCTCATATTGACATATCAATATTTTCAATCATCATGTCGTATGCAAATACACAAGATCAAATATCCAAAATATTTGCAACGCTAATATGATAAAAATTCGGTAGTGTATATAATTATTGACTTAGGATATTTATTTTAGCAATTATATCCACCACGCTATCATTGAGATTAATACATGAATAACTTGTTTATAATCGAAATGTGATCATAAGAAACTTTATTCATAATAAAACAACTTGCTTGTTCCCTTACAAATAACTTGTCTCACCGAATGTAAGACACACTTATTACAATCACTCTCGAAATCGATTACAAAAACTCTTATTCAAAACTACTAATCAAAAACTGATAACTATGGGCGTGAAACTTCTCGGCCATCAACCAATTTGCTTGCCATCATTCCGCAACATCATGTTGTACTCTGCAACTATCCTGTTATATTCTGGTGCTGTTTCAATAAAACAGACATAAGCATCAAATACTTTAATATTAACAAGAGCAAGAAATAACAATTATAACTTGTATATCAAATATACCTTGCGTGTCATCGATCTCTCTTCAATGGGTTCCACCTTCACATCTTTGATTTCAACCAGGAAATCAGTGAAGAGGAGTGACTCACTCTTAATCACATACTCATCGACAAGCTCCTTATAGCTAGGAGGTAGAGAACGCAACACCGCCTGTATTGCAAAAGTATCCGCCATCCAGTAGCCGCACATGTTTGTGAGATCATCGTGAATGTCAAACATCCTACACAAATGTGTTTCCAAGCAGGTATGTTCTTCCATCTTGAGTGAAAGAAAATCATCCAGCTGCCTGAACTGCTCAATTTTCACTTGGTTTACAAACCGAGTTTTAAGAGCATTTATCATCACAAAAGGCTCCATGTGGCGAAACTCATTTTTCAACTCATGATCCATGCAGAACATCGTATACTGAACACTCACGAAGATGTCACGACGTTGACGAAAATCTTCTTTCGCCTCTGCACTTGCGGAGTTTCCTGGTTATCTCCTAAGAATTCTTCTATCACGTAAGAAATGTCGTTTTGGTAGAGGACGCCTTTCAGGTTTCTGTACCACGTCATGAAGTTGGATCCATCGTCTCGGAGATTTCCTTTTCTAATAAAATGATTGAACTCAAGACTTTCTTCCTTAGGGTAAGGCATGATCTACAGAGATAATTTGCAAAGAACGGATAAGGCTAAGTTTAAAATAATTTGAGTTCATTTTAATAATCACATTATCAAACACACTCCACTAAGAAAATCATCCCTAAAAATATCTTAGTGATTACACGATCCTAATCCACTACACTGCCCCCATCAACAAGGCCGACAGCATAATTTCAAAGGTAGGTAACGCAGTACCAATCGCAACAATCATGCGACTCATGCTCGATCTTTCGATCTCCCGTGTTCCGAGGCTATGTCTGTACATACTAGGCTCGCCAATCTGACCTTAGTGTATTCGCGTGTGCAACGTGGCTTACACCCACTGTATGCGAACGAAGAGACGAGTGTAACCGCAATGCGGCGTACCCCGTAACGTAGAACTTTATTGGTGGTGCACACTAAGGGAGAACACAATTTTGGTATTTAAATAGGGATCATCCTATTATTGCTACCGTTGTATATCTTAATATAAGCAATCAAATAGGATGCACACACAACAAACAATATCAAAATAATGTAATGAAGTGCGATATGACATGGCCTCGCGCCTTGGTCTTCATGGCGCGCCCCGGCGGTGCTCCGAGTCTACGGCGCCACCTTTTGCCTCCGATAACATAAAACTTACCGTAACCATGTCATATTAAAATGCCCCACTGCAAAACAAAGTTAGACGATCTCTACTTTAACTTTTGCATGTTTTACGTGGCTGCTAGGGCTTTCGTGGAGAACCGTTTCTTACCTACGAACATACAACCACAACAACGATTAAATAATTGTCTCTATTACACCCTTTTCAGGGCCCTCCATTGAAAATGCTAAGCCATCTAAAGAGAGAGAAACAGACACCCGCTAGCCGCATATATGGTACAAGCCATATGTCAGTTGCGGAACCAGTCTCGCGTAAGCGTACGCGTAAGGTCGGTCCGGGCCGCTTCATCAACTCGATGACAACATTAGCAAGTGCACGCGAGAGGGTAACAATTATAGAATCGATGCCCACATTCAACATGTGTTCTAACCGTACCAGCAATACTACGCATAGATCGGCTCTGATACCACTGATGGGGTTCGTAGCAGAAAACAATAATTTTTCTAACTATCGCAACACCGAAAACTAGCCAGGATCTATCTATCTAGTAATGCTGTAAGAGAAGTTATCGGACACGTACCCTTGTAGACCGATAAGCGGGAAATACGCTCCCGCACAAGCGTTGCCGATGAAGACGTACGTAGCCGACCTCAAGGTCGCGAAGAACTTGGCGCGACGAAGAAGGAGGCGGTGCGACGACGATGCTCCGGTGCCGAGCCTGCGTGTTCGGCACCTCCGAGTACTTGCACACGTACGGACCTTGACGATGACCTCCGGGCTCCCCGATCCAGCCGAGATAGCGGAAGCGAGAACTTTGGGTGGAATCCCGCAGCACAACGGCGCGCTGCGGTATATAGGTCTCCCGTATACACAGTCCAGACGTGGGACCGTATACGCTGAGAGACGGAGAGGGTGGAAGTGGACAAGGGAGAAGCCTAGGCCAACCGGAATTAATTCCTGGATTTATTGTATATTTTCTGAATTAATCCGGCCTCCTATTTATTAGAGGAGAGGGGTTGCACCTCTCCTCCAATTGTCCATGTGGGACTAAACAAAAGGAGGAGAGGGGGGTGGTGCGCCGGCCCCATGGGGCCCAGCCGCATGGGCCCCATGGCCCAGCCGCACCCCCTCCTGGGGGGAAGTCCCCCACTTGGGCCTTTCCCTCCGGGGCCCATCTAGGTGGCTGCCCATTTTTTCTCCTTTTTATTTAATATTAAATTAATATAAATATATATAATTCCATAATTAATATATTTACATACTATTTAATCTCCCGTGACTCCGAAACAATTTCCAGACCACTCCGAACTCACTTCGGTCTTCCCCGGAACCCTTCCGTTCTTGCCGGAACTTTTCTAGAACCTCTTTTCTCTATACCTATGTTTCCAAAACGTTCTCCAAGCATCGTCAAGACCTTAAGTGTGTTACCCTACGGTTCGGGAATACTCCAGACATGGTCGAGACCCTTCGCTCGCCAATGACCGTCAGGGAGCCCTGGATGACTATGACGGCCCTGTGCATTCCAGAATAAATCGTCGTTGAACCGTTAACATGATATGTTCATTCCCTTTGTTCCATCGATACTACCTTTGTCCGAGATACGATCGTCAACATCCTATGTTGTGTTTTATATCGTTACCGACAAGGTTGCTTTAACTCGTTCCGTGATATTATATCTCCAATGACCTAGTCATACGCTGCGCAGCTTTACAGATATAATCTCACCGAGTGGGCCCAGAGTATCTTTCCATCACACGGACGAACAAATCCCGCTCTTGATCACTCGCCCCGACTACTTCCTTCCAATACCCGAAAGTGTCACCTTTATTGTCACACAATATAAGACATGACGTTTGATGCGATCAAAGTATCTTCCAGAAGCAGCGACTTGATATAATCTCACGGTCTAAGGAACAAGCTATCACGTTACTTTCCTATTGCAATATTGAACTTAGTGATACGATCCTTTGCAATACTTTGGTGGGTAATGTCCATCAATTATTCTACTAATAAAATGACTCCATCATCAACTGTTATGAATCAATATGATTGGGAAATCACGATCATCCATTAACTGATGGACTAGTTTATATAGAGGCTTAACTAGGGACTCTGGTTTGTTTACATACCACACGTGTATTAACAATTCCGATTAATACAGTTATAGCATGGTATAAAACTAATTATAAACTTAATGAGATAATGCAATAAATCCTTACTATTTATTTGCCTCTAGAGCATATCTCCAACATGCGCAGGTGGAGCGGCTGTGGGGAGAAGGCGCCGGCGAGAGAAAGAGCGCGGCGACGGGCCGACGACGGGAATGGAGAAGGCGACGACGACGGTGGCGACGGGATCTGGAGGAGATAGCGTGCGAGGAGAGAGCGTCATGCGGGAGAGAGAGTGCGTCGTGCGGGAGGGCAAAATTGGAAAACACGAAATATCTCGTAACGTGTCGGAAGTTTGCCTACGAAACCCCAGCGACATGTATTTCGAAACGGAGGGAGTAACTAGGTCGCCGACGACTATAGTGATGTTAGTTAACAAGTTCAGGATTGCCACACGCCCACACGGTAGTAGCTAGGGTGTGGTTAATTTGCAAATTGCAGACAAGTTCCCGTATAGCGATGTTTCCTAGTTCCTAGTACTAGGCAAGGCAATCGGGCGATTCCGTAACTGTAGTTGACGGCCAGGTTTGCGAGTATCTCCGGCTGATCTAATATAATTGAAAGAAGGATATGAGATTTTATCATTTAACTTCTCAAATTTGCTACTCTAAAAATCGGTTTCTAACCGATCGTTTAAACTTATCTCCAAAAAAAATTGAACATCAATTCATGTATATTTACGTAAGATTAAACGAAATATAAACCAAATATACATAAAACCAAACTAGTCCTATCAGTGACGTCAGGTAGGTAAATTTATTTCCAAGTGTTCCTCGCTGTCGGAGATGACAAGGTCGTTGACCTAAGTACCGGACGGCTCGGCTCCATCGTTTTTCCCCTGTTCATATACCTCATACCGTTGTCGATTATCTTGACGCTTTTGGGATACTGGAGGCGGAGCTCCACCATGTGCTCGTCGTCGGCGTGCTCTGTATCGAGGCACTCGCGGGCCTCCCGGTACTCCCGCAGCTCGCGTGCGGAGGCCATTATGGGGTCGACGGGCCCAAATCCGGCCACCCGAGGCAGCCGTCGGGGAAATTGATCCGCGTCGACGCGCAGTGGAGGCACACCGAATCGAGATCGTACGCCCACGCTGCCTGCGCGCCGCCGAATGTTAGGATCTTATCAAAATCTTTTGGTGGGTTTCGCAGTCGGTGATCTTCCCCCCACCCACATCCCCCACAACCACTGCCACACGGCCCAGTGGGCTCATGCCATGTAGCATGGCGCCCTAGTTGGGGGCGCTATAAAAAAGGGTCAAGTTATGATTTTTTTTAAACTGGGTCATTTTGTGGTCAAATTTTAAATTGGGATCAAACTTGTGAAAGTTCACCAACGCGAAGAGACCATACCATGTTTTGTTGGGTCAACTTTGGATCCACCCCATTCAAAACTGCCAAAAACCCCCGAGACTGCCATGGTGTGTGAGACCCAGCCCTTACACTCCATCAGAACATCAGTTGGCGTCTGGCGATACACCCCCGAGATTGCAGCCAAAGAAAGATCCACCCCATTCGAAACCTGCCAAAACCCCCCGAGCCTGCCATGGTGTGTGAGACCCAGCCGCTACACTCCATCAGAACATCAGTTGGCGTCTGGCGATACACCCCCGAGATTGCAGCCAAAGAAAGCGCACCAACAATTCATATATGGTATGAGAGCATTGATGTTCCATCTGCATCGAGCTTCCTATCAAAACCGATCAACAACAAATAGGTGAAGCATGGAATGAGTCATTGATTTAGTATCACGTTAGTTTCAATGTATATCTTTTTTTTTGAAATTCTAGGCCTGTAGGCATACATTACTTGTATTCAAACGAGTAAGGATACAAAGCAAGCACACATACAAGCAAAGGGAAACGAGTAGGATACATGCAGATGAACAGTTGCAAACCACCATCACCACAACCAAGAAGCACCCCAGCCTTCACCGTCGCCGACGAAGGAGAGCACCCGCAGTCGGTCCACTCCATAGCGTAGAAGAAGGCCTTAGCCAAAAGGCAACGACGAGCCGCAATTGTCACCAACCCCGAAGGCCAAGATCTAATCTGAAAAGGCACATCGGTCGGACGAACCCTCTGAGCTTCTTCAGCACTGGATCCGGGACGAAGCCAACCAGTCCAACACGAGACGACTGGAACCACCACCCACTCCCGCAGAATTGCAAACTGACACCACCGCCAGATCCACGCCACAACACAAACTCTCCTAAACAAGGCTTCACAGGCTCCTCAACGGCGAGCCAGACCACGCCGTTGCAACAGGGTTGGAGCCAGAAGACAAAAGGCTAAAGCCTAGCGCCACCACCGGCTCGCCGCTAGACCTGAGCCACCATCTCCTCCCGGCCCACTCGAGGTCGATGCCGCAGACACAATGTCAAGGTGGGAACAAAGCCGAGGGACACTTATTCCACCCGCCAACGTTGTCATCACCTCTGCGCCGCCGGGGAACCAAACCCGAACTACCCTATCTACACAGTCGAAGCAAGAACCGGGTCCCCACCCCTCCCACCGCTGCCGAAGCAGCAGACGAATGGGAAGGAGATCCGCGGCCTTGCCGACAAGGAACGGCCGGTAAGGTGATGAAGGGTGTCGCCCTTTTCGCCTCTTGGGTCGCGAGAGGAAGAAAAGAGGAGACTGCCGAATGTATATCTTTCATTTGCAACTTAAGATGCTAGCAGTCAGTTATACGTCGGAAATATATATGATTTTTTAAGTTTATTATATTACTATCCGTCATATTTTTCTCGAAACAGGCTTTATCCCCGCTTTATAAATAAATCCCAACGGCCAAACCGATACAAAATGATAAGGTGACCCTCTTACAAAGCGGATCAAGGGTAAACAAAAAAGCACAGGAGAACCAAACTTGCGACCGATGACGATAGACAATAAAATGATAAACAAAAGAGAGATCAACACATGGAGACACAAGATTTATCGTGGAAAGCCCTTCCAAGGAGGAAGAGAAAAACAACGGGCGCCAGTCAGTAAAACTTCACTATACCGGGAGAGGTTTTAAATGTCGAGATAGTACAACTTGCGATTTATCGCAACTAGCGGCTTATGAGATATATTTATAGTGGTAAAGACCTAATCCCAGCCGAAGTTAACATTTACTTTATATGAATTTGGATCATAGTAAAATAACAACCGACACGACACCGAAAAAGACCGTAGCTCCATAACAATCCCCCCCCCCCCCCCCCCCCCCCCCACAACAGAAGCTAACGACGTCCCACGCCGCCATTGTCGAAACCATAGTGTAGCATTCTCACCCGGAGCCCTGACAGGGCGAAAGTAGTCACAACGACGCCCACAAGCATCGCCGCTCTTGACGCGGGAGTGATAGGTTTTCGCCCAGAAAAACCTCATTAAATCAAACCTGGCAGGGTCTATGATGCCCTTGACCGGGTGTCCTGCCTTCTAGCATAGTGCCCCAGTTGAGGGGGTTTAAGAGGGTCAAATCATGAATTTACTTCAACCCGATATATTTTATGTTTAAATTTGGATCAGCTTTGGTCCGCTCGATGGCAAAGCCCCCGAATCCGCCATGGTGTGCGACACCCAGCCCTGTATCCACTCCATCAGAGCGTCAGATGGCGAAACACCCCCCGAGATTCCAGGCCATCATTCATCATCCATCCATCCATTTCGCTGTTCCCCTGCATTCTGTAGCCGAAAGCAGCCCAAACTCAAACCCAAAACCGGGCGGACCGAAACTACCCCTCGGCATCTTCCCCTCACCCCCGGATTCTCCAGGAGCAAAACCGTCAATTCGCTGAGCGCTGCTCAGGAAGTCAGAATTACTAGCCGTTACTGCTTCTTTATCCCCCTCCAAGCTGATTTCAAATGCGGCCCCATAATCAGCGCCTCGACCCCCTCTCTGTAGCTAAATCAAAGCCATCCAGGCGCGAGAGATCTGAAACTTCTCTAATGGCGACGGAGGCGAGGTCCGTTGGTCGCACCGTGCGGCGGCCGCTGCAGCCACGGGACTCCAATGTCGTCGGCTCCCCTGGGGTTGCCGCCGCCGCGGTGCTCGCGGGGAAGGCGAAGAACAAGGCCAGGACCAGGCTGGCGGCTGCCGCGCCCGCGTCACCGCCGTCGGTCAAGTCATACATGAAGCCTGAGAGCAGGGTGGAGCCGAAAGAGGTGTCGCTCGCGGAGGAGCTGGAGAAGGCGCGGGAGCGCCGCGGACGGCTGCGGGTGGCGAGGCAGCTGACGGATCGGGTCCTGGATGGGCGCGAGGAGGCGCTGCGATGGGAGGTGACGGAGTGGGAGCAGAGGGCCGACGAGCAGAGGCGGCTGGTTGCAGAGCTCATGCGGCTGATTGGGATGCCAGAGGTTAGTAATGCCTTCTTCCTGTACTTTCTTGGCTCCCAAGAACCTGCACGGGTATGGTCTGGTTCGATTCGATTGTCGGCAGCTGTAGCAGTTTTTGGATCTTTTTATGGTTTATTTACGCGATGCAACCTCTGTACGGCAGGTCTACACTCCAGTGGAGTCCCTGAGATCGAAGGAGGAGAGGAAGAGAAAGGACGGGATTTCATATTCGGGTTCACAGGTAAATCATTCCCCATATTCCTTATCCCCATATAAATTGTTTTAGTTGAGCCATTGTAGTATTTTTATAAGATTTTTTTACCGTTATAAGAAAATTTCTTGTCAATCTTTTAGCTCCAATTCGCTGCGAAATTAGGATGCACGCCACAGCTGCAACATTTTGATCTGCTTTTATTTAAATGTTGTAGGGTTCAGCCTCTACGGCTTCAACATTGCAGGAAGAAGTTGGACTGAATTCCTGTGGTCAAGAATTGGAGGCACCGGAGACAACGGCCACGACGGCAACAATATCAGAGAGTGCCTTTTGATTTTGTTCCCTCCGATCTTGTTCAATTGTTATGCTGATGGTTGTGAATGAAACCAAATGGCTTGTTTGATATGGTAGAAATATAGGGGCTAGCCTATGCATTGATTTCAGATCTCCTACTAAAATCTCAAAGGCCCATTTGCGTCAAAATGCGGAGGTGTAAATTTTAGTCCCACGTTGCTAGCTGAGAGTGAGTGAGATGGAGTTTCACTAGCTTACACTAGTACAAATCAGGCAATCACAAATGATTGATTTTCCCCATTGCACACAATGGGTTGGCGATAGGTGGCCACGTTGCACACGATTTTGTAAAATCGTATGCGATGGGGTACAACTTCGCATACGGTTTTGATATCATAATCATGCGCGATAACTCGAGCATTGCATACAATTTTGGAAGTTTCAACCATGTGTTTCAAGATGGCACATAGTTTTTGGTCTATCGTCGTGTGTCAGCTTGTTATCGCGGTTGTATTCTATAAATCGTTTGTGCTGCTTGTATTATCGCACACGTTTATCCTAACTTAACTATGTGCAATCAGTCCCCTGATGAACTAGAAGTTGGGTTGTACCTATTGTACCTGTAATTCAAACATTTACACAGTAGCACATCTGAATAAGAATTTATTGAATATTTTAGAAAACATGTGTATATTAGACATAGTTTCAATTACTATCTAGGTACAAAATGAGAAAGATTCCCAAAGAACACAATATAGTTTTTCTTAGTTGCTGCATTGTCTTGGTGAAAGGTTCCAAGAGATTTACCTGGCACAATTTTGCCAAGACCGTGACAGTCGCCCTTAGAGCCTTTCATCTAAGCCTTTTCGTCACCAACGTGATATTTCGACAGCATTGTACAAGACACCGTGTACTAAAAAGGTCTCTTATGCAGTGCACCAAAACATCATAAAAGTGGCTGGTTAGAGGCAATCTGTTGAAAGCACACTAATTGCATTTTGTCATTGCGTGTCTCAGATGAATCGGTTATATTATCAAAGCGATAATGATCGATTATGTGGTATCGACAAATGGATATATCTTTACTCTTTCAATAACACGAAATGAGTTTGCATGTAAGAGAGACACTTAATCCCTCGGTGATCATGCCCTGCTATATAAAGAATAGTGGTACTCAAGACCTCATGAAACCGCGCACTAGTTTCACCACGTACCCCACATAATATAGTTTTTTCTAAGTAACATCTTTGTTTCAGTGTTATTAGCAGAAGTAAAAACATGAAACAATCACCAAAATAAGATCCATATTATAGGAGGCTAGTTAGAATTAAATATAAAAACATCTAAAAATACCAACACATAATAAAATATCTCGAACATATTGCAAAAAAAGATGTAACACCAAAATAGGACGAGGACGAGGACGAGCAGACTTCACATCACGTCCGGCATTCAACCCCAAAATAAGATGACGACGTCGCTCAGGAGGGGGGGGGGGGGGGGGGGGTGTGAGGACAAGCCGACGCAGCGGAAGGTATCCACGGCACCTCCGGTCATCGATATACACGTGATAACGACATCATCTACAATATAGAGCGGGATGTCTAGTTTCCTTAAAGAGATAACTGGCCACTGGATGTTTTCCTTCCGTGCTTGCCGCGACTTTTACCAACCGAGGACATACGACAACCTACATGCTTTTAGTCCCCTACAGAAGTTGGCTTCTCGAATTCCTATATGGTATTAGAGCATTGATCTTCCATATAAATATAGTTTCGTACCAAAAACCAATCTACATACATATTTTTGACTTTTTCTCCAGGATTTTGCTGCGACAGGTGGGATTTACTGCATACTCATATTGTTTTGTTGCGTTGATGTGTGTGATGATTTCTGTACATATTTTTCTCGCCATGGAAAAAATATTGCGAAGATGCTGCAATACTACAAGAAGTTTGCTGCGCGGCTCGGGGGTTTGCTGGCATATTCGCATGGCCATGGTTACACGTTTTATGATGATCTATCGGTGGGGGAGGGGGGCAATTTCTTCCCCAGCTGATCTGTCGGACGACGCCTAGCAGTTTTGAAAACTAATGCCCTCGCACATCTGAAGAAGGAACCACTAGTACAGAACGACACATCGGATACCCCTATATGGAAACGGCACGAGTTAGGCGATGGAAAATCGTGATTTTACCGTGTCCGCTGAGCCCTGGCCGCGTTTGGCCCGTCAACATTGGTTACGGGTACATTTCAATCTCCGTTACCCATAGTATTGGCAACGATCATAATTTTGGCTCCGTTTCCAATATATGCCTTTATGGCAACGGAAACTTTTGGGTCTCCGTGTGCAATGTGGACACATTCCATCTTCCTGGAATTCGATGCGAGCCGAGTAACTGCTATGGCGTAGTGGCGCCACGGCACCGCCCACTACTCTTTAAAAACCCACGATCTCCCTGCTATCTCAATATGCCAGTTTGCCGCAGCCATGGATACTCCTAGCAACTCCTCGGGCGCCCGCCACCGCAGCCGTTCGCCGCAGCCGCGGAGAGCCTCTCTCCTTTTGCTTGATTGGAACCGCGTCGTCGTGCCGAAGGCCGTCGCGCAGCGACACTGGCAATATAGGAGGCCAGTGTCGTGGTCAAATGTTAGCCTCCCCGGTGGCTGGCGCCTCAACCACAGGAGGGTGCCTATGCCGTCGGAAGACGACATGGGATCCTCGGGCGCCCGCAATCGCACGCGCTCATCGCGGCGGAGAGACGCTCATCCTCGGCCACCTGAATGGAACCGCATCATCATCGGGCTGGCCGTCGTGGAGCGGCACTGGCAATATAGGAGGCCAGTGCCATGGTCAAAGGTTCGCCTCCCCGGTGGCTGGCACCTCAACCGCGCGTCGGTGCTTATGCCGTCGGAAAGAGTAGAGCTGCTTCAGAGCCGCCGGCTCCTCCTCCCGCCGGAGCTGCGTGACGATCCTGCCTACGATGACGACGATATGTGGGATGGGCGCACGGGCGGCGATGACATCGTCGGCGAGGAGCCGCGCAACGACACGGACGACTACGCGGCTCTCCTCACATACGAGTAGGGGAAGGCGGAGTGTGTAGGCCCAGTGTGTCAGTGAAAAATCAAAGGAAACGGTTGTTTATCTCCTCCGTTTCCGATGTTCTACTTCGCTATAAATGCGCCATTCCCACAACCCTAAACGCTATCGCTCTCAATCTCGCTCTCACTCTCAAAGTGTGGCGGCGCCTCTAAGCAGCACCAGATCTTAGTTGCACCGTGGCGGCGCACATCTCCCACTCCTCCGATCGTGGCGGCGCGCATCTCCCTCCCTCCGACCGTTTCGGCGTGCATCTTCCTCTTCTCCGACCGTGGCAGCGCGTCCCCGTTCTTCGCTCCACCCGGGCAGATCTCGTCGCTCCGGGGCAGGAGGTTGCCCGGGCGGCGAGACAGAGGAAGGAGCCCGGTGTCGCCTGATCTGCCTCGTAACCTGCCGTACAGGAGGACGACGACGTACTCCCGCCAGATTCAAAGGTAATACATCTATTTGTGACCGGCCGTCGTGCCGACGAACTAGAGTTGTTGTCATTGTTCTGTGTAGGTTTTTTTCCATAGGACCAGTTAAAACATGACTCCCTCTGATCCGTTTGTAGTGTCGCTCGAAAAGAACAGACCTAGCACAAATCGGTAGTGTAAGAAACTCATGGCTGACTGAACTCCTTTGCAAAACAGATGTATATTTCAGTGACACTGCATAAAAAGCCGGGACCTTAGCCAAGGTGCGCTTGTCTTCCGACATAATTGTTGGTACACAACAATTACACAATGGATTTGTAAGTTTGTTATTCTGTCTAATGCATCCTTTTATGTTCTATGTCCTTTATGCTAGATGTATAGTGAGTTAACATGGAGTCATATATTCTCGCTTTGCATTTCAGTGACCACTTTAGAAAAGAGGCACCTTCGGTACATCAACACTCGCTTATTGCACTATGTGCAGACCATGGTGCCGATCCGAATATTTAGCTCATTTAAATGAACTAAATACAAGGTCAGGGACAAAGCGGCGAGTTGATTATATTTCGGCGACACCGTCCAAGAAGAAGAATGAATTCATGAACTTGGCAAAGTTGTAAGGCATATGTAACAGCAAGTCATGAAGATAAATTAAGTTAGAAATGACAAGGATAAGTTTAGTGAGGCATGACATAGATAAGTTTAGTGAGGCATGACATAGATAGATTTAGCTAGAAATGACAAGGATAAGTTTAGTTAGGCATGACATAGATAGATTTAGCTAGACATGTCAATGATGACAATGAAGATAAGTGTAATTGGTTATCTTGTGATGCAATGTATTGGTGACATTTGTTATACCTTATGAATGAATTTGCTATCATTTTTGTGCTTGTGCTTTGAGATTTTAAGTGTCTAGTGGCATCTGTAAACGTGGTATAATAGGCTTAAGAAGAAACCATCAATGCAAATGGGTAAACTATAGTCTCCGTTACTGATGAATCAACACTAAGGAAACGAGGTCTAACATAACCGTTGCCAACAAGAATACTTATCGGCGACGGTTTTTGGCCTCCGTTGCCGATGAGGGCCTTCACATCAGCCACAGGAGCGGGGACACGGACCCTTTTTCCGTTTTCGATGGGGTTTTTGGCCCATTTCCTCAGGATGTTGGCAGACAGTCCGCTGGACGTCCATGTCCGTCCGCCTCATTCCTCAAATACCAATCTGAAGTGTAGCGGATGCCGTGTTCGATTAATTTTTTTTGCGCCCGCGCCGGCGGACGAAGCGGACCCGCCGCTGCTAGCTTTTTGTACTACGGTTCTTACAGTTTGATAAATTCAGAGAACAGGATAAATCAGGATCCTAATTGGGGGAGGAGGGAACCAGACGTGCTCCTTGCCGTCTAGATTACTGGGGGTGTCGCCGCCCTCGCCACCCTTCTCCTCTTCCTCCGGCGGTTTCTTTCCCCCATCCACCGTTGCTGCCTCCATTGCGCGGGCGACGGAGACAGTCGTGAGCTTGCCGGTCGGGGAAGGCCAGGTAGCAGGACGACTCCACATCCGGGCGACGGAGACGGTCGCGAGCTTGCCGGTCAGGGAAGGCCAGGTAGCAGGACGGCGGCGCCGCCGAGCAGCCAGACGCCAGGGGAGTTCTCTGCTGCTCGATGCGAAGCGAGAGCGAGATGGACACGGCCGTACCGGCTAGACGGACGCTTTCCGTCAGGCCCGTCTAATTTGGGCGGCCCATCCGCTAGTCCGTTTGGGCCATCAAAGCGGAGCGGACGGAACGGACCGGCGGATTCCGTGTCCGCCTGCATCCTAACCATTTCCGATGTGTCGTTCTGTACTAGTGAACCGAAGCAGACTGTTGAACGTTATCCAAGGATGGCAGCCACCTCCACAGAATTGGATCATGCTGAATACGGATGGGTCTTATGTCAAAGAAACTGGAAGAGGAGGTTGGGGTGTAGTGGCGAGGGATGCTGAAGGGGGACATGATAGTTGCAGAAGCCGGTTCAGTCCCAACAGTCTCGGATGCGTTCCATACTGAAACGTTTGCAGTGTTGAAAGCCTGAAAGCGATCATGTTGGCGCTACGCTTGGGCACTGAAAGGATTATGGTAGCAACTGATTGCCAAAATCTACAACTGGTATGTCTGCACTGGGAGGCTTGTTCCTCGAAATTAAGTTCTTGCTCCGCACCGAGTTTCTCGAGTACCAAGTTGTCTATGTTCCTCGAAACTGTAATAAACCTGCCCATGCATTAGCTACATTGGGACTGGCTGGTGTGATGAACAACCACCAAGTGTGGGAGGTTTTTGTACCTGATTCTGTAAGTAGGGCATTGTACGGTGATTCTACGGCCCAAATTTAATGGAATGTCAGCGTTCCAAGTCACACAAAAAAGGCCCAAATTAATTCACATTCGGTACAAACTAAGATACGTTAACACAAAATTGAATGGATTCAGAAACTCTATACTCATTATTCAAGTGTTATGAGAGGTTATCAGATTATTTTTCCGCTACAAATAAGAATACCAACTATTTTATCTAGAACTTACAATGTTCTGCTGTTTAGTTAGCTTCTATATCATGTCCGTATCTGATTCGATTGTTAAATCGGCTGCTTATTTTATCATATAATTACCGAATGGATTTTTGCCGAACTATGTTCCAATATGGAGCACTATATATATTGTGTTGATGGACGCGACTAATTAGCATATGCCATTATATGTCATGACTATACTTTACCTTTTATTCTACCCAAACGATCAAAACATAGTATGTTCCAGTGGTTGTGACATCCGCGTCGATCGGTCTTTTAATTTGGAGGAGAATCTTCAAACAAAAAGATTCAAGGAAGTCGTCGGCAAAAGCACCTTCAAGAAGAAGTCCTCGTCCATGCATAGCAGGGAAGAAAATCAGAGGCTGGACCTAAGATCGATCCTTCCATGTGGAATGCCCTTTTCAACTTCCTTGGTCGTCCCATGACCCAGCCATATGCAAAGAGTAGTGAGAAAGTGCATACTCGACCAGCAATAACCAACATTAAGCTAGTAATTAACCCAGTCCCCTTTGTAATGACCAAGGACCCGTTCTTCCTTTCTTACCACCCTGACCCCTGCAGTCTGCTAACCAAGTACGTACCAGGTTGTTTCCTATATAGTGTCTGGTGTCCTCACATATATATACTCCTAGCTTGTTAACGCACAAGATCTTGCAGCCACCTCGTATAGATCATCGTCCAAACGCGCGCGAAGCCATTGTTCATGTACGTCCTTGCACCACAGCTAGGTAGTCCTTCATTAGTATAGCCGCTCAGCTCCCTTGATTACCTAGTAGGAGAGATGGACGAGGTCCGGTCACAGATAAGCGAGGCCTTCCGGCTCGCCGGCGAGCTCATGGACGAGCTCCCGACGACCGACCAGAACGACCCGGCCTACCTCGCCGCACGCTGCCACGGCATTGTCCACGCATACAACACGGCCATCCGCACGCTGCAGCACTACGTCGTGGGCGCCGCAGCCGCGACGCCGCAGTTCGCCGGCGAGCCGCTGGACCTCCTCCGCCTACGCAGCAGCACGGGGGACTCTGGCGCGAGCCAGTTTATCGTGGAGCCAGCTCCAGGCCATATGCCTCACCTGCAGGAGCCATTCCACATGCCGGACGACGTATTCGGCGGGTTAGCACCACCGCATGCTGTGCGCGCCGCCGGGGCGGATGCCGCGGGCATATCCGGCGGCCCCTTAAGGCGGTTGACGTCGTCAAGGTCCCCGCCGCCGGTCCAGCCACGGCAGGGCAGGAGGAGGTACGTTTCCGTCCGTAGCGTATGTACAGTTCTGGCAGTCCTTAGATTTTGCGGGGTCAACGGTTCAAACACGGCCGGAGACCTTTTACCACGTCATGGCTCAGAAAATGTCAGCGAATTTTCGTAGCCCCAGTCGCGCATCCACCTCTCTTGGTCTTCGTCGTCTGCGACAGCGACGTAGAGGTGGAATGCTCACCAAGTCATGGCTTCGTTAAGCATAAGTTACACGAGGGTTTACACGGCAATTCCAAGCACTTACATTACATTAGTAGGAGAGATTAATATAAGACGCGATGATGAGGACTGAGAATAAATAACGAAAGATCTAGCCAGCGAGTTTCTGTGTAAAAGATGGCAAATTCCCTTGAGTTTATAAAATTACGCTGATGATGTGTTCTGTCTGGTTTAATCAGAAGGGAAAGCGGACAGAGGGAGACGGTGATGGTGCCCGCGCAGCGGACAGGCAACACGGAGCTGCCACCGGACGACGGGTACACGTGGCGTAAGTACGGCCAGAAGGACATCCTCGGCTCCAGGTACCCAAGGTAATCAGATGAGCGGAAATGACACTTCTGTAATCTCTTTATGCAATTACATGACAATCAAAGCAATACGAACCAGAGTTTTTGATGATCAAATCCCATGCACGATGTAATCAACAGGAGCTACTACCGGTGCACTCACAAGAACTACTACGGGTGCGACGCCAAGAAGAAGGTGCAGCGCCTGGACGACGACCCCTTCACGTACGAGGTCACCTACTGTGGCAACCACAGCTGCCTCACGTCCACCATCCCACTTTTCACCCTACCCGATGCCACTGCCACGGCCTCCGCCACCGCAACCACCAACTCTCCGACCGCTGAGACAAGCTCCGGCCTGGCCCCTCAAGACCTCTTCATGGCGCCCGCCGAGCAGGCGCACTCTGCGGCGCTCTCCACGTCAATCCACCTCGGCATAAGTTGGATGCCGGCAAGCCTCCAGAGCATTCAGGCCGGCACCAGCGCCGGCGTTGGGAGCGGCGCCACCGCGCACACGAACGTGTCCGCCGCAGGGAGGGCCGCAGATTACCCGGCGCTGGACCTCGCCGACGTCATGTTCAACTCCGGGTCTAGCGGGGGCAGCAGCATGGAGGGCATCTTCTCTTCTCATGATCGACGTGATTTCTAGAACAACTGCTATATAGGCAGGCAAAGATTTGGATTATTCATTCTAGAGTGAAATGCACCAGAGGTCACGAAGTTGCGCGAAAAGTAAGGATTGGTCACTAAGTTGAAAAACCTCAAAACGAGGTCACGAAGTTGTGGAGTAGTCAATTTTTGGTCATTCCGTCACGGTGGGCGTCAAGTTGCTGACGTGGCAGTGTGTTTTTTTACAAAAAACACCTTGAACTTTTATATATTCTAATTGTTAGGTCCTTCTCCGGGCATGAAAGACACCAGAGGTCACGAAGTTGCGCGAAAAGTAAGGATTGGTCACCAAGTTGAAAAACCTCAAAATGAGGTCACGAAGTTGTGAAGTAGTCAATTTTTGGTCATTCCGTCACGGTGGGCGTCAAGTTGTTGACGTGGCCGTGTGTAACACCTTGAACTTTTATATATTCTAATTGTTAGGTCCTTCTCCTTTTTTTCGAGCTGCTCGCCGTGGCTGCTGCTTGTAACAACGAAAAATAGAAAAGAAATACAGAGCAAGGCGCGAGACGTGCCTTTGGCAATCAAATCGATTCCCGTATTTTCTTCGTATCGCTAAGTTCGCAAGGTTCGAGTCGCCGGAAAGAATCGCTAGTATACGTCCGGCAAGCTAGCTCGTTCACGTACAGGAATCCATCACCAAGATCACGTCTAGCTAAGGTACTCACGTACGAGTACTAGCCAGCACCTTGCCCGCGGCTGCGCCGACCTCGGCGCTGTCCCGGCGGAGCGCGCGCTGCGGGCCGTGCCAGAGCTAGGGAACGCCGCGGGTGCCGGCCGGGAAGCCATACTCCGGACAGGTCGCCGACAAGGCGTCGGAGGGCGCACCCGTGAGCCTTGTCATGCTGGAGCACATCCACCTGCACAAGACTGCGCGGCTCCTCGACGCCGCAGCTGTGTGTGGTGCAACTGTTGGCGGAGGTACGGACCGCGAGATTGAGAGAGTCCGGCGGTACGCGCGCTCCATCGGCTTGCTCTTCCAGGTGGTGGACGACGTGCTGGACGTGACGCGCACGTCGGAGCAGCTCGGAAAGACGGCGGGGAAGGACCAGGCAGCAACGTCAGCAACTTGAAAAAATGAGAAGGACCTAACAATTAGAATATATAAAAGTTCAAGGTGTTTTTCGTAAAAAATACACTGCCACGTCAGCAACTTGACGCCCACCGTGACGGAATGACCAAAAATTGACTACTCCACAACTTCGTGACCTCATTTTGAGGTTTTTCAACTTGGCGACCAATCCTTACTTTTCGCGCAACTTCGTGACCTCTGGTGCCTTTCATGCCCGGAGAAGGACCAAACAATTAGAATATATAAAAGTTCAAGGTGTTTTTTGTAAAAAATACACTGCCACGTCAGCAACTTGACGCCCACCGTGACGGAATGACCAAAAATTGACTACTCCACAACTTCGTGACCTCGTTTTGAGGTTTTTCAACTTGGTGACCAATCCTTACTTTTCGCGCAACTTCGTGACCTCTCGTGCCTTTCACTCTTCATTCTAATAGTCGCTCATGTGGAGAGGTCACAAGTCAGCGTGGTCGGCTGCTCCCGCATTAACTTGATCTTGATGTATACTTAGCTTTAGGTATATATGGTATAGATGTTATGTTTATGTTTTGCTTGTTCCTTTTTAACCATTTCCATCAGTTAGTTCTCATGGATAATAAAGTGTCTTGATCGCATGTATAGGAATCGTGCGCCACAAAATGACAATTACTCTCTTCTATTCATGAAGTCACCTTTGTAATTTGTATGATATATCAACTAAATCCTAGGTAGAGAGTTCAAATCATTGCACCCAGTTAAAATGAAAACAGAGGGAAAATACAAAAGAACGCGAATTGCAGCTCACACACAATATAGTTGAGACGGTGTTGTTGAGGCACTATGAAATTGAGTCTCAAGTTGCAGTTCTGGCAAAATTTGTTGTTGAAATCCAAGTTGGGTTAACGTTTACTATGGAGTCGCTCTCGTGATAATTAAGGGACGGTGCAACATTTTTCAACAATCCAAGAAAGTGTGATATCTCTGCTTTGTTGTTGCCGGTTGGCAACGAGCTGAAGTGTATTGTAATCCCTAAATATTATAGAGAAGACTATGTATCCAGGTTGCTCATAGTGAAGCTTTGCGTGGACAGGGTTGGTTCATAGCCGTGGTTTTTCCTCCTCACGTTGAGGAGGTTTTTCAAGTAAATCCTTTTGACACTTGTGCATGTGATTTGTTATATTTCCGCTGCATATCTGATGGTTGAAACTATCATTAAATTCATTGTAGGATGGAGGCTGGTGGGGTTGTGTATCTTCCCCTCCTTGCCTCAACAGAAGAAGTGGCCAATTCTTATGCCACTGATCCAACTGCACAAGCTTTATTGCAGGAAGTTTCCATACATAGTCCCAATGAGCAAGGTTTTCTCTCTATAAAGGTTTAATTAAACAAGGCAAACCTTGTAGACCAAATTGTTACAGACACTTCATGGTTCTCCTATGGGATATTGTGAAAATACACAGTACTCCAAAAATCCTTTGCGTCTATCAAAGATAAATTTTTCATCAGTATCTTTTGGCAGAAAGACTGAGAGGGCGAACTAGTGCTTGAAAATGTGGTTAAGGTGTTATTCATCAATCTCCAAAAATATGGGTGTCTTGGTTGTCCATGGCTGAATATCATTCCACTATGGGGTTCAATCCTTTTAAAGCACTTTATGGTAGTTGTCCACACCATTCTCTGCTACCAGACTAAACTGAAAGTTCACCTCCTGCTGTTTAGATTGTCTTACAGGAACGAGATCAATACACTGCCATATTGCAAAGCCAGTTGCATATGGCACAACGACGCACGAAGTTGTATGTTGATGTGAAGAGATCCTTTCGGCAGTTTGTTGTGTGTGAACAAGTGTATGTAAAATTGCACCCTTATACTTAAGAGGCATTTGTTGCTCGTTATTTCCTAAGATATCATTCAAGTACTTTGGACCTTACCAAAGTGATCAAGAAGATTGGTTCGGTGGCGCATGAACCTCAGTTGCCCCCTTCTAGCAAAATTCACCCAGTCACACCGGTCACTGGCCTGGGTGTGTCAAGCGTGGACTTCTCGATAAGGCGTGTTCCTCAAGAGAAGGCCTGGTGTGCCCGGCTACGCTGGCAGCTTGTATTGAACCTGTATTCCAGATATCCCCCAACTGCTACTCTACTTTCTTGTTAAGTTCCTCTCTTGAACCCGTCAAGTTCCTCTCTTGAACCCAAATTTCCCCCTTGTGTACTGTTACTACATGTAATCAATTCCACGATCGGGTCGTAACATGCGCGTGAGCAAATATCATTGTGCATCCTGTTCTCGTGCAGAGAGGAAAAAAACACAGTTCGGACTGAGTACCAATTGAGGTTAGCAATGCGTGAACTCCGACGAATTAACAAAGGTCAATTGTTGATGGTAAATCTCCACCGTTCTTCTTTCACTTTGAATCTTAGCCGTACAAGTAGCCAATTTCATTACAGCAATATATACTACGGCAAGAGTTTAAACAAATATTATGCCTCATGGAAATGGAAATAGCAGTTCAAATGTAAGAGAGCAGTATCAGAAAGCATTGACGGTATATACGTTGCAAGCTGTTTTGAAGAAATAAT
Organism: Poa pratensis; assembly: GCA_947311845.1. Lineage (NCBI taxonomy): Eukaryota > Viridiplantae > Streptophyta > Magnoliopsida > Poales > Poaceae > Poa > Poa pratensis. The sequence continues at coordinate 5,303,881 of CAMZMU010000113.1, read as the reverse complement.
GTTTAGAACAACCAGTGGTACAAAGTTGTATGTAATGAATAAAGCCATTTAGATATTAACCCCAACCATAAATAGATGAAAGTAGCTTCCAGGTCCAGGGTCTGCACTTGGCTCCACAAATATTAGAAGACCGCTGCAGCTCATAAACTTATAACAGTTATCAAAGTTACAATTTACAGCTAGATGGTACAAACATCAGCCCTTCTAGAAAAAACTTTGAGCTCGAGTAAGTCATTACATGATGTTACTGCTTCTATATCGAAGACCAAGAAGTAACCCAAAAAACTTGAAGACAACACCCAAACAAAAGCACCCCAAACCCAATGACTATCTCACATGGTCGACAACTCAAGAAGTAATAGAAGAAATCCAGTTGCCAATTTAAGTTAAACAGAGTTCGGCAACTGTTTAATCTCCTCAAGTTCATTAACAGATTCGAGCCTTTTAGGACTCCTGCCTTTATCAGGACCGCCAATAACTCCCCACGTCTCAAACTGCCTTTGCCGAGCCCTTGCCCGTTCCTTCTCCTCCTCAGATTTTGTCGCAAAGCAATATGGACATGATACACCATACTCCCATTTAGGAGATTCCATGTCTTTGTCGCTAATTGGTTGTTTACATCCATAGCAAAGTTTGTGGGTTCCTTGAGCTAACCCATGCTCCACTGAAACACGCTTGTCAAAGACGAAGCATTCACCCTCCCACAAGCTTTCAGCTTCTGGGATTTCCTCTAGGTACTTTAATATGCCACCCTCCAGATGGTAAACCTGGCATATACAGGTATTCGCAGATATAAGATATATTACTTGCTATCCAGATGAAAGAGTCAAGCATATCTGTTGATGCAGTAAACATGTAGCATATACTACTAGATTTTTAACAGAACTATTCCACTATTTGCACTACATAACCTAGTGCTATTGATGGTACAACATACATGGCCAGTTCAGCTGTACACAAAATGTAATAGTTAACCTGAGGTAAAATTTATTTTAGTGGTACAAAAATATATTCTCAAGTCCATTTGTCTACAAAATAATTACAGATGAAGAAGAGAATCTTCATGATGAAATTGAGCACAAGGATAAGAAACAGACAAAGCCTCCTTTCATACCTCTTTAAATCCCTTACTGAGGAGAAAGCTTGATGCCTTCTCACATCTAATACCACCAGTGCAATACATAGCAACTCGTGGTAGCTCTTTGGGTTCACTGGAATTCAGATTTTTTAATGGTCCCTCAGTAACAGTGTCGCCATTTACTGATGGCAGGTGACTGTCAGATTCAGCCAACTGGAATTGATTATCAACCCAAGATGGAAATTCTCTAAATGATTTCGTACATGGATCAACAGCTCTATTAAATTTTCCTATGCGTATCTCGTACATGTTACGCACATCAATGACAACCTGCCAGATGAACATCGTAAATGCATCAAGCAGATGGCATCTAAAATTATATATACACCCAAAAGTAGGACAAAAATCTGAGAATAATGGAGACTCACAGTGTCTGGATCGCTTATCAATGCATTCCAGTCTTTAGGCTTTATATACTTGCCAACTGTTTTAGTTGGCATCACACCTGGGTCTCCAAAACTCACTATCTGAAAAGTAGTCAAGAGAACATAATAATGTGCACCATTAAATAGTAAATACTTCGTATTCAACTAAACTACCAGTAATACTATGTAAAAAAAAACTAACCGACCTCCTTTTTCAATTTCACACGGACATGATCCCACCGGAATGGTGCATCTTCCCCAGCACCAACAGGAGAATGGCTGGTATGTCCATGATGGATAGCCTCATCTTCTGGAGTAACAGGTGATTGGATCATTCTCAATCCTTTTAAGCGATCGTCCGCTTGAATAAAGTCCAAAACTTTCTCCACAGCTTCTGGTATTCCACATAAACTACCATTGATTCCCTCTGGTGCAAGAATAATGCCACCTGAGACACGCTGAACAGCATCAGCACCAACCATGTGAGAGCCCAGTTTCGCAGAAACAATGATCAATGACATAGCATATACTGGTAATGTCGAACAGAATAACATAGAAGAAAACCATTAAATGATACACAATTTGTAACTTTGCATAAGAAAGGAACCAAGTCTACCAGATCGTCTATCAATTGGGAAATATTTACCTTGGCATATCACTAATGTTCTAGTTAGCTAAACTTTACCTAATATATTAAATAAATAAAGTATACCCTCAGAAATAAATATAGTAACATAATGGACATAGTAATGCAAAAATACAGTAAGAACTACCAAAGGTTTAAAATGATAAATATACAGAAGGTTAGCACTTAACAATAGTCTCACAGAATGAATACTTTAGTGTATAAGCAGCAAGAACTACAGATGAGCTAAAGTCATAACAAAATAATAAAGAGTTAAATGAGAGTTCTTCATAATACATCAATAATATACTGTGCTTTCTTTGTTACAAGCTTGGGTAACTTTTTACGTAGGTATTCCACGCATTTGGGTATGCTATATCTATGTGCATTTTGCAACAGATATTCTACATCATCAAATAAATTGGTTACATACATGTTTGTAAAAAAATAATACAATGCAGTATATGGCTGAAATTTTTGATATATATGCACTTTACAACCCTGGAACTTGTACGAGAAAACGCAAAAGCTTTGCGTTTCTTTTCATTGAATAGAAAGGGGTTTTCAGTTACATTTACAACCTCCTAAGAGGTGAAAGCGTTAAGGAAAATACATCAGTGAACGTCCCAAGTCTGCGGCAAGATGGCTCTAAGCCCTAGTGCGCCTGCCCTTGCCCATAGCCTGGCTTCCTCTTTGATTTGCGTGGAGCAGGATCTGATGGATGCCTGTGCTCTATCGAAGACACATGAGTTTCTGTGCTTCCAGATCATCCACGGCACGAGCAAAGCCGTCGTGCCCAGGCCCTTTCGCATTGGCTTGGGAGTGCCCAGCTTCGCCACCTGCCACCATGAGGCCAACGATGTGGTGCTGTCGTCGGGTGTGGTGCAGGGTATCTGAAGCCAGGCGAAGATGTCATGCCATATCTGCCTCGAGAAGGGACAGCCAAAGAGGAGGTGGTGCATTGTTTCGGGTGCTTGGTCGCACAGCAGGCAGGCAGCGTGGTGCTGGAGACCTCGTCGGGCGAGGCGGTCAGCCGTCCAGCAGCGATCCAGATCCGCAAGCCAATGGAAAAAATTTACCCGTGGAGGGGCCCAATTCTTCCATATGATCTTCCACGAGGCGGAGGTCACCGATCCATGGAAGGTGGCGAGGTAGCACGATTGTGCTGTGTATGAACCCGTCGTGGTCCATCTCCACAACAGCTGGTCCGGCGCGTCAGAGAGCGTGATCCTGGCGATCGTGTGCCAGAGCTGCAGATATTGGCCGATTTCGTGCAGTCCTAGAACACCTTGAATGTCCTGGGCCCATCGATGGTTGAGCAGGCCGGCGGCGACCGTCAGCCGTTTCCTGCGTCGCTTGGGCACCCTGGAACTTGTGGTTTTTCAGTTCAAGAACAGGACTAAGTTATATGGTGTCTGTTGAAATATATTGCCCACACTTCTCCAATCAGTTCGGGCTTTTGGGCGAGCAGGCTAGTGCATGCAATTCAATATGGTACCAAAACAAAGAGGTCTCGAGTTCAATACCCTGCCAATGCACTATTAAGAAAATAGTTGCAGCCTACAACGATCCCACGTTGCTCCGACAAATTCAGTCAATCGAAAAGCGATGTATCCTTACTCGTCAGATGATTACATGTCACTCTAATAAATCCAACATAGAAAGGAACTTTACGCAGTATAAGCAGATCAGTGGAATGATGCTACCACGATTTCCACAAAATGCTTAGCCCATATCCTTGCCATTTTTCTATTTTTCCATGCTAAGTTAGATAGAAATTTTGCAACATTGCCCAGCACTTAAATTCTTACATCCCAATAGGTCACAACCAATTGCAATCCATGCAAAGTGAGTCCAAAGATGATATATGTATGCGCTCACCAGCTTCTCGCAGAGCTCCTTGAGCGGTTGGCGAAAGTCGACATGGTCGGGGAAGTCGGCGAATCTGTAGAAAGACACCACCACTAGAGCCGGTACCTCACCATTTACGCCTCCATCTCCCGCGACCGCCGCGAAACTCCTTCCGTACGGCGGCAGGGGAGCGAGCGGGGCTCTTCCCCCCAGCGGCATGAGGCGGATGCGACGGCGAGAGATAGCGGGGCTAGGGACGGAGGGCTCGAGGATTAGCGAGTTGACATAGGGTAGGAGGTGGTGGGCGGCGGCCGTGGCGGCGCGGCGGGCGACGGGGAGTGGTGGGGAGGGCAGCATCCGGGCTTTCCGCTTCGGGTCAGAAGTAGCACACGCATTAACGGATTGTCATGTTTTGGGTTACTACTCTTCAATACTGGGCTTTTGGGCTCCACTGTTCTCGTCCTAGCACCTGACTCGGTACTGGGCCCATGCCTGAAGTGACATTCTGAATGCTGCTAAAAAGAAAAAGATTAAGTATGGTTTTCACCCAAATGTCATCCTATGGACAACATTCACCCTGTACTTGAAAACCGGATGATTTCAATCCTCAAATGTAACAAACCGGATGAATAACCCATGTTAGTGGTTTTTCTCGAATTTGGGCGGTTTTGGGCAAAGTTTGGACTATTTTGCTCGTTGACGTGGCGGGCTGACGTGGCGATGTGTGTTAACGCTGTTACTCTGGCTCATGGACCCCACCCACCTCCGTAAAATTCCGGTCGCCGTCGCCGGTGTACGCGAACGAAGGAGGCACGAGCACGTCGTAGTCGGCGTCGCGGCCACGCCTTGGATCCGATAGACCTTGCACAGGACAAGCTCGAGGGACCATGGCGATGGTGGCGGTGCATCCACGAGCAGATGGCGCGGTTAGTTTGCTCCCTTCCCCATAATGTTTCCATCGCCGAGCCTCTCTCTCCCGTCTGAAAGGACATGTGTCTGCTAATCTTGTTTTGATGTTTGATCACAACACTCAAGAGTATTTAACCTTCCGCTAAGTGCTTAGAGGAAAACTTAAGTTAAAGAGTTAAAGGTCAAAAGATAAATCTCTCTATGTGCAAAAAGGAGAAAGAGAAGCTTGCAAAAAGATGAAGACTGAAGTCTTTGTGAAGGTCGGCCTCGACTGCCGGCCTGGCCTGGCTGGCTCCCACTCAAGGCCGGGGGCCTCAGGTGCCCTACCGGCCTCCAACTCCTTGCCGGCCTAGGCCAGGCCCAAGGTCGGGCGCCTCTAGAGGTCAGCCGACCTCCAACAAGCTTAGACCAGTGAGGCCGGGCCCCAAGGCCAGGCTCGCGCAGAAAGTCAAGATTCCCCTTAACGGCCATATTTTCTGTGGGGGTATAAATACCCCCACCTTCTTCAACCTCAAGCCAGCTCGCCCAAATATCTTTGACCTCCATTGTTGCAAGCTCAAATCTTCGATTACTCCCAATCCCTCCACCCAAACTCGTTGATCTTTGGAGGATTAAAGGAGAAGGCTCGGATCTACATCTTCACCAAGCAGATTTGCATTTCCTCCTCATTCCCTTGAGGAACCATTTGCTAGGGTTTCCATTGGGAAAACCTAGCCCCTTGTTGTACTCACTTGCTGTCTTTTGTGACAGATTTGTAGCCGTTCGGGAGCCCCCAATCCAGTTGTGGGTTGTGCCCCGGATTGTTGTTGTAAAGGCTCCGGACTCCGCCTTGAAGATTTCTGATAGTTGAAGGTGAACCAATCCTTTGTGTGGTGCGGTTCATCGGAGAATAAGGTGAAGCCTGTTGTGGCTGTTGAGCCAACCTGTTGTGGTGGCTCACACCTCTCCAACGAGACGTACTCCCCTAAAAAGGACGAACTCGGGAATACATCTTTGTCTCCGCGTGCTTCCGTTCAGTTACTCCTTTACCTTAGCATCTACTTGTATCTTGTTAGTTGCTTAGTGTTAAACTTCTCATATAGGTAAATTCACATTAGTTGCATATCTAGAGAATTTACCTTTGTGTCAAGCCTAAACTGAAAGAGATGTTAAAAATTGAGTAGCACCTATTCACCCCCTCCCCTCTAGGTGGCCACACGATCCTTTCAATTGGTATCAGAGCCTTTGCTCTTTATTCGGGCTTAACAGCCTAAGGGAAGTATGGCCTTCGATGCAGATGGGAACCCTATTGTCCCTCCTACCACTTCGGTTTCCCTAGAGGACTTCACGAGCATGAAGACCTCTATGGAAACTGAAATGGCCAAGTTGCGTGAAATGATAGCGCAACTCATGGATACAAAGGCTTCCGCATCACCTTCTAGTCCGAAGATTCCTCTTGAGGATTTAACGGATGATAAAGAGGAAAAAGAGGATAACGGGGTTGACACAACTAAAATCGAAAACCCTCCTAAACCAACAAATGGGAAGGAAGGTTTACGTGTGGTTCCCTTCACGTACTCTCCCGACCTACCTATCCCTCATCCCCCGATACACCTAAGAGGAAATCCACCTAAGCTAAATGCATCTTTGTTTACTAAATGACAATCTTCTATGAGATCTTATGTGAACAGTGCTTCTATCGAGCTTTGGAGGATCGTTGTAGAAGGATACCAAGCTGTGGATGAATCCAACAAGACAAGAAGAGAAGTGATTGATTGTCAACTAAATGTCACCGCTCTTGACTTGATCCGAGATGCAGTGGGAGATGATGATATGCCTCACATTGAACATTGCACCACCGCCAAAGAAGCTTGGGATTGCCTCATCGAGGTGTTCGTTGGAAATGATAGCATGAGAAGAAACCAATTTGAGGAAATGAGCAACAAAGCCGAAGGATTCTTCATGAAAGATGGAGAAGACCACGAGCAAATGTATCGAAGACTCAAGGCTCTTGCTAATGCGTATAGAGATCTTGGAGCATCTCATGTGAATGATGCTTGGATCAAGAGGAAGTATGTGAATGCCCTCTTGCCTTTTGAACCGGCCGACTTGAAGAATCTCCAAGGAAGACACAACTATCCTCAATTGACATCCAATGAAGTCATGCAAGAGATGCAGTCCTACAAGGTTCAAACCAAAATTGCACAAGACTCTCGTGCCTGGGCCATTGGAATGCATCAAGGGGCCTCACTTGCTTTGAAGGCCACGGTGGTACACCATGAAAAATAAGAAGCATTCGTTGAGAGCTCTACTAGCTTGAATCTCGAAGATCTCCAAGAAGCCTACAATGAGCATTTAGCCCTTGCCTCTAGAGCCTTTTGGAAGAACCCAGCAAAGGCAAAGGCTCAAGTTGATCAAAACAACAATTCAAGCGAGAAGAAGGAGTTTGGAACAAAAACAAAGACATGCTTCAACTGCCATAACAAGTATCACTTTGTCATGGATTGTCCTTATGAGAATAGAGAAGAACATGATGGAAGGCTTATTCCCAAGGATCTATGAAAGATTGTTCAAAAGAAGCCTTTTGTCAAGAAGAGGCCATTCAACAAGAAGCCATCAAGAATTGTGTTGTTGACTCAAGAAGAGTATCCCTCCGATGATTCTGAAGAAGAAGAAGAAACCACTCGTGAGGTGGCTGCTTTGGCTATCACCTCAACTTCATCACCTTCTCTTTTTGAATCCCCCAATGAGAACATCTCCAACAACACAGTCCGTTGTCTTATGGCTAAAGCCACCGAGGTATCATCTTCAACACCTAAGAGCATGCATAAAATGGATGATATCACTAGTCTCGAAATTAAGAAAGAACTTGTTGCTTTCGATACTTTTTTGGCTAACTTGCAAGGTGAACCAAAGAATCACTTTGAGGCTCTCATGAGTCAACTTGGTAAGGCCAAACACCTTCTTGAGGTCAAGGGTGAAATTGAGAGAGAAGACTCTATCACTATAGCATCGTTGAAAGCTCTCTTGAAGAAGAGCAAGAGTATAGGGTTTCTCTTGAGGAGAGACTTGAATCCCTTGATGATACTAATGATGAAATAATTGCTAAAATCATTAAGGAAAGAGATCATGCCATTGCCAAATATAAAGTGGTTAAAAAGGAGAAAGCGGAATTTGTGGTTGCTAATGCTAGACTACATGGAGATATTGAGAAACTTGATGAGGCTCACAAGGCCTTGGAAAGTACTCACTCTCTTCTAGTCAAGTCTCATGAGCAACTACAAACTCAACTTTCTAAACTTGACACACCTAGCACCTCTAATCCCTCTTGTGATCATGCAAATGTTATTGAGGAAAATGCTAGGTTGAAGGTTGAGCTTGCAAGGCCACTAGTGCCAAGACCTCATTCCCAAAGGTAAAGAAAAGGTTGTTGCTCATGTCTTTGAGCAAAAAACACAAGGGAGGAGGGTCTTGGTTATGTGGCCAAGGTAAAGAAGAAGATGAGCAACAACAAGGAAAACAAGGCCAAGCCCGCACAAGCCAAGACTCCATTGCGAGTGGTAATGCCACTAGGGGCAAGACCACTCGTAGTGACTTTGCGGGAAATGCTAACCCTCACTATATTTTATATGTTGATTATTATGGTGATGTTTATGCAAAATATGTTGGTCCTTATGATGGATATGTTGCTCATGCTATTGGGTCCGAAGACCCTTGTTGCTAACCAAAAGGACCCATTGCAAGATGGGTACCTAAAATCAAGCAATGATTTCTTGTAGGACTATGCTTGGTGGGTCAAAATGGGTGGTTGATAGTGGATGCACTAGTCATATGACCGGAAGCAAGGAGATCATGACGGAGTTGGGACCAAATACAAATCACTCAACCGTCACTATGGTGATAAATCAAAAGCTGAGGTAAAGGGCCTCGGCAAGGTGGTAGTTGCAAAGGATATCACCCTTGTAAATGTCATGCTTGTCGAGTCCCTCGGTTACAATTTAATGTCGTTCGTGCACTTAATAAGATGAACTTTGATGTCCATTTTACTATTGATATGGTGGTACTCTTGAGGAGCAAGACTCTAAAGGTCATGTTCGTTGGGTATGTTGAAAATGAGTTGTTTGTGGTGGACTTTTCGGGGTCAACCAACACTCAAGCAATGTGCCTATTCGGAAAGGCCGACGTGGGGTGGTTGTGGCATCGCCGCTTGTCCCATGTCAACATGAGAACTTTGCAAAGTCTTCACAAGGGTGGCCACATTCTTGGACTAAAAGAGAATGTTTCTTTTTCTAGAGATCGTCTTTGTAGGGCTTGTGTTGAAGGAAAGATGCATGATTCTCCCCACTCAAGCAAGACCATCATTTCATCAAAGAGGATATTGGAACTTCTTCATGTTGATCTCTTTGGTGCCGTCCTCAACCAAGTCTTGGTGGGAAGAAGTATTGTTTGGTGATTGTTGATGACTATTCAAGATTTACTTGGGTTTATTTCTTCAAGTCGAAGGATGAGACTCAACAAGCCGTCATCGACTTTCCAATGAAGTTCAACGTCAACACAATGTTCCCATATTGGCCATTAGAAGTGACAATGGCTCCGAGTTCAAGAACTACACCTTAAATGAGTTTCTTAGTGAAGAGGGAATTCGTCATCAATATTCCGCTGTATACCCCTCAACAAAATGGTGTAGCTGAGAGGAAGAACCGGACTCTCATGGATATGGCAAGGTCTATGTTGGCGGAGTTTAAATCTCCGCTCTACTATGGGCTGAGGCCATCTCCACGGCGTGTCACTCATCAAACCGGCTCTTCTTCGCGTTGGACGAAAAGAAACTCCATATGAGATGCTTACCGGCAACAAGCCCAATATTTCCTACTACCGAGTGTTTGGTTGTAAGTGTTTCTATAAGATCAAAGGTGTTCGTTTATCTAAGTTTGAATCTAAAGCTTTAGAGGGTATTTTTGTTGGTTACGGTGCCGAATCCACACTTATAGAATCTACGACAAATCTTCCGGGAGAGTTGTGGAATCTTGTAGTGTGGAGTTCGATGAGAATGATGGCTCCCAAGTGGCGCAATTTCATGTTTGTGATGTAGATAATGAGGAACCTCAAGATGCAATAAGAAGAATGGGTGTTGGTTTTATGCCCCATTGAGATCCATCATGAGCCTCCTCAAGCAAGTCCAAGCTCCACTCAAGTGGAGACCTCATCATCACAAGTTGAACCGTCGCCAACCATGAAGCAAATGATGCACCAACCCAAGAACAAGTTCAAGACCCTCCTCATGACCAAGTTGCTATGCAAGAACCAAGTTCTTTTGTTGATGCTAGCCAAGGTCAAGACCAAGATCAACCCTCTACTTCAAGCAATGAAGAAGTGCATAATGAAGATCAAGGTCATCAAGTCGGTTAAGACGGGGACTCAAATGATCAAGATGATCAAGTGATACCTCCTCGCTCCAATGAGAAATCGAAGCCCGTCGTAAAGCAAGAGTTGCAAGAAACTTGGAAATAAAGAGTCATAAGCTAGAAGCAATTATTGGTGACCTAATAGCAAGGTTACCACAAGGGGTCAATTGGCAAGTTTTAGTGAGCACCAAGCACACATCTCCATGGTGAACCAAAGAAAGTATTTGAAGCTCTTGAAGACCCAGATTGGTTGGAAGCTATGCATGAAGAGCTCAATAACTTCAAGCGCAACAAAGTGTGAAAGTTAGTTGAGAAGCCAAAGAGTGTTGCAATGTTATAGGCACTAAGTGGATATTCAAGAACAAGCAAGATGAACGTGGAATGGTTGTAAGAACAAGGCAAGATTGGTTGCACAAGGGTACTCTCAAGTTGAAGGCATTGATTTTGGAGAGACTTATGCACCCGTGGCTCGCCTTGAGTCCATCGTATCCTTCTTGCATATGCATCACATCATAATTTTAAATTGCAACAAATGGATGTGAAAAGTGCCTTTCTTAATGGTCCTTTAAAGGAGTTGGTATATGTTAATCAACCACCGGGTTTCGAGGATCCCAAGTTCCCTAACCATGTCTACAAGCTCGATAAGGCGCTCTATGGAATTAAACAAGCTCCACGTGCGTGGTATGAGCACCTTAGAGAGCTTCTAGTAGACCGTGGATTTGAGGTTGGGAAAATCGATCCCACCCTCTTTACCAAGAGGGTTAAAGGGGAGCTTTTCATATGCCAACTTTGTGGATGATATTATCTTTGGCTCATCTAACAAAGCTTTTAATGATGAATTTTCAAATCTTATGACTGACAGGTTTGAGATGTCTATGATGGGAGAGTTGAAGTTCTTTCTTGGTTTTGAGATCAAGCAATTGAGTGAAGGGACTTTCATCTCTCAAGCCAAATATACCCAAGACATGCTCAAGAGATTGGATATGCAAGATGCTAAGGAGAAGCAATTTCCTATGGACACCAAATGTCATCTACAACTTAACCCAAAGGGTATAGATGTTGATCAAAAGGTATACCGTTCCATGATTGGTTCTTTGCTTTATCTTTGTGAATCTAGACCCGATATTGTGTTGAGTGTAGGGGTGTGTGCAAGGTATCAAGCCGCTCCTAAAGAAAGCCACATGATGGCAGTCAAAAGAATCTTTCGATATTTGGTTCATATCCCAAGGTTTGGTTTGTGGTATCCAAAGGGCTCAACTTTCTCTCTTGCCGGGTACACGGACTCGGATTGGGTTGGTGATCATGATGATAGGAAATCAACTTCCGGGGCATGCCAATTCCTTGGTAGGTCCTTGGTGAGTTGGTCTTCTACGAAGCAGAATTGTATATCTCTTTCCACCGCCGAAGCTGAGTATGTGGCAGCTGCTAGTGCATGCACTCAATTGTTATGGATGAGGCAAACTTTAAAGGAATACAACATCAATTGTGACAAAGTGCCTCTTTTATGTGACAATGAAAGTGCTATCAAGATTGCCCACACCCGGTGCAACATTCAAGAACGAAGCATATTGAGATTCGTCATCATTTTATTCGAGATTATGTTGCCCGTGGTGATATTGAGCTAGGCTAGGTTCCCACCAAAGACCAACTTGCTGATATATTCACGAAGCCACTTGATGAAGCAAGATTCACTTTCTGAGGAATGAGCTAAATATCATGGATTCAAGGAGTTTGACTTGACTATCTTGCATACACACCTATATTTTGACTATCTATTTGGTTTACATGTAGGCATGGAGATAGGGGGAGTGCGGTCCTAATATATTGGGCTATCCCTCCTCCCCATTATGCCGACATCAAGAACTCATTTGCTTCTCTATATTCGTTTCTATGAATTGTGAGCTTAAATGACGAGTAGTGGCAGTGGACCCAAGATATATCTACGTGGTGTCACACCACATACAATCATACATGGTGGACTAGGCCACTGCCCTCTTCTTGTTGAAGAGTTGACCTTATTGGAGCTTACTTGAGATTTTATTGCATACATGTCGGTTTTATATATTTTTCTCACCACATCCAATGTTGCCTATTTGGGGCTTCTTGATTTTCTCCATTGGATGTGTGAAGAAATCTTCATGTTTGCACTTCCCCCCATGACACTCAACTTTGCATTACTGGTCATTCTTGAAACTGGTGTCAGCAAAAATTTCAGGCAGAAAATACAGGCAGAAAATTCAAGCAGAAATTCAGGCAAATTTTCAAGTTCATGACCTTTCTGGAGGAGGCCGGCCTTTGGGGTCGACCTGGCCGGCTACGGAGGCTGGCTGCTTCGGGCACCTGCCCGGCCTTGCCATCCGAGGCCGAGGCTGGGGCGGAGGCCGGTAGCGTCGGGTGACTGCCCGGCCTAGCCATCATCCAAGGCCGGGGTCAAGGCCGGGGGCGTCGGGCAGGAGGCCGGCCTTGGCTTTCCGAGCCCGGCCTTGGGGGCCGGCCAGGCCAGCCGGTCGGGACGCACTTATGCGCAGGTCGAATTGGGGTCAACCCCAACCGTTCCCCTCTTCTTCCTCTCCCTCCCTCATGAAAAGGCCCTCTCCATTGGAGCTCCCTTGCTCCTCCTCCTTTGAGCCTCTCCCCAACCTCAGATCTGAAAGAGCTCCACCCAATCTTCCTTCCCATCCACACAGTTTCTCCATTGTTGAAGGTTGCCTCTCAAGATTGGTGTTCCTAGGTGCAGCTCAAGCAAGGATGGCCTCTGATTCGGACTTTGATGATGCTTCTCCACCTCGGGTCACGGGCAAGGCCAAGGGCAAAGCTACTGCTTCTTCCTCCACTTCTCGTCCTCGCGCCCGGAAGCCTAAGGCTGCCTCCAAGAAAAGGTCAGAACTTGCTATCAGTCCGGATGAACCGGTGCATGATTCTTGGAGCACTCTATCCACTGCAGATTTTGAGCGTGACCATCTATTATTCAATCCTTATGAGTTTGGGCAGCGCACATGTAGTGACAAGTGTTTCTATTGCAAGATGCATGAGCAAGTATATGAAAATGTGGTATGCTCTCTCAAGAATACTCATGTGCCTCTGCATTACTTTGATTTGACCAAGTTAAGGCAATCATGGCCGGATGTGATGGAGGTTATGGATTTTCATGGTATTAGCTCTCTCATGACGTGTGATAGCCAGTTTTCTCCCGAGTTGCTAATTCTACGCCACCGTTCACTTCTCAACTGCTGGACCAAGGACTATGACTTGGATGAGTGGTGGTCACAAGTGCGAAGCTACACTTGTCGAGTTTGGTCGTCTTTTTGGCCTGGCGGAGTTACCTTTTTAGCCACTTGCATTTACTCGTATTCATGGTGAGGAGAAGTATCTTATGAAAGCCAGAGATGGAATTCGCCATTGCTATCCACCTGGGATGCATCTTCTTCACATTCCCAAGGTTACTTATTTCTCTAGATTTTGGAAAACCATTCACGCCATCTTGAGGAACACTATCAATGTCAAGTTTGGGGAGAAGGGTGAGGTCCGCTAGTGGATGGTCAACCTTCCCTATCACATTGAACGGGCCAAAATTGTGGGTAAGAAACTGGATGTCCTGGATTATATGTGGCAAGATATGCGCTTCACCGTTCTCCACAACAAGGTTCCCATCTATGGTCAGTACCTCCAGAAGCTTTTTGACACCAAGCTTGACTAAGCACTTCTCAACAACTACCACATGGTTAGCCCTACCCTCCTTCCTTTACCAGCGACTGAATCTGTTGAGGATGATCCTGTTGCTCCTCCTCAAGGCAAGCATGCTCGCCCCATAGCTACTGAGGATGGTCCTAGCTTTATCCAAGAATAAATTCATGTTGAGGCTCCTAAGAAGAAGTACAGCCTAATGCAGATTTTACAGAGAATGAATTGCTTCTTTGTTGACAAGCAGGACAAGGAATACAAGGCCTATACAAAGCAGAAGAAATATAACCGCAACCAACGAGAGATCATGAAAAACCTTGAACTTCCCTATTCGTCTAGCTCCGAGGAGATCTCTGAAAACACCTGGAAGTCCAAGAATACATATTGGTTTGGCGATGATGCCTCTTCCCTTGGTACCTATTGGCCTGGCAACTTTGCTGAATCAAGCTCCGGTCAGGTTGCTGCTGCTGATGGTGCTGCTGCTGCTGAAGATGATGATGAGGAGAATGACGACCTCGAGTGATCTCCTGGGCTTTTCACTTCACTTTCTACCTTTTTTGGTGTCTTGATGTCAAAGGGGGAGAGAGATCTCCAGGGATTTGCATTCATGTGTTTTAGCATCCGTTTGCGTTCATGTGTTTTAGCATTCGTTTGCGTTTTCATTTGCATTGCAATCGTTTTTAGTTGAACTCTATTTGGTTTATGTCCATAGAACTTTATTGTAAGGCTATATCATGGAACTTTATTATCTTCGGATTATGATGAGGCTATGACATTCCCGGTTTATCCATTCGTATGAAGCCTATGTATCTTATATTCATGTGAAGTCAATGGTGAGGCTATGACATTCCCGATTTATATATTCATATGAAGGCTATGGTGAGAAAAAATCCTATCCTTTGCTCACATAGTTTCTTGTGTGAATGCATGTCTCTCTTATTTGATATATGTCGGCTTATAAAATCTAGGGGGAGCTTCATTTAAGATCTTTTGCCAAAGCTGAAATTAGATATCTTTATTACAAATCCATGTGCTGTCATCAAACATCAAAAAAGGGGGAGATTGAAAGGACATGTGTCCGCTAATCTTGTTTTGGTGTTTGATCATAACACTTGGAGTATTTAACCTTCCGCTAAGTGCTTACAGGAAAACTTAAGTTAAAGAGTTAAAGGTCAAAAGATAAATCTCTCTATGTGCAAAAAGGAGAAAGAGAAGCTTGCAAAAACTGAAGACTGGAGTCTCTGGGAAGGCCGGCCTCGGCTGTCGGCCTGGCCGGGCTGGCTCCCACTCAAGGCCGGGGGCCTCAGGTGCCCTACCGGCCTCCAACTCCTTGCCGGCCTAGGCCGGGCCCAAGGCCGGGCACCTCTGGAGGTTAGCCGGCCTCCAACAAGCTTAGGCCAGCCAGGCCGGGCTCGCGCAGAAAGTCAAGATTCCCCTTAACGGACATATTTTCTGTGGGGATATAAATACCCCCACCTTCTTCAAACTCAAGCCAGCTTGCCCAAATATCTTTGACCTCCATTGTTGCAAGCTCAAATCTTCGATTACTCCCAATCCCTCCACCCAAACTCGTTGATCTTTGGAGGATAGAATGAGAAGGCTCGGATCTACATCTTCACCAAGCAGATTTGCATTTCCTCCTCATTCACTTGAGGAACCATTTGCTAGGGTTTCCATTGGGAAAACCTAGCCCCTTGCTATACTCACTTGCTGTCTTTTGTGACAGATTTGTAGCCGTTTGGGAGCCCCCATTCTAGTTGTGGGTTGTGCCCTAGATTGTTATTATAAAGGCTCCGGACTCCGCCTTGAAGGTTTCTGATAGTTGAAGGTGAACCAATCCTTTGTGGTGCGGTTCATCGGAGAAGAAGGTGAAACCTGTTGTGGTGGCTCGCACCTCTCCAACGAGACGTACTCCCCTAAAAAGGAGGAACTCGGGAATACATCTTTGTCTCCGCGTACTTTCGTTCGGTTACTCCTTTACCTTAGCCTCTACTTGTATCTTGTTAGTTGCTTAGTGTTAAACTTGGCATATAGGTAAATTCACCTTAGTTACATATCTAGAGAATTTACCTTTGTGTCAAGCCTAAACTAAAAAAGAGTTAAAAATTGGGTAGCACCTATTCACCCCCCCCCCAGGTGGCCATACGATCCTTTCACCGTCGCGGCGGCCGCATGCGGTGCCGGAAGCCAAGGCGCGTTAACGGATCGGGTTTCTTTAGGTGCCGGCTTCAGAAGGTTGTGGGACGCTGGCCGGAGGAGGACATTGTGAGGACTAGTAGAGCGCCTCGTCGGACAATGCTGCTAGCACAACAGCTTTGTTTCAGAAAAATAGAAGCAAGAACAACGCTGATGGTCACCAAAATTTGTCCGTTTACTATGGTTGGCCAAATACTTGTTGATACTTGATGTTGTTAATTGCTTTGCTAGATGATTAATCACGAGATGGATTAAAGATTGAATATGTGTTGCCTTCAAATGTTTGAATCAGATTTCAGATCGATACATTGTTTTGAGGGGATTAATTTCTGAATCTGTAGCTGGGGAGTCGCTGCAACTGAGCTTAGAAGCAGAGGCTCTGCCTAGAGCAGATCGATCGATGTTAGAAGCTAGCTAGCTTCCTTGAGGTAACGGAACCTCAGTAGCAGACATCCGTGTACGTCCGCCGGCCACAGCGGAAAGACTTATCAGTGGACGTCGGCGTCGCAAATAACCCTGCCATTTAGGCTTTACGGCTGTGGCCGATGCCGACGAGCAGCGCCTTGGCGGCGCGCTCCGAGTGCCAGCAGCCGTCGGGCTCTAACCTCGTTGTCTCCCCGCTCTCCATCCGCGCCGCGCTTGCACTGCTCGGCGCATGCACCAAGGGCGTCACGCTCGACCGCCTTCCTCTGCCCCGTCGGCATCGGCGTTGTGGATGAAATTCCAGGGGAGCTCGTTGACAGAGAAGAAAATCCTCAACAGGTGGGGCCCACGATCACAAAGCGTTGTTATCTTCTCAATGGACAGCTAGCGCCACGTCATGGCCACGTCATTGTCACATCATCGTACAAAACCGCTCAAGTTGTCCAAAACCACCTTAGGGTGTGATTGATCCGGTTTGTTACATTTGAGGGTTGCAATCATCCGGTTTCAAGTTCGGGGTGAATGTTGTCCATAGGGTGACATTTGGGGGTGATGACGTGGAACAACACGTTCGCTGGGAAACCCCAAGTGTAAGGTTTGATGTAATTTAGCAGCAAGTTTTTCCTTGATTACAAAACCAAGGTTATCAATCCAGTAGGACTTGGAGAAGGCTTCGGAAAGGTGTCAACGGCGCCGTTTACGATAATTGACGTGGACCTGCGCACAGCCGAACAAACTACTTTGCCCTAACGAAATAGAGAGGTTGTCAATCTCTCTGGCTTGCTGAACACAAAGAATTAAATGTATGTGTGTAAAATAATATGGGAGAAAAAATGACCAGCGAGCAAAATGACTTAGAAATCCTATTATAATAGTTGTAAACAATATAGGAAAATAGGACCGGGGTCCACAGTTCACTAGTGGCGTCTCTCCAAAAGATAAACATGTTGGGTAAACAAATTACAGCGAGACAATTGACAAACATGGGCGCAACACAATACTATCCTGACACAAAGTTCACTGTTTCATTTAATATGGGCATTACGACAAAATACATAGACCGTTATCCAACTGCATATATGACTAATAATCCACCCCGGGATTGCTATCCAGCCTGTCACCCGAAAGTATTAAGTTGCAAGCAACAGATAATTGCAATAAGCATGGTGCGTAATGTAAGCAATGTAAACAACATAAAGCAATAAACACCGCTGTTTTATCCCTAGTAGCAATAGCACATCTCAAGTTTTAATCGTTTCTGTCAACTCGAGCTCAGACAAGAGAGGCATGAACCCATTATCTAGCATTAATACCCTCTCTAAGATACTAGCAATTATTTCGGCCAAAGCATCCACAAGTATCAGAGAGCATGCAAGATCATAAATAAAACATATGATAAACAATCTGAACAATAATGTCATGACTCCATAATTCATCAGATCCTCGCAAACACAACATGTAACATTACATAAAGATGATCTTAATCATGTAGGCAGCTCATAAGATCTAAACAATGGAGCAGAAAGGAGAAGAGACAACCATCTAGCTACTGCCATGGACCTGTAGTCCCGTGGTGGACTACTCACGCATCACTCGGAGGCAGGCATGGTGGTGTACATGCCTCCAGTGATGATCTCCCCCTCTGGCAGGGTGTCGGGAAGAGCTTCAGGACCCTCCCGATCTAGGGTTGGCGACGGCGTGGCCTCGAAACTTTTATAGAAAATACGATCGGGTCTCGAGGGTTTTCGGGACGAAGGCAATTTATAGGCGAAAGGGCAACTCGGGGAAACGCCCGAGGGCGCCAGGTGGGCCCCAGTCACGGTCAACCCTTTGACCGCGCCTGGGTGGCGTCTGGGGGCTGTGGCCCCCTGCAGCTCCCCTCCTGGCTCCGTCTTCGTTTCGATGTAAAAATAATTCCATTAAATTTTCACGCGATTCGGAGAAACTTCCCCGACTACCTTTTCTGAAACAAAAAACAGCAGAAAATAGGAACTGGCACTGGGCATCTTGTTAATAGGTTAGTTCCATAAAATATGCCAAAATGATATAGAAACAATATAAAAACATGTGGCAATGTTATATAACAAGCATGAAACAATAAAAAATTATAGATACATTTGAGACGTATCAGCATCCCCAAGCTTATTTCCTGCTTGTCATCGAGTAGGTAAATGATAACAAGATAATTTTTGTAGTGACATGCTTCTAACACAATCTTGATCAAATAATAATGTAAAGCACATGAACTGAATGAAAGTGATCCAAGACAATGGTCTATAGTTTGAAATGAAGTAAACAATGATTAACCAAGTATAACATCTAAGCAAGAACTTTTTATGAATAGTACTTTGGAGACTTGAATTTTATAAAACTCGTCATGCTTGATAGCTCACAAAGCAATATACTTTTGAAAAACATGTTCAACCAACACAGAGGAAGATTTAAGTTATCAGGAAAAGCTTCAACTTGTAACATACTTATCACTGGATAATGTCAATACAAAAGTTTTCACAGTTAAACGTAAAGATAAAATGTAGTAGACTTGTACCAAAAAAATTGATACTATGCGTTTGCTTGAGAGATAAAGATTAGAAAGGAAAACTGACTCAACATAAAAGTAAAAGAAAGGCCCTTCGCAGAGGGAAGCAGAGATTAATCGTGTGCTAGAACTTTTTGGTTTTTGAAAGCATATAGAGACATAAAAATATTTCTTTTTTAGAGTGGTGTTTGTCCTTGTCAACGACTAGCAATAGTGGTCTTAACATCTTCCATACCAACTAAAGAGCGGTTCCGAGATATCATACCTTATATATATGTATATATATGTAGGAAAATAAGTGTCAGCTATTCTACAACCGGTTGTAGAATAAGGATCTACAACCGAAGTTGTACTGTCCTTCTGTTCTACATGTACTGCTCATGTGATCGAGAAGTACAAGTTCCGTATTTTTGACATAGTTTTCTAACGGTTTGCCGAAATTTAGCAAATAATATACCGTTGAAAAGCTAATGAAATTCCGCATCTTATTCATCTCCCGAATTTTTCAAATTTGTTACGGTTTAAAATTAATTTTCAAACTATTCAAATCTGAAAATAGCACAGCAAACGTATTTTTCAAACATTTTCTCAACCACTTATCGGAATCAAGCA
Organism: Poa pratensis; assembly: GCA_947311845.1. Taxonomy (NCBI): domain Eukaryota; kingdom Viridiplantae; phylum Streptophyta; class Magnoliopsida; order Poales; family Poaceae; genus Poa; species Poa pratensis. Next base: position 5,284,158 of record CAMZMU010000113.1, on the reverse strand, counting down.
AATAATATGCCGTTGGAAAGATATTGAAATTCCGCAACTTTTATGCTTTTACTGTTTTTCCAAATTCTAAACCGATTAAAAGTAATTTGTAAAATACACTAATCTGGAACGTGTCCTATATGGGCGGACAGTATTTTGTCTGGCGTTTCTCAACCGATTGTCGGAATAATGCATATGATATGCCGTTGGAAAGCTATTGAAATTCCGCAACTTTTATGCTTTTATGGTTTTTCCAAATTCTGCACCGACTGAAAGTAATTTAAAAAATACACTAATCTGTAAGTGTCCTATACGGGTGGACAGTATTTTGTCCGACGTTTCTCAACCGATTGTCGGAATAATGCAAATGATATGTCGTTGAAAAGATACCGGCGATACGCAACTTTTTCGTGTTGACCGATTTTTCAAATTCCTTACACTTAAAAAGTAATTTCAAAACTACTTAACTCATGATACCGATGTTTCACGGTTGGTGCGAGATTAAATTGACGAATTTAGCACTTTAATTCGTAATGAAATACACTACTTATTATAATTACACCATATGAATCATTTGCTACTGACATTTGAGGCGTACAAAGCTCAAATCGACGAGATTACTATGATATATTTCCGTCCCGAAGAACAGAGTACTTGAACTTCTCTCGACACATACCTGAACTTCTCTGTTGATTCGTGTGTACTGTCGACGTAGTTTTCCTGATTAGTGTTTACTAAAACAGCGATAATTTTCTCATACGATTTTCATTTCAGCTCTTTGACCACTTAAAATGCTCGTACTGAAAAGGTGCATCTATTAAATTTACCGGTATAACCGGTAACGAAATTCTCAAAAATCAATTTTTAAGTGGGGGTTTTTTGCGGTCAAAGTTCGGTCAAACCTATTTTACTCGTTTGATAAATTATTTGACAACCCATTCGGCCTCGAAATTGAGTGATTCTTGTTGCGTCGGAAAGATGAAGTCAGTGACTATCTACCAAAACTGAAAATGAAAACTAAAATATATGTATAATAGAATTGCGAGTATTATTCACTAAAACATGTTCATACATCACTTGTACTTCCCAGAAGTGAGTTATGTACTTCCCAAATTACTTATGTGTACTTCTAACAGGATATTTTACTGTTTCACTAAACCTCCCGGTGGTATGTGAAATTCTCTAACAAAATACCCAGACTTCCCTAAAAACATCCTTGAACTTCTCGGTTTATGCGTGTGTACTGCCGACGGGGTATTTTCACGATTAGTGTTCAGTAAATCAGCGACAACTCTCTCATACAGTGTCCATTTTAGGTGTATGACCACTCGAAATGTTCGGCTGGAGAATACACATCTATTAAATTTACCAGTAGAACCAGTAACGAAAATCTCAAAAAACGATTTCTAAGTGGGTTTTTTTGCGGTCAAAGTTGGTCAAACCTTCTTCATACCACACTTGTACTTCTCGAAAGTTAGTTTTGTACTTTCCGGGTTATTTATGTGTACTTCTAGGCTTTATATTTACCGCTTCGTTAAACTTTCTGGTGGGATGTGAAATTCACAAACAAAATACTTGTACTTTCCTAGAAACCTATCTGAACTTTTCTGCTGATCCGTTTGTACTGCCATGTTTGCAACACTGTACTGCCTTGTTTTGTGTCGTCGTTTGTTTTTCTAGAACAATATAACGGGCTCAGCTGAGTCGTCGTCGACGGGAAGGTAATAATAAGAAGTTCGATTTATTATTATTTTTAATATAATATTATGTCATGTACATGTACTTCATGTGCTTAAAGTTTGTACTGTCTACGTTGGCAATACTATACTGCCCTTTGTTTTGTGAGTCTAACTTGTGATTATTTTTGTTTGACTCCTGTTGTTTTTGTGCATCGCCCATATGTGAAGATAACTAATTCACATGTTTTATTTTTCACTAATTAATGGGAGAAATGTCTAACCCATGTTGCGTTAGCGATGGTGTTAGGGTTTGGAGGTTTCGTCGCCGTCAACGCGGAAGCGGCGACGGGCGACGAAGCCGAGCCGTTGGATCAACAAAATCCTGTAATGTGTATTCATTGTGACTTATGGTTGGGGGTGGGGGTGTAGTAATCCCAACTTATATATCTTTACATAGGAAAGATTTAAATCTAATTATTTTGTAGAATTGGGTTTATCGAGGCTGAGACGTGCGTCGACGATGACTCAGCCAAGTCCGTTATATTGTTCTAGCATGTTGACATTCATTATTTGTTTTCACTTTCTCGAGGGAGGGGTGGCTTTAAGTAATTTTCTGTAGACTGCCCATGCTAGATGAGTGTACTGCCTCGATGTGGTGTATTGGAAAGATGGAGTATATGGCTATTTACGAAAATATAAAAAATAAGAAAATTATATAATTACGTGTATTTTCTTTACTAAAAAAAGTTCAAAAATGGATTCTATGGCCATCTACTTAAATATTATCTGGGAACGATTTTTGTAATTTGTCTCAATAAAATAGATAGTAATTACTTAGGCCTCTCCCATTTTTAAACACATAGACAACCAGAGTTCAATATTTCTTATATTTTAATAACATGCAATTAACAAGTGTGCCGAGTGCCCTGCCCAAGCGATACGAATGTTCTTCCTAATAATGAATAATTGAACCGGCGGATGCCACGGTGAGGTGCACACGAGCAGTGAGCCGCATGGAGCTGGACGGGAGCAGTGCCGGCGATTTGCATGTGTATTTCCCAAATCAAACATCACCAGCCTCGCTTTTTTGCAAGTGTACAAAATTAATCTTTACAACTCATTTGAAATGATCGAACAAGATACCAAAGTAATAAAAGATTGGTTAATACCGGCACTGTGAGCAGAAGAAAATGCAATACTAGTTTCTCTTTATATCTTTCCGATTGTACTACACCACCGCTACAATATTTTTCACAAATGAACGGATGTACGAAGGTGGATACGCTAGTAGAGATATGTGTCTCACGCGGCGACTGCCTGTGGCGACAGGCGATGCGCGAGGCGACTGGGCTGGCTCCCCGGAGGTGCTGCGGGCCGTGGAGGGCGGTGGGGCGCCCGTCCACGCTCCGGCGAGGCGTTCTGGCAGGGAGCGCCGGCGCAAGGGGCGCCGGTGCCAGGAGGACTTCTCCGTCGCAAGGGGCGTCACGGGGCTGGAAGAAGAAGATGGCCGTAGCCATGGGGGCTCGCCGTGTGCACCACGAGGGGTGGTGACCCTTGGCTGCTTGCTGCCGGATCTGAACGGCGCGACGGGTCGCGCAGCTCTGGACTGGGTGGGGTCGCCGGAGGAGCAGCTCGGGTTGGCGCGGTGTTCGCCGGATCTGGGTCAGGCCAGCGAGGGGCTGGGTCCGCCATCCCCTGAGGAGTTCCCGCCGCTTGGGGGCGTTGGTGGTTCGGTGCGTCGTCCGGCCTCTGGGGGGGCGGACATTGGGGCGCTGTTGGTCGGCTCGCTGGCCGTGCCGTTGCCGGCGGCGGCGGCGGGGGTCCCGTCGCCTCTCAGGTCGCGGGAGGTCGAAGCTGATGCCCTAGGGTTCGTTGCGGGGCCGCAGCAGACTCTGGTGGGCCGATTGGCTGAAGTTGGGCCTGGGTGGGCCAGCGACAGCGCGCTTCGTGGCGTGGGTTTGGTGCCAGGCTCCTGTGGTTCGGGCCCCTCTGTCCAAGTCGTGTCTTCTGGTCCTGGGCTTCCTTTCGACGGCCCAAGGCCCTCGCCGACCTCAGGGGAGGTCCGGGAGGCTCCGAGGCTATTTAAGTGGCTGTGGCTTCACCCCTCAACCCTAGATCTCGAGTTATGGTTCCCAGCCTCTGAACTGGACGTGCGCCGCCATAGACACAAAGCCAAGCGTCTCGTGTGCGTTTCACCAGGTTCCTCTCCGTCCGTTCTGATGCTGGTGGGCATGGACCGTGACCGGGACCGTCCCTGGAGGGGCAAGCGCGGCTTCGATGAGGTGGCTCGCGGGGGCGACCACTCCTGTGGTGGTGAAGACCTGCGTGCGCGGCTGGATCAGGAGCAGCGGGAGAGAGCTCAGAGGGATAGGGAGCAGCGGGAGAGAGAGGCGGCGCAAGCTAGGAGAAGAGATGAGGAAAGGCGCGAGGAAGATCGTATCAGGAACCAACTCCTGCACAACCCTCGAGGGCGCGAGGGTGGCCAAGGGGGCTACAGGAGGAACTACAGGGCGGATGGGCCGCCGCTGGCTGCGCCCACGCGGGGCGGTGGCCAGCAGACTGCGACTGCCAACGCGAAGATTACCTGTTACAAGTGCGGGCAGACTGGCCATAGGCAATCGAAGTGCAAGGAAGACCCCTTCTGTGTTCAGTGTGATGTGAAAGGGCACTTCACGACGATGTGTCCGGCGGGCAACAAGGGCGCGAAGCCTTTCTGGGCAGGTTTTGGAGTGGAGGGTCGGGCTTTTTTCGGGATCTCGATTCCGGAGGAGAAACTCGCGAAGCCAGCTGCTAATCTTGCTAAGGTGGTGATTGAGAAGGGGAATATCACTGAAGAGGAGCTGGACTATGAGTTCAAGGAACTGGTTAATGATAAGTGGGATTGGAAGGTGCGTCAGTTAAGTGGCAACGAGTTCTCGCTCGTCTTCCCTTCTAAGGAGCTGCTGCGGATGGCGGCCCGCGGGGGCGGGATTGTCCTCCTGTTCACAGAGTTCCGCGCTAGGGTGACTGAGCTGTCGGGGATCCTTTGGCGTCCGAAACTCTGGAAGTTCTGTGGGTCCGGCTACACGGGGTGCCCGGGCCTCTGAGGGAAGAGAAACTCTGTTGGGTTCTACTCTGGAGCTGGGCTCGCCTTGGAAGTCGACACATCTGCTCTTGCGGACGAGAAGGCCCCCATTCGCATGAAGTTTGGTTGTCGCAAGCCTGTCCACCTCAAGGAATTTATCACGCTCTTCGTCAATCTGTCTGGGTACAAGATCAGAGTGGAAAGGGTGGAGGAGGGTGGTGCCATGGCGACCTTGCCTCCGCCCCCTCCCCCACCAAGCAGGAAAGATGACCCACCAGAGGACCCGGAGGATGGCAGCTCTGATGATGGGGACGAAGATGACTATGGGCGCAAGAGGAGGAAGAAGTCTAGGGAGAACAAGGGCGATGATGGCTCGGGCGGCCAGGTGTCTGATCCCAAGCTGGTGCAAGGGGCACGGCTCTCTCGGGATGCGGCGGAGGGTCCCTCTTCGGTGTCTGCCATGGCTGGCAGCACTCGGCCTTCGCAGGTTGCGCAATCTGATCCTCCCCTGGAACTGCCTAAAACGATGTTCTCTCAATATGGCTCCAATCTGACGCCAGATGGCAATGTGTTCAAAACCCTGGGTGCTATCGTGGTGGCCGCTAGCGTTCCAGCGCAGACTGCTACTGTGTCGGAGGCTCCACAGCGTTCAAACGTGAGTGACTCCATGCTAACTCACCGCTAGCTTCAAAAGAGGCTCCGGAGGTTGGGGTGCTCAATATGCCGGCAGAAGCAGACTCGTCCAGAGCTAGAGAATGGCGCAGCAAGCTTAACCAGGATAGGGCGGCAAGGGTGTGCAGGGAGGAAGATAAAGAGGAGGTGGTGGAAGAATCGCCGGATGTTGAGCGTCCAGCGCCGTCTCCATCTACGGCTATGGGAGCCTTCTGGACAGCTCCGGTGGTGCCGGAGCTGAACGCGGTGGTGGCTCAAGGGCTCAGGTCCAAGGCTGCGCCAGTGGAAACTCTGCGCAAGAGCGACCGCAGGGACGGTGGCTCGGACGGTCTGATGATGGACAAGGCAACTCGCCGCTTGGAGGAGAAGTGCAACTCTGCAGCAAAGAAGAACCCTAAAGGTACCAATCTCGATCCGATCTTTGCAATTCTTCAAGACATTCCAGATGCTCATTTTCTTTCCGTAGCCTCCGATAGTTGTGTTTTATTTCCGTCCTCGGATGGCCAAGCCGCCGAGGCTCTCTCGCTGATTAGGGCAAATGAGCTCGCACAAGCGGCGCTGGCAAGTACACGGGTTCGTTTAGAGCAAGAGCAACTGGCGGCTAGGGCCAAGGAAAAAGAAGTGAGCCCAGTTCAGCCCACTGAGGGGGGGACCTCAGTTCTCTCGCTTCCACAGCAGGGGCTGTGGAGAATGTGAATGCAGAGGTGGTGCCGGGTCGGTCACCCTCCCCACCCAAGGCGACTACAAGAAGAAGAGCTAAATCGGTGGCGCCGCAGGGGCGGCGCCCAGCTACCCCCAAGCACGGGCTCTCGGTCTGGTTATCTAATGCGGATCCTCTTCTGGAATATTCGAGGGTTTAGTTGCGGGGCGACGAACCCTCATAAAAGACCTACTCCGCAAGTACAGCATCGACATCATTTGCCTGCAGGAAACCATTAAACAAGATTTTACAGACCTGGAACTGCAGAATTTAGAGGTGGGAGAGAATTTTTCTGGTGTTGGCTCTCGGCTTCGGGCCACTCTGGTGGGTATTTTGGTAGGCCTCAAGGATAGCGCGTTCGAAGTTGAGAGCACTGACAGGGGTCAGTACTTCCTGAGCGCTAATTGTTTACACCGGGCGTCTAATAAACCTTTGACCTTCATCGGGATTTATGGCCCTGCGAACCACTCAGACTCGGCCGCCTTTTTAGATGAGGTATCTACAAAGGTGGCAAGCTGTCGCTTCCCGGTCCTCATGGGTGGGGATTTTAACTTGCTGCGAGGGGCGCAAGACAAGAACAATGATAGATTGAATTGGCCACGGATTGATCTTTTCAACAACCACATAGCTTCTTGGGCCCTGAGAGAGATACCGCGCTCGGGGGCGCAGTATACTTGGTCCAATAAACAACGCAATCCTGTTCGCTGTGTGCTAGACAGAGTTTTTATTGCCCCAGCGCTTGATGCCAGTTTCCCCTTGCAACGCTTTGTGCCGAAACCAGCCTCGGGTCAGACCACACGCCACTGATCTTCAACTCGGCGAGGGAGTAGTGGTGAAAAGCAACCGGTTCTTCTTCGAACTTGGTGGTTCGAACTAGAAGGGTTTATGGACCTCGTAAAAAATAACTGGCTTAGGCTTGCCACCTTGGCAGGGGGCAGGGACATTCTGGACTGGTGGAATCACATGTCGGTTGGGCTTAGACAGTACCTGCGGGGCTGGAGCAAAAATATGGGTAGGGTGGCCAGATTGAACAAACTGGCGCTTGTGGCCCAGATTAAGCAGTTAGACACAATAGCAGATGCCTCTGGTCTAGAGGAAGATGAATGGATGTTTCGTTATCACCTGGAAGAACAGCTCCTCCAAATCTTTAAAATGGAGGAAGAGTATTGGCGGCAGAGAGGGCGAGTTCGCTGGACTTTGCAAGGGGATGCAAATACGGCGTACTTTCATGCGGTCACCAACGGTAGAAGAAGAAAGTGTATCATTTCGACCCTGCAAACTCCTGATGGTCCGATCTCGGATCCCTTGCGTATTCAAGAACATGTGTATGATTTCTATAGGGAGCTGCTGGGCTCGGAGTCTCCGAGGTGCCTAGGGCTCGCCACCAATACTTGGGCCGAGGGGGCACGAGTATCTGACCCGGAAACGAGTCGCTTATGTTGACCTTTACAGAACAAGAACTCGACGGTGTGCTTAAGGAGATGAAGGTAAATACCGCGCCTGGGCCGGACGGGTTCCCGGTTCCTTCTTCAAAAAGTTTTGGCCGCTGTGCAGACAAGGGGTCCTGCATATGCTGAATGACTTTATGTTAGGCAGAATTGACGTCTCTAGGCTCAACTTTGGGGTGTTGTCCCTGATTCCCAAGATTCCTGGGGGGACCAAATCACTCAATTTAGACCGATTGCTCTTATAAATGTGGTGTTCAAAATCATTTCAAAAGCTGTTGCAACTCGCCTGGAACCTATTGCCAACAGATCATTAGCCCTACCCAGTCTGCTTTCCTTAAGGGGCGGTTCATCCTTGATGGTGCATTGGCTCTTTTGGAGATTGTCCATGAGCTGAAGTCCAAAAAGTTGGGAGGGATCCTCCTTAAGCTGGACTTCGAAAAGGCGTACGACAAGGTGAATGGTCGTTCCTAATTGAGGTCCTGCGCCGAAAAGGGTTCGACGCAGGTTACATTCACAGAATTCAGCAACTGGTTACCGGAGGTCAGACCGCGATATCGATTAACGGCGTCGTAGGGCCGTATTTCCGCAATAAAAGAGGTGTGCGTCAAGGGGACCCCCTCTCGCCAATTCTCTTCAATTTCGTAGTGGAAGCTTTGTCTGCTATGCTCTTGGCAGCCGGGGCGGCTGGCCATATCAAAGGGGTGGTGCGCACTTATTTCCAGGAGGAATTTCGCACCTGCAGTACGCGGATGATACCCTTATTCTGATCCAAAATAATGACCTTGACATTGCAAATCTTAAATTCCTGCTGTTATGCTTTGAGAACATGTCAGGGCTGAGAATCAACTTTAATAAAAGTGAGGTGTACGTGCTGGAGGAGCCTTTGGAGGAGCAACAGAGGATAGCCAACATGTTGAACTGCAAGTTGGGCTCGTTCCCTTTCATTTACCTTGGGCTCCCGATTTCCGATCGTAAACTCACGGTGGAGCAGTGGAACTTTTTGGTGGCTAAATTAGCAGGGAAGGTCGAAGTGTGGATGGGTAGATTGCTTTCCTCGGGTGGAAGGTTAATTCTATCCAATTCCTGCCTAGACGCGCTCCCTATCTTTGCGATGGGTCTGTTCTTGATGCAGGATGGTGTTCATGCGAAGTTTGATTCAATTAGGGCTAGGTTTTTTTGGGAAGGCGCGGGGCCGAACCGTAAGTATCACTGGGTCAACTGGCCGGCGGTGTGTAGACCCAAAGACTGCGGGGGCCTTGGGCTCACAAACACAAAAAACATGAATATCGCGTTGATGCTGAAATGGGTTTGGAAGCTGTACAGCAACGATAGGTCGGTTGGCACTCGCTGATCCGCGCAAAATACCCAGAGGCTGATAACATCTTCGCCACGGCAACCCAGGGGGGTTCCCACTTCTGGCAAAGTTTGCACAAGATAAAGCATTGGTTCAAGCTAGGGGCTAAACACTCCCCTAGAAATGGAGCTCGCACTGCCTTTTGGCTTGACTGGTGGCTGGGGGACAGACCACTCAAAGACACGTTTCCTAGCTTGTTTGCCATTTGCAACAACCCTAGTATCTCGGTAGCTGCTGTCTTTGCTCCTACCTCGGCGGGGTGGAGTTTAGAAGACCCCTCGATCTGGACAATGTAGCCCAGTGGCAGGCTATGCTCACGGCGCTGGATGATGTTGTTTTGCAAGAGGGCCCTGATCTGATTAGTTGGGCTCTGGAGCCTTCTGGGAGTTACTCTGTGGCCTCTATGTATCGTGCTATATCCAAGGGGGCATCTGTTGCGTTTGGGCGGGACATCTGGGGGGCCAGATTACCGCTTAAGATCAAAGTGTTCACTTGGCAGCTTGCCCTTGATCGCCTGCCGGCTGGAAAGCAGTTGGCGGAACGTAGGGGCCCCTCGAATGGCCGCTGTGCGACGTGTGGCGAGGTTGAAGACGCAACACATATCTTCTTCTCTTGTGCACTTGCCAAGCTTGGGTGGAGTGTAGTGAGACGGCTGCTTGGGTGCAATTGGTCTCCGGCCAACTTCCCCCAATTTCATGCATATATTCAACAGTTGCTGGGGCAGCGGCGTAGACTAACATGGGTGTTGGTTTCGGTGTTGTTTTGGTCTCTTTGGGTCACTCGCAACAAACTTGCTATAGAAGACATTGTGCCAAGACACCCTTCTGATCTCATCTTTAAAACTATGATGTTCCTTCAGGTGTGGGCGGGTCTCGCAAAGGCGCAGGACAAGGCGGCGCTTCAGGTGCTTACAAGCGGCCTTAAGGAGATTTACTTTGAGCTTAGACCTAGCCGTGCTCTTTAGCAGTGCTCTAGTCGTTTCGGCATGTTGGGGAGGTGGCCGACCCCGGTTTCGTACTTGTTTTCATTTCTAGGCGAAGCTGTATGCCTCAGCACGTGTAATATCTATGTTGTGGATCTGCTTGCTTTATTAATTTAAAGCAGGGCGTGTGCCTTTGTTCTTAAAAAAAAAAATGAACGGATGTACTTCTGATACTTGAAACGGTGTATTGCCGATTATAAACAGACTTCCAGCACAGGACAATAGCGGTGGCGCCCCTGCAATTTTTGCCATGAACAATTCCAGGTTTTTAGCCAATCCAAAAATCGACTGAATCAGCTCGATGGATTGATCTTGTTAGGAACTAGTTGAATGCCCGTGCGTTGCTACGGAAAAAAACAATTACGTATGAGGAGCAGCAAGCAACGTTTTTTTTACTTCATCTTGACCTTTGTTTACTCTTCCTTTCAACCTTTGTCTATTCTTCCTTTCGGTTCTCACCAGTGACCACCATGCGTTGTGCCTGCGGTGTCCTCCACTTTTTTATTGATTGCCTCGTAGTTACCTCGTGGGCATCAGAAATGAAATTATATACTCTATCTATATTTATAGCCAGTTTTGACACGCAATTGAGATTTTTCAATCTTTCTCGAAAACACGGAAGAACTCTTAGATTTATTTTTCGGAGTTGTTTCTCAGCGATTGTTCTTTTAAGTTGCAACATATGGAATATTGTACGCTCGGTGGATCAAACAATCGTCAAAATGCTGTCAACCCTTTGCAACAAACAACTACACACATATTTGCAACTATGGACTAACATTTCAATTGTGCCACATCCCATATATCAGTTACACGTTATTGACAGAAAAATAAAAGAAGAGCTAGAAATGAGCAGCAGCCTATTTCATCTGAGGGACATACATCAGTTTATTCGGACACAACCTCATTTGACAGCCATACATCAGTATATTCAACACAAGCTCCCTATACATATGTCGGTGGAAAATACTTAGCCGCTGGTAATTTGGCAAAGGAGTAGCGAAATAACGCTCGTGTAATCATGTTCACTTATGATGGTCATTTTGACCTCTTGACATCCGCACACAGAACGTACTATGGGTATCTCAAAGTCTTGAACTAAGTGAACACCCACATTAGCTCACTGTCCTCCATCGCCTTACGCTCATGCCATCCAACCCTTGATAAACCAAACATCAACATGACCAGTTCTGCACATTCCTCGTCCTGTGTCGTACTAAATAACCCTAAGCCTCTAGGCTGGCCGTCAAGAATAAGCAACACATATGTTTCAATCAGTAAAGCCTCACTCAAGGAAATCAATTTGTAATCCAACAAGTCGAAGTTGTGAAAACTGCACTCTGCAGCTGAAATAACCCCAAGAAAACTGAGATACTTAAAGATCTTCTATTCCGCACATAATGAGCTATTGCTTCCCACCAGACCTAATATGTCCATCAGTTATAAGCAACTGAGATACTAAAATATCTTCTACTCCAGCCTACAGCCAACTGAAAATAATTCTCGAAAACAGTGCACAAAACAAATTCCAGCCTACAATCAACTGAAGATAAGGTGCATTCATTGAACGCTTTCTAAAGATTTCAGCTGCCATTGTGCCGCTTGGTATCACAAGGCACCAACATATCTAACGGTACATGAAACATTGCTTCCTTTCTATCTCTAATATTAAAGAACGTCATTTTAAAAACAAATAGATTTGAATAGTTCAATCTTTGAAATATAAAGGGATATAAGCACATCACACTAATATTAAGATCACAATGCCTACAGAGAGAGTAAGTTCAGACTGTTGACATAAAACATAGTTTTGCAGATTCAGTAAACATTGACAGCAGATGGACGTACTCTCTAGGAATGCAATCCGATGTGGGCAACTCGACTAATGGAGCTTTAAAATACCTTAAGGAGAGAGTGTGGTTCATCGATTCTTATCCTGCGGCCAAATAGTGTGACGATACAATTTTTTGCAAAGATCATAGTAAGTTCTATTTTTTAATGTTTTCCCCAATAACACCAATGCAGAGTCGCTCTATGTTATTATAATCTACCTAACAATCCCTAAATCCATATGAAATTTAACCTCACAAACAATGATCATTAATATTGAATCAGCACAAACAAAAGCAGCAGCAATAATGATGAAAATAATAGCACTATACCAACAATAATTACACTGTTGCGTGCTTATTATCATTGTCCAATTGAGAAAATAATATTAGAAATTGAAATGCTGGTCTACAATGACACCAATTCACACATTCACCTTCCTCCTGATGCTGAGTTCATCTTCTCAGCAATCTTTTCAGATCGGTCACATCAGTGCCACGCATCCAGTTCATTTTTCTTGAACGAATCTTCAAGATATCACCACAAGGCTGAAAGAGTAACAGGAATAATTTAACTCAAGGTTAGCACTCATATGAGGGAGCAGCATGAACTTGATTATGGTAGCAAATTAGAAGTACAAAACAATTTTATCTCAGCTTATGAAAATAATCAGTGTCATCTCTGGGGAATTGATAACCCGGCACGTGCTGCTGATGGAGCGTCATGGCACAGTAGTCATGGAAGTTTTGAATTGTGAAATTTCGAGGAAGTTTTCACAATTCCAGTCAAAGTGGAAAGCCCGCCACGATGACTGTTTTCGAAAGTGGGACGATGGTTAGACGCCGGCCTATGAAAAATGGTCGAACCCTCCTTTGTCCAGCTTACTCTCGACCCTGTACTCGGGAGACCCTCCTATCTAGACCTGATAGCGGAAAGCTAGGCGGTGTTAACTGTCGTTCACATATTCTAAGGTCTGTCAAACCACAGAATGCTGCTCAACATTTTGTATCGGTTGTAACTAAGATAAGACTTGTGGATGGGCTGAACTGAGATTGGCATCCGCGCACATGATGAGACTGGGATAGGGCTGAAACTGAAAAGGCTGGGAGGTGAATGTTTCATAGAATTGTGTTGTACTCATCACTCCCAGTAGGTTAGGGTGCATGTTAGAGTGCTGCATCACAAGCACCACTGAAGGCAAGAGTAAGAGCGACAATGCGAAGGTAAGGAACTGAGAACCTCTGAGCTCTAAGAAGGACCTATTGTGTGTCGCTCTAAGAAGAACCTCGGAGCTCTAAGAAGAACCTCGGAGAAAGAAAGAAGAAAAGCAGAAGACTTGTGGATGGGCTACGCATGATGATTCTCTCTCAGATCTGCTCGTCATATTGCGGATAAAGAAGGAGGGAGGGAGGGTACCGTCTCGGGGAATGGGGCGGTGTTGCCCTCCTCGTCGTCGTTGCCGCCGCCGGCGGCGTTGTTGGCGCTGACCCTGCCGCTGTCGGCCATCTCCTCCTTGCTGCCGGGTGGGGGTGCGCTGTTGGGCTCCTCCTGCTGAGGTTGTGCTCGGGCGGCTCGGGTGGTCACGCGAGGGGGGAGGTGGGTGCTGGCGACGCGCTGGCAGCGGCGCTGACGCGGCGGCGTGGACTCATGGGACCATTGTCTGTGTGCCGATTCCTCTCCACTGCCGATCGATCCAGAACATGGTGCGTGAGTCTAAGGATTATTGGAAATCCGGCCCGGGAGATCTTGACGTGGTGCGGAAGATCTGGACTCATGCGGCAGCGGCGGTTAACCACAGCGAGAAGAAGCACGAAGGAGGTAGACGGAGAATTTGGCGCCGGACATGAGACCAATTCCAGTTGGAGGCGTACCAACGAACAAGGATGACATGGGTGTAGAATATGAACGGAGTCGAACCTAGTCTCATGTCCGGCGGCAACCTGGGCGTTGTGGGATGCAGTGGTGTAATGGCGCAGCGGGATGTGGTGGCGATAGGCGGCGGCGGGACGCGGTAGTGGAGGCGCAACGAAATACGCTGGAGGAAGGCTTCCGCGGCGGCGATCAAGCGAAGGGCGAGTGGGCGGTCAGGATGCACACGATCGTCTGCCGATCGAGCGAGGGAGGCAGACCACGGGCGCACGACGTACCATACCGACCATCACGACCGCAGACTCTCATTTAATAGTAAAGATAATAGCTCGCCAGCAACTGTACAAGACGAAAAGACGAATATACTGCCCTTGAAGGACCTGTGCACTGCCCTTTTGAAACCTATGTACGCCCTCTGCCAAACTCATGTACTGCATTTTACACTTTTGAAAAACAGATGAAAAAGAAAGAGGATTTGGGGAATGCCCTGCTGGGGACCGAGATCCTGTGACTTGCAAGAGGCGAGGCACATGTGAACAGTTCTGTACCTTGACACTTTGACTGTTAGATCGAAAATGTAGAGCCACGATTTAAAGACTGTAGCACTTGTACTGTTGATAGATCCTGTAGCATGGCGAGTCATATAAAACGCTGTAGCATGAGTACTGTAGATGGGTCTGTAGCAGTGCTCTGTTCATGTTCATCCAGCCATCAATTTTTGATCCAACGGACGAAATGGGGGACAAGGCATGGTACTGTAGATTGGTGCCTCGCCTCTTGCAAGTCACAGGATCTCGGTCCGCCCTGCTGGACCAGCAGAGCACGCGTTTGACGGCTGAAAAACAGATGAAAACACCCCTGATGCCCATGTCAAGCAGCTAATGCATCGATGAAAACACCCCTTGAAGCAGCTACAGCGATGCATTTTAACAAGCACATTGCGTCCACTGTAAAAAGCTACTACTCGGAGTAGAAGCCTGCACTTAATCACCGTAGTCGAGCAGCAGATCAGAAATTAAGAAAAAATCAAACATGAAAAAAGCTGGCCAAACTAAATAGCAAGGACGAATGCATTATGCTGCTCGCTGTCTTGCTTGAAGAAATTTCAGAGCAGCGGTTCTGACAGAAAGCGGGAGCATCAGCAGTCAAAGGGGAAAAAATCTTCGGCATGGCGCTGGAGATTAGATGCACTGGAGCTCCACTCGCCGGCCGGCTAAATCGCATGGAGAGGACGCGGGGGGCGCTGCGGCTGCTGCCAGGGAGACCGGGGCATGAGCAGCTGGGCAGAAGGGCCGCAGCTGCAGAGCTCCATGGGCTGGTTTGCTGCTTTTCCTGAAACCTGAACCAGTACAAGACCTACACTTCTTCAGAGACGTATGTCAAACACTTTGGCTGCAGCAAGAAACAACACGAGAAAGGTAATGTGAGCCCAATTCGTCGCTTCTGAGAAAGGATTGTCAATTCTCAATCAATTGTACTTCCACTAACTGAACTATGTACTGCCACTCCAAAAACGAAAGGAAAAAATATGCAGTGTAGTGCGTCTCTACAGACGGAGGAACAGAAAATGGAGACACCATCCTTTGGCCGTCTGGTGCGGAGCAGTAGCTGTGTAGGTGGGTGGAGCAACACCTTCGATTCCATGGCTGGTCAAGGTGACCGGCGCCGTTCTGGGATTCAGGCCGGCGACGGAACGCCTGCCGGAGGCTGGAGCTCGGAGAGATCCACGGTCGTCACCGGAGCTGGGCCCGACGGTGGCGCATAACCGCACACTCCGGCCAAGGCAGCAGACCCGGCCGGCGGCGGAGAGGCTGGCGCGGCGCAGGGGCCGCCGGAGGCGGAGAAGATGGGACGGCGCGATGGCCCGTCAGGGGCGGAGAATCCGGGCGGCGCGGGGCTCGCCGGAGGCGGAGAAGCCGAGGCAGCGCGTGGGCCGGCCGGCGGCGGAGAAGCCGGGGCGTCGCGGCGGCCTGCCGGAGGTGGAGAAGCTGCGCGGCGCTGCTGGGTCGCGGGGCAGGGCTGCACGTCGTCGGTTGGTGGGCAGGGGCAGCGCCGGCCCGGACCGCATCTCCCGCCGGCGGTGGGGCGGCAGCGCGCGACGGTGGCCAACGGCGACCCGGGCTCCTTCACGCCGGCGGGAGTCGACAAGGAAGAAGGTGGGTAGGAGTAGGTTTGCAATGGAATCGCTCCCCTATAGGGAAGGCCGGTTCTTGAATATACCCGCCCTATATATATACATCGACGCGGATTTGGTGACATGGGTGGTAGTGGTGCATGCAGTGAGCACCGTTGGATATAATAGACAAATGCTTCCTTGATGAATCTATGCTGAGTAAAGCTGTTTGTGCATGACGGTGGTTGTCTTCCGTCTCCTTTATAAAGTTAGCAAGTAGAGTACAAGTGCATCCTCAGCCATACGACATTTCATCAAGGTGAAATAATGAGTGGATGCGGGGTCCACAAGCTCCACATATATGCAACATTTCATGCAACATTTCGTCTTGGATTTCTATTGGTGGCGTGACTCGGCGTTGCATGTTCATTTTTTTATTTTAAATCTCCATGACAATTTGGATAGGCTGGTACGGGTCGCCTTAACCATAACATTTTGTAACTTCGCGCACAGTGCCCCACGGTTTTTTCCACATTTTTAACCACACCTGGTACGGGTCCGTGGTACTTGGTTTCTGGGTACCGTACGGCAAAGAACTAGTTTTCCAGTGTTTTTTCTGCGAGATGGTTCAGTTTCATGTTTTAACAATTTGTCTATGGCCGCAGGTTATCTTTTACGAATTGACACTGCGGCAAAGAATTCCAGTGTCCATTTTTTTTCTTTTACGAATTTGGCCATGCGGCGGGCGGTGTTGTTTGTAATCGTCGTGTCGGCCGTGAAAAAAAAGTTTTGCCCATGACACCATGTCTTTATCTTATTCGGCTGGATAGCCAAGAAAAAATAGAATCAACAATCAATTGGTTTTTACTTTAAACCGAACTGATTACTGCATGTGCATCATGAACTGAAAAACAAATCCCACAGATTACATATGCAGTCTCGAACTGAAAAATATCCCCACAGATTACATAAACCGAACTGATTACTGCATGTGCATCTTAGAGGTGGAAACCACCCCACAGTACATCGTTGTGAATCTTTTGCATGTGCTAGCCGGCCACACCTTTAGACAATTTCAAAGGTGAAAATTCACAAATGTGGTGGATGGATGCGGTGTCCAAAAGCAGCATATCCACAAGACAATTCATGTTTTGTACCGGCATGGTGGTGTTTCGTCTTATTCTTAAACTTTGGCCAAAACAATTACGACATGTTTTTCGCGGGAAACTCTCTGTCGAGCAAGATTACCTTCCGTGTTGTTCTCTCGCCGCGAAGAGCAATGTTTTTTCACCTCCCCCATATATAACTAGCGGCAGTTGGTGATTCAGAGCAAGCAAGCACCTTAATTTGGACATTTCTACAACAGTGGCGCAAAACGTGTCAGGTGCTGGACCATGGTCTCCAAAGAATTCAACCGAGTAGGTGCCAGCTTTTGAGATGTAGACGGCCATTTCTACAGGGGTGCTGGATATTTTCTATTCATCCACGTACGACTGAAAAAAAAAATCTCCAGATTAGTCCATCGGGTGGGCAAGAAATAGCTGTTGCATTTTTTGTCCGTAAAAGTGCATAGAAGTGACGGCAACCCTTTTTATAGTAAATAAGTAGTAATGCTAACTGGGATGAAACACACTACTACAATCTTGTAGATTTGGATTTACCATGTGCCTATCATATTTCTCTTCCCATCCCGTGACATATCCAAGAAATCAGTACTTATGTTAAAAACAAAAATTTGCGTGAAAAAACACTACATGTATTTTTTTTTCATTCTTTCAATGAAGTCCAGGAATACAATAGAACATTTATTAGCTGCAATGTTCTACCACCGTTGTGCTTTTCACATGAAATGTCACCTACCTAGCTATGGTGTCTAGGTCCTTTAGACAATTCCCTCACTCGCTTGAATTCCTTAAAGGACTAGATCCAGCCATGCAACATTTCATGTCATGGGGTGTAGAATTGTCTAAAGGAGATGAATAGGAGAGAGAAAGAGGAATCAACATGCATGATTTTTGTGCTCTCGGTGTGACGCCGTGAAGATTTGCCGTTTACATTGGAACCAATCTTGTACTCCCTATAGTCTATCCAGCGGTTGGATGAGGGTGCACCACTACCCCCCATGGCACCCCACTATTTTGCATATATATATATATATAACAGATGCTCCCTGGTGCCCGGGCACCTGGATAGAATACAGTACATTTTGGGTATGTAGATGACACATATAACTCGGGTATGCACATGTTGGGTATATAGGAGGTACACATACCCTTGGGTATGTGTATTCGAGGTATCTACATGTTATATATACCTTGGGTATGTGTGTTCAATTGTACGCTTACAGATCAGGTATATATATAAATAACTTAGGTATGTTCACATTATTAGGTATGCATACCCATAATGTGCATACCCAAATCATATGTACCTCCTACATACCTAAGGTATACATACCCAAAATATATGTATATTTCTACATACCTAAAACTGTTCGTATTCCATCCTGGTGCCCATGCTCCTAGGTGCCCCATCTGAGCTTCCTATATATATATATATATATATATATATATATATATATATACCGAATCCTCGGGTGCCTTCTATCAATCACATATCCATGGAGGAGTGCCTATTTTTTTGACTAACCAGCAATGTGCAAATTTTTGACGAGAAGATGAAACATGCAATTCATATAAACATTATTTGGTATGGAAGATATCAAACCCAACTACTACGTCCCCATGAGCTAAAAACAGTGGCACAAAACAGGAGTAATAACATTTTGAAATTTTAAAGGTAGCACACGAAAAATTTACTTGGAGTGGCTAGGAAATACCACATGTAAGTAGGTAGGTATAGTGGACACAAATGGCAAGGATATTCGGCTCAAGGATTTGGATGCACGAGAAGCATTCTCTCTCAGTACAGAGTTTTTAGGCTTAGCAAGGTATCAAGCAAACACATATCATCAACCCAATACACGAATGATCACAAGATATACATTAAGCATAACCATTATACCTCATACTGTCTTCCTTGTCAACCAAACATGTTTTTACAAAAAGAATATCTAGACTTTAAGAAAATACGAATCAAAACAAGTGTCATAATTTTAAACTTTACGGTATTTCTCCACTACTCCATTCTTAAGTAAATGATCGACAAGTTTAAACATTTAATCTAATTCATCTCTCAAGACAATTGACAAGCATCAAATTATTCAAGACAATGACCTACAAGATTATGTAAACTTCTTTCTTTTACCACTTCCTACATGAAAGTTTCCCTTTCAACCAAACACTAATAAACTTATTTGAACAAAACTCTCTAAGCAAATACGCATGAAACACAAGAGAGTACTTCCTAACTACAAGAAACTAATAGCTCTGAACAAGAGATACATGAAAACGAAGAGCAAGAAGCTAAAATAAATAAAATCTAAACACCCTAAAAAAGTTCTTGCTATACTTAAATATTGTCTTGATAACTACAAGGATGAGAATTATTATATTACTGAACATCTTAAGAGGATCTCTCCTCCGAAAGAAGAGACTAATGCCTTGCAAGAAACCGTGGAGGTAGAAATTGCTGAAACTGAAAGCTCATTGGATGAAAAAGAGGAAGACAGTATGAGGTCATGCTTCCCGGGGAACCACTTCCTTGGCATTCTCGTCGGGGAGTGGAGTGTGGGCGGCCAGAGTTCATGTCAGGAGGGGGAGTGGAGTGGGAGCGAATGGTTAGGGATGGGTCCCTGCGTGTGGCATTAAAAGGGATCGGGGCGGATGGGTAGGAGGTTGATGAGTGGGCCCTGGGAGGACACGCGGACTATCCGCCTTCCGTCTGTGGGGACGCAAACCCAACCCAAGTTTGGGCTGAATTGCGTCCCCACTAATACATACGCGGACAAAAAACGAATCGCGTCGCCGCGCTAGGCCTTGCCCTCTGTCCACACAGATAGGTACGAACATGCATGGATGAAATGTGTTCCCACATTGGATTTTCCCAAAGTCTTTAATGGTTTAAGGTATTTTAGATGGATTGGGAGTCTAGATGATCTACGATGCGACTAGGGTATAATAACTATCATCACGAAGGTGCTACCAATAGGAGTTATGTTCGTAACAAAGGTTTTACGGAGATGCCGCCGTCAGGTGCTTTGCAAAACCAATATGTGTTCTCAGCAAACCTGTTTGATCTCGTTCCTAACCTACACCTCCATGCGCCGGTGATGTCGTCTGCCAAAGATGGGGGCGATCATGGGGGTCTACTAAATTACTTCCCCGCCCAAAGTCATGTGGGAGACGTGTGCTGGTGCCGGTGAGGAATCCGGTGATCGTAGATCGATACGTGGTGGAGGAGGCGAGATCTAGCAATTGGCATCCGCTTCCTGCAGGGGTTCTTGGCACGGGTGAGAAGGAGCTGCTTTGGGGAGAAGTGGACATGGAGGACAACATCTTTGTGGAGGAGGATCCAGATGAAGAGGAGCCGCCGCCGCCAGGTCAGTGGAGGTTTGTTGGGGCCTTACCTCGACATGAAATCACCATGCATATGGGAGTGATTTTCCCCCATTTAAACCTAACTGGTTTGTGATCGCCCTGCTCTCTGAAGGGGGTTATAACTTTGTTGCTAGAGGGGGCATGGATTCATCTTGGTAACACCTCTGATGGTGAAGATGTTTGATGGTAGCGCAAAACCTTCAGAAACGGTGCTTATTGCTATACCAATTTGGGTGCGGATGTATGATGTTTATTGGGATAAGCAAATACATGCAAATGGCAGGAAGTGGGGAAATCGACAAATCACGGCTATATTTGAGTGTGATGATCGAGCTGCCAATAAATTGAAGGCTTCAGAGTAAGTTCTCTGCAAGGATGAAAGGAAGGTCAGATGTCAACACTTACATACTGCAATCTGAGAGAGTCCCAAACTTTTTTCTTGTGTGGATTTATGGGCCACGATGTGTGAGAAGAAGAGGAGGGGGTACCAACGCTCGCATACGAGTCCAGTTTACGATGTTCTCCAGTGAGAAAGTATGAACATAGACAGGCATGCGCACCACCGGTGAACAACCCGACAAGTCGGAAGGGTGTGAACTTTTCATCCAGTTGAGATAATTTAGAGACCTTGGAATGGCCGAATGATCGCAATAGACCTAAACATATGTACTCGAATCCTAATGCGGACGTTCCAGAAGTTGTAGATGCTCGAGATGGGTTTGATGCAAAAGAGGGTGGTGATGACACACAGATTGACCCGGAACTGTCAGAAAAGGTTCGTGTTCTACAGGTGCAGCAAAAATAAACTAGATTTAGCAAATATGTGTGAATACTTGGTGAAGGAATCGCCATCAAGCCAGAATGAGGAAGATGATGAAATGTCACCTTTGGAGGACATCGCAGATAGCACACCGACACCAAATGTTGTATTTGTAAACCCTCTTTGGAGTGATGCAAGGATCAATGCCACCTGACAACTCAAATATGATCCCGACCCTGCGTGGCATTAATTCATAGGTCATCTTAGGTGACAGTGTTCATACGACAATGCCATAGGTATCCTTTGTGCTAGGCAAACGGCCAGCCAATCAAACCGAGCATAACATGGAGAAAGTCACTGTGTTACACGGTGATAGTAATGCTGCAATCAACTAGAAGAGGGGCAAGGTGAAGACGGGCAGCAAAGATAGGAGGAAGACCTTTGTGGTAGAAGAGGTAGAACCTACAATGGGATAGCACCATCCTAGCATGTTCACATGGCGTGGCCTATCGGGGACAATGAATTGTGTATGATGGAACTGACGTGGAGTAGTGAATAAACCGACAATTTGTGAGCTTGGAACGGTAGTTAGGGTCAATCGAGCAAGTATCATTTTTCCTCAGCGACAAAAAATACTGAAAAAAGTCCAAAGCTTAAGAAATACACTTGGTCTAAAAAGGTTTTGTTGGTTTTTTAAGGTTCCTGAAACAATGAAATAAGAAAAATGATGTTTTCTGTCTCCTAGAATAAAATAACAATGTATACGATTTTTAAGGAAAATCACCTAAATCTTCTAACATTGATAAATAATGCAAAATTTATATAAATAATATTATAAACTAATTCTACATGATGTAAAATAGATAATATTATTACCATAAGTGAGGAAGAAGAAGCAGTCAAAAGGGATTTTCGAGAGTGGACCTCTTATTATTTTCAAGATTCTTCTCTTTCCTCTGGTAAGCTACTAGTTGAATTTTGGCGCGACGTCACGCCGCGCCTTTAGTGAAAATAATGGTTGATACTTTTTTTTTGTTCCGGTTGCATAGTATAGTTAGTAAGTATTATTAGAGGTTGCTAATTGGACTTGCAGCGGAAAGTAAAATGCAACATTTTTCTCAATAGCACATAGGAAAAAAAATCATTTAGCTTCAAGAAGGTAAATAACAGATGTGGTAATTTTATTGAGATCGGCGACACGCCGCACCCGTTGTGATGCAAAATTTTGAAATCTTTTTTTAAAGCAGGAAAACACGAAAATTATCTGGAAACCTAATTCAATAATTATTCAACAAAATGAACATTTATTAGTTTATGCGGGGAGTTCGAAAATTTCTTAATTTTTAAAATTTCTTAGCTTCATTGTTATGCGCGATGGATATTTGTTGCAACCTTTGTGTGGAAAGTTTGATTTATCAAATTTCAAATTTGTGGCACGTCGTGCCCGCTGCAGTATCATGTATATGTCTATGTAATTTGAATCGTACCAACGCAGCAGAACCTGTCTGGGAAAAGGAAAAATAGAAAAATGCATGAAATATATTTGAAACTTTTGTGAATATTGTCGAATATTCTTAGGGAAATAATATTTTTGTGTGTGTCGAATATTCGCTGGGAAAAAATACTTGTTGGGAAAATTTCTAAGAAATCCTGTGTGGAAATTATGTTGAACTTATACAAAATGTGTAATATTTTATGGGGAGGGGTGAAATATTTGTCATTAAAAAATCCAACAAATCTTGGTTGAAATCTATTTTGAAACTAATTGGAAATTGTGAATATTTTTTGGGGTGAAAGAATTATTCGGGAAAATATGTTTTTGTACATTTTGTAGATATGATTTGCATTTTAGTAATTCATAAATTGAAAGGTTTTAATTATGTGAATTTTTGAAATCTTTTTTCAAACTTAGAAAAAATTGAATATTTTGGAGAGAAAGAATTATTTGGGGAAATAAATTTTTTGTGCATTTTTTTATATATGGTTTGCATTATTGTAATTCATAAATTATAAGATTTTAATTTTGTGAAATCTGGGAATCTATTCTGAAACTTATAAGAAAACTGAATATTTATAGGGGAGGAAGAATTATTCGGGAAAGTACATTTTGTTGCCTTTTTTTGGTATTAGTAAATTTCCGACAAATGGGACCCATATGGCAGAGGTTTATTAATTACGGAATTTAATTACGAAGTTGCTAAATAGCTGACATGTGAGGCCGTTATGATGTCATTACAATTTTTGGAAATTTGTTAATTTCTGAAAATTTTGATATATTGTTTGTATTATTAAGTCTGAAGTTTTGCTAAACTTGAAGAGTTTCTGATATATTGTTTTCATTTTTTATTTTTATTTTGCACAAAGGATCGTTGGTGCATTTTTTTGTGGGAATTTTGAAAAATTATTAAAGTTGGAAAATTTTGATATATTATTTGTATTATTCTGAATTGTACATTAGAAGATATGGATTTTCCGAATTTCATGTGGCAAAAGTTTAAAAGTTTGCTAAATTTGAAGATTTTTTGATATACTGTTTGCATTTTTTTTCTGCACAAAGGATCGTTGGTGCATCTTTTTTGTGTGATTTTTGAAACTTTGTAAAATTTCTAAAATTTCGATATATTATTTGTATTATTTTAACACGCCGCGCTTTTGTTAGTTTGTATTTTTTTTATAATTTTGAATTGTTTAAATATGTTTGTATTCTGGCATTAATAAGTATCATTTATTTTTGTGAGCATGTCCATATATTTTGTAGTATGTCCAATATTCTAGCAATTTGAAATATCCAAATATACTTGTATTTTCCAAATAATATTTAATTTAAGTACGTAGTTAGTGCTAATGCATATTTTTTGTATTCGAGTCCACAATTCGGGAAAGTTTATTTATATTGCATCTTAATATTGACCATTTTGAATTGTTGAAATATGTTTTGTGTTTTGCCATACATAGTTAGCGTTGATTTTTTCTGAGCATTTTTTATATAGTTTAGAGAATATCCGAATATTTAGCAAATTGAAGTATTTAAATATGTTTCTATGTTGCCATGAATTCTTAACTGTAATTAGAGAAAATGTGTTAGAATTATATCCAAATGTTGACCAATTTTTTTTTTTTTAAATGCTAGGGTAATTTCAAATACTTAGTGATGACGTGAAAGCACACGTTCGTTGGGAGACCCGAAGAGGAAGGTATGAAGCAGTGCAACAGCAAGTTTTCCCTCAGTAAGATACCAAGGTTGTCAGATCCAGTAGGAGTAAAAGACACCAAGGTTGTTGGTGGCGCCGTTTACTCGATCACCAACGTGGAACCTGCACACAACACAATCAAACTATTTTGCCCAACGAAACAGTGAGGTTGTCAATCTCACCGGCTTGCTGTAAACAAAGGATTAAACGTATGGTGTGGAAAATAGTGTTTAATTGCAGAGAATGAAAAGGAACAATGCTTGCAGTTGGTTGTATTATCAGTGTAAAGGAATGGACCGGGGTCCACAGTTCACTAGTGGTGTCCCTTCATAAAAAATAACTAACATGCTAGGTAAACAAATTACAACTAGGCAATTGATGAATAGAGAGCGCATAACAATGCATATATATGACAAGATGACTACTATGATATTCAATTGGGCATTACAACAAGATACATAGACCGTTATCCAACAACATCTATGACTAATAATCCACCTTCAGATTGACATCCGTGTTCCCCGTTGGCATTAAGTTGCAAGCAACAGATTATTGCATTAAGTAAAGTGCATAATGTAAACAATACATTTATCCTTAGACAAAGCATTGTTGTTTTACCCCTAGTGGCAACAGCACATCCACAACCTTAGACGTTGTTGTCACTCGCCCAGATTACCGGAGGCATGAGCCCACTATCTAGTATAAATACTCCCTCTTGAAGTTACAAGCATCTACTTGGCCAAAGCATCTACTAGTAACGGAAAGCATGCAAGATCATAAATAACATATAAGATAGTTTGATAATCAACTTGATCATAGTATCAATATTCATCGGATCCCAGCAAACACAACATGTAGCATTACAATAAGATGATCTTGATCATGATAGGCAGCTCACAAGATCTAAACATGGTAGCACAAGGAGGAGAGACAACCATCTAGCTACTGCTATGGACCCGTAGTCCAAGGATGAACTACTCACGCATCACTCCGGAGGCAGGCATGGTGATGTAGAGCCCTCCAGTGATGATTCCCCTCTCCGGCAGGGTGCCAGGAAGAGCTTCAGAACCCTCCCAAACTAGGGTTGACGACGGCGGCGGCTACGGAACTTTTCGTGGATGGAGGCTCGGGTATCTAGGGTTTTCTGGACGAAGGCATTATATAGGCGAAAGAGCGGCATCTGGAGGCACCCGAGGGGGTCACGCCACCCCCCGGCGTGGCAGGAGGTGGGGCCGCGCCGGCCCCTGTCGTGGCTGCCTCCTCGGTCGCCTCCGTCTCTCCTTTGGACTCCGTGTACGTGTCGGGAAAATAGAAGGTTCTGTCCAAGTTTCGTCCAATTGCGAGAATATTTCCAGAACAGCTTTTCTGGAATACAAAAACAGCAGAAAACAGGAACTGGCACTGTGGCATCTTGTTAATAGGTTAGTCCCAGAAAATGCATAAAAATGCTATGAAGTGCATATAAAACATGTAACAATTGGTATAATATCAACATGGAACATCAGAAATTATAGATACGTTTGGGATGTATCAAGCATCCCCAAGCTTAGTTCTACTCGTCCTCGAGTAGGTAAAACGATAAAAACAAAATAATTTCTGAGGTGACATGCTACCATCATAATCTTGATCAAATAGTATTGTAAAGCACATGTTATGAATGAAGTGATCCAGGTCAATGGTCTATAGTTTGCTAACAAATAGATAATGAGCAAACAACTGAATCATATAAGTAAAAACTTTTCATGAATAGTACTTTTGAGACAAGCATCAAAAAGTTTTGCATAAGAGTTAACTCATAAACAATAGATTCTAAGTAAAAGGTATTTAACCAACACAAAGGAAGATTTAATTTCAGCAATTGCTTTCAACTTTCAACATGTATATCTCATGGATATTTGTCAACACAAAGCAATATAATAAGTACAATATGCTAGCATATAAAAAATTGTTGCACCAAAGTTGACACTAGTGTTTGCTTCTGAGATAGAAAAAAGTAGGAAAACTGACTCAACATAAAAGTAAAAGAAAGGCCCTTCGCAGAGGGAGCAAGGATTAAATCATGTGCTAGAGCTTTTTAAGTTTTTGAAATCATATAGAGAGTAAAAATATAAGTTTTGAGTGGTGTTTGTTAATTGTCAACGAATCAGAAAATGGAAAAGTACAATATGACTCCTGCCAAACAGACTTTTAAGAGCGGCTCCCATGAAGGACGTTATTTCTACCAGCAAGGCAGATCATCCCTCTTTTCTCTTTTGTTTACACATGCAGATATTTCACTGGTATCATTGCTTGTCTGATAAATCAGGGCAAAAATGAGAAGAGAATTAAGCGGTTAAAGTTGTAATTAATTGGGACTGGGCACCCCATTTGTCAGCTCTTTTTGCAAAATTAATGGATAAGCGGATGTATATGCCGCTAGTCCGGTGGTAAAGTCTGTCTGACAGGTGACATAAAGACATCCACCCCGTCCTCATGAGCTTGGTAAACATTGACACAAAAAGGAGTAATAACAGTTTTGAATAATTTAAAGTTAGCACATGAAGTATTTACTAGGAATGGCAGGAAATACCACATATAGGTAGTTATGGTGGACACAAATGGCATGGATTTTGGCTCAAGGTTTTGGATGCACGAGAAGCATTCCCTCTCAGTACAAAGTTTAGGCTAGCAAAGTTATTTGAAGCAAACACAGGATATCAACCAGTACAACAAGACTCATATGAAAACATATTGCAAGCATTATAAGACTCTACACTGTCTTCCTTGTTAACCAAACCCTTTTACTAGAAAATATCTAGACCTTAGAGATACCAATCATACAAACCAGATTTCAACAAGCTTTATGGTAGTTCTTCACTAATAGGTTTTAACCACATGATACAAAAGCTTAAACATGAACTACTTGATAACTCAAAATAATTGACAAGTATCAAATTATCCAAGACAGTGATCTACAAGAATATGTAAGTCTTTTCCATTATACCATCTACCACATGCAGCATTTTCTGTTCCAACCAAACACCAATCAATTTATTTCAACACAAACTCTCCAAACAATTATAAGTGAAGCAAGAGAGTACTTTCTCTAAAAGAACTAACAGCTCTGAACAAGACATTGCTGGCGCCTGGTTGATGGGAGAGTATTCGAGGATGATGATGAGTACTTCCCCGGCAACGGCGCCAGAAAAAGAGCTTGATAGCGTGAATCACACGTTCGTTGGGAGACCCCAAGAGGAAGGTATGATGCAGTCCAGCAGCAAGTTTTCCCTCAGTATGAAACCAAGGTTATCGAACCAGTAGGAGCAGCAACTCTTCAGATGGTTGTTGGTGGCTCGCGCGGCGCAACACGATCACCAACGTGGAATCTGCACACAACACAATCAAACTACTTTGCCCCAACGAAACAGTGAGGTTGTCAATCTCACCGGCTTGCTGAAAACAAAGGATTAAACGTATGGTGTGGAAAATGAGTATTAAATTGCAGAGAATGAAAAAGGAACAGTTTGCAGTTTGTGGTTGTTTAATCAGTGTAAAAGAATGGACCGGGGTCCACAGTTCACTAGTGGTGTCTCTCCATAAAAGATAACTAACATGTTGGGTGAACAAATTACAGCTGGGCAATTGACAAATAGTGAGCGCATGACAATGCATATACATGACATGATGACTACTATGATATTTAATTGGGCATTACGACATAATACATAGACCGTTATCCAACAGTCTATGACTAATAATCCACCGCCGGGTTGTCATCCGAGTCCCCCGTTGGTATTAAGTTGCAAGCAACGGATAATTGCATTAAGTAAAGTGCGTAATGTAAACAAACACATATGCCGTGGACATAGCATCGTTAGGTTATCCCTAGTGGCAACAGCACATCCACAACCTTAGAACTTTCTGTCACTGTCCCAGATTACGGAGGCATGAACCCACTATCTAGCATAAATACTCTCTCTTGGAGTTACAAGCATCTACTTGGCCAAAGCATCTACGAGTAACGGAAAGCATGCAAGATCTTAAATAACATAGATAGATTGATAATCAACTTGACATATATTCAATATTCATCGGATCCCAGCAAACACAACATGTAGCATTACAATAATATGATCTTGATCATGTAGGGCAGCTCACAAGATCTAAACATGATGGCACAAAGTGGAGAGACAACCATCTAGCTACTGCTATGGACCCGTAGTCCAAGGATGAACTACTCACGCATCACTCCGGAGGCAGGCATGGCGATGTAGAAGCCTCCGGTGACGATTCCCCTCTCCGGCAGGGTGCCGGGAAGAGGTTCTGAACCCTCCCGAGCTAGGGTTGACGACGGCGGCGTCTCTGGAACTTTTCGTGGATATTTGCTCAGGTACTTAGGGTTTTCGCGTCGGGGGGAATAAGTAGGCGAAAGGGCGGCGGCTGCGACCCCCGAGGGGCCCACACCACCCTAGGGCGCGCAGGGGGGGCCCGCGCCCTAGTGGCGTGGGCCTCCTGGCTCCTCTGCTGCTCCTTGGTCCGTCAGGTGTGTTCTGGTAAAATAGGGACCCCGTGTAGTTTCGTCCAATTCCGAGAATATTTCCAGACTAGCTTTTCTGGAATACAAAAACAGCAGAAAACAGGAACTGGCACTTCGGCATCTTGTTAATAGGTTAGTCCCAAAAAATGTATAAAAGTGATATAAAGTAGATGCAAAACATGTAGCAATTGGTATAAAACAAGCATGGAACATCAAAAATTATAGATACGTTTGAGACGTATCAGCATCCCCAAGCTTAGTTCCTACTCGTCCTCGAGTAGGTAAACGATAAAAACAAAATAATTTTTGAGGTGACATGCTACCATCATAATCTTGATCATATAATATTGCAAGGCACATGTAAATGAATGAAGTGATCCAAGTCAATGGTCTATAATTTGCTACCAAATAGATAATGAGTAAACAATGAATCACACAAGCTAAACGTTTTCATGAATAGTACTTTCGAGACAAGCATCAAACAGTTTTGCATAAGTGTTAACTCATAAAGCAATAGTTTCTAATAAAAGGTATTTAATCAACACAAAGGAAGAATTTAGTTTCAGCATTTGCTTCAACTTTCAACATATTTATCTCATGGATATTGTCAACACAAAGTAGTATAACAAGTCCAATACATTGCATATAACGCATGTTGTAACAAAGTTGACACTAGTGTTTGCTTGTGGAAGACAGAAAGAATAGGAAAACTGACTCAACATAAAAGTAAAAGAAAGGCCCTTCGCAGAGGGAAGCAGGGATTAAATCATGTGCTAGAGCTTTTAGGTTTTTGAAAGCATATAGAGATTGCATAAAATATTTGATACTCCTCCCAACCTTGCTAACACAAGCCATGGCTAACCGAATCCTCGGGTGCCTTCCATCAATCACATACCATGGAGGAGTATCTATTTTTGAGAGGTGTTTGTTAATTGTCAACGAATGGTAGCGGGTGAGAACAGTATTCTACCTGTCAACGGACTTTTAAGAGCGGCTCCCATGAAGGACGTTATTTCTACCAGCAAGGCAGATCATCCCTCTTTCTCTTTGGTTTACACACATTCAGGTATTTCACTGTTTGTCATTGCTTACTGATGAATCAGGGCAAAAGTGTGAAGAGAATTAATTGGTTAAAGTTGTAATTAATTGGGACTGGGCACCCCGTTGCCAGCTCTTTTTGCAATTATTGGATAAGCGGATGTATATGCCACTAGTCCAGGTGTAAAAGTCCATTGACAAATAGAATAAAGAATAACCACACTAATTCCTCATGAGCTAGTAAACATTGACACAAAAAGGGAATAATAACATTTTGAATAATTTAAAGGTAGCACATGAAAAATTTACTTGGAGTGGCAAGGAAATACCACATATAGGTAGTTATGGTGGACACAAATGGCATGGATTTTGGCTCAAGGATTTGGATGCACGAGAAGCATTCCCTCTCAGTACAGAGTTTAGGCTAGCAAGGTTATGTAAGCAAACAAGAATATCAACCCGTACACCAAGTTTTATATGACAAACATATTGCAAACGTTATAAGACTTCATACCGTCTTCCTTGTTAACCAAACCCTGTTATTAGAAAATATCTAGACCTTAGAGATACCACCGATGCAAACCAAATTTTCAACAAGCTTTACGGTAGTTCTTCACTAATAGGCTTAACTCATGTGATGCACAATTTAATCATGATCTACTTGTTAACTCAAAACAATTGACAAGCATCAAGTTATCCATTAGTGATCTACAAGATTAAGCAAGTTTTTCCTTATACCAATTACCACATGCAACATTTTCTGAACCAACCAAACACCAATCAATTTATTTCATCAACTCTCCAAACAAATATAAGTGAAGCAAGAGAGTACTTTCTACAAAAGAAAGCTAATAGCTCTGACAAGAGATACATGAAAACAAGAGCTAAAAGCTGAACAGCGCTAGATATGAATACTCAACAAATATAAGTGAAGAATAGGAGTATTCTCATGAAAAAGCGGAGCGTGTCTCTCTCCCAATCAAGAATGCTAGGGTCCAGTCAAGCTTTATTGAAAATAAAAGTGCAATACTGAAAATAAAAGCACACAGACGCTCCAAGAAAAGCACATATGATGTGAAAGAATTAAAATATAGTTTCACTAGAGATGACCTGATAATTTTGACGATGAAGAAGGGGATGCCTTGGGCTTAGACGCTTGAGTCTTCTTGAAATATGCTGGGGAGATCCATGGGAGCCTCCCCAAGCTTAAGCTCTTCACTCTTCTTGATCCTATTATATCATCCTTCTCTCTTGACCCTTGAAAACTTCCGTCACACCAAACTCAAAGTAGATCTCATTAGAGGGTTAGTGCATAATCAAAAATTCACATGTTCTATAAAGACGCAATATGATTTGTTACTTTAAACATTAGCTACAGCCACTGATGTTATGTGAAGCTCTTCCACCCAAAAAAGAATTTCACTCAACACTAGTAAAAGAGAGAATGCAAAATAAAAAGGCATAATCTGTCTAAAACAGAACAGTCCGCAAAGACGAATTTTTTCGGCAAAATATGCTCAAGTCGCCCGTTGGCTATACCACCCCATTATTAGGCGTACGATGGAACATCTGGATTGGCGCTGCGCAAACACTCCCTATATCTAATTAGAGGACTAGCTGCAAATTATCTGACCAAGCTGACACAGTCTACAGACTTGTACAACCACCATAGCCGGAATGGATCAGTCCCGACAGATGTGTGAACTGACAACTTGGTCAAAGACCTCATTTAAAGCAGCTGCCCTTCAATTGAAGGGAACACACCCAGAGTTCGTACTTTTAGCTATTCTATAAATTTGCTCATCTCTCCCGTGTTTGGATTGTTGTTTATGTCTGCTTGCAACGAGACTTAGAGGAGTGAGCGTATGCACCAGCATTAACTAGCTAGTAATCTTATGCTGCTATGCATGTGTCTAGGAACCATCGAGTAATTAACCAGGAGAACAGTGCAAACTTGTAGTCCATCGTCTACACGACGTCTAGTGACTAGAGAAACGTGCTGGAGTCTGGTATTAACAAGACGTAATGTGGCATAGTGGGTGGAGCATCCTTAGGCCTGTGCCAATGCATTGTCTCTTAGCACAATATCATAGGAGTATTAAATATTTAAGATACAACTAGTACAATGCATTGTTTCCTATTTGTTGTATCTACATTTAATGCTTTGGGGCTCATGCATGCATATGATTGGGTTAGAGCCATTTTTTGCCTATGGCTACGTGCAAAGGTTGTATCTTAGTTAAGCTACAACCTCACACTCTCTCTTCATTAACTAATATGCCACATAAGCAAAATGTCTATGAAACCGTGTTAAGAACCTTGCATTGGCATAGGCCTTATTATCTTGCGTGGACGCTGCATGGAGTCTAGGAAGCAAAATAGCTGGCTGCTGGGCATTTACTTGATCTCATGCAGTAAAATAATGGTCAAATTTGCCACACGATGCTACCGAGCTGCTTCCCTCTTATCCCGCCTCCACGTGCATGATACCATCTGTTGAGTGGCGCGCAATTTCATAATGGCGTTGATCACCATATGCTTGCTTAGAGCTGTGTAGGTGAATCAGTTAAAAAAAAGTTTGGTGTCTTCATGGAGGTAGCTCATCATGCTTCCCTCTTATCCCGCGCCTGCACATCACATGCATTCTACAGATCACTGGCGAGCTGTCAGAATTCGCTGATTTTCCTCCCGTATCATCGTATCATTAGGAGGTAATCATTTTGTGTACGTGTTTTGCGGACTACTAACTCTGCTCACAGAGGAACCTGACACCATAGATAGAATCTCCAAGAAGAGATTGGACGACAGTGGAGGGGGTGGTATAGCCAACGGGCGACCAAAAATCCGCTCTAATTTTTTCGAGGCACTTACGATGCTCAGATCGAAAAACTTTGAACTAATGAAAGATTCAGACATTCATAAAGATTACGCATAAAAAATTTCAGATTTAATTAACAATATGGTGATTTTAGGAATTTCGTACAGTGAACAGCAAAAATCTGTTTCTGCGCAGGAATCAAAATTAAGCATCGTCTTAACATTAGAGGCTACTCTTGGCACAACAATGCGAGAAAATAAAGATACAAAGGAGTTGCTACAGAAGTAAACATCCTCCTTGACTCAATAAAAGAAAAATTGCAGAAATAAAAATAATGGGTTGCCTCCCATAAGCGCTTTTCTTTAACGCCTTTTAGCTAGGCACAAAGCATGCATCAAGTATTACCAAATGAACAAGCATCAACATTGTAATTTGTTCGAACAATAGAATCATAAGGTGGCTTAATCTTCTTCCTAGGAAAGTGTTCCATACCATTTCTTGAGAGAAAATTGATATTTTATATTCCCTTCTTTCATATCAATAATAGCACCTACAGTTCTAAGAAAAGGTCTTCCCAGCACAATAGGGCATGATGGATTGCATTCAATATCCAAGACAATAAAATCAACGGAACATAATTGTTGTTAACCATGATAAGAACATCATCAATTCTTCCCAAAGGTTTTTTAATGGTAGAATCAGCAAGGTGAACATCCAAGTAACAATTTTCCAAATGTGCTAAATCAAGCATATCATAAAATCTTTTAGGCATAACAGAAATACTAGCACCAAGGTCACACAAAGCATTGCAATCAAAGTCATTCAATTTCATTTTAATGATGGGCTCCCAACCATCTTCTAACTTCCTAGGGATGGATACTTTACGTTTCAATTTTTCCTCCCTCACTTGTATGAGAGCATTAGTAATATGTTTAGTGAAGGCCATGTTTATCTCACTTGCCTTAGGACTTCTAGCAAGCTTTTGCAAGAATGTAATTACTTCAGAAAGATTACAACCATCAAAATCAAAATCATTATCATCAAAAGTAATGGAGTTATTATCTTCCTTATTGCTAGAAATTTCAGCATCTTTATCAAGGACAGTTTCAGAGTTATCAGGCAATTTAGAACATTTTGCAATAGAAGTGGAAACATTGCCAACACCAATTATCTTGCCATTAATGGTAGGAGGTTTGCTAACACTTGAGTTTGAAGCATTTTCAGAAGTAGTAATAGTATAAACTCTAGCAATATTATTCTTTCTAGCAATTTCATCCTCTCTTTCCCATCTAGCATGCAATTCGGCTAACATCCTCACATTGTTATCAATTTTAACTTGTATAGCATTGAGAGTTTTGCTCTCTTTAACATCATGAGGCATGTTCTTTAGTTTCAAAAAGTCAACATCAAGAGCAAGACTATCAACTTTAGAGGCAAGAACATCAATTTTCCCAAATTTCTCCTCAACAGTTTTATTGAAAGCAGTTTGTGTACTAATAAAATCCTTAAGCATAACTTCAAGATCGGAGGGTACACTCTTATTATTGTTGTAGGAGTTACTATAGGAATTTTCATAACCATTGCCACTATTAGAAGGATAGGGCCTATAATTGCTATTACCAAAATTATTCCTATAAGCATTGTTGTTGAAGTTATTATTTTTAATGAAGTTCACATCAACATGCTCTTCTTGAGCAACCAAAGAAGCTAAAGGAACATTATTTGGATCAACATGTGTTTGACCATTTGCATGCATAGACAAAATAGTATCAATTTTGGCACTCAAGGAAGAGGTTTCTTCAACAGAATTTACCTTCTTGCCTGTTGGAGCTCTCTCGGTGTGCCACTCAGAATAATTAATCATCATATCATCTAGAAGCTTTGTTGCAGCACCCAAAGTGATGGACATAAAGGTACCTCCAGCGGCCGAATCCAATAAATTTCTTGAAGAAAAATTTAATCCTGCATAGAAGGTTTGGATGATCATCCAAGTAGTCAGTCCGTGAGTGGGACAATTTTTAACCAATGATTTCATTCTCTCCCATGCTTGAGCAACGTGTTCATTATCAAATTGCTTAAAATTCATTATGCTACTTCTCAAAGAAATAATCTTAGCAGGAGGATAATATTTTCCAATAAAAGCATCTTTGCATTTAGTCCATGAATCAATACTATTTCTAGGCAAAGATAGCAACCATTCTTTAGCACGCCCTCTCAAGGAGAAAGGAAAAAAGTTTCAGTTTAATAATATCACCATCTACTTCCTTGAGCTTTTGCATTTCACAAAGTTCAACAAAGTTATTAAGGTGAACAGCAGCATCATCAGTACTAACACCAGAAAATTGCTCTTTCATAACAAGATTTAAAAGTGCAGGTTTAATTTCATAAAACTCTGCTGAAGCAGCAGGTGGAGCAATACGTGTGCATATGAAATCATTGTTGTTCGTGCTAGTGAAATCACACAACTTAGTGTTCTCAGGAGTACTCATTTTAGCAGAATTAAAAACAGGACAGAAAATAACTTGAAAGTAAACTGGATGCAAGTAACTAATTTTTTGTGTTTTTGATAATTGAAAGCAAACAAGATAAAATAAAATAAACTAAGCAAGACAAAAACAAAGTAAAGAGATTGGAAGCGTGAAACTCCCTTTGCAGAAGACTGCTGTCTCCCCGGCAAAGACGCCAGAAAAAGATGTTGGCGCCTGGTTGATGGGAGAGTGTTCGAGGATGATGATGATGGTGATGATGAGTACTTCCCCGGCAACGGCGCCAGAAAAAGATGCTGGTGCCTGGTTGACGGGAGAGTATTCGAGGATGATGATGATGGTGATGATGAGTACTTCCCCGACAACGGCGCCAGAAAAAGATGCTGGCGCCTGGTTGACGGGAGAGTATTCGAGGATGATGATGAGTACTTCCCCGGCAACGGCGCCAGAAAAAGAGCTTGATGGCGTGAATCACACGTTCGTTGGGAGACCCCAAGAGGAAGGTATGATGCAGTCCAGCAGCAAGTTTTCCCTCAGTATGAAACCAAGGTTATCGAACCAGTAGGAGCAGCAACTCTTCAGAAGGTTGTTGGTGGCTCGCGCGGCGCAACACGATCGCCAACGTGGAATCTGCACACAACTCAATCAAACTACTTTGCCCCCAACGAAACAGTGAGGTTGTCAATCTCACCGGCTTGCTGAAAACAAAGGATTAAACGTGTCGTGTGGAAAATGAGTATTAAATTGCAGAGAATGAAAAAGGAACAGTTTGCAGTTTGTGATGGTTTAATAAGTGTAAAAGAATGGACCGGGGTCCACAGTTCACTAGTAGTGTCTCTCCATAAAAGATAACTAACATGTTGGGTGAACAAATTACAGCTGGGCAATTGACAAATAGTGAGCGCATGACAATGCATATATACGACATGATGATTAATATGATATTTAATTGGGCATTACGACATAATACATAGACCGTCATCCAACAGCGTCTATGACTAATAATCCACCGCCGGGTTATCATCCGAGTCCCCCGTTGGTATTAAGTTGCAAGCAACGGATAATTGCATTAAGTAAAGTGTGTAATGTAAACAAATACATATGACCGTGGACATAGCATTGTTAGGTTATCCCTAGTGGCAACAGCACATCCGCAACCTTAGAAGTTGCTGTCACTCTCCCAGATTACCGGAGGCATGAACCCACTATCTAGTATAAATACTCTCTCTTGGAGTTACAAGCATCTACTCTGCCAAAGCATCTACGAGTAACGGAAAGCATGCAAGATCTTAAATAACATAGGGCATAGATTGATAATCAACTTGACATAGTATTCAATATTCATCGGATCCCATCAAACACAACATGTATCATTACAATAATATGATCTTGATCATGTAGGGCAGCTCACAAGATCTAAACATGATGGCACAAATTGGAGAGACAACCATCTAGCTACTGCTATGGACCCGTAGTCCAAGGATGAACTACTCACGCATCACTCTGGAGGCAGGCATGACGATGTAGAAGCCTCCGGTGACGATTCCCCTCTCCGGTAGGGTGCCGGGAAGAGGTTCTGGACCCTCCCGAGCTAGGGTTGACGGCGGCGGCGTCTCTGGAACTTTTCGTGGATATTGGCTCAGGCACTTAGGGTTTTCGCGTTGGGTGGAATAAGTAGGCGAAAGGGCGGCGGCTGACGACCCCCGAGGGGCCCACACTACCCTAGGGCGCGCCAGGGGGTGGCCCGCGCCCTAGTGGCGTGTGGGGCCCTCCTGGCTCTCCTCTGTTGCTCCTTTGGTCCTTCAGGTGTGTTCTGGTAAAATAGGGATCCCCGTGAAGTTTCGTCTAATTCCGAGAATATTTCCAGACTAGTTTTTCTGGAATACAAAAACAGCAGAAAACAGGAACTAGCACTTCGGCATCTTGTTAATAAGTTAGTCACAAAAAATGTATAAAAGTGATATAAAGTAGATGCAAAACATGTAGCAATTGGTATAAAACAAGCATGGAACATCAAAAATTATAGATATGTTTGAGACGTATCAGACATGCATGAAAAACAGGAGCTAAAAGCATAGCAGTGCTGGACAAGAATACTCAACAAGTATAAATGAAGAATAGGAGTATTCAAATGAAAAAGCGGAGCGTGTCTCTCTCCCAAACAAGATTGCGAGGATCCAACAAGTTGATCTCAGAAAATAAAATAACAATGCGAAAATAAAAGCACACAGACGCTCCAAGTAAAGCACATATGATGTGAAAGAATTAAAATATAGTTTCACTAGAGATGACCTGATAAGTTGTTGATGAAGAAGGGGATGCCCAAGGCATCCCCAAGCTTAGACGCTTGAGTCTCCTTGAAATATGCTGGGGTGATCCATGGGAGCATCCCCAAGCTTAAGCTCTTCGCTCTTCTTGATCACATTATATCATCCTCCTCTCTTGACCCTTGAAAACTTCCGCCACACCAAACTCAGAGTAATTCTCATTAGAGGGTTAGTGCACAATCAAAAACTCACATGTTCTATAAGGACACAAACATGACCATTACTTTTTAAACATTAGCTACTGCCAGTGATGTTATGTGAAGCTCTTCCACCCAAAAAAAGAATTCCACTCAATACTAGTAAAAGAGAGAATGCAAAATAAAAGATAGAATCTGTCTAAACAGAACAATCCGTAAATACGAATTTTTTCGAGGCACTTACGTTGCTCAGATCAAAAAACTCAAAACTAACGAAACATGCGAACATATCTGAGGATCACGCACAAAAATTTGCAGATTGTTTCAAGTTTCTGGCAATTTTATAAGAACGAAACGGTGGACAGCAAAAATCTGTTCCTGCGCAGAAATCCAAATCTAGCATCATCTTTCTATTAGAGGCTCTACTTGGCACAACAATTCGAAAAAGTAAAGATACAAAGGGGTTGTTACAGAAGTAAACAGCTCCTTGACTCAAAAATAAAAGAAAAATTACAGAAATAAAACAATGGGTTGTCTCCCATAAGCACTTTTCTTTAACGCCTTTTAGCTAGGCATCATGATTTTTAAGATGCTCAC
Organism: Poa pratensis; assembly: GCA_947311845.1. Lineage (NCBI taxonomy): Eukaryota > Viridiplantae > Streptophyta > Magnoliopsida > Poales > Poaceae > Poa > Poa pratensis. The sequence continues at coordinate 5,246,099 of CAMZMU010000113.1, read as the reverse complement.
ATAAGGATAAGAGTTGAAACATAAAAGAGAGCATCAAGAAGCATATATAAAATATGTTTAAATCTAACACTCTTCCTATGCATAGGAGCCTTGTAAGAAAACAAATCAATGTACCACAAAGAGACTAGCGGAAACCAAAACAAGTGCAGCTTCAAAACTTTCAACATAAAGAGAGGAGACTTAATATTATTGAGATATATGAAACCGTGTCTACCTCTCTCATAATGACCAGTAGGTCTTAAACAAACCATCATATAAAAGCAACACAAGAGAAAGCTCAAAACTTTCATCACAAAGAGAGGAAATTTAATAACATAAAGATTTCTATAACCATATTTTCCTCTCTCAAAATAATTTTCAGTAGCATCATGAATAGACTCAACAATATAGATATCACAGAAAGCATTCTTATCATGATCCACATGCATAAAAGTATCATTACTCTCCACACAAGCATAATCAATTTCATTAGTAATAGTGGGAGTAAAACTAGCACATCCATCATTATAATCACCATACATAGAATAATCATAATGAATTTTATCCCCAATAGTAGATGGACTGAAAATATCATATTCATCATAACCGGCCTCCCCAAGCTTAAAGTCTTCCATAGCATTAGCAATAATGGTGTTCAAAGAATTTATAGTAATAACATTGCTACCATCATGCAAATAAATTTTTATAGGTTTTTTAATTTTCTCTTCAAACACTTCATGTCCCAATTCAAGATAAATTTTATAAAGCTCTCATGTTGTTTCAGCCATAGGACTAGTTTCAAAGAAAGTAACCATTGATAGCAAGTAAAGAACTAGACATAATAACAAACCCAAATAAACTAGATGCAGAAATTAATTTTTTTTTTGTGTTTTTGATATTTAGATGCAAACAAGATAAAATAAAAATAACTAAGCAAGACAAAAACAAAGTAACGAGATTGGAAGCATGAGACTCCCCTTGCAGAAATCCTCTTACTCCCTGGCAACAGCGCGAGAAAAAGTTGCTTGATGACGTGAAAGCACACGTTCGTTGGGAGACCCCAAGAGGAAGGTATGAAGCAGTGCAGCAGCAAGTTTTCCCTCAGTAAGATACCAAGGTTGTCAGATCCAGTAGGAGTAAAAGGCACCTCTGAAGATTGTTGGTGGCGCCGTTTACTCAATCACCAACGTGGAACCTGCACACAACACAATCAAACTACTTTGCCCCAATGAAACAGTGTGGTTGTCAATCTCACCGGCTTGCTGTAAACAAAGTATTAAACGTATGGTGTGGAAAATAGTATTTAATTGCAGAGAATGAAAAGGAACAATGATTGCAGTTGGTTGTATTATCAATGTAAAGGAATGGACCGGGGTCCACAGTTCACTAGTGGTGTCTCTCCATAAAAGATAACTAACATGCTGGGTAAATAAATTACAGCTGGGCAATTGATGAATAGAGAGCGCATGACAATGCATATATATGACAAGATGACTACTAGGATATTCAATTGGGCATTACAACAAGATACATAGACCGTTATCCAACAACATCTATGACTAATAATCCACCTTCAGGTTGACATCCGTGTTCCCCATTGGTATTAAGTTGCAAGCAACAGATTATTGCATTAAGTAAAGTGCATAATGTAAACAATACATTTATCCTTAGACAAAGCATTGCTGTTTTACCCCTAGTGGCAACAGCACATCCACAACCTTAGACGTTGCTGTCACTCGCCCAGATTACCGGAGGCATGAACCCACTATCTAGCATAAATACTCCCTCTTGAAGTTACAAGCATCTACTTGGCTAAATCATCTACTAGCAACGGAAAGCATGCAAGATCATAAATAACATATAAGATAGATTGATAATCAACTTGATCATAGTATCAATATTCATCGGATCCCAGCAAACACAATATGTAGCATTACAATAAGATGATCTTGATCATGATAGGCAGCTCACAAGATCTAAACATGATAGCACAAGGAGGAGAGACAACCATCTAGCTACTGCTATGGACCCGTAGTCCAAGGATGAACTACTCACGCATCACTCCGGAGGCAGGCATGGTGATGTTGAGCCCTCCGGTGATGATTCCCCTCTCCGGCAGGGTGCCGGGAAGAGCTTCAAAACCCTCCCGAACTAGGGTTGATGACGGCGACGGCTATGGAACTTTTCGTGGATGGAGGCTCGTGTATCTAGGGTTTTCTGGACAAAGACATTATATAGGCGAAAAGGCGGCGTCTGGAGGCACCCGTGGGGGTCACGCCACCCCCCCCCGACGCGGCAGGAGGTGGGGCCGCGCCAGCCCCTGGCATGGCTGCCTCCTCGGTCGTCCCCGTCTCTCGTTTGGACTCCGTATACGTGTCGGGAAAATAGAAGGTTATGTCCAAGTTTCGTCCAATTTCGAGAATATTTCCAGAACAGCTTTTCTGGAATACAAAAACAGCAGAAAACAAGAACTGGCACTGTGACATCTTGTTAATAGGTTAGTCCCAGAAAATGCATAAAATGCTATGAAGTGTATATAAAAAATGTAACAATTGGTATAATATCAACATGGAACATCAGAAATTATAGATACGTTTGAGACGTATCACTTAGCAAATTTGAATGTTTTGTTATGTTTATATGTTGGCATAAATAATTATTTTAGCTTCGTAATCACAAGATGTGCATTATATGAGCATTTAGTAAAGTCAATATATAATTTGAGAAATTGCATCTGAATTTCATATTTAGAGGAAGTTAATTTAGTTTTTTTGCCAATATTTTGCTTAATTGAAATATTCAATTAGAGTTCATAATCAGAAGGAATACGTAGTGTGAGCATTTGTTAAATTCAACTCTACATAATTATGGGGAGTGCATTTGGTTTTTCTTCAAATATTCACCAATTCAAAATGTTCCAACATTTTTTTTCTGTAAATAGTTGGCATTTTTTTTGTGAGCATGTTGATATATTTTAGAGTATCTCCAATTTTTTAAGCAATTTGAAATGTTCAAAAATTATTAATTTTAAATGTAAGTCTATAATGGGTGAAAATGCACATTTATTCATTTGGATTCCATAGCTAGAGAATTTTTTAAATTCAACTCCATATAATTGGAGCAAGTGTATATGGAAATTTTCCAAATTTTTACCAAATTGAGATGTGTAAATATGTTTTTATTTTGCTATAATTAATTAGCATTTATTTTTGTGATCTTTGTGAATTATTTTTTCATATTTTTTCGGTGGACAGATTTGAAGTTGTTGATTTTACAGTACATATCAATTTCTGGAAATTATCCAAATAATATGTGGCTCACATGTGAGGAATTTAGCATTTTCTGAAAATTTATGCGAAAAGAAAAAAAATCTGCCAGCCGGGCCCACTGCGACGTCGTGATGACGTCAGTAGTGGCCAGGGCTGCCACTGCCGCGGCGGCGAGGACCACCGAGCCACCGCGTTTTGGGACGCGTGGGTGGGCGCGTCTGAAGCGCGCGAGCGCGGGGTAGCTGCAGGTGGCGGCGCCGCTCGCTTTAGGTCGCCGGAGCGTCGCCGGCAGCCTGCGGACGCAGCGGACGGGCATCGACGACTCCGGCGTTGATTCCGCCGCGCGCACGGCGTCCCAGCACGTGGCTCTTGGCGAGGAGGGAGAGGCGGCGACGGCGAAGCTCCGCCGTGTCCGGCGCGCCGCCGGCGACTCCGGCGTCGCGCGGGAGAGAGGAGAAAGGGGGATGTGGTGGCGTTTTTGCAGAGAATTCCTTTACTTTTCTGCAATTTGCATGTAAGTCCACCTCCTCGTGAAGTCGTGGTTTGCGGAGAAATTACTGGGTTTTCGAGGGGCGTTTTTGCAAACGTGCGACGGGATGTCGCGCGGACCGTTCGGTCGCCGAGCGACGTCGCGGATTGAGTCACTGTTCAGCACTGCCTCTTCGTCGTCTACAAAATACCCCTCCTCTGGCGGTCGCGTTGCTCCCCAACTCCCACTCGCCATTAAAGGCACAAACCTCTTGAAATACAGAGTAGAATCAGAAAATAACATCCTGGAAGCTCACTTGGAAGAATTGGGCCCCTCCAAGGGTAAAATTCTTCCATTGGCTCGCGGACCTGGACCGCTGTTGGACGGCTGACCGCCTCGCCCGTCGAGGGCTTCAGCACCATGCCGTTTGCCTGCTGTGTGACCAAGCACCCGAAACAATGCACCACCTCCTCTTCGGCTGCCCTTTCTCGAGACAGATATGGCACGAAATCTTCGCCTGGCTACGCATACCCTGTACCACACCTGATGACAGCACCCTGTCGCTGGTTTCATGGTGGGAAACTGCAAAACAGGGCGCCCCCAAGGCAATGCGGAAGGGCTTGGCCACGGCCACCCTGCTGGTGCCATGGATGATCTGGAAACAGAGAAATTCTTGCGTCTTCGATGGAGCGCAGGCCTCCGTCCGGTCCTGCACCACGCAAATCAAAGAGGAAGCTAGGTTATGGGCCACGGCAGGCGCGTTAGGGCTGAAAGCCATCTTACCACAAACCTGGGATGTACACTGATGTTTTTTTTCCTGCATTCACCTCCTAGGAGGTTGTAACCAAAAACTCCTTTCTATTCAATGAAAAGAAACGCAAGGCTTTTGCGTTTTCTCGAAAAAAAAAGAATCAGAAAATAAAACACCGTGCCAAAAATTTCCATTTCTCCTCAAATCAACCATATATATATATACGTTCCTTCCAAACATTTTCGTCCGTGAATTCCTCCGCCGCAGCCGCAGCCGCCCGTCAGTGATTTCCGGACTTCTATTCTAAAAATTTCCGAGGGTCATTCTTCGCCATTCCTTGGGCGGGCTAGGGTTAGGGTTTGTGAGTATGAGGCTGAACGAGGAGGGGCGGGACGAGGAGGAGGGGGTGGCGGTGACCTCAGCCACGCCTGCGCCGGCAGCGCTATCTCCGCCACCCGCCGCCTCATCGGGGCTGCAGCGCCTTGTGGTTGGGTACGCGCTCACCAAGAAGAAGGTCAAGAGCTTCCTGCAGCCCAAACTCCTCGCGCTCGCCAGGTAAAACCAAACACAAACGACACTCTTCTGATACCGCGTCAAGGCTGGAATTCTTTGTGGTTCTCCTTGGAGCCGTGTGTCCAGGGATTTGTTTCGGGAGGATTTTTTGATATTTTCTATGCGTGTATGTGTTTTTCTTATAACCAAACAAAAGAAAGAGTTGCTTTCGAACCTCTGATGATGTGCATTGGTCAGTGGAATCATGATCAAATTGCACTGCCCCTTTTACCCAGTGTTAGGAGAAGAGGATTTTGATTGAGGAGTCGATCATCGATAAAGGAAGTGATTTGGTTACAAACTTGATTTGTGTAAGTCGCATCATTGCTATTTGCTAGGTAGTAGTTTTGGAACTGCATAGTGAGGTTGTCTTCTGCATCATATATGGTATTTTAGACTTGGTCGTATTATTATATTAATTTTGGGAGCAAAGTGTGCCCTTGTTCAATATCTGAGAATCTATGAGATTGGAATATTCTTGTAAATAAACTAAACACATCACTTGTCTCAGGTTTATAAAAATGGCCACTGATGACAAAAATGCTGTCTCAGGTTTCATCAAAGTCAATCATTCCCTTAAATTAAGCTTCACAGTGAAATAAAATAAAGTAGGGTATGTTGACTGGACTAGACTTGATCCATGCTGCATCATCAAAAAACAGAAGGGAAATGAATGAAATTAAGCATTGGCAGTTTTCTGTCAGCATACCCATAATGTATTTTTCTCTGCAATACTTCTTTGAAGTACCATCGATTGATTGTCGAAAGGATCAAGGTCATTTATCTAAATGCTTTCTGCTTGGTCTGAATATCTGAATTGAGCTTCAGGTTTGATATTTTGCTGCCAGATTGAATTCCTTCTCAGTGTTCAAAGCTAACTTGAGATTTCTTGCGAAGAAAATAATTTGCTGTGAGTAATTCACCTGGTTTGCTAGAATCATTGACATGAGTTATCCATGGGAAGGTTCATTCATGTTTCAGTAATAATTGTGAAGTACCCCTGTATTTCTTCATAGGTAGGACATAACTACAATGTTGACACCAGTTATCGATGTTCACTCCTGTTTCAGTAATAATTATCAAGTACTTGTTTTCCTTTCTATCATTGGCAAGGTTATCATGCTGACAACAAATTGATTTTGCTATCCTACCTAAAGGAAGGGGTAACACGCAGCACCTTGATTCATAAGGCTATGAGAAGTGTGATATGACTTGTCCGGAAATTTTGAACTAAGGCAAACTCACTTGCTACTTGTAACCACAACACGCTACCTCATGGACGCGGAAAGAGAAAGGAATAATTGTACCAAAGAAATGCAGTTGTTGTGTAATAAAACTCCAGGTCACAAAGGAAAATTCCATCAATATAGCAATCAATTAGTCATTCTTCTAGTTCCATTCAAGATGATTGCCAGCCATCTTGTTTGTTCATTCTTTGTTGCTCACCTGAAGAATCCGGGTTTTGTCATTATTGTTGGTGTCTACCAAGTCTAAGAGAAAGAAATAAAAAATAGATGATGCCTAAGATGTGCAATGCATGAACAGTATAAATCTTGATGATTATTTATAGTGAAGTGTGTGAATATTAATGTACTGATGTGAGGTAACTCGTAGTTATAGATTTAAGTTGATTCAAGGCATTCCTCGCAAATCATTGTCCTTTATTAAGTGTTACTCATAGTATGCGTGGGATATTATTCAGTTATATTTTCCAAGTTGCTTGCGACTTCACTGAAAGCTTGAAGCTTTTTGAGATGATTTCATATCGTTGTTTGTAAAATAATACTGCTATTTCTTATCTGGAGCTGTTTACCTGACGTCTCTTTATGTCAATTTTATGAGTTCTCCTCTTACTTTCTTCTTCAGGAAGAAGGGAATTAATTTTGTATCAATCGATGAGACTTGTCCTCTCTCCGAACAAGGCCCATTTGACATTATTTTGCACAAGGTCAGTGTTGTCTTCCCTGACTTCTACTAAATAAATACTCCCTCCGTTCCTAAATATAAGACGTTTTAGCTTTTCTCAGATTTCTCAGATTCGTATGTATCTATACGCTTTTTAGTGTGTACATTCACTCATTTTAGTCCGTATGTAGTCAAATTTGCAATATCTAAAACATCTTATAATTAGGAACAGATGGAGTATTTGATACTGTAATCACAGATGTTCCATATATTGGGTTGATTTAGTCAAACAGCCACTGCCATGTGGATGTGTCACACATGTGCTAAATTTTGTGATATGTGGCATGGTTGCTGCAATTGACATTCAACCAAGGTGGCATCTAAGGCACGGGGCAAACTATTGTAATTAAGCATGCAACCAAGATCCGGCGGCTCCTATACATCTTGGATACCAGGCCCCGTATCTTCAGAGCGTCCAGCTGCAATCATGCACAAAGATTGTAGAGTGTCTACATAAAGTTGCATCTTCAAAGTGGGGCTTTCTCGGTGTCAGCCATAGCCTCCACCTAGCAGCTTAGGACGAGCTGGTCTTTGAGGGAGAAGGGGATCTCATGCAAGGTTCTATTAAGCGCTAAGCGCTGAACGAGCGTTTTGCCTCCGCCTTTCCGTTTTCTGAAGGATTAAAGCGCTAAGCGCACACTTAAGCGCAATTAAGCGCTAGGCATTTTTCCTCCACTCAGCGCTTAGGCGCGCTTAAGCGTGCGCTTAATTTAACACTGATCTCATCTGAGTTGTTCACTCATGTAGTAGGCCCAGCTGACCCTAGCTGACTTCAGTTACCAATATAATCCCAGTTACCTTAAAGTTAGACATAATACATCAACTAGGAATTACTCCCTCCGTTCTAAATTAGATGACTTCCATTTGTCTACATGTGGATGTATCTGTCCACATGTACACAAATGGAAGTCATCTAATTTGGAACGGAGGGAGTAGAAATTTAGAGATAAGATATCCCTTAGCTTGGGTTTTAAGCGAATTGGAGATAAGAAATTTTGTTTGCTACCCAGTTTGCAAGATGACTCTTTGAGATGAATAATTAGGCAAGAAGAACTACTCCCTCCGTTTTTTAATATAAGATGTTTTAGCCTTTTAGGTGTTGCACATGTTGTCTAGATACATACTAAAGTGAGTGAACATGCACACTAACACATGTCTACATACATTTGTGTACATGTGCATTTAGACAAATGCTAAAACATCTTATATTAAAAAACGGAGGGAGTACAAACTATCTCTTCTCTACTTGGTCCTGTCAATCCCTAATCTAACCCCTCTCCCCAATCAGCTGTTCCACCCCGGCTATCCTCCCGGTGGTATTTATCCTCATGAACGCGCCTTCATGACAGTCACATACCTTATCTTCTAAGAGAATAATCGAGCATCTTACATCTCGTTTTCAAAACGTTTGTCAGTATAGTTTGGTGCTCCTTAAGATATTCTTTGTTTCTGATTGAGTTTGTTGCTTCCTTTTCTCAGCGTACTAATAAGGAGTGGCAGCAAGTTCTGGAGGTAAGTCATGAACACCAAAGCAAAAATATTCTGATAAGCAATGATTGCATTGCAAAATGTAGCTCCTGACATCTTCCGTATATACTTTCTGCTTGCAAAATTGTGGCTTAGTACTAATAATTAATTAGAACCCTGTTTGCAGCTATTCATCACTTATTATAATACTTGGATACTTGGATGCTAAAATGTACAGGAACCCCCCCGTTGTTGTAATTGTTTTCCTGTTTATCTTCTGAACTTCTTTAATGTTCTTAAAGGATTATCGTGAAGAGCATCCTGAAGTAACCGTCCTTGACCCACCAAGTGCTATCCAACATCTGCACAATCGCCAGTCTATGCTCCAAGAAGTTGCCGATTTGAACTTGTCCAACAGCTATGGTAATTTAGCAGATATTTAAATTTAATACTAGTTACAGAAGTCTGAGCCTTGTCACGTGGTGGCTCATGGCAACATACAACTAGGGTCAGCAGGCTTGTTCATTTCAGCTCAGATTTGTTAGGGCTGCTTTCACTAGAGATGAGATTGCCTAGGATCGGGTAAATTTTGTTTCCTTTTTGTTAGATATGGTCTATTAGACTTGGCTCTTTATACAAAGGAGCCGCATCAATTAGGAGAAGGAAGAAAAATCTAAGGAGAATTCTTCAGACCTTACGTATACCAACTGGGGTTCGACCTGTGTCATTATGTTATAGGTTTTGCATGTCCTTGTTAGTTGTCACTCCGCTTCTAAGTTAGCCTTGTATCCACCAGATTACAATGTAATCTGTAATTTTGGTCCTAAAAGGAGCCTTTGCTCGCAGTTTCGGCATAAAAAAAAGAGCCTCTCTCAAAGTAATTTTCCATTAGGTTGATTGTTAATTTTAAATCAATTCAGCAATCATTGGTAAAATTATTTTAAACTATGTTTGTACTCGTGGGCCTTAGACAAAAAATTAGTTGGGAGCACTACTTACTAAAAGCCTCAAATATTTGTGTATCATGATGAACATGTGGTAATTTTATCTAAATACTGGCATTGGAAGCTCTTCTGTTGATTATTTGTTTTTGTTCAACTATTGCAGGTGAGGTTCGTGCTCCCAGACAGCTAGTCATCATGAAAGATCCGTCTTCCATACCAGCTGCAGTTGCCAAGGCTGGACTAACATTGCCCTTGGGTGAGTTATTTGCCCTTTTAATTACGAGGCTTCTGATGAAAATGATACCTAGGTTATTTATCGTGTTATAGTTTTGTGGATTTTTTATAATTTTCTAATTATACTACCTTACATCTTGAATTTTTACCATGGGGATGCCAGATAAATGAATTTGATCCATGCATGTTTACCAAATGCATATATAAGTTTAATACCTTTGGCATGGCTTTTCTAGATTTTCAATGGTTTCGTCGACAGCATGCTGATTTGTTGCATCTTATGTTGAAATGCTGGATGTTGAATATTGGTATTTACTAGTGACATGAGGATGCAGGTGAGGCTACTGCTGGGTATGAGTGTTAGGGTATTCTCGTTGTTGCATTTGCTCTCTTATCAAGTTGAACTGCAGTTGTGCTTTATAATCCAATGAATTGGCCATGTTTTAGTTTTTGGCTGCCAACTTAATTTCCATTTTAGCTTTCTATTTATCGCACATGTATTTGTTTCTCAGGTATTATATGCTAAATCGCCAAAATAGGACTATTTAAAAGACTGGCTTGTTTCTGATGTGAATAATACTCTTTTTACAGTTGCCAAACCTTTGGTTGTTGATGGAACATCAAAATCTCATCAACTATCTCTTGCATATGTGGATACATCGCTGTCAATGCTTGATCCTCCTCTGGTTCTCCAGGAATTTGTGAACCATGGTGAACTTTAAGTCTCATTATGTATTTTTAGATCTATCCTGAAACTTACCACCAAATAGTGGATGTCCAGGTCTGACTTTATTGTCCATACAGGTGGCATCTTATTTAAAGTATACATTGTTGGTGAAACAATACGGGTTGTACGCCGGTTTTCTCTTCCTGATGTTAACGACTATGACATGGAAAACAATGAAGGGATCTTTCGATTCCCAAGAGTTTCCTGTGCAACAAATAACGCAGAAGATGCAGACATTGACCCTTGCATCTCAGGTGAGGCTTGTTTGCTGGTGCATTAATTAACTCTCCCTTTTGGTTTAAACTAGTGCATCTAGCTTGCTTTGTGGAACACCAGACCTGTCTTACTTTACGAAGTGTTTGTGCTGTTGGACCCTCTGTATGGTACACTTTTGATGATAGCTACTTACATCTGTCATTTTGTAAAGATCTCTAATCTCTAATGCTGAAGTGTTTCAGACTAACATAATCGATTTCCTCTCTATGTTTTTGTTAATCATCTGTGTTACTAAATAGAACTTAATGCTATCACATGACAGAACTTCCTCCAATACCACTTTTAGAAAAACTGGGCAAGGAACTTCGGCGACGACTGGTACGAGTAAATTTCATTGTCTCTTAGCCATATGCAATTCTATAATCTCTTTTTAACTGACATTGTAAAAATTTCAGGGTCTTAGACTGTTTAACTTAGACATGATTAGAGAGCATGGTAGAAAGGATCGGTACTATGTAATTGACATTAACTATTTCCCTGGTGAGTTACTCTTCTAGACTTGCCGCAACCTCTGTTGCCTTTGCTAATACTCTACTTCTGCGCATACGTTATTGCATAAGCTGCTTTCCTTGTTTACTCGCTGCGCTATTCTAGGTTCAAGGTAATGCTGCACTTTCTCAATGGCCAATGTCTTGCTTCTAGACTGTCACCTAAGCACCATGTTTGCAACCGGGTGATGTGTTTCTCTAATTGTCCCAGTTCAAACTCTGCAGGATATGGGAAGATGCCAGGCTATGAGCACGTATTCACCGACTTCCTCCTAGGCCTTATGCAAAGCAAGTACAAGAGACGTTTAAGCGGAAGCTGAAGCGTAGGGAAGCTTCTTTTCCCAGGTCCAGAAAATAATGCAGTCCATGTAACTGGCAGCTTAGATAGATTTAGGCCATAACTAGTTTAGACCCGGTTTCTTTGACAGCTTTAGAAATAAGCTGCCCCCTCTCTAGCTTCTCACATAAGCCGCTCTGTAATAAACTGGGCGGCTTATGGGAGAAGCTGGGAGAGGCGGCATAAATTTTAAGCCATCGAAATAATTGGGCCTTGCCCGTTTGTACATAACAAAGGGGATGTTAGCTTCTTGCAGAATATCTGGGAGAGACATCAGCGATAGTGAGAGGAAAAAGGTAATTGTACGGTTGCTCTGTGCCCAACCTTTATATGCCAACCCGACTGCTTGTTTTCCACAAAATAACTCGTTTTCTCCATGTTTTAAAATAAAATAAATTTGTCTGTGCATGGCTGATTTTGTGGTATGACCGGAACAAGTGTAGCAACGCCCCAAGAAAGGTTTCAGGAAGAGCTAGGATACGAGATAACTAAAATTACTGAGAAATTAAAACAGAACCCACGATAGAGATAGTCAAATCAGAATAATAGGTGAGATGAGGCACAAACGGCAGATAACAATATTAAGCAAACATAACATAACGAGGACCAGTTCAAGTGAATACTTCAAATAACGGAACAGTACATAGAAACTGACATGAAGGTAAAGGTAAAAAGGAGAGGAATGCACCTGATTCGTTTCTCGGAGTTGGAACTGTTGGCGCCAACTCTACGTCTTCCTTCCGAGGCTATGCACTCATGCACCTTAGTCTACAAGCATCGCCCTCTTGTGGCTAAGCCCTATTCTCCTTGAGCCAAGTTTCACCCGCTTGGCCCGATCAGTGATGAAGATCTTGAGGTGTTCTTTGGACCTTTGCAAACTTGCTACGACAAGTATACACATCGGATGCTCGACAACAACACCTAACCATTTAGGAGATGCCAAACCTTTAAGGGTAAAAGATCTGACCATGCTAACTGCAGCCAGCTCTTGTTTGGTGATCAACCAGAATCAAAGCTCCAACTGTAGATAGGTATTTGAAATAACGAGAGAGAAGGAGTGAAAAAATCGATAAGATAGATCATAATGATCTTTGGAATTTTGCTCGGTTTCACTAACCTTGACCACTGGGGTCTAGGTGCTATTTATAGGCATTTGGAAGATCTAGTCCCTTCAATGAATGACCATGAAGCTCTGACTTACCAATTCCTGGCTCTGCTTCAACCACACGTGTTCAACCTAGAGTCCGAGGATGTCAAAGCGACATGATATTCAGAGAGATTTGGATGGTTTATGTTGTGAAAGTAGATACGAGTTGAGTTGAGCGCACACCAAGTTTTAGGTATGACCTTGAAGATCAAATTCCGCTTAATAGTAATGTTGTTTTATTATGACTCAAGCTATAAATAAAGATTATAGTCTTCAACTTGGTTTGGCTTCGAGTTTTCATGCTTTCTGGAAACTCTGAGCTTTAAGAAAAGTATGCATCTTGAGATTCTTCAAGCATGCCATAGAAAGCTCCTTGCTTCAACCAGACTTATGCATAGCATTGTCTTCAACCCATACTGTCTTCAACGTTGTTCTATGACGCTTCATCAAGTACACCACAGTCACTTTTTGTATCAAGCCAGTATCTGCGTTTTGGTCTTGAGCACATCGTCGCACATCATATATACACTTCAAGGGTGTCAGTTGAAATCATCAAGGGAAAGTATGCGCCTTGACTTTTTCATGTAGTGATGTCTTCAACGTTGCCTTCATGTGGTCTTCAAGTACACTTGATGTGCCGGAGTTGATGTATGTGTCTTGAGCCACTTGACGGTTGTCTTCAAGGGCGTCCGACCGACTCAATGTAATTTGTCGTTGAAGATGAGTGTAGCTAGTGTTGAGGTTGAAGGGGTTTCTTTGCGAAGTAGTCCATCTGTCGAGGAATTTCATCCATTCTTCATCTTGGTAAGAACTGCTTCTTAATCCTTATATGTGTCGGCATTCCTTATGCTTCATGAAAGAATCTTGTGTGGTGACGTTGAGGATTGTTCTTTAGTGATCCTTGGAATACATCGCCTCAACATCTGCTTGATCCGCACGGATATGCTTCAAAGCAGTTGATCTCAATGTAATCGTGGTTAAACCAAACCATCATCTAGGACAGTGTTTCAGTGTACACTAGATGAAGATGTTAACCTTTAACCTGGTTGTTGTTGTTGTCTATCACCGTGAGGGTTTTTTCGGTTTTATGCTCTCGTGTGATGTTTAATGAATTGGTTCATCCAGTTTGCATCGAGGATTCTATGTTGCATATTTTATTATTTCCACATGAAAAAATCTTCATGTTAACGATAAATATTTTCATGTTAACAATAAATATTTCTCGTGTTGGAATAGTTAGGGACGGAATTTCAGTACACCTGCTACATACCATGCAAATGAAGCATAAGACATCACTAATAGTTTACAAGAAGGCTCTTGGGCGACACTGGGGTCCCAAACCATAGCCGTTGCTAGTCCCCACCCTAGCTTCTCCCCTCCTCATCGTCGATAGCGGACCCGTTTTTCTTTTTGGTTTCCCAACCTCACGCGTTCCTGGTTCGCCTCGTCCTTGTACAACCCCGGCCATGTTGCCTTCCCCAGCCCCACGTCCAGCGTGCTTCGTCTCGTCACCCTCGCGACGTTGCTCAGCCGTTGTGTGCAGCTATGGCGTGCATGATGTCTACTACACGCTTCTGTTTTTGTAGACTCTGTTGGGCCTCCAAGCGAAGAGGTTTCTAGGATAGCAGCAAATTTCACTTAAATGAATGACCCAAGGTTTATCGAACACATGAGGTGTAGGTCGAAAAGTCTCCATCTTAAACAATCCTGCAATTAAGATACAAGAATTCTCTTGTGTGTCCAACACACCTATTACAATTTTCAGATGTATATGTGCACTAGTTCGGCGAAGAGATGATAAAATACGGGAAACAACGGTGCAAGAAAAGAGCTTTGTTGACGGGTGTGAGTATTGCTTACCTAACCCCAACAACGATGATAAAAGGTGGTTTTTGTATTTTGAATAAATAATGACAACAAGGTAACAAGTAACAAAACTGAAAGTAAACGGTCTAATAATGCTTGAAAACAAGGCCTATGGATCATACGTTCACTAGTGAGTACTCTCAACATTATTAACATTATTAAACATATGATAAACCCTCTGAAAGCATGCATGGTAATTGTTACTCCGAGTTCATTCTTCTTGTGTCGACGTTATGGTTCCCGGGGGACCCCCGGGGGACCTAGGACCATCGGCGCGTGGCGCACAGAACAATGTGCAGAGGATAAGACTTAAGAGTCATGAACTGCGCGCCGGGAGGAGAAAGAGGCGAAGGACGGCGCCCCCTTTGGGAGAGTGAAAAGGCACCCGACACCAGGATAAGAAGGGAGCAGGCCAGCTCCCCGCCCCCACGGCGCAAAGGAGGAAGAAGGCGGGACCAGGAAGCCCCTCGGCGGAGCTTCTCAAAGATGTCGTAGGATGAGGGCCTCCGGTATCTTCGAGGAGCTCGCCTCAGGGAGAACCCAGGGCAGCGGACAGGAAGGTTCCTGAAGCCAGAAGATCCCGGGAAGGCTTCCCCGGGAAGGGCGAGAACCCGCAACGTGGCAGAAAGCTTCTGCATCACAGCCGCGGCAGGGTTGCTTCACACACACGGTAAGCTTGGCGGACGTCATCGACAGGACGGCAGGAGCCGCCTGCCCGGTGCATGCGAGACATCGATGGGACATAACGTGCCGCCCACCCGACACGGAGAAGAGGGCCGGCGCGGCGTGCAGGCTCCTGACGGGACATGACTGGCCATCCCCTCCGCACCGGCGGAGCGAGCGGCATGGGCGACAACGCGGCGCCTCGCTGCCACGAAGACAACCGACAGGCGTCGCGCTGCCACGGAGGTGGCCAGCAGCCGCCACCTTGACTCAGGCACGACGCGTGCCCAGCCTCAGTGGCGCACATGCAGCACGACCAGCTGTGGAAGCCCCTTGGCATATAAAAGGAGGCCCATGGCCGTGTTGGCAAGGGGACGAAAGAAGAAGAAGAGGAAAACCCTAGCTAGCCAACACCAGAGCTTTCCACTTAGACTCAGGGCTTGGAAGAACGAACCCCGGGAACCTCCCAGGGCCTGTTCTTCCCTTGCTCACGAGGGTAGTGTAGGCTCTTTGATCTCCACCTTGTAATCCACCACCACCACAATACATCCAGACAAGCAGGACGTAGGGTGTTACGCGGCAACGCGGCCTGAACCTGGGTAAATCCTTGTGTGTCTGTGTTTGAGCTCGGGGACCTAACTCGGAGCACCTCGCGCCCTCCTACCAAACAAACAGGGGGTGATCGGCATCCCCGTGTCCGCGTTTCGACACGCGACATCTTGTGGATCAAAGCAGGATGAGACTTACGTGAAAAAACACACCTTAAAGTTCGTCTTTCTAATACATTGACACCCCACGCTGTCACTTTGATGATGTAGCCCAGCCTACGGCGTCTACACCAAGTGGCCCAATGACACGAGCAAGGGTCAAAGCTATACATGCTAAGGTGAATTCACTCCTATCTATGTGTGACCTTGACACCCCCTTGAATGGTTTGCTACTTCATTCCGATACATTGTGTGTACTCAGCTATGGTGGCCCTGAGGACCCCTATGAAGATGGCCAAGGGAGCGCCAAAGTTGGACAAGAAGACGATGGAGAAGAAGACAAGAAGATGGAGCAGGAATCCCCAGGCGGCGGTACTACCGCTGGGATAAGCGGTACTACCGCCCTGGCCCAGTCAGCGTGAACCTCCCCCACGCCAGCGGCATCGACGGCGGCACCGACCGGTATCGCGAGCGTGGGGTGGACGATCTCCCACGTCAGCGGCAGCGCCCGCTACCGCCCCGCGCTACCGCCGAAATGGCCCTTCGGAAGCTCTACCCAGTACCGGCAGCGGCACCAGCAGCGGTACCAACTGGTACCGGGGAGGTGGGAAGCAGAAACGCAGGCCCGCATCAGCGGTAGCACCGGCTAAGCCAGCGGTATTACCGCCGGTGCGGGGACTTCTTCTCCAGATCTGCTGTGCAACCTTATCCGTTCGTCCTCCTAGTTGCCTAGACTATTTAAAGTACCCTTTGGACTAGATCTAGCGTTAGACTATGATTTGGGAACTAAAGTAGAGCCTTGCTCCTTCTTCTCAAAGTGTCTCTTTCCTCCTATGGAGATGACTCAAGGCCTCCCCATGTGGAGATGAACCAAGGCCTCCCTTGTGGAGAAGATCCCTGCGTGGATACCAAGGCTCCTCTTGTAGTTTGCTTACTTGCCAATCTTTCATCCTAGGTGATTCTATTGGGTTGGTTGGATTGACCAATTGGACAAACAATCCTAAGAGTAAGGTGTGCTTGGGAGAGGAGGATTGGGGGCTGCCCCGGGGATTTGTTACCAATCGAGTCTTGCCGGGTTGCTACTTGCTATTTACCCTTGTGTGTTGATTTCCCCTCTTTTGTGTCTTCGTTCTTCGCGTGTTCTTCGTGTTCGTCTTCCCTCCGCACAAATCCGTGAAAATCGGGACCTACCCGCATCATATGGTATCAGAGCTCTAGGTTGACACGGATTTGTTTTGTGTTTCCACCAAAATCCACCAAATTTTTCTTCGTTTTTGAGAAATTCGAAAATTTCCACCAAAAATAGCCTTGCCTTGATTCGAGCCGATCTGTCGATTCGTTGCGTTTTTGGTAGTTTTTGTCCATGGATCTGTTGCTTTAGGACCCCCTCCACCTTTGTTTGCGTTCCCTAGCCTCAATTTTGCCATTTCCCACGGATTCGAGGAAGTTTTGGAGCCCAAAATCGCACAAAATTCGAGCAGAAAAGTTGACAGCGGTACTACCGCCAGGGCCAAATTTTTCAGAAATTTTTCTTTTCCTCGGTTCGTTTTGGCAATTCTCCTTTGTTGTTTGGTCCTTCGCTGGTGTGTTCCACACGTCTACGACATCGACAAGCTTCCGCAGCGACTTCATCAACGCCAAGCGACGACGCCGCCAAGGACTCGACATTCCCCCACCATCATTTCCGTTGTGAGCCCTTCTTCCTTTCGCGAACTTAACCTATTGGACTAGCTCGGTGATATTGCGAGGCATTGCACGTGTTGAGTGTTTGTCTTCAAGTATTGGCGAGTGTGTATCGTTAGAGAGCTTGGCACTAGCAAAAGAGAAGGAATCATCGTCAAAAAGCAAAAATCAAAAAAAAAAAGAGAAAAGAAAAGAATCAAGTGGTGCCAAGTTCATCTCTTGTAGGTTGCGACAAAGCTAAGACCGCCAAAGTGAGTGTGAGTGTTAACTCTTGTGCAAATCCGTTGCCCACAAAAAGCAATTGAGCTAGCGTCCTTCTTGTGTTGGGTGACATTTGAGCACGTAGTCTTCGTTAGGTTGTCTATCTTCGAGTGCTCGCCCTTTGGGCCCAACCCCATTATTCGCTTTTGTGTGTGTTTCTTCATCATTTGTGGTTGGAGTTTCTTTGGTAATTTGATCATTGTGGATTTTCTCTACCTTTGACAATATACTTGTCGGCGGGTTTGCTTGTTTCGTTTGCCACTTCATACCTTCCTATCCTCATAAGTGTGTGTGTTGGGTGTTAGAACCGGATACTCTCCTCTCAAGCCACATTATACTTGGGATATAGTTTGTCTTGGTTTTTCCTTACCACATCTCACTTGTTCTTGAGAAAATGTTTAGGGGAAGTACAAACGGAAGCTCAAGCTCGGATGAGGAAATCCATGGTGGAGTTCGCGGTGATCATGGCTATGTCACACAATCGGAGCTTGTGGCATGCGACACTTCCTTCGTGGTAACATAGACGCTTCGAGCGCCGTCTTCAAAATCAAGACATCACCTTCAACGACCGCATGAGTGCTAACGAAGCAACTATGGAGAGGTTGACCGAAGCTATCAACAACCTTGCGCGACAACGAGCTCTTCACACTCAAGCCGTACAAGAAGCACCTCAAGGTCGACACAAGCACGTCATGGACGTCATGAACCTCGACAAGAACGTCAACATGATCAAGGCGCGACGCCCATGAACGACCTCCTCCTATCGTTGAACAACCACATGATCTTCACGCGAACAATGCCAATGCGCATCAAGAACAACCTCACCAAAATGATGATCGTCGCGCACGCATACCATCACCACCACCGCCAACGTGATCGTCATGACCCATTGGCTAATGACAATGGCGTTCCGGGTGCGAATGACTTTGGTGAACAAGGACGTCACCCTCGTCATCCTCCAAGGCCACGTCATCAAAACCATGACAATGCGAACAATGTCGAGCAACCCGTTCCTCAACAAGAGCTACCTCCTCAACATGCGCCTCGTCAAGAGCTTCCTCATGATCGTCACCAACACCAACGTTCCGAGTCAAGTGATAACGAGTCAAGCCAACACAATGGTGATGGACTCAACCGAAGGAGACGTGGACGTGCATTCCCACGTGGTGGCCACCGTGACGACTATGATGACTTGACCAACGTCCGCTTTGACATACCCAAGTTCTACGGCACAAGTGATCCGGAAGCTTACTTCTCATGGGTACTCAAGGTTGACAAGATCTTCCGCGTGCAACGCTACTCCGACAAAGAAGGTTGCCTTAGCCTCGATGGAGTTTGAAGAGTATGCCCTCTTGTGGTGGGAACAACTACAAGATGCTCGCGTCGCTAACCACCAACAACCAATTGACACTTGGGTTGAAATGAAAGAAACATGTACAAGCGCTTCGTGCCAAGCCATTACACTAGAGACTTATACAAGAAGTTGCAAGAGTTGAAGCAAGGTTTGAAGTCGGTTGACGAGTACTACAAGGAAATGGAAATCTCCATGATGAGAGCCAATGTCAACGAGTACGAAGAGCAATCCATGGCTCGTTTCATGAATGGCCTCAACTATCCCATCAAGAAGATCGTGGAGTTCCAACCATATGCCTCTTTGGTTGAGCTAGTACATCAAGCTTCCAAGGCCGAGCGCCACGTGCTTGAAGAGCTCAAATACCTCAAGACAAAGGCATTCTACGCCAACAAGCCTTCTTCGTCAACTCCTACACCTTCACAAGCTCTTCCTCAAGCGAACACTCGAGGTCCTCCAAGAGTCTCTACTCGACACCTCAAGCGCCTCAACCTTTCAAGAAAGTACCTCCCTCTCCAAGGCGCCTCAAGGATCTTCGTCCGGCACAAGACTTTGCAATGTACAAGTGCGGCGGACAAGGGCACAAATCTTTTGAGTGCACCAACAAGAAGGTCATGATCATCAATGACATGGGAGAGTATGAATCTATGAGTGAAGATGAGTACAATGCTTTGAACAAGGTCGCCACAATGCAAAGTGCTCAAGAAGAAGAAAGTGAGATCTATTGTGATGGCGACAACAACCCTTCCTTGGTTGTGGCAAGAGCTTAACCACCAATGTTCAAGTAGAAGAAGACCAAAGATGCAACTTGTTTCAACAAGAGCGGGGTCAATGGAAAGTCCATCAAGGTCATCATAGATGGTGGAAGTTGCCACAACCTAGCGAGCAAAGAACTTTGTGATAAGCTCAACTTGAAGTTCAAGAAGCACCCACATCCCTACCATGTGCAATGGTTGAGTGATACCGGAGCCGTCAAGATTCAACACATGGTGCAAGTGTCCTTCAAGATTGGAGCCTATGAAGATACGGTTGATTGTGATGTTGTGCCTATGAACGTTTGTCACTTACTCCTTGGGCGTCCATGGCAATTTGACAAGGGTGCTATGCATGATGGAAGGACAAACTACTATAGCTTCAAGAACAACGACAAGACCTTCGTCCTTCGTCCCATGACACCAAGTCAAGTCATCGCCGACAACGCCAAGACTATTGCAAGGGCACAACAAGATCGTTCGTCTAGTGAGATGAGTGGTGAGCGAGAGACCCACCATAAAGTGAGTGAGAGCCACAAGCCAAATGAGTGTGACACTTCAAAGAGAGTTCCCACAAAACTTACACTATTTGCCACAAAAGAGAGATAGGGAGTTGAGAGAAAACCCATCCACCCTCCACTATGTGCTCATATGCAAGGGTGAAGTTTCTATGACTAACACTTTCACAAACCTTCCTCCTTCTTTGTTGTCTCTTTTGAAGGACTTTGAAGATGTCTTCCCTCAAGAGTGCCACCGGGACTACCTCCTCTACGCGGAATCGAGCACCGCATCGACCTTGTTCCCGGCGCACCGCTACCAAACCGCGCTCCTTACCGCACCAACCCCGAGAGACAAAGGAGATCGAGCGGCAAATACAAGAACTTCTTGCCATGGGACATATCCGCGAGAGCTTGAGTCCGTGCGCCGTGCCCGTCATCTTGGTACCCAAGCACGACAACACTCTTCGCCTTTGCATGGATTGTCGCCCCATCAACGCCATCACCGTTCGGTATCGCCATCCTATCCCTCGCCTTGATGATATGCTCGATGAGCTTTGTGGTTCCGCTATATTCTCCAAAATTGATCTTAAAAGTGGATATCACCAAATACGCATGTGTGAAGGTGATGAATGGAAGACCGCATTTAAAACTAAGCTTGGTCTTTATGAGTGGCTCGTCATGCCATTTGGTCTTTCCAATGCACCTTCTACTTTTTGCGTCTCATGAATCATGTTTTGCGTCCTTTCATTGGAAATTTGTTGTGGTATACTTTGACGACATCCTTATTATAGCAAGTCTTTGGAAGAGCACACTTCTCATGTTGCTCAAGTTTTGTTGGTTCTTCGCAATGAAAAGCTTTATGCAAATCTTTCTAAGTGCACTTTTGCCACCAACAAACTTGTTTTCTTGGGTTTTGTTGTTTCTTCGGATGGAGTCGAAGTCGATGAAGCAAAGATACAAGCAATTCGGACTTGGCCTTTTCCGACATCACTTGAGGAGTTGAGACGTTTTCTTGGTTTTGCCGGATTTTACCGCCGTTTCATCAAGGATTTTTCCACAATTGCTTGCCCCCTCCATGAACTTACAAAGAAGAATGTACCTTTCATTTGGGGCAATGCACATGATTTTGCTTTCAATGAGCTCAAACGGTTATTAACCGAAGCACCACTCCTTGCCCTTCCGGATTTCTCTAAGACATTTGAGATTGAATGCGATGCAAGTGGATTGGGCATTGGTGGAGTGCTTATGCAAAATGGTAGACCCATCGCATACCATAGTGAGAAACTAGATGGAGCTCGCTTGAATTACCCCATTTATGACAAAGAGTTATTTGCTTTGGTTCGTGTTTTGGATGTGTGGCAACATTACCTTCGTCCTAAGGAATTTGTCATTCATTCCGACCATGAATCCTTGAAATATTTGAAAAGTCAAACAAATTTGAACAAAAGACATGCTAAGTGGGTTGAGTTCATTGAGTCTTTCACTTTGTAATCAAATACAAGAAAGGTAAAGACAATGTGGTCGCGGATGCTCTATCCCGCAAGGCCAACCTACTTACACGTCTTGACATTAGTGTCTTGGGTTTGGATGAGATTAAAGAGTTGTATGCTACCGATGCTTTCTTTGGAGACATTTTCGCTCAATGTTCGGAGCACAAAGGAATTGGTGATTTCTATTTGCACAAAGGTTTCTTGTTTAAGGCTAACAAACTATGTATACCCGAGTCTTCGCTTCGTTTGGTCCTTTTGAAGGAATCTCATGGAGGAACACTCATGGGTCACTTTGGACGCGACAAGACCTACGCCATGCTCACCACCAACTACTATTGGCCAGAATGAAGCGTGATGTGGAACGCCTAGTTCGACGATGTTCTACATGTCTCAAAGCTAAGTCTACTCTAAACTCTCATGGTTATACACACCATTGCCTATTCCACATCACCCATGGTCCGATATAGCTATGGATTTTGTCTTAGGACTCCCACGCACTAAAACAAACAAGGATTCCATCTTTGTCGTCATTGATCGCTTCTCTAAAATGGCACACTTTATACCTTGCAACAAGAGCGACGATGCTTCACACATTGCTACTTTGTTTTTCAGGGAAATCGTCCGTCTTCATGGAGTGCCCAAGACCATTGTGTCGGATCGTGACACCAAGTTCGTGAGCTATTTTTGGAAGACTTTGATGGCCAAGATGGGAATCAAGCAACTATTCTCCACCGCATACCACCCTCAAACCGATGGCCAAACCGAAGTGGTGAACCGAAGCCTATCTACACTCCTTCGTGTGTTGATCAAGCCTAACTTGAAGAATTGGGAAGAGTGCATCCCACACGCCGAGTTCGC
Organism: Poa pratensis; assembly: GCA_947311845.1. NCBI lineage: Eukaryota > Viridiplantae > Streptophyta > Magnoliopsida > Poales > Poaceae > Poa > Poa pratensis. Next base: position 5,223,363 of record CAMZMU010000113.1, on the reverse strand, counting down.
CTACAATCGAGCACTACACCGCGCAACAAAGAAAACACCCTTCGAGGTCGTCTATGGCTCCAACCCCTACACCGCGCTCGACATGCTACCACTTCCACTCCGTGAGCAAGTTAACATGGACTTCGACAAGCGAGCCGCTTACATGAAGAAGCTCCATGAGGAAACAAGAACTACCTCGAGAAGCACAACAAAGACCATGCTACGAAGATGAACAAACACAAGCGCGCCATGATATTTGAAGAAGGAGATCTTGTGTGGCTACACCTTCGCAAAGATCGCTTTCCGGATGCAAGGAAGTCCAAGCTTCACCCTCGTGGAGATGGACCTTTCAAGGTTATCAAGCGCATCAACGACAATGCCTACAAGATCGACATCTCCAACTCCAAACACTTGGTCCATGACACCTTCAACGTCGCCGACCTCTCGCCATACTATGGGACATCAAGCGATGAAGAGGACCAAGAGTCGAGGACGACTCTTTTCCAAGGGGGGGGGGGAGATGATGTAGCCCAGCCTACGGCATCTACACCAAGTGGCCCAATGACACGAGCAAGGGTCAAAGCTATACATGCTAAGGTGAATTCACTCCTATCTATGTGTGACCTTGACACCCCCTTGAATGGTTTGCTACTTCATTCCGATACATTGTATGTACTCAGCTATGGTGGCCCTGAGGACCCCTATGAAGATGGCCAAGGGAGCGCCAAAGTTGGACAAGAAGACGATGGAGAAGAAGACAAGAAGATGGAGCAGGAATCCCCAGGCGGCGGTACTACCGCTGGGATAAGCGGTACTACCGCCCCTGGCCTAGTCAGCGCGAACCTCCCCCACGCCAGCGGCATCGACGGCGGCACCGACCGGTACCGCGAGCGTGGGGTGGATGATCTCCCACATCAGCGGCAGCGCCCGCTACCGCCCCGCGCTACCGCCGAAATGGCCCTTCGGAAGCTCTACCCGGTACTGGCAGCGGCACCAGCAGCGGTACCAACTGGTACCGGGGAGGTGGGAAGCAGAAACGCAGGCCCGCATCAGCGGTAGCACCAGCTAAGCCAGCGGTACTACCGCCGGTGCGGGGACTTCTTCTCCAGATCTGTTGTGCAACCTTATCCGTTCGTCCTCCTAGTTGCCTAGACTATTTAAAGTACCCTTTGGACTAGATCTAGGGTTAGACTATGATTTGGGAACTAAAGTAGAGCCTTGCTCCTTCTTCTCAAAGTGTCTCTTTCCTCCTATGGAGATGACTCAAGGCCTCCCCATGTGGAGATGAACCAAGGCCTCCCCTTGTGGAGAAGATCCCTGCGTGGATACCAAGGCTCCTCTTGTAGTTTGCTACTTGCCAATCTTTCATCCTAGGGTGATTCTATTGGGTTGGTTGGATTGACCAATTGGACAAACAATCCTAAGAGTAAGGTGTGCTTGGGAGAGGAGGATTGGGGGCTGCCCACGGGGATTTGGTACCAATCGAGTCTTGCCGGGTTGCTACTTGCTATTTACCCTTATGTGTTCGATTTCCCCTTTTTTGTGTCTTCGTTCTTCGCGTGTTCTTCGTGTTCGTCGTTCCCTCCGCACAAATCCGTGAAAATCGGGACCAACCTGCATCATTTGAGCATCCAAAATCATACTTAACAAACACCACATGATTTATGTCTTTCTAATATTTCCATACGGCACTAATGCTGTCACTTTGGTACTAAAGAAATTATACAAAACATGCATCAAGTTATCTCATGATTCCATTATTCAATCCAACATATATCGAACAAACTCATGTTCAATATCGTTCAATCTATTATCCATAGAGTCCCCAACGGGTCTCCGGAAATTAAACTAGACATCAATCAAGTGAGCAACATCATATCCAATACATAAGATAATAGAGGAGGAAACATGATATGATTCAACTACATTAACAAAGCTCATGATCACAAGCAAGATGACATCATGGGAGAGAGATGAACACATAGCTACAGGTACAAACCCTCAGTCCCGGGACTACTGTAATACCCCGCAGTTATAGGACTTGAGAGGTAGAAGTTAGGATTGCGCATCTTTGCATTCATGCATGTTGGAATTTTTTCATGCTTTTGTGTAAAATCTAGGAGTCGATATCTGACCAACGTCGATGATTTGGAAACAGATCTCTGAGAATTAGTCGAGAGGTGTCGAGACCACCCAAGTCATTATTTTCAAAACCTATAGTTATAAAAATAGTAACATCTCAATCGTGAGATCATCATAAGTCCCAACCACACATACTCTTTATATATCATCTCATTCCTTGTTGGTGCAATCAATAGAACTGGAAACATCTCAAAGAATACTTCTCTTCTATTACAAAACACATTCTCACCAAATTCATATCTCAACACAATCTCTCATAATTTAAATTCCACAAGTTTGAATTCAAACATCCAAACAAATGTATTCCTGAATAATCTTGTACAAAGTATAAATAGTATACAAATGAAACTTCATTAAAATAAAATACATGGATGCATTTCCAGAATTAGTACGTCACTAGGACAATTACAAAAAAATAAGGAAAATTCCTAAACTGAACCTATCTAAATCTTTCTTCACTTCTTTTGAAAATCTTGTACCTGCAAAAGAAACACCACAAGGAGAAGAAAGGGGTAAAGATTAAAATGTTGCCAACACTATTTAGTGCTGGCAGTTTACTATTTTGAGCATGGCATTTGCTTAATCAAGAAATACCTAACTAAACTTTAAAATAAAATTTGATAATGCAAAATTTTCAACTTAGGCAACTTAGTATCAGACCACCAAATCAAATAAACTTTGCTCCGATTATTTCTTAAGGCTACAGTTGGGGCAAAGGCACATTCCAGCAAGGATAAACTCCAACATGAGGCAAGGGGCAGTAAAAGGCAGCTGAGTATAATTTAATGATCCCATATATTCAGAAGGCAACATGCAACCAAACATTCTCCAAATTATGCTAGAATTCAAATAAAACCTCAAAAAGGCAACATATGGTACCACATTTGACACTAATCAGTCAAATGGACCCTAAACCGAAAGCCCAAAGTAAAACCCATGTCCTAGTGATCCTTGCGGCGTATTGATAGCATCAACCTACAAAACTACTACGGATGGGCTAGTCAGAAGTATCTTCCGTCGTTCACATATCCTCGATAGGCTATTACCTGGTTGAGTCCGTTGCGGCGGCCAACTGTGTGGAAGCGCATGATCTTCCCACCTGACGGGGTGCATTGGAATAGAAGCCCGGGAGGGGTGGCGGGCTATTGGTCTTTGTTACCAACCGCGTCATATATGGGTGGATATGTGTTGTGCGGGGAAGAACTCCACATGACTTGTTACCCTGAGTTTTGTCTATAACACACATGGTGTGTTAAAAAACCATAAAGAGCCATGCTGCTGTTGGGTAAGTGGTGCAACTCTGCAGAGTTTAACCAAGAAATTGTGGCCGTCACATCCTTGTTGCAGGAGGGGACTACAGAACGCTGCGGGAAAGGCATCCCAAGTGATGACTAAAAACCCGTGGAGGCTGGGGCATAGTTTTCCAAATAAAATGGACCTTTTGAACAAATGTTTTCCAAAATTTGCATATACGTCTATGACTTTTTGGTTAGGACAGTAGTTAGTTCATTCCACTTATCTAAGCGTTGTGCTGAGCTTGCTTAGTAACGTTGTTACTCATGCATTCCCCATTTGACCCCATGCTTAGACTCTGAGGAGGCTACTAAGGAAGGCTATAGAGCATATCACGTAGATGAAGTGTACTTCGAGGAGCCAGATTTATCCGGTGGAGTTGAAGGCGTCAACTACATGATCGCAGACGAAGAAGACGACGTAGAGGAGGAGGTCGAGACCTAGACATTAGTTTTAGGAACCGGGCCGAGCAATACTAGACTAGTACTACTTAGTTTGTTGAGCCCGATGGTTCTTAGTTTGTTGCTTTCTATTGCGAGTAGGTTGACACCCGTCAACATTTTCGTACTAGACATTCCTCCCATGTCGGAGGAAGACGTTGATGTTTTTATGCACTTCTGGCTTGTAGTATTTAGCAGTGTGTAATGAAGTGGACCCACAATGTTTGTGTAATATTTATGGATTAGTCCTTCCGTGGGTGTTATGTCAACGACTTGTACACTACAATATGCAGTGGTGTACTGGGTCACCGCAACTACTTACACGTCGTCATTAGGAGCAGGAAGGTCGATGAAGATGGCTCCGGAGGTGGATCCCTGTGGCGCCCCGACCGCGGAACTATACAGTGATGCTGTGTGTCACCGGTTAAGCGATACAAACGGAGGTTACGAGTTTACCAATCTCCGGCCAAAACCTTTGGCAGGCATTGCTCGGAATGGATCATCGGCAACGCAACACCCCGATTGATGCCTTAACGCAGGCACAACTATCAATGCATAATAGAGAGATCAAGACTTGTGGAACAACTGGCACATTACAGACTCTACGACTCAAAGCATTATAGATCAACTCTTATAATAGAGAAAGATAGCAAATATTACAACCAGAGGTCACAGACCCAACAGTATATCAAGCGGAAGCAAATTAAGTTGTTCTAATAACAAGATCCAAATTATGGCCTAAGAGGCCTACAGATAAACATCCCCAACGCCAGCTGTCCCGGAGATGTCCCAAGCTGCCACCTGGGAACCCCAGACTACTCGTCGACGTCCACAAAGCACCCACCTTCAAGGTCGATGAAGTCCTCCTCTGAAAGAATCAACAAAGCAACGTTGAGTTCGACGAACTCTGCAAGATTATTAGAGCTACTAGCTCGATGATTGGCTTACAAAGGTTTTATGGCTGTTTTGCATAAAGCTAGTTTTCTTTAGAAAAGACATAACTCAATGGCATCGACTAATCAGAATATTTTCAAAGGGGTAAGAAGTAAACTCTTTTCTTCTGATCATCTTCAACACCCACCAACATCAAACACTGCACCTATCTACTAAGGCACCTCCCCGAATCACCCTCGAGGAAGTCAACCTTGCATTCTTGGTAGTACCTTTAGTACTCAGGTTTTAATCATTCCGTTCAAGTTTTCTATGGTCTCTGAATCCGTCACCAAGTCATCCTTAACCGTGGACACGGCTTTTCGAAAAGATTTACCCTGCAGGGGTGTACTGTTTTTAACCACCGGTACCGCCCGCTCATTGCCTACGCTTAGCTCTCTTCCGGGGAAAGCCGGCTGAGTGGGAACGGTTACAACCTTTACCTTGCTCGAGACTAACCCAGGATCATCAGTGGCGGTAGGACAGGTTCAGTGCCTCCAACACCCTGCCCCGCGGCCACTCATTTTCCTAAACACCACCATCCTCATCCCAGTCCAGACCATCATCTTCACGCACGCGCAAATGGAAGTTCAAACTAGAGGACCCTCGGCTAGCCCTTCACAAGTTAGTCGGTCGACATGGGCTCCATATACCCCACCGATGGAAGCACGCTCAGTCTTGGCTCGAAGGAGAGAACTCGCAATTAGGCGGCGAGAACGAGACAACCCACCACACTCCATGTGGCCTCTCATCCCCGCCTTTAAGCATGTTTATTTATCGGTATCCACATTTTTCCACCATCATCCGGACATTCCATCGACAGTTCCAACAATGAAATATCCACCAGACAAATAAGCATTTAACTAAGCATGGCTTAGCATATACATAACATAGTTAAGTAACTCATGCCAACACAGCAATCCTATGGATATTAGGAGGAAACAGTTAATGGCATCGGAAACATAATGCAACTAATAGGATACTCTAATCCAACCAAAGTGACATTTGGAACCGCATGCAATATTATAGTGGAGAAAATATTTGCGGAAAACATAGGAGGAGACATGCTCAGAGGGGGGATTACGCTTGCCTTGCTCAGCAGGCTGATAATACGGGTCGTCAGGGTATTGCGGTGGAACCCCGACGGCTTGATCTATCGATGCATAAAAACATCGGAAAGAACACAATCAAATACCACACCATATAAAACAAGTGCAATGCACAAGCACATGATGATATGACATTTTAAATGCACCATAACAGCATTGAACATGACCAACAAGTTAAATGGGGTACCCATTATATTTATTACATTATTTGGAATAAACCCCATATTTAAACTTAATGGAAATAACCATTTTTGAAGAAGTACAGTACTGAAATATGATGCAAACATGCATGAATTTGTTGTTACTGGTTAGTTCATCATTTTATGAGCATTTTGACATATTAAACACATGTGTGAGTTATACCAATAGACAGGTTGTATTTTTCTGAACAATTTGGTATATCGACGAACCAAGGCAAGAGAAAACGAACGGGGTTGTCCCTCGGAACCAGGAGCTCACCCAGAACACGCAGGAGTGGACGGCGAGGTCGGAGAAGGACGGAGACGGCGGTGAGCTTCCTCGAAGCGCGGTGGCCGGAGAGGAAGAAGACGGCAATGCGGCGGCGATCCCGGGCTCCCCTCTTCGATTCCTTAGACTAGGAAGGAGAGGACGACGCGGCGGAGCTCCTGGTGGTCTTCGATCTATTCCAGGCGGCCTCAATCGACGGCAATGTGCGACGGCGAGCTCGCTAGGGCTCGGCCATGGCAGAGAAGAGAGAGAGAGAGAGAGAGAGAGCGAGCGAGGAAAATATTGGGGAGAGAGAGAGCGAGTGGCCTCGTGGTGGTCTTATCTCCTCGCGCTGTCCAGCGACGAGCAGGGGAGGCACGGCGGCGAGCGGGCGTGGCTCGAGCAGCTCGGCGCGCGCAGTCGCTACAGAAGACGATGACCATTTTGCAAAAAGCCCCCCGAGCTTCTCTATTTTCTTCCCTTTTCTGTTTCTTTTAAAAACTAGTAGCATTTCCATAATTTAATTGAGGCTTTTAAACATTTTATAAAAATCTGAGAAAATTCATGTAGCCTCCCAACAACAGGTAGTAGCACCACAAAAATTGGGGTTGCCAAATAAAAAGTTTTGCATAACTTTTGTTCATAAGGTTTGGGTATGGCATTTTGGTGAAAACCAAAATGAATTTACTTTAGAATTTTTAAAGCAAGTGAAAAATAATTATTTTGAACTCTTGGAACTTCCTTGACAAATATGGATTAGCATTTGTATTTGTGTTTGCCAGAAACAAGCACATTTGGAATTGCAAGGATTGAATTTAATTGGTGCCCTTGTTTCCAGTTGTTTTAATTTGTTTTCAACACTTGGTTTTAACTTGGGAACTTAAACCAATGATGCCATGATGCACGCATGAACAAAAAAAGTGAAAATTTGGTTCAAATTTTACAGTACCAAAAGTGTGGCTGTTACAAGTCTACCCCCCTTACAGGAATCTCGTCCCGAGATTCTAAGATTGCGGAAGGAAGTCGGGATACTCCTCACGAAGACTAGACTCCCTTTCCCAGGTTGCTTCTTCTTCGGAATGGTTAGACCACTGAATTTTGAGGAACTTGGTGGACTTGTTACGAGTCTTCCTTTCTGCTTCATCCAGGATACGAATAGGATGCTCGCGATAAGTGAGATCTTCCTGGATATCCAGCTCCTCATAATTGACTCCATGAATAGGATCTTTGAAACAACGGCGAAGTTGGGATACATGAAACACATCATGCACATTTGGGAATATGACCGGTAACTCCAACTGATAAGAAAGATCTCCTCGCTTGGCCAGAATGGTGAAAGGGCCGACGTAGCGAGGGGCCAATTTTCCCTTGATCCCGAAACGGCGAATGCCACGAAGTGGAGAGACGCGGAGATACGTCTTATCACCAATTTCATAATGGATCTCCTGGTGATGCTTGTCATAGTAACTCTTCTGTCGAGACTGGGCGATCTTCAGATTCTCTCGTATGATTCTCACCTTCTCTTCAGCTTCATTGATAACATCTGGACCAAAGAGTGCCCTCTCTCCAGTCTCGGACCAATTTAGCGGAGTTCGGCATTGTCTTCCATACAGAACCTCGAATGGGGCCATACCCAGACTAGCTTGAAAGCTATTGTTGTAGGAGAACTCTGCGAAGGGGAGGTACTTCTCCCAATCTTTGCCAAAGGAGATTACACATGCCCTAAGCATGTCCTCCAGAACTTGGTTCACCCTTTCGGTCTGACCGTCATTTGAGGGTGGAAAGCGGTGCTAAAGTTGAGACGGGTTCCCATGGCTTGTTGGAAACTAGTCCAGAACCTGGAGGTGAACAGACTTCCACGATCAGAGATTATCTTCTTGGGAACGCCGTGAAGTACTACGATCCTAGAAGCATATAGATCTGCCAACTTAGCAGCTGTGATGTTAACACGAACAGGGAGGAAGTGAGCCACTTTTGATAACCGATCAATGATTACCCAGATGGCATCATTTCCCTTAGGAGACTTCGGCGGTCCAGTAATGAAATCCATACCAATTTCATCCCATTTCCACTCAGGGACTGCAATAGGGCGAAGAGTGCCGGCAGGCCTTTGATGTTCAGCCTTTACCCTACGACAGGTGTCGCATTCGGCAACATACTTGGCGACTTCCCGTTTCATACGAGTCCACCAGAATCGTTGTCGGAGGTCTTGGTACATTTTGGTACTACCGGGATGAATCGAGAGAGGTGATTCATGAGCTTCTTGGAGGATCAGCTCCCTCAAATTCCGGTTCTTTGGCACTACCAGACGGTCACCAAAGTAAATGGCTCCGGATTCATCCTCTGAGAAACATTTGGCCTTCCCGCTAGCGATGTTGTCCTTGATATGAAGGATACCCTCATCCTGCTTTTGAGCATCCTTAATCTGGTCTTCAAGAGTAGATTTGATCTCCAGATTGGCAAGGTAGCCAGAGGGAACAATTTCCAGGTTCAAATGGGCAAACTCTTTACAGAGCAGGTTGAGCCTTTTCAATCATCAGATTGTTGCAATAGGACTTCCGACTTAGCGCGTCAGCCACGACGTTGGCTTTGCCGGGTTGATAGTTCAGACTCACATCATAGTCCTTGATTAACTCTAACCAATGCCTTTGCCTGAGATTTAAATCTGGCTGTGTGAAGAGGTACTTCAGACTCTTATGATCCGAGAAAATCTCGCAACGGTTACCAAACAGGTATGGTCTCCACTGCTTCAGAGCATAAACAACAGCGGCAAGTTCCAGATCATGAGTAGGGTAATTGTGCTCATGCGGCTTAAGTTGGCGGGAAGCATACGCCACCACATGTCCCTCTTGCATGAGTACACATCCCAAGCCTTGCAGGGAGGCGTCACAGTAGACGACGAAATCCTTGCTGGTGTCCGGCAGGACGAGCACAGGAGCAGACGTGAGTTTGGCTTTCAGTGTTTTGAAGCTCTCTTCAGCTTTGTCCGTCCATACGAACTTTGTACCCTTCTTGAGAAGGTCAGTCAGGGCCTTGGCTATCTTGGAGAAACCTTCGATGAATCGGCGATAGTAACCCGCCAATCCGAGAAAGCTACGAATGTCCTTGACTGACATTGGAGTTTTCCAGTCCAGAATAGATTGAATCTTGTCGGGAATGACCGCCACACCATTAGCGGATATCACATGGCCAAGGAAGACAAGTTTGTCCAACAGAACTCACACTTGGAGAACTTGGCATAAAGACGGTGTTCACGAAGTCGTGTCAGAACCAACCGAAGGTGTTCATCATGCTCTTCGTCAGTTTTAGAATAAACGAGGATGTCATCGATGTAGACAACGACGAACTTGTCGAGATAATCCATGAAGACAGAGTTCATGAGCCTCATGAAGGTAGCTGGAGCATTGTGAGGCCGAAGGACATGACAGTATACTCATATAGGCCATAGCGAGTAACGAATGCCGTCTTTGGGATATCCTCCTTTCTGATCTTTATCTGATGGTACCCTGACCTCAGATCCATCTTGGAGAATACCGTTGCACCAGCTAACTGATCTAACAGATCATTGATCTGGGAATAGGATACTTGTTCTTGATTGTCACCGCATTCAACGGCCTATAATCAGAGACCAAGCGAGGAACGGTTGAATCCCTCTTCTTGACAAAGAGTACCGGACAACCCCAAGGTGAACTGCTAGGCTGAATGAACTCCTTCGCTAACAGCTCATCAATGTGCTCCTTCAACAGAGCCAACTCTTCCACCGGCATACGGTAGGGTTTCTTGGAAATCGGAGCAGTACCCGGCATCAACTCTATGACAAACTCCACACATCGATCAGGGGGCATGCCAGGCAAATCTTCCGGGAACACATCCGGGAAGTCACACACCACGTGTATTTAATGTATTTCAGGAGGGGATTCGCCTTCCATAAAGCAAAGGAGGATCTCGGGTGAGTTGGGTATGACTGAAGATGGAGGTCTCGATAGTGCAGACCAATACTTAACACTGTCGCCGGAAGAAGTGGTCACGGTGATGGTCTTGGCAGCACAGTCGAGATTAGCCCGGTATTTGGCTAGCCAGTTCATGCCCAGTATGACATCAATGCCACTTGACCTCAGAGCTACCAAAGCGAAAGGAAAAGAGTAGTAACCGATAGTAATCTGAACTTCAGGAGTAACCCCATCGGTTTGCCATTTGGAGCCAGGAGTGGTGATCGCCAAGGGATGACTCATTTTCTCGAACAGTATTTTGTGGTCTTTCGCAAAAGCTATGGATATGAATGAATGCGATGCTCCAGAATCAAATAAAACTGTAGCACGATTGTTGTTGATTCGTAGCTCACCCATGAGGACGCCGGGGTCCTCCTCAGCTTCTTCTGCAGAGACGTGTGTTTCAGGCGACCACGCACGTTAGGGCCAGCCTTGCCAGCTGGAGTGGCGGAGGCTTGTGCAGGTGTCCCCGAAATAGGTGTCTTCTGGGGGCACTCCCTGGAGTAGTGGCCCGCCTGGCCACAGGTGTAGCAGGTAAGTCCAGGTGGGCGATACCCACTTCCGCTCACCCCAAGTGTCGGAGTAGTGGGGCACGGCGGTGGTGGCCTGTATCCCGCGGCCCTTGGCATGAATGGAGCACGCGGCACAGCGCTATAGGGAACGAAGACCTTGCGCTTCTTGTTCCCAGAACTCGAGGAACTCGGGTGGTCCCCCTGTGCGGGCCTCTTGGAAGCCTCGAACTCCTTCCTTCCCTGCTCAAGAGTAAGAGCCTGGTTGAACAACTCCTGGTAGTTCTAGAACCTGAAAGGTAGCAACTCATAGCGGAGCCTCGGCGCAAGGCCCTTGCGGAACAACTCCTGCTTGTCGGCATCATTAGTCACGTCCCGAGGGGCGTAACGAGAGAGATGGTTGAACTGACAACCATAAGCTCGGAGGTCCATACGACCCTGGTGCAGATCCAGAAACTCCCTCCTCTTTAGGTCCATTATCGGCTGAGGTATGAAAGCCGCACGAAAGGCTGTGCGGAAGTCCGCCCAAGTGAAGGCATGGCCTGCCGGGAATAGCGCCACATGACACTCCCACCAGCAGCCAGCCGCTCCAACCAGGAGGTCGGTGGCGAAGTTGACTTGCTCGGCCACTGGGACATGCAGCGCGGAGAACTTGCGCTCCAGAGCGCGAAGCTAGTCATCAGCTTCCAGTGGCTCCTTTGCATCAGCGAAGGTAGGTGGCTGCGAGCGCAGGAACTCAGTGAGAGTGCTGCAGCCATCATTCCTCCGTGCATTCTGCTGCACTATCTGCTCGAGCAGTCGCTCATTGCGCCCGCGGTTCTGCTCAATTGCCATCAAGACCTGAGCCATTGTGGGTGGTGGCGGCGGTTCCTCATCATTGTTATTGTTACCGCGGCCTCCTCGAGCCATTCTGGAGATTTGACAAGGACACAATTAGTATCTACCTCCGAAAAATGGTTGAGGTAGGAGCAGTAACTTATTTGGAATACCAGCCATACATTCAATGACACTCACGTATCATCCAACAACTAGCGATAGCATATTTGGACACAAACACGCATTCATCATACACCAGTTGTAATACAAACCATACGTGATAATTAAGAGTACCAGCATACAAGCTTTAGTATCCATTACACTGAATGGAAGCACGGATGATACAAGTCATCAAGTCTGATACATGACAAAGTTCTCCTTAGAAATAAAGCAACAACTAGATACTAATACTGAGTAGCTTGCACATCACGCAGGAAGGCAAGGTACTCTCCTCGATACTCAGCGGGAAGAAAGTAGTAGCCTCCCCAGAAGTTCGCCGGGAAGCGAACGGGTGGGGTGTCAAACTCGCGAGAACTCTGAGGCTGGTTGCCATACGGCGGCAGGTTGAGGCTACCCCGAGGCTGACGGAGGGGTCCAGGTAGCACCAACGGACGGGGCCGAAGGGCTGCGCGAGGAAGCGCCCCGCTGAGGAAGTACGGCTCCAGATCCCTCATAGTGGCCCGGTGACTCTCGCGTGAAGCAATCGCGTACGTGTACCACTGACGGGCGCGAAGGTCCAGGGCCCGGACTAGCTCAATCAGTGCGTGGTGCGCACTATCCTGCTCACCCTCACCCTCAGAGTACACAGCGTGATAGATACCCTCTGCACCCTGTGCTGAAGCAGGAAAGTGACGGAAATCCAACTCATCACTAGCAAGGTAAGGACTGTAACCACGGTAGGTGGAAAGGGCGGTGTGTGCAGCCTCATGCACAGCTTGTGTCACGGTGAGGCCCACTCCTCCTGCAAGGTACTCCACTTCAGTCCCCTCATCATCCAGGAGGCGGCACTCGTAGAAGAACTGACCCTGGTGGTGGGGAAGGTACTCCTGGTACACCACGTACTCGGGATACCACATGCAATGCTGGCCGTGCACCGCGGCGGCGAGCAGGGAGGGAAACCCGCGGGTGTCCTCGCAGCGAGTCAAACGAACCACCAAGCCGGAACGAACCATCTGTAACAGGAGAAGTTCAAAGGTTAGATTTACTCAAAGTAAATCAACTGACGAGGTAACATAGAACGGATAGGAACCCAACCCCGTGACCCTAATTTGAAACAACGGCCAAGACACCTCGGTAAATCAAATAGAGGTAAGATGGCTCTAAGATTAGAGTGTAACCAGGTAAGGAGTAAAAAGAATCCTAAGATGGTTTTCACAACTCATTTTTAGGTTATAAATAATTTTCACAACACTAGACTCAACATCGACCAGTAGAAGGGTTTCCTACAGGCAGTCATGGCTCTGATACCAACTTGTAGCGCCCCGACCACGGAACTATACAGTGATGCTGTGTGTCATCGGTAAAGCGATACAAACGGAGGTTACGGGTTTACCAATCCCCGGCCAAAACCTTTGGCAGGCGTTGCTCGGAATGGATCATCGGCAACGCAACACCCCGATTGATACCTTAACGCATGCACAACTATCAATGCATAATAGAGAGATCAAGACTTGTGGAACAACTGGCACATTACAGACTCTACGACTCAAAGCATTATAGTTCAACTCTTATAATAGAGAAAGATAGCAAATATTACAACCAGAGGTCACAGACCCAACAGTACATCAAGCGGAAGCAAATTAAGTTGTTCTAACAACAAGATCCAAATTATGGCCTAAGAGGCCTACAGATAAACATTCCCAGCGCCAGCTGTCCCGGAGATGTCCCAAGCTGCCACCTGGGAACCCCAGACTACTCGTCGACGTCCACAAAGAACCCACCTTCAAGGTCGATGAAGTCCTCCTCTGAAAGAATCAACAAAGCAACATTGAGTTCGACGAACTCGGCAAGATTATTAGAGCTACTAGCTAGATGATTGGCTTACAAAGGTTTTATGGCTGTTTTGCATAAAGCTAGTTTTCTTTAGAAAAGACATAACTCATGGCATCGACTAATCAGAATATTTTCAAAGGGGTAAGAAGTAAACTCTTTTCTTCTGATCATCTTCAACAACCACCAACATCAAACACTGCACCTATCTACTAAGGCACCTCCCCGAATCACCCTCGAGGAAGTCAACCTTGCATTCTTGGTAGTACCTTTAGTACTTAGGTTTTAATCATTCCGTTCAAGTTTTCTATGGTCTCTGAATCCGTCACCAAGTCGTCCTTAACCGTGGACACGGCTTTTCGAAAAGATTTACCCTGCAGGGGTGTACTGTTTTTAACCACCGGTACCGCCCGGCTCATTGCCTACGCTTAGCTCTCTTCCGGGGAAAGCCGACTGAGTGGGAACGGTTACAACCTTTACCTTGCTCGAGACTAACCCAGGATCATCAGTGGCGGTAGGACAGGTTCAGTGCCTCCAACACCCTGCCCCGCGGCCACTCATTTTCCTAAACACCACCATCCTCATCCCAGTCCAGACCACTATCTTCACGCACGCGCAAATGGAAGTTCAAACTAGAGGACCCTCGGCTAGCCCTTCACAAGTTAGTTGGTCGACGTGGGCTCCATATACCCCACCGATGGAAGCACGCTCAGTCTTGGCTCGAAGGGGAGAACTCGCAATTAGGCGGCGAGAACGAGACAACCCACCACACTCCATGTGGCCTCTCATCCCCACCTTTAAGCATGTTTATTTATCGGTATCCACATTTTTCCACCATCATCCGGACATTCCATCGACAGTTCCTACAATGAAATATCCACCGGACAAATAAGCATTTAACTAAGCATGGCTAAGCATATACATAACATAGTTAAGTAACTCAGGCCAACACAGCAATCCTATGGATATTAGGAGGAACCAGGTAATGGCATCGGAAACATAATGCAACTAATAGGATACTCTAATCCAACCAAAGTGACATTTGGAACCGCATGCAATATTATAGTGGAGAAAATATTTGCGGAAAACATAGGAGGAGACATGCTCAGAGGGGGGATTACGCTTGCCTTGCTCAGCAGGCTGATAATACGGGTCGTCAGGGTATTGCGGTGGAACCCCGACGGCTTGATCTATCGATGCATAAAAACATCGGAAAGAACACAATCAAATACCACACCATATAAAACAAGTGCAATGCACAAGCACATGATGATATGACATTTTAAATGCACCATAACAGCATTGAACATGACCAACAAGTTAAATGGGGTAACCATTATATTTATTGCATTATTTGGAATAAACCCCATATTTAAACTTAATGGAAATAGCCATTTTTGAAGAAGTACAATACTGAAATATGATGCAAACATGCATGAATTTGTTACTGGTTAGTTCATCATTTTATGAGCATTTTGACATATGAAACACATTTTTCTGATTCACCAATAAAAAGCTACTGCATTTCTCATATTTCAATTAAATCTGCCATTTTAGCAATTCATTTTAAACAACACTGAAACTAATTATCCTAAATGGGAAATAAGGTGAAACATGAAGTATATTAGTTTCTGAACATTTTGGTAGTTTAAACTTAAATTTTGGAGCAATATTATTAAAGTTATGAATTTTCTAAATTCATTTTCATTTCTGCCCTTTTTCAAAAAGGCAAGAAACATCTATTTCCAGTATTCATTTCAACATGAAATTGACATGAAAAATGTAAGGTTTCTTCCCCTGGTCATTTAGAGACCAAGTTTGCATTTTTCTGATCCATAATTAAAAAGATATGAATTTCCCAAAATCACTTTCTTTTCTGCCCTTTTCTTATTTCCAATAAAACGTCAAATAAATTAATTTATTTGGATGTGTGAGTTATACCAATAGACAGGTTGTATTTTTCTGAACAATTTGGTATATTGTTTACAATTTTTGGACAAGTATTTTAAAAGTTGTGGACTTTACAAGATTATAATTGAATCTGCCTTTTATTTTATTTCTCAGAAAAACAGCACGGAACGTTTTACACACGGGCTGGGCTAGCCCGTGCCACCGACTGGTGGGGCCCGTGGCCACGTAGGCCTCCACGTCGACGTAGGGGCCCACGACCTTGCTTGACTGGAACACGGCGACGTCGCGCGGCCCGCGGTGATCACCGGCGGCGTCGAGCACGAACGCGTCGTTCTACGGCGCTTGGGGATCTACTACTGGGGCATTCGACACGCCGGGATGCGGGCTAGCTACTGGCGGCGCCACAGACCAAATGGTCACCGGAGACGGCGACCATGGCGAGCTACGGCGGCGGTTGCGCATGGTCTACGGCGAATCGACGAACCAAGGCGAGAGAAAACAAACTGGGTTGTCCCTCGGAACCAGGAGCTCACCTAGAACACGCAGGAGTGGACGGCGAGGTCGGAGAAGGACGGAGACGGCGGTGAGCTTCCTCGAAGCGCGGTGGCCGGAGAGGAAGAAGACGGCAATGCGGCGGCTATCCCGGGCTCCCCTCTTCGATTCCTTAGACTAGGAGGGAGAGGACGACGCGGCGGAGCTCCCGGTGGTCTTTGATCTGTTCCAGGTGGCCTCAATCGACGGCGATGTGCGACGGCGAGCTCGCTAGGGCTCGGCCATGGCAGAGAAGAGAGAGAGAGCGAGCGAGGAAAATATCGGAGAGAGAGAGAGAGAGCGAGTGGCCTCGTGGTGGTCTTATCTCCTCGCGCTGTCCAGCGACGAGCAGGGGAGGCATGGCGGCGAGCGGGCGCGGCTCGAGCAGCTCGGCGCGCGCGGTCACTACAGAAGACGATGACCATTTTGCAAAAAGCCCCCCGAGCTTCTCTGTTTTCTTCCCTTTTCTGTTTCTTTTAAAAACCAGTAGCATTTCCAGAATTTAATTGAGGCTTTTAAACATTTTATAAAAATCTGAGAAAATTCATGTAGCCTCCCAACATCAGGTAGTAGCACCACAAAAATTGGGGTTGCCAAATAAAAAGTTTTGCATAACTTTTGTTCATAAGGTTTGGGTATGGCATTTTGGTTAAAACCAAAATGAATTTACTTTAGAATTTTTAAAGCAAGTGAAAAATATTTATTTTGAACTCTTGGCACTTCCTTGACAAATATGGATTAGCATTTGTATTTGTGTTTGCCAGAAACAAGCACATTTGGAATTGCAAGGATTGAATTTAATTGGTGCCCTTGTTTCCAGTTGTTTTAATTTGTTTTCAACACTTGGTTTTAACTTGGGAACTTAAACCAATGATGCCATGATGCATGCATGAACAAAAAAAGTGAAAATTTGGTTCAAATTTTACAGTACCAAAAGTGTGGCTGTTACAATCCCCGTACTGGCAGGCTTTGGAACAGGACCCTGAAACCCCGAACTAGGGTTTCAGATGACGGTGGCGGCTCTGTATCGTGTTTGGAAAAATCCTCCGGGGGTTCATCGACGATCGTGACAAAATATATAGGCGAAGGGCGACGTGAGGTGGCGCCCGAGGCGACCACTTGGCCAGCCTCAACCTGCGTGTGGGACCCGCGTGGGCAGATGGTGGACAGTTGTGTTCGACCAGTTCTCCTTCATTGTTTGGCATGACAGCTTGTGCTGAAATATTTAGGGTGGGCTTTGGGCCCATCTAATAATTCCAGGAAAATCCCTAAAGGCCCATGCTGCCATGGCAAGTGGTGGGAGTTTAGTCCCACATGCCTAGTTGGGAGAGGTTTGCACCAACTTATAAGGTGAGCTCTACTCCCACTAGTATGAGTTGGTGTGAAGTGAAGGGAGGCGTTCCACACGCGCGCTCCTCCTCCTCCGCCGCCCGCCTCGCCTCGTCACGACGCGTCGCGCCGCGGGTTGCGTGAATCTCGCTGAGTCGATGTTATCTTTTTGTCACACAGGAAAAAAATGAACGACAACTGAAACGTTTTGCCTTAATGGCGTTAATAGAGAATGAATGTGTGCCGAAACGTTTCGTCTTAAGTGCTCTTAAGTACGGCCGTTTCCAGTCCTTTCATTGTGTGCGTTTCCGTTGGTCCTTTCGCCTACCTATGTGCCTATATGAGAGAGGTCGCTCCTCTCCAGAAGATACAAAACAAATAACATCTGCTCTAACTGTCGTTCCTCTCGCTGCTGCTGCCTTCGGTGATCCCATCCCGTCCACCGCGTACACGGCTGACGGGAGAACAGGTCTCTGAAACCCCGCCTCTCCACATCCTGTACGGGAGAGGGGCGATTAGTTTTTGGGGAGCATCTCCTACGCGACTGCTCGCCTCCGTTCGTCTGCATCAACTATGTCCGTGTCGCCTTCGTCATCACCATGAGCACCGACGCCGACAAGGTTGCTGAGGAGACCGCTACCGCCGCTGCTGCTATGGCTAACTGGCCAATTGGAGGGTATAACACATTTATCCCGCTCATGTTTATTTCCATGTCTGCAGTACTAGTAACTTGTGTAGACGTTTCTACCATCTATCTAGTGCATGATAATATCATCAAGTATCAGTATGCGCTTAGTATGGTTTACATCATGTTCATGATTTATTCTTGGATTAATTTCATCAAACAATTGCTTATATTCACAACAACTTGTGCCCGCTCTTAGACTTCGGTATGTATCTCTGCTGCCCCTGCTCGGCCGCATAGGGAGGGTGGCTTGGAGAGGTCCGACGAGAATATGTGGATGCTCTATGTGGCTGGGCTATTGCAATGAGAGAGATGGACGGTTGGGGACGAAAGCCATACCCGGTTTGCCGGTGCCGAGGATGATGAGGCATGCTGCTGTTTTCCTCCTTGGAGGCGCCGCCGAGAAGCCTTCGTCTTTTCCTCATCTTGTTCTTCAATCTCAGAGTGAAAATCTAGATCCTCGTGGGTCAGGCAAGCGGTGACGCATTTGTGTCGTCCCTTTCTTGGAGGTGTCGCTCTTGAGCCTCTAACTAGCGTCGGTTCTCATTGTGTGATGCTTTTCATAGTCATCGCACTAGTGGATATTTTTCTTTAAATATCTATGCAGAGATTCTGTTGAGGATTGGGGCCTGATCCGACAACGCCCCATGTTCTTCAACTTTCGAAGGATGTTGACATCAAGCCTTGGACAACCTTTTTTAATTTTGTTGCTTGGTGTGGTTATTCTTTGTAGATGTTTGGTTTTTTTTCTTTTCTGATTGGCCTGCATTGTAAGCTGACATCCCAATAGTGATTTTTGGTTGTAATGGTTTGAACTTCTTGGCGGTTCTTGGTTTTGTTAATTCAAAGTCGGGCTCGTTGAGCCTAGTTTACAAGAATATCTAGAGGGCATCATGAAGTAGATATTAATTAATAAAAGATAGTAATTACTTGGGTCTTTATATTCCTGAAGTCAAAATACACTTCAAGTGAAGCATGATCTTAATTTTGCTTCTCATCATTTCCATAAACCCCAATGTTTATGTGCGCTATATTGACACTTGTTTCCTGAGAAAATGAGAAATAGAGGGAAGGCAAATCAGTCTACCGCGGGGTTGCCGATCTTGTACTGCTCCTACGCTATGGAGGTGCCGTGGACGCTGCCTTCTCTAGTCGCAGTGTGTGGCGCAGATCAAATCTACCGCGCAACAAACAAACTGACCAGCAAAATGTAAGAAACGCCCGGTGCCGCTGACGCGCCCAAAGTCCGACCTCGCACCTCCACACCTCCCCGCTCCCACCCGCCGGCCATGGCGGCCTCAACCTCGGCGGCGGCCGCCCTCTCCTTCCCTCTTCCTCACTCCCCGCGCCGCACGCTACGCCGCCATCGCCGCAGCCCGTCCCTCCTCCGCGCCGCCTCCACTGCCGCGCCCCCGTCGCCGGACCTCTCCATCCAGCTCTCGCCCCGCCCCTCCCCGCCCCTCGCCCGCGACCGCGCGGAGGACCTTCAGGCCGAGTCCCGCGCCATGACCGGGCCGTTGCCGCCACCGTCTACACCCCCGAGCTCCTAGCCTCCCGCTACGGCTCCCAACCTTTCCAGGCACACCCTGAACTCATAAATCCCTATTCAATCTTTATCCTCAAACTAGCTAAGAGCAGCAGCTGCGGCTATCGAAATCTGACATGTGTGCCGTGGATCGCCTGGCTGCTGTGTGATTAGGTGGCGCTGAGGGCGGCCGAGGTGCTGTCGAAGCTGGGGGCATTCGGCCTCACGCTGTTTCTGGACCAGCAGAAGGGAGACACGGAGTCGTCGGCCAAAAGGCGAGCCAGGGCGGTCGAGCTGCGGACTATATTGACAAGGCTCGGCCCGACGTTCGTCAAGATTGGGCAGGGACTCTCCACGCGTCCAGACCTCTGCCCGACCGAATATCTCGAGGAGCTCTCCGAGCTGCAGGTGAACCTTCTTTCTGGTCAGTCCTAATTAAGTGCTCATGATGCACAATGCTTATTGTTGTGAAAGGACTGAACAACTCTTGCTTGCCCGCGGTTAGACGTGGACATCCATGTTTGGGGGTAAGTTAGACATGTTCTGTTTCAGGAACAGGAATGGAGCATCACTATACATGAAGTAGTTGCTTATTTTGTAAATAGATGATTATTTTTCCAATCCAATAATCATTCATCAGTTTGTTTCCATACTGTGGTTCTTTTATTGTCTCGAAGCAGCTAAATGACTTCCAAAATGTTTCTTGATTCGAAAGAAGTCACTGGTACCACCTAGAGTTTACCATTTGAGGATGTTTCCTGATAACCTGGGGGCATTAGTTCTATCACTGTTGTAACCTATGTCATGATATCTTCAAATGGTTGACACATAGCTGTCTTGCAGGATTCTCTTCCCACATTTCCAGATGAAGAGGCATTTGCCTGTATCGAGAAGGAGCTTGGCATGCCTCTTGATTCAATGTACTCAGCAATGTCACCTTCGCCAATTGCTGCAGCAAGTTTAGGTCAAGTTTACAAGGCACGGTTGAAATCCTCCGGGCAGCTGGTAGCTGTCAAGGTGCAAAGACCTGGTATCGAGGATGCCATAGGGCGTGATTTTTTCCTACTGAGGGGACTTGGTTTTCTAATAAATAAGTATGTTGACATTATAACCACTGACGCTGTTGCCCTGATAGATGAATTTGCTTGTAGAGTTTTCCAAGAGCTTAATTATGTCCAGGTACTTTTTCTTTGCTTATATTTTGTTACATTCATGTGTAGCCTACATATCCAGTGTACCTGTAAATGAAAAGAATGATTAACTTGGATTTGAGAGGCAAAATTACAATGTAGGTTGCTGAATGCTATCAGTTCTCCTTTTTGATTATTAATCGTAGTAAACGTAATGGATTCAGGAAGGCCAAAATGCACGAAGGTTTAAAAAGTTATATGCTGACAAGCAAGACATATTGGTGCCTGATATATTTTGGGACTATACAAGTGCAAAGGTCCTGACAATGGAATGGATTGAGGGTGTAAAACTAAATCAACAAGCTGCCATAGAAAGTCAAGGTTTGAAGGTTCTGGACTTGGTAAACATTGGTATCCAGTGTAGCTTAAGGCAGCTCCTAGAGTATGGATACTTCCATGCTGACCCGCATCCTGGTAATATTTTGGCAACACCTGAAGGGAAGCTTGCTTTTCTTGATTTTGGCATGATGAGTGAAACCCCAGAGGATGCAAGAGTAGCCATCATAGGACATGTTGTTCACATGGTCAATCGGGACTATGAAGCGATGGCTCGTGATTATTATGCACTTGATTTTCTGAAACCTGAAGTCGATGTTTCCCCAATTGTGCCTGCCCTCAAGAATTTCTTTGATGATGCTTTGGACTCAACAGTGAGTGAGCTGAACTTCAAAACCATAGTTGATGGCTTAGGCGCTGTTCTTTATCAGTACCCATTCAATGGTAAGTATTACTTTGTATTAGGTATTAATTGGCTGCCTCTTAATTTTGCTGACACAATGATACATTTCTTGTCTGTTCAAATCTAGTACCGGCCTACTATGCATTGATACTGCGATCACTCACGGTACTGGAAGGTTTGGCGCTCTATGCTGATCCCGATTTTAAGGTGCTCGCTGCATCATATCCTTACTTTGCTAAGAGGCTACTTACCGATCCCAATCCATATCTCAGAGATGCTCTGATTGAGCTGCTATTCAAGGACGGGAAATTCAGGCAAGTACTTGTTCTGCTAGAAGTAGCTTATGCAGTTTTTGAATGTTCAGTACCAGCAACCATCATCTCACGATAGTATTGCTTGACCGTTTGCAGATGGAATAGGCTTGAAAATCTTCTTGTTCAAGGGCGCCAAGATAGAGAGTTTGTAGCCAAGGATGCTCTACAACCGGTTCTGAAACTTTTACTGGGTCCAGATGGGGAGAGTTTAAGAGTGCTAGTTGTGAAAGAAGCGGTCCGTGTCACAGAAGCCATCACCTTCGGAACACTGATTGATTCATACAACGCAGCTCCAGAATTTTTGAAGCCACTAATTTCCAATGGCAGTCCAGGCGGACCCTTTAAGATAAGTGATGTTGAGCGGGAACAAATGATGGAGCTCCGAGCCAGGGTTCTCAGAATATGGGGTCTTTTGAGATCCTCTGATAGCTTTGATCCAAGTCTTTTGCAGCCAATTGTACAGGTACTCTACATCTGCATTCCTTTTATATGTACTTCAACAGCTATTCAGAATTCTGCAACTCACGGTGATATTGACATATCAGGTGCTACAAGAGCCAGAGGCCCGTGTGTTTGGTTCTCGTGTTGCTGGTGGTGTCACGCAGCGCCTTGCAGCTCGATTGTTGCAACAGCTGTTGAGGATCCCACCTTCACCCGCAACTGTCCCTGGATCTTCTTAGTAGGTAGGACCACCCTAAACCATGTAAATTCACACGATACTATCTGTGGAAAGAAAGAAAAAGCAAGTGTAATTTGTAGTCAAGTATAAAGGTAATTCCCTCATTTATGGCAGATAAAGATCCCTAGATGTTTGTTACTGCTGCCTCGCTGTCTGTTTTTGTTTTCCATTAGAAGTTCAGATGCAGTGCATTAGTATGTCTTTCCTCTTTACTGCTTGTGCTTGATATTGCTTAACTTTTAGAAAGTAACTGACAGGCAGTACTCCAATTAGGGCTACTAATTTTGAGAGAACAAGAACAATCAATCGCTGATCAGTTTTATTTCATTTAAAAGCAAAGATGCAAAGCTTGTATTTGGTAGCACATTCCAAGTTGCCTTCCAGAGTACTGAACTACTACTAAGAATGGTCGCACACTTCTGAGATTGATGCATGGGGGTCTTTTGTTGGAGCCTGGAGACCACAAATGCCATAACTTGGTTAAGGAGGTTAGGCTAGTGCTTCAATCGTGCCACCACTATCGTTTGCCACTCTGTCGGTACTCTACCTGTGGTCTATGTGAAGCTATCATAGGTTGAAGGTACTATTCAGATAACATGAAGCACTAAGAACATGTGTCGACAAAAAGCAATGGTGGAGCCCAAAGCTGGACACATGGGCCCGTTAGCACGCGTGCCTGGTCCGACACGTGGCTAAACAGGTCGTGCCGGGCCTGCGGCATGCCTGGGGCCGTGCGCCCGTGCCTTGGCCTCGAGGCCAGACATGCGTGCCGGCATGACACCTGGAAAAAAGGGCCCAACGGGCCAAAAACAGCCCAGATCATCCCGACGTGCTAACCGGACCGGCCCATTTATTAAAGGGGCCGTACTTGGGTCTCGCGGCGAGGCACGCAGCACGGCCCGCTTATAAACGGTCAGCCGCGTGCTGGGTCGTGCTAGGCCCGTTTAGTGCCCGACCGGGGCCATGCCTTGCCCGCTGCCCGTTGACCCACTATGGTGGAGCCTCCTGCCAGAATTGCTACCCCCCAAACCCCAGCTCTCTCTCTTCTTCCCCTCTCCCCCTTGAGTTCCCTCCGCCGATCCCGACTCCTCTCTCCTTCTCCGGCAGCCTAGCCAGTTGGAGGCGACGGTGGAGAGGAGGCCGGCTTGTACAGAGTCCTGGCTTGGAAATATGCCAATGGAGACTTGGTTGATGAAGCTTGAGGGTTGTGCTCAGTGGCTGGGGGTGGTGTTGTTCCTGCTTGCGGTGCTTCAGCGGATGGAGGTGGAGGTGAGCAGTAGCGCCTCCTTTACCTCCACCCAAAATAAGCTCGAAGTCTCCTCTTAGCATGAAGATCTGGAGATGTTCTTTCCGTCTGGGTGACGGGGAGGGCAGGGGTTGATGGGATCTCGTGGCTCTTGAGCTAACGGGGTAAACTTCATGCCACATCTCCAACTAGTTGTTCTTCTGGCGACACAACACCTAGTCCATCCTCGATGGTGATTTCGATGTCAACCTTTCAGGCCGAATAGTGGCCACTCCCCCCTTGGTTGCTGGCATCTGATGGCCGGCTCAAGGTCTTCTTCAACATCCATCTTCGGAGGGCTTTTAGCTCCGCCATGGTTGGCTCCCGCTGTTATTTTGATGCGATCCAAATTCATATAAAGATAGAGGCTAACTTCGGACGGAGCGGAGGAGGCCCGTTGCCGGAGGCTTGGGCCGAGCGAAAGGATATAAGTTATGGAATCCCGAAACTAACAAGACATTTATGAGTAGGAGTGTTATTTTCAATGAATCTGTTATGTACTATGATAAGTTGTCCTCAATGGATCGTTGTCGAGTCGGACTGCAGCTGACTTAGGGTTTTACACCACTATATATACCTCTTGTAAGCCGCCGTTCTGGGATAAGTCGCAAGTTTTAAATCCCCGGCGTTGTAACCTCACCCGATTGTAGTGAAGATTTGCTGGCTGGCGCTCGTTGTTTTTCAGTTTTCCACGTTAAATCTCATGTCCCCGTTGGTTTGATCTTGCTTTTGTTCATCACTTTATTGCCTATCGTTTATAACACCCGCTACAGTGACCCAAGTGGCCATGTCCCCGGTGTCGACCTGGTTGATCACGGCATGACTTGATTGTATTTTTTAAATCTTTTTTAGGTCTTTAGGATAATTTGTATCTCCACCGCTCGGAGTTGATGCAAGTTCTCGATTCCCGTCCAAAAAACCCGCAATGGTAAGGATTCGTATAGGGCGTTTTTGGTAGTCTGCATGAGGTCCATTCAGGCTCGCGAGATGCAAAATTGTGGTGATTGGTTGCCTATATGGGGTGTTGGGCCAGGCTAGCACGAACATTAAAGCAGCGCTAGGCCCGCTGGAACGGCCGAATCGACCGTTTTCGTGGAGCCTGGCTCGTTCTCAGCTCACCGATGCAAATCCTCAATCCCCTTATGTCGAGCTCGTGCGAGACGGAGATGGCAGGAGCTCTCGCGCTGCATCGAAAAAGTCGGCGGGAGAAATTCGATCACCTCCCGCCAAAAACCCTCCCCTATATAGACTCTCCACTCTCACCGCTATCACCATGCCCACCATTTTCACCGAGTCGAGCTCTCACCTCACTTCACCGAGCAGGTAAGCGGCGGCGGCGCAATCATCTCCGGTCGACCGCAGCGGCAGAGGAGGCGGTGACAACTCCTCCTCGACTTGAGATGTCCTTTTTCGCACATCTCCACCTATGGCTGTAAGTGACTAAACGAAGCTTTGTAGGGTTCATCTGCATTTGATTATCTAGATCTATGAACATTTTATTACGTAGATCTGTTTGTAGAACACGGTAATGGCTATGTGCTTGTGGTCCTTAGATCTGTATAATTTGCTATGTGCTCTTGTAGATATGTGCTTGGTATTGGTGTTAGCGTTCTTCTTTAGCTATGATCTTTGTTGTCTATATCTGGTAGCTTTGTTAGATCTGTTAGCTATGGTCTTTGGTGGTAGCTTACGTTGTGTTATGTGTGATCGATGTAGGATTCGATGAGCGACGCCTTTAGTCTGTCTCCCAATTGGTGACTCCAATTAGTGACTCACACATTCCATCCTATTTGAATGACTCACGGCCCTTGTCTAACCCTGCAGGTATGATCTATTCGACACCACTAGGTAGCCAGATTGTGCACGACCTTGTGAACTCCGTAGCTATGACGGTAACGGCAAGATTGCAAAGAACAAGTCCCATGTCAAAGGAACTATGAATTGGCTTCCATTGAGTTGGTTGCTCATTGTGGCGCCCCGACCCGACTGTTATACAATGATGCTGTGTGTCACCGGTTAAGCGATACAACCGGAGGTTACGGGTTTACCAATCCCCGGCCAAAACCTTTGGCAGGCGTTGCTCGGAATGGATCATCGGCAACGCAACACCCCGATTGATGCCTTAACACAGGCACAACCCTCAATGTATAATAGAGAGATCAAGACTTGTGGAACAACTGGCACATCACAGACTCTACGACACAAATCATAATAGTTCAACTCTTATAATAGAGAAAGATAGCAAATGACATCCAGAGGTCACAGACCCAACATTATAACAAGCGGAAGCAAAATAGATTGTTCTAAACAACAAGAACCAAATTATGGCCTAAGAGGCCTACAGATGAACATCCAAGCGCCAGCTGTTCCGGGATGTCCCAAGCTGCCACCTGGGAACCCCAGACTACTCGTCGACGTCCACAAAGAACCCACCTTCGAGGTCGGTGAAGTCCTCCTCTGAAACAAAACAAACGACGTTGAGTTCGACGAACTCGCAAGATTATATATAGAGCATTAGCTCGATGAGGCTTCCAAAGTTATATGGCTGTTTTGCATAAAGCTGATTTTATTTATGAAAACATAACTCAATGGCATCGACTATTCAGAGTATTTTTAAAAGAGATAAGAAGTAACTCTTTTCTTTGATCACCATTCTCAACATCAACCACTATACATGTTCATCAAAGGCACCTCCCCGAATCACCCTCGAGGAAGTCAACCTTGCATTCTTGAGTGGTACCTTTAGTACCCAGTTTTAATCATTCCGTTAAAGTTATTCTATGATCTTATCGTCCTTTCCCAAGTTGTCCTTAACCGTGGACACGGCTTTTCGAAAAGATTTAACCCTGCAGGGGTGTACAATGTTTGCCACGCGTACCGTCCGGCCCATTACCTACGCATTAGCTCTCTTCCTTGGAAAGCCGGCTGGGTGGGAGCGGTGTCGACTTCTCCCTCGTTAAGGACTTTCCAGGATCGTCAGTGGCTGCAGGACACGAGATCACCACACCCTGCCCCACGGCCACTCATTTTCCTAACACCACCATCCTCATCTCAGTTCAACCACCATCATCACGCACGCGTAAATGGAAGCCCGAACTAGAGGTCCCTGGCTAGACCCGCCCGAGTTATTTAGTCTATGAGGGTTCCTGCAATTGCATAGGCCTCACGCATGGTTGCACGCTCAGTCTTGGTTCGGGAGGTAAAGAACTCGCACCTAGGCGGCGAGAACGAGACAAAGCACCACAACCACAGTGGCCTCTCATCCCCACCTTTTAGCATCTTATTACCTGTTACCACAATTCTCCACCATCATCTGAACATTCAACACCTGTTTCCAACATAACACATACATCGGACGGATAAACATGTAACTAAGCATGGCTAAGCATCAACATTGCATAGTTAAGTAACTCCGGCCAACAATACAAACCTATGGATAATAGGAGGGGAAACAGGTAATGGCATCGGAATCTTAATGCAACTATGGGATACTCTAATCCAATAAAATTGACATTTGGAACCGCATGCAATATTATAGTGGAGAAAATATTTGCGGAAACATAGGATAAGATATGCTCAGATGGGGGATTACGCTTGCCTTGTTGATACGGCTGGTAATACGGATCCTCGGGGTATTGTGAAGTAGCCCCGGCTGCTTGATCTATCGAAGCATAGTAACAAGAGAGCAATCAAGCACCACACAAGCTTTAACAAATGCAATGCGCAAACACATGATGACATTTTACTAGGCACCCTAATACCTTTGAACATGATCACGAAGTTAAATGGGGTCCCCATTATTTGTATTGCATTATTTGGAATAACCCCATATTTAAACTTAATGATTATAGTGCTACTAAAAGTACATTATTGTAGTTGTGTTCAATTATGCATGACGATGATGATTCTGGATGATTCATGTTTTTCTGAACATTTTGGTATATTACTCACAATTTTCTGAGGTTCGGATAAAAAGTTATTATATCTTTAATTTCCTCTTTTAAATTTATTCTTTTAATAAATTATTTCCGACAACTATCAAAATTTAATTGTTCGGATTCGAGAAGGAGGGATGGAGTAATCGAATCATCGAATCGATGTCCCTAAAGCGCGAGGGGGAAACGGGTAGCATGCGCAAAAGGGAGAGGAAAAAATAAAAAGGAACCTCTAAAAAAACAGGACAGTCAGCCTCCAGCCCGGTCTGGGCCGGCTGGCAGGCCGGCCTAGCAACAGAGGCCTCCAGCCCTCCACCCAGCCTGGGCCAGCTGACAGGCCGGCCATGGGCCAGAGAGCATCGGCCCTCCACCCAGCCTAGGCCGGTCGCACGGCCGGGCAGCGCGCGACGAAAAGAACGGCGACGACGCCGGCGCGCGGCTACGGCGAGGTGGAGCGCGAACCAGTGCGAGAGAGGGAGAGGGAAGAGGGGCATTGGCACGGGAAGCTCACCACGCGCTCGTTGGGGTGGTCGGGGACGTCGGAGGTGCAGCGACGGCGGCGGATTCCCGCGGCGGAGCTGCGGACGGCCGGCGGAAAGACGGCGAGGGAGCGGCGAAACGGCGGCGCCCCGGATCGATTCGTTCGGCGGAGGTGGAGAGGACGAAGAGGGGGACGTCGTGGTGGTGCTGGATTAGCTCGGGAGCTCCTCAATCAGCGGCGACAGGCGGCGAGGAGCTCGGTGGCCACGGTGGCCATGGCGCGCATCGTGGGGAGGGAGAAAAGAGCGTGGGGACAGGTGAGGGAACAGGTGGGGAGCAGAGGGTGGCCTCGTGGAGCTTGCTCCCGTGCAAGTGGAGGCCGAGCAGGGGGCCCCGTGCGCGCGCGAGACGGCGGTGCGGCGCGAGCAGCAGCTCGGTCGCTACAGCGCGACGGAGATGAAGAATTTGCAAATAAGTCCCTAGAATTTTTGAAATCATCACAGTTTGGTCCTTGCTTCCTTTTCTTTTATTTCCAGCAGGTTTTAGGGATTTTATAGAGGCACTTAAATACTCCAGAAAAATATGAAATAATTTGAGGAGGCTCCCCTTAACACTTAGTAGCTCCACAATTTTTGGTATCTCCAGATAAAATATTTTTGACAACATTTGTTCATAGTCTTAAAATAGAGCATTTTTCTCAAATTCCAAATGTTATTACTTTAGAAATTTTGAATCAAGGGCAAAATATTATTTTGAGCTCTTGAAACTTCCTTGACAAATATAAGAAGTCAAAGTACTTTTGTTTTTGCAAGTTTGAGTATCTTCATTGTTTTGAGATTTGTTGGAACAAGTTGGGCATTTGGTTTTTCCAATGTTGCCAAACCGAGTTAGTATGTTGTTTAGCAATTGCAATTGGATGCAACGATGCCTGCATGGAATGCAAAAAGTGGAAATTTTACCCATAATTTGCATTATCAAAAGTGGGTTGTTACACTCATGAGGTGGTAACTGATGAGGTGGTAGCCGAAGTGGTAATCAGGTCCAAGGTAGTAGGTTCAAAGACTTCATAATTATCGTTCTGGTTGTGCTGATTGTGAAGCTCATGTTGTTCTAGATCGATGTGTATGATCGGATGTATGATCAAAGGCTGGTAAGCTCACCATGTTTAAACTAAGGTAACCATAGCGAGCCTCTTGCAATATCTTTACTATTAAAGCGCAGTTGGTGTCCGTAGGTTGGTACGTCCTCACCCCCTCCTCCCATCGTTCGCGATCACGCACGTTGGCCAAGCCCAAAAAATCCCGCGAAACTATTTCTTTCTGTTTGTGACTCGTTCTCCTTCCTCTAATAACCGCATCAAGACGCACACAGCCGAGGAGGAACGGCCAGGAGGGAGGAACGGACATATCAAGTTCTCCCTGCCTAATCTCTAATCTCTGGTTGCCGGCGCGTTCGATGCTCGGCGACCTGTACGCCGCATCACTTGCCGTCTTCGCATCGGAGTTCATCGTCATGGAAGAGATGTGGCCGAGATGGCCAGGCTTCTAGCAGTGAAGTCATGATATCAACCCGCTGTCCTCTCCCTGGGCCGCCTTCCGCAAACGCAACCCATGCCTTGCGCCGGCCCGGCTAGCCCCGCGCGGCACCATGGCAAGCCACGCTCACGGCCACGTGACCTCCACGGGATCTTCTCCTCCGAGAGCCGCACCGGCCGGCCATTATTGGAATTCGATGGATCGGCCTTGCTCTGCTGGGCATGCTCCGACGCTCGGGATTTGGGCATGCCCCAAGCGCATGCTCGCAATGGATCTCTAGCATTCAACTGCAAAGGAAAAGGGCCCCTTTTTCTTCGTGTTTGTTTGTGCCAAACTTCAGGTGTCCGGGTCCGGCTTTTGTATAGGAACATAGCATTCCTATAATATTGTGTGTGTCTTTCACTCACAGTTAATTTCTCTCTTCTTTTCCATTTTGCACAATAAAACAATCTGTGATCTCTCTGCTCTCATGAAACTAATGTGGAGCAAGGTGACAAAGGTCGCTTGCTGGTGTCATGAAGTCCGCAGGGCAATACGACGCGGTGATTCTTCCTTATGAAATACAATTAAAGAAACAATTATTGTCTATGTGCATATCTTTCCAATTCCATATGAAGGGAACTGAACCAAAGAGGAAGGATAGTTTGGTAATTTGAGGCAATCTGATCTGAGCTCGAGTGACCAAATTTAAACATTTTTCATCAATAGAAAAAATCAACAATTTTCTATTGATAATTTTGCTCTCCCCTACAAAGGATGGAAAGGCCAAGATGATGGCATGACTCATCATGGTGGCACAACCATGTTGAAAGCCTACCACAATTATGGTTGTCGAAAGTTGGATGATGATTTCCGAAGCACAATGCTGAAAGAAGCGACGCTAATGGACGGTTGGAAAGGGAATAGGGTCACGAGAGAGAGAGAGAGAGAGAGAGAGAGAGAGAGAGAGAGAGAGATGATGGTATTGTCTTTCGAATGTTCATTTAAAAGTTGTCAATGTTTGTATATCATCCACATCACATGAAAATTTTCATGCGCGTTAGGTTTGCATGTGTGGCGATGAAAAAATTTAAAGAGCCCGTAGCAACACACGGACATTCAACTAGTACCAAACATTGTGCAGTTATTTCGGTTTAACCCAAAAGCAAGAATGGAGCCTACCAAACAAAATGTGTTGTTTTCCCAACCCATGCAGGCTACCAAATTAGTGACACAATATAGCCCAAGGCTATTTCTGCGTGGCCATGCCCCAAGGCCTGCCCCATGGAGCGCAAAAGCTCATGCAGGCTACCAAATAGGCACATAAGGTTTTGTAAGTTCCTATGGCTGTGGGAGCCACTTCCTCCTTGGTTCAGTTCATTCAGTATCTGTGCTTAAGTATTGTTATCGGTGGAATCAAGCAATTAACCACTTTCACAAAAATATTTTTGGAATCTTAAAAAAACCTGGCGCGCTCCCAGGGCGGCGCTAGGAGAAACCCTGGGCGTCTCCAAGGCCTCATTTGCACAGTATTTAGTTTTTTTTTAAACGAAGGCAAAAACTTTGTCTTATATATTAATTAAACAGAACGTGCCCGGTTTATTAGCGAAGAAACCGGGCGAAAACCGTACAACAAACACAACACCACGGGGCGACGCCCACACAACCTCGAAAACACCTAGAGCCACCAATGACCAGCATCTAGGGCAACCTCGTCGCCCGCACGACCCGAAGCCATGGCACTCAACACTGCGAACTTCCGGGGCCGCCGTCCCGACATCCAACTGCTCCGCCACACCCAGCAGACCACCAGCACCACCTTCCGGGACCGCCATCCCGACGTACCACCGCTCGCACAGGAGCCACAACGCTGCCCGACCCGGCCGCCCGCAACCCTAGCTGCACAGGGCAAACCGCACGAAGACCATAGCCGCTACACCAACATCCGGGGCCGCCGCCCCGACTTAAAAGTCAAACCGCCTCCACTGAGACGCGTCGACCGAGCCGACAACATCGCCGCACTAGCGACACCAGACTGCCGTCCAAGCCACGCGAGCCGAGAACTCCACCCCATGAAACGGCTGCCCACCATGGTTCCCGAGGCCGCCGCCTCGACGCACAACCACCGTCCGGGGCTGCTGCCTCGGCTTCCACTGACCCAGACGAAAGAGAAGCACCACACAACAGCCACATGTCGACTCTCCAAGGCGACACCGCCAAGACGGAAGCGAAGAACACGCCAAACGTCGCCCGCACCGGATAACCGGAGCTTGGGTTTTCACCCGGAGAGCCCAAGCCCTTGTCGTTGGAGGAGAAGGGAGGATCCTCCACGACGCCATCGAGAAGGTGCGCGACGTCCGAGGACGCCACCGCCGTGGCACCGGACCAAGGTCAGTGTTAGGCTTTCGCCTGACCTCCATCTCTGCCATGAACAAGGCTTGCAGATTTGAACCGGAGCCAAGCACATCGCGCCGCGGACCTCTGTCCTCAACCACCAAAACCAGACGATGTAGTCTCCAGGCAGCACCTCTTGCCGCGAAGAAACTCCACCACGCCGACCTACAATCTTCCAGGCCACAGCGTCGACGCCCTCAGTCTGGGGCCGCCGCCCCGGCGTCCAGATCGCAGCACACCGCCGGCGCCCAGATCCGGCCCGCACGGGCCCATCTCATCTCGCCCGCATCGCACAGGACCATCGCCTCGTCGCCTCAATCGCGAACCCGCCGCAGGTCGCCCGGCCCTCGCCACGCCTCAGCCTGCCGGCCACCACCGGAGTCCAGGGCCACCGCCCTGGCTTGCCTCGCCGCATGCGCTTGAGACGACGCGGAGGCCGTCGATCCAGGCCTCACCGCACCACCTTTGTGGCAATGAGGGGCCAGCCGCCACCACGGCAAGGCCGGCGGCAAGGAGGAGGCGGCGTGGGAGAGCCGCCGGCGGCACCGTGCGAGGAGCCCTCAGGTCGCCCCTGGGCAGGGCGACACGAGGGAGGTGCTGTGGATTTCAGATATAACTAATATGTACGGAGTTGCACAGTATTTAGTAAGGATGGAGTAACACAAGTTTCAAACCTTGGTGCTCACATTAGTACAGTATAGGGGTAGGGTACTAGGGTTGGCAGACACAGGTACTTCGAAAATTATACTGACTTAATTGCTCACACGTGGCATGTTCACATATCAGGGGACTTTTTTGACAATACGGCACAATGGCACAAACTATGGTTATGCAGAGAAAATTGCACGAACTAATGGCGGGCTTAGTTCATTCTTGCTTAATTTTGTGGACTCTGCATTGCGCCAGTAGCGTTACAAAAGCACGCAAACACGGCTATAACAAAATCCCCAAATCGACAGGCTTTGTGCATTACACACTTATTGCATATATATGATCCAACTCAGTGAAAAAGCAAAGAGCAAAGTAACGCCTATTCAGACATAGTATCATGCAGCCGCATTTTCGTACTCTTCGCCAGCATATTTCCAGTTCACCACCTTCCAGATGTTTTTCAAGTAGTCTGGCCTCACATTCTTGTACTGCAACCAAAAACAAGGAAGACCGGTTAGCTCTTTGGAAATTATCCATTCGCAGCACAAATAAGTTGGGTCTCGCCCGCAAATGGATAACTGAAAGCAGGTTCAAATTTGTAGACCAAACATTGATGTCAAGTTTCATGATCATATCATAATCTAATTGTATTAGACTTGTTTTTTTCTTAAAAAAGGATTGAGCCGAGATTAGAAGAATTATTGCATTCGTTACTGCCTTTTCTCTTTTTAGTTCACTTATTATTTCCTTATACCTTCTTTATATTTAGTTTTACCTACTTATCCATAGTATCTACCGGCTCGATCTCAAATTTGATCGCCTTCAAAACTTCACACGGTGAGATTTGCAAGCTGCTCGGGTAATTTCATTACCTTCGCGAGCAAGATCGCACCCTTGGTTACCAGCTTGTGCATAGGCTCTTAAAGCTCACTCAATTAACTGCTGCACTAGGTACATTTCCCATTCACCTCATTACTAATAGAGGGATGGTGGGCCCCTGCGTTCCTATAACTTTTGGGACATATGTTCATTCAAACTGTTGACACGCTGACAACAGAGAATTTCATAATTCTGCTTTGATTCTACACCATTTCTGTCTAGAACCTTAAATACAGAAAAGCCAAAACGAGTGGCCAGGGAGATAACACTGTTTATCCGTGCATGTTACCGCCAGTCTCCTATTCAACTGTTTTTTCACAGGCATATACAAAGTAACAGTATCTGTGAATGTTACCGCCAGTCTCCTATTCTAGTGCTCTTTTCACAAGCATATGCTATGTTGGCATTTTGCATCCGTGAATGTTACCTCCAGTCTCCTATTTAACTGCTTTTTTTTCACAAGCATTTTGGAATATAACAAATGGAACATACTGATATCCACTCCTATTCTACTTGTGTTCTGGAAATCAAACGTGATCTTTGAACTTATCTTGACTCTACTGCAATCTCTACAGTAACGATGAGTCACCATGTTCAAAATGGCTAGCCAGTTTGGAACTAGCTTTATGGCATAAACACTAATTTAGAAAGATATATGAAGCCGCCAAGTGATCAAAGTGCTATCTTGTCACAATTGATTTTACCAGGCAGAGTAAAGCATACCACAAGTAACAAAGGGCAGCGCACTCAAACAAGGTTAGCAACATCAGCAAATGGACAGCTCACTCGAGCAAAAAAAAAGCCTTCAATTCCAACATATTACCTGCAGGTAGTAAGCGTGCTCCCAGACATCAATCCCCAACAAAGGAATCAGGTTTGCTCCTTTAGTCACCAGAGGGTCCTGCATGGTCCAAGTCAGTTCCATGCACATGAAAACTACATGAACAACTATCAAAAGGAAAAAAGAAAACAAACACAAACCCACACGTATATGACACAGACATGTGCGTAGGCAACCTTACATATACAAAGTTTTCTCATGTGAACAAAAACTTAAAAAAAATATAACTAAGATACACAGAAACTGTACTTCTGCAATTTCACATAGCTAGGTTGAGTGTTAACATCCCCAGATGGTGAGATGGGTCGACAACTTGAGTGTTACAATAGTATGGTCCTTTCCTTGTAGTAATCTCTTGATTTCATGATAACTCTATATGAGAACCAAAATGGCGAAATATGCCCTGTATCTTTTAACAGGGGGAGTAACTGAGTAACTGACCAAGTGACCATTCATCGAACTAAAATTTGGTATCCTTACATTTAAGGGAAATTTATGTCAATGCCACTAATTGCTTCTGGAATCCGAACTCTGGCAATACTTTTCGGGTAATTAGTGAAGACTGCATACTTTGTGGCCTTTAGAAAAAATATGGTCTCCTCATAAGATAGATTGTATTCACCTGATTAGCAGTAGTTTCAACTGAAAGCTTTTTTGCCTCTTTATCCAACGCCAGCCACTGGAAAACAAACAAGTGAGTATTCAACAAAGCTCACACAAGCCAGACAAAACAGTACATACTGTACATACCACCCATCCAGAGCCTTGTAAAGCAGCACCCTCTGCATTCATCTTCTTTACAAGCTTGTCAAAAGAACCGAAGTCCTCATCAATGGCCCAGCCAAGTTTACCATGAGGTTGCTCACCCCCACCCTCCTGTAAAACAAAAACATTCCCATCATCAACACAACTTTCATTTGGCTTAACTTTCCACCCATGCCAAGATGGAGGGGGCGGGGAGGGAGGGGGCAGTGATACGGTTCCTACATTAGTAGGTTTGAGGTTCTTCCAGAAGATAGAATGGTTCACATGACCTGCAAGACGGTAAATCAGCTAAGTTACTAAATACCAAAGTTGGTTCAACAAATTATAGTATCAATCCCAACAAAATGAACTTATTCCACAATATCGTTTCAATTAAGAGGTTCGTCATTTATATACCCACAAACGTTTTCGTTCTACAGCATTTCTTAGTCCACAAACGTTTTCGTTCTACAGCATTTCTTAGTAATCTTAACCAAGTCCATGGTTAAAACATCTTAAAGAAAAGTAAACCAAGGCTAATGCATGCTAATGCAGAGGGCGTTGTTATTTCTAGGCATCGTAGTATTTCTGTAGACAAAATTATCCTTAACATTCAGAGAATCAGCCCCCAGGCTTGTCTTCAAACCTACCGGCATCTCTTTATTACAACATGGACAGCCAAAACAACAATACCTCGACAACTCATGGATTCATATTTTTGTAGTGTGGTACCAAACAGTTTCCGGAATCAAGCTTGAGAATTAAGAAAGCAACAGATCAACTCCACAGAGTATGCACAAGGTGTAAAACCGGATGGAGATAATTGATTGAATATCCCACTTGGTACAAGGAGTTTAACTAAAGAACTACAAACTCTGCAAGCTATATAAATTGAGGAAACATCTAACCACCAGTCCTAAAATTCAGCACAATGACATTCCAACAAACCGATGTAGGAAATCCACAATACTCCCTCCGGTCCACAAAAAACTGTCGCACAAACTGTACTAGCGTAGAAGAAAACGTGTACACACCAGCGAGACAAATTTTGGATCGGACTTCGGAGGGAGTAATAAACATCAAAAGTTGAAACTTGCAACTGAGTGAGAATTCTAAATACAGATGAAACATACAAAAGCAGAAACACGGAACATCCCCAATAACCAAACTACATTACTAAATTGAACTATTGATGATCACAAAGCAAATGGTATCACAATACCATAATAATTGGCACGAAATCCATAAAAGGTACAACCAAGAAAACCCCAACTAAACCATATAACATATTAACAAGTAGTTGTGGCTCATGTCTATCCAGGGGCATCTCGGGTTAATCTAGAAGTTTGATTTGGCAGAGCTTCACAGCATAGAGCTGGGCACTCTGACATGTCCGCAACAAGCTGACTATTCAAGGAATCATACCTACAGCTGAATGTTTATTCAAATTTGCTATTTTCTTTCAGCAGTGGTTGCCAGCGGCGAAGGCGAAGAACAGAGCTGCAGTGGAGGAGGTGATCCGGGCAATCAGGCAACTGCACAGCACTCTTAGAGCTCAGGATGGAGCTCCTTCTTAACACGCTAGCTGCTTTGCATTGATCTACCCGCTTTTATTCTTGTACCTCGGCTGTATTGTTAACGGGTGTCCTCATTACTTGTTTTTTTTCTTCTAGCTTTTTGTAATGAACATTGTTCCATGGTCATTTGGGGCTGAAAGGCACATAATGTGCCAGAAATTTTGCACTCGCACTCAACACACGTCCACTGAGAGCACTTCAGATAAACACGAAACAGCACCATATAGAACCCAATTAGTAAATTGTCTCAACAGAATCTCTAAGTCAGCGGTTATCGGATCAGTACGAGACGACTAAACCAAAAATCGCAGTCCTCAAGAGAACCCCAACTCCTGAATCCCTAGAAATGGTAGGATCCTAACAGCCCCAACGAAACCCAAATTATCCACCTAGGAGCGCAACACACACCTCTCACGCAATAGATCCGTGGAAAACAACCTAATAATCGAGAGGAATCATCACAACCAACAATCAAAGCACCCCCAAACTAGAGGAAAAGCGCTGCAGGTGTCTTACCGCCGCCGTTGAACTTGATGGCGCCCTGGAGCTGGACGACGGCGGACGCGTCCCCCTTGGATACGGCGGCGTCAAGCTGCTCGAGCGCCTTGTTGTAGTTGGCGACGTAGGTGGCGTGGTGCTTCTGGTGGTGCAGGCGCATGATCTCGCCGGAGATAGCCGGCTCCAGCGCGCCGTAGTCGTACGGGAGGTCTGGGAGAGTGAACTTCGCCACGCCCCTCGTCGCCAGCGGCCGGCGCCGCCGAGCGCCGCCGCTAGGGTTTTCTTTGAGGCCAACGTGCGAAGCGCCATGGCTGCGTGTCTTTTGCTTTGTTCTGCGCGTGTCGTGCGTGCGTGTAGACGATAAGGACTTGAGGAGGAGGTGAGATGCCGCCGATGATATACGGAGAGGTAGGTCAGTCATCAGTGCCATCTGGCCCTGCTGTGCTGGTGCTTCGGAGATTTCTGGTAGCTTCCGTGAGAACTGGCTTCACGGACCCATGTTCGGCCGCTTAAACTTTTCTTTTGGTGCACACGTCAGCGTGTAATCTAATTTAATTTAAGCTACGTATAAAAGCAAAAATGTTGGGATACATTAAATTTCAGTTGTTTAACATCCGATCAACGGCACAAATTTTTCTAATATTGAACAACTCAACACAGGTTCAACAGCCGTACAAATCTCTACTATATATAATATGGCTTCAGGTGATGGTTGATACGTTTTTCAAATTTCCAATTTTACCCCTATGTCATCAGAAAATATTACCCACGTTGCCACGCTTAACTTGTAACGGTTTGTTTTTCTGTTTCTGTCTCCAACCGAAAGCCCACGTGTCCCCTACCTCGCTTCCCGTAGAGGTCCTCGCACCCACCGCGATCGTCCGCGCCTCGCTCGCTGTACCCCGCCGCCCCAGCCCCTAGGTCCGTCGGCCGGCGATAGGTCTACCACACATGGCTTGGCTGAGAGCCTGAGCCCCCTAGATTACCCAGCCCAATCTCTTCACCGTTCAGATCTACGGTCAGGAAAAAGAAACAGAGCCTCCCCCAATCGCTCGCCCACCCCAGCCCTCGATCCACGCATTCCGCCGGCTTGTGCCCTGCGCGCCTGCGGCTCGCCGCCTCTGGAAGGTGCATGCGCGTCTTTGCCGTCACGTTTTTCCTCTTTCTTCAGGTCGGGCGATAAGTCGGGCGACGGATTCCCCCGCGGCTGATTGCAAAAGAGCGCGATGGACCCTATCTGCAGCTCGGGCGAGATGACCGCTGTGTGCAGCTCGGCGAGAAGGCCTCCATTGCCCCTGTCTGCGGGTCGTCCGAGACGAGGAGCCTGGGCATAACACCCGCCACTCTCCTCACTCATCCTTCTCCTCTGCCAGACCTGCCTGGCAGAGGCGCGTGTGAAGGCTGCGGTTGAGGACAGATCTCATATGAGTAGGTGGGGCGATGTAGATGCAGGAGGTGACAAGGACGAGCTGATAATCTGGCTTCTCTATGCTAGGAAATTTCTCTTTATCGTATATATAGACATGCATGTTCTCTAATTGTAGCCCACTTCAGTTCTGTTTCTTTCTCTGGACTAATATGGTCTCAGTTGTTCATGAACAACTCAACACAGGTTCAACAGCCGTAGAAATTAAGAAAAACTAGCACCGCTAAGTGACCCGAGGCATTACTCTCTCTTTATTTTCTAGCATCTTATCCCGATTCTCCTGCAATACAATTGGTGGGCAACGCCTAGCGGCAGAGAGCGATGTACGAAATCCTTTGTCCCAGGCCCTGGGTCCTGACTCTAATCTCCACTACTTATAAAAGCGAGAACTTTGTGGGAAAAAATATATTTCGATTGTCCATCTACATACATCTAACGATGCAGCTTTGTTTGTTCTCCACCCCTCCCCCCCCCCCCCCCCCCCCCTCCCTGAAATCCACCTCTTCTTTCCATCCCTTGGGCGTGCCCACATCTTAAAAAAATGCAAATGTCCACGCTTTGATTGCCCTCCCAATTGGCCCTTCCACCAGCGCTGACGCATCTCTAGCCGGCCCTGCCCAGCACCACCGCCGCATACGCCGATAACACTCTCCACCAACGCGCTGCCGGTGGAACCACGACACCAGCGTTCCCGGCCTCCCACTTCCATGTCGCCACCTCCCTACGCTGCCCTGCCCTGCGCCTCCCATTGTTCCTTACATCGGCTAGAGATGTGTGGTAAGCCATCACCATCGCCACCAGCGCGCGATGCTAGAACCGATGCATATGTGTGGAGCTTCCCATGGAGGTCGTCGAACGAGCCTGGATATGTTGCCTCTCCTTCGTCTTGGTCATTGGCGCCATGTCCGTCATCGATCGAGTGTTGTTGTGTTGTGCAGCATCGAGCATGCTAGTTTGTGGAGCTTCCCACGGAGGTCGTCAACGATGCTTTTGGAGGCCTTCTAGAACTCTGATTTGGTGTCCTATTACGGGCATGTTTGATTCGTAGGATAGGAAAATCGTAGGATTCCAATGTCATGCACACTCCTATCATATAGGATTTTGCATGCACCAAAGTTTGTTTGATTCCACCAAAGAAATTGTAAAATGAGGTTGGGGTAAATGTTAGATTTCCTATGGAAAGTAGTACAATGATTCCTATAGGATCCAATCCTACAAATCAAATGACTATGATAGGAAAATTTCCTATATGATTCATTCCTCCACAAATCCTTTGCAATCCCATTGAATCAAATGAGCCCTACATGTGGTATTGTCTTTAGTTGCTCTTCGCATCGAGCATGCTAGCTTGTGCCCGGTTCCTGATTTTGCGTAGCCTACATTCCGAATGGGTGTGTGATGTCCAAGCAACGTCCCCTTGTTTATCTCGTTGGTCCATCTAATCCAACTATCTACAAGGATTCATTGTGACCCTTGAGAGATTTAAGAAATATGCCATATAAACAATCTGAGTAGAGGCATGCGCCTCCTATGTGGCTATGTGTCACCTCGGAGCCTTTATGTTTGGAGTCATAAACCTTTTGAAGCTTAGATATCACTTGCATTGGTGCGAAGATTTACCCCCAGTGGTTGGGTATAGACTTTGTTTCCTGCCTCAGTGGTGTATAGGTGGGTCTTTGTGGCTAGGAATAGTGTCTTTATTCCTCCTCCAATAAGTAAGAACGTATGATTGCGCAAGGTTACATTCTTAGGGTTGCGTCCATAGGGTATTTGTAGGCAACAAGTAAAAAAAACTTTATAGAAGTGATAACTTTCACTAAAATATATTAATTACCTATTAACTCCTCTTCTAGTTAAGAAGTGGGCCCCTCTCACTTGGTTAAGGGAAGTGGATGTACAACCCAGCCACACAGGTTCAAATTCTCACGGACGCAGATTTAGGTTCTTATCATTTAAAAAAACACGGTAGGGCTTCCCCTACCGAATTCCTTTCAAAAAAACTCTCCCCTTCTATCTTTCCGGTCTTTGAATTGTATCACAGCAAGATCTCCTAGTTTTGGTTTTACCGCCTAAAGTGAAATGATGATAACTAGTGAGGGTTATTATCCATAAAGGTCCCAAGTCCCAACTTTGATTGTTAATATAATGGTAGTTGGATTATTATTGCAAAGGGCTACCAATTCATGGATGAAAATAATCCAACGCCATCTGAGCCGCACAAGATTGTAATCTGCCATTCAATGCTTTTGTGGCAAGGAATTCACAAAATAAGACAATTGGACAATACTAAGCTCATTTGGGCACATCTTAGGATTCAAAGCATGATATCTTGTACACACAACTTGACAAGTTCAACATGGCAAAGGGTGATGGATTCACCGAGATGTACTCGAGGCCACTAATGAGATCGACGGTCTAGGGTGGAGATGACATACCATTTTATCGTCAAGAAGTTTCTTATGGGTCTCAATCCTAAGTACGGCACCGTGTGCCCTCTCTTTCAAATGACGATACCCAATTACAAGGATCTCAAGCCAACCAAATTTGTAGGAAGGATCGTTGTTCCTGAGATAGCAAAAGTAGGAATGTAGAGTTGAAGGCTACTCAACCCCGGGAGGCATTATTAACCAAATAAAAGGACAACCTTTATGATATCTCCAAGAGTAAATTGGCTTTCATGGTTCACAAACTGAACAAAATTTAATACGATAAAAAGATCAATATCAATCAAGATGCAAGTCTAAGGACTTAAATTCTTCAAGCAATAGAGACTCCTCCAAGGCTAAGTTAAATAATCTGACTGATGCAGAAAATGTTCTAGTTTTGAAGGCATCTCACGACAAAGTCAGCACTGAAAACGGGTCGCCATTCAGGTTAAGGTTTGAAAATTCAACACCAAGAGGATAAAATGTTATGATTGCATGTCCCTCACTTCCGATGCATGCATACGTACGTCAGTGAGGCTGGTTAACGTTGATACACGGCTAACTTATTAACTTCCGTGGTTCTCAAAAATGATACACAACTAACTCATTAGCTTCCGTGGTTCTCAAAACACCCAGAAGCTAGCTAAGCTAGCTCAATCTTTCTTAATACCTGCACAAGTAAACAAAAACAGTTCTTTCTTTCTCTACCATATTCCAGAAGGTAAATCGCGCAGCTTGGAAAATTACAAGTGGAGGGTGTATCGTAACTAAAAAATGTTTAATAAAACACCAACAACCAGAGCACAATATATGCATTTAGCGCAGGCACACATAGCTCAGCTCACTCACGAACTTAGTCATCTGCGTTTTCTGCTGGGACAGCAGCGGCATCCGCCTTATCGAAGTCCTCGAAGCTGAGGCTAAGCGTTTGCAGTTTGAAACCAACTCCCTGGATGGCTTCCACCAGGTTTGAGGCGACTCCAGTAGCTTGCACTGTCGTCTCCTTTGTTAACTGCAGTTGTGGCGGCAAGAAAAACATACATCAAAAACAACAATATACCAAACTTGACCTAAAAAAAACAATATAGCAAACTAGCATTGTGACGGGCGCATTTGCGTGGCTAGAGTACCATATATATTAGTGCAATTGCACATATGCTAAATAAGGTGGTAAGTTGAGGCGTGACAATCAACACACATGGAACACAAACAAAGATAAGTAGCAGAAGCACACAGCAGAGGAACATAATCATTTGCAAAACCATACTAATAACAGGTGATAGTTTTTGCCTAGAGCAGTGTCAGTCGGTGTTGTAGTGGCGAAAGTGAAGGGGTATTGACTAACATCATTGTCCTTGTCGGTGGCGCACGGGCACCAACCTGGGGACTAGGCTCGGGCTCCCACGAGAAGAGTTCCTTGTGGTCCGAAGGGTCGATGTTGTCCCCGTCGGCAGAGTCGTTTTATTACGCCGACACTCCGGAGCTGAATAGTAGACTCAATGTTCATATCATCGAGCAAGCTGGCTCGATTCAGGGAGATGTGCGCATCGGGCTCTGGGTTGGGCATGAAGGTCACTGATGACCACCAGGTTGTCGTGACACGCGATGGTCGCCGTGTACCTTCTGCTGAATCCTTTATGGCGGCCCTACTCAGCGCGTGGGAGTAGTGAGTGGCGTCGGGCTTGGTCGGCGCCATGTAGATCACGATGGTCGCCACAGGCATATCGTTTAAATCGCGGAGGTGCCACTACGTAGGGACCAGCAGACCCAACGACTGCATCATGCCTTCAAAGAGCAGACGTGCTCGAACTCTAGCCAGCTCCACCAGAGCCTACGCGTAAAGGAACATAGTTTCGTACAGCATACATGGCAAGAATACGGAGAGCAAACACAAACGTGTGTGCGCGATCAAGCAGAAGCGAAGAGGGATATCGGACAAAGCTGTGCGCGCGCGACAAAGCAGAGGCGAAATAAGGCAATGAAAAGGGAGGACGCCACCCGGCACATATAAGAGAGACTATCATGTCTTTTTGTATGTTTGTGACAGCTGACAGCGGCACTCACACGTTAGGATGAACACGGTAGCTGCCCATGACCCTAGGGGTACCTAAGCGAAGCAAGAACATGATTTGCCTGTGCCAAGGCCAACGATAATGCCACACCGTGGGTGCACACCATGCCTATAAAGCGGCTTGGGAAGGCAAGCTTGGCCCAT
This sequence comes from Poa pratensis, assembly GCA_947311845.1. NCBI lineage: Eukaryota > Viridiplantae > Streptophyta > Magnoliopsida > Poales > Poaceae > Poa > Poa pratensis. Next base: position 5,180,012 of record CAMZMU010000113.1, on the reverse strand, counting down.
ATATTTGAGACATGACTAATCCGGCAGTTACATCGCGTGCAGCGCGTCTGGCTTAGCCCCCTTCTTTTCGACACACGGTTTATTACGTGGGTGGGCACTTCGGTGCATCATTTTTTATAGGCAACGGTAACCTACTATAATTCTACTTCAAGCAAGCTGAGTGCTAGGGGAATGGATACACTTAAACACCTTATCCGACATCCAAAGATCAAAATAGAGTTCGTCAACAAATCAACTCTAACTGCTCTAAACTACTACCATTTGGGGTTTCTATGTTGATCTAGTTTTCAAAACAAAATGATTTGTGTGTTCTCAAATAAATGATGGATTTCAGTAGTTATGTCTCTAATGTGAGAATATGTTTCTTGCAAATGCTTAGTGCTTAAAGTTCTACTAGTCTCTGCTTATTGTTTTCCAATGTGGTAGAAAACTTGTCCTCAGTTAACTGATATATTTTTGTTGTGCTTTATTCAGGGGGACTTGAGCATAGAACCCTGCAAGGGGCTTTTGTTGTCATCACCACAATATATATACCAGCGTTTTGGCTTGTTTAGTGCTGTTATTAATCGCTTTATAATAATTAACAAAAGAAAATACGGCTTCCGGTCGGATGATCATATATCCATGTTTATACTTAATTTTCCATGAACATATGGTCTGGATTACAGATCTTGCATGCAGTAATCTCTATAGCTAATAGTGAACTGCTTCCAACGTTAATGCTTTCAAATTACTGAGTGCCAGAAAGAATAAATTACTGAGTGGCAGGGTATTCTTCTGCTACACTTATCAGAAAAGTGACGTGTTCCATGAACAGAACAATCACACGTGCACTCATGTTTACAAAATTGGGATAATACAGAGTATATTACTGCATAAATATGTGCAATAGAAATGCATAAATGCGCCCACACTGGCTAGTACAGCAGCAGACTGTGATAACTGTTCTTGGGAGATTGGACGTGTGTTAACTAGAAGAGGGGGAACTTACCACAACACTTCCGATGCCTTCTTCGATCAGCACCTCCAGGTCAGTGACGCCCTCCACCCCCTACAAAACACACACACATACTCGTTTATCCCTGGAATGATGGTTGATTTACTGGCCGGTGATGATTTTTATCCCAATGCAGCGCAAATTGATGAATGGAAAGACAGTTGTGCACCTCGAGAGCTTGGGTGATCTTGGGAATGGCCCTCTCCTCCATGGTGCCCTCGGCCTTGAAGTAGAGGATGAGGGACTCGGTAGTGTAGGACGTGGCAGCGGCGGGCTCGGCCACCTCCGCACTGGCCGCGCGGACTACCTCCAGGCGGCCGCTCCGTCTCCTATTCCTAGCCACAGCTCCGTTGGCGGCGCAGGAGAGGTGTGGGAAGGCGCGGCGAGGGAGGAGGGGAACCGCGGCGGTGGAGCGGAGGAGGTGGGTGGAGGCCGGCGACGACATCATAATCTTCTCCTTGCTTCAGCGGCTCTTCCTCCTCTTCTTATCCTTGCGTCCTTAGCTCCTAGCTAAAGCTTATTATTTGTAGATTGGGATGCGCGGATTTGGGGTTTCGCAGTGCCGTTCGGTATCTTTTGGAGTGGATAGGGTACATGCATTTTTTGGGAGAGGGCTTCGGCAAGACAAAAATGGGACAACTGGATAGGGTAGATAGTATGGTGAATAGGGAGTACGGCGTTTTTTTGGAGGCCGGTGAAGTTTTTTTTTTTGAAATGTAAGCATTTGAAAGTTTTAAGAAAATTCTAGGTGTAGATAATGTTGAACTCTGCAAAATTCAAATGCAAAATATGTTATATTTTAGTCCAGGAAAAATGACAAATATGTGGATTTGAAATAGTGCACATTTAAATAAAATTGTCCGATTTTGTCATTTTTTTGTGTAGCTTAGAATACGACGAATTATTTATTAAGTTTTTACACACTCGTAGAGTTCTACAGTTTCTACACTCGAATTTTTTAAAAAATAGAATGCTCCATATAGCTCGGGCTCCGATTACACTTCCCGTGTGAATAGGCCGCTATCCACTAGGTACAATTCTTTCATCCTAATTAGTTTTAGCCGAGAGCTTTGAAATTTCGTCCAATAGTCTCTCGAGCGAGGTCTGGATGCTTTGGTCAGATGAAGTTCACGTTTTCGTCTAAATTCCCCTGCCACTGTATGATCTTAGTTATAGTTGTGAAAAGAACTACTACTGTCGATCTTGCACTGGCTTGTGTTCATGGAGATCCCCGTAATCACCAAACTAGAATGATCTGGGATCATGTTTTCTAATTTTAAATGATAATATTGGGAAACAGTAGTTTTGTTCAAGTGACTCGAATGCATCATGTGTGATGTGAGTACCACTCTTAGTAATGTAAACAAGTATCGTATGCGCGTGAAGCCCCTCCTTCGGTCGAGCTCAATGTTGGTTCAGCTGACGTTGAGAAAAAAACATGTATGGCCGTTTCTCTCCGCCATGTCCGTGACCGCAACCCCATGTGTCGGCTGCCTCTGCCTCTGAGGGTGAGTTCATGTCTCCGGTGATGATGATCATGGCAGATGCGGTGACCCAAGCACACCACTGCACATTGTAGTGCACAAGTCGTTGACATAACACTCACAGAAACACCGTTTCACAAATATTATATCCCTAAGAGTAGTACAACAGAAACATAGTTGGTCCAAGTAACACTATAGGATTACAACACTATTCAATATAAAATCTCGAGACCCTCCTTGTATATATTGAAGCAAGTCTCGTGCAAATGAAATCCAGACAGATCCAAGTCGTAGCACTAAGCTGGATATCAGCTCTAACTTTAAGACCTAATCCACTACTGTTGTTGTCACAACCCTATTTCACTACTGCTATTGTCACAGCCATATTCTCTTCTTCCAGGAATATCTTGGTCCAGGGTTGGACTCCTCCTTTCAATCCATTTACACTAAGTGCATGTTGACGTCATTCCTTCATTGGCAGTGTTGTCGTCACGTACACCATTGGAATGTGGTTGCCGTTCCTTCATTGGCTAAGTAGCAATTGACTCCTTGATCAAACTCCACCAGGTAGATATGACTTCTCAATGAAGACTCCTCGACATCTTGTTGGACAATTGGACAACTCTGTTTAGAACTCCAAAAAGGTCTAAGCAGGAGGTCAACGTGGAAAGGGTGAGTAACGAGCATTACTCAGCAAGTTCAGATAATAATACAACACTTTGTAAATCTATGTTCCCGCCCTTGTTTTGCACTCCAAAGTCAGATATGTTGCCTACAACTTTGTCTATAAAATTCAAATCCAATCTTAGTTCCTAAAGCCAACAGACTTTACGATGTAGTAAGATTCCCTATTGTAAATCAGTTTTCTCTTCTATCCATGTCAACTATATATCCAAATTATCAGGGACATTTTTCTAAAAAAATAACGGTAATCATAAGAAATTTATGGTGGACATATGTTCAGGGTGACCAAAGCACTAGAAGCTTGTGTCTTACAACATGAATATTGTATTGCAAAATATATTGATGGTTTTGGTGTTAGGAACTTGCAAGCAATTAATCATGGCCTAATTCTCTCATCGGGTTGGAGATTAGCAAAGGAGCCACAAAGCCAAATAGCACAGATTCTCAAGGAAACTAATCATCATGATACATCCATTTTAAGAGCATCTCCAACAGGCGCGCTATGCTCCGGTGCGCTATATTTTTTTGCAGCGCGAACATAGAGTTTTCGCGCGCTGGGCGACTGCTTTGCTTTAGCAGACGCGTTATAATTTAGCGCGCCGCTGTCGCGCTTCAGCAGACGCGGTAGAATGCAGCGCGCGAGAGCAGCCGACGCTAGGCAAATATGCAACCAATATGAATCAAATGATGATTTCAAACATAAAAATAAATACAAATCATGACTTGAGCAACATAGCATAGTTCAAATTCATGGCATAGTTCAAATTCATCAAACCACAAGCAAGTTCATGCAAATAACAAATGAAGTTCACACAAACAAATGAAACATCAATCATGCCCCATCTTCTTACTCTCCATTTTCTTCCTCCTCTTCCTCTTCATTTTCTTCTTCCGCATCATCTTCAAGCGCCCCATCGGCAACCTCAACTCGGACGGTGTTCCCACTATCTCCAAATGCACCATCCGAAGGCACGAGAGGCACACCGGAAGCATTGCATCCACCCATAGATGCTCCCATGTCACCCGAGGTGCACTCATCCCTCCCATGCGTCCATATGCTCCCATGTCAACCGGAGGTGCACTCATCCCTCCCATGGCGCCCATGCCTCCATATGCTCCCATATACATGCTTCACATGCCTCCAACGCCTCCCGTAGGTCCTCCCATGCCTCCATGAGAGACCCAAAACTCATGCCACCCATGGCTCCCATCCCTCCCATGCGTGTTCCCATGCCTCCATAGCCACCCATTGTAGCTCCCATGCCTCCCAAGCCTCCCATGGTGGCACCAACTCCTCCCAAGCCTCCCATGCCTCCCAAGCCTCTCTCTAACTGTAAGTATTGTTAGTCTCGATGGCAGTGAGGCATGCTGAATTATTTAGAGGTTCTGATTATGAGTTCGACTGCTAGCTAGTTGCCTCTCCTCTTGCAAATAAACCAAAAAAAATTAATTCACCCCATTTTTTCTCTCGTCTTTTTTCAAGAGCGACTGACTATATGTGGTTTGTAACACTCTGTAGTAACACATACACATGTGTGCCCATAAGGTGAGCTTTGTAACATTTCACTAGCAACAAATATTTATGTGTTCCTGCGGCCCTCCCTTGTAACACATTTTTGGACCCTATGGCGTATGTGTTATAGCCCAACTCCGTAACACGCATGAAATGTTACTGCTGAATTACTCTGTAACACATATTATCATGTGTTACATCATAGTGTTACCAAAACTCTGTTTTCCTGTAGTGCTCCCATGGTGGCACCAACTCCTCCCATGCCTCCCATGGTGGCACCAACTCCTCCCAGGCCTCCCATGGTAGCACAAACTCCTCCCATGCCTCCCATGCCCATCATTTGTTTTGGATCAAGAGTTGATCACGGCATATGTTGAGGTACTCCTTTTGCCTATCATCGAAGTGTGATGTGTCCATGAAGAAGAGGTATTTCTCATATTCCATAAGACTAGCTTGCTCCTCCATTTGCAATTTATTCTCCTCCAATGCCACCCTCCTCTCCTCCGCCGCCACCTTTCTTGCTTCGGTCGCCGCCTCTTGTGTCCTAGCCACCCTCCTCTCCTCTTGCGCTTCCTTTCTTGCTTTCACCATTTCCTCTATAGCATTCTTTAGTTCATTGTCTCCTCTTTTCTTCTTCTTCTCTTTTGCTTGTTTAGCTCCCGTTGGTCTTTTTGGCTTAGAGTAGGCAACTGAGTTTGGAGTAGGGCTCCTCTTCTTGGCGATGTCGCTTGATCCCTCCTCATCATCAACATTCACGATCTCCTCAATATTTGGAAAGTCTGACACATCTAAGCCATCACGCTTCTTCCATTTCTCTTCATCCTTCAACACATCGTAGCAATGGGACAACACAAATGGTCTCCCTTTCTTAACCTTGCCCTTCTTGGTCTTCTTATCTTCTCCAAGAAACAAGTTTTGTGCAATATTGAGCTACACATAAAAAAGAACCATAGAAGAGAACAAGTTAGAACACAAAATAGAGAACTAGAAAAAATGGTGAAGTTGCCACACAAAGAAATGTCACTTACCCTATCTACATCATTTGTGCCACTTGGGTTTATGGAGTCAACCGCCGTCAATGAAGCCGACCACTTTTGACAAGCGGTGTTTATCAACGACCACCGGACCGAAGAGATCTATTGCTACGCTCAATGCCACTCTTGTTGCGTGTGTCAAAGTACACCTTCATCCTATCCAAATATGTGTTAACAGTTTGGGCCATCACAACAGCTGCATCCAAGGACACATTCAACTATGCATTGCATAGCAAAATGTCTTCTTGCATGGTGTAGTTGCCCGCCCTTCCTTTCGGTACATCCACCAAACCCTCACCATTCTCATCCACTTCCTCATATTCATGATCATCTTCATGTATTTCATTGGTTTGAGACCAATGGGAAGTGTTGGAGCCAACACCCATACCCATAGTTGACAAATATGCATCATCATTGAAACTACAAAAATGGACTATAATCTTGCTATACATCTATGCACATTTGATAACAAGCAACAAAAAAAGAAAGAAATTTTCGTACCTTGTAGGCATTTGATCAAACACCATGTGCGCGTCGGCCTCCGGCGCAACAAAATGCGAGGATTCCGGCGCTAGGGGTGGCGAACGCGGGGGCGGCAGAGGCGCGGCTTGCGGCGGTGCCGGCTGCGCTGGCGGAGGCTTCCTCACGAGCTTCGTAGCGGCATCCACCTTCTTCCCCTTCTTGGTTGTCGTCTGTGCCGTCGCCGCCGCCAACGACCACTTGGAGCCGACTTTGCGCAGCTGCGCGGCTGGCGGCTGCGCGACGCCTCCGACGGAGTTCGCCCGGGGCGCCATGAAGAGGTCGCGCGCGATACCCATGGTAGGAGTTGGTGCGGCGCCGCCGGTGGAGGTGGTAGATCCCGCGCTAGGGTTTGCGGCGGCGCCGGCGGGCGAGGGGTCGCGGATGTAGGGAGGGGTCGGGGGAAAGTCGGCGCGGCCGTCCATCGCCAGAATTTTGGCGGCGGCGCCGTGGGAGGGGCGAAGGCGGGAGCGGCGGGAGATTTTAGGTGGCAGTTGGTCCTCGCGCGCGTTTTCCTTTTTCCTCGCGCGCTGGACTGGACGCCCCAAATACGCAGCTTTCAGTCCCGCTTCGTCCGCTCGTGGGGTTATGCCGCGACCGCTGGAGCACTGCTTTCGGCCGCGCGCACTAAATTGACGGTTTTTTCGGCGCGCGGCTTATTAAGCGCCGCTGTTGGAGATGCTCTAAGAGCCCAACAAAAAACTAGAAGTTTCCTTTTGGGCTGCAATTCCCAAGGTAATAATCATTTAATATATACCTCCATTTATCGAATTGTTGATGGAAGAAACTCGGTCTAAATCTCTCACTGGTTAGTTTGGGAAAACATATACGATCATATTATTATTTTAGACCATCATTTTGTCCATCCTACCCATGTGTAAGGATCTTTGAATTCCTTGTAAAAAAGATGGCATACTGTCTTAATCAATTTTGTATTTGATCTAGAAATTACTAATGCGATTATTGAGAGAGGGGACGTTTTGGAGTCGGAGCTCACCTGCTCCTGGCTGAATAAAAAAAAGAAAGAATTCTAAAACGTTTCAACAAATTCTGAAAATAATTAGTGAGGAACATATACAAGTTTCTACATACGTGTCAAGTTTCGTGGTGAAATGACATTCGTAATGCTCTGTACAAAAATCAGTGGCCGCCACTCACTATGAATGTCATTTAGCACAAAACTTGGCACAAATGTGGAAAACTTGTATATGTTAGTCACCAATTCTTGATAATAGTTTGAAATGTTTTACTATTTTTTGGATTTTTTATTCAGCCAGGATCACGTGAGCTCGGAAGCCAGTTTGGATTTCTGTTATTTAGAACCCAATAATAAACTCAACTAGTTAGGATTCTTTGGTTTGGACACTAAATCCTACAGGTTGTTGCTCATCCAAAAGCGCATAAAAGCACAGCTTCAATAACCTACAACTCCCTTGAGCATCCAAAGATAGTCCCTTCAGCAAACCATTTCTCTTCTTAATCAATTTGGTAGGACAAACAAATTGTGCCACGAGTTCAGACCTTTGCTTGGAGACTTCTTAGGAAAGCTCTTCCTACTAGTAAGATGGTAGGTAAATTCTCTAAACACATTCATGATAATTGCTCTAGGTGTGGCACTGCTGAAGATGAAATGGATATGATTTTCATGCGCCCCTTCTAAATATGCTTGGTTATGTCCACCTTGGTATATTTAATTCGAATTTGTAGTTGTATCTCATCACACCACTCCTAACTTGATTCAAGAGCTCCTTAATTCTTGCCATCCGCAGAATAATCTTATTACTTTATACACTTTCTTGTGATGTCTTTGGAAATTTAAGAGTGATGCACTATTTAACAAAAAGTCATGACAGTGTGCTTGAAAGCGTAACCCACGTTAAAGATCGCACTCAAGCTCCACCTAGATCACTTCCATAGGAGGTTTGTTTGGACTGGATGTAGAGTTAATGTGCTCCCGACGTTTAGTTCAAGTGCGAACTAAATACTCGTGTGTAGAACGGGGAAGAGAGATTTTGGGGGAAGCCTCGCATGCATAATACGTGCGGTTCCGGTTGCTTATATATGGCTCAAAGGCCTGTTAGGGTTAGGGTTTACAATGGTTACGTATATGTACAAAATACGCTAACACCCCCCGTAGTCACAGCGGGAGGTTCTCGGACGCAGAGACTAGACCGAAAATCTAGAAAAAGAACAGTAGGTAAACCCTTCGTCATGACATCAGCAAACTGAAGCGTAGAGGGAACATGGAGCACTCGAACTTCGCCTAATGACACCTTTTCCCGGACGAAATAAATATCGATCTCGATGTGCTTGGTGCGGCGATGTTGGACTGGATTGGACGACATGTATATGGCAGAAACATTGTCGCAGTAGACCAGAGTGGCAGAGCTAAGAGGACGATGGAGCTCCTGAAGTAACTGACGCAGCCAACGCACTCAGCAACTGCATGAGTAACAACGCGGTATTCAGCCTCGGCGGTGGAACGGGAAACAATTGTTTGCCATTTAGAAGACCAGGAGATCAAGTTGTCTCCGTAGTAGACACAATATCCAGAGGTGGATCGACGAGTGTCAGGGCAACCTGCCCAATCGGCATCAGAGTAGGCCGTTAGGGAGGTTGATGCAGAAACACGAATATGTAGGCCAAACTCCAGAGTACAGCGGAGATATCGGCGTATACTCTTCACAAGAGCAAGATGCGAGGTACGCGGAGCATGCATGTGAAGGCAGACCTGCTGAATAGCATAGGAGATGTCCGGGGCGTCAGGGTGAGATACTGAAGAGAGACAGCGAGACTTCGATATTCGGTAGCATCAGGAAGGAGCTCACCAACGGAGTTAGAGATCTTAGCTTGAGTGTCAATTGGGGTCACAGCGGAGTGACACTCAGCCATGCCTGCTCGCCGAAGAACATCGACTGCATACTGTCGCTGAGAGAGAAATAACCCATCCTTGGAATGGCTGACAGCAATGCCCAGGAAAATGCAGATCGCCGAGGTCTGTCATCGCAAATTCACTGTGGAGTCTGTCAAGGAGCCGTTGAAGAAAGGCAGTCGAGGACGCCGTGACAATAATGTCATCAACGTATAGCAGGAGGTATGCAATATCAGTACCAGAACGGAGAACAAACAGGGATGTGTCCATTGCAGAAGCAGTGAAGCCGAGGGATGCAAGGTATGTAGCAAAACGTTGGTACCAAGCACGGGGAGCCTGCTTCAATCCGTAGAGTGACTTATGAAGGCGGCAGACATGATCAGGTTGATTTGGATCCACAAAACCAGGGGGCTGTGACAGTAGACCACCTTATCGAGATTGCCGTTGAGAAAAGCATTCTTGACGTCGAGCTGACGAATGGCCAGGAGCTCGAGACGGCAATGTGGAGAACCAACCGAATTGTGGACGGCTTGACGAATGGACGAAAGGTTTCATCGTAGTCAATACCAGGGCGCTGAGAGTATCCGTGAACCACCCAACGAGCCTTGTAGCGAGAGAGAGAGACTGCCATCTGCATGAAACTAGTGACGAAAGATCCACTTGCCGGTAACAACATTAGCACGAGGGGGCCAAGGAACCAGTGACCAGGTGTTGTTGTCAAGGAGGGCCTGGTGCTAGCAGCCATAGCATCACGCCATCGGAAATCCTGCATAGCCTGACGATACGTGGTCGGTACAGGAGCAACATCAGCAGTGGTGGCCAAGAGGTTTAACCGATCCACGGGTCGGACCACACGACCAGCGCGTGTGGTTGCTGGAGTAGAGGCATCGCGGGACAGGCAGCGCGTGACGTCTTCGATCGACGAGTCGCTGCAGGAGGCCGTGGAGCGACAGCGGGGGCTGCCTCGGCAGAATGTCCTGGCTGTGCTGCTGGGGTAGAGGTTGAGGCCGATGTTGTTGTGGTAGCAGTTTCTGCATGGTCTGCCGGGGCAGATGGACGAGGCGTGGTGACCACGTGAGGCTGCCGTGGTGGCGAGCCAGGGGCACCTGACGATGTGGTGGAGGGTGGCGGCCGGTAGGCCGGTGGGTCGGTGAAGAGGAAATCGAGCCGCCGAGCAGGGGGCCGTTGTCGATGGAGCTGCTGCAAACTGAAACGGAAAAACAGTCTCGTCGAAAATGACATGGTGTGAGACAATTAGCTTTCCCGTAGCAGGATCATAACACCGATATCCACGATGATTGGAAGGGTACCCAAGAAACACGCAAGGAACAGACCGAGGGCGAAGCTTATGTTTGGCAATGGAAGAAATATTTGGAAAACATAAACAACCAAAGACTCGGAGAGTTTCATACTGTGGTGGTACATTATGAAGGCGTGTGTAGGGCACGGCAGAAGAGATGGCTTTGCAAGGGCGCCTATTTATGAGGTATGTGGCGGCTGCTAGGGCTTCAGCCCAGAAGGGCTCGGGAAGATGAGCATGAAACATGAGTGTGCGCATCGTATCATTAAGAGTGCGAATAGCACACTCGGCTTTGTCGTTTTGCTGTGAAGTATACAGACAAGAGAGGCGAAGGGTGGTGCCGTGAGTGGACAAGAGCATGTCAACAGTAGAGTTGAGGAACTCGGTGCCGTTATCCGTTTGCAGGGAACGAATGGTGACGCTTGTGTACGAGCATAGGCAATAAAGGTTTGGAGAGTACTCGAAGCACATGATTTTTGTTTTAGCGGAAAGGGCCAGTAAAAGTGAGAAAAATCATGGACAATAACAAGATAGTATCGATAACCAGAATTACTAATAATAGGTGATATCCACAAATCACAATGTATCAACTCAAACACGGCACTAGTCTTAGATGTAGAGAGACTAAAAGGAAATCGACCATGTTTGCCTAGTTGGCAAGCTTGGCATACATGAGAGCGACGCGACTTATTACACTTTATAAAAGATAAATGTTGAAGCGTCGGCATTGCATCTTGTACGGGATGGCCGAGACGCTGGTGCCAAAGATCAGCAGTGGTGGTGGCGATCATGGCAGTGGGAGGTGGACGGCGAGTGGTGGCGTTGCCGGGGAAGGTGTAGAGATCTATCGCTATTGCAGTGAAGAATCACGCGACGGGTCTTCAGGTCCTTCACAGAGAAACCAAAGGCGTCAAACTCAACGGAACAAAGATTGTCACGAGTAAATTTTTTAATAGAAAGCAAATTGCGAATAATGTGGGGGAACAAACAGAACATTGTTGAGTTTAAAACTATGGCCAGATGGTGTGCTAAAGGGGGTGCGACCAGAAGATGTGATTGGCACGGCGTGGCCATTACCAACGGTGACAAAGTGGAAGGAGAAAGAGGTGTGGAGTGGGAGAGATTACCATCATCATTGGTCATGTGGGAGGAAGCTTCAAAGTCCATGACCCATCCGCCCTGCTGAAGAGCCATGTTGTTCAGTGCAGCGATCAGGGCGGAGTTGTCCCAGCTTGCTGCATTGGAGGATGATGGAGAGGATTGGTACACGGGCGCAGCTGTCGGCCGAGGATGCTAGGAGCGGACGGTGCGCGCCACTGGTTGGAGCCAGGCGAGAAGCAGACCCATGGTCCGGCGGGGCTGGAGGCGCCGCGCGTTGGGTGTGTAGGGGCGGCCACCGTTCTTGTTCTTGGGCTTGTAGGCAGGCTTGGGCTTGGCAGGGGCATCACCGCGACAGCCGGCGCTGGTGTAGGGTGCAGTTGGGCGGGTCTGGGCGACGAGGGCCATCGAGGCGGCACTGGAGGCCGCATTGGCCTGCTGCATCTCCTCCATCAGAAGCATGCTGCTGATATGTCTCAAACGTATCTATAATTTTTGATGTTCCATGCTTATTTTATAATAATACCACATGTGTTTATTGTAGTTTTATATCATTTTAGACATTTATTAGACTAACCTATTAATAGTGTCAAAAGTGCACAATGTTCTTGTTTTACACTTTGATGTGTAGGAATTATTTGGAAATTGACAAGAACACAAAAAGAGGCCTTGTTGGAGTTGGACTCTGATTCTCAGGAATCTGTCCCACCAGACAGTTTTTAAGGATGTCCACGAACCGACCCGAAGACGACGTCAACTAGCAAAAGTCTAGTCGCGAAAGTTGCAGGGAATTTTCCGCCGCACGATCTAGACATAAAATTCGTCCCAATCGGAGTTTGGATAAGGCCTGGAGAGGCCCGACAAGTCGGCTAGACCAGGGAAAACCCTAGCCCTCGCCGAGGGTTGGCGAGACCGCCTCGGGAACCTTCTGGAGCCGCCCTTTGGACCATAAATAGCCCCCGCGGAGCAAACCCTAAAGGGGTCGACAATTTTACCAAATACATCCCAGAGCTCCGCCGCCACCAAACTTCGTTTCGGGGGTCAGAAGATCTCGTTCCGGCGCCCTGCTGGGACGGGGATTGACACCCGGAGCCATCTCCATCGACCACGCCGCCTCCACTTCGACTCCATGATGGTTTGTGAGTAGTTCCCCCATGGACTATGGGTTCTAGCTGTAGCTACTTGGTACTCTCTCTCCCATGTACTTCAATACAATGATCTCATGAGTTGCCTTACATGATTGAGATTCATCAGATGTAATAGGTGTTGTGTTTGTTGGGATCCGATGAATTGTGGAATTATGATCAGTTTGTTCATCATGTTATCATACTTATGTTTTATTTAAGATCTTGCATGTTCTTTGGTACTTGTGGTTACCCTGATCAAGTAGTTGCTTGTATCTCCAAGAGGGAGTATTTATGCTCGATAGTGGGTTCATGCCTCCAGTAATTTGGGCGAGTGACAGCAACGTCTAAGGTTGTGGATGTGCTGTTGCCACTAGGGATAAAACAACAATGCTATGTCTACGATCATTTGCATTGTTTACATTACACACTTTACTTCATGCAATAATCTGTTGTTTGCAACGCAATACCGGAAGGGGTGCGGATGCTAACCGGAAGGTGGATTATTTAGGCATAGATGTGTTGGATAGCAAGTCTATGTACTTTGTTGTAATGCCCAATTAAATAATACAGTGAACTTTATCTTATCATAATATGCATTGTCATGCCTACACAATTTTATCAATTGCTAACTGTAATTTGTTCACCCAACACATGTTTGTTTGGAGAGTTACCTCTAGTGTAGATAGCTGGAACCCCGGTCCGTATTAATCATCATTGCTCTCCTGTCAACTACGCACCAGCTATTTTCTGACGCCATTACTGCTGTGTTACTGTCACTATTGCTCTCATATTACTACTGCTATCACATCACCCCTGTTACTAGTGTTTTTCTAGGTGTGGCTGAACTGACAACTCAGCTGCTAAGGCTTATAAGTATTCTTTGGCTCCCCTTGTGTCGAATCAATAAATTTGGGTTTTATTTCCCTCGAAGACTGTTGCGATCCCCTATACTTGTGGGTCATCAAGACTATTTTCTGGCGCCGTTGCCGGGGAGCATAGCTCTACTCATAAGTTCACCTGGGGAGTACACTCTACCTCTCTCTGTTTTTATTTTATTTTGTTTTGTCTAGTTTTATTGTGCTTAGTTTATTTCTGTTTAGTTGTGTTTTGTTTAGTTTACTTTTGTTTAGTTTGTTTTTGTTTTGTTTTGTTTTTCTTTATATACTCGAAAATCCATAAAAATTAAAAACCAAAAATCTAAAAAAAACTTGTGCTATGGATTACTTCTATGAAACTAGAGCTAGATCTTGTTGGCAAGGTGGGTCCACGGAGAAGGAAAGAAAATATTATATGAATTACCGCTTGTCACAGAAAGGGGTGCACTTATGGGAATTATTAAATCAACTGGAAATGTTTGCTAAAAATTTATGCTTTATATTTGGCAAATCCTTTTGTTGGGATAAATCTAGTTGTCATGTGAAGTTTAAGCATTTTCCTTTCCAATGTGCTTGTAATGATAATGAAACCTTAGCTTCTTATGTTAAAGGTTACTATAATGCTTATGAGGAAGAAAGGATAGAAGAATTTATTGTGTTTAAGGGTGCCCTTGAAATTAGTTCATATCTTGAGCATAAAATTGATGCCCCTTATAAATCTGAAAGTCTTGCTATACTTAAAAATTGTTTTGATAACTATAAGGATGAGAATTCTTATGTTACTGAACATTTTAAGAGATTATTTCCTCAAAAAGAAGAGACCATTGCCTTGCAGAACATGTGGAAGAAGAAACTGCTGAAGCCGAAAACTCATTGGATGAAAAAGAGGAGGAGAGTAATGAACAAAAGGAGGAAGAATGGATTAGCTACCTATGCCTACCTTTTAATGAGAGTAACTCTTTATCCCTTACATTATTTGATTGCCCTCCATGCTTACTAAAGGAGGATGAATGTTATGTTCCTATGGATTCTCTTGAATTATTCCCTATGAATGAAACTTGTGGAAATAATTATGCTACTGTTATTTATGATAATCCATGCTATTTTGATAAATCTTATGATAATCCTTTATTTGTGCCTAATTTCGAAATGCATGGTAATGAGAAAGTTTGCATAGAAAATGTTTATGATAAAGCTCTAGATGATGGTCCTATGTTGCTTGATAATATTATGTATTCTACTATTGAGAGTGATCAATCATCTTGTTTTAATATTGTTAAAAGTGGGTTTGAAATTTTTAATCCCACTATCTTGGAGCTTGATAAAAATATGTGTTTGTAGATCATGAAAAACATGCTTTATGTGATGGTTATATTGTTGAGTTTGTTCATGATGCTACTGTAAATTACTATGAGAGAGGAAAATATGGTTGTAGGAATGTTCATGTTACAAAAACACCTCTCTTTAAGATGCAAGTTCTGAAGTTACTTTTATTTTACCTTCCTATGCTTGTCACTATGTTCTCATGGATTTATTTGTTTACAAGATTCCTATGCATAGGAAGTGGGTTAGACTTAAGTGTATTTCGAATTTGCTTCTTGATGCTCCCTTTTGCTTCATGTTTCTATTCTTATGTGAGCATCATTAAAACTATCAATAAGCCTAGCTAAAAGGATTTAAAGAAAAGCGCTTGTGGGAGACAACCCATGTTATTTTATTTCCTGTTATTTTATTTTGTTGAGTCAAGGAATTTGTTTACTTCTGTAACAATTCCTTTGTATCTTTTATTTGCTGTTTTGTTGTGCCAAGAAGAGCCTCTAATGACAAGATGCTGCTAAAATTGGGGTTTCTGCCCGAAACAGATTTCTGGACGTCACCGTTTATTTCGGTAGAAAATCAGGAAAATCGAAAACAACTGAATTTTTTTGCATACGCCTGATATATGTACGCATCTTTCGTTAGTCTATCATTTTCTGATTTGAGCAACGGAAGTGCCTCGAAAAAATTCATCTTTACTGGCTGTTCTGTTTTTGACAGATTCTGTCTCTGTTTTTTTTGCATTGTCTCTTTGCGGGTTTTATGCGAGGTTCTCTAATGTGGAGGGCCACAAATAAGCTTAGTAATTGTAGCTGATGTTTTATTGAGTTCTAGAAATGTGTCTCTACAGAACCATAGTGGATTAAATTTTTGAGTACTAACCCCTCTAATGAAGTTTATGAGAGATTTTGTGTGAAGGAAGTTTTCAAGTATTAAGAGAGGTGGATGATATATAAGATCAAGAAGAGTGAAGAGCTTAAGCTTGGGGAGGCTCCCCTGGATCTCCCCAACATATTTCAAGAAGACTCAAGCATCTAAGCTTGGGGATGCCGGCATCCCCTTCTTCATCAGCAAATTATCAGGTCATCTCTAGTAAGACTATATTTTAATTCCTTCACATATTATGTGCTATTCTTGGAGCCTTGTGTGTTTATTTTCTGTTTTGTGTTTGTTTTGTTCTCTGATCATATCAATGTTGGATCCTAACTATCTTGTTTGGGAGAGAGACACGCTCGCTTTTTCATAGAATACTCCTGTTCTTCACTTATACTTGTTGAGTATTCTGTTTGGGCTCTGTTAAGCTTCTAGCTCTTGTTTTTCATGTATCTCTTGTTCAGAGCTATTAGTTTCTTTTATAGAAAGAACTCTCTTGCTTCACTTATATTTGTTTGGAGAGTAGGTTAATATGTTGGTTCAGAAAATGTCATGCATGTGGTAATGGTATGAAAATGCTTGCATAGTCTTGTAGATCATTGAACTTTGATAACCTGATTCTTTGCAAACGTTTTGAGGTATTAAATAATAGATGGTAATGCTTGCTGGTTACTTAAGTTAAAATTATTAGTGGATTGTTGCTTTAAAACTTGTACCGTACTACAAACACTGCTATAACTGTTGAAGGGTAGTTGGTCTTGATAGCTTTCCATGTCTAAAGGTAATTCGTAATAACATAGTTGTGTGCTAAGGTCGAGGGATCTAACGGGGTACTTGTGCCGCCGTGAACGGCCCTTCTTGGAGTAAATTTTAATCATGTTCTTAATGTTGAACCTGCTAGTTGTTTGCAATAAGCTTGTGAGTTCTTTTGACTAATGTTAAGCTACGGTTTTTGGCACTTCCACTATCCAAATTTGCTAGCCTCTTCGGTGTTGTGCATTGCCCTTTTCTCACAATGAGAGTTGGTGCATACTTCGCCAGTACATCCAAACCCGTGGGAGGACTTCATCTTGTTCTCCTACACATAAGCCCATACATCTTCCTCAAAACAGCCACCATAACTACCTACCACAGCATTTTCATAGCTGTTCCGAGATATATTGCCATGCAACTTCCATCATACATTACATGACTTGTTGTCATTTATCATTTATTTATTGCTTTGCATGATTCTATACAGCTGATGTGTGGTTTACCCATGTTACGCTAGATCATTGCACATCCTGCTACACTGGCAGAGGCATACAGTTTTATACATCATGTTATGTTGTTATGAGTTATTTGTACAAAAAGTGTGTTGTCATTTTAGAGTGTTGCCCCTGCCAGAAAAGAGCCATGGAGGCCATCGAAAAGTGAAACAGAAAAAGAAAAAATAGAAAAAAAAGAATAAAGAAAAGGGGGGGGGCACTACTATCCTTTATCAAAGTTGTGCTCATGTTTAGCACTTGCAGTTTCATAGTTATCATATTTGTGCTCATGTTTAGCACCTGTGCTCCATTTGAAAGAGTTCTCATGTTTCATTAGTATAACTATGTGGGGAATTTACATATAGAACTTGGGTTGTATATTCCAATGATGAGCCTCCTCAAAAGTGCTCTAGGTCTTCATGAGCAACCGAGTTGGATGCACCCCCACTAGTTCCATTGGAGAGCTTTCATATACATATAGCTCTATGTGCATCCGTTGCATGACAATCACTACTCCTTGCATAGCTTCGATTATAAGACTTCCTCTTGTCTAATGATCACTTTTTAGCTGTGTAAGACTTTCTTCCATTGGCCTTCCAAACCCCCATTAACGTTCTCTTTGCCATAACATCCTGGTGCCAATACCAAATACTCACGCTCACCGGTTGAGTAGACTTCGAAACAGTTGATTCATAACGTTCATGTTTATTTTTACTTGACTGGATCCTTTCTATGTTGTGAAAATTTACTTGATGCTTGGAATTGAAGGATAGAACTCCTACACTGAATACTTAAAACATCTATAATGAACCTTGTACGGTTTCATGTCTTTAAAGCATCATTCATGAAAAGTTTTAACTTGTTTAACTATCTTGCTTTATTATCTTTTCTTTAATATCAATTATAGACATTTGCTTTGAATGATTTGATCTCAGTTCACTTGCCTTACATCACTATTGGATCAAGATTGTGTTGGTAGCATGTCACTTCAAAAATTATATTGTTTTATCGTTTACCTACTCGAGTACGAGCAGGAACTAAGCTTGGGGATGCTTGATACGTCTCAAACGTATCTATAATTTTTGATGTTCCATGCTTGTTTTATAATAATACCACATGTGTTTATTATAGTTTTATATCATTTTAGACATTTATTGGACTAACCTATTAATAGTGTCAAAAGTGCACAATGTTCTTGTTTTACACTTTGATGTGTAATAATTACTTGGAAATTGACAAGAACACAAAAAGAGGCCTTGTTGGAGTTGGACTCTCATTCTCAGGAATCTGTCCCACCAGACAGTTTTTAAAGATATCCACGAACCGACCCGAGGACGACGTCAACTGGCAAAAGTCTAGTCGCGAAAGTTGCAGCGAATTTTCCGCCGCATGATCTAGACATAAAATTCGTCCCAATCGGAGTTCGGATGAGGCCTGGAGAGGCCCGACAAGTCGGCTGGACTAGGGAAAACTCTAGCTCGCGCCGAGGGTTGGCGAGACCGCCTCGGGAACCTTCTGGAGCCGCCCTTTGGACCATAAATAGCCCCCACGGAGCAAACACTAAAGGGGTCGAGAATTTTCCCGAATACATCCCAGAGCTCCGCCGCCACCAAACTTCGTTTCGGGGGTTAAAAGATCTCGTTCCGGCGCCCTGCCGGGAAAGGGATTGACCCCCAGAGCCATCTCCATCGACCATGCCGCCTTGATAACCCTCAAGTATAAGGGATCGCAACAGTCTTCGAGAGAAGTAAAACCCAAATTTATTGATTCGACACAAGGGGAGACAAAGAATACTTATAAGCCTTAGCAGCGGAGTTGTCAATTCAGCTCCACCTGGAAAAGCACTAGTAACAGGGGTGGTGTGAAAGCAGCAGTAATATGAGAGTAACAGTAACAGTAACACAGAGACAATGGCATAGGAAATAGTTGATGGCGTGTATGTGGACGGGAAAGCAATGATGATTACAGATGGACCGGGGTTCCCAGCTATCTACACTAGTGGTAACTCTCCAAACAAATAACATGTGTTGGGTGAACAAATTACAGTTGGGCAATTGATAAAATTGTGAGGGCATGACAATGCATATTATGATAAGATAAAGTTCACTGTAGTATTTAATTGGGCATTACGACATAATACATAGACCGTTATCCAACCGCATCTATGACTAATAATCCACCTTCAGGTTGACATCCGTGTTCCCCGTTGGTATTAAGTTGCAAGCAACAGATTATTGCATTAAGAATTGTGCGTAATGTAAACAACACAAATGACCGTAGACATAGCATTGTTATTTTATCCCTAGTGGCAACAGCACATCCACAACCTTAGGCGTTGCTGTCACTCGCCCAGATTACTGGAGACTGAACCCACTATCTAGCATAAATACTCCCTCTTGGAGATACAGGCAACTACTTGATCAAGGTAACCACAAGTACCAGAGAGCATGCAAGATCTTAAATAACCACTGATCATAATTCCACAATTTATCGGATCCCAACAAACACAACACCGATTACATCATATGGATCTCAATTATGTAAGGCAGCTCATGAGATCATTGTATTAAAGTACATGGGAGAGAGAGTACCAACTAGCTACAGCTAAGAACCCGTAGTCCATGGGGGAACTACTCACGGAGCATGATGGAGACGGTGGCGTCGATGGAGAAGGCTCCGGGGGTCAATCCCTGTCCCGGCAGGGTGCCGGAACAGGACCTTCTGACCCCCGAAACTTGGTTTCGATGGCGGCGGAGCTCTGGAACTTTTCGTGGAATATGACTCAGGCCCTTAGGGTTTTCGCGGTAGGAGCAATATATAGGCCAAAGGGCGTCGCGAGGCGGTGCACAAGGAGGCGACACCACCCCTCGGCGCCGGTGGGCCCTTGGCCGCGCCGAGCCCACGTGTGGGGCCCTCGTGGCTCCACTTCGCCTCTCCTTCGGACTCTAGGTGTCTTCTGATAAAATAGGGGCCTCCGTAAATTTTCGTCCAATTCCGAGAATATTTTCAGACTAGCTTTTCTGGAATACAAAAACAGCAGAAAACAGGAACTGACACTTCGGCATCTTGTTAATAGGTTAGTCCCAAAAAATGTATAAAAGTGATATAAAGTAGATGCAAAACATGTAGCAATTGGTATAAAACAAGCATGGAACATCAAAAATTATAGATATGTTTGAGACGTATCACGCCTCCACTTCGACTCCATGATGGTTTGTGAGTAGTTTCCCCCATGGACTACGGGTTCTAGCTGTAGCTAGTTGGTACTCTCTCTCCCATGTACTTCAATACAATGATCTCATGAGCTGCCTTACATGATTGAGATTCATCAGATGTAATAGGTGTTATGTTTGTTGGGATCCGATGAATTGTGGAATTATGATCAGTTTGTTCATCATGTTATCATACTTATGTTTTATTTAAGATCTTGCATGCTCTACGGTACTTGTGGTTACCCTGATCAAGTAGTTGCTTGTATCTCCAAGAGGGAGTATTTATGCTCGATAGTGGGTTCATGCCTCCAATAATTTGGGCGAGTGACAGCAACGTCTAAGGTTGTGGATGTGCTGTTGCCACTAGGGATAAAACAACAATGCTATGTCTACGGTCATTTGCATTGTTTACATTACACACTTTACTTCATGCAATAATCTGTTGTTTGCAACTCAATACCGGAAGGGGTGCGGATGCTAACCGGAAGGTGGATTATTTAGGCATAGATGCGTTGGATAGCAAGTCTATGTACTTTGTTGTAATGCCCAATTAAATACTAGAGTGAACTTTATCTTATCATAATATGCATTTTCATGTCCACACAATTTTATCAATTGCCCAACTGTAATTTGTTCACCCAACACATGCTTTGTTTGGAGAGTTACCTCTAGTGTAGATAGCTGGAACCCCGGTCCATATTAATCATCATTGCTCTCATGTCAACTACGCACCAGCTATTTTCTGACGCCATTACTGCTGTGTTACTGTCACTATTGCTCTCATATTACTGCTGCTATCACATCACCCTGTTACTAGTGCTTTTCCAGGTGTGGCTGAACTGACAACTCAGCTGTTAAGGCTTATAAGTATTCTTTGGCTCCCCTTGTGTCGAATCAATAAATTTGGGTTTTACTTCCCTCAAATACTGTTGCGATCCCCTATACTTGTGGGTCATCAGTTGCGCACGCGGAGGAAAGACGGCAGCGGCTCCGTCATGGAGATCATCGTGGCGGCGGAGGCGAACCGAGGGCCGAGACCACGGAGAGTGTTGAGGACGAGCGCTCGATCGGAGATGGGCGAATCGTTGTCGGCGAGGGCGTCAGAGAGATGCTTCAGGCGGCGACAGTACTCGGTGATGGACATGGCGCCTTGGACTAGCTGACGGAGGTTGTTGTTGAGGTAGATGGCTTTGCTGGCCTTGTTGGCAGTGAACAACTCACGCACGGCAAGCCAGAGCTGGCGAGACATCTGGTTCTGGGCGAGAGCCATGTCGGCGACATCCTCATCGATGCCGGAGTGGAGGAGGTTGAGGACGGTGTAGTCCGCGGCGAGCCAGGCGGCGTCGGTCGGTGCAGCGGCGGTGGTGCCATCCATGTGCCCGAGGAGACTGGCGCGGCCGAGAGCGGCACGCATGTAGATCGTCCACTTGGAGTAGTTGCCGGCTTGGAAGGTGAGGACGACGGGGGCGTGCCGCCAGGAGGCAGAGCGCCGGAGGCAGGAGCTAGGGCGCCGAAGATCGAGTTGAGGCCGGCCGGAGATGTCATGGTGCAGCGGAGGTGGCGGCTAGGTCTAGATCGGTTTGGGAGTTTAGGGTTTGGTGTCTGATACCATGTAGAACGGGGAAGAGAGATTTTGGGGGAAGCATCGCACGCATAATACGTGGGGTTCTGGTTGCTTTATATATGGCTCGAAGGCGTGTTAGGGTTTACAATGGGTATATGTACAAAATACGCTAACATCGTGGAAACACAAAGTTTACACTCAATCCAAACAAGACCAAAGGACCGTGGACCGTCCGATGAACATCCGAGACTGGTGTTTGTTATATTGCCTTACTCCATCCGAGAGTGGACAATGTGAACCCGGCGGCATATGATCCTGCAGTTACTCGGCGTCCCATTGGTCCAGCAGCATGTGCGGGTCCACTGCTAAAGAAAAAGCTTTCCCGTATATGGTGGTAAAAGTAGATCAGAATACATGTGTGTGGTCCCCACTTTGGGAGAGAGATAATAAAAAATAGGTAGATATTTGCTTCTTCTAGCCCAAGGCTGCACCGGACTTGGTGGTGTGTAGCTCCATGGATGCAGTGGCGCGGTTCTTCGTCGGTGCTGCAGAGACGGCGACCGCGACGGTCAACGGCTGGGGTTTGCGCCAGAGATGTCAGAGATAACGGCGATAGCAGCAGCGTCGCAGGGCACACGCCGCACGCCTCCGCGGTGCCGCGGCGGGGTCGGGGGAGGCTCAGAGGAAGATGCAGACGAGATCGGCATGGATAGACGCGGAGGAGCTAGGTTCCGTTGGCGCGTCATCCAGTGCTAGCGGAAGGAGAGAGAGGAAGGAGACAAAGACATTTAATTACTGGGCCCGTGGGTGCATGTATTACCGTTTGTATGCTCCTTTTCACCAAAAAAATGCCTGTTGCTGCTGTGGGGCCCACGTCATAATTGGACCAGTGAAAATGAGACTTGTGCCCGGTGCTGCTGTGGGGCCCGCCGGGTTCAACGAAGCATTTTCCTACTCCATAGCCACCTCCCAAGGCGATCTCTGAACCCTCTCTACTCTCTAGATCGGTATCCTCGTATGCACCTAGTTCCAGAATTTATAAGGTTATCTAGTTCTGATGGTGCATGTAAGTTTGTAAAAATGGATCGTCCACAGATTAAGATCAATCACTGTCTCACATCTTTTGCGAGAACAGAGCGCCAAACTCGTGTATGGCTCGGTTCAGGTCCTAACATAATCCAACAGGAACTCCAACGCGAGCGCTTGTAACCCTGCCTGATTAATGAAGTCTGCTTTTACGGTTTTACCCGAAAAAATAATATTTGAGTGCCCTCGTCGAACAGAGTCGATTTGGAATCGGATCTCGGTTCGGCTCGAGTTTAGCCCGGAGACCCTGGGGAAATGCCTCTCTGCCCTGGGCGGCAGATACACGCATCCCATCTCGCGCTCTCATTGGTTCCCATCTCGGTACAGCAGCGGACCAGCGCGTGTATTACTCTGACCAGGAAACTGTTTTGGCTCCGTATATGGTTGTATTGATATGCGAAACAAGTGGACCCACAGATAAAGCTGGCATGAATTTATAGCTCTGCAGCACGCATGCAGTGGCCCCGCATCTGACTCTGGCACCCCTTTACCACCTGCACACTCCAAGCAGGTTTCCGCAGCCATAGGTGTAGTGCACAGAAACCTTGTCCCAGAATGGTCTACTTTATTATGGCGTAATCACTCGTTACCAGCCCTTTTGAAGGCCTCTGAAAGTCCACTTACAGAAAGTAAAGAAATAAGCACGAAATAGTATTTTCCCGAACTTTCAAAATTCTAGACTACAACCTTTTCTTTTAACGGTATAGAAAAAAAGGTCGGTTATTGTATAGACAAACATAGTGCAACAACAGTAAGACCCAGCTTCCTTAAATTGATAAAAAAATGCAGATGTAAAACGTACGAACACGTCCGGTTGTCACAGGACAGAACTTTAAGGTGGTTTTCTAAAAGACAAAAACAATATTCCCACTTCTCAAAAGGGCCAAAACAGCGTGGTGGAGAATACTTGTACAGAAATAAGTCTAGTATGTACGATACAAATTTCATCGGAATATATTCTTACTCGTGTACATAAAAAAGACAAAATATGGGATATTTTCGTTACCCAAAACAGCGTAGTTTTTGTGAAACCTTACAGATATGTATCATATCAATATGTATCCACTTATGGAGAGTAAGAAAAATGAAAATTGAATGTTTGCTTCCATTATTTTCTAAATTCCGGGCTACGTCCTTTTCTTTTGCCCGTACATAAAAAAAAATGCAATTTTGTAAAAAATGCACGTGAACATCTCCACATTCAATGGTGCGTGCAAAAAAAATTCAGGGATAAACTGCCTTTTATTTTGCTTATGCAAAATACAAAGGAAATGCATTTTATAGAAAAAGGACGTCCACACATGCAACAAAAAGTCATATTTTCGCAAAACTTTGTGCCTGCCAAAACTCCATTTTCCACATTAGATTTTTTGTTCTTTTTTGAATTTTGAAAATATTTTATTTAATATATAAAAATGTAGTATCCATGTACTAGCCAAAACTCCAAAAGGCCGTACTCTGTGCTTAGATTTTATGGTAATATGTCAACGCAAAAATTAGCGTGTGTGTGTGGCACTGGTCACGTAAATTTCACTCCGTTGCATTAAACAAAAAAGTTTTATTTGAAACCAAATCAAGCCCTCTCTCACTCTAGACGACGAACAGCTAGCCTACGCGGTAAAACACATCGATCGGCGGTGAAAAGTAGTCTTCAGCAGATAGGAAGTAAATGCTAGCTGGTCCGCATATCATTAACTGCTCATGCATGGCTCTGTATTACAGCAACGTAAATCATTCTTTTTAATATACATGCACACATCCCAAGAAAACATGCAATGGTCAGATAGGGCGCGGCAGCGTCCGCCCGGTCAGATCGTCCACACCCACACCCGGAGACCCTGCCTGTTTAAAACCGCGTGCACTACGGCCAAACTGCGGGCTAGCCGCCAGGCAACTTGCAGAAAAGGGCAACAAATTTACAGAAAAGCCCCTAATCCGTTTCCTATTCAATTTCTCATCTCCTCGCGCCTCCCCTGTTTTCTCCTCTGTTCTCCTTCCCTCTCTCTCCCCAACGCGGCGGCTGCGGTGGTTCGACCCAAGAAATTAAACCCAAACATCGCCGCCGACCACCTCGCATCGACCTTCGTAGGAGAAAGCAGCCTCATGGATGGCGCCAACGGCTCGGTGGCCGAGGAAGGGAGGAAACCGCTGTCTGAGATGGTGGACGACTGCGTGCAGCGCTGGTTCCAGGACACGCTCAAAGAGGCGCGTCGCGGCGACACCGCCATGCAGGTGCTCGTCGCGCAGATGTATAACTCCGGCTACGGCATCCCCAGGAACGAGCACAAGGTATTATACCCTGCTCCGCTACCTTTTCTGCTTTCTCCCTCCTCCACCCTCACGCGTGCCGCCTGCGGACGTTCTTCATGCTTGGTGTAAGTGTATCTATGGGCTTGTTGTGCTGGTTACTGGTGTGCTCAAAGGTGGGAGGATTAGGCTGTTCGATTGTGCGATAGGCAATTTGTTGTTTGATGTTGATGGCTGATCTAATCTGTTTTGTTGGATCCAATTTGATGCGGACCCATAGACTTTTCTTGTTCGATCCAGCAGTCAGATATTCTTGGCCCTCTATACAATCTTTTCATAGAGAAGTCTTCCTTGCCAGGATGGTTAGTAGGATGCAAGTATTTCTGTTTTTTTTCATCTTATTATGTGGTTTTTTTTTTGCTTACTTGTGTTTATATAACAATAGTTTTTTTTCGAATTATATAACATTAGATATTGTCAAGGGGAAACTTTTGTTGCCTGTGCTTAGATAAAATTAGATATTTTCAATGGCATTACTTGTTTCTGGTTGCATCTGTCATGCCGTTTCATGGTGCTTAAGAAAGTGAAGATTGATAGAGGCAAGGATTTGTTCTGTTATTCGCCAGTATTAGTTTTACTCTCTTACCCACATGAACTAACACACAGTTAATTCGTTTGCTTGGGATTTGGAGTAAATAACTTTTGGAATTGCCAATTCTCATCTTGTTGCAAAGCTTGAAGTTAGAGCTCAATCACGCCCGATCCATTGGATCAAGGGCGCCAAGATTCGTTCTCTTTCTTTTAATAAATCTCGAAAATCATATATTAAAATAGTTTTTAAGCGAAATATATTTAGAAAGTTGAGGAAAATCAACAAAAAATGTTCACAAGGTATAAAAAATGTCCATATGAGAGAGAAAATGTTCACGTAGTACGAAATAATTGTTCATGATTTTCAAAAAAATGTAAAAATGTTCATATGATGAGTGCTAGTCGTGTCCAATAACTTTTGGTTTTGATCCATTTTCCTAATTCATGGAGATATGTGAAGCTAGAGTTTAGTTTCCAACCAAAAAGGTATTCTTTCCTTTTTTTTTGTTCTTCTAAACATCTAGATATTGTTGATCCGAACTTTGACTTGACATATGTGGTTCTTTACTTTCATTTTTCAAAACAAATGTGGTATTTGCTGAATTCTTGAACTTTGGAATTAATTATTCAATGTTGGAGCATTTACGTGCCTAAAGTTTATACCTTCTCCATAAATAAGCACAAGCTTTATTTTTCTGCATTTTGTTTTCTTACTTGTATTTTGTATTTTAGGAGTTGAGATAGTAGGTTGAGTGCATTTTTATTTATCAGGAATGCTGATGTTCTGCAGCAAAAACATACACGTTGATAGCAGAGGGGTGATGCCTACCAACTCTGGTGATCACATCTGCTTTAAGTATTGTGGTTTATTTTTGGATGATTATTTGACCAAGATAAATGAGTATTGGTTGCTGAGATGGTGAAATCGAAAATAGGCTATATAATTGGCATATTCACCATGGCATTTCAATTTTTATTAAGTAGCAATTAAGTCTGCCCGGTTATTGCAGGATTTCATCTCATTATTATCAATTTTATGTGAATTTATAATCAATCAGTTTGGTATGTGCTTTGTTCTTTATTTTCGAATAATCAGCAGGACCTGGTTAAAGTAGTGAAATTTAAGTCGGAGAACAATGCTTTTGCAGCTTTGTGGTCTTAAGGATCTCTGAAATACCATCATCTGGTGTTCCCTCTTATTTTATTGATAAGCTATATTAAGATACAAACGCATCAACTGGGAACTCCTCTTGAAAATTGCATCTGAACCATACAATCCGAAAAAAACAGGGCTTTTGTCTGTTCAGTCCTTTCAGTTGCTGTTACCTTCCCTAGGGATCACAGCTGCAACTGTACCCTTAGTTATGCAATTGATTGTAAGTTGAGCACTGGTCAAGCATCTATGATTCAGGCCATATATGTGGACGCCAATGGCTAGGATCAGCTTCATGCCTGTTAGGCCCAGTTCCCTGCCGATCTTAGGATTTCAACTTGCGTCGCTGCCAAAGGAGTCGTTGGATGCTTCACTTTTTTTCCCCTCTCAAAACGGTCTGACCAGCCGCTGGAGCTATCCAGGTGCAGGAAAAACTCTTTTTTAGCGTCTCAAGTTAGCGCTTTCCATTGGAGTTGGAGACTCTTATCCGTATATTTTACGATTTTGTTTTTGCTACACAAGCGCCTGCAAAAGAGTCCAGCGTTGGACATGCCTTCATAGATCATAGTTCATGTTGTCCTATTCGAAGATGACTTCTCTCATGGTGCATTCCCTGGAACAGGCCCCAGTAATTATTGGACCTAGTCCTAAGGACTTGGATGCAAATACCCCTGCTAATTTATGCTTTATACTAATTTTTCTGCTATTAGAATTCTCTCTCTTTCTCATGTTGTGTAATTAGAAATGCTATGAAGTGTAAACTGTAACATCACCTACCAAACTCTGTGTTCTGATTCTACTTTAAACTTTATTCTTTTGTTTCCTTTATTAAGGGAAGACAATGGATGGAGAAGGCATCAAGATTCAGGTCTTCGGTCTGGAGGGTTGGCACAAAACGTCCAGGTATTTTTCAATAAAGTGTGTATAATTATTTTATTGTCATTGGGAGCGTTTTTGTGCTAGGCAAACATGTTTGGTAATTAATTTTTGCCTTTTCAGGGTATAATGTTAGCGACTCTGATTCTGATGAAGGAAATGATGACATCAAGCAATAACAATCAACTACGATTAAGTGGTTGGTTAGAAGAATGATAGGGTAAGAAGTTTGGCTTGCGTTATTTCTCCTTATAGTTTAAATTAAACTATGTGAAGTTGCCCTAGGTTATGTTTTTAGTTGAGCCCATTACTAGAGGCTACATAGTTCTTCTACATGTTAGTGAACTGCTACTGAGCTTGTAGGGATTAATGTACCTGAACTTGATTGCACATAGTAACATGAGTTCAATCATATCAGAATGAGTCTTCGGTTTTTTGGCCTTTATATGGTTTCACAGAAGCTAATATGTACGGAGTATCACTTTAGGCATCCGACATATGTAGTTTGGTTTGTTACCTTTCTAGCCTTCTGTTTTTCGGTGTATGCGGGCATGCTACATGTTTGATGATTTCAGTTTACTTAAAAACTGTTATGTAGTGCAGCAGAGGTTCCACATGTTTGATGATTTCATTTCTCATTTCAGGCAATGATAAGGACTAGCAATTTGCCTAAGGTTGGGACTGCTTTTGATTGGACTCTGCTGTGTGGAGTAGATTAGATTTTTGTAATCTTCTTTGGATACTTGAAGGATACAATGTACTCAACATCTCCTTAGAAAAAACAGGAACTCTATTCATCTAGTTATGTTTCCATATACATGTTCATTCTTTTGTTCATTTCCTAGTACTAAAAGATAACTTTAACTTGTTCAAATATCTTTTTTAAAATTCTTGTTGGTTGGAGGGTTCAGATTTTTGTTATGCATCTTAAAGGCTTTTGCTGGCTTGGGTACGACCTCCTCAGTATAGGTGGCCAACGGAGCCCAGATGATAAGGATCAACGTGATCCAAAAGGGTTTAGGCCCAATCTTTCACGGCGAACCAAGAAATAGCAAAAGATAACTTCGATCGTTGAATAGACGAATCTACTCCACGATACGTAAACACAGATTCAAAGAATCAGCAATCAAAACCAGCAATAACTCGATCTCGGAGCCCCATCCTGGGTGAACCTCACGACATATCTTTATTCTCAAAACATAACCTAAGGTACAAGGCCGGTGGCCAAACCCTTTATATGGGTGACTCCAAAAACCCTAAACTTGACACGAACCCACTTTTTCCTAAACAGAAAATAACACGATATAACAAAATAAAAGGACTCCTTGCTGCGCCATCTTCATGAGGAAGCTAATCCTTCGCTTCTCTTTATTAAAGCAGTCCGAATCTTGCATGTCTACAGAATACGCAGCATGACATGCATCAGCACTAGTAGTAGCTCGTCCAACATAATTAATCATGCGCATCTGGCCGTAAATTCCATGCATGCAACTCTCGCTGGGAACTCCATGCACGTTCAGCTCCTCCTTGTTCTCAGCGTGCATACATAACGAAAATACTTCTTGTATCTTGGCTCAAGCAAATCGTCAACATCAGTATATGAAGATGCTGCCGTATCACCATCACGTGCCTAAACGGGTGTGACCCAACTCGGAGCTTGCAGGCCCGTTTATAAGCGGGCCGGGCCGGCACGTTGGCCTCACCTCACGGCTCAGGCATGACACACGTGGTAAACGGGTTGGCCCATTTCGGCCTCTTGGATGTTGGGCCAATTTTATCAATAAAATAAAAGTATTTTTTAAAAAAAATTAACGGACTCATGTGTTTTGAGTTGGCACAATTTGGTGCGAAAAATATTCATGCTCCCTCCCTCCTTATGTTTTAGCTGAATTCAGACTCAATTTTTGTAAAGTTTGGCGAACCATATAGTAAAAATAACGCAACAACCGTAATATCAAATCATTATTGTTATAGTGTTATGAAATATATATTTTCATATTATATGTATTAATTATTTTACATATTGATACTGTCTTGTATAATATGTGAAGTTCTATAGAATATTACTTTGATCAAACTCAAAACATATGAAAATTCGAGAAGAAGAGAGTATATGACATGGAAGTACGAGGTGCCCGCGTGCGCCACCAAATGGTGTAAGGGTCATTTCGAGCAAGGATAATGGTAAAACCAAGTTCTGGCCGACGTCATTGTCATGTCTATATGTATAATAGTCAGCTATAAAGATGTACTCACTCCGTACAAAAATATAAGATGTTTTAGATATTTTTAATATGGACTATATACAGATTGAAATAAGTGAATCTACACACTAATACACGTCTAGGTACATCCGCATTAGAAAAATGCTACATATCTAAAACATCTTATATTTTTTATACGGAGGGAGTACCATTTAATGTCTATATGTATAATAGTCAATGTTTATAAGTAGCGGGCTATTGCAAATAATGGCAACCCCCAATCAGTTTTAGCGGGGCTAAATCAGAACTAAATAGTGCTATAGCGAAAAAATTTATATGGATTCATTTAGCGGCAACATTCTCAAACAGATATAGGCTAAAAAGTACCCATTTATTAATACCCGACCTAATTTACACTCTCCTGGAGTACTATGAGACTTTGAGTACGTGTTGTAGTTGACTCTTAATTTATTCTCTTAGTTTATATCATCCATTCATCTTTTTTTGAAGGATGTATCATCTACTCTCTTCGTTTCGAGATATAAGATGTTTTAGTTTTTTTTATGTATCTAGACACGTTTTAATATGTATGTTCACTCATTTTGTTCCGCATTTAGTCGACATGTGAAACACCTAAAATATTTTATATTTAGAAACATAGGATGATAGGAGGTATTCATCTTAGTAGGCCTTTCGCAATGATTGTATCTTACTGCGTCATCATAAGCAAAACGCTGATGTGACATCATAGCCAAAAAAATTGGTAAGCCCAAAATCATTAATAATATACAAGGTTAGTTGAATTCGCTTTTAAAAATACACCACTGATTAAGATAAGGCGCCAAAAAAAACCTTCGAGAAGCCCGGGAACTAGAAAAGATCAGGCTCAGGCGCGAACAAAACATGGGAACACGCCAGGCCACCCTCATCCACTGGACCCACACGGCCTCGCCTTCTCGGAAACGCCCACATCCCCTTCTCGACCTTCTTCCTCGAACCTACGCCGCCATGGCTGACTGGTCAAACCCGCACGAGCTTTGACCTTCCCGGCCGCCCCTTTCGCGGAAACACCCCCAAAAACCACGTTCACATCTGAGCTCTACGTCCACTGACACCCTAACCCCACGTTATCGGTGAGCAGAAATCCTCCTCGCGCTTGTCGCAAGTGGGTGCTTTTTGCCCACTTCCGGCAGCTACTTAAGCCAACCACTCCTGTCCGAAGTCCTCAATTCACATCACACCTCCCCCTCGATTCCTCCCCACCTTCCGTCCGTCGATCGATCGCCATGGCGTCTTCCACGGGGAGCTTGGACCACGCAGCAGCCTTCACGTTCACGCCGCCGCCCTTCATCACGTCCTTCACTGAGCTTCTGTCCGGTTCTGGTGCCGCCGGCGACCGGGGCGGCAGGGGTGGGGTGCCCAAGTTCAAGTCCGCGCAGCCCCCCAGCCTGCCCATCTCGCCGCCGCCGCCGGGCTCGCCCTTCTCCTACTTCTCTATCCCGGCGGGTCTCAGCCCTGCTGAGCTGCTCGACTCTCCTGTCCTCTTCAACTACTCTAATGTAAGCCTCCTCCCTCCCTTTTCTTGTTGTTGACTGGTTGCAGTAGCATGTGAGCTGATTTGAGCTGCTCCGTTGTGTTTCTATCAGATCTTGGCGTCCCCGACCACCGGTGCAGTCCCCGCGCAGAGATACGACTGGAAGGCGAGTGCTGATCTGATCACCTCGCAGCAAGAGCAGCTCAGCAGAGGAGACAACGCCTTCACTGACTTCTCCTTTCACGCCGTCAACTCCGACGCCGCCACTTCCCAAACAAATTCCTTCCCTTCCTTCAAGGTACATAAACACGTAATCCTCATTATTTAGCAAATTTTAATTGTTGTTACAGTATGCGGTAGCTCACACGAGGTATGTTTGTGCAGGAGCAACAGCAACAGCAAGTGGTGGAAGTGAGCAAGAGCGTCGCGGTGAGCAACAAGAGCAGCGGCGGCGGCAACAACAATAACAACAAGCAGCTCGAGGATGGGTACAACTGGAGGAAGTACGGGCAGAAGCAGGTCAAGGGGAGCGAGAACCCTCGGAGCTACTACAAGTGCACCTACAACAACTGCTCCATGAAGAAGAAGGTCGAGCGCTCTATCGCCGACGGCCGCGTTACGCAGATTGTCTACAAGGGCGCGCACGACCACCCCAAGCCGCTCTCCACGCGCCGCAACTCCTCGGGCTGCGCGGCGGCCGTCGTCGCGGCCGAGGATCATGCTAACGGCCCCGAGCACTCTGGCGCGACGCCCGAGCACTCCTCTGTCACCTTCGGTGATGAGGCCGACAACGGGTCGCAGCGCAGCGACGGCGCCGAGCCTGAAGCCAAGCGCTGGAAGGAGGATGCTGATAACGAAGGCAGCTCTGGCGGCGCGGGCGCCGGCGGCAAGCCGGTACGCGAGCCGAGGCTCGTGGTACAGACGCTGAGCGACATAGACATACTCGACGACGGCTTCAGGTGGAGGAAGTACGGGCAGAAGGTTGTCAAGGGAAATCCCAACCCGAGGAGCTACTACAAGTGCACGACGGTGGGTTGCCCGGTTCGAAAGCACGTGGAGCGGGCGGCGCAGGACAACCGCGCGGTGATCACCACCTACGAGGGGAAGCACAACCACGACGTGCCGGTCGGCCGCGGCGCCGGCGCCAGCCGCGCGCTGCCAATGTCGTCGTCGTCAGAGAGCTCGGGGGCCATCCGGCCGGCTGCCCCCTACACCTTGGAGATGCTCACCAACCCCTCGGCCGGGTACGGCGGCGCGTTCCAGCGCACCAAGGACGAGCCCCGGGACGACCTGTTCGTCGAGTCGCTCCTCTGCTGAGCTATGGCTCAGCTCTTTGCTCCACCATGCCGTATACGTGTACGTGCACGCGGCCGTAGCGTATATGTGTACGCTTGCCTTGTATAATACGTACAGTTTTTTTGTTGCATATACGGACAGACCTACGCGGTATATTACTTGTTGGAATAGCTAATTAGGTAGGAAGAGAGATCGATTGGTTGATTTATTTGTTAAATGAATGCCCCTCCCGACAAAACACAGGCGTGTGACTGCTGTACGTACACGTATATATGTAGCTCCTTGTGGCTGGAGTATGTAGCTAGGGAAGACAAAGTCAATAAGACTCATGAATTGCAAAAAAAGGAGTTGGTTTCTTCTACCGGTCTCGATCAGATATTTGTCTCCATGAAGCTTATATTGGCATTCTTAGAACAATTGTCGGGGTTAAAAATAAATTTTCATAAAAGTGAGTTGTATTGCTTTGGAAAGGCGGTGGAGGAGCAGATCAATACCGAAGTATTTTTGGGTGTGAGTTGGGCTCTTTACCGTTTAATTATTTGGGTATTCTATACATTATAGAAAACTTCTTAACAAGGAATGGAAACCAATTCAAGATCGCTTCGAGCGGAAGCTAGGATCTTGGGTAGCTAAGATGTTATTATACGGTGATCGTCTTGTGCTTATCAATTCGGTTTTGACTAGTTTGCCGATGTTTTTGTTGTCTTTCTTTGAAATACCTAAGGGGATACGAAAAAGGCTAGACTTTTTTCGGTCAAGATTTTTCTGACAAAGCAACCAACAAAAGAGAAAATATAGGCTCACAAAATGGAATATTGTGTGTAGGCCAAAAGACCGGGGGGTCTTGGAATTGAGGTCCTGGACAACAAATGCCTACTAAGCAAATGGCTATTTAAACTTCTTACGGAGGAGGGGTATGGCATGAGCTTTTAACAAACAAATACTTAGGAGATAAAACACTATCTCAGGTTCAATTACAACCTAATGACTCGCCTTTTTGGAAGGGGTTAATGAGAGTTAAGGATGATTTTTTTCGGCATGGATCGTTTGTTGTTGGGGACGGATAGCAAACATGTTTTTGGGAGGATGCTTGGATGGGTAATACCTCACTAGCGTGTCAATACCCATCTCTGTATAATGTGGCGATGGACAAACATATTACGGTCGCTGCTGTTTTAGGAAGCTCTCCGATCAACTTACGGTTTAGATGGAATCTTGTGGTTTGAACAGGGAGCGATGGTATCATTTAGTTGAAAGGTTGATGCGGATCCATTTGACTAATGAACTTGATAGGTTCAATTGGAAGCTAACACCAACGGGTGTTTTTTCGGTCAAGACCTACTATGCCGAACTAATGAATGGCACTACAAGTTACTTGCGAAAATACTTGTGGAAATTAAAAGTACCATTAAAGATTCATATCTTTTTGTGGTTCTACATAGAAAAGAGCTCTTGACAAAGGATAACTTGATTAAACGACAATGGATAGGGTGTAAGAAATGCGTTTTCTGTGATACGGATGAGACCGTAGAGCACCTTTTCATATCCCGTCCTTTCGCTCGAAATATTTGGCGTTTGGTTCATTTTACTTTTAATATTAAACCCCCTTCTAGCATACGGAATATGTTTGGGAACTGGTTAAATGGTATAGACAGAGGTCCAAAGAGCTTATTAGGATTGGCACTGCGGCTATGTTATGGGCTATTTGGAACTGTCGTAATGACGTCATATTTAACAAGGCAACTTCTATTCATTATTTGCAGGTTATAAACAAGGCGACCTACTGGATCCACATGTGGTCATTTCTTCTCCCTGCGAGCGGCGTGGTCTCATGGATACAGAATGTACTCGAATGATGATGGTCGTACGGGCTATCTTCTGCCAGGGTGGGTGGCAACATCATAAGCGATTAGATGGATAGAGTTTGTTTCTTGTGGCTGATTCTTGTATTCACGAAAAGTGATCTTTGAATTGTAAACTGAGAGGTACTTCACTTTTAATAATTGCGGTGGCTGTGTGCATCATTTTGATGCAGAGGCCGGGGATCGCACCCTATTTTCTAAAAAAAATATTTGTCTCCAGCTTATAATGCGAGTTTTCTGTAACACTCCACGTACCTTGTGAATGTCAACTGAATGATGGCTGCTGACTTGGGCTTTCTCATCCTTGGCTTTGGGCCAGCTGTGCTTGGGCTGGACGTTGGAGTATATAGAGGGAGGAGACGACACAACCAGGGATCGAACATAATAGAACCAGCTTCGGCTTTCTTCCTCCTCCAGATACCTCCCACCCCTCGTTTCCGTACGAGCTCATCTCTTGCTCATCTACCCCAGAGTCTTTGCTCTTCCCAGCCCTTGATTCTATTCTCTGGATTGTATCCCCTTGGTGAACCTTGGTTTGGCGAATCTGATTCGTACACCGGGAACACTTGTATCCCTCATTTGTGTTGTTTTGGTACTGATTTGATCATGTCCAGCCTTGGGATATGACAGTTTGGTATCAGAGCTACTCAGATCCTCATCCATCCGCCGGATCCATTCCCCTCTGCTTGGATTCATCGCCTTTCCACTAAAAAAAAATCTCAGAAATTACCACCACCATGGATGCCCACCAAGTGTTTGATGCAATGTCGACCCAGCACGAGGTGACTATGAGCAGCGTCATCCATGTCTCTGTGAGCCACATGGTGTATTCAGTGACAGAGGTTGTGCTCCGTCAAGTCTTCGAGATGTATGGTTGCATCGTGAAAAGCTTGGTTGTGTTCCAATGCAAGGGGTGGGTGGAGGCCTCGGTCCAACTCCGGTCAGGGACGAGGCTGTGCGTGCGCATGATGCCTTGCACGGCCGGAATATCTACGACGGCTGCAGCAGCATCTCCATCGAGTGTACACCAGCGTTGACCATGGCGCCCACCATGGTGGCCTCCACGGTAGTAGCAGCACCAACGCCATGCACACCAGTCGTAGATGCCGTTGTGGTTTCGCTGGACAAATCCTCCAAGGGAAATGCGACGGGCATGGACATGGCCGCTGCCACTCCACTTGTTGAAGACACTGTCGTGGCCTCTACTCTGTGTCATGAGAAGGAGCAGCAACACCCTTCGCTCAAGGTGTTCGACAGAATGCTGGAGGTGACACGAAATGAGAAGAGACCTCGCATCATCAAGTGGGTGTCTGGGGTGTCAATCAGTCGTCGCCCAGTACGGTGGACTGTGAGAGAGTACCCCGCTCCTTACCACCACCACCACACCCTCCAGATCAGCCCGGATTGCCTCTGGCTCGATCACCGCCATGACCTATGTGGTTGGCATTGGTGCCCTCGACAACGTCACCAACCATTAGGTACAACCATGTTGTGGAACATGTCGTCAATACAAGAGGCAATGTCCAAGATGACCGTATAGGATGGCTGCTACGTGGGCCGGTTGATCGTATTGGGTCTCACGCCGTTGGGTCTGTCACCATGCCATGGGATCCCGGTGAACAGCTGATGCATGTAAAATGCATATATGAACTTTGCATTATTTCTACTTATATTCCAGTCATATTTGCATCATATAAGGGTTATATCACTGTTTTATAATGATTTTGGGAATATTTGACATGTTTCCTATTTTATGGAATTAACCCTGCGCAGGCAGAAAACCCTATTTCTTTCCTTTTATGTTTCAGGGACCCAAACGACGTCCAAATGACCTGAAATTTACGGGCGTCAATATTTGGAAGGAAGAAGACTTGTGGGGAAGGAAGCGAACAAACGGAGCCACGAGGGCCAAAAGGAGTGGGCCCACGCGGCCCATGTACCTGGCCGCGTGGGACCCCCATCTTGGGCCTCGGAGCTCCGTTGCCGTCGATCTTTCCTCCACCGACTCCGTTTTGACCTAAAAACGCCTATAAAAATTATCCCCCGACGTTCTCTGGAAGGAGCGCCGCAGAAACACAGAAACACCGAAACAGAGACCTGGAGCTGCAGATTGGAGGGGGAAAACTCCGGCGGGGCGCTGCCGGCGTGGTCTCCATCTTCTCCAACGACTTCTCCACCGTCTCCATGATGAAGAGGGAGTAGTCCACCTCTGGACTATGGGTTTGTGGAAGTAACTTATGTATCTCTCTCTCTCGAGCTTCACTAATTAGTACCGTATGAGCTGCTGAACATGATTACGGTCATCTATGTAATACCTTTGTGGTGGATCTTTTTATGAGTTAATATATGTTTGAGATTGCAATGGTTTTGTTTCAGTTATGAAAGTAGATGCATATTATGTACCCCGTTCTTATTTACTTGTTATGATCAAGCATGTTTATGAGAGCGTGTGAGGGGGAACGTGTGCATTAGTTGGAGTAACGGGGGGTGGCTAGTGCAGTGAACGTGAGAGAAAGTTCTGCGATCCACTTGGGTGTTTTACCTTACTTTGTTGCCTCACTAGGGATAAAAAAAATACCATGCTACCGGAGATGTGGGTGTGACCATTGCCACTACTCCATGACTAGATCTAGCATGTTCTTATTTTAACTTCATGTCATGATACTTATTGCTATACTCTGAGTTATCTTAATTATCGAGGTGTTATGATTTAGTTCGCATCTTGGTGGAGTATAAGAGAGACTAATAACCAAAAGGTCTCTATGTTAGGACGTGATGCCCATATAATTATAACTTGTCATTAAACTGTTGTGTTGCAATCTCATATGTCAACTCTAGTGTTCCATTGTCTACCACTTATTAAAGAGAGAGTGCATTTGTGAAACCATGAACCCCGGTCCATTTTTAATCATAAGAAACACCTTTCCAACCACTTTTACCACTTTTCCATTTTCTGCCATTTAAAATCCGAAAATACAAAAACACTTTTACATCTTGCATTCATCATAAAAAACCCAAAAATATCATTTATCATTGCTACCACCATCCTTGCATATTTATTTACCACCATTGCATATTTATTTCTTGTTTGCATTGCATATTATCTTGATATCATTCTAACACCTTGTGCTTGACAACCACTAGGTGAGGTTGAGGACCAAAACATTTACTTTGTTTTGTAGGTAACCAAAAGAAGGATAGGAAGATAAATCTTCACTACTGATTCCCCGAGAGTTCGATATTAAACCCTCGAGTCACCCTCGTGGGGAAAACACGTCTTCCACTTACTACACACTCTGCACTTGGAGTCTCAACCTAACCCATTTACTTTTCACGCAGGTAACCACGCGAAGGGCTAGCAACTGTTTTCTGGCGCCATTGTGGGGTAACTACGTGAAGGGCCATCAAGACTGTTTTCTGGCGCCGTTGCCGGGGAATCATTGCTGAAAGGTTTATCCAAGGATATCTCACCAAGTCAACTTCATCACCAACTTGTGCTAACACCTAAGCTTGGGGAGGTTGCACCTACGTGAGCATCATCTTATCCATCTTTACCTTCAAAGCAATTTATTTGTTTTGTCATTGTCTTGCATATTTATTTTCAGTTTTGCATAAAAAATTAAAAAACACATAAAAACTTGCTAAAATGGGAGAAAGAACTAAGTTGTGTGATTACACAAACACTCCAAATGATCAATTTATTGCTAGGCCCATTGCCACACCTAAGATAAATGCTGAGAGTTATGAAGTAAGTCCTAGTTTGTTGAACTTGATAACTAGGGAACAATTTGGCGGTAGTGCTATGGAGGATGCCTCTATGCATCTTCATGATTTTGTTGAAATATGTGACATGCAGAAATTTAAAAATGTGGAAAGTGATATTCTAAAACTGAAGTTATTTCCTTTCTCACTTAGAGGAAAAGCTAAAGAGTGGCTGCATTCATTACCTATTGATAGCATTAAAACTTGGGATGATTTAAAAGAAGCTTTCATTAAGAAATACTATCCCCTGTTAAAATTTTGCAAAATAGAAACAACATTCTTTCTTTTAGGCAAAATGAAAATGAACATGTTGCTATGGCTTGGGATAGGATTAAACTTATGCTTAGAACTTGTCCATCACATGGGGTCAACGAATGGACCATATTACACTCTTTTTACAATGGTCTAAATTACATGTCTAGAAATATTCTTGATTCTGCTGCTGGAGGTGCTTTTATGGGAAAAACTATAGTAGAAGCTAAGAACATATTGGAAAGCATTTTGCAAAACTATAGTCAATGGCATACTGATAGAGCACCTAATCCTTCTAAGAAAGTGAACTCCATAGAAGAAACAAATGATTTGTCATCTAAAATGGATACTATTCTTGCTTTCATTAATAAACAAAATATTGAAAATGTGCCTTTGCAAGAACTAGTTGGTAATAATCCTGAAAATATTGATGTCAACTTCATTAGGAACTATGGTAATAATGGGTATGGTAACAACAATTATAACTCTTATAATAAACCCCCATATGTGCCAAACAAATATGTACTAGTGGTAATGTTTCTAGTGATTTGGAAAACACCATTAGATCATTTATATCTACTCAAAAGGAGCTTAATAAGGAATTTATATCTAAGTTTGAAAAACAAGACTCTTTGTTTGAAAGGGTAGATCAGCTCACTAAGGAAGTTTCCTCATTAAAGAACACCATTATAGCTCAAAAACATGAGGAAACAATTAAATATTGTCAAGAGGTTATAAATAAATCTTGGGAACATATTCATGAGCAAGAGAGAATTGCTAAGGAAACTATTATGGTTGTGAAAGAGAAGAAAGTTGAGAAGTTAAAATGCTTAGTGAAGTAAAGGAACCATTGCTTGACTTAGAGAATTGTAGCTTGCATGAATTAATATCTATCTTACAAAAATTTGCAAGTGATCCTTCTATTAATGTTAACCAAGCTGGTTTTGGTTCTTATATTGCTAATCATGTGTTAAAAGAAAAGATTGCTAGGTACAACCAAGAGGCTATGATACCACCTAAGCTTGGGGATGTATGGATTCCCAAAGTCCTAGTAACCATTGGAAAAGAGACACACCATGCTATACTTGATCTAGGATCTAGTGTCTCTGTTTTATCTAAAGAACTATATGAAGTACTTGAATTGAAAAATCTTGAAAAATGCTCTATTGAACTTGCACTTGCTGATGATTCCATTAAACATGCTTTAGGAAAAGTAAGTGATGTTTGGTAGAGTTACATATGACATTTGTGCCTGTTGATTTTCTAATCATGGATATGGGGAATAAAACCTCTAGTCCAATTATTCTTGGAAGACCTTTTCTTCGTACTACAGGTGCTATCATTGATTCAAAAGAAGGGAATGTGAAGTTTCAGTTTCCACACAAGAAATGTATGGAACACTTCCCAAGGAAGAGGGCACATCATTCAAGCTCCCTCATGAGCTTCGTCCACAATAAACATCAAGTAAGAAGCCTAGCTATATGGCTATAAAGAAAGCGCTTTACGGGAGGCAACCCGGTTGTTTTTATTTGTGATTTTCTTTGTGTCCTCTTGCTGTAACAAGAGACTTAGTGTTTAGTTTAGTTTCTGGAATTTTTAATAAAGTGCCAAGTTTTACTCATTTTGGTATGAAGAAGTTGCTTATAGCGTTCGGAGATATTATTCCTGCACGAATCTGTGCACGGTATGATTTTTAATTCTTATTCTGTAACTCCGAATGAGCTCATATTTAAACTGTATGCAACTTTTCATCCTCTGTATGCATGAATTTTTTGGAATTTTCCGACAAAGTTAAGTAGGGTAGAAAAATACGTTTAGCTGCTGCTGTTTTTCTGGACAGATTCTGTCCCATTTTGTTTGATGCATGCTTAGAACTTTTAACATGAATCTTTTTGATCCAATTGAGTTTATGAGTAGGCATACAACATTATACATTTCTGGACATTCATATGAATTTTTGTCTAAGGATTATATGCAGCAAGAAATCTATTTGTTTATCACTACTAATGTGCCCCACAGAAAAAGAAATGGGAGAAACGGTGTTTTGAAGTTTTTTCACAGGGATTAGAGGAGATGCACCAAGAGCTATCCAAGGATGGTGAAGACCATAAGCTTGGGGATGTGAAGACAACCCCACTGGACCTACACACTCTCGGTTTGCACACGTCTAACTTCTGTTTTTCGATCGAAACACTTTATCGCATAAACTTGGAGCGTCTTTTTGTTTGTTTAGGTTAGATTTTTATTTTGTGAGACCACCACACTATCATTTATATATGAGAGAGCTACTGGAAATTTGGGTTGAATTATGTTGGATGCTATTATAAGATTGGGAAAAGGGATGTTAAGTTAATTTTAAAAGATACATATAATTGCATGATTCATGAGCTTGTTAATGAGTAATAATTTGCAAATATTTTATCAAGAGCTATCTTTTATTCATGTTTTGATGCTAAATGTTATTCTACCTTGTTTAACATGGATTAGTTAGTTCTATGGACACTCATGCATGCATTTAGATGGTCAACTTTCTCCCTCTTGCTAGCCCAAAAATTCCAACAAGCAAAAACTTGTTTCCAACACCTTCAACCAAAGTTTTTCCAGTGAGTCCACCATATCTACCTATTAGCTTTATGCTATTCCGAGTATGTTTATCATGATATTTGTGTTATCTATACCTCTGAATGAAAATGCTTATGTTGTTAATTGTTGTGGGAAAAGTTGGTTATATAGCTCTCGAACTTGATGCACACTTTACTTTCATTGCATAAAAAAATATGACCCATTGTGATTAAAATTATGAAGTTGTGGACTTGACAAATGTCTTTGGTTGAGAGTTAGCCATATGTGCTGTCACATGGCAAGCTTTCAACATTGCACATCATCTCATTTAGTTGATATCATGTACTTTTGTTTATGGATGCTTACCATGGGTGAAATAAATGGGAAATGAAGTGAGTTTAAATGAGTTTGTATAAATGGTTAGAGAGACGCCTGGGCCGCTAATCTAAGCCATGCATCATTCATGGTGGAAATTTACTTACATGCTATGGTGAACCTTCTGTGATACACCTTACAATAAAAAGCTATCCAATGGTAAATAAAAAGGGTGTTGAGATTGTTCATTATGTTTGTTTGTCTTGTCATTTTGATATGGGCTTGTTCCATATCCTGAGGGACGCTCTTAATGATACTATTATTACTTACAATGATATTTAACTTGAACTTGCTTTGTTTTCCAAGTTGAGTAACACATGGAGTAGGTACTTGTATTCAAGGGGCATGAGACTTTCAACCTGTACTTTGTCAAGCACACTACTCTATTGCTTTCACTTTAAACTTAATCATTCAAGATGCTATGATAGGGGAATGAGAGCTTGACACCAAGGATTACCATATTACAATCATTGACTTAAGTAGAGAAGTTCAGAAGTTAGATGAAATTTATTCATGCTTTACCTCTACTCATATATATATCTTTCCAAAGTGTCCACCTTTTATATTCAGATTTTCACCAATACTCTATGACCATTGTAGGATGTTCTTACTTATTATTATGCATACATGTGGTCCATAGTACTTTTCTCTATGTTACACTTTGTGAATTATCATTGAACATCCTTGCATTGAATACTTGATATCACTTCATAAACTATCTTGCATATTGCTACTCCTTTTAAGAATGAATCATTTTACTCTATGTAGCAATAGTAATCATCTTTGATATCCATTGATAGTATTAAATTGCAAAGTCCATGTTAGTTTTATCACCTTCATACTCGAGGACGAGTATAGGTTAAGCTTGGGGATGTTGATGCATGTAAAATGCATACATGAACTTTGCATTATTTTACTTATATTCCAGTCATATTTGCATCATATAAGGGTTATATCACTGTTTTATAATGATTTTGGGAATATTTGACATGTTTCCTATTTTTATGGAATTAACCCTGCGCAGGCAGAAAACCCTATTTCTTTTTTAATGTTTCAGGGACCCAAACGACGTCCAAATGACCTGCAAATTTACGAGCGTCAATTTTGGAAGGAAAAGACTTGTGGGCGAAGGAAGCGAACAAACGGAGCCCGAGGGCCAAAAGAGTGGGCCCACGCGGCCCATGTACCTGGCCGCGTGGGACCCCCCATTTGGGCCTCGGAGCTCCGTTGCCGTCGATCTTTCCTCCACCGACTCCGTTTTGACCTAAAAACGCCTATAAAAATATCCCCCGACGTTCTCTGGAAGGAGCGCCGCAGAAACACAGAAACACCGAAACAGAGACCTGGAGCTGCAGATTGGAGGGGGAAAACTCCGGCGGGGCGCTGCCGGCGTGGTCTCCATCTTCTCCAACGACTTCTCCACCGTCTCCATGATGAAGAGGGAGTAGTCCACCTCTGGACTATGGGTTTGTGGAAGTAACTTATGTATCTCTCTCTCTCGAGCTTCACTAATTAGTACCGTATGAGCTGCTGAACATGATTACGGTCATCTATGTAATACCTTTGTGGTGGATCTTTTTATGAGTTAATATATGTTTGAGATTGCAATGGTTTTGTTTCAGTTATGAAAGTAGATGCATATTATGTACCCCGTTCTTATTTACTTGTTATGATCAAGCATGTTTATGAGAGCGTGTGAGGGGGAACGTGTGCATTAGTTGGAGTAACGGGGGGTGGCTAGTGCAGTGAACGTGAGAGAAAGTTCTGCGATCCACTTGGGTGTTTTACCTTACTTTGTTGCCTCACTAGGGATAAAAAGAAATACCATGCTACCGGAGATGTGGGTGTGACCATTGCCAC
Source organism: Poa pratensis (assembly GCA_947311845.1). Classification (NCBI taxonomy): domain Eukaryota; kingdom Viridiplantae; phylum Streptophyta; class Magnoliopsida; order Poales; family Poaceae; genus Poa; species Poa pratensis. Next base: position 5,136,636 of record CAMZMU010000113.1, on the reverse strand, counting down.
TACTCCATGACTAGATCTAGCATGTTCTTATTTTAACTTCATGTCATGATACTTATTGCTATACTCTGAGTTATCTTAATTACTGAGGTGTTATGATTTAGTTCGCATCTTGGTGGAGTATAAGAGAGACTAATAACCAAAAGGTCTCTATGTTAGGACGTGATGCCCATATAATTATAACTTGTCATTAAACTGTTGTGTTGCAATCTCATATGTCAACTCTAGTGTTCCATTGTCTACCACTTTATTAAAGAGAGAGTGCATTTGTGAAACCATGAACCCCGGTCCATTTTTAATCATAAGAAACACCTTTCCAACCACTTTTCCATTTTCTGCCATTTAAAAATCCGAAAATACAAAAACACTTTTACATCTTGCATTCATCATAAAAACCCAAAAATATCATTTATCATTGCTACCACCATCCTTGCATATTTATTTACCACCATTGCATATTTATTTCTTGTTTGCATTGCATATTATCTTGATATCATTCTCACACCTTGTGCTTGACAACCACTAGGTGAGGTTGAGGACCAAAACATTTACTTTGTTTTGTAGGTAACCAAAAGAAGGATAGGAAGATAAATCTTCACTACTGATTCCCCGAGAGTTCGATATTAAACCCTCGAGTCACCCTCGTGGGGAAAACACGTCTTCCACTTACTACACACTCTGCACTTGGAGTCTCAACCTAACCCATTTACTTTTCACGCAGGAACCACGCGAAGGGGCTAGCAACTGTTTTCTGGCACCATTGTGGGGTAACTACGTGAAGGGCCATCAACAGCTTATCATGCCTTGGATGTACTCTGCAGGTGATCAAGTCCAGTCTAGTCTGCTTCTCTGTCACCTTACCATGGGACCCAACGGTTGGCAACCAGTTGTGTAGAGAAGGGTTGAAATCTGAGTTGTTGGAGCAAACTAATGGTGAGAACACTTCCAGATGGCAGCAGAGACAGTGTTGTGCAGAATGTTTTTCACCACATAGCATGATTTCAGACTATAGTGCAGTTCGGGGCACTCGTGAGAATTTCCTAGCACTACCATCCCTTGACTTTGTGGCGTTATGTGATGATAGCAGTGGAGTCCATTGGTTCAGTTGTGCTTGTCAGAGCAGCGGTCAGCTTGTATCAAATGGTCACTACATGATGTTTCCCAGCTTGCTTAAGCAGTGGAAATTGTCTACAGATTTGAGTGAAGTTGGTGCCGCTTACAAGAATTTATTATCAACACCACTCCCTGATTGTGAGTTTGGCTCTAAGCTCACCTATTTCACACTTTTTTCTCAGGGTGAGTTGTTTGAAGGTCAAAGCATACTATACCTATGTGGTTCAGTTATCACTGGAGGAAAATTTAGTTCTGTCGATCAGCTTCTTGGTCAGAACTTGAGCTTGACCAAAGACAAGCAAATGCTCAGTGATGCTATACGAGGGAGTTGTCAGACCATATCAAACAGTGATACTTGTGCTTATTCTTTAAATTTGCAAGAAGTGACAAATTATGAAGAGATGAGTGCACAGTGGGATCCAAGAAAACAAGAGGTTGTGATAAAATGCTTATTTGGGTTGCAGTCCCATGCTGAACCATGCGTCAGTCAGTGTATTTTCTTTCTCATTATCAGATCAAGGAAGGATGCCAAAGCAATGCAATTGGCTGGTTGGTGTTCACTGCAATTTTTTGCATCAAAACTTCGGTTTAAGTTGAGCTTGGGTGAGCTGTAGCGTTGGCATGATAACAGGGATGCAAGGAATGAGAAAAGGAACCTTGGGGGCACAATTTTGTATGCATGCCACGGACTGCTACAATTTCCACACATACAAGAGAATGGTAATCAGTGCAGCCACACATTCGGGGATGCAGTGTTGGTGCTGATTACAAACAGTGATGAAGTGCTGGACTGTACAAGCTTGTGGCCAATGGAAAAGAAGATGAACATGTATATCATTGAAGCTGACAACGTACAACCAGAAAAATTGAAGAACTCATGTGTAGACAAGACACTTAAGGCTGGTGATAGTATGAGAGCCAATGCAAGTATGAGCTTGTTTGCGACTAGTGGAGAGGACAGTTTGCTACTACTGTACCATGAGCAGAACACACACGTGATAGCTATCATGCTTGTTGTGCCTTGTGTTCAGGTTTTGGATGCACACATACAATGGGATCCAGGCGGGCTCTCGCCGACCATGAATGGTGACCAAGAGCCGAACCATGCTGAACGATCATGGAGGATGGAGAGGATTTGTGCTCGAGGATACCGGCTGATTACAGGAATGGATGGCTTGTCAGTTCCGTGGGATCCAGGTATTATCTCAAATGATGCGTCAGCTGTACCAGTTCATGTCAAGGCCAGACGCGCTCACTGTCGAAGATGGAGCTACACCCTGTTGCAACCTACACACGCCATTGCTTGGGGACAAGCAATGTTTTGCCGGGGCGGTAGTGTAACACTCCACGTACCTTGTGTATGTCAACTGAATGATGGGCTGCTGACTTGGGCTTTCTCATCCTTGGCTTTGGGCCAGCTGTGCTTGGGCTGGACGTTGGAGTATATAGAGGGAGGAGATGACACAGCCAGGGATCGAACAGAATAGAACCAGCTTCGGCTTTCTTCCTCCTCCAGATACCTCCCACCCCTCTCTCCAGATACCTCCCACCCCTTGTTTCCGTACGAGCTCATCTCTTGCTCATCTACCCCAGAGTTTGCTCATCTACCCCAGAGTCTTTGCTCTTCCCAGCCCTTGATTCAATTCTCTGGATTATATCCCCTTGGTGAACCTTGGTTTGGCGAATCTGATTCGTACACCGGGAACACTTGTATCCCTCGTTTGTGTTGTTCTGGTACTGATTTGATCCCGTGGCGGAGGCAGGGGGACCAGCAGGGGCCCTGGCCCCCCCGAGATTTGGTATTTCAGTCTAAGTCCCTTACTACTTATGCTAAATGTTGTGTATTCTTATGCTCTGGCCCCCTTGTAATATTATTTTGCGCTCAGGCCCTCCCGGTAAAAAATTCTGGCTCCGCCACTGATTTGATCATGTCCACCCTTGGGATATGACATTTTCTTTATAGTTTTTTCAAAAAAATTAAGAGCTATTTGGAGTACTTCGGATCACAACCATTCTCCAGCGCGTGCCTCGCGTATAGGTGATCTCATTTTGCTGCTCTTTTCTTTTAGTATTACATTATATATCGGAAAGTGTTCTTTACTCCCGAGCTCCGGTGCTCCCTCCATATATTTTTTTTTGAAAAATATATTTGTGAGTTTCAAAATATTACGGAAAAAACACGGGTGTAGCCAATGATGTATCGCATGAACGTGCAAAACTTCAATCTGAAATAATTTATATTATGAGTTACACAAAAATAACAAAAGTTGGTAAAACATAGAGATTTAAAAATAGGCATATTTAGATCCACACTTTGTCATTTTTGTGTAGTTTAAAATACAAAATATTTGAAGTTGATATTTTGCAGGTTCGTGGGATATACTATGGGCTACACCCAAACTTATTTTCAGATTTTTTTATACTTAGAAATATGATTTTCGAATTCCTAAATTGGAGGGAGCACTGGAGCTCGAGAGCCAAAATTCTCTACTCCATACATATAGGTATGGAGTAGTAGTTGATAATGCATAGTATCACGTTTGCCAAACAATAATAAAAGATGATGCTTATCACACCCAACGGTGCACGCACCTCTCACATTCTCTCTCCCGCATATTAGTTTCTAGTTTATCTGGTTGGCGTGTTCACTGCGTCTTCTTTTGTTTCTATAATAATCCTTTCTAGCAGACGCAGACGATGACGACAGCGACGACGCGTTGCAGGCCTTCTCACGGCCAATAATTTACTAGTCACAAGTCATCGTTACATTTTGTTAGCCAACTCGCGGCCTAGTGGAGTCTTTTGATGGCTCAGTGGTGTCGACACGCTGGCTGCAAGTGAGAACGCATGTCTATTTTGTGGAAAACATGCGAAACTTTGAATATGATATTTGTGCCGTACTCCGTAGCAGTAGTGGACATAGGATTTAACGGTTGGGTGCCAAACACACTGCGCCTTTGGAGCAAAGTATTCCTAAAGTACTTAGGAAAACCATGGTTTCTGAGTTTTAAAACTTTGGGATGTTAGGGTTTAGCAAAAACTATAGTTTTATATACTTCAGTATTAAAAAAATGGAATGCCATGAACTTGGTTGCGTGGCCTAGGCCTCTACGAGATTGCCCTGGACCATGAGGCGTGACAGCTCGCCGCATCTCAAGGGCAGGGAGGAAGGAGGGGAATAACTAATTGATCTATTTCTTAATTGTCCCTAACTGAGTACAGGGTGTCCCTCTAGTGGGGAAGACTCAACTTGATATCCAAGAAACCTATCTCTACTTTCCTAACAAATCATATCTTATTATTCCTATTTAAATAAAGATTCTTGGATTTAAACGACACAAATTCTAACTCGTGGATATTTCCTAATTGAAGCCAACTAGGGCCGGCTGTTCCTATAGCCCTGATTTGCCCACATGACATCTCCTCCCCCTTTGACAAGTCCTCGAGCTGCTAGGCGGCGGCCATGGCTGCAATCCCAGTAGTCCCCATGCCGTTGATGGACTGCAAGGTTCCTTCAAAGACCCGCTTGTCCTCAAGCTGCTAGGCAGTGGCCATGGTACTATACGATTCAAGTCTTGTGTTGCTGACAAGTTGCAATGCGAGTGATTCACATCTATTGAATGCAGCTCCATCTTTTGAAACATCAAGCTTGCACCTGAAGACACGCCTCCGAATAGCGTGATATATGCATCGTAATGGAGCTTTCTGTACAACAGGAATACGTTCATTGGAAGCTATGTCCTATATGTACGGAGCCTAGAATAGAGAACGCCCAGCCACCTCTCTTCCTGCACCTAGCTCCTTCTCAATGAAGGCAATGCCCGCATCCTTGTGTACTGATGTCACCGCCATGTAGATGATCATTGCCACCTCCTGAAGTGTAGCCTTTTTTAGCACCTCAGCAATCGCGAAAGCCTTCACTCATGCCGGTGCTTGAAGTACTGCCGCCATACACGTAGGCTGAACCACCACTGCCATGCGGAGTTTATTAAGCAGCTGATGTCTACTACACGGTTCTATTCTTGTAAACAGTGTTGGTCCTCCAAGTGCAGAGGTTGAAAGGACAAGGATGTCGCCTAGAGGGGGGTGAATAGGCGATTTAAAACTTTTCCAGTTTAGGCTTGATAAATGCGGAATAAAACTAGGTGTTTTAATTTAACAAACATACAACCTAAATATATTAGGTTCACTTATGTGTACCAACAACTTATGCTAAGCAAGACAAATAACAAGGCGATAGCAAGATATAGACTTCAAGCACGAAGGCTATCACAATGTAAATTGCATAAGTAAAGAGCTCGGTATAGAAATAACCGAGGCACGCGGAGACGATGATGTATTCCCGAGTTCCTCCTTTTTAGGTGAGTACGTCTCGTTGGAGGGGTGTGAGTTTCAAACTCAAGATGCCACAAAAGGCATCACCCTATTCTCCGATGGAACTCGCCCAAAAGCTCGGTTCACCTTCCACTATTGATTTCCTTTTGGCGGAAATCGAGTCTCTTACAACAATCTTGAGGCACAACTCACAAAAGGACTGGGAGCTCCCAAGTGACCACAAAAGGTCCCAACAAGCCATAAAAGGCCTTGACCACAAAAAGTCACAAGAACACCGTCTAGGGTCCAACGACCCAAGAGTAACAAGCTCACGAGCTTTCACTTCCACGAATCTTCGTGGAGAGAGCGAAGCGATGCACAAAAGCAAAGGCAAGAACACAAGAAGTGCTCAAGTCCTTCACTCCCAAATCCCACAAAAAACAACTAATGCTTATGGGGTGAGAAGAGATGAAGAACAAAGAAGAACTCAACAAATGGAACTCCAAGATCTAGATCAAGAGACTTCCCCTTACTTAGAGGAGAGATTGATTGGTGGAAATGTAGATCTAGATCTCCTCTCTCTTTTCCCTCAAGAATTAGCAAGAATCATTGGAGGGATTGAGAGATAGCAAGCTTTGGAGGTCAACAATTGTGGGGACCCGGACTAGCTGTCCGAAATACCCGATTATGCTTAACACAACGATCCCGTGATCAGTCTGTCGTTGCACATAATCCGAATTGGATACCAAAGTTTACATCCATTACAATACCGAATTAAAAGTCTTACATAAATGGTCATTTAGACCAACTCTTACATAGGTGCCTTCATGGGCCAAACCAAAATATCAGCGGAAGCTACGGCGTAGTAGACATCATATTCTAACGATGACGACCCGACAGGCAGCTGACTTGTGGAGATCCTTAGTTTGCGTAGAAGTCGCCATACTCCTGCTCGGCATATTGCTTCTCCTCGTAGTCTGGCTAGGACAATAGCTAGGGACGAAACCAATATGAGTACATTTGAATGTACTCGCAAACTACCCCAACATGAGTATGCACTAGTTTTTATCTTACTTTCATACTTTTATTTATTTAAAACATCTCTATATCTTTATTGAAAAAGGTAAGAAGAGTTTTATAACTATCTTTGAAAGAAGTCACCATCTCATTTTGTTTCTCCAAAACTCCTCTTTTTCTGACCATGGCTCACCATGGTCCATTTATTTCAACAACTCATACCACTTCATTTGGTATAGCTGTGTAACACCATCACCATTTCAGTTTCTTTAAACTTAAAAGCTTTTCAAAAAACTTGCACATGGTCTAGGACAGCCTCCCAACTGTCCATATCCGAGGACTCGGCTATTCGAATAGTTTTACACTCTGCAGAGGTAGCACGCTTTTTCCACATCCATCCGGCAACTCATCGTGTCTGCCACGTCTCGCCATACAAGGTGTATGCAAAGTAAGCCGCCGACCATAGCCTGTCCTTTGCTCATGCTAGTATAGGACCCTGCCACTACGAAACTTCCGTCAACACTCAGGCTAATTCCCCAACAGGAACCCCAAGTGCGAGGACTCGTAGTTCTGCCCGGCGAGCGAACCCTTCAATCCTCCCACCAACGTGTTAGGACCCAGGTCAGGGGTAGGTCACCAAACCATCCCCTCATGGAACGAGGTCATCCTCGTTGTTGAGGCATCCCATACTAATATGAGCAAATTATATGACTACGCCCTTTCCCATATATGGGTAGATGTGGTCGCACAGGGTAAGATTGGTTGTCATAGTACTAGGACACAATGTGCATTTTTCATAAACATCACCATTCTCCACTTCTTTACTTCCACACCGACATCTCGGTAATCCATAACCACACAAGTATTTTCAAAGGAGTTTTGAGTAAACAATATTTATTTTCCCATCCTATAATTTCATAACAACTATCTTATACTTCTACATATGTGGCAAAATAGTTTTCATGTACTTGTAAAAGGTTTTCAAAATCATTGGTACTTTTGAATAACTTTTGTGGCGAAATAGATGTATATAAATGCAAGCTCAGTGAAGTAGCTTGCCTTGCTCGGCAAAGTTCTCGGGCTCTTGTGCTGACGATCAGAGAATTCCCCCTCCTCGTAGACTCCGACAACGTTCTCGTCTAAACGTCAAACAAGTAATACAAACAATCACTAAACTAATCAAGCAAGCATCACCACATATCAATCATAAACATCACAAATAGCTACTGCACATATCAAACAATACAATTGGGTTTTTAAATTAATTGAATTAAACATTATTTAATTATGTCTAAATTATGGCAGAAACTAGTTATTCATGTTTAATTGCATAACTTGAGTTCTGTTGGTCAGAAAAATACAAACTAAAGTTCTATAGAAAGCTACTGATGTGTAGAAGACAACACAATTGAGTTTGGATTAATTTGAGTTACCAAACTCCCTACACAAATGTTTGAATCCAGTAACTTAATAAACAAGTTTTAGCTACCAATTAAGTTCTGTTGCTCCTAAAATTAAATACTTTTAGGGGTAACTAAACATGAACAAATGTGATCTAACAAAATTGGTCCTGAATCATTTGGGTTAACCATTAAACATATTTAAATGTTTTAGTGCACAAGGGTGTTCAAACTTCAACTTCATACTAAACAATTAATAATGCACAAATAATTCTACCAAAATTACGGAAGCTAATACATGGCAGTACTAAGCTAACATAATTTGTTTGGAATTATTTGGACTAACAGAGTATCAGAAACAAACAAGTTTAGAATTTAAACCTTCTGTGGCATTTTAAATATCACTGTTTATTTATTAATCTAAATGAATTTAATCCAATTGGGTTGGTTAAACATTTTCATAAGCTTTCCAGAACAATTGAGTTTGATTTATTTGGGTTCCTAAATCTCGATATATTGAATTTCAAATTTGGATCCAGTATTGATTTCACAGAGAAGTTTGAAATTCGAAATTTTCCCTCCTCTGGATAATGTTCAAAATTCTGACTAGTGGGGCCTACGTGTCAGCGGCACTGGGTATGCGAGGGAAATGAATAAAGGCCTGACGTGTGGGGTCCGCACGTCAGCGGCTCGCTAATGCGAAGGGGTACGCTGCCGCGATCGAGTCCATCGGCGACGACCCAGAACGGGCGGCGCCGTGGCTCCGGCGACGGCGAGGTGGAAGGATCTCTCACCTAGGGGACTCGGGAGGTCGCGGAGATGATGTAGATCGACGGCAGTGGCGTGGGGGAAGCTCCTGGCTGAGTTGCACTTGCTGGGGTGGACTGGTTTGTCGGCGCGAGCTCCGGAACTTCCTCGGGTACGGGCAGCAGCTCCGGCGAAGCTTCACGGCGCGTCTGTGCATGAATAAGATGGCAAAAAGGGCTCGGTGAGTGCGGGGAGAGAAAGCAACACGGTGCAGGGGTTGGGGAAGGAAATGGTCAGCCTAACGGCGTGGCCGCGGTCGCCTTCTACCTCGGACATGGCGAGGTCGCAGAAGGACGCGGGCAGCGTGCACGCCCTCCTGGCGGTGAACAGAGGGGAGTGGAGTGGGTGTGGTGCGGTGTGGTGTCTGTGGCAAGGCGTGGGGGTGGTTAAATAGGGCAGGGTCCAGCGTATCATGGACGGAGCGCACGGACAGCGTCCATGGCGCCTCCGGCGGGAGATTTCCCGATTCCTCGGCGACGCATGCTAGCAGCTCAAGGAAGAGGCGTCTGGGGGTCCGGGAGCGAGCTGGGAGCAGCTATGGCGACGGGTGCATGTCGAGGTGCAGCGGGTGGGGCGAATTTGGCCGGTGCCGTCCGAGCTCTCCACGGCGAGCAACGGGGGACAGGGTTCGCGTTGGGGCGAGAGAGGTGCTCGAGCGCGAGCAGAGGGTGCAGAGGCAACGAGCGTGGACGAACGCGAGCAAGGGGGGCCCTGGGGGGCCTGGGAACGGCGACGACGACCATGGCGACACGGCGACGGCGACAGGGAGCTAGGGGTAGGAGACGACGGCATTTTTGCCAAAACCCCCTGGCTCTTCTTCTTTCTATTTTCTTTCATTTGTTTTTCAAACCAGAAGCTTTTCTCGAATTTATTTAGGGCACTAAATCTATTTATAAAATTCAAGAAAATTTGTGAAGCCTTGCCATGGTATGCAGAAGCTTCACAAAATTTGGCGTTTAATAATAAAATATTTTGAATCATTTTTGTTCATAAAGTTTTAGTTATGGTATTTTGATTTATTTCCAATTGAATTTTACTTTTGAATTTTAAAACTAATTCAAAATATTGTTTGAGAGAGAAAAGTAGTAAGGATAAAATGGGAGTGTTTACATTACCACTCCACTAAATTTTTTGTGAAGGAAAACAATTTCTCACTTGGAGAATTTTATGTGACACTTGTCACATTATTTTCTTGCTTTGCTTTTTATTTTATTTCTCTTCTTTTCTTCATGTCTTTATTTAGAGCAAGCAACACATAATTAGCAAGAAATAAACAACACAAGCAACAATATGAGATCAACACATATAATTAAGCAAAAGTTTTTGTTGGCTCTCATTTTTGGAATAATAATACTGATTAATATTTTTGGGATGTTACAACAATGGAGGCCAAAACTTGCAAGAAAGGTTGGGGAACCATTGGGGAAGAAGGCCCTTAAATAGGTCACCCAAAGATCCAACCGTTGGGTGCAGATTCGCGCCGTGGCGGTACTACCGCTAACCCAGCGGTACTACCGCCCCCTGGGAAGTTAGGACAGTAAAACAGGCTGAAAACAGGCTCCAGGCAGCGGTACTACCGCCCCGGGTGATTTCGGGCGCTCAAACGGGCGCGGTACTGGACTCCCAGCGTACCGGGCGGTACCCGCCTAGTACTACCGCTGGACAGAAAACTGCAGAAAACACCCAAACAAAAACGTCGATATCTTGAGCATCCGAACTCCGTTTTCGATGTTCTTGGTCTCGTTGGAATCGCAACGAAGAGCTTTACAAGATCATGCAGAGAAACATCATAATACAACATGGGAGGATAAAACCAAATGGGGAAAGGTTAGACCCCTCGATAAAAGAACAACTGGTAAAACCTCCAATATCAAAAAAACAATAATCCATTTTTTATGATCTTGGGCTTGTTTCGAAGATAATCACAAGCTCTATAAGATCATGCATATACACATCATAGTACATCATGTGAGAAAGTAACCAATAGAGGAGAGTTTTACCTCTCTAGAAAAGACAAACCGGTAAAACTTCCAACATCAAAAATTCAACAAGATATTTATATGAAATCCGTTTTTGATGAACTAGAGCTTGATATGGAGATGAACACAAGCTCTAAATTCTCACATGGATAAAAGTCAAATAAGAACCAAGAAAGATGATATGCCAACAATGCAAAGGTTTGAGCTCTCCACAAAGATGCGATCAAGTTACTCACTTGAGAGCCCCTCTTGATAGTACGGTATCTATCCTATAACCTGGTCTCCCACTAACACCATGAGACCGGTAAAATAGAAACCCTATCAAGATCATACCTTTGCCTTGCGCATTCCACTTGAGCTAGATAATGACGATCTTGATCTCTTCAAGTGGACCACCTTTCTTGATTGCGCTTTGCTTGGTGAAGACTCACATATTGCTCCCCCATACACCAAGATGAGAGTGCCTCTCTTAGGAACATCTTCACTTGACCATTATCTCCAAATGGGTTGCAAGCTTCAACCATATGATATCTTCTAGATGCCCATCTTGAACTTGCACATCTCAACCTTGATGACGATCACCACTTGACGTCATCCTCCATGAGCTATAAGAAATCTTCCTTTTGATGCAAGCCCATCGAGAGATACCTAACCCCAACAAAGGAATGCCACACACACATAATGGGTTAGTTCACAAAGCTATATGGACAATTTCTTACCATACTATTGGATCACATGATCCCACATGGTATATCATTTAGCTTTGTGTGTTGATCAACTTGAATCCACTCTTTGCACTTAGTCTTGATCAACCTTGTATCTTTTCTTCTTCTTGATCATATAAAATATGTCCATTATAATCAATGATCTTGATGGCATACAACCTTGAATCAAACACATGGAGTTCAAGCGATGCCTATGGACAAACCTATAAGAATATCTCAATACAAACATTAGTCCATAAGGATTGTCATTAATTACCAAAACCACGCATGGGGCAACATGCACTTGCAGAGGTTTGTAGGACATCAGCAATTTTCCCTTAAGTGAGTAACCAAGATTTATCGAATTCAGGGAGGTAGAGGTCAAAGGTATCCCTCTCAAGCAACCCTGCAATTAAGATATAAGAAGTCTCTCTTGTTATATGTATAGGTGCACTAGTTCGGCGAAGAGATTGTAAAATGCAAGTGATATGGATGGTAACAAGTGGTATTTGTAATCTGTAATAAAAATGGCAGCAAGCAAACATGTAACAAAAGTGACAAAAACGGTGTTCCGATGATTGGAAATAAGGCGTAGGGATCATACTTTCACTAGGGATCTCTCTGAACACGTTAGCACAACTGAACGCAATCAAGTGCTACTCGAAACTATTCTTCTTCTCGATAAAACAAGAGTACTATGCGTAGGGCTACAAAAGCACACCTCAAAGTCTGAGTAAACAAACACCACAATACCACAAATAATAATCCATGGTAAATATCCCTCTAATTTATTATCCAAAGAGTCACACACGCCACCCACACTGTCACCAAGGCTTTATGTTCTCAACAATGACTCCGGAAATTATACTAGATAAACCAATTGAGTAGCATAAACATCATATGAATTCAACGACACTAACAATGCTCATGATCACATAAAGATCACACCATGGGAGAGAGAGATAACCACATAGCTACAGCAAGAGCCCTCAGCCCCGATGAAGAACTACTCCCGCTGCATCACGGGAGGCAGCAACGGCAATGAAGATGACTCCGGGGGCAATTCCCCGTCCCGGCAGGGTGCCGAAACAGGAACTTTTGTCCCCCGAATTAGGGTTTTTGGTGGCGGCGGAGCTCGGATGCGTTCCTGGAGAAATCCTTCGGGGGTCGTCATTTTTAGGTCAGGAGAGACTTTATAGGCGAAGAGGCGACGCGAGGCGGTGCACGAGGTGCCCAGGTTGGACCCAGGCGCGGTTGAAAGGACAATGATGTCGCCTAGAGGGGGGTGAATATGCGATTAAAAGTTTTCCGGTTTAGGCTTGCTAATTGCGGAATAAAACTATGTGTTTAAATTAACAAGCCAACAACTTGATTAAACTAGGCTCACCTATGTGCACCAACAACTTATGCTAAGCAAGACAAGCAACAAGGTGACAGCAATAGAATACTTCAAGCACGAAGGCTATCACAATGTAAAGTGCATAAGTAAAGAGCTCGGTATAGAAATAATCGAAGCACGCGGAGACGAGGATGTATTCCCGAGTTCCTCCTTGAAAGGGAGTACGTCTCGTTGGAGAGGTGTGAACCGACACAACGGTTCAACAACCACAAAGGTTTCACCCTCTTCTCCGATGAACCGCACCACAAAGGTTTGGTTCACCTTCCCCAATCGGTATTCCTTCGAGGCGGAATCCGGAGCCTTTCAACAACAATCCAGGGCACAACCCACAATGGGATTGGGGGCTCCCGAACGGCTTTCAACAACAATCCGAGGCACAACCCACAAAGGGATTGGGGGCTCCCGAATGGCTTCAAGTGACCACACAAGGGTCCAACCACCACAAAGGCGTCTAGGGCCCAAAGACCCAAGAGTAACAAGTTCACAAGCTTTCAACTTCCACGAATCCTCGTGGAGAGCACACCGATGCACCAAATGCAAAAGGCAAGAGCACAAGTGCTCAAATCCTTCACTCTCAAATCTCACCACAAGCAACTAATGCTTATGGGGGGAGAAGAGAGGAAGAACAAAGAAGAGAACCACACAAGAACTCCAAGAACTAGATCCACTATGTTCCCCTCACTTAGAGGAGAGATTGATTGGTGGAAATGTAGATCTAGGTCTCCTCTCTCAAATCCCTCAAAGATATGCAAGAATCATGGGAGGAATTGGGAGAGGGGCAAGCTTTCCAAGGTCAACAATGGAGGTGAGAGAGTGGGAAAAACGTGCTTGGAAAAGCTAGGGAACCATTGGGGAAGAGGACCCCTTAAATAGGTTCCCTGGAAATCTGACCGTTATGCCCAGTTTCCGTACCCAGCGGTACTACCGCTGCTGGTCTCACTGCGGTACCCAGTGTACTGCACAACCCAGCTGCAGCGGTACCTCAGAGAAGTACCGTAGCTGCCAGGCACAGCGGTACTACCGCGACACTGCCGGTAGTACCACTGGGATCCTTCGAATAAAATAGAAGGAAACCAGCGGTAGTACGAGGCAACTACCGGTGGGTACCGTAGCGAGTCCAGAGAGCTAAACCGGCCTAGCGGTACCCCTGGCGGTACCACCAGCGGTAGTACCGCTGGCTGAAACCAGCGGTACCACACGGTACCACCGCCAGGAGGAGTACCAGCTGTGCTGCAGGAGTCCCGCTCCAGGTGGAGCGGTACTACCGCTGCGACAGCGGTACTACCGCCAGACACAGAAAAGCTCTTCCTAAAATGCAATAACTTTCTCGTATGAACTCCAAAACAGGTGAATCCAATTGCGTTGGAAAGGTAACGACGAGAGCTTTGCAACACGAAAATGCAACAAGTTTTCCATAAGAAATCCATTTTCGAAGAACTTGGGCTTGTCATGAAGATCACGACAAGCACCAAGACCCAACAAGGAGAAAAGCCAAATAAGAACCAATAAAGATGAAATGCCAAGTATGCAAAGGTATGAGCTCTCCACAAAGATGCGATCAAGTTACTCACTTGAGAACCCCTCTTGATAGTACGCCGTCTATCCTAAAACCCGGTCTCTCACTAACAACATGAGACCGGTAAAATAGAAAACCTATCAAGATCATACCTTTGCCTTGCGCATTCCACTTGAGCTCGATGATGACGATCTTGACTCTCAAGTTGGAACACCTTTCTTGATTGTGCTTGCTAGCACATGCTTGATGAAGACTTCTCCAAATTCTCCCCATACTCCATTATGGGAGGGTCTCGCAAAGCTCCGTCTTCATGTCTCCTTTGCAAGCTTCAATCAAATGTTATCTTTCGAGATGGATCATATTGAGCTTGCACTTCAACTTCTCTACACATGACCATTCTTCATATAAACCCTTGAGTAGAGCATTGATCATCATGTAATCTTCTAGAGTCCAACACATGAACTCCAATCATTTCCTATGGACAAGATCTACAAGTATATCTCAATGCAAACATTAGTCCATAAGGATTGTCATTAATTACCAAAACCACACATGGGGCAACACATGCACTTTCAACGGTCCACCCTGGACCGCGGCCAGGGGTCACCTGGAGGCTGTGGACCTCCCCCGGACTTGTCCTTCTGGCTCCCGGGGTCTTCTGGCGAAATAGAATTTCTGTAATTTTTGCCAAATTTCTGAGCACTTTGGATTTTGGACCTTTTCTGCAATGCACAGACATAATAAACAGAAACTGGCATTGGGCACTGGGTTAATAGGTTAGTCCAATAAAATGTGCCAAAATTATATAAAAACATAATAAACACATGTGGCATTGTTATAAAACAAACATGGAACATTAAAAATTATAAATACGTTTGAGACATATCAGCATCCCCAAGCTTAATTCCTGCTCGTCCTCGAGTAGGTAAATGATAACAAAATAATTTTTATAGTGACATGCTTCTAACACAATCTTGAGCAAGTAATAATGTAAAGCATATGAACTAAATAAAAGTGATCCATGACAATGGTCTATAGTTGAAATAAAGTAAACAATGATTAACCATGTGTAACCTCTAAGCAAGAATTTTTCATGAATAGTACTTTGGAGACATGAAAATTATAAAACTCGTCATGCTTGATAGCTCACAAAGCAACATTCTTTCGAAAAAGGTGTTTAACCAACACAAAGTTAGATTTAAGTTTTCAGCAAAAGCTTCAACTTGTAACATACTTATCACTGGATAATGTCAACACAAATTTTTCATGATTAAACATAAAGATAAAGTGTTGTAGACTTGTACCAAAATTGATACTATGCATTTGCTTGAGATATAAAGATTGGAAAGGAAAACTGACTCAACATAAAAATAAAAGAAAGGACCTTCGCAGAGGGAAGCAGAGATTAATCGTGTGCTAGAGCTTTTAGTTTTTGAAAGCATATAGAGACATAAAAATATATTTTTAGAGTGGTGCATAATATGGTCAACGAATGGTAGTAGAGTTCTTGATATCTTCCATACCAAAAAAAATTAAGAGCGGCTCCCATGAGGAACGTTATTTCTGCAGCAAGCAGATCATTCCTCTGTCTCCTTTGTTTACACATGCAGATATTTTACTGAATTCTCGGGAACAAAATGTGAGGAGAGTTTTTTTATGAAAGTTGTATTTTATCTTTTATGGGGCTGGGCACCTCGTTGCCATCTCTTTTTGCAAAATTAATGAACAAGTAGATGAAGCATACAAGTCCTTGGAAAACTTATTTGGCATGGAAAATAACAAACCCAACTACTACTTCCTCATGAGCTTGGAAGCAGTGGCACAAAACAGGAGTAATAACATTTTTGAATATTTAACGGTGGCACATGAAAAATTTACTTGGAGTGGCAAGGAAATACCACATGTAGGTAGGTATGGTGGACACAAATGGCAAGGATATTTGGCTCAAGGATTTGGATGCACGAGAAGCATTCCCTCTCAGTACAGATTTTTTGGCTTAGCAAGGTATCAAGCAAACACATATCATCAACCCAATACAGGAATGACCACAAGATATTCATTAAGCATAACCATTAGACCCCATAATGTCTTGTTAACCAAACATGCTTTTGCAAAAAGAATATCTAAACTTTGAGAAAATACCAATCACAACAAGTGTCATAATTTAAACTTTACGGTATTTCTCCACTAATCCATTCTTAAGTAAATGATCCACAGGTTTAAACATTTAATATAATTCATCTCTCAAAACAATTGACAAGTATCAAATTATTCAAGACAATGATCTTAAAGATTATGTAAATTTCTTTTACCACTTCCTACATGATAGTTTCCCTTTTAACCAAACACAAATCAACTTATTTGAACCAAACTCTCTAAGCAAGAAAGCATGAAACACAAGAGAGTACTTCCTAACTATAAGAAACTAATAGCTCTGAACAAGAGATACATGAAAAACAAGAGCTAGAAGCTAAAATAATAAAAGCTAAACACTCTACACATATAAGTTGAAAGGACATTTCTTAATCCCTTGTGTTTTTGTGTGTTAGGCAACAACACTAGTGATGAATTAATATGTGAATCAAGTGATGCAGGTTTTAGGTGATTAAAACATCTTTGCATCAAATCCAAAAAGGGAGTTGAAAAGAGCTTGTATTGTTGCTGAAGAAAGTGAATCGGATTATCCGATCCAGGCTGACTTGGAATATCCGATCGTCAAGGATTGCTCGAATTCTGCTAAGGACTACAAGCAACCGCGTACTGAAGTTTTCCGGATTATCCGATTCTGGTTGAGTCGGATTATCCGATCGTAAAGGATTGCTCGAATTCTGCTAAGGACTACAAGCAACCACGTACTGAAGTTTTTCGGATTATCCGATTCTGGTTGATTCGGATTATCCGATCGTCAAGGATTGCTCGAATTCTGCTAAGGACTACGAGCAACCGCGTACTGAAGTTTTTCGGAATATCCGAATCTGTATGTTCCGGATTATCCGGTGGTATCGGATTATCCGGTACACACTTGAATCGGATTATCTGACTCACCTGTCTGCAAGGGCTAGAATTCATGGAGCACTATATATGGGACTTCTCCTACCTTGAGAAGGGTACCACGACTAGAAATATCTTGCCCACCATTGTTGAAAGCTTGAAACTCCTAGATCTCTCTCCCTACCCACTCAAACACCTTGTCCTTCTAGGACTTGGGAGAGTTGACCTAGATCTACACTTCCACCAAAGAGATTTGATTTCCCCATCCATTCCTTTTGAGGAACTTGTTACTCTTGGGTTCATTGGAACCCTAGACGGTCGTTGGTCGTTCTTGTGGCTTTGGGAGCCGCGGGGACTAGCCGGGAGCCTCCAATTGAGTTGTGGAGTCGTGCCCCGGCCTTGTGATTCTTGTGGCTTTGGGAGCCGTGGGAATTTGTTTAGAGCCTCCAATTCGGTTGTGGAGTGTGCCTCATCCTTGTAAAGGTTTGTTGCCGACCTCGAGGGCATCATATAGTGACTCGTGGAACTCCTCATTGGAGGATAACACGAGGGAGATACGGTGTGCCATATCAAGGCTATTCGGGGCTCACTTGTGACCCCGCACCGCTCCAACGAAGACGTAGCTTCCATTGGGAAGTGAACTTCGGGAATCATCTCCGCGTCACCGTGTGGTTATCTCTTAACCTTCCTTTACTTGTATTGCTAGCTTATCTGTTTAGTATATCTTTCTAGCTTGTTTATTGCTCATCATATAGGATTGTTCACCTAGTTGCATATCTAGAGAACTTATATTTGAGCAATTCCTCAATTTGATTAAAAGAAAAAGGAAATTTGTAGTTGCCTATTCACCCCCCCTCTAGTCAACCTACTCGATCCTTTCAATTGGTATCAGAGCAAGGTCTCTTTATTAAGGGTTTAACAGCCTAAAGAGGAGGGTGACTAGCGAGGAGGAGTTAAAACTTGCTAAGGAACAACAAGAAAAATGATCAAGAAAAACTTGAGAAAGAACTAAGTGAAGCGGGGATAACCCTACCCGATGATAATGCCCCGGTCACCATGAATGCCATGATTAAACTCTTTGGGTTCATGAAAGGCAAAATGGTGGACGAGGTGTATACTCGGGTCATTAATAATCAAAATGCCTCCTCATCAACCGGTGCCTCTATCGTTGAGGCCTTGGTTGATAAGGATAACAAGAGAAACCTAAAATTAATGAGAAGCCCCCTCATAACTTTGCTCCACCTACTTCATATCTCACTCAAGTTCCACCCACCCAACCTCATATAACCAACCTAAGTAGACCGCCTCCTAAGCTTGATAATACTCGTTATTTCACTTGGAAGAAATCTATGGAGTCTTATTTTCGCAGCTCGTCGATGCATCTTTGGAGGGTGGTGCTTCAAGGTTACAACCCGGTTGATCCCACCAACTTGACAAAGCAAGAAGAGATTGATGAACAACTTGATGCAAACGCCAAATACATCCTTGAGAGTGCCATGACCGCCAATGATGAAGATCAAGTGCGAAATCTCAAAACCACCAAGGAGGCTTGGGATTTTCTCTCATCGGTATATGAAGGAAATGAGGGCATTCAACGCTCCAACGACGCCATCCTTCAACATCAAGTGGACAACTTCATCATGCTAGAAGAAGAGACACCATCGATCTCTTCCGAAGACTCACCAAGCTTGTTGTGACCATGAGGGAAAATGGAAAGAAAGATATGGATGATGAATGGGTCAAAGCCAAGTTCCTCAAGACCATTGTTCCATACAATGAAAATATGGTGATGAATCTCCATGTGAGAGCGGACTACAAACAATGTCTCCCAATGACATATTGGCACAATTCGTCACCTATGATACCTTGAAGGCCACTTCCAAGTCTTCCATCAACCAAATTCGTGGCACGAAGAATCTTGCCTTGAAGGCCCATGTGGGAGAACATCCAAGATATGAAGAAGGCAAGGTTGTTGATCGTGAAGAAGATTTGGAGGTGAGCTCAATGAGGTTCTTGCTCTTGCCGCCACCAAGTTTTGGAACAAGAAGAATTTCAAGAGCAACCCCTCCCCACCAATGAAAAGAATGTGCTTCAATTGTGGAAAGGACAATCACCTTGTGAAGGATTGCCCTTATGAGAGAAGGGAGGATCATGGTGGTCAACTCATTCTAAAGAAGAACAAATACCACCCCAAGCCTACCTTCATCAAGAGATCACCTCAAAAGGCTCTTGTGGCATCCACACAAGAGGAGTACGAGTCCGGTGGCGAGGAGGATAATGATCAAGTGAAGAAGTAGGAATGGCGGCTCTTGCAATGGGCAAGCTTCCTCCTTCATTGGCACCCCTCTTCTCCGCCCCGAACGACAACAAGATCTCCAAGCCTATGTGCCTTATGGCCAAGGAAACAAAGGTGATTTCCCCACCTAAAAGTATTATCTCCTCTAACCCATCTCTATTGGATTGTGTTGAGGATGTAGGGAAAATGAGGGTGAGGACAAGATTACCCTCTTTGTGAACAAACTCCAAGGTCCAACCAAGAAAATGGTTGAGGCCCTCTTATATCAATATGGAGAAGCCAAGAACCTCATTGAGGAAAAGGAGGTTAGGATTTGTGAGCTCGAAGGGCATGCATGTGATCATGCCGATAAAATTGGTGAGCTAGAGATCAACTTGTTGAGGAACAATTGTTCCGGAGCAACTTGAGGAGACCCAAGCCAAGGATTTATCCAAGGCAAAAGAAACCCGTGAAACCTCTATTCAAGTTGCTAGTGATCTAAAAGTTAAAAATGATGAGCTTGTAGAGAGTCATAACAAACTCTTTGAGAGTTTTGAGCAACTTAGGGAAACCCACAAGGTGACCTCAAGTGAGCTCACCAAGCTCAAGGAGTCATATGCTAAATTACAAGCTCAATACATCTATGCTAGCTTCACCACATCTCATAATGATAAAGATGCAAATGCTTGTACCTCTAACCCTTTGTGTGTGAAGGCATCTCTTATTGAGGAGAACACTAGGTTGAAGGCCCAACTTGAAGGGTCTAGCCACTTGTATCCAAGGGGAGAAGAACCTCAATGATCTTTTGAGCAATCAAAAGGGAGTGGTTGGCAAGGAAGGACTTGGGTTTACACCTAAGTCCAAGAAGGTCAACAACAACAAGAAGAAGATGCCTACTTCCCCTTCCAAAGATATTTTTTGTGAAGGAGGGGGAGTTGGCCAAGACGAATGCCAACCCCATTGTGATGGTGATGCCACAAGGGGCAATGCCACTCACAATGACTTTGCGGGAAAATACAACCCTTCATATGTTCTTATGAAATCTAGAAATGGTTGTGTTTTTGCTAAATATGTTGGCACTTCATATGGAGATGATTATCACTATGCTATTTGGGTTCCAAAGACCCTTGTGACTAACAAAAGAGGACCCATTCCAAAATGGGTACCTAAATCAAAGACTTGATTTCTTGTAGGACTTTTCTTCCGGTGGATCTTCATGGCTCATTGATAGTGGGTGTTCATCTCACATGACCGGAAGCAAAGAATTAGTAAAGGGCTTATTGAAACAATTACTCACATTCTCTCATGTCACCGTTGGGAACAATGCAAGACTTAAGGTATTGGGATATGGCAAGGTAGTGATCACTCCGGAGTTATCCATTGAGAAGGTCCTCCTTGTTGAATCCCTTTCATATAATTTACTTTCCGTTGGTCAATTATGCAATGCCGGTTACACCGTTATCTTTAATAAATACCACGTGACCATCCTTTTCACACAATCTCTTAAAGTAGCCTTTGTTGGATTTCGTGAGAACGGTTTGTATGTGGTCGATTTCTCGAAAGAGACCACTCAAATTGCCACGTGTCTAATGGCTAAATCCGACAAGGGATGGCTTTGGCATCGCCGGCTAGGCCATGTCGGTATGAGAAATTTACAAACTCTTGTGAAGGGTGGACACGTGGTAGGACTAACCGATGTTAATTTTTCCAAAGATCGTCCTTGTAGTGCTTGCATAGCCGGAAAGATGCATGAAAAGAATCACCCCAAGAAGACCATTATCTCCACTAAGAGGCCTTTGGAGCTCCTTCATATGGATCTTTTGGGCCTCCCACATATGATAGTCTTGGTGGCAAGAAATATTGTTTGGTGATTGTGGATGATTATTCAAGATATTGTTGGACTTTCTACATCAAGAGGAAGAGTGAAACTCAAAAGATATTCATTGACTTTGCAACCCTAGTTCAACGCCAATATGACTCCAAGATTTTGGCAATAAGAAGTGACAATGGTACGGAGTTCAAGAATTACACTATGGATGATTTCCTAAGTGGGGAGGGCATTCAACACCAATATTCCGCTGCATATACTCCCCAACAAAATGGTGTCGCCGAAAGGAAGAACCGCACTCTTATTGATATGGCAAGAACTATGTTGGCCGAATTTCATTCCCCATACAACTTTTGGGCCGAAGCCATCAACACCGCTTGCCACTACTCAAACCGGCTCTTCTTTCGTCCTCTCATGGAAAAGACACCATATGAACTCCTTATCGGTAAAAAGCCAAGTGTCTCTTACTTTCGTGTATTTGGTTGCAAATGCCATGTTTACATTAAAGGTTGCCCAATTGCTAAATTTGAATCTAGATCTTTTGATGGTATTCTTGTTGGATATGCCGCAAAACTCATACTTATAGGGTCTACAACATATCCACCGGATGTGTTGAAGAATCTATGAATGTGGAGTTTGACGAGGATAATGGCTCCCAAGCGGGGCATATTGATCATGATGATGTAGGTGATGATCCTCCATCTCAAGCCATAAGAACTATGGGCATAGGAGAACTTATTCCTATTGAAGAACCTATTGTTGATACTCAAGGAGAAGGAACAAGCTCTACACAAGTTGAGCCATCCACCTCAACAATTGATCAATAAGATATACAAGAACAAGATCATGATCTTCATCCACATGACCAATAAAGCATTGAAAAATCGTGGCCAGATTTTGAGCCAAAGCAGCACTCAGATTTATGGGTATCATAGAGGATTTGTGGTAATTGATATGAAGTCCCGTGGAGGCCGCATACTTATTCAAAATATCCTTCATGATGGAGAGCTGCTGCGGACAAGCTGGCATAATCAATATAGTATCATCCGCATACTGTACCACAGGGTAGTCCATACCATAATCAGGGGATATAGGAGCCGACGGAATATTTTCTCTAAAGGCCTTGTTAATTGCAGACTGCAGAAGGTCAGCCGCAAGCACAAAGATCAGAGGAGAAAGAGGATCACCCTGGCGAATTCCTCTTTTGCAATGAAATTGTCTCCCAGGTGTACCATTCAGAAGAACAGATGACATGCCAGATTGAAAGATGATCTCTATCCACTTCAACCATCTGTCATCAAATCCCATGCTTTTCATGATTTTTAACATAGCTGAATGATCAATGGTATCAAAAGCTTTGGCAAAATCGAGCTTAGGCAGTATAATTTCTTTCTTCGACGCTTCACATTGATAAATGTACTCAAAAGCCCATGCCAAACAATCTTGTATTGTTCTCCCTTTTAAAAAGCCATATTGGTTCTTATGCACAATTTTAAGCACCACTTTCTGAAGTCTATTGGCAAGGATCTTAGTTAAAATTTTGAGGCATCAGTTAAGCAAGGTAATGGGTCTATAATCATTTATACTCACCGGAGATCCCACCTTTGGAACCAGAGTGATATATCCCATGTTAATATTCTCAATATTCAATTTTCCTTCATAAAAGTCAAAGCAAAATTGATAGATATCATGCTTCACAATGTGCCAAGAGGTTTTCAGAAATTTCCCATTGACACCATCAGGTCCAGGGGCCTTATCCACTGGCATATGCTTAACCACATCATCAATCTCTGCAGTGGTAAATGGCACAGAGAGCTCCTCAAGACTCTCTGTAGGAGTAATAAGATGCTCCAAATCAAACAGCATAGGGGGTGAGCAGGACTCCCCAAATCTCTGTTTGTAGGTTTCGAATATTAAATTTTCTTTTTCCGCATAAGACACATCCTCAGTACCATCTGACTTCACCAATCTAGCAATTGAATTTTTCCTGTATCTCTCCGACGCCACAGCATGGAAAACATAGTGTTCTCATCCCCTAGCTTAGTCCATCGTCTTAGTGTATCTAACTTTTGTGGTCATGTCTCTTGTTTGTCTAGCTTAAAACCTCTCAAGGTATATGATGCCCTTGAAGATATGGATTGGGTTGCGGCCATGTATGAAGAGTTGAATAACTTCGAGCGCAACAAAGTGTGGTCACTAGTTGAAAGACCCAAAGACAGATTCCATAATGTCATTGGAACCAAGTGGATATTCAAGAACAAGCAAGACTCACATGGTCAAGTCATTCGCAACAAAACAAGATTGGTTGCACAAGGTTACACCCAAATCGAAGGAGTCGACTACGGTGAAACCTATGCCCCCATTGCTAGACTTGAATCTATTCATTTATTAATTTCCTATGCATCTTCTCAAAAAATTACCTTATATCAAATGGATGTTAAAAGTGCATTTCTAAATGGACCACTAAATGAACTAGTGTATGTGAAACAACCTCTGGGTTTCGAAGACCCTAAATTTCCTAACCACGTCTACTTACTACACAAGGCCCTTTATGGGCTCAAGCAAGCTCCACGTGCTTGGTATGATCATCTCAAGGAGTTCTTAGTAGACCATGTTTTTAAAATTGGGGTAATAGATCCCACCCTTTTCACAAAAAGGATAAATGGAGAGTTTTTCGTATGCCAAATATATGTTGATGATATTATCTTTGGTTCTACTAACCATGAATTTAGGGATCAATTCTCTAAGCTAATGACCAAGGAATTTGAGATGTCTGTGATGGGAGAATTGAATTATTTTCTTGGCTTTGAAATCCATCAATGGAGAGAAGGAACATTCTTATATCAAGCCAAGTATATTAAGGACATGCTCAAGAAATTTGATATGAACAATGCCAAGCCATATAAGTTTCCCAGGGACTCCAAGGCGGATCTTCACTTAGATCCGGATGGTAAGGAAGTTGATCAAAAGCTTTATCGTTCTATGATTGGATCTTTGCTTTACCTTTGTGCATCTAGACCGGATATTATGTTTAGTGTGGGTATGTGTGCAAGATTCCAATCAAGTCCTAGGGAAAGTCATGAAACCGCAGTTAAAAGGATTCTAAGATACTTGATGGATACTCCTAACTATGGTCTTTGGTATCCCCATGGAACAAGTTTTGATCTTGTAGGTTATTTGGATGCGGATTGGGAGGGTTGCAAAATGGATAGAAAATCAACTTCGGGTACTTGCCAATTCCTTGGTAGGTCTCTTGTGAGTTGGTCTTTGTAACGTACCTGCACTTAAAATATGGCAAGGTACCTGTGTATAGTGCAAACCCCTGGATCGTTTCATTTGCACACACAGTCTAAGATGTTGTATCACAACAAAGTATCATTATTACATCGAAGGATCCAGACTGGTAAAATATTCATTACAACTTGCATAGCATATAGCTAGCTTGAAAGAGTAAAGCAGCGGAAATAATAATCTTCATGGAGTCCTCATCCTTTGCATGTGCCACAGGCGAAAACATGTTGGTTGCAGACTCGAAACCCTTAACGAAACTCACTCGTCGTCAGAACAATCTGCAACAAAATAAAATTTTGCAACAGAGTGGGTCAGATACCATTAAAAATGGATCTGGCAAGTGACACTATGTGGACACTTAATGGAATAACTCTAGTAGCCTATATGCATATTTGGCCGGTGGAGTTCAAGGCTGTTTTGCATAAAAGCCAATTTTTCTGTCTCTTTATAAACACTTTTCTTTTGTCAAAACAGGTATGGCATGAAAACCACCCTCCTGTCTACCTTTATTCAACCTTCAATATTTTAACTTAAGAAATTGGAATGTCGGGAGCCTCCGTTGTCGTCCTTGATCAGCTGCTCAAATTGTCCGTAACCGGGGACACGGCTAAGTACTTAGATTTAACTCTCGAGAGGTTGTGCACTTTCACCACGAGACCCAACAAACCCAAACTATCCTCAAGCACTCAATTTGTGCTAAGGAAAAGGAGAGAGTTGAGACGAGACCATTGGGAAACAGTCCCCTGTTCCTCTGGCAGACCCATACAGACATTCATCCGCTAAGACCTGCCGGAATCAGGTTCCTATAACTTAGTCAAGGCAGAGCCATAATACCAAGTGGCTGCACTGGAAGCTTCTTCACTTAGACAAAACATTGGTCCCTTTAATACCCTGGGTGGCAACCACAAGTGACCATCCCTTAGAGGTCACCCCTAAGAGATGACACTCAACCTTTCCATCATCTTTTCATAACCAAGTCCACCCAGGTGATAAATTACTTAGTAGAATTAAGCTTTAAAGAAAGCACATTTGCATAGCATCAAATATTCTACTAAGTTATCAAAGGTTCTAGACACAACTAGTGTAAAGGTATGGTGGGTTGAGCATATAGCAATAATACTATCCAACACATGCATATAAAAAAATACACTAAGTAATGCATATAAAAATACTTAGGAAAATTCATGAGGGGTGTGCCACTTGCCTTGGCAAACAGAAGTGTAGTAGTAGCAGTTGCAACCACTTTCGTCTCTCTCCGGAATTTCTAACAAGTCAAACAAATCACAAATAAACATACAATCATAAATGCAACACTTAGAAAAATATGATATGCATGAGATGCAGGATGACACAGTAATTAAGATATGAAAGACATGCAAACATAATAAGGGAAAGACATAAATAACAATATCCCATTTAGCTAAGGCAAGGTCAAGGCTAAGCAAACATAACATTGCTAAAACAACAACTTGAAAAGTTGTAAGGCTATCAAGCCTTCACATGTTTGATCTTCAAAATATCTTCAACTCCTTTGTAGCTTCATTGATCTTCAATTAGTACTCTATGAACTTAGTCTTAAACAAAGGACTTGGTCTATGTCCAAAGTGAAGGACAAAATTAGGAAGGAGGAAAAAGATAGAATGAAAGAGAAGATAGAAAGAAAGTAGTTGTCTTCCAAGAATCTTCTCCAGGCTTCCTTGTAGCTTTCTCCTTGGTGTGTTGACTTCATTTAATGTTGTAGACTTGATGGTTCTGAAGACTTGTTGATCTTGGCATCATCAGGGCTTGTCTTGAATGTAACTTAGCCACCATGAAGTTTAGGAGAAGAAGTAAGAAAGAGAGAAAGGGGAAGAAAGACTTAGAAAATGTAGCTGGTTGGTCTTCATGAACTTTCTCTTGATTTCTTCTAAGTACTTTTCTTCTTGGAGATGTTCCTGAGTCTTGTCTTCTTGGCTAAGTCCTTCTTTGGTTCCTGATTGTTTCCACTAATTTCTAACTTAGTGGTTTTAACTAGAGGGGTCAAAAGAGCTAACATGCATCCTCAAAATTTCTAAGGAGGAAGTCATGTGAAAAGTATAAAATAATACTAAGGACTTAATTATGCATGCCATGCTTATGTAAATGCTCTAAGGAAATGCAAGCAAACAAGATGGTCCAAAATGACTAAGGACCAAAGGTCAAACAATAAGTCCAAATAATTTCTAAGGAGAACTAAATTAAACATAGTTGCTAAATTTCCTAAGGAAAATACTTTAGAACAATAGTTGATAGAATTTCTAAGGACAAACACTTGTCAAACGATAACACTTAGGAAAATATTATAAAATAACTAAGTTTTCAAGATGCTAAATTTTCTAAGGAAAAAGATTTAGCACTTCTAAGATGTTGAAATTTTTCTAAGGAAAAGTGTTGTCAAAATTTTATTATCAACATTTTATAAGGAAGAAGTTACTCTATTTGGGGAGGTAGAATATTTCTAAGTACTTTCATAGCTAGGATGATCAAAACATGACTAAGTCATTTTATTGGCCGAATATATAAAGAAAATAATTTTAATCAATTTTTAATTATTAAATTACCACCTAAAAGCATTTAATCAATATTTTAAGAAAGATCATTGAAAATAATTTTACAAAAATAATAGAGTACTCCTACGGCCAATACTTAGGCATACAAAACTATAGCAAAAGAGTTTGCTCAAAAATCTATTTTTAAACTCAAATTATAGCCAAAATACTATTTAGACCACTTTTAAAAATTATCTAATTTAATTTCGACAAAACATCAAATTAAGCATATAGAAAGTTTCTACACATTATAAGCTTTCCAAAAATATAAAGTTTGCAAAAATTGGACGAGCCAATAAAAAGATATGATAGATCTCATTTGCAGGGGCTTTTCTGCAAAATCGTCAAGATCCTCCACGCTGGCGCTGACTTGGCCTTTGACCGCTGACTGGCTGCTGACTGGACCGCTGACGTGGTTAAGTGAACTATCATGGGCCGTTGGATCTGGATCTAAAGGCCCAGATCTAACCGTACCGCTTCAAATAATCGGATCTAATCGTGTGCGCTGAAAACAGATCGGACGGACGAGATGAGTTTGACCAAAACCTGGCGGCGGACTTCGTCGGAAAATGGCGTGGCGGCGGCGCTGGGCTCGGGCGGGTGGTGGCGAGGTCGCTCCGGTGGTCCTTGCGCTCGACGAAGGCCTCCACGTGTGCGGCGCGTCGCGGCCGAGGCGATGGGGACCACGGCGTCGACCGGGGTGCGTTGGAGCAGCGAGACGTCGAGGTCGTGCGCACTGGCGAGATTGAGCGAGCGTCAAACTCCTCGATGCTGCGATAAAAAAAATAAACACGGGCATGAGGTGGTGCGCCTGGACAAGGGGAAATGAATGGGGCCAGAAGGGGGTGCTGGGGACGACGGAGCTCACCGGAGTTTGAGAAATAGGGCGGCGGAAATGGCGGAACGGCGAGCTTGAGCATGAGCAGCCTGGCGGCTCGTTCCTGGATTTTTTTGAGGGGAAAGCGAGAGGGGCTCGGAGGGTATATATAGGCAAGAGGGATTTGGCTAGGGTTCGTTTAAACGAACGAATTTGACCCGGGGATTGAGCTGGATTCGGAGGCGATTTTCTCGGCTGGAGGTTGAAGGCGGTGATGTCACGGCTGACGTCATGGGCGGGGCCCACCTGGCAGTGAGAGAAAGGGGAGAGGCCGGGTTGGGCTGGAGCTGGGCTGCTGCAGGGCACGCGCGCGAGAGAGAGGCAGTGGGCTCGGCCCATTTGCTCGGTTCCTCTCTTTTTTTTTCTTTCTCCTTTTCAATTTTTTTTTTGAAAACTTTTGTAACCTTTGATTTATAAATCCAAATCAAATCAAACCAACTCCTATAGTTTTATAAAATCAAAGTCTTTGTTTTGAAACTTTCGAATGAAATTTTAAATATTATTTTGTCACAAGAATTTTTGAAATGTGGTAAAAAGGAATTTTGAAACTTAATGTCTATTTTAAAATATAGGTTTTGGAAATTTGTTTCTTAAATAAAACACCACACAAGTAAATTTGGGATTAAAATATTTTCTAAACAAGTACCATCAAGTCACCGCCAAAACAATAAAAGTCCAATTAATATATATAGGGCATAATTTGCCCTTTTATTATACTTTCTTAAGTATGATTTCCAGTGGAATTTTAATTCTCACTTTTGAAGTATCCAAATGCAATAATGCAATAAGATGATGAATGCATGCATTTTTTTTTCAAAGCCAAATACATAATAGTTTTCAAAAGTTTTAAATTTTTCTGATTTTTCAACTTTTTGAAAAACTTGTAATGTTACAGACTACCACCCTTAAAAGGAATCTCGTCCCCGAGATTCGAGAAGGCTAGCAAAAGGTTATGACGAGGATGACTTGGTGGCTACCACCCTTAAAAGAAATCCGTGTTGGTATTAAAATTCCTATGGCAATTATTACAACCTTATCATCATTTCATTGACTCTGGTCCTACTTGGCTAAACTTCTCCTGAAGTTTCTCTGGGTGCCTTCATTCCTGGTTTTACATTGATATCTGATCCGCTTTTTATCTGGTGTGGTGAGCGTGACCGCTTTGTTGGCTTGATCAATCTGACCATCATATTTAGATATCCAGTCCTTGCCTATGATTATATCAAAGCCTTGTAGGTCCAGCACAAACAACTCACTTGGGAAGTTATGTGTCTCAATTCCCAAGGTCATGTTTTGGCATACAGTGTTTGCTGGCATTTTTCCTTCTGTAGAGCTTACCGGATGGGTCTCCTAAGTCCTCGATTGGGGATCTTATTTTTACTCACAAAGTCCTTTGATATGAAGGAATGTGTTGCTTCAATATCAAAAAGTACTAAGGCAGGATAAGAGTTGATCATCAATCCTTCGATAACTGGGTCTGGTTTCTTGAGAACTCTCTCTATATTTATAGAAAACACATGCCCCTTTCGAAACTGAATTGGCTTGGTCCCATTGCCAGTCTTCTTTTCTGGACAGCGGTGGGAGTAGTGTCCCATTTTTTTGCATTTGAAACACTCTACCCGACTGAGGTCCTTCTTATTAGGTTTTGGGTGAAGATTCTGACTACTGTTTACTCCCATAAGGTGCTCATCTTCGAGGTCATAAACTTCTTCAGTATAAGCGGGGCTATGGTGACCATGGTTGAGGTGGTGGTCATCCTCTTCATGCAAGCCGTGTTCATTAATATTACGACAATGGTGGTTATGGTCTTCATGGTGGTTGGACTCAAAACAAACATGTTCCTCATGTGAAGTGCTCCATTCCTGCTCTGATGCTGAGTGATGGTTTTCCAATTCCTGCTTCCTCTTCTTGCTTGCATGTTGCTTCATTCTGCCTTCCAGGGTTATAGCTTTGTCAATCAGTGACCGGTAGTCAGGGGCATGGGCAATTGTTAAATAAATGGCTAATTTACCATCCAGACCATTTAGAAATCTCTTCCTCCTTTTGTCATCTGTATCAACCTCATCCGGTGCATAACGCGCTAGGTTATTGAACTCATTCATGTATTCATCTATAGTTCGATCACCTTGTCGAAGGTCGAGGAATTCCTCCTTCTTTAGATTCATCAGTCCTGATGACATATGTGCAGCACGAAATCCTTCTTGGAACAAATCCCATGTCATCTCTTCAATGGGGTAAGTGATCTGGTAGCTGTCCCACCAGTTTGCTGCAGGTCCTTCCAGTAGATATGCCGTGAGTCTAACCTTCTCAGCATTCGTGCATCCAATTGTGACTAAATCCTTACTTACTGAACGTAGCCAATCATCAGCCAAAATAGGTTCAGCAGTACTTGAGAATTTCCTTGGTCTAAGCTTCAAGAATTTGGTCAGCATATCCACTTGAGATGGGGGTGGTGCTGGAATGTCCTTGGTGTCTTCTTGGTTTTGGTTCATTAACAAGCTCAACTGATTCTGTGCTTCTATTATTTGATTTGTCATTGTCTTCAAATCAATGTTGGGGCTTTGGCGAGGCATCTGTTTGAGTTTAGCATAGATGAGTAAAAGATAGATAGATGCTAGGGGAGAATCCTACCCAACACAGCAGAAAGTCAAACATCTTACAAACAACATCTAACCAACAAAAACCACAAGGTTCAAAACACAGAAAAACAATCTAGTATTGGCATACCACCTAAGTTGGTATGATCAATACCCTAACACGATGTCGTTGTTCTAATAAGGTGGTAGTTTCTAGTCTACCTCCATCTTGAGTGCTTCAAGTTCTTCTTCAGTTTTCTTCAAAATCTTCTAAGTGCTTGAACTCATAATCTGATTTCTTCCATGATCTTCCCTGTAGGTAGTGCTTCATGTTGAGTCGTAGCATTTCTTCATGAAGTATCAGACTTACTCTTGGCCATCACCAAACATGTCTTCATGGATACAAAGAAGTAGGTTATCTAGAATAAGATAAGAATTTTCTAGAAGGTTGATAGTAGATGAGAGTACTAGAAAGATAAAATGAAAAGTTTTTGTTTTTAGTAACCTGAATAAAAATAGATTTTAATCCTATGGTCAAACCTATTTCTATCCATGTCTAGGGTCTCGAATCTACAGGCAACACAGTGCTCTGATACCATCTGTAGCGTACCTGCACTTAAAATATGGCAAGGTACCTGTGTATAGTGCAAACCCCTGGATCGTTTCATTTGCACACACAGTTTAAGATGTTGTATCACAACAAAGTATCATTATTACATCGAAGGATCCAGACTTGGTAAAATATTCATTACAACTTGCATAGCATATAGCTAGCTTGAAAGAGTAAAGCAGCGGAAATAATAATCTTCATGGAGTCCTCATCCTTTGCATGTGCCACAGGCGAAAACATGTTGGTTGCAGACTCGAAACCCTTAACGAAACTCACTCGTCGTCAGAACAATCTGCAACAAAATAAAATTTTGCAACAGAGTGGGTCAGATACCATTAAAAATGGATCTGGCAAGTGACACTATGTGGACACTTAATGGAATAACTCTAGTAGCCTATATGCATATTTGGCTGGTGGAGTTCAAGGCTGTTTTGCATAAAAGCCAATTTTTCCTGTCTCTTTATAAACACTTTTCTTTTGTCAAAACAGGTATGGCATGAAAACCACCCTCCTGTCTACCTTTATTCAACCTTCAATATTTTAACTTAAGAAATTGGAATGTCGGGAGCCTCCGTTGTCGTCCTTGATCAGCTGCTCAAATTGTCCGTAACCGGGGACACGGCTAAGTACTTAGATTTAACTCTCGAGAGGTTGTGCACTTTCACCACGAGACCCAACAAACCCAAACTATCCTCAAGCACTCAATTTGTGCTAAGGAAAAGGAGAGAGTTGAGACGAGACCATTGGGAAACAGTCCCCTGTTCCTCTGGCAGACCCATACAGACATTCATCCGCTAAGACCTGCCGGAATCAGGTTCCTATAACTTAGTCAAGGCAGAGCCATAATACCAAGTGGCTGCACTGGAAGCTTCTTCACTTAGACAAA
Organism: Poa pratensis; assembly: GCA_947311845.1. NCBI lineage: Eukaryota > Viridiplantae > Streptophyta > Magnoliopsida > Poales > Poaceae > Poa > Poa pratensis. The sequence goes on along the minus strand of CAMZMU010000113.1, from coordinate 5,104,489 downwards.
ACATTGGTCCCTTTAATACCCTGGGTGGCAACCACAAGTGACCATCCCTTAGAGGTCACCCCTAAGAGATGACACTCAACCTTTCCATCATCTTTTCATAACCAAGTCCACCCAGGTGATAAATTACTTAGTAGAATTAAGCTTTAAAGAAAGCACATTTGCATAGCATCAAATATTCTACTAAGTTATCAAAGGTTCTAGACACAACTAGTGTAAAGGTATGGTGGGTTGAGCATATAGCAATAATACTATCCAACACATGCATATAAAAAAATACACTAAGTAATGCATATAAAAATACTTAGGAAAATTCATGAGGGGTGTGCCACTTGCCTTGGCAAACAGAAGTGTAGTAGTAGCAGTTGCAACCACTTTCGTCTCTCTCCGGAATTTCTAACAAGTCAAACAAATCACAAATAAACATACAATCATAAATGCAACACTTAGAAAAATATGATATGCATGAGATGCAGGATGACACAGTAATTAAGATATGAAAGACATGCAAACATAATAAGGGAAAGACATAAATAACAATATCCCATTTAGCTAAGGCAAGGTCAAGGCTAAGCAAACATAACATTGCTAAAACAACAACTTGAAAAGTTGTAAGGCTATCAAGCCTTCACATGTTTGATCTTCAAAATATCTTCAACTCCTTTGTAGCTTCATTGATCTTCAATTAGTACTCTATGAACTTAGTCTTAAACAAAGGACTTGGTCTATGTCCAAAGTGAAGGACAAAATTAGGAAGGAGGAAAAAGATAGAATGAAAGAGAAGATAGAAAGAAAGTAGTTGTCTTCCAAGAATCTTCTCCAGGCTTCCTTGTAGCTTTCTCCTTGGTGTGTTGACTTCATTTAATGTTGTAGACTTGATGGTTCTGAAGACTTGTTGATCTTGGCATCATCAGGGCTTGTCTTGAATGTAACTTAGCCACCATGAAGTTTAGGAGAAGAAGTAAGAAAGAGAGAAAGGGGAAGAAAGACTTAGAAAATGTAGCTGGTTGGTCTTCATGAACTTTCTCTTGATTTCTTCTAAGTACTTTTCTTCTTGGAGATGTTCCTGAGTCTTGTCTTCTTGGCTAAGTCCTTCTTTGGTTCCTGATTGTTTCCACTAATTTCTAACTTAGTGGTTTTAACTAGAGGGGTCAAAAGAGCTAACATGCATCCTCAAAATTTCTAAGGAGGAAGTCATGTGAAAAGTATAAAATAATACTAAGGACTTAATTATGCATGCCATGCTTATGTAAATGCTCTAAGGAAATGCAAGCAAACAAGATGGTCCAAAATGACTAAGGACCAAAGGTCAAACAATAAGTCCAAATAATTTCTAAGGAGAACTAAATTAAACATAGTTGCTAAATTTCCTAAGGAAAATACTTTAGAACAATAGTTGATAGAATTTCTAAGGACAAACACTTGTCAAACGATAACACTTAGGAAAATATTATAAAATAACTAAGTTTTCAAGATGCTAAATTTTCTAAGGAAAAAGATTTAGCACTTCTAAGATGTTGAAATTTTTCTAAGGAAAAGTGTTGTCAAAATTTTATTATCAACATTTTATAAGGAAGAAGTTACTCTATTTGGGGAGGTAGAATATTTCTAAGTACTTTCATAGCTAGGATGATCAAAACATGACTAAGTCATTTTATTGGCCGAATATATAAAGAAAATAATTTTAATCAATTTTTAATTATTAAATTACCACCTAAAAGCATTTAATCAATATTTTAAGAAAGATCATTGAAAATAATTTTACAAAAATAATAGAGTACTCCTACGGCCAATACTTAGGCATACAAAACTATAGCAAAAGAGTTTGCTCAAAAATCTATTTTTAAACTCAAATTATAGCCAAAATACTATTTAGACCACTTTTAAAAATTATCTAATTTAATTTCGACAAAACATCAAATTAAGCATATAGAAAGTTTCTACACATTATAAGCTTTCCAAAAATATAAAGTTTGCAAAAATTGGACGAGCCAATAAAAAGATATGATAGATCTAATTTGCAGGGGCTTTTCTGCAAAATCGTCAAGATCCTCCACGCTGGCGCTGACTTGGCCTTTGACCGCTGACTGGCTGCTGACTGGACCGCTGACGTGGTTAAGTGAACTATCATGGGCCGTTGGATCTGGATCTAAAGGCCCAGATCTAACCGTACCGCTTCAAATAATTGGATCTAATCGTGTGCGCTGAAAACAGATCGGACGGACGAGATGAGTTTGACCAAAACCTGGCGGCGGACTTCGTCGGAAAATGGCGTGGCGGCGGCGCTGGGCTCGGGCGGGTGGTGGCGAGGTCGCTCCGGTGGTCCTTGCGCTCGACGAAGGCCTCCACGTGTGCGGCGCGTCGCGGCCGAGGCGATGGGGACCACGGCGTCGACCGGGGTGCGTTGGAGCAGCGAGACGTCGAGGTCGTGCGCACTGGCGAGATTGAGCGAGCGTCAAACTCCTCGATGCTGCGATAAAAAAAATAAACACGGGCATGAGGTGGTGCGCCTGGACAAGGGGAAATGAATGGGGCCAGAAGGGGGTGCTGGGGACGACGGAGCTCACCGGAGTTTGAGAAATAGGGCGGCGGAAATGGCGGAACGGCGAGCTTGAGCATGAGCAGCCTGGCGGCTCGTTCCTGGATTTTTTTGAGGGGAAAGCGAGAGGGGCTCGGAGGGTATATATAGGCAAGAGGGATTTGGCTAGGGTTCGTTTAAACGAACGAATTTGACCCGGGGATTGAGCTGGATTCGGAGGCGATTTTCTCGGCTGGAGGTTGAAGGCGGTGATGTCACGGCTGACGTCATGGGCGGGGCCCACCTGGCAGTGAGAGAAAGGGGAGAGGCCAGGGTTGGGCTGGAGCTGGGCTGCTGCAGGGCACGCGCGCGAGAGAGAGGCAGTGGGCTCGGCCCATTTGCTCGGTTCCTCTCTTTTTTTTTCTTTCTCCTTTTCAATTTTTTTTTTGAAAACTTTTGTAACCTTTGATTTATAAATCCAAATCAAATCAAACCAACTCCTATAGTTTTATAAAATCATAGTCTTTGTTTTGAAACTTTCGAATGAAATTTTAAATATTATTTTGTCACAAGAATTTTTGAAATGTGGTAAAAAGGAATTTTGAAACTTAATGTCTATTTTAAAATATAGGTTTTGGAAATTTGTTTCTTAAATAAAACACCACACAAGTAAATTTGGGATTAAAATATTTTCTAAACAAGTACCATCAAGTCACCGCCAAAACAATAAAAGTCCAATTAATATATATAGGGCATAATTTGCCCTTTTATTATACTTTCTTAAGTATGATTTCCAGTGGAATTTTAATTCTCACTTTTGAAGTATCCAAATGCAATAATGCAATAAGATGATGAATGCATGCATTTTTTTTCAAAGCCAAATACATAATAGTTTTCAAAAGTTTTAAATTTTTCTGATTTTTCAACTTTTTGAAAAACTTGTAATGTTACAGTCTTCCAAGAAACAAAATTGTGTGTCCTCGTCCTCCACCGAGGCCGAATACATTGCCGCCGGAAGTTGTTGTACACAATTATTATGGATGAGGCAAACTTTAAAGGATTATGGTGTCATTTGTGACAAAGTGCCTCTTTTATGTGACAATGAAAGTGCCATCAAAATTGCTCACAATCCGGTTCTTCATGGGAAGACCAAGCATATTGAGATCCGGTATCATTTTATGCGAGATCATGTTGAGAAGGGTGATATTGCAATCAAGTATGTCAACACCAAGCATCAACTCGCCGATATGTTCACAAAGCCTCTTGGTGAAGCAAGATTCAAGGAGTTGAGAGGAGAACTTAATGTGGTGGACATAAGCAATTGGATTTAGTGGACTTCGTGCATACCTACCCATATTAGACGATAGTTATTTGGTTTGGATGTAGGCATGGACATAGGGGGAGTGCGGTCCTAATCCATTGGACTATCCCTCCCCCCATTATGCCGATAGTAAAAACTCATTTTGTCTCTATATATTCATTTCATGAATTGTGAGCTTAAATGACGAGTAGTGGCCGTGAACCCAAGATACATCTTCGCGGTGTCACTCCACAAACTCATACATGATGGCCTTGGCCACCGCCCTCTTCTTTATGAAGAGTTGGTTCTTTTGGGTCTTATTTGAAAATCATTTGGAATTTTTGTTCCCTTTGTTGGTTTTATGGAAAACACACTCAACTTGGCCTTTTATTTGTTCGATTCTTGCAAGCATGAGTGTGAAGTACCAATGACAGTTTGGCAATCTTATCCCAAGCCTTCCTTATCTAGAAACCTTCTCTCTAATGCACACAAGTCGTGTTTTGAAACTGGTGATAAAGGGTTCAGCAGGCCAGACTTTCTGTGTTCCACAGAATTTCAGACAGTCGGAATATCCGATGCCTGACTTGATCGGATTATCCGACGCGTCGGATTATCCGGTCCAAGTCAGACTCGGAATATCCGGTTGAGCGGTTTGTCTCTATTTCCTGGAGAGCATCGGGGTGAAGGGCTCATACGAGCTTTTCTTCCACCCCCGACTCTCTCTCTCTCTCCACCCCACAGCCGCCTGCCGTCCCCACGCCATCTCCGGCGACTCCCTCCATCAATCCTTGCGGTTTCTGGCCGGATTTGGTGCTCCTCCACCCCGGGAACTCCTTCCTCCAAGCAGTTTCCTCAATGGACGAGGGTAAATCTCTAATTTTCAAATCTTGGGTGTTCTTCATCTAGATTCATAAAAAGGAGTTTTATTGATTCTTTGCTTGAGGATAGAGTCTCCCTTGGTCATTCCCTGCATACTAGGAGCACTAGGGTAGCATCATTTTGTGTCAATCTACTTTTAGACATAGGATTCGAATCAAACTGTTCTGAAAATTCCAGACCGGATAATCCGGTTTTGTTTGGACCGGATTATCCGGTTCCGACAGTTAAGTTCAGAATTGTTCTGATTTGCCTAGGCCTAAGTATTATCAACCTGTGGATGCTCTCCTATTGTACCTTGTATCATTCCTTGCTCTGTGACTTGTGTGTACTTATCCATGCTGCCCATCTATTGCTTTATCTCACAGGTGGTTCGAGTAGTCCTTCGAAGAAGCTTGCTATAAAAGGAAAACTGCCAGCCAATAAGAAGTCTGTGAAGCAAGTTACCTCTGAACCTCCGAGAAAGGGCAAGGAAACTCGTCCCAACTACTTGACCATGAACAACATTGACTATGCCGCAGTTCGTCAGTCCAACTGGTACCGAAATGTGCCCAGAGATGAAAATATTGAAGATCCCAACTTCTGGTGCATGGAGCAGATCTATATACACAAGGACATCTATCTGCATTATCAGCACCCTATTCACCCGATGCAGCCCTACAAACTGTGAGATATCAAGGACAAGGCCAGTTATGCTCAAGCTGCAGATGTGATTGAACAGATGGGAATGGTTCCTCTCATGGAGCGGCAATGTCCTTACAATGTGCCACTTATTCTGCAGTTTTTCTCCACCTTGGTGATCGAGGGTGACAATCTCAAGACCATGAAATGGATGCTGGTTAACACTCAGTGTACATCCTATTTTGCTCGGATGGCTACTCTCCATGGCTATTCTTTCAACAGCAGCCATCCTCCTAGTAGTTACCGTATGCATTCTATTGATAAGCCCAATAAAAATGTGTTGAAGGACATGTATGGGGCTGGTGCAGTTATTGGCCAAAAAGAGGGCCTCCTGCCCCTCTATGATCAGCTTGTGCGCATCTTTCTCTCAACTATTGCTCCCAGCGGAGGTAACAATGACAATATTGTCGCTCCCCTTGCCAACCTGCTTTGCCTTGCTAAAGAGATTGTTGAGAATGAAGACCCTGGCGCTGATTTTAAAGTGGATGTGATGCATTTCATCTTTCGTGAGTTGTTTGACTCTATGGTCAGTGGGCTCACTATTCCTTATTCTCCTTACATCATGATGCTCATCAAGGACACTATGAGGAACCACAACTTCAGCAAGTATACTATGCAGCCCCATCCTTACAAGAAGGTTTATCAGAAAAGGAAAGAGGTCATTCCATCTACTACTGCTCCAGCTCCTGCCCAAGGTTCCTTCATGGGTGATGCACGTCGCGGCGCCACCAGTCAGGCTCAGGTTCCTTCCTTTGCACCGCCCAAGAAAATGAACTGGTTCCAGCAGTATATCCTGTGTATGAATTCAGACATCCGGAGGGGACAGTATGATACTGATCTTAGGCAGGAGAACATTCTCAAGCGGCTCCCTCGCCTTCCAGAAGACCCCCTAGCGACTGCTCCTCTTTCTTATGATAAGTGGAACGAGGGCTCTCAGTTTCCATGGGCTCAGCTTGACACTCATCTCCTAGAGACAGCTCTTGCAGGCCCTTCCCGGCCATCCTACACTCGTGCTCCTAGATATGACTATGCAGAAGATGATGATGCTGAGTATGAGGATAGTGATGGTGATGATGATGATGCTGGCGATGCCTCTGAGTCGGAGTGAACTACTTGGGACGTAGCATCGCTCTTTTTCCCTTTTTGGCGTTTCGATGCCAAAGGGGGAGAAGTAGTTCTATTAGGTCTCCGTGTGGGATTTGCATGGGTTTCGGGCACAAGCATATGCTTTTACCATTCTTATTGCGCTTGTGTCCATTTATGTCAAACTTATTCGTGTTGTGTTTTTATGTGGAACTTATGTGTGTGAACCTTTGTGCTTAAGTTGTGAGACATATGGATTTCTTATATGGTTATGAGGTGTATCCTTGTGCTATGGTTTATCTCTACTCTATTGTGCACAAGGTATAGTTCTCTCTCAAAACTCAACCTATATTGATATGTCTCTCGTGAAATCTCGTATCTAGTTTCCTTACAATTTGGAGGTGCTCTCTAACTTATGTGTTGCATTTGTATTCCAATGCAATTTAATTATATGCACACATTCTGGGGAGCTTCTCATGTCTTAAGCTCGGGAAACTAAGTAATATATAATTATGCTTTCCTTGCAAATCCTAGTGTTGTCATCTAACACCAAAAAGCGGGAGATTGAAAGGACATTTCTTAATCCCTTGTGTTTTTGTGTGTTAGGCAACAACACTAGTGATGACTTAATATGTGAATCAAGTGATGCAGGTTTTAGGTGATTAAAACATCTTTGCATCAAATCCAAAAAAGGGAGTTGAAAAGAGCTTGTATTATTGCTGAAGAAAGTGAATCGGATTATCCGATCCAGGCTGACTCGGAATATCCGATCGTCAAGGATTGCTCAAATTCTGCTAAGGACTACAAGCAACCGCGTACTGAAGTTTTTCGGATTATCCGATTCTGGTTGAGTCGGATTATCCGATCGTAAAGGATTGCTCGAATTCTGCTAAGGACTACAAGCAACCGCGTACTGAAGTTTTCCAGATTATCCAATTCTGGATGATTCGGATTATCCAATCGTCAAGGATTGCTCAAATTCTGCTAAGGACTACAAGCAACCGCGTACTGAAGTTTTCCGGAATATCCGATTCTGTTTGTTCCGGATTATCCGGTGGTATCGGATTATCTGGTACACACTTGAATCGGATTATCCGACTCACCTGTCTGCAACGGCTAGAATTCATGGAGCACTATATATGGGCCTTCTCCTACCTTGAGAAGGGTACCAAGACCAGAAATATCTTGCCCACCATTGTTGAAAGCATGAAACTCCTAGATCTCTCTCCCTGCCCACTCAAACACCTTGTCCTTCTAGGACTTGGGAGAGTTGACCTAGATCTACACTTCCACCAAAGCGATTTGATTTCCCCATCCATTCCTTTTGAGGAACTTGTTACTCTTGGGTTCATTGGAACCCTAGACGGTCATTGGTCATTCTTGTGGCTTTGGGAGCCGCGGGGACTAGCCGGGAGCCTCCAATTGAGTTGTGGAGTCGTGCCCCGGCCTTGTGATTCTTGTGGCTTTGGGAGCCGTGGGAATTTGGTGAGTGTGGCGCCCCGACCCGACTGCTATACCGTGATGCTGTATGTCACCGGTTAAGCGATACAACCGGAGGTTATGGTTTTACCAATCCCCGGCCAAAACCTTTGGCAGGCGTTGCTCGGAATGGATCATCGGCAACGCAACACCCCGATTGATGCCTTAACACAGGCACAACTATCAAAACATAATAGAAAGATCAAGACTTGTGGAACAACTGACACATTATAGACTCTACGACACAAATCATTATAGTTCAACTCTTATAATAGAGAAAGATAGCAAATTACAACCAGAGGTCACAGACCCAACATTAAAACATGCGGGAGCGAATTAGGTTGTCTAACAACAAGATCCAAATTATGGCCTAAGAGGCCTACAAATAAACATCCAGCGCTAGCTGTTCCGGGATGTCCCAAGCTGCCACCTGGGAACCCCAGACTACTCGTCGACGTCCACAAAGAACCCACCTTCGAGGTCGGTGAAGTCCTCCTCTGAAACAAAACAAACGACGTTGAGTTCGACGAACTCGCAAGATTATATATAGATCTTTAGCTCGATGAGGCTTTCAAGGTTTTATGGCTGTTTTGCATAAAGCTGATTTTATTTATGAAAAACATAACTCAAAGGCATCGGCTATTCAGAGTATTTTTAAAAGAGGTAAGAAGTAACTCTTTTCTTTGATCAACTTTCTCATCATCAACCACCATCATCCACTGTACCTGTTCTACAGAGGCACCTCCCCGAATCACCCTCGAGGAAGTCAACCTTGCATTCTTGAGTGGTACCTTTAGTACCCAGTTTTTAATCATTCCGTTCAAGTTATTCTATGATCTTATCGTCCTTTCCCAAGTTGTCCGTAACCGTGGACACGGCTTTTCGAAAAGATTTAACCCTGCAGGGGTGTACAATGTTTGCCACGCGTACCGTCCGGCCCATTGCCTAGCTTTTAGCTCTCTTCCTTGGAGAGCCGGCTAGGTGGGAGCGGTGTCGACTTCTCCCTCGTTAAGGACTTTCCAGGATCATCAGTGGCGGCAGGACACCAGTGCCTCCAACACCCTGCCCCACGGCCACTCATTTTCCTAACACCACCATCCTCATCTCAGTCTTGGCCACCATCCCCACGCACGCGCAAATGGAAGCCCAAACTAGAGGACCCTGGCTAGCCCCGCCCGAGTTATTTAGTCTATGAGGGTTCCTGCACTGCGAATGCATAGGCCTCACGCATGGTTGCACGCTCAGTCTTGGTTCAGGAGGTAAAGAACTCGCACCTAGGCGGCGAGAACGAGACAAAGCACCACAACCACGGTGGCCTCTCATCCCCACCTTAAGCATTTTATTACATGTTACCACAATTTCTCCACCATCATCCGAACATTTTAGCACCTGCTCCCAACCTGATACATCCATCGGACGAATAACATTTAACTAAGCATGGCTAAGCGTCGACATAGCATAGTTAAGTATCTCCGGCCAACAATGCAAACCTATGGATAATAGGAGGGAAACAGGTAAAGGCATCGGAAACTTAATGCAACTATAGGATACTCTAATCCAATAGAAATTGACATTTAGAACCGCATGCAATATTATAGTGGAGAAAATATTTGCGGAAACGTAGGATAAGATATGCTCAGAGGGGGATTACGCTTGCCTTGCTCAACGTGCTGGTAGTACGGATCGTCGGGGTATCGCATTGTAACCCCGGCTGCTTGATCTATCGAAGCACATAAATGGGAGAACAATCAATCACCACACAAGCTTTAACAATGCAATGCGCAAACACATGATGACATGTCATTTTAAATCCTCGGAAGGAGGATGAGTCAAACTATTCAACTTAAACGGAGTTCGGATGCTTAGAGGGGCACATCTCGAATATACCGTGAAGTTAAGTAAAGTAACATATTTACTTGTGATTAGAATAGGTGAAACCCTATGTTTAACTTGCATATGAAAGATATGCACATGTGAAAGATGCAGGGTTTAGGTAAATAATCATTAATGTTAGCAAAATCCAAAGATTGGGCTGGAACAGGTTAAAAAGGAGTATCCAGATTCAAATCCGGAAAAATCCGGATTTGGTACCGGGAGGAATCCGGTTTCAGGTCCGGATAATTCCGGGTTTGGCACGGGAAATCGTCCGGAATTATTTCCGGGCCTATTCCGGGCGTATACCGGGCGAAACTAGGTGAGTCCAGTAGCTATTTTCTTAATCCGGAATAGAATCCGGAAAATTCCGGGAATTGCACCGGATTTTCCAACTCGACGGAGAGCAATGGCGATTCGACGAATTAGCGAGAGAGGGAGGGGATGGAGATGTCCATCTGGACCGCAAGCTCACCCTGAACACATGGTGGTGCTGGGGAGGACCGGAGATGGACGGAGATGGCCGGAATCGCTCGGTGTGGCGGCGGCCGTGGTCGGAGAAGAACGGCTCGTGCGCGACAATGCGGGCGAACAGGCTCGATTCCTTTGGCGAGGTTGCAGAGGAGGTCACGGCGGAGACGGTGGTGGTCTTTGATTTGCTCGGGGGCTCCTCAATCAACGGCGGCGAGCTCGGCCATGGCGCGGCGGCGTGGAGCTCGTGGGGAGAAAGGAATGGGGAGAGAGGGCAGGTGAGCGAGTGGGGATGGGGAGTAGCGCGCGGTGGGGGCCTCCTCTTCTCCTCGACGCGGCAGGGGGCGCGGGGCGCGGCCACGGCGACGAGCGAGCGCGGCTCGAGCAGCTCGCTCGGTCGCTACAGGGAAGAAGATGCAGCTTTTGCAAAAAAAACCCTGGAACTTCTGTTTCCATCACGGATAGGTCATTTTTTTATTTAATTTTAAAACCTTTTAAACCAGCAGCACTTTGGGGATTTAATTGAGGCACTTATACATTTTAGAAAAATATGAAAAAAATTGGGGAGGCTCCCCTTAGCATGTAGAAGCTCCACAAATTTTGGTGTATCAAAATAAAATGTTTTGTACCACTTTTGTTCATTGGGTTCAATTAGGGCATTTTGCTAATTTCAAAGTGTTGCTCCTTTAGTAATTTTTTGAGAAGGTGCAGAATAGTATTTTGAACTCTTGGAACTTTCTTGACAAATATCAGATGTCAAAGTATTTTTGTTGTGCAAGTTTGAGTGTCTTCATTGTTTTGAGATTTGTTAGAGCAGGTTTGGCATTTTTTTTTTGCAATGTTGCCAAACCAATTATCATGTTGATTGGCAAGTTAATATGGATGCCATGATGCAATGCAACACAAAAGCGAAAATTTTACACTGGTTTTTAGGTTCTCAACTTTGGGCTGTTACAGTGAGAGTCTCCAATTCGGTTGTGGAGTGTGCCTCATCCTTGTAAAGATTTGTTGCCGACCTCGAGGGCATCATATAGTGACTCGTGGAACTCCTCATTGGAGGATAACACGAGGGAGATACGGTGTGCCATATCAAGGCTATTCGGGGCTCACTTGTGACCCCACACCGCTCCAACAAAGACGTAGCTTCCATTGGGAAGTGAACTTCGGGAATCATCTCCGCGTCACCGTGTGGTTATCTCTAACCTTCCTTTACTTGTATTGCTAGCTTATCCTGTTTAGTATATCTTGCTAGCTTGTTTATTGCTCATCATATAGGATTGTTCACCTAGTTGCATATCTAGAGAACTCATATTTGAGCAATCCCTCAATTTAATTAAAAGAAAAAGGAAATTTGTAGTTGCCTATTCACCCCCCCCCCCTCTAGTCAACCTACTCGATCCTTTCATAAGTGAAGAACAGGGGTGTTTTACGAAAAAGCGGAGCATGTCTCTCTCCCACACAAGAATGCTAGGATCCATTATTGCAAAGACCAGCAAACAAAACTAAACTAAACTGAAAGCAAACATAAATAACGCTCCAAGAACAGCACATATTATGTAAAGGAATAAAAATATAGTTTCATGGGATCGACCTATTAATTGTTGATGAAGAAGGGGATGCCTTGGGCATCCCCAATCTTAGACGCTTGAGACTTCTTAAATATTTGGTGGAGGTCCAAGGGAGCCTCCCCAAGCCTGAGCTTTAATCACTTCTTGATCTTCTTTCATCACCTCGTTCTCTCGGCACTTGAAAACTTCCTTCACACAAAACTTCTCACAAACTCATTAGAGGGGTTAGTGTGGGGACCCCGGATTAACTATCCAAGATACTCGTTATGTTTCCTGCAACAATCCTGTGATCAGTCTGTTGTTGCACATAACTCGAATTGGCATCACAGAACACCCATAAATACCGAATAAATTTACTTACTTGATTGAAGCCATAACTTCATCAGGTACTCGCAGCGGAAATCACCAAATCAACGTGGAGCCCAAGTCACTTGCCAACCCTACAGGCAGCTGACTGGGAAGCACCCTAGTTCACATTGACGTCATTAACCACTTCTTCCTCGAACTGCTCCTCTTCAGAATCTGGCTAAGACAATAGCCAGGGACGAAACCGATATGAGTATATTTGAATGTACTCGCAAACTACCCCCGGAATGAGCATGCACTACTATGTGTATGGTTTAAATACTTTTGTTTAATAACACTTTGTTTTGAAATCTCTATATCTTTATTGGAAGAGGAAAGAAGGCTTTTAGAACTTTTCCCATAAACCTTTCTTTGTAAGAAGTCTCTTTTAAAACTTTTTCCCGAAAATACATCTTTGTTGAAAAAGGTAAGAACTCTCTTTTATAAACATTTACCCGAAAAATCACCATTTGGTTTATTTCTCCAAAACTCCTCCTTTTTCGACCATAACCCTTCATGGTCATTCACTCCCAACAACCTCATACCAGCCCTTCGGTATAGTTGCCTAAAACATTTTTCCACTTTCAAATCACAAAACTCTTCACTTCTCGACCATAGCCCGTCATGGTCAAGTCATTCTCCAGCAACCTCATACCAGCCCGTCGGTAGAGTTGCAGATACCACACATCTCCATTTTATTTTCAAATCTCAAAACTTTGCAAAACTTGCACATGGTCAGAGGACAGCCTCCCAACTGTCCATATCCGAGGACTCGGCTATTCGAATAGTTTTACCCTCTGCAGAGGTAGCACGTTTTCCCACATCCATCCGGTAACTCATCGTGTCAGCCACGTCCCGCCATACAAGGTGTATGCGAAGTTGAGCCACCGACCCTAGCCTCTCCTTTGCTCATGCTAGTATAGGATCCTACCCATATGATAATTCCCACCAACACTCAGTCCGGTCCCCGTCGGCAACCCTAAGTGTGAGGACTCATATGTTTTTCCTGGCGACCACATTGATAAAGTCTTCAATCCTCCTCCTTATCTTTCCATAGAGTTTGAGCGAGGACCCAGGTCAGGGGAGTTCTCCGAACCATCCCCTCATGCATAACGGAGTCATCTCCGTCGATGAGGTATCCCATACTAATAAGAGCAAATTATATGACTAAGCCCCGTTCCCATATGGGGGTAAATGTGGTCGCACAGGTTAAGATTGGTTGTCATAGTACAAAGACACAATGTGCATTTTTCATAAACATCACCATTCACCATTTCTCCATTTCCACACCGACATCTCGGTATTCCATATCCACACAAGTATTTCCAAAGGAGTTTTGAGTAAACAATATTTTTCCCATCCTATAGTTTGAAAAAGAAATTCCAGCTAATGTCTCCATATAGGGTGTCAAAATAATATACTTATATTTTGGAAAAGGGTTTTCAAAATCATATCTTTTGTGGCAAACACCACATAAATCACTTATGCTCTTTATAAGTAAAACATGTGAACCAAAATAGATGTATGTAGATGCAAGCTCAGATAATAGCTTGCCTGATTTCAGCATGAAGTTCCTGGACTTCTCCTCATTGATCAAAGAAATAAACTCTCATCCTTCTCCGATAAATCCTTTCCAAATACCACCCCGGTAGCATTTATCTCTAGCGTCACAACATGAAAATAAAACAACACGCAATAAGCAAACCAAACCACAAGTGGTATACAAACAAGTAATCAACCACAACATAGCACTAATTTAATCAAGCAACAAATTAAGATCTACATTTACAAGGGCATTATACTCACAGGAGTATAACACCAAACACATGCTAAAAACATCGAGCACCCAGACATCTTCTACTAAAGGTACTTAACAACCATTTTCTCTAAACAGGAAATACTTCAGACAAAAGTTAAGGCACCAAATAATTTTGGTAATTTAACTTAAAGACAACCAAGTTTAACAAGCAAGGCCACATACTAATCACACAAAATAATCTAACTTCAAAACAAACAAGCATAGTAATTTCTAATTACTAGGAGAAGACTATATATGGAATAAAACTCTAACAAATACATGACTAACAAGTAGTTCCCCTAACATGCTAGTAAAACAAGGAAACATGTCATAACAATGGATTACCACCACACACATGCTAGGAAACACATTTGTAATAATAAAGTTATAACACAACAACTAATAAAGTCCAAATAAAAATAGGCAGAAAAGGTCTAAACCTTATAATTAGCACCACAGTCAATCAATGACTCCTAAATTCAAACCAATTTAGGGATATGTTCTCCTACACACATAGAAGACAAGCCAATTGGATTTACTCAAAAATTCATCTCACAAAAACCTACAAAAATCACCAAAGTGCCACTGGTGTGTTTTTAAGAATGAATAGAACTTTTGTTTTAGACTTCACCTGCATACAAGGCCAACAGATCTAGAAAGGTATCACTTCAAGCTTTCCATAGAATTTTAGTTTGCAATTTTTGGAGTTATAAAACTCTAGATATTAAATATTTAGTGAAAAAGGATCTTTTTACAAGATTTAATGTAGACAGCACTTAAAAACATATTTTTGCAAACAGCCAGTGTGGCATGTTTAAGAAAACACACAGGAATACTGCAAAATTTGAAGCACTCAATTATCTATCACAGATCTATCACATTTGAATTAAAGCTACACTGCAATTTAAACAGGAAATAAAATCATCTATTAGATCTACTGAAAAAATAACGGATGGGCCAGATCCAGCCCGGATCTAAGCCGTCCGGAGCTGGGCCGGCGCACTGCGCTGGCGAAGGGATACGCGGTCGTCTTTGTCTTCCTCGACACGCAGAGACGGCGAGGCACGGCAGGGAAGACGGTGATGACGGCGCGGCGGCTCCGGTGGACCTAAAAGGAAACGGAGAGGTTCATGAGAAGGAGCAGAGCAAGGGGAACTCGAGGGTGCAGGAATGGCGGAGAACGGAGGTCCGTGGCACCCACGAGCTTGCTCAACAAGCGGTGGACGGGAATGAAGAAGATGCAGACGGCCCGCTCGATCTGCAGTTCCCAGCTTGATTCCTTGGACTAGGACGGAGAGGGCGACGCGGTGAACCTCCTGGTGCGCTTGGATTTGGCCGGGGAAGCTTCAATCGCCGGCGAGGTGCGAAGGCGAGCTCGGCCACCTGTGGCTAGGATTTCGGGTTGAGGAAGAAAAGAGAGAGAGGGAGAGAGCAGGAGGGCGAGTGAGGAGAGCAGAGCGTCTTCGGGGGGGGGGGGGGCTCTTTCTTCTCCTCGCAGGGTAACGGAGAGGAGGGGGTCCGGGCGGCGAGCAGCGCAGGACGACGACACGGCAACGCTGCGCCACTGCTGCTACAGGAAGAGGATGATGTTTTTCTGAAAACCCCCTTGGACTTCTTTTCCCACTTACAATTTAGTCCTTTTCAGTTCTGGAATAAATAACAGCACTAGTTTTTGAATTATTTGGGACACTTAAACATTTTAGAAAATTGTGAGAAAAATCAAGTAGGTTCCCCAATACTTGTAGAAGCTCCTCAAAAATTGGTGTTTTAAAATAAAATGTTTTGAACAACTTTTGTTCATAGGGTTTAAATAAGGCATTTTTGCTAAAATAAATTTGTTACTCCTTTAATATTTTTAAATCAAGTGAGAGATATTGTTTTGAGCATCTTGGAACTTCTTTGACAAATATGGTAACTTCAAATAGTTTATATTTTCATAGAGAAAATATTTGTTTGAAGGAAATAGAGAATTAGGGAGGGAAAAGTTGTAGGAATAAATGGAGAGTGATTAATTATTTCTCCTCTGAATTTTTGTATGAAAGAAACTTAATTTCTCACTTGGGGAATTATGTTTGTCACTTGTCACATGATTTTTCTTGTTTTAGCTCTTTGTTTTATTTTAGTATTAAGCACAACTGAGGAATTACCCTCACAAGCAACAACACACAATATCAATAACACAACAATGTCAACAGCACAACAATATCAACAACACAATCAAGACCACACAATTCAAAACACAAGAATAAATCATACCACCAATTCCATAATTAACAATACTATCTTGTAGAGATGATCACACTCAATTATGACAAGATGATGTTTTAAAGAATATCTCAACTCATAACTTAATAGTTTTCAAAAGATTTGTTAAAGAGAAATATGTGGGGTAATATATTTCCCACTAGTGTTATTTTAAAATGGAGTGGAAATAAGAGTGTATAAAATGGGAGTTGCATACACATGCAAAAGATGAAGGTTAAAAGATGGATAGGAGATAGCATATAGATCTCCATATTTTTGGGAACACATAGTTTTTGGAAATACTTTTACTTTCTCAAATAATGGGTATTGATTTTGGTTGTTGACAAACCAAGTATCATTGAAATGGAGTTGGCCAAAATAAGAATGGAAAAGATACATGGAATATTTTTCTTGTCATAACATGATCACCAAAGTTAAATATATTTTTACCTTGGTTGAGTTCTTGGGTTTAATATTTACTAGTCAAACAATTTAAACAACAGGTCACACAAGGTTCAACACAGCAATGGGAAGGAAAGCACTATCATCAGTGAAACATTTCAAAAAGTTTTTGTTGGTTCTGAATTTTGGGTCTGGTAAAACTAAGTTTTTCTTAGTTTCCAAATTTGGGATGTGACAGCTAGTTCTCAAGCAAAATAATCCACCTTCAGTTCTCATTTAGCACATTGCATAAAATTATTTCAACATTAGGTAGTGTCACTAAGCATTGAATGGTGCTATTGGATAAAAAGAACCTTACTCAACACTTGTAAAAGACACAATGCAAAAACAAGACATAATCTGTCAAAAATAGAACAGAACGCAAAGATGATTTTTTTTTCGAGACCCTAGGACACCTCAAATAAGAAAACTTAAAACTAATGAAAGTTAGACAGAACCCAAATGCTTGCTGTCAAAAATTTCAGCTCCAGATCACGTTCTGTGATTTTTTAGAATTTCGTACGGTGACGGGCAGAAATCTGTTTCTGGACAGCAACTTAATTTTTTTACTTTCATCTCATTAGAGGCTATTCTTGGCACAAAAACGAAAATAAAAAGGATACAAGGGAGTTGCTATAGAGGTAACAAAACCCAAAAACAAAGAAAACAAAAACAAACTGAAAGTAAAAATAACATGGGTTGCCTCCCATAAGCGCTTTTCTTTAACGCCTTTTAGCTAGGCACAATGATTTTTTACGAGTCTCTCATAAGAATAAGAGTGGAAACATAAAAGAGAGCCTCATGAAGCAAATATCAAACTCATTTAAGTCTAACCCTCTTCCTATGCATAGGAATCTTGTAAGCAAATAGATCAATGAAACATAAAGTGACTATCATAGGAAGGCAAAGCAAGTGCAACATTGCAAACTTCAACATGAAAAGAGGGAACCGAATATTATTGAGATATTTAGAACCATGTTTCCCTCTTTCATAAAACTTTCAGTAGCATCATAAATAAAATCCACAATATAACCATCATATAAAGCATTCTTATCATGATCCATATGCATAAAGGTATTAATATTCTCCACATTAGCAAAATCTTTATTATTAGTAACAATGGGAGTAGGATCATCATAAAAAACTTGAACATGATAGACCAATTGTATATTAGAAGGATAGTTTTTGGTAGGGAAGTGATTCCCTTCATAATTATGACAAGTTCCATAAGGATGATTATAATTATTCTCTATGGCATAGTTATCATCACAATAATTATCAAAGACTGGAGGCATAATATCATCATAAACAAGGGGATAGTTATCTTTGCAATTATAAGTATCAACGCGGATTTGGTGCCTAGGGGGGTAGTGGTGCATATGGTGGCCACCGTTGGATAAAGCGCACATGTACTCCCTTGATGAATCCATGCTTGGAAGAGCCGTCTCTGTATGCAACGGCGAAAGTTTTCCATCTATTTCTCTTTGCCTCTTTGCATGTGCTGCCATCCACAAAACACTAGACATAACTCAGAGGCGGAAACATTGTTGTGTGAATCTTTTTGCATGTGCTAGCCGGCCACACATTTTAGACAATTCCAAAGGTGAAAATTCACAAGGGGGTGGTGGTTGGATGCGGGTGCCCAAAAGCACCATATCCACACATATGCAATTCATATGCGTTTTTCCTTTTTTTTCATTAACATTGTGTTGATCGTTGAATAATCCGAAACCTTGAGAAGACAGCTACAAGTACTGAACCAAGTTCACAAAGGCAATGAACGCACCACAAAAAATGTCCACAGATCCTATCACTTTTCTACTATTCAAAACTAGCATGGCAGTGCAAACATGAACAACCCGTTCTCAGCAACGTTCCAAACCTTCTACTAGTTGTGAAGTTGTGCCATTTACATGGCGTGAAACCGTGAGATCCACTTGTTGTTTTCAAATGCGATGCACCCCAAACAGGAAAAGTTGGATTTTTTTTTTGTCAAGCCCCAATATACCATGCGGGTCGATATGAAAAATTGCAGACATGTAGTGAATATAGTTGGCTACATTTATATATTTATCTCCTCACCTGTTGCGTGTTTTCGCACCTGTTGCGTGTTTTTTAGCAATCAACACAAAGGACGGAGTGGCTTATGCGTCTTTGACCTGGCAACACAGCCGTTAGAGAATTCGCCTGGTAGAGAGTAGCTCTATGCGACCCTACGCTTCTCCGACATTTCTCCTGTCAGTACAACCGTTAGAGATTTCGGAAGCAGATGAGACAACATGCACTAGAATAAGTACCGTGCGGACATTCTTGTTTCGCTTTCCTTTGTCCTTGTTGCGTTTTGTGAACAAGTTGGTCATAGTACGGGAGTCGTCCCGTGGAATTTCACTTGTAGGCTCATCTGTATCTTATGATTACGAGATTTATGTGATGGGTGTCGTGCAAAAATGTGACGGGGGTGTGAAGAAATCTTGCTAATCTCGTCGAGAAAAAACCAGCACATAGAATCGAGAACGAACTAAACTTTTGCACTCCCGCAAGTGGTGGCGGTGGTGATCAGCTGACTATGGTAGCATGGTAACGCATGATAAAATTGTTCTGAACTTAAAAATTACAACACGTAAATTGACGGCTGAAATTCCTTTGTATGCCCTTGTATTAAACTTCTAGATCCTGGACGAACGGTGGAGGCAGTTTGCCTGTATTGTTCTTCAAGTGTAGCATGTCGAAGAGAAGGTCAGCTGGTGTCGTCCGTTCTGCCTCTGGCTGTAGCAAGATTGATGGTAGAAAAATGGCGTTAGAAAAGAAAGCACTCATAACCAGAGAAGGTTGTGCTGGGTATCGTGATAATGACTAGTGTAAGTCGCTATAGACTCACTCTTATTAGTCGGCCGCCTTGTTTCACGCCGTCGAATGTCTGGCAGAATTGCAAGGCCTCAGAGGCGTAGTCATAGCTGCCTATCAAACAGTAAAATGCCTATCAAACTTAACTGCATGTACACGTTTCAAAAACTCTTTGAACCTTGTAGATGCAGCAAGAATGGTCCGTTGTTCGGTGAACTGCTCGACTATGCAGTTAAGCTCCTCGAGCAGCTCTGAATTCCCGTATGTTTCTTGCTTTACGACTCCCCGTGGATTTGCTGCCTTGCAGGTTGTCGCATCCCTTTGTGTTCGCCCTTTCCGGCTTTTCCAGGAAGTGTCCGCGCTGCTCATCGTGCTTTAATTCCTTGCTCCGGTACTTGGAACTGCATGATGTAACCCAGCAGAAAAATAGCAGATTAAACACCCATGGAACCAAAAAAGAGAAAGTAGAGTAAGTAGCAGCATAATCGCCCCTTTCCGTCTTTTTCGAATCTCTAGATCGGTAGGAAGTCTTCTGGAAACTTACCTAAAACCTGAGTTTCAACGATCTTGCTGCTTGCTTGATGCGAGATGAGCAGCGTGGATGCGAGATGCTTAGAGTGAAAAATCGAGCTGAAAAGGCCGGCTCAGTGGCTGCTGCTACCCTCGCACTCAATGCAAGATGCTTATCTCTCGTGGAAACCAGACTGAAAGCAAGCTCATCTGCAACCACAGTATTTGTCACTTTTGTATGGACGGTGAGTTTGGGCGGGTAGATTTGGAAGAGCCTTTCAAGTTTTGAAAACGATGCAACCCGAACTCTTCCATGAAATATGCTTTACTCCGTGGGTAACAACGAAGCAACAATTCCACTTTAGACAATTCCCCCACTAGATTGAATTCCTTAAAGGACTAGTTCAAGGCATGAAACATTTCATTTCATGGGTGTAGAATTCTCTAAAGGTGATGGGCAGGAGAGAGAAAGAGGAATCAACATGCAATCGTTCATGCTCTCGGTGTGACGCCGTGAATATTTGCCATTTGCATTGAAACCAATCTTGTGCTCCCTATATTGTATCCAACGGTTGGATGAGGGTGCACCACTACCCCCCATGGCACCCCACTATATATCTTATAAGTATTTGCAAATATGTCATCATCATTTTTACTAGCAGGAGAGGTTTCAAAAATATTATCATTAATAGCAAAAGGATTTTCAAACCCCTCATCCCCAAGCTTAGAGCTTTCCATATAATCATTAGAAGCAACATGGATTTGACTAATAGTATAGCAATTACTAATGTCATCATTTCCAAAATTGGTACCAAAAATATTTTCAAGATCATAAGTAGTGTTATTTTCCCAATCATGATCATTGCAATACGTAATGGGCATATAATCATCTTCAATAGTGCAAACAGATTTAGTTTCAAGATAATAATGAGCACAATCAAGTGAATCACCTTCAATAAATTTTGATTTAAACTCACTAGGAACAACCATAAAAGGAGCAACATGCTTGGGGGAAGATACCGTTTCCTCTCTCTTTTTCCTCCTCTTCTTCTTCTTCTTTCTCTTCTTTTTCTCTTTAGGAGGGAGAGGTTTGGAAGGAAGCTTCACCACATAACCTGGTTTATCATTAGAAACAATAGGAGAAACTTGTTGGGAAAATTTCTCCCTTTCATTAGTGGCAACATAAGAAACATTTTTCCTTTCATATTTCGGTAAAGTTCCGTTCTTTTTAATTTTTTCTATGTAAGCATTTTCGTAGCAATTCACAACACAATAGAGATGGCATTCCCGCAGAATGTTATTTATCCCAAAAGCACTCATGTCTAACAAAGAAGTTTTTTTTATAACTCTTCACACCCCAAAAATAACGCAAGTTCATCATAAAGATTAGAAGTGATCGTTTCATCACAAAAGGGACTTACTATTCTATCATCAAAATGCCAGCATTGGAAATTAAAATTACCCTCTTCATTGCAAAGATCACAAATAAGAGGATAAAGGTCACAAACTTTTTTAGCAAAATCATATAAATCCTTATTCCAAATGCTAGTTCTTTCATGCTTATGTTGCTTACAATATTTCTCTTCCTCAATCTGAGTCTTTTCACAAGGTCTAAGGGCACCACAAAAATTAACATGCTTATAAGAAATATTATTTTCAGAAATTTGAGCATGTCTATTGCAATCATTAGTAATATGCAAACATCTTTGAAAGGTTCATGATACTTGTTCCACTTTTCTTTAGGAATATTAATATGAGAAGCAAAATTTCTACAAAAATCAACACAAATTTGAGAATCAAGCCCAAACTTAGCACTAAGCTTATTAAAACTATCCGTTTCAACAAAGGACTTAATGCAATCATACTCGTAATTTATACCTGACTCTATACCTTTATCAATTTCCCAATCTTCAGCGTTGTGTTGAATTCTTTCAAGAAGGTCCCATTTAACTTCAATCTTCTTACTTGTGAAAGAACCCTCAGAAGAAGCATCTAGAAAATCCTTGTAATGACCTGTAAGTCTTGCATAAAAATTAGTAATAATTATGTTTTTGGGAAGCTCATGGTTGGGACATTTGAGCATTAATGCTTTCAGCCTTCCCCAAGCTTGAGCGATACTTTCTCTGTCATGAGGGCAAAAATTATAAATGTAATTCCTATCTAGATGCATTTCATGAAGAGGATAAAATTTAGAGTAAAAGAGAGGTTCAAGTTTTTTCCAATCCGAATGATGAGAACTATCCAGTAGCCTGTACCACTCCAACGCTTTGTCTTTCAGTGACAATGAAAACAATTTCCTCATGATTACTTCTATAGAAACATCTGCAATCTTAAACAAGCCTCATAATTCTCTCATAAATAACAAGTGATAACCAGGATGGACGGTTCCATCTCCTGCATAACGGTTACTCATAAGACGATCGACAATTCACATAGGTATATTAAACGGAACACTTTCAGTAGGCGGCGGTCCCTTCTCCACCGCAAGAGCAGCGGAGATGGTATCCCCAAACATTAATTCAAAATGAGAAGGCTCCATAATTAAATAAAGTAACAAAACAAAACAAAATAAAAACAACGCTAGCCTAACTAGTGAAATAAAAACAAGAAACAAAAAGATAAAATTGCAAGATCTAAAGAAGATACCTTCAAGCGCTCACCTCCCCGACAACGGCGCCAGAAAAGAGCTGATGTCTACTACACACTTCTATTCTTGTAGACAGTGTTGGGCCTCCAAGTGCAGAGGTTTGTAGGACATCAGCAATTTTCCCTTAAGTGAGTAACCCAAGGTTTATCGAACTCAGGGAGGTAGAGGTCAAAGGTATCTCTCTCAAGCAACCCTGCAATTAATATATAAGAAGTCTCTTGGGTCTCCAAGACACCCAATACTCTTGTTAGATATATGGGTGCACTGGTTCGGCGAAGAGATAGTAAAATGCAAGTGATATGGATGGTAACAAGTGGTATTTGTAATCTGTAATAAAAAAGGGCAGCAAGCAAACATGTAACAAAAGTGACTAAAAACGGTGTTCCGATAATTGGAAACAAGGCCTAGGGATCATACTTTCACTAGGGATCTCTCTCAACACGTTAGCACAACTGAACGCAAGCAAGTGCTACTCGAAACTATTCTTCTTCTCGATAAAACAAGAGTACTATGCGTAGGGCTATAAAAGCACACCTCAAAGTCTGAGTAAACAAACACCACAATTCCACAAAGAATAATCCATGGTAAATATCCCTCTAATTTATTATCCAAAGAGTCACACACGCCACCCACACTGTCACCATGGCTTTATGTTCTCAACAATGACTCCAGAAATTATAATAGATAAACCAGCTGAGTAGCATAAACATAATATGAATTCAATGACACTAACAATGCTCATGATCACTTAAAGATCACACCATGGGAGAGAGAGATAACCACATAGCTACAGCAAGAGCCCTCAGACCCGATGAAGAACTACTCCCGCTGCATCACCGGAGGCAGCAACGGCGATGAAGATGACTCCGGGGGCAATTCCCCATTCGGCAGGGTGCCGAAACAGGAACTTTGTCCCCCAAATTAGTGTTTTTGGTGGCGGCGGAGCTCGGATGTGTTTCTGGAGAAATCCTTTGGAGATCATCATTTTTAGGTCAGGAGATACTTTATAGGCGAAGAGGCGACGCGAGGTGGTGCACAAGGTGCCCAGGTGGGACCCAGGCGTGTCCCACC
Source organism: Poa pratensis (assembly GCA_947311845.1). Classification (NCBI taxonomy): domain Eukaryota; kingdom Viridiplantae; phylum Streptophyta; class Magnoliopsida; order Poales; family Poaceae; genus Poa; species Poa pratensis. The sequence continues at coordinate 5,080,744 of CAMZMU010000113.1, read as the reverse complement.
CTGGACCGCTGCCAGGGGTCACCTGGAGGCTGTGGACCTCCCCCAGACTTTTCCTTCTGGCTCCCGGGGTCTTCTGGCGAAATAGAATTTCTGTAATTTTTGCGGAATTTTCTGAGCACTTTGGATTTTGGACCTTTTCTGCAATGCACAGACATAATAAACAGAAACTAGCACTAGGCACTGGGTTAATAGGTTAATCCATGAAATGTGCCAAAATGATATAAAAACATAATAAACACATGTGGCATTGTTATAAAATAAGCATGGAACATCAAAAATTATAGATACGTTTGAGACGTATCAGCAGCCTATGGCATCTCCTCTACTACAGCTTGGATTGCCTCCTCCACCGCTGTCGGCCCACCTTCCGTCATACCTTGCACCACACCCATGCTGGACTTGCGGTTGTCCACAAGCTGTTGGGTGGTGAACGCCTTATGAAAGACTGACACAAAGTTGCTACTGCCACATGCTGCAATAGCGGCGGTGAAACCAGCATGCACTTGGTGAAGAAGATGGTGAGAGCGCTGACCCAGGCTGTTGCGGTGCTACCTGTAGTTGCTGCAATGATGAAGACTGGGTGTTGACGGTGAGGCTTGCGACGGTGTTGAGGTGCGCAAAGTGTGGGCATCCTGATTTGTTGGAGAGGGATCAGATAGCCACTGGGATTGGTGTGGATGATCTTGAAAATTCATCCCATGACAGCTGTCCTATCTTCTCCTCTAGGCGCCCGTACCAGCGAACAACAACACCGGTTAGGTGGCCTGATGCCAAACCCATCTTATTTGCCTCAGGTGTGCGATGTGCAAGGAAGAAGATGCTTCATCTAGTCAACCGGAAACAGGGGTTAACCTCGCCGTCATAGGTGGGAAACTCAATCTTCGAGATGTGCACGGGAACACCACCTCCCGTACATGACCTCTCACCCCATGGCAGCAAGATTGTTCGAAACGTTGTTGATGGCGCAACAACTCCTCATTGTGCCACTCCCGCGAGGATGCGAGCACATGTTGCTTGTAATTTATCGAGTGTAGCGTTCAGCGCCAAGGTAGAGCTCAGTGGCAGCATCCATGGAGATGGCGACGGCGAGACTTGCAAAGGCGTCGGTATCATGGTTCCAGACGCAACGGAGATCGTCGGCTCTGATACCAAATTGTCATGAACTTGGTTCACGACAAAGGGGATAATGGCCCTAGGGCCTGTACGAGATTGCCCTGGACCCATGAGGCGCGACATCTCCATGAAGGTAGCCGCACCTCAAGGGCAGGGAGGAAGGAGCGGAATAACTAGATTGATTTATTTCTTGAATGTCCATAACAAGTACAGGGGGTCTCTATTATGGGAAATACTCAGCTTGATATCCAAGAAACCTATCTCTACTTTCCTAACGTTGAATCATGTGGTGTTATCGGCATCAAGATGATGGCTCCTTGTGACCTGGACGCTGGACGGCGGGAGACCCACCTTGCTAATTGGGCGTCATCGGGCATGAGCTCAGGGAGTGGTGGCGTGGCCGTGGCCGCTACGGCTCAGGGCACATGCGTCAGTGAGCTGGTCGACGGTGATGGAGGATTTTAAATCGATTGATTCGTCACATCACGAAACCATTCGGCTGGATCACTGCTTGTTTCCTTTTTCGCATCAATCGATACATCCACTTTGCATCACTATTTATACCATAATTTGTTATTCATTGATATATTTCATATTATGATGCAATACTTATGTTATTTTATCTTATTTTGCATGTTCTGCAATTCTGGGATTTATCTGCCGAAGTCAGGATTCAGCTGGAAAAAGCACTCTCAAGATACCATTCTTCCGGAGCTTCAAAAATTATGAAAAATTACAGAAGTTATTTTATTGGGAAATAAGCTGAGGAGACAGAAGATCGACCAGAGGGGAGCCATAGGGCGCCCAGGCGACCCCTGGGCACGGCCCCACCCCTAGCGGCGTCGGGAGGCTGCCTGGAGCCCCTGGCCCACCACTCCGGCTCTCCTTTGGCGTACTTCTATCCCTTGACCTAAAACTAATCAGGGAGACTTCGCATAATTTTTCCGCCGTCGTCTCGGGGCGGAAACGAGACAGAGAGAAAAGAGCTCTCCGGCAGGCAGAAATCTGTCAGGGAAATTCCCTCCTGAAGGGGTAAATCGTGACCGTCGTCATCGTCCTCACGCCGGGCATCATCGGGATCATCATAAATATCATCTCCATCACCAACACCATCGTCACCGTCACTCCATTCCATCCCGCTGTGACATCTAGGGTTATACCTTGTACTATTCATTGGGATCACTCTACCGGTGTTAATTACCCCGTTGTAGTTGATGCCTATTGAGTTTTATCGGTGAATTCTTGTTATGACCAGATTGTTCTTCATTCATAAATCACCCCTCATCATGATCCATATGATGTCTTGTGAGTAGTTCGTTTAGTTCTTGAGGACATGGGAGAAGTCTTGTTGCTAGTACTCATATTATGTTGAGTAATATTTAATGGTTTGATATTTAAGTTGTTTTGTTATTCTTCTAGTGGTGTCATGTGAACGTCGACTACATGGTATTTCACCTTTATGGCCCTAGGGGAATGCATTGTGTATTTAGTTTACTTATTGAGGGGTTGCTAGAGCGACAGAAACCTGAACCCCGTTCGTAAACTATTGCACAGGTGAGCGTAAGATCTCAGAGTTTAAGGTTGTAGTTAGATTTATCTTAATTAGTTGCAGATGCTTGAAAGGGGGTTAATCATAAGTGTGTACTAGTCCAAATAAGGGTGGTGCATTAGCATAGGTTCATCCACACAACACTTATCAAAATAATGAAGATTAATCAACGATATGTGATAAAAGTAATTTGACGATATTCCCGTGTGTGCTCAAAACGTTTTAGTCTTTATAAGTAACACCACCGGCTTGTCCTTTGTACTAAAAGGATTGGGCCACTTGCTGCAATTATTCCTGCTCTCTTTTATTTATTTGTTCTTTATTTACTCGCTATTACGAAAACCCATAAAAACTTGTCTCATAGTATTTGTAGTGAAACCTTGCTCAAAATCACTTGTCAACACCTTCTGCTCCTCGTTGGGTTCGACACTTTTATTTATCAAAAGTAATACAATAGATTTCCTACACTTGTGTATTTATCACTCGAGTCATCATCGTCCTGCTCTAGGCCGACCTGCTGTCATTTTTGTCCTGATACACACAAGTGGGATGGGCTACAGGATAGGCCGTGGCCTAACTGGCATACTCCGTAGGTCCGCCAAGATACATCCATTTTAACGCATACTCCGTAGGTCCGCCAAGATACATCCATTTCAACGCCAATTCATCATCCTCCTGCTCCAGGCCAACCTCCCGTCATTTTTGTCCTGATACACACAAGTGGGTTGGGCCTAGGGTTGGGCTACAGGGTAGGCCGTGGCCTAACTGGCATACTCCATAGGTCCGCCAAGATACATCCATTTTAACGCCAATTAATACGGAGAATATTTCATATGATCCTCCCCAAAGTGTTGTTTTCTTGGAGAAAACTTAAAACGAGAAATGGAAGTAAAATATATCCACTTTCTTTAAATAGTAATACTAAAACATAATCTTTAATTCTGCACAAATTAAACTGACCAAACAAAATCCTTTGGGCTATCTTGAAATAAATTAACAAAATGACGTAATTTTTACCAAAAGAAATCAGAAACATGCTTAAAAGAGTAAAGTAAAGAAAACAAAAAGGAGCCCGTATCTGAGACATATGAGTTCTCTTAAAAGAATAATCTTACGGTTACATACAAACTGATCACATTCCACGGATGAACGCTAGATACATGCAATCAGCAGAAAACAAGGCTGTGTATCTAGTGGAAACCAAAAACTGGAATCCCACCGTTGGATCTGTGATGCTTGACGAAAGAGGGATCTGTGCAGTTCATGATGACGATACTTCCTTCGCAGAATGCTGATCCAGCCAAGTGGTTATATCATCAAGAACATGGAAAATCGCTTCATCCGGTTCACCTTCCAAGATGGCATGGTAGGCATCTTTGTAAAGCCGCAGTGTCTTGTCCGATGTCTTCGCTTTTTCATAAAGATCTTTACTCACGGCAGGATCAGTGACCAAATCAGCATCACCATGCAAAATGATTATGGGCAGGGAAACCTAGATGGGGAAAATGGAACAGAGTTAAACATTGCAGAAGGGTAACAGTAATAGAACAGGAAGACAGAGCATTGGCTACAATTCGTTTATAGTTTTCTTTTAAATGTTTCTACTCTGGTTCCTAAATATAAGATGTTTTAGCTTTTTCTGAATCGGCGTTTCAGTGTGTAGGTTCACTCATTTCAGTCCGTATCTAGTCCACATTGAAATATCTACAACATCTTATAGTGGGAGTAGCTGCTAAATTCATTGATTAGAACTTTAGAAGGGAGTAGTACAAGGTACATGCCAAACAAAGGAAAAAGGGGGGACCAGACAAGACTAGTGCGAAAAAGGGAGAAAAAGAAAAGAACTCTGCCCGGATCGAACGGTATGGAAGCACCAGCAATGTTTCATAGAACAGCCTCGTCGCGGATGCGGAGAACCATGGCGGCGGCCGACAGCTCTTCGCTTGTGCTATCGAACGCTCAGGGTGAACTTATTTTGTTATGTAACACATGTTGAACCTGGGTGGTGTTTGAACTCATTTGTTTGCTAGCTTAATGTATTATTTCCCTTCGTTGGAGTGCTGAAATTGTTTTTATGCAAGTGCTGGTCTGCTAGAGTGTTTGATACTCGATAGCACAAATATGATGACTTTTCATTTGTTTGTAGGATGCTGGCTCGTGGGGAAGTGGAGGCCCTGCCCACTGGATGCAATTTTCATGCTTTCAATATTTATTGTAGTAGTATACTAGTATTAGTAGCCTAGTTACTTAGTATTCCCTCCGTTCCGAAATAATTGTCGTGCATTTAGTTCAAAGTTGAACTAAAAACATGACACTTATTTCAGAATGGATGGAGTAATACTTTTAAAAGCTACAGCTCGACTAAATATTGATTAGTGGAGCACTTGTCACGACTAGTATTTGAGTCCGTACCCTAGCGACTAGTTTCGAGAGTTTGAACCGATGAATTTACAACTGCTATTGATATCAGACTGAGAAATGTCACAAGCAACAGTATACAACTTAGATGACTTGTACAAACAGAACAAACTACAACAAAGCAATTTAGAACACTTACTTCTTTAGACGACTTTCTATCTCCTGCGTGGTCCTCAGCATCTCCAGCGCTGTTCGGAGACGCGGTTTATCCTTGTAGGCAATTACATTGTAAGAACACTGCATAAAGAAGCGAATTAATAAAACATTCTTTTCAAGCCACGTGTAGCTATAACAGAATAAGAAGTTTTCCATGAAACAAATTAATCTCTATACTAACCACAAAATTTATGGCACGAATAACTATCCTACAAACCTGCTTTTGAATTTGTTTAGTACATACACTAGCTACACTAGCATAAATGTGTCCAACACTAGAAGTGAAAACAAAAAAGATTATCTCTAAGCTACAAGTCTATTGTTCGACTACACAAAGGAGGATGCCCTTTCTTCTAGAGATGAAATATTAAATGAATATTTTTTTCTTCTTCCCAAAATATATATGAATTTAACCATTGTCACCATGTTCCAAGTCAGATATAGCGAAAATAGAGAAATAAACACAATAGACAAATAAGGGATATAAATATGGGTCCAATAGAAGTCAGCAGTATGTACTGACCTGCTCTCGTTTTTGCTCCTCTTTGAATGCCAATTCTGCCAAGTCTTTCTGTGGAACAAGCTTCTCTTTTGGAAGGAGTTTGGCCAAGAAAATTAGAACTTGCTGAACAGGCCATGCTGGAACCACGTCATCTGAAATCTATTAAACCGGTTTTGTGAATTAGTGACCAAATATAACAAGCATAGACACAGGATCTTACGCAGTAAAAGTACCTTGCACATGGGTGCAACAAGAATTGCACCATTCCATTCATTTGGTTGCTTGAAATGAATCTTCAATGCAACTGCTCCTCCCATAGATTGGCCAAACAGAAAGCTTGGGAGACCTCTATAATCAGGATTCCCTGCCAACATACGAATTGCACTTGTACAGTGAAACAAGTAATATTCACACTCCATGGATTGCCTTACAGCAAAAATTAAGAGCAAGAAAGTATGCCAGATATAAACTCAGTCTAGAATGATTAAAGAGAACTTATTGCAGTGAAAGAGAAGTTCATTTCTCATATAATAAATGAGAAAAATCATATGACAATTTATTCTTTATCACAAAAAGATTCACTTTTCATAACTTTTAGCATTTTGGCAATGTGGAGGTTATAGGAGTATACGTAATGCATATACTTAGTTCCAACTCAAACAATTTTCACATATCGCTGTTGCAAACGAAATCAGTAGCACTTAAACAGATTTGCAATATGGAAATATTTGCAATCAATTTCAGATTTTAAAAGTAACACTTAAACAGTGCCATATTAGTAGTGCTAGACTGATGTTGCTCCTCCACAGGAAGGTACTCCATCTAGTCCAAAATATATGTTGGTTTAGCTATTTAGATTTGGCCGAAAATACTTGTCAATTTGGTTTTCCTGAGGAATATTTCCCACCAAATGGGGATTTTAGTGTTAGAGCTACAGGTAAAAATCGAAGTAAAGTATGCAAATAAAGAAACAATCTGGGGTAAACTTATTATGTCATCTGTGTGCAACTGTGCATAGAGCTAAAAAGTTACAATTTACAAACAATATCAGATGGAGAGTACTTGTTTCCTTCATAACCACAGATAAAAGTGAGATTAAGAGATTATTTAGCTTCTTAATGGAAAACCAAATCAAAGCAATGTCCTATACCATGAGCAAGAACGTCATATTTTTTGTTAATTTCTAGAACGCCTCAATTTGAAGAATAAAAACAACAGTAAAAAATAGCAGTAGCTTTACCAATGCAACCACATTGCAGCAATATGTATGGTGGTTCCCGAACATTTTGGTGTGTTACTTTTGCAAACAAGTTACTCATCTTGGTGAAAACAAAATCCAATATAGTAATTTTAACAAGAATGATAAGATATATCTTTGTAGTAGAAAAACAGATAGTAGCACATTCCAACTGTTTCCCAGTAATTTGTATAAATAAATAGACAGAACGAGCAACCAGCAATAATATAATGGTGGAATACCTTTGACCTTAGCAAAAGTTTCGGCTACATCGTCAACAAGAGTATCAAAACTTGGAATATATCCATGAAGTCCTTCGGAAAGACCAAAACCAGGGTAGTCCAATGCAAATACACCATATCCAGCTGAAGCGATCTTCCTAGCAATCCCTGCAAGAACAATGAAGATATAAGTACATCAAAAGGGAAACATCAACTTAACTCAAAATTAGTAGCATGCAGGGGAACACTACCATCAAGGAAAAAGGTACAAGTGTCCCCATAACCGTGGCAGAGACAAACAATTGCTTTCATGCGATGATTCTCTGGAAACCAATATTTCGAGAATATCTCAACACCTCTGGAGTTCAGCTCATATGACTGTCAAAGAGAAAAAATATCACATTAAAACCCTAGAGAATATATATAACAACAAGAACAAAGGATCAAATGGCACGTCGTGGCTTATGGGTTAAAGTACCATTGAGCAAATTAACATTCCTGGCATACCATCTTAGAATGTCTATCCATCTTAGTTCTAACTTTTAAGCGGCTAGCAGTAGTTTCATCCCTCATTGCAGGAATTCTGGAGACTATGCAGCATCTGCTTACAGGCTGCCCTTTCTCGCGGACGATTTGGTACGAGGTTCTGTCTTGGATCCGATCAACAGCCCAACCACCATTGGCAAACACGACTTCACGGATTGGTGGGCTGCAAACCTACGACTGCTCGCTCCACCCCCCCCCCCGGGCCCTCCAAAAGGGCACCTCGTCGTTGATAATGCTCATGGAATGGTGGATCTGGAAGCATCGGAACACGGTGACTGGGCTAGCGTTGGGGCGGTTGGTCTTGGCGCTCTGATTCGCTAGGATTCTACTCTAGTGGGTTGTGTTCTATGGGGTGATTTCCGCTCTCTCTTGAGCGTGTAATTAACTCTTATTTTTTATCAATGAATCAAAACGCAAAAACTCACAGGAACTAATGGATATCAAATATACTTCAACATGGCATTGGCTTATACATTTTAAACAGAATTATTCAATACGATAATAAAAACTTTGCATATTGCTCATTTTCACAATATTCTTTGCAAAACAGATCATTCTGACTGCAGTCTTGTGTACACTGCAACTTCTCGAAACTCTCAACTAAAGGAAGAACACACACTACTCTGAAGATGGACCAATTCTATATGCCTAAAAAAGTCTTTGCATACACACTACTGCAAAGATGGACCAGTTCTATATGCCTTAAAAAGTCTTGCATACAGAATTACAAATGCGTAACAGAAATTAATGAATTGTAGCAGGTAAGTGAGGGATATACTTATTATAAAAAATGTACATTACTGAGTCTACACTGTGAAATAGTACCTCGGTTGTTCTGATGTCACTGTATTGTGCCTGCAGCATAGAGAAAATGCTAAGAGATATCATCCATGTGAGGACAAAACATCAAAGGCACAGTAAACTTTAACAAAAGTAGCAGAACTCAGAATACAGGATACCCAAGAATAGACAAAAGGTGATTGTGAGAATAGGGGTGCATTTGCTTGGGAATATTCCATTACATTTTTATTTTTTTAGTGTGTTCACTACAAATAGAGTTGTCAGATGTATTCACTGGAACATAAATAATAGCCGGTGAACAAGTTAATTTGCAAACTTAATTTTATAAGCACGATTACGTATGTCATGTCCAGATTTTCAAATAGTGATTGTGGAAATATACCCACAAACAGTTTCGTTGATGAAACATACAGTGAGGAACAGAGAACATAGTAGACACACACAACACGCTAGACTATATTTACAAAAACAACATAAATATTAGCTTATGGAAACAAACATACAAGATCATATGGAAGCCACACATATTTGTAACAAAAGTATATGGAAGACAGTCCTAACATAGTAGTAAAATACCCATCTCTAAGAAAAACAATACAAATTAGTAAAGTGTATGTTGGTTCTAAACTAGCAAGTGTATTGCTTGAGTGCTCAAAATTTATAATTTGCACAATTTGGTCCCCAAACCTGACATAATCATAATTAGCAATAGGTAATAATACAATAACTGCACACACTGCCCAAGTAAAATCAGTGGGAACCCTTCATCGATTTTATTTATCACAAGATAAAGTAGCGGTTTGAACTGCCACAGTGACATGCTATATACATTTACCATTTACCAACAAACTCCGGCTTGGATGTTATAATTTTTACTGACTTGAACAAGCTTAGGGACCAAATAACCAACATAAGCAGCTCATATCTTCAGCGGCTTGAGTAAAGGAAGCATTCACATTTAGAGACCCATAGCGCATCATCTATAACGAACTAGAGGTAGAAAGAATCTGATGGAAAAAATCTCATTTAATATTAGGAAACAAATGATTGTTGCCTAAGCGATTGCTGCTGTGTGAATCCTAGCTCATAAGAAGTACCATTGCCCTTGTATTACCATACTACAGTGCCAAGCAGTGGACACGATGTGGCTGTACATGTGTGCGAAAATATTAGGTGGCAGCAAGAGCCAAGAGAAGGGGAGGAACCATAACGGATGACGGCATACACTCTCATCTTTGCAGACAAAGAACGAATGTGGAACCTCATGAGAGAACACAAGAGAAAGGTAGAAGTGGAATTGACTATAGGAGTATTGCTTATAATGTTAAAACTTAACAGAAGATTGGAGTGGCACTTCACTAAGGTTTGATTTTTTGTTGTTACCATAATAAGTAGAGTAGGCAAGTTCTTCCGATAAATAGTGCTATAGATGCCCAATATTTTGCGGGCTCATACATTCCCTTTGATTTAGACCAGGTATTCAGACCCCATATGACCATCCTCAGCTAAAATTACACCTTCAAGAATGCAAAACTCGGTAGTGTGCCCTGGCCATCCTATTTAACTAGAACTAGAACAGCGATTGTGATTAGTTTGCAAAATGGACTTGGGCATATGGCTACCTCCCACAATTGCGCGGATCGGTCAACAATAATTGCGTGAAACACTGACAAAGGGTGGGCTATCTTGATGTAGCTACAGGCTCTAGACCATTCTCAAGTTTGCCCTCCAAAAACAACATATACAGTATGTCTCAAGTTAAACTCTGGCACAGAAAAATCAGAATCATCCAGACCACATACAACAAAGATTGCACGATATCAATACCATTGAGAGTTAAAAAAAATACCATTGAGAGTTGTTGACCCATTACAATAACACTTTTCAGGAAAGGAATGGAACCTTGAAGAGGCAGTGGTCAATGTTGAGCTGCACGTCCTTGAAAGCCTCGCGCACGCGGCGGCGCTCCGGTGCCTGGTCCAGACACGCCCGCAGCACCATCCTCTCCAGCGCCGGGTCCACCCCATCCCACTTCCTCGGCAGTGCCGCAGCCGCAGCCGACGTCCCCAGCGCGGTCGCAGCCACAGCCGATACCTTGGCGTTCACGTGTGGCATCGGGATTCAGCTGTCAGTAAATGTTCGGATTCAGGTTATAGCCACAGCCACAGCCACAGCGCAGGAGAACAAAATCAATAAAGTTTGCAGAGCTGGGGTAGGGTTTGTTACCGATGTCGAGTACGAACTCGGATGGATGGATCTCCACTTGACAGCAGTCAACCACCAGCAGGGTTGGGGACGAGGAGAGCAACGTTAAGGGTGGCTGGTTGACTTCGTCGGCTAGGAGGTAGAAGGCGCGAGGCGGCGAGGGGTGGTCCGTATTAACCTAGGCGGAACCGATGCCTGTTAGGGCTCGGGTTACGTGTATATATCACCGGGAATAGCCCCCGAAGGCGTATACATGTGGGCTGTATATGGTACCATACCATATATGGTATTACATCCAATATCCTCCCTTAATCTAAACTCTTACAAAGGTTTAGATTACGCTTAAACACATCTAACTGTTTTACAGGAAAGGCTTTAGTAAAACCATCAGCTACTTGGTCCTTGCTTGAAATAAACTTAATGTCTAGATGCTTACTAGCTACTCTCTCACAAACAAAATGATAGTCAATCTCTATGTGTTTTGTGCGAGCATGAAAAATGGGATTTGCGGACAAGTAGATAGCACCTAAGTTGTCACACCACAAACATGGTTTCTCTTTCAATGGAACTCCAAGCTCATGAAGAAGTGATTCTACCCAAATTAATTCAGCCGTAGCATTGGCTAGAGCTTTGTACTCAGCCTCTGTGCTAGAACGTGAAACTGTAGCTTGCTTACGAGAGCTCCATGAAACAAGATTTGGTCCAAGGAAGATAGCAAAGCCTCCTGTGGAACGACGATCATCAGGGCATCCAGCCCAATCTGCATCTGAAAAAGCACTCAAGCGTGTGTGAGAGGAGCGCATAAATGTGAGACCAAGTTGCAATGTATTTTGAACATATCTCAGTATCCTTTTTGCAGCTGTCCAATGTATTGTTGTAGGGGCATGGAGATATTGGCATACTCTGTTTACCGAAAAAGATATATCAGGGCGTGTGAGAGTCAAGTATTGAAGAGCACCAACAATCCTTCTGTACTGTGTAACATCTTTAGGTCCAAGCGGAGTGCCATCATGCAAAGACAGCGGCTCCGTGGAGGACAATGGCGTGGGTGCTGGCTTGCAGTTCTTCATCCCTACTCGGGCTATCAAATCCATAGCATATTTTTCTTGTGACAACACTAGGCCATCCTTAAGTTTCTTAACCTCAATGCCCAAAAAGAAATGCAAATCACCAAGATCTTTGAGAGCAAAATGTTTAGTGAGATCTTGAAGTAAAGCAGGAATAGCCTCAGGTGAAGAACTGGTGACAATGATGTCATCAACATAAATGAGAACAAATATTGTGATACTGACTTGTGATAAAGAAACAATGATGTGTCAGCCTTGGATGGAGTGAACCCAAGCTTATGAAGCTTAGAACTGAGTCGAGAGTACCATGCTCTGGGGGCTTGCTTTAGGCCATATAGTGCCTTGTCAAGTCTACAAATGTAGTGTGGAGCATCCGGATTTTCAAAACCTGGTGGCTGTTTCATGTAAACCTCCTCTTCCAGAACACCATGTAAAAACGCGTTCTTGATATCTAACTGCCGCAAACTCCAGCCTCGAGAGACTGAAATTGCTAGAACAACTCTGATAGTATCAGCTTTGACAACAGGACTAAAAGTGTCTTCATAATCGCTGCCATACCTTTGCTTGAAACCCTTGGCCACGAGACGTGCTTTGTATCTGTCAATTGTACCATCTGCATTTTTCTTCACACGATAAACCCATTTACAATCAATCAGGTTCTTATTGGAGCTGGGGGGAACAAGGTGCCAAGTCTTGTTGTGCATCAAGGCATCATATTCTTCCTCCATGGCCTTCTTCCAATCCGGGTGAGCAAGTGCCTCGGAGAGAGAAGATGGGTCTCCTGTAGATGTTAGTAGCCCATATCGAACAGAATTTCCCTCCTTATATATATTAACTTGACGTCCATATGTGATAGTGCCATCTTTATAAACTCTAGGATTATGTATACCTTTTTGTAGGCGTGTCCGAGGCGGAGCAGCAGGAGACGCTGCAGGCGTAGAGGATGTAGAAGATCCGGAAGCAGGGCTGGCCGAATCAGCTGGCGTAGAAGACTCTATGGAGGAAGCAGGCGAATCAGGAGACGACAGCAAGCCTCGGTCATCATCATCGATGTCTGCCGGAGCATCAGGATGTGCAGCTGCAGGGGAGCTGGGCGTATCAGGGGACGACAGCTAGCCGCTGTCGCTGTCGTCGTGGGCAGCGCGTGCATGCGGCGACAGAGAACTGTCCGTGGCAGAGGCAGGCGAGGACGGCATGGAGGCCACGCTCGGCGAATCAGGAGCCGAGCCAGGGGATGACGCTGCAGGAGAATCTGCTCCGGGATCAGTGCGCGCATGATCCGAAGCAGAATCATCATCATAGTCTGTGCTTTGGTCGTCATTTTCTGCATGGGCATGGTCTTCATTTTGTGTGTCGTTTGCACTCATTTCGTCACCATTTTGCATCAGATTTTCAGCAGCATCAGCTTGAGCACCCTGGGTATGATTAGTAACAGGAACATACGGTAAAGGCATATGATCATCAATTTGTGCAACCCCATTAGTGGAAGATGTAGGTAGAAGCAAAATGTCTTGTTTAAGGCGTCTACCGGCATTTGGATTCAAAGATGCAAACGGAAAGACTTGCTCATCAAATACTACATCTCGAGAAATATAGACACGGCCAGTGGTGGTGTCCAAGCATTTGACTCCTTTGTGAAGAGGACTATAGCCTAAAAAGACACACCTTTTGGAACGGAAAGCCAATTTTCTTTTATTGTAGGGACGAAGATTGGGCCAGCAGGCACAACCAAAGACACGAAGAGACTCATAGTTCGGCTTGGTGTGAAGAAGACACTCAACAGGAGTATCGAAATTAATGACTTTGCTTGGAAGCAAGTTTATAAGAAACGTGGCTGTGAGAAAGGCTTCGTCCCAAAAATTTAAAGGCATGGAGGCATTGGCAAGCAATGCGAGACCAACTTCAACAATGTGGCGGTGTTTTCTTTCAGCTGAACCGTTTTGTTGGTGCGCATGTGGGCAAGATACATGATGAGTGATGCCAACTTTTTGAAAGAAACTATGGAGTTTTTCATATTCACCACCCCAATCAGTTTGCATGGTGATGATTTTTGTACCAAATTTGCGCTCAACAAGTTGTTGAAAATTTAGAAAAACTTGATAAACATCAGAACGTTTCTTAAGCAAATAAATCCATGTGAATTTGCTAAAATCATCTATAAAGCTGACATAATAAGTGTGCTTGCCAACAGAGGTTGGGGCAGGACCCTATACATCAGAGAACACTTGTTCCAAAGGAACAGTGGAAACACTAGTGGACACATGATATGGTAATTGATGACTTTTTGCTAGTTGACAAGAATCACAAATGTAAGGATTTATTTCTGGAGAATGAGAGAGTTCATTTTTCCTAAGAATTTGCTGCACCACAAATGAAGAAGGATGCCCTAAACGACGATGCCACGTAGAAGACGAAGGCTTTATTGTGATAAAAGCATGCTTGGACGACCCCATGGAGACAGGGACTAAGGGGTAGAGACCACCATGACAGGGACCCTTAAACAGAATTCTTTTTGTTGCCTGGTCCTTGATCAAAAAGAAATATGGGTGAAACTCAAGAAAGACATCATTATCAAGAGTAAGCTTGTGAATAGACAACAAATTTTTAGATGCATTAGGAACATGGAGAATATTTTTGAGATGCAAGGATGTATGTGGGGTATGCAAAATTGAGTGACCAATATGACTTATAGACATACCGTTTCCATTTGCTGTGTGCACACGTTCACGGCCTTGATACTTCTCATGTGTGGAGAGCTTGTTGAGCTCCCCGGTGATGTGGTCAGTAGCCCCTGTGTCGCCATACCAATTTGTGTCTACACCATAGGACGCCATATGTGCTGCTTTATCATCATGCTCACCATCACTGTCGGAGCCATCTTTCTGATATCGCCACCAACAATCAGCAGCAGGATGACCGTGAATCTTGCATATCTGGCAAGTTACATCAACGTACAACGTCGGGGCACGGTCGACACGCTCACGGCGACCACCATCGCGGCGACGTGTATCACGGCCTCCATCACTACGCTTGCCTCCATCATTGCGGCGAGGACGATCATCACGTCTGCCACCATCAGAACGGTCATGGTGATCACGGCGACCACCTCTGTCATCATAGCGGTCACTGGAGAAACCGCGCCTGCCATCATGTTGGTCTCTGTAATCTGAGCGTCCACCATCATAGCGGTCATTGGAGAAACCGCGCCTGCCATCATGTTGGTCTCTGTAATCTGAGCGTCCACCTCCACCTCCACGGGATGGAGGATAAGGGCCACGCCTTGCTGCATTGGCCGAGGAGATGAAAGTATCACCATCTTCAGCCTTGTTGAGCTGATCAAACGCCTGGAGCTGGCTAAACAGATCTGTCAAGGTGGTGCTTGGGTTGGCACGGATAGCTGTTTTGAGTGTGTTGTAGGAGTCTCCAAGACCATGCAGGATGGACCAGATCAGCTCGTCATCATCGAGAGGCTTACCAGCAGCAGCAAGTTCAGAAGCTATAGTTTTCATCGTGGCAACATATTGTTCAGCAGAGAGATCACCTTTCTTTGTGTCATTCAGGGAAGAACGGAGCTGCTGCATCCGGGAACGTGAATGGGTATTGGTGAGCTCCTCAAGAGCTTTCCAAACAGCAGCAGCACTGTCGAGACCAAGAACATGAGGCAGTATGTCAGGTGACACAGCATTAAGGAGGTACCTGAGGACTTGTTGATCTCGAGTGAGCCATGTGATATAGGTTGAGTTCTCAACCTTGACTTTCTTGCCATTGGTGTCATCCACTTCGAGCTCTTCCGGAGGTTCAGGCTCGAGTCCCTTCACAAGGTTCAGAACACGGGCACCACGGAGAGCAGGGACGACAAGGGCTTTCCACACGAGCGAATTTTCGCGCGTCAGAAGCTGGGCAGGCGGAGCTCCGAGATCCGCGGCCAGGTTTGACATGGACGACGACGAAGATGCCATCTGGAGAGGATGTCAGCGGCGGCAGCAGGCGATGGAACGCGGCGGCGGCGACTGGATGTTCTGTTTTGTAGGTTGTAGGCGGCGGTGGCGAGAAGACGCGGCGGCGGCAGCTGTAGTTTTTGGGTTGTAGGGTTTGTAGGGCTTTAGTTGCGGCGGCAACAAGAAGATGCAGCGGCGGCAGGTTGTAGTTTTTGGGTTGTAGGCGGCGGCAGGTGAGCTGCGGCGGCGGCTATGGTCGTTGGCGGCGGCGGCAGTGGAGCTGCGGCGGCGGCGGCCGATTTTTTTCTTGCGGCGGCTAGGTCGGGGAAGAGGATAGCTCTGATACCATATTAACCTAGGCGGAACTGATGCCTGTTAGGGCTCGGGTTACGTGTTTATATATCACCGGGAATAGCCCCCGAAGGCGTATACATGTGGGCCGTATATGGTTGGTGTACTACACCATACCATATACGGTATTACATCCAATAGTCCGCTCTTCGGGAGGGCCCGTGGCTATCACACGACTTATTGCTTTGCCGGCGGGGAAGGGGGGAAAGAGTAGGCTGCGCCTACACACGCATCTAAGAGCATCACCACCGTCGCGCCCAACTCCGCTCTCAAAAGGCCTGTTGAGCGCGTCGGCACGAAATTGACCCCTAGCGGCACGCCCAATAGTTCAAAAGTTGTCGGCATGTCCCAATAAAGCGTCCGGCAACCCCGCATCGTGCCCAGGTTCTCGGGACGCAACCGGGCGTGCCGGCAACCGCGACAACGCGCGCCTTGTCCAATCCTGACGGGTGGGGACGACGCGTCAGCCGCACATACCCTTTCTTTTCTCCCTCAGCATCGCTTGCGGTCTGTATTCAACCCCCTCCCTACTGAATCCCATCCCTACTGATTCACTGGCGCCGCCACCCACCCTCCGGCTGGACGCCTGTCTCCCTGCGGCAGGAACGGCGTACTATATCTCCCGTCGCAGTGTCTGTACTCTCTTCTTCGTCGAGCCGCGCTTGTTGTCCGGCGCTACACCGTCGCCGCCTCCGAGAACCTCCGCGCAAGCAAGGTGTTCGTCGCATTGCTCAGCTCGGTTCTTTTTTCTCCTAAATTCGGGACTTCTTTTTTTGCTAAACCTTGTGATAATATAGATGGATAGCGACGACGAACTCGAGTTGGTCGGCGCATTGCTCACGGCCCATGCTGCCACCAACGCCTTGGTTGATGAACACTTGGCGACCATCACTTTCATGGTTGGTTTGCTAGCGCAGATCAACATTGCACCTTGGATTGGAAGTTTGAAGCCGAGTAGGAGGACGAGCAAAGATCGCATGCGGATGCAGAGACATATGACGTTGTGGCAAGACTACTTTGCCGACGCTCCCACACACGGGGACAAGGAATTCCGGTGGCGGTTTAGGATGAACAGAGACCTCTTCATGGTCGTTCTGACGGGCGTGCGGGAGTACGATGACTACTTCAAGCTGAAGAGCGACTGCACCGGGCTGATTGGTTTCTCTTCTATCCAGAAATGCACGGCTGCTTTGAGAGTTCTTGCATATAGAGCTCCTGCAGATGCAGTTGACGACTACTGCGCATGGCTGAGTCTACATGTATCCAGACCATGTATAAGTTTTGCAGGGCGGTTGTTGCAGTGTTTGGTCCAAAATATTTGAGACAACCAAACGAAACTGACACTGTTAGGCTTGTTAGAGTTATATTATGTGTCCATGTATACCTGTATAGTTTCCCCGTTGTATGAGGGGTTTCCTGCATATTTATCACCTGTACATGTACTATATATTGTGGCCTTTGGCCCCTGGAAACACAAGTTGCGTATTTCTCTAACATGGTATCAGAGCCAAGGTCTCGAGTTCGAGTCCTAGCTTCCGCACTTTATTCTAAAATTGCTATTGCCCCCTCGGTGTCCACGTATAGGCATGTATAGGCCACGTACAAGCACCTCATGCCTCTTGGGCCTGCCTCTGACTCTACACGTGTTGACTTGCCCG
This sequence comes from Poa pratensis, assembly GCA_947311845.1. Classification (NCBI taxonomy): domain Eukaryota; kingdom Viridiplantae; phylum Streptophyta; class Magnoliopsida; order Poales; family Poaceae; genus Poa; species Poa pratensis. The sequence goes on along the minus strand of CAMZMU010000113.1, from coordinate 5,062,982 downwards.
TCACACGTGAGAGGGGGTGTTACAGTATATGTGGATTGCGCTGGCCCTTTCCATTAGAACTGGCCCTTTCCATTAGCTAGGATTTTTTTCGCACGTCGCAACTCGTGCTTTTCCTTTCCTCCTACAGATCCTCTGATTTCGTCTGCCGCCGGTCCGGCCGCTCCCGTCCGTGGCGGCGCGCCACCAGTGCATCACTGCGAGCTGCTACACCATCAAGAGCCCCTGCCCTCCGACGCCTGCTGTTGAACTTCTTCACCGTCGTGTCCGGCCGCAAGATGCTACTGCTGTTCTTCCTCAATCTCAACTGATGCTGATCCTTCCCAAGACCACGTGTTGCTGCCTCTCCTCAACGCCTAGTGCTGCTCCTCTGCGCCAAAGCTGAAGTATCTCCTTGGTTGACTCCAATTGATCCCCTCCTCCTTTCTCTATCTTGTTGAGTCCAAGGGACCTACCACGCTGCTGAAGCAGGGGTGCCGTGCATTCGTGCTGTTCGAGCCGTCCGTCCGCCCTTGTTTTCCGGCCACCACCGCAATTTTCTGGCCGCCGCCGGCCTGTCCGGCCAGATCCGGACGATTCCGGCCGATTCCGAGTGATTCCTCAAGGATTTGTGTCCTGCCCAGTTGATCGTGTTCTTCCCGCTCGGGATCGTGAGCCAGTTCGTGATCTGTTTGAGAGTTGACTTTGTAAAAAAAAATTGAAAAAAAAGTGGAGATGTCTGCATCATCGGGCTATGTCGCGATTCCTCGCTGCTCGGTGATCTTAGATGGCACAAACTACCCTGATTTCGCTGCCTTTATGCGTATCCATATGCGTGGTCTTCGTCTCTGGGGTGTGCTTTCCAGCGAGGTCTCGTGTCCGCCGTGCCCCATTGCTCCTACTGCTCCTATTCCGCCGACGCCACCAGTTCTTGCTGACGATGATACTCAGGCTGCCAAGGATGCAGCTAAGAGTGCGGATGATGTTGCCATTGCTGCGTATGACCGGCAGGTCAAGGAGCATTCTGACGCCCTTGAGACCTACCGGTTGGATCTGACTGTTTACACCTAGTGGATTGATGATGATGCTCGTGCTGCGGCTATTCTCACCGCCAGTGTTCTACCGCAGTTTGCCTCTGAGTTTATGGGCCTCAGTACTGTCGCTGACATGTGGGCTCACCTTCGTCAGCGTCATCATCCATCCGGGGATGCTCTTTATCTGTCTGTGATTCGTCAAGAGAATGATCTTCAGCAGGGTGACTCTACCATTGATCAGTTCTGCACGCAGAGTGCTGCTATCTGGCGTCAGCTCGACTCTCTTCGCACTGCAGTGTGTGGTGCATGCTCGTGTTGTCAGACTGTGCATTCCGACTTGGAGTTTCAGCGCGTATATGAGTTCTTGTCTCGGCTCCGCAAGGAGTTCGAGCCCCGACGTGCTCAGCTGCTTGCTCATGGTCGTGTCCCTATCTCGGAGGTGCTGTCTGAGCTTCGTGCTGAGGAGATTCGTCTACGTGGCGTTGGGTTGCTTGAGGTTCCTTCTGTGCTTGCTGCCCATGGTCCTCCTTCGTCACCTGCTTCATTGACTCCTTCGCCGTCCACTGCTCCGCCACTTTTACCCACTCCTCGGGGTCAGGGTCCGGGTCGTGGCCATGGTCGTGGCGCTTGTCCATGACATCACTGCACCTACTGTGATTAGCCTGGTCACACCGAGTCTCGTTGCTACACGAGGGAGCGTGATCTGCGTAAGCAGAAGGCGTCTGCTTCTCCCGAGACTCGTGCTCCTTCTGGCTCGTCAGGGTCTTCTTCAGCCGGCTTCACCGACCAGGACATTATGCGGCTCAAGCGGATGCTCGCCGCTTCAGATTCTTCTTCGACGGGTACTGCAGGCTCTGTGACTGATGCTTCCAGCTCTGCGTGACCACCATCCACACAGTCAGGTACATCTCGTTGGGTTCTGGATTCTGGAGCTTCCTTTCATATGTCTTCTGATTCTTCCGCTTTATCCTCTCTTCGCTCACTAGATTCTCCTATTAATGTTCTCACTGCCGATGGTACTCCTCTTTCGGTTGCTGGTCGTGGTACTCTTACCACTCCTAATTTCTCTGTCCCTGACGTTTCTCATGTTCCTCGTCTTACCATGAATCTTTTTTCCGCTGCCCAGCTTACTGATTCTGGTGGTCGAGTCATTCTTGATGTTGATTCTTGTTCCGTTCAGGATCGCCGCACGCGTGCTCTGGTTGGGGCTGGCCCTCGGCTCCGTGATTCTCCGGGGCTCTGGGAGGTCGACTGGCTTCGTGTTCCTTCCGCTGCCACCACTACAGCCAGTTCTTCTGCTTTCGTCGCTTCTGCTACCGGCTCCTTCCAGCAGTGGCATCATCGACTTGGTCATCTTTGTGGCTCACGTCTATCGTCGTTAGTTCGTCGAGGTCTTCTAGGGTCTGTCTCAGGAGATGTCTCTTTACAGTGTCAGGGTTGTCGTCTTGGCAAACAGATTCAGTTGCCTTATCCTACTAGTGAGTCAGTGTCTAAGCGTCCTTTTGATTTAGTTCATTCCGATGTGTGGGGTCCAGCTCCCTTTGCTTAGCAAGGGGGCCATCGCTACTATATTATATTTATCGATGATTTCTCTCGCTACACTTGGCTTTATTTTATGTCTTCTCGCAGTGAGGTTCTCTCTATATATAAGCGTTTCGCTGCCATGGTTCACACTCAGTTCTCTACGCATATTCGTGTGTTTCGTGTTGACTCTGCTGGCGAGTACATTTCTAAGATGTTGCGAGGTTTTCTTGTAGAGCAGGGCACTCTTGCTCAGTTCTCCTGTCCTGGTGCTCATGCCCAGAATGGCATTGCTGAGCGCAAGCATCGCCACCTTCTTGAGACGGCTCGTGCGATGATGATTGCCGCCTCTCTTCCGCCTCACTTTTGGGCTGAGGCTGTTTCCACTTCCACCTATCTCATCAATATTCAGCCTTTTGCTGCTCTGCAGGGTGGTATTCCTCTTGAGCGTCTTTCGGGTCGTTCTCCTGATTATTCGGCGCTTAGATTGTTTGGTTGCGTTTGTTATGTTCTTCTAGCTCCCCGTGAACGCACCAAATTAACCGCTCAGTCTATTGAGTGTGTTTTTCTTGGATACAGTGATGAGCATAAGGGTTATCGGTGTTGGGATCCTGTTGCTCGTCGGATGCGGATTTCTCGGGATGTGACATTTGATGAGTCTCGTCCTTTCTACCCGCGTCCATCCTCCTCGACATTTTCGGTAGAGGACATCTCGTTTCTCACCTTTCTCGATACACCTCCCTCAGTGCCTCGTATTCCTACTCCTCTTCGACCCACTGTTGATTCGACTCCATCCTCTCCTACATCACCGGCATCTTCTTCTCCCTTGGCGCATGACTCTCCTCCTCCATCACCGCCACCTTCCACGCCTCCACCTCCGGTGATTCCTTCTCGTCCCTCTTTTCAGTTCCATTACACCCGTCGTCCACGTGTTGTGGATGAGTCCACTGATGCACCGTCTACTTCTGGTGTGTCTTCTTCCTCTTCTCAGCCGACATATGGTCTTCGGGCTCGGCCTTGTCCTCCCCCTGACCGCTATGGTTTTTCGGCTGTTGTTGAGCCGACCTCTTATCATGATGCTGTTGTTCATCCTGAATGGCAACTTGCAATGGCAGAGGAGATTGCTGCCCTTGAGCGCACTGGCACATGGGATCTAGTTTCTCTTCCTCCCCGTGTTTGTCCATCACATGCAAGTGGGTCTATAAGATTAAGACTCGTTCTGATGGATCTCTTGAGCGTTATAAAGCTCGTCTTGTGGCTCGGGGTTTTCAGCAGGAGCATGGTCGCGATTATGATGAGACATTTGCTCCTGTGGCCCATATGACCACTGTTCGCACACTTCTCGCTGTGGCCTCTGTTCGACACTGGTCTGTGTCTCAGCTTGATGTTAAGAATGCTTTTCTTAATGGTGAGCTGCGTGAGGAGATTTATATGTAGCCCCCACCTGGGTATTCTGTTCCTGATGGCATGGTTTGTCGTCTTCGTCGTTCTCTCTATGGCCTTAAGCAAGCCCACGCGCCTGGTTTGAGCGCTTCGCCTCTGTGGTGACTGCAGCTGGTTTTTCTCCTAGTGCTCATGATCCAGCGTTGTTTGTTCACCTGTCTGCTCGTGGTCGGACTCTTCTTCTTCTTCTATATGTTGATGATATGATCATCACTGGTGATGATCCCGAGTATATTGCCTTTGTCAAGGCACGTCTTAGTGAGCAGTTTCTTATGTCTGATCTTGGTCCTCTTCGTTATTTTCTTGGGATTGAGGTTTCTTCTACCTCTGATGGTTTCTTTATCTCTCAAGAAAAGTATATCCAGGATCTACTTGCTCGTGCTGCTCTTAGTGATGAGCATATTGTTGAGACTCCCTTGGAGCTCAATGTTCACCTTCACACTTCTGGTGGTGATCCCTTATCTGATCCGACGCGTTATCGTCATCTTGTTGGGAGTCTTGTCTATCTTGCTGTCACTCGTCCGGATATCTCCTATCATGTCCATATTCTGAGTCAGTTTGTTTCTGCTCCCACTTCTGTTCACTAGTCACCTTCTTCGTGTTCTACGATATCTTCGTGGCACGATGTCACACCGTCTCTTCTTTCCCCGTTCCAGCTCGTTACAGCTCCAGGCCTATTCGGATGCTACGTGGGCTAGTGATCCTTCGGATCGCCGTTCACTTTCTGCTTACTGTGTTTTTCTTGGTGGTTCTCTCATTGCCTGGAAGACGAAGAAACAGACTGCAGTGTCACGTTCGAGTGCGGAGGCAGAGTTGCGGGCTATGGCTCTTTTGACGGCTGAGGTGACTTGGTTACGATGGTTATTAGAGGATTTTGGTGTTCCTGTTACAACACCTACTACCCTCTTGTCGACAGTACAGGTTCTATCAGTATTGCGCGTGATCCGGTGAAGCACGAGCTTACCAAGCATATTGGTGTTGATGCTTCTTTTGTACGCGCTAGTGTGCAGGATCAGGTTATTGCTCTTCAGTATGTGCCTTCCGAGTTGCAGTTGGCGGATTTCTTCACGAAGGCCCAGACTAGAGCGCATCATGGATTTTATCTCTCCAAACTCAGTGTTGTGAATCCACCATGAGTTTGAGGGGGTGTTAGAGTTATATTATGTGTCCATGTATACCTGTATAGTTTCCCCATTGTATGAGGGGTTTCCTGCATATTTGTCACCTGTACATGTACTATATATTGTGGCCTTTGGCCCCTGGAAATACAAGTTGCGTATTTCCCTAACAAGGCTCATGGCACAAAATGCAGCTAGAGTATTTTTGGTATGCTTGGAAGCATCGACTGCATGCATTGGGCATGAAAGAATTGTCCATTCGCCTGGTAAGGAGTTTACAAGGGTCATGTTGAAGAGTGCACTGTCGTACTAGAAGCTGTTGTTGATTATGATTTGTGGATCTGGCATGCTTTTTTTGATATGTCTGGAACTCACAATGACATCAACATTCTGCAATGCTCAACGGTTTTTAACCGACTAACTGGAGGCGAAGCTCCACCGTGCAACTACGAGATCAATGGCCATGGGTATGACAAGGGGTACTATCTAGCAGATGGCATCTACCCGAGATGGTCTACATTTGTCAAGACCACCTCTAGGTCAAAGCCAGTCTCATTTTGCAGCAGAACAAGAGGGTGCTAGGAAGGATGTCGAGCGGGCATTTGGTGTGCTACAATCTCGCTTTGCTATTGTCAGGTATCCTGCTCTAACTTGGTCCAAAGAGCAGATGTGGGAGGTGATGATGACTTGTGTGATCTTGCACAACATGATATCGAGAGTGAACGTGTTGATCCTCCACAACAGGATAACCATCCATACTATCATCAGGATCCTCTTGCCCAGATTGATCATGAATATACGGATTTGACTGTAGACTTTGCCATTTTCCTCACAATTAACGCTGAAATGAAGGATGAAGTAGCACACGAGCAACTGCAAAATGATTTAGTTGCGCATCTGTGGGCACTCAAAGGCCAAGCAGACAACCCTCATAATTGACTGCCCAATTTATTTTAATTTTAATAATTGTATGACCTATTTGATTTGTGTATTCAATTCTAAATTATATGATTTTATTTTAGACATATCATTTGAATTATATGATTATTTGAATTTGTGATCTGGGAGCGTCTATTGGGAGCGACCGGTGGGGCGCGGCGCTCGCAATAGGTGGCAACCGTTGCCGGCGCGCCCAACAGCGCCTGTCCGGCAACTTTGCCGGACGCTCTATTGGGCGTGCCGGTGGAGATGCTCTAACTTCCTCCTTACATCATATATCTAGCAGATCGCGGTCAAATCCGAATATTTGCAGTTTTGGTAAAAAAAATGCACTAAACAGATTCCTAAATACTCGTTGGGAGGATTCAAGTTGGATTATTCGAATTTTGACTTAAAGTCAAGGTCAATTTGGCCTAGTAAGATCATCTCCACCGGCGCACCCAATAGAGCGTCCGGCAACGTTGCCGGATAAGCGCTATTGGGCGCGCCGGCAAGCGTTGTCGCTTGGGAGCGCCGCGCCCCACCGGTCGCTCCCAATAGGTTTTTGAGGGGGAAATTGAGACTTGAATTCATTTAAACTTAACGCATTTCACTGAAATTCGATAGTTTTTTACAAAATGCGACGAAATTTAAACTAAAACCTAATTGCCCGTCCAGTAGCCGAAGTACTGGTCCCAGTCGTGCGCCGCCACCGCGTCGTCGACGTTCCACGCGCTGGGGACCTGGTCCTGGTCCTCTTCCTCCTTGAGGGTTGCTGGGTGTGGCGGTGGCGCGGGCATGCCATTGTCGGGGATGACGATCGTATTGGTGTCCACGTAGGACCACTTCTCGGTGAACTCCTTCGACGCCGGTTGGACGGTGTCGAAGGACATCTTCTGGGCGAGGGCGAGGTCCCGCTGGAACTGCAGATAATCTCCAAGAGCAAGGAATCACTGTAGCACAATTCGATAAGTATTTGAGTGTCGAACCCATGAGGAGCTGAAGGTAAACTATCTATTCTCTAAAGCCCAATAACCCTCTTATATGGCCGTTTGTGCAAAGCAATAAGTTTAAATATAAAAGGAACTAACTAATGAAAACAAGTGATGTGGAATGGGTTTATCTAGTAACAAGTTTCTCAATCAAGTTTCAAACGCAAGTTTCTTAGAGCAAGTTTCTCAAAGTAGCAAGTAGCAAATATCTCAAGTAGCAAATATCTCAAGGGAGCAAATGTTCTAGCAATTGTTATTTCATTCGTGTGGTTGTCACAATTAGTGAAGCACATGTTTCAGTCTTAATTGTTTCTTCTAGGAAGGAGCCATAAATAGGTGTAGCCAAGTAAATGAACTAAAACCCCTTATGATGGATCTCATGGCCAAGTAAATGAGCACACAAGAATTATTAAGACATAAAAGTCCCACCATAGCCTTAAGTTCTAAGGTCCCCTATATATATCCTCCAATAAAGTAACTTCATGACTCGGTCTCAGGTTTACATGTCCTCCCAAGTCTCCCTCACTCCATTACATTACCGGTGATCACCTTACATGCATTCCCCAACATATGTGTGCACTCATATATTGTACATAAAGACAATCATAAAAGATAACAAAACTTGTATGCAACCAATCAACGTATTTCACTATTGCCATGAACAAATCACTTCTCAAACATAGATGGGGAAACAAATCACTTCACCGCCGCCTCCCCCGAAACTCACCGGGGGACTATTTTTATAGCCGGTTTTAGGTCAAGACGAAGCCACGGAGACGAAAATGGACGGCATCAGCCACGAGGGGGAAAAGAGGGGTCCTCACGCGGCCAGGGAATCTGACCGCGTGGGGCCCTCTAGTTTCCAGCTGGTTGGGCTTCTGGTCTTCATTTTCAGCCCATTGCGTTCGTCTCGAAAATTCTGAACCGTGCTCTTTGGCCTTGCCCTTTTTGGAGTCCCGAAGCTCCCGGAAAGTCCGAAACACTAAAAAAGACGTTTTCTGGAAAACAGAGTTAGAACCAAAAGAGGGGGATTGTTTAGAAAATCCCCGAAATCATTATAAAACATGAATATAACATCATATAAGTTGCAAATATGTAGGAATATCTAGTAATAACATGCAAAGTTCATGTATGCATTTTACATGCATCAACATCCCCAAGCTTAACCTATACTCGTCCTCGAGTATGAAGGTGATAAAACTAACATGGACTTTGCATTTTAATACTATCAATGGATATCAAAGATGATTACTATTGCTACATAAAGTCAAATGATTCATTCTCAAAGGAGTAGCAATATACAAGATAGATTATGAAGTGATATCAAATATTCAATGAAAGGATGTTCAATGATAATTCACAAAGTGTAACATAGAAGAAAGTACTATGGACCAAATGTATGCATAATGAAAAGTAAAAACATCCTATAATGGTCATAGAGTACTCTTGTAAATCTGAATATAAAAGGTGGACACTTTGGAAAGATAGATAAATAAGTAGAGGTAAAACATGAATAAGTTTCATCTAGCTTCCAAATGCTTCTACTTAAGTTAATGTTTGCAATGTGGTATCCATTGGTGTGGAGCTCTCATTACCCCTATCATAGCATCTTGAATGGTTAAAGTTTAAAGTGAAAGCAAATATGAGTAATGTGCTTGACAAAGTATGGGTTGAATGCCTCATGCCCCTTGAATACAAGTACCTCTCCAACTGGCTACTCAACTCGGGTCACAAAGCAAGTTCAAGTTAAAGTCATTGCAAGTAATAATAGCATCATTAAGAGTTGCTCCCGGGGTACCTCTTGTCCCAGGACATGGAACAAGCCCATGTCAAAATGACAAGACAAACAAACAAAATGGACAATCTCAGCACTCTTTTATTTACTATTGTTATAGCTTTTTATTGTGAAGTGCCTCACTGAAGGTCCACCGTGATATGTAAGTAAATTTCCACCATGAATGATGCATGGCTTGGGTTAGCCGCCCGGTGAGTCTCTCTAGCCATTTATACTTACTCCTCAAACTTACCAAGTTTCCACTTTTATTTCACACAATGTTAGGCATCCATAAACAAAAGTACATGATATCAACTAAATATAATTAAGAGCACTGTTGAAAGCTTGCCATGTGACAGCACATATGAGCTAACTCCCAACCAAGACTCTTGTCAAGCACACAACTTCATAATTTTAATCACAATGGTTCATGTTTATTAAGTGCAATGAAAGTAAAGTGTGCATCAAGTTCGTGAGAGCTTTTTAACCAACTTTTCCCATAACAATCAATAACATAAGCATTTTAATTTGGAAGCAAAGATAATACAATATAACATGATAAACATACTTGGAATAGCATAAAGCTAACAGGTAGATATGGTGGACTCACTGGAAAAACTTTGGTTGAAGGTGTTGGAAAACAAGTTTTTACTTGTTGGAATTTTTTGGGCTAGCAAAAGGGAGAAAGTTGACCGTCTAAATGCATGCATAAGTGTCCATAGAACTAACCAATCCATGTTAAACAAAGTAAAGTGACATTCAGCATCAAAACATGAATAAAAGATAGCTCTTGATAAAACACTTGCAAATTAATACTCATTAAAAAGCACATGAATCATGCAACTATATGTATCTTTTTGAATCAACTCAAACATCCCTTTCCCAATCTTTTTAATAGCATCCAACTTAATTCAACCCAAATTTCCAGTAGCTTTCTCATATATAAATGATAGTGGTGGTCTCAAGACAAACAAAAATCAAAATAAAAAGCAAATAAAAGACGCTCCAAGTTTATGTGATAGGGTGCATTGATCGAAAAACAGAAGTTAGACGTGTGCAAACCGAGAGTGTGTTGGTCCAGTGGGGTTGTCTTCACATCCCCAAGCTTATGGTCTTCACCATCCTTGGATAGCTCTTGGTGCATCTCCTCTAATCCCTGTGAAAAAACTTCAAAACACCGTTTCTCCCATTTCTTTTCTGTGGGGTGACATTAGTAGTGATAGACAAATGAATTGCTTGCTGCATAAAATCCTTAAACAAAAATTCATATGAATGTCCAGAAAGTGTATAATGTTGTATGCCTACTTATAAACTCAATTGGATCAAAAAGATTCAAGTTAAAAGTTCAAAGAATGCATCAAACAAAATGGGACAGAATCCGTCCAGAAAAACAGCAGCAGCAAAACGTATTTTTCTACCCTACTTAAATATGTCGAAAAAATCTGAAAAAATTCACGCTCACAGAGGATGAAAAGTTGCAACCACAGTTCAAATTTCAGCTCATTCGGAGTTACAGAATAGGAATTAAAAATCATACCGTGCACAGATTCGTGCTGGAATAAAATCTCCGAATGCAAAAAGCAACTTTTTCAAGCCAAAATAGGTAAAACTTGGCACTTTATTAAGAATTCCAGAAACTAAACTAAAAACTAAGTCTCTTGTTACAGCAAGAGGACACAAAGAAAATCAAAAGTAAAAACAACCGGGTTGCCTCCCGTAAAGCGCTTTCTTTATAGCCATATAGCTAGGCTTACTTACTTGGTATCAAGATGGTTGGAGTGAGGTGGCTTGGCATCCCCAAGCTTAAATTCTTGTACTTATTTGATATATGTAGGGTGAGCCTAGGGGTAACATCCCCAAGCTTGAGTGTTTGTCCCTCGTGATCTTTATTCATCACCCTCAACTCTTCCACTTGAAAGTTCTCTTCACACAAAACTCATCTTAAAACTTGATTAGAGGGGTTAGTGTCTCCATAAATGAAATCCTCATAGGTACAGCAAAGACATATCATGAGTTGATTCTACACATTAGCTAATATTACTATGGTTGTGTATTGCTCTTTGATCAATAGAACCACACAAAACACAAGTAATGAGAGTAATGCAAAATAAAGACAGAATCTGTCAAAAATGGACAGCCCGTAAAGAGTGAATTTTCAGAGGCACTTACGTTGCTCAAATCAGAAAACTTTGAACTAATGAAATGTGTATTAATAACTGAATATTGCTGTCGTAAAATATCAGGTCAAAATTCCTCTTCTGTGATTTTATACATTTTTCGCAGTGAAGCTCAGGCATCTGTTTTCTGGACAGCAAATCACTATTGTTTAATCCTACCTCTCAAAAGAGGTTATTCTTGCCATTAAGATGAAAAATAAGATACAAAGGTGATGTTACGGTAGTAAACAAGCACCTTGACTCAAAAACCCAAAACTTAAGCTGAAGATAAAAATAAAAAAGAAACAAAAAGAACCAAGCAAGAATCAAGAGAAACAATCAAAGAAGAAGGAAAATATTTTTGTTGTTTTTGATTTAGCAAAAAGGCAAAAGGAGAAGCAAATATATACAACATAAACACTCTTTTTATTTGGTTTTAGCTTTGGGAAAAGTTTTAATGATAGAGACTTTGCAACGGTTCCATTGGCATGAACAACACATGTTCAAGGTCGACCCCAACTTCTCCATTACTCATCCTTCTCATTTACTTTCCCAAATTTTATATAAAATGAAAATCTTAAACTAATTGTCACAAAACAGTAGGTAAAGATATTTTACATGTTGTAAAGATATAAAGGTGTGCTCAAACCGAATAGGAAATTAAAGCATAAGGAACACACCACAGAATATTAAACAATTTACTTTTAAGTCTAACTCTCTTCCTATGCATTGGAATTTTATATATGAATAAATAACAACAAATTTGAGGTAACCAATGCATATAATAATCAATAGCTTGCATTTTAAATAACATAGAAACATAAAGGGGATTCTTATCTCTTCCTCTCTCATAATAGTTGCAAGCATTAAAGTTAAACATAACCACATAGTTTTGAATAGAATCACCACATAAAGACTTATCATCTAATGAGCATAATGGATCATCAAACTCAATTAAATCACTTTCATCCTCAATAGTAGGTGGACTGAAAATATCATATACATCATTGTAATCATCATAAATGGGAGACATAGTATCATCAAAATAAATTTTCTCTTCCAAACTTGGGGGACTAAAAATATCATATTCATCAAAACAAACTTCCCCAAGCTTAAGGTTTTCCTTAGCATTAGCAATAAAGGTGTTCAACGAATTAGTACTACCACAAACATGATTGTTATGCAAATAAAATTTAATTTTCTCCTCAAACACTTCATGTCCTAACTCAAGATAGATATTATACAGTTCTATAATTGTTTGGTTGTTTTCCATTTTATAATAATGTTTTAGATTTATATGTTAGTATGCAATGCAAACAAGAATAAAAGCTTAGCACAACGCTCCCCGGCAACGGCGCCAGAAAAGTGCTTGATAATCCCCAAGAGCAAGGAATCACTGTAGCACAATTCGATAAGTATTTGAGTGTCGAACCCACGAGGAGCTGAAGGTAAACTATCTATTCTCTAAAGCCCTATAACCCTCTTATATGGCCGTTTGTGCAAAGCAATAAGTTTAAATATGAAAGGAACTAACTAATGAAAGCAAGTGATGTGGAATGGGTTTATCTAGTAACAAGTTTCTCAATCAAGTTTCAAACGCAAGTTTCTTAGAGCAAGTTTCTCAAAGTAGCAAGTAGCAAATATCTCAAGTAGCAAATATCTCAAGGGAGCAAATGTTCTAGCAATTGTTATTTCATTCGTGTGGTTGTCACAATTAGTGAAGCACATGTTTCAGTCTTAATTGTTTCTTCTAGGAAGGAGCCATAAATAGGTGTAGCCAAGTAAATGAACTAAAACCCCTTATGATGGATCTCATGGCCAAGTAAATGAGCACACAAGAATTATTAAGACATAAAAGTCCCACCATAGCCTTAAGTTCTAAGGTCCCCTATATATATCCCCCAATAAAGTAACTTCATGACTCGGTCTCAGGTTTACATGTCCTCCCAAGTCTCCCTCACTCCATTACATTACCGGTGATCACCTTACATGCATTCCCCAACATATGTGTGCACTCATATATTGTACATAAAGACAATCATAAAAGATAACAAAACTTGTATGCAACCAATCAACGAACTATTTCACTATTGCCATGAACAAATCACTTCTCAAACATAGATGGGGAGACACAATAGATCAAGGGAATAGTATATTGCATCATATATCATGTTTGCCAAGAGTTTACAGTGGAGAGATGGAGATGATCTTGCTGTAGATGTTGATGATGAACACGCCGGAGGGGGGTGGAGCCCTCCGGAGGTGATTCCGGCGGCGTTTCCCCCTCCGATCTTCTCCGGCGGCAGCCTTCTGACTCTCTGTTTCGTGGTTTTGTGTTTCTCCCGCCTCCTCCCGAAACTCCCCGGGGACTATTTTTATAGCCGGTTTTAGGTCAAGACGAAGCCACGGAGACGAAAACGGACGGCATCGGAGCCACGAGGGGGAAAAGAGGGGTCCTCACGCGGCCAGGGAATCTGACCGCTGGGGCCCTCTAGTTTCCAGCTGGTTGGGCTTCTGGTCTTCATTTTCAGCCCATTGCGTTCGTCTCGAAAATTCTGAACCGTGCTCTTTGGCCTTGCCCTTTTTGGAGTCCCGAAGCTCCCGGAAAGTCCGAAACACTAAAAAAGACGTTTTCTGGAAAACAGAGTTAGAACCAAAAGAGGGGGGATTGTTTAGAAAATCCCCGAAATCATTATAAAACATGAATATAACATCATATAAGTTGCAAATATGTAGTAATATCTAGTAATAACATGCAAAGTTCATGTATGCATTTTACATGCATCAACAGCGCCTCGGCCTACTCCTCCGTCAGCGTCCTCGGCGTCGGAGGCGCGTCACGCTTCTTGCCGCGGGACGACGACGTCCCTGGCTCGATCTTCACCTTCACGGGCGGCGGCCCGAAGTCACGGATGGTGACGCCGCCCTGCGCCGGACTTAACCTTCATGAAGCGTGGCTCGGTCTTGATCGGTGTTGGCTCGGACTTCACCTTGCCGAAGCGCGGCACCGCCGACCGCGCATTGGATGAGGAATCGCGGGAGCCGGATGAGCTCGCCGCCGGCATCTCCCACAGGTCGCGGGAGGGGTTTTGCGGCGCGACGTACCCGTATTCGCGCATTACCTGGTGGAAGTTGCAACCCTCCCACCATTTGCGGTGCTCCTCGGAGTTGTTCTTCGCTGGCCGCACCCCGCCGCTGTGGTCGTCGACGGCGTTCTGTCGCTGCACCGTGAGTAGTGCCGCCCAGTTGGTTCTGTCCGCGGGGTACTCCGGGTCCGCGAGCTGCTCCGGCGTCAGCTGCCGGCGGCGCAGCCGGATGAGCTCGCGGAGACGGTCCCCCTCCGGCAATGGGGGGACAACGTACCCCATCGCCGAGACGGTCCAGCTGCCACCGCTTGGGAGGCGCATCCCCACCGGCACGGGGATGCGATTGCGGTAGAAGAAGGTCGCCTTGTCCTTCCGGAGGCAGGTCTTGGCCGCGCCGCCCCCGCTGCCTCCCGCCTGGTCGTTGTGCGCCATTGCTCGTCGCCGCCGCCGATTGACTGTGGAGAAAGGGTAGAGGAGAGAAGAGAACGAGTGAACCGATGGACCGCGGCGCGCTCGCTTTATAGGGACGGCGGGGAACACGGTTCCATTACTCCGGCGCCGGTTCCCGAGACATCGTAACTCTGGCAATGCGCATCGGGGAGACGATATGACGCGTACAACGCATCAGAAAACCGCTCAGCGGTCGCAGTTAATTGCGCTGACCGCCCGTATCTAACTGACATGTCGGGCCTACCCGTCAGGATTGGACGAGGCACGCGTTGATGCGGTTGCCGACGCGCCCGCTTGCGTCCCTAGAACCTGGGCGCGAAGCAGGGTTGCCGGACGCTGTATTGGGACGTGTCGGCAACTTTTTCCCTATTGGGCGCGCCGCTGGGGGAATTTCGTGCCGGCATGTCCAAAATGTTTATTGGGAGCGGAGTTGGGCGCGCCGGTGGAGATGCTCTAACAGTTATTAAGTTAACGAGTTCATTTGACGAGCATGCCTACCTATGAATCTAGTACTGGCGGAATGATGGTTCAACTTTCAATTTATATTTATACCATTTTGTATTGTTGAGTCTGAATCACATCTCTATTTTGTATTTTTGTTAATCAGTTGTTTGTTACAAGTGAAGGAGATATGCCCTAGAGGCAAATAAATATTAAGTATTTATCGCATTAGCTCATTAAGTTTATAAATAAGTTTTATACCGTGCTATAACTGTATTAATCGGAACTAGCAAAATGCTCGTGCGTTGCAACGGGGATATGCTATAATTGTCATATGAAATTCATTTCTTGTACCAGAAAATCATCCAACGAATGGCAAAAATATAGCTCTAGGTGTCTAACTTGCAAGACTTACAACATGCATAATCTGAATACGTTCATCTCCAACTCAAAATATGTACACTTGCAATTTCTGGAATTTGGAAAAGAAAATACAGAGCAAGCATATGTACATGATTTTACACCTCAAATAAAAAGATATGTTGCTACGGCCGGAGTGAATAACAAACAAATATTGGTTTTAATCGATCGCATATTATGTATACATCAAAGATCAACATCTACTAACTTCCTCTTTTGATTCGACATATGTAGGCTTCACCATTGCAATTGATTCTTTGCATGATGTGTTGTGTCTAAACTCACGATTAGCTCTAATTTGCTCTATTCTAGCCTTTTTTCTACTAACTTCCTCTTCTGATTCGACATATGCAGGGTTCACCATCGCAATTGATTCTTTGCATGGTGTGTTGCGTCTAAACTCACGATTAGCTATAATTTGCTCTATTCTAGTTTTTTTTGTTCTGGCTGCATATCTGCATATTTCTGCTTTTCTCGCATGCATTTTTTTATCTTTTGTTCAGGCTTTAAATCTGCATATTTCTTCCTCCCCCGCTTTGTTGATAAGCTTCACGACGCCTTTTCAATTTTTCTTGTCTTTCTTCGTTGGTCATCCGTGCATATCTATCTCTATCTTTTTTCCTTCTTTCTTCCTTGACATCTATGATTGGAGATTGGGTCCCAAATTCCTCGTCTGCATCAGTGTTTTCCATACTGCATAAATCTGTCATCAATTAAAAAGATGAACTTGATTAGATCTTACAGCACACGTTTAAGTTTGAGTCCACGAAATACGCACCTATTGAAGCTAGCCCAGTCGATCTAACTGATTCATCTGTACTGTTTGCATTGCGCGGCGGGAGAAAAGGCACGATTTTTAGGAGGTTTTGGAAAAAAATTGGCACGTACTGGCGAGGCAGCCGCCGTAGTCATCTCTCAACTTGCTGTGACGGAGACGGCCAATGCGCGGAAGACTCAGACAGTTAATCCAAGCACCCACGCCAGCCCTCTACTTATGTGCATGTGGGCATCGTTAGATGCATACATACTACCCTTTTCCATGGCTAGGTGCCACTCCGCGACGGGGAGATATTACCTCTAAAAAAGAGTGGGAGGGAGATCAAGATTAGATGGAATAGAAGAGCTAACCTACACATGCATGATCAATCATGGCCATGAGCGTTGCCAGAGGCTCTGCACCACCGGATCAGAACTTGCCTCGAGCCGTCCTCCACCGTGTGAGCGTTGCCAGTCCTCCGCCATGTACGCGATGCAGCTGCCGGCGCTGAAGTTAAACTTGATGTGGTTTTGATGGAGGAACTCAGTCTTTTATGCGTCCCCATGGGTTGTATTCCGAGTAGATTTGTGTTTCCTTCAGAGCAGAGTCTCCGTGTGGTAGCAGTTTTTGTATTCCGAGTAGATTTGTGTTTCCTTCAGAGCAGAGTCTCCGTGTGGTAGCAGTTTTCCGTGTAGTAGCAGATTTAGTTTTGGATTGACTTGTACTCTGATTCGACCGTTTGCTGGGTGCCTGTCGATGGGCTATGAGTAAAGAAAGGTTGATGGGTATGTGCGATCTATGATGGGCCACATCGCGATGGATCAACAGAGCGATTATGGGCCGTATCGACGTGCGAGCGACGTACGATGCGCGGGCAGATTAGACGACGTATCACGTACCACCGAAACAGACGAAGAAGAAACATTGCTTTTATTATATAGTAGAGATTGTTAATACACGTGTGGTATGTAAACAAACCAGGGTCCATAGTAAGCCTCTATATAAACTAGTTCATCAGTCAACGGATGATCGAGATTTCCCGGTCATGCTGATTCATAACAGTTGATGATGAAGTCATTTTATTAGTAGAATAAGGTGATGGACATTACCCACCAAAGTATTGCAAGAGGATCGAATCACAGAAGTTCATTATTGCAATAGGAGAGTAATGTGATAGCTTATTCCTCAGACCGTGAGATCATATCAAATCGCTGCTTCTAGAATATACTTTGATCGCATCAAACGTCATGACTTATCTAGCGTGACAATAAAGGTGACACTTTCAGGTATCCTAAGGAAGTAGTTGAGGCGAGTGATCAAGAGCGGGATTTGTTCATCCGCGTGATGGAGAGATACTCTGGGCCCACTCGGTGAGATTATATCTATAAAGTTGCACAACGTATGACTAGGTCATTGGAGATATAATATCACGGAACGAGTTAAGTGACCCTTGTCGGTAACGAGATAAAACACAACATAGGATGTTCATGATCGTATCTCGGACTAAGGCAGTATCGAAGGAACCAAAGGAATGAACATGTCATGTTAACGGTTCAACGATGATTTATTCTGGAATGCACAGGGACCGTCATAGCCATCCAGGTCTCCCTGACGGTCATTGGCGAGCGAGGGGTCTCGACCATGCCTGGAGTATTCTTGAACCGTAGGGTAACACACTTAAGGTCTTGACGACACTTGGAGATCGTTTTGGAATTATCGGAATAATAGAAATAGAGAGAGAAAATAAACCGGAAAGGTTCCGGTGGAATCGGAAGGGTTCCGAGGAAGATCGAAGGAAGTTCGGAGTGGTCCGGAAGTTGTTGCGGAGTCACGGGAGATTAAATAATATGCAAATATATTTAATTATGAATTATATATTTTTTATATTAATTAAAAGAGGAAAAATGGGCAAAATACCTAGATGGGCCAAAAAGGCCCATGTGTGGCAGCACCACACATGGGGGTGGTGCGCATGGGCCACAAGGGGCCCATGCGGCTGCATAGCCAGCCGCACCACCCCCTCCTCCTCTTTAGTCCCACATGGGTTAGCTAGGGAGAGGGGGTGTCCCTCTCACATAATAAATAGTGGGGCATATTATTTGGAAAATATACAATAAATCGAGGATTTATTCCTATTGGCCGAGGATGCCCCTCCGCCCACTTCCACCCTCTCTCCACCTCCCATTGTACGCGGTCCCCTTGTAAGGACTGCGCGCGCGTGAGAAATCTATACCGCAGTATGTCATCGTGCTGCGGGATTCCACCCAAAAGTTCTACTTCCGCTATCTCGGCTGGATCGGAGAGCCCGGGAGTCATCGTCAAGCTTCGCACGTGTGCGAATACTCGGAGGCGCCACAGTCGTGGTGCCAGGGCGTCATCGTCGCGCCACCTTCGGCTTCGTCTTCGTCGCGCCAAGTTCTTCGCGACCTCGAGGTCGGCTACGTCGTCTTCATCGACAACGCTTGTTGCGGGAGCATAATCCCCGCTATCGGTCTACAAGGGTATGTTACCAATATCTCCTTCGTTACCGCATTACTAACTCGATAGATCCTTGGCTAGTTTTTGGTGTTGCGATAGTTAGAAAAATTATTGTTTTCTCCTACTAACCCCTTCAACAAGGTCGAGAGGTTAATTCTTCCAAAAAAAATGGTAGAAATATAATTCTTTACGAACATGACTATTTATTCGATTGCTTTTGTTTTTGGTCCAAATTCGCCCCGTTTCCGATTCAAATTATATTCTCGTTCGAATCCTCTCTGATCCTATCCAAATCCGAGAGAAAAATGCAGTAAAGGATATGATATAAGCAAAATCCCCTAGTTACATTTTATACCACGTGATGTTTTTTGCAACTTCTAATATGAAACGGCACCTAATGTACAACTTATTGTACTGACAAAAGAGCAAAACATGGATTAAATTTTGCAACTTCTTATATCAAACTACACCTAATGTACAACTTAGATTGCAACTTCCGTTTTTGATTCTACACTATTTATAAAAGAACAAACATGTTGGGATTCACACGTTCAATATCCGATCAAGAGGATTTAACACTTTTAGTCCCACATCTTGCACAGGATGGACATTTTAGTCCCACATCTTGTAAAATGAACATGATTAGTACCACGACTTGCTAAGAGTGAACTTTTTAGTCCTTGAGGCCTCTGGTGTCGACACGTGTGCGCCACGGTGTCAGGTAAACTTGGGAAAAAAACCTAGCAGAACTAATCTTCACCGATACATCCACACGCTCACGGATTGAAATATTAACCACACTGCCTCCACCGCAGAACGCGTTGTCGCTGGCGAGTCCACAAATCCTCCAGACCACAAATCCTCCATGCAGCTCACGCGGCTGCTGGCGGAGCTGGGTGATGGCGGCGTATGGACAGGCGGTTTCGAAAGATTCACTCGAGAGTACGGCCAGGTCCCCTGCACCTGGTCGTTCTGCGGTGGAGGCGGCACCCTCGCGTCGGGCGCCCTCCCGTCGGGCAGCGGAGGATGCGGGCAGGTCCGATGCATCTACTCGCGAAGGGGCTGGTGAACGGCGTTGGGGTGCGGCGGAGGAGGCGCCCTCACGTCAGGCAGCGGAGGTGACGACTTTGGAGGCGGAGAGACAGGCAAAGCTATACAGGAAGGTCATGCTGCTGCATTACAAGCTCGCCGATGAGGAAACGAAGAGGGCCATGGAAGAGCCGACGGGTTGGAGACCGGAGCTTTCGATGAATCTGAGCCTGGAAACCCAAATTCGCATCCTACATGCTCGTCTCGATGCCAGGATCCCCTAATTTCAGCCTGAAGAAGAAGCAGACAAGAAGAAAATGCTGAAGTTTGTGTTCGAAGAAGATGTTGAAGTTCAAGCAGGGAAGAAGATGCAAGAAGAAGAATAAACCTAATGTGTTGGTGATGTTCCAGTTTGTGTTTTATTTAGATGTCGATGTTGTAATCTGAACCTTATGTGCTCTAAACCTGATGTAAGAAGCTGATGCGCTATGTGTCGTGCGTGTAACCTGTGTCAACAATGTATGCAATTTGTGAGCTGTTATGAATTTGAAGAGTGTTGCTTCAGTTTGCAATTCATGGGAAAATTCATAGTACACATAGAAAGGAGGCACAAAAAGAGTGTTGCTTCAGCTCTTTTGAATTTGAAGAGTGTTGCTTCAGTTTGAATCTGAAGAGTGTTGCAATTCATGGCAAAATTCAAACTAGCATTCATAGTACACACAAAGGAGGCACAAAAAGAGTGTTGATTCAGTTTGCACGCATAGAAGTAGTGTTACTTTAGTACATAGACAGCACAAAAAAAAGCATCCAATCTTGTTGTGCATCTCAGAGAGTGAAAATGGCAACTGAAAACATTTCCACTAGTTCATATTGGAGAAAAAACAGCTACATTTCATTAGTTGGAGCCGGTGCACTCTGACTCAGAGGAACTTCTTGTGCATCTTCATGTGGAATGAATGCATCATTTAGATATGGGATGACAGTTGCAGCATGTGTTCTTCCTGTCTGTCTTGGTGCAGTAAAATTTGTTGTCTTACTGGCCTTTTTTCTTCCTCTACTGCTTGAACCATGTTCTGTTCCTGGATTTGATCTTGTTAATTCTCTTGGTGCACTGGACCTTCCTCTACCTCTTCTGATCAAATTTCCTCTAGATGAAGCAGTGGTCACTCTGACTGTAGGCTGTGGAATAGTATCTCTAGCTGCAACCACAAATGCATTTTCAGGCAGAGGGCCAAGCACTCTCTCCATTGGCACATTTTCTTTTTGCTGCCAAATTATAGAGAAGACTGTGAGATTTAATTAGGTTTGAATTTTTTATTTAGTAGATGCAATTAGTAATATTTCTTACCTATTGTTGTATTATATGCACCATGCTGTCAGGTACCACTGTAGGATCAAGCCTAGTGTCTGGAGTGTGTGGTATAACATGCTGAACACACATTATAGCAACAATTAGTCCATTAGTGCTAACATATAAATGTGAAGAATATTGTTGAGCAACAATTAGTACCTGAAGCAGCTCTGGAATATCAATTTCTTCATCCTCCCCAATAATGTGCATCTGTTCTTGTTGTTGCAGGGTTTCATGATATTTTTGGTGTCCTTTGATGTTATGACCAGCTATTCCACATGTTGAGCAGTGAATTGTCACCCCTGCCTTTGTAAATACCTTCACTCCCTTCTTCACTTTCTCCTCAGGTGCCTTCTTTCTAGTTTGTTTTAGGCCTGCCCATGACTTTGGTGTATAGAGGTGGGTGGATAGGCACTGCATTCATCTTTTCCCAAAAAACTCTACCTCTAAGTGGTGCCAAATTGTATACATAAGCATTGTTTAATGTGTCAAGAGTATAGCAGCTGTGCACTAGATTTTCTGGATTTATTCTATCTAGGTTGCAACATGCTATTACATGGTGACATGGGATTCCACTAAGCTGCCACCTCTTGCAATCACAGGTTCTAGCTTGCAAATCAACTACATAGTATTTCTCCCACTCATGGCTCTTAACATGATATAGATAGTTACCTGCAGCTGAGGCTTCATAGTTGTTACTCCATTCTACAGCTTTGTCCAATTTCTTCTTAATCTTTGGGCAAATTGTTCCAGACCACTTCTCACACTCTTTCTGCTTTGACTCAATTCTTTGCAGAAGCTTGTAGAATATAGTTTCAAGCATAGATAATAAAGGCATCTCCCTGGCATCTAGAATATAGTTGTTTTTAAATGGAAAACACATATCAAAATAGGAATTGAAATGCACACAACATTATATGAAAGTAATTAGTAAAATGATATCAAATGTACCTGTTGAACACCTCTGAATGATTGTTCAACAACACATCACATTTGGGAAATTCACTGAAAAATGCCTTTATTCAAGTTTTAGGATCAAGCTCTGAAATCCATTGATAAGCTGTTTGACTGTCAGCCTGCATCTTGTCCACATATTTCTGCCATTTTGGAAGATGGGTTGACCTGGCAATGGCCCACATGTCATTCTTGAGTGTCTCTCCTCTATGCCCTGCCCTCTAAAAATTCTGAATCAAATGTCTGACACAAAATCTATGCTCTGCATCTGGAAAAACTTTCTGAACAGCATTGATGAGTCTCTTCTATTTGTCACTAACAATTGTCCATGGGGATGTGTTGGTGATGTTCAAATCATTTTTCAAATTGGTGAGAAACCACTCCCAGGAACTAGTGCATTCAACTTCAACCAAACCAAATGCAATAGGATAAATACAATCATTTGGGTCAATTCCTACTGTTGTCAACAATTGTCCTTTGTATCTTGTTTTTATGTGGCAACCATCTATAAATATCAAAGGCCTACATCCAGCAAGAAAACCCCTTTTGCAAGCATCATAACTCCAATACAGAGTGGCCAAATGTTGCTTATGTTCTGGGCTTTTAGGATCATTTACTGAATTTGTAGTCAAGAAAAACTTAGACCCAGGGTTGCTCTTGTCCATAATCCATTAGCAGTTTGAACTTTGATTCGTCATCCACATGTATACGTAGCAATGCAGCTTTTCTTGCTCTACGCAGCTTCCACCTAGGAGGGCACATTTTGAATTCCCTTCTCACCTTTGCAGCAAAACTTTCCAGATCCAGCTTCTGGTTGTCTATGAATTCATGTATGAACTTGTCTGTCAAAATTGTTGTTGTTAGAGATTTTAGTGGCCAGCCTGCTTCACATGTTTGGGTGTCTTCATACTTAGTGACTACAAACCCACCTGTCCTGCTCCTATCATTGGCTGTTTTCAGCATCCAAGAACAGCCAGGAGCACACACAGCTTCTACCCTTCTCTTGTCATTCTTTGTCTTCTTTATTGGTACTATATTCCTCACAATGTATGTTCCCAAAGCCTTCCTCACCTCCTGAACTTCACTAAACACCATTCCTAGTCTGAAAGAAGGGTTCTCCATATCCACCTCTCGATTAAATGCCTTAAATTGTTCCAACATTTTTTGTCCATCTCCTTCTCCAAGATTTAGCTCATCATCCTCTAGAGCATCCTCATCTTCATGATCCACACAAATCTCCTTCTCATTGTGATCATTGACAGATTTATCAATATTTTCTGCAAACAAATCATCATCACCCTCATCAACTATGTAATCACTGTCATACAACTCAAAATCACTGTCATCTTCACTTTCATCTGAATCTGCAATTTCTTTGTGCTTCCTCTTGTCAAGTACCAGTACACTAGATGAAGGTGATGCTTCAGTTTGAGCAGATGCATCCACATTGACCTTCCTCTTGTATGATAGCACTACACTGGATGAGCTTACTTGAGATTTCTCCTTCTCTGCTAATGCTTCAGATTTCTCCTTCTCTGCTATTGCTGCTTTCCTGTTATTGGCACAGAAGTTATGCTGACTGGAACATCTGGTCTAATTCGCGTAAGAAAGTCAGTGTGATCCACAAATAGGACAAGTGTTTTATGTTTCTTGCTCGCTTTGATCATTTGATAAATATGAGATTGGTTTTCCACCAGCACTAAGCCATCTGAAATTTCATTGTCTGGCAAACACCAATACACATGAAGTCTTCCATCTCTCTTCTCTCCCAGATTTCTCAATATTTCATCAATCCAGAAAAGGGACCAAGTATCAGCAGTGCAATTATCAAAATGTGCAGTTGTAGAACTGACATATTCCAAATTATCTCTCAAACCGCAAAAAAATCCATTGTAGACAACTTCAACTGTGAACATGCAGGTTTCTTCTCCTGCATTATTCAAAACTGTAGCAAATATTATGATTTTGGCACAAATGAAAAGAAGCTACTGAATTTTACATGTACAATGAAAATATGTCTGAAATAGCAGTTCATATCAAGCATAGATCAACAGTTAGCACCAACATCTCGCACCACCAAATATTTGCTGAAACTTCAGTGCATATCGAAGGAGCACAGTAGGTTCAGTTAACATAATACACTGCAGTTCATGAAAACTACATCACTTCGTACTACCAACCATTGTAATGAAAAATCTAAACCACATGAAGCAAACCAAGGTCGATGCAGACGCTAAGATGACACTTTTTATTACTGAAGCAAAGCCACAAATCTTTGAAAAATTCAGACTTTACTAAGAACATTACTGAAACAACAGGGCATCTAATGTTGAAAAAAAAATAGAAAATTTCAGGAATTAACGCTTCTAAAACATCGTTCATGTACTACTAACATGATTCCCATGGATTTTTATAGCTAAAAATCCCTAATTCGGGCCCGATCAAACAAGCAATTAACCCCTACGAAGAACCACAACGAGCAACATGGTCAGCCGATCAGAGACACCAGGCGCGGTGCCGGACGATCTCGTCCATCATAACTGGACCCCGTCCTTCGACCGGAGCGCACGCCGACCTTCCGCCATTGACGAACCTCGACCGGAGCCTCGCCGCGAGCCGATGGCCTCCACCAAATCAATCGCGACAAAAATGAGAAAGAGAAGCCTAATTCGACTTACTGTACGCCTTAAACTCGCGGTATCTCATCTCCGGCGTCTTCTTCGCCGAATAGCCCTGCCATCGCCGTGCTCGCCGTCGCCTCGCAGAGGAGCTGCTCTGTTCGACCGAAAAGGTAGAGGAAAGAAATCCCTATAACCACGGATCTTTAACTGCCACAGGTGGGAGGACCTAAACAGAATTTCTACAAACCTCGAGGAAAAAATGGTAAATTATTGTGCTGACATGGCACGATTTGGATTAATTGGGACTAAAAAGTTCACTCTAAGCAAGTTTAGGTACTAAGCATGTCCAATTTATAAGATGCGGGACTAAATCGTCCATCCTGTGCAAGATGTGGGAATAAAAGTGTTAAATCCTCTCCGATCAACGACCCAGCGTTTGACAGCTCAACACACATTTTTATTTTCGTGAAAATTACAGGTATTGCCACCACCTAAAAAACTGTTCGCGGCTAGGGTTCCAGCTCGCTAGCCAACGGCCGCCGCCTTGAGCTAGCTCGCCATGGACGACCCCCACATTCAAAATATCATATGAGCTAGCTCGCCATGGATGACCCCCACATTCAAAATAACATATATAATTATCAGGTAAAAATATTCTAAATATTCTTCCACTTAGAGTTTGATGAACTTGTGATTATCATTATTTCTATATTTTCCAATGATTTATTAATATTGTAAGTACTAATATTACACGTGTGTGCACGTGTAGGGTTACTAGTATCGATGTAATTAGAAAAGATAAGACATGTGGTGACCGGTGAGTTTATACATGGGAGATCTTAGCCAATGTATCGTGAGGGTTGCATAATACTCCCTCCGTTTCTAACTATAAGATGTTTTAGATATTGCAATCTTGATTACATACGGACTAAAATGAGTAAATATCTTTACTATTAAATGGGAGTTCAATGTATGTTGGTGAGTCTCCCATTTTCTGCCAAAATTTTCTGCCATCGCTAATCACTAGACCACTCCTTCTGTCGTCCCACGGTCAGCCCATTTACCATGTACCCTTAGCCTGGCCCAACAAGCAAACTAAGCTAGACTCGCACACGAACCTTCCCACGTCGCTCCCATCTCCCTGCTTCCATCAATCCGCCGCCAGGGGCTGCGCACGCACGCACGACGGTCGGGTGGAGGACGAGAGGCTCGAGGGAAGAGGAGACTGGAGGCGTCTGCGCGACTGCGCGAGCAGGAGTGAGGAGGAGAAGATCTATCACCGAGCCGCCACCGTGTCAGGACCCCAGGGGTACTAACATACTGCACTCGTCATGATAGGCAAGAATAGGAAAATAGGAACTCAAAATTGAGTACAGTAGGTAAATTGAAGAACAGCAGAACAGGAAAGTAAAGGAACTAAAATTAAGTTTTTGATATGCTTGATCCTCCCAACCTCCCCACCTGCTCTTTATATCGAAGAGTAGGCTCAAGCATGATTACATTTTAGCCCTTGACTGAAAGAACTGCACTTCTGAACCCTAGTGGCAATTTAGTAAAGATACCGATACAATGTGGACCGTTGGATGGCTTGGAGCGTCATCGAAGCATCTGAACTGATGATCCTTGTCTGAATCTTCTACAGGTGCTGAAGGACATAGCAGAGGGTCCTGACAGACCCCCCCGGTAAGACAAGACCTCAGGGCTTGAAAGTCGGGAATGTGGCCTGTACAAAAGCCGCATCCTCCCATGTAGCTTCAGCTGGAGTCATATTTTCCCAATGTATGAGCCACTGAGGAACAGGAACATCATATTGCCCATTGCTCCAAGGGACTTGTCTGCGTTGCAGAATTGCAATTGGAGCTACCTTGACCTTACCATCAACAGTTACCAGTGGTAGCTTTGGATTGGGAACAGCAAGTTTTCCCAAATGCTTCTTCAACTGGTTGACATGAAAGACGTCATGGAGTTGGGCGTCATCCGATAATTGTAGTTTGTAAGCAACCTGACCAATGCGTTGAAGAACCCGGTAAGGACCATACCATTTTGATGTCAGCTTAAGAGCATTGCGAAGACCCAATGCTGTCTCCCTGTAGGGTTGCATCTTGAGGTAGACGAGATCACCCACAGCAAAGGAGCGCTCTGTTCTGTTAGCATCAGCATACTTCTTCATTCTATTCTGAGCTTTCAACAAGTTGTGCTGCAGATGGTGAAGCATGTGTTCTTTTTCTCTCAGTGTAACTTGAATATCATCCTCTAAGTTGCAAGGAACAGAAGCATGATGTAGTAATGGTGGAGGATATTCATACAGTGCTTCAAAGGGAGACATCTTGATGGATGTGTGATAGGAACAGTTGTACCACCATTCAGCTGCTGCGAGCCAATTCATCCACTTTTTTGGTTCCTAAAATGTCATGCAATGGAGGTACCGTTCAACACATTGATTAACTCGTTCAGTCTGGCCATCGGACTCGGGATGGTGAGCAGAGCTATAATTGAGAGTGATATCCATGGATGAGAATAGCTGCTTCCACAGATTACTGGTGAAGATCCTGTCTCGGTCACTAACAATGCTTGCTGGTGGTCCATGTAATTTGATGATATTCTCCATGAGCAGATCAGCTACTTTCTGTACTGTGTAAGGATGAGACAGTGGTAGAAAGTGTGAATACTTGGTCAGTCGGTCGACTACCACCAGTATTACGTCTTTCCCTTTTGATTTTGGTAAACCCTCGATGAAATCCAAACTGATATCAGCCCATTTCTGCTTTGGAATTGGTAATGGACTGAGAAGACCTGGGTAAGGAGTTTTCTCCAGTTTGGAAATTTGACATACAGGACATTCTGCCACAGCAGTTGCTATATCTTGTTTCATCTTAGGCCAGTAGAACATTTGTTTCATCTTGTGCAGGGTAACTCGCAATCCCGAGTGTCCACCATTGGAAGATGAGTGGAACGTGGTGAACAGCTTGTGTCGCAGATCAGTCCCTTTTCCAATGAGGATTCTGCCTTTGTATCTTACCAGACCTGACTGTAAGAGGAAGTTTGGCATGCTGTCAGGTTTGATGGCCAATTGCTGCAATAATTCTAGGCAATAAGTATCTGTGTCATATGATGCAATGACTTCATCTAACCATGAAGGAATTGTGGAGGATATTGCCTTGCAGTCTGCAGTGACCAGAGGTGTTGTTTCCTCTTGGAACTGTCGTGACAAGGCATCTGCTGCAGTGTTTTCGGATCCCTTTTTATACTCAATAGTGTAGTCAAACTCAAGTAACTTCAACATGAGCTTGTGTTGAATCCCCTCCAAGAGTCGCTAGCTGCCCAAATATTTCAAGCTCTGCTGATCTGTTTTGATTACCACTTTAGTACCAAGGAAATAGTGACGCCATTTTTTGAGTGCTTGGAGGATAGCCAGTGCTTCCTTCTCATAGATTGAACTAGCAGCTGCTTTGGGACCAAGGCTTTTGCTCAAATAAGCGATTGGTCTGCCCTCTTGCATGACTACTGCTCCTATTCCAGAGTGACAAGCATCAGTCTCTAGCACAAAGGGTTGAGAGAAGTCTGGCAATTTCAGCACCGGAGGGTTGGACATTGCTTCTTTTAGTTCTAAGAAGGCCTTTTCTTGTTCAGGTCCCCAATGGAAGTTGTCTTTTTTGAGAGCCTTGTACAGAGGTAGACAGATTAGTGCATACCCTGGGATGTATTTTCTGTAATACCCTATAAATCCCAACCATTTCCTGAGCTTTGTGATGGTGTCAGGCATCTTCCATTTGACGATGTCCCGAATCTTTGCTGGATCAGTTGCAACACCATCACCGGAGATGACATGACCAAGGTATTCTACTTGTGGTTGGCCAAAGCTGCATTTCGTCAGTTTGGCCTTGAGCTCATTCTTCCTCAAAACTTCCAGCACGATTTTCAAATGTTGCTGATGTTGTTCTAAATCCTTGCTGTAGACGAGGATATCGTCAAAGAAGACCAAGACGAATTTTCGCAAGTGTTGTGCAAACACGGTGTTCATGGTTTCTTGAAATGTGGCAGGGGCATTGCTTAAACTGAACGGCATAACTTTATACTCATAGTGCCCCATATGAGTAGAAAATGCTGTTTTGTGTACATCCTCGTCCTTCATGCGGATTTGATGATAACCAGAACGGAGATCTAGCTTAGAAAATATTGCTGCCCCATGCAATTCATCAAGCAGATCTTCAATGACAGGAATAGGGAACTTGTTCTTTACTGTGAGATCATTTAATCCTCGGTAATCAACACATAGGCGCCAGGATTTGTCTTTCTTCCGAACCAAAATGACTGGTGAGGAAAATGGACTTGAGCTGAGTTGGATCTCTGAATTTTGCAGCATCTGCTTTATTATTGTTTCGATGACTGTTTTCTGACTATGGGACATCCTGTAGGGTCGGATGTTAGGAGGCTTTGCACCAGGTATCAGAGAAATGGTATGATCTTTAGCTCGGTGAGGTGGTAATCCTTCAGGTTCAGCAAATATGTCTGGGAACTCTTTTATGATATCTTGGAGGTCAGCATGTATGGGAGGTTGATCTGCCTCTTCTAGTGTTTCACTTGCATCTTTGGAATGGTACAAGAAATAACCAACATCATTTGTAGCCAGGAGTTTAGAGCATTCAGCAGAGGAAATGAATAATTTCTCTGTTGGAAACAGATGATCCACAAATGTATAAGGTTGCCCCTGATGTGTAAGGGTGAGAGTTCGTTCAACAAAATCAAAAGTAACCGGATTGTGGTTTTTGAACCAGTTGACTCCCAGAATCATATCTGCGCCATCAAGTTGCAGTATGCGAAAATCAGTGGTGAATGACACCCCTTGAATTTCAAAGTGACAGTCTTTAGCCATGGAATCAGATATCAAGGTTCCACCATCCGCTACGATAACTGTTCGAGCTGCTGCTGGAGTAATAGAGATGTTGTGCTTGATAGCGAATTTATGATCCATGAATGTATTTGTACTGCCTGTATCTGCCAATGCTACTGCTGTTGTACCTTTGAGTTTCAGGGGTAGCGAAATTGTGGAGTCACTAGGGAGTCCACTGTAAGCTGCAGAAGATATTTTCATTGCACGCTCTCTAGGTGCTGGAGCAACTGGGGCAGCTGGGGCTGGAGCTGGGGGAATTGGTACCACTGGTTGTGGCATCTGCTGTTGCTGTATTGGTTCCTCCTGAGGTATTGCTGGCTGCTGCATAATTTCTTCAGCTGGTTGTTCCAACTCATCATCCTCTGAATCATCTTGTGGGTATTGCATTTGCAGAGCATGCAATGTTCTCTGCATTTGTTGGCATCGATGGCCAAGCACCCAGTTTTCAGGGCAATACCAGCACTTGCGAGGCTCTCTTGGTCTGTCATTCTGCACTCTATTTCTGTTATCCCTGCCCATGCCATTTCTCTGCTGCTGATGAGGGATAGTTGGTGCAATAGGTCGTCTGACATTTGACAACTGAGCTTTCTCATACAGTCTAGCAAACCAATAGGCTGATAGAAGGCTGTGTGGTTTCTGACCCATGACTGTATGTTTAATATTGTCTTTGAGTCCACTGACAAACCTGTCCACGAAAAAATCTGGTGGCAGATAGGGTCTTCCTCTTTTCATAAGAGTCATCCAATTCTCATAACTGTTGATGTAAGCATCTACAGTAGTCAGTTGCCTGAGGTTCTGCAACGAGTCCATTGGATCAGCTGTTTGCATGTCAGGGAACCTTTCAATTAGTATTTGACAGAGAGTAGGCCAGCTCATGGTGCTGAGGTTGTAACCAGCTGAGCTCAGCCAGGTCTTGGCCTGGCCACGTATGTGAGCGACACCCCATTGAACTCTTTGGTCTTGTGTGATGCCCACAAGAGTGAATATGTCCTCACATTCAAGCATCCATGCACGAGGATTATCACCATGAAATAGAGGCAGTTCGACATGCGGAGTACGCAACTGAATTTCCGGATGCGTGTGATGCCGCGCATGGTCTTGTGATGGGTAAGTTGTATAGGTATAGGTTGTTGGTGGTTGTTGAATGTATTGGGCATTTGGCGGTGAGTAGTTTTGTTGTAGGTTTGTGTAGTGTGGCTGTGGTTGGCTGTAGTAAGAAGGATTTGGTGGCTGGGATGAATAAATAGGTTGGCTTTGTGGAATTGGAGGTTGTGATGAATAAAAGGGTTGGCTTTGTGAGGTTTGAGGTTGGTAGTATTGTGGCTGAGATTGAGGGTTGGTGTTTTGGTTAAATTGGGTGGTTATTGTTGTGGCTGGGCTAGTAGCAACGATCGGCGAGGTGGTGGTGAACACAGCTTTGGGTGTGGCATAAGAACAAACACCTTGTGTGAGGCTTGTAGTTGGCGAAAATGGAAGTTGATCTGGTGATAAGTTGCCGAGGTGGGGCGGGTATGGTGGTGGATGGGTTGATGGCGGTGGGTAGGTTGATGGCAGAGCTGCCGAAGGAGTGAGCTTTTCAGGGATTGGCGACAGAGAGTTGTTCGGCAGAGGTGGTGGTGTGGGAAAGGTTGAAGCTTGGGGATTTCCCGGCGGCGCGGGCGGCGGCTCGGGCAAGTAGCGAGCCATGGACGCCGACATCCGCGACATCATCTCTGTCATCTTACTCATCTCACCTTGGAGCTCGTTGAAGGCGTGAGCAGACGCTGCTTGGTGGTGTTCGAAGCGGCGGCCCATGGCGACGACGGCGCGGGGAAGATTCGCGCTGATCCGCTCCGCCTCCAGCTCGTCTTCAGCGTCCGCAGCTGCCTTGTCCGTGACGTCCCCTGGTTTCTCCGCTGCAGCGGCGGCTTCCGCATCCATTGCTGCCGCTCCCACTGGTTCGCGCGATGCCGACCTTGAGCGCCTTGTCATGGTGAAGCGAAGAACTCGTCTCGGAGGAATTTTACGGCCGGATCGAAGATGATCCAGTAACCTCAGGTAGTGGGGGATTGGGAATTGGGAGGGAGGGTGGGATACCAATCCGAACGATTGGACCTGGCTCTGATACCACCGATGTCAGGACCCCAGGGGTACTAACATACTGCACTCGTCATGATAGGCAAGAATAGGAAAATAGGAACTCAAAATTGAGTACAGTAGGTAAATTGAAGAACAGCAGAACAGGAAAGTAAAGGAACTAAAATTAAGTTTTTGATATGCTTGATCCTCCCAACCTCCCCACCTGCTCTTTATATCGAAGAGTAGGCTCAAGCATGATTACATTTTAGCCCTTGACTGAAAGAACTGCACTTCTGAACCCTAGTGGCAGTTTAGTAAAGATACCGATACAATGTGGACCGTTGGATGGCTTGGAGCATCATCGAAGCATCTGAACTGATGATCCTTGTCTGAATCTTCTACAGGTGCTGAAGGACATAGCAGAGGGTCCTGACACACCGCCACCGGAGGGATCTCCGGCGACCGGAGTCCATGTCCTCCTCCGACCGGTCGATGGGTCGAGCCAAGACGGCTGCGTGCGTTCGCCTGCCGCGTGCGTGCGTGGATGCCACGAGCTCCTCGTTGGTATCTCCACCATTAATCTGCTCATCGATAACACCACCGAGGCACGGAGCTCTTCCACCTGCAGCTACTCGTCAACGCCTCCCTCATCCTCTTGCTTACTCGTCTACTTCCTCGACTTGAAACCTGCTAGATCAGTTAAAAGGGTGAGGTTTGAACGTGGTAGTATAAGCACATACGTATTGCTCAGCAGGTTTGGTTTTTTTACTTTGATTTCTGCTAGATCCTAAAGCTGAGAAGCAGCAACAAGTATGATGCATTTTCTGAATTTTTGCATGAAGATTCTAAAATATCACAGCTCATGTGATGCACAATGTTTCTAAAAATATGTACAAGTCTGTGATAAAATTCAAGCTCTGGAAGACTAGAATATATGACAATATAGATATGGAGATCATTTTGGGAGTTACTTTACACTGGGAAGTTTTCCTGAAGATCCTACATTCGTAAAATTATGGATATATTTCTGGAAATAATACAGTATGTTTGAGGTTGTGATATTCTTAAGAATTTTCTGTCTATAAATAGTTGCTGGTTTCAGTAATCGCTGCTCCTGGTGCTTGGTGGTCTGATTATATCACACTAGGAAGCACTGGAGTTTCTTCAATAGATAAATACGATTGAGGTATTGTTTATCTTTTGCAGCATGAGGCAGACCGCGGCGACTGGGACCGGCACCGTGATTGCCACCATCAGGAGCACCGTCAAAGAAGTGAAAAAAGAGAGCAGTGCAGTATCGTTCAGATGATCATGGCTATCGCCGGAGCTGTGATCATGATGCTAAAAGGTACGTAGTTTAAATTTTCTGTAATGCACCTGTCCAAGTAATTACATTGCTTCCAGCATTGCGAGTTATGAACTGAGTGCTAGCTAATGATGTTGAAACCAATTCATCTTTGGTCTTGGTAATCTGCTTCTTTTATTTACAGGGGTGTGTGTAGCTCATCTTTTTTGGATTATTTCTGGAGTAAATTTTTGATTGTGCTATATGATCCACACAATATCATAATTGTTGACTATATGGACACACTCATTTCACTTGATGAATTAGAGGACCGTAGATGTAGGCCATTTTTCTATAACCGTCTGGTAGCTGTTCTGAACCAGTGCTTACCAGTTGCCTGGTTCTGTAGGCAACTTGATCCCCATTTGAGAAAAAACAGCAAGGATGGTAGAAGCATTATAATATGTGCTTAACTGATTTGTAATTGCTGCTGATATCTAGGCAGTTTTAACTCCATCAATGGTCGAAACTCTAAATAATTCAGCCAGGTAACAACAGTACTTAATCTCTTACAAAGTTTTTGCAAAGCTGTATATCCATCTTGATTAAAATTATAGTATGTTTGCACGAGCATTCAACTATTAAATGGGAGTTGGTTGTACAATTCATCTGAGTAAGCTTTTAGCACAACTATTTGATAAGTATAATAATGGTACGGATTAGCCAAGCTGGAGCTCGAGTGGACTGGTTATTTATCCGGGCTTTCTTATAGACATTTGAAGTTTTCTCCATTTAATCCAAAGTTTCTCCCTTTGTTCTGTTGCACAATAGCTTTTGCGTATCGAGATGGCCCAACTGAGCGTGTAGTGTCCATGGATGCCGACTCGCCGGCCCAGACCCTCCCGCATCCTGGCGGCCACCATAGGTTGCGGTGAAGGGAAAACTGTAATTAGCAAGTAGGTGGATGCGACGATCCCAACTGTGCTTTGACGTTCGATTTGTCGCAAGGAAGCTGTCGCCCAAGCCGTTCCTCTGTCTCGGTGAGTGCTACTTCTCTCACGCCACGTACACTTTGATAGACGGCGAAATGTACATGTGAAAAAAGTGCTCTAGAGATCTTTGAAATAGCATCAGGTATTGTAGACTGTAGAGTATAATTTGTTCAAACTAAGTTTATATTTGAAGTGTAATACATTATATATACATATGCCTAATTTGGATGCACTGTAGTGCTGGAGGTGATACTTTCAGTCACACTTGATGCCGGCAGCCTGGTGCCGTGGGGGACATCCAGCAACGTCGAGCGGCAGCAAGAAGGGATCCATCCTTTGATATGCACTTGCAGTTCCGACCATGCGCTCAGTGTAACGGGCGTTAGCTGGCCATGTACCCAACTATGAACATGTTCTTCGCTCCTTACTTTGAGTTGTTTGTGTTAAAGACTCTTAGAGTTCAGGATTAAACGGATTTACTTCACTGGGAAAGCGAGAGTTGAAGGCCCTTGATGTTCCCCTGCCGACACAGTTCAGCTGAATAAAAAAACTGAATGCAACACAGGCTGAATGAATTGTTGATTTTTCTTTCATTTTAGTTGCACTTCTGTTAGATCGGTCTTATTGAAAATAACAGTGAACGAAGTTCCGAGTTCACATTTTGCTAAAATTTCAGTGATTTTCCTTTTATTCATGTCTCTCGGGATGGTTTGGCTTGGCCATATTAGGTTGACTCAACAAGGGCAATTGAACCCAACGAAGAAGAGAGTAAAGAAAATAATATTTTTATTGTCTGCAAGATATCTCAAAATCCATATTTGGATTTAAAAGGAGTTTACATTTTAAATTGATGTTTTCTAAATCCCTCTCACCGTGCCGTAGCAATG
Organism: Poa pratensis; assembly: GCA_947311845.1. Classification (NCBI taxonomy): domain Eukaryota; kingdom Viridiplantae; phylum Streptophyta; class Magnoliopsida; order Poales; family Poaceae; genus Poa; species Poa pratensis. The sequence goes on along the minus strand of CAMZMU010000113.1, from coordinate 5,028,350 downwards.
CACATGCACGCAATGCACGGGCACTCAGCTAGTACACACTAAAACATGTCTAGATGAGAAAACTATGAAAAACTAGAACATCTTATATTTAGGGGATGTTTAGATTGGAGCCCTAGGCTGCTCGTCCAAAAAATTGGTCATTGATCAGCCTTTGTTGCATGTTGGATGGCCCTAGGAGAAGAAGAAAAGGAAAAAGAAGGTGACCGCGACACCGGGAGCGCGCGCGTGTTTGACCGCGGCTGTGGCCGTCGATTTGAGTGGGGAGGAGTGAAACGGCGGGGCGGCGCGTAGGCGTCGCCGGCGACCTCCGGCTCGCACGGGAGAGAGATGAGGAGGGAAATTGTGGGGTGTTTTTGCAGTAAGGCACCTGAGTTTTAAGAAAATTTCAAATATGTCCCTCACGGCGGGCACTGTTCAACACTATAGCTACTGTTTCTTAGAACAGTAGCCGAGCGCGGAGAGGCCGCCAAAGTGCTCGTATTTTATATAGTTAGTAATTGTCAAAACTAACTTGTCAAAATGTCTTATTAAAGGGCCATGGAGGTACTGTACATGTGTATATCATTACTTGTAAGGGTTCATGAAATAAATTTTTTATTATTTCGGAGCAATCTAGCACGAGTATTCACCCAGTAATAAGGTTGTAAAAAGAAAAAAAGAAAAACACTTCGGTTTTGTGGAAGAACACGCTTATTTTTTTGTGTGTTTTGTTAGGCTAAGCACCCCTTAACCCCTCTCCCTTCTTCTGTCGCTCCCCCGACCCGTACTGGCATCGCGAGTCGCAAACCTATCGCCGCCGCCGCCGCCGCAGCGATGGGCGACTACGGCAACGCGATGATGCGGGGCAACCCGGACGGCGGCGTGCAGGGCCGTCCCAAGGGAGTCGCCCGCGCCAACGTCCAGCAGCTCAAGCTCGTAACCGCTCCCTCCTCCCCACCCCTAAACCCTAACGATTCCTATCTCTTTTCTCCTTCGCTATTTTCTCTGTTTTGATTTGAGATCTGGTTGGTTTCTGTGGAGCAGATGGGGCAGGGTCACCCGACGGGGCTCACGCCGAATCTGCTCAAGCTGTTCGAGGCCCGGCCGCCGCTCGAGCACAAGCCGCCCGTCGAGAAGCGCAAGCTGCCGGCCTACACGGGTAAGCGGTCGATTACTGCTACCCCACTCCCCCTGCGCATGCATGCGCTAATTGCTGGGGAGATCAGTGCTTCTGTTATTCTGTGATTGATTGATGGGAGCGGAGTTGCTGTCTTCCTGAATGCTGATGCTGTTTTGTTGATTGGTTGCAGGGATGGCACAGTTTGTGTCGCGGTTTGCGGAGCCTGGTGATGCAGAGTATGCTCCTCCTGTCCCAACATGCGAGACTAAGGTACGGGTTCTACGGTTATTAGGATTGCTAATAGTTTCATGTTTGGGTATTGCAAACGGTACTTATTCCTTGCGGTTTGGCCAGATGGCCAGTCATATAGTAGCACAATATAAAGTACTATCTCCTTTCGGAAATATAAGATGTTTTAGCTTTTTTCTGATTCGGATGTATCTAGACGTGTTTCAGTGTGTAGATTCACTCATTTCAGTCCGTATGTAGTCCATATTGAAATATCTAAAACATATTATAATTTGGGACGGAGGGACTAGACACTACTGATACACATCATGCTTGCTAACTTCTAATATGTCTAATTGAGAGCGTTTAAGTGAACCTAATTTGTCTTGTGAGAGAAAAGAACAAAGGGTTAAACTTTGCCTAACCTTTGCAGCTAAGCTAAACCAAACATTTTTTCTTGCGAGAAATTATCTATCCGTTCACTTAGATTGTGCAACTGTCTGTTAAAGTGTTCCCGAATAACTCGTTTAGAGTCGACCACCGCAGCTGTTGATGAGGGTGTGATTACATATGTGAAATAAAAGCTTGCTCATTATCAGCATGCTCCAATGGAACAACACGAAAAGTAGTATCTGGGTGTTACAACTATACCTGACATTACTCTAGATAACAGTTTGCTTGAACTGTTTCAGCTGGTGAGAAGGCATTGTTACGCTTCGGAGCTTCTTCAATTGAATATCTTGTTAATGTACAACATTCACATATGCATCCCGCGTTCTTAAGATACAAATATTATTACTGTATATTTTTGTCCCTATGGTCATGCCATTTGATATTCGTTCCAGTTTCAGTATTGTATTTTCTGCATATAGGCCGAAAAGAAGGACAGAATCCGGAAAGTTAAGCTTGAGCAAGGTGCTGCTAAGGTTGCCGAAGAGCTTCAGAAATGTAAGTTCATTTTGAGCCATGTCGTCCCTTGGTTAAGATTATAGATGGTGTAACCTCATTCATCTGTTTCCTTTAATGTAGATGACCCACAAGTTGACCCCAACACCACTTCAGATCCATACAAAACACTCTTCGTTGCAAGACTTGTAAGTATTTGCTTGCTTTTTTCTTTGAAAACAGCTAGGTAGTAAATTGTGTTTGTAACTTAGTGCTCACTGACTTCACCAAACTCTGCAGAACTATGAGACATCTGAGAGTAAGGTTAAGCGGGAGTTTGAAGCTTATGGGCCTATTAAAAGGGTAAGTTCATGTAGTAAATCCCAGTACAGGCGGAGGTATTCCTCTTTGGTAAGGTGTATGGTGTTTAATTATTGTGATCAACAAAGCATTATCCGGTGAAAGCTCAAAAGAATAGCTGGTTCGCTGCTACCACTATATACTCCCTCCATTCCAAATTAGTTGAAGTTCCAGCTTTGTCCTAAGTCAAATTTCTCTATATTTGTCATTCATTATATTTTCTGTATGAAAAGGTGCTTTTTAGACAAGTTTTTTACTTTTGTCCTATTTTTCCCACCGTACAAAAATAAAAGCTTTCTGCACCAAGGAATTTTTATGAACTTTTTTATTTGATATCGTCGTTAGTTTTGGAATTTTCTTGAAACGTTGGAGGTGTGTATTTTCCCTGCAGAAAATAATGAAGAGCCCCTTTACTTTTTTTTTGTTGCAAAAGTTTGAGGAAGAACTCAAGCGTTTAAGCTGATACTGTATCTGCTGTGTTCTTTATGTAGATGAATAAATTTTGTGACGGCTCTTCAGTAACTAATGTTGTATTGCGGTAGACAAAGAGAATATTAATCAGGTTATGTCGGCAAAATATTAATTGTGCATTTAAGTTGTATTGACATGAGAATGCATCAGGTGCTCCGAGCTTGGAACCCCGTCACAAAATTTGACGTAGACATAACAAGTATCTACCACGTCACAAAATTTGCAATCCAAATCTGAGCCATAGTTTGTGAATAGTACCAGTTGGGTACTTCCACTCAAGATTTGAATTTGTTATCCATAGTTGGATTGATATCTTTTTCAACTTGTTGAATTTAAATATGAATTTTCGTTGCATGGTACATGCACATGGTGTCTATGTTGTAAAAGAAAAGTTCAGAAAATTTCAAGGCCTTTTCTATGCTCGGGTGCACCAAATACACCACAAGCCTGGGTACACAGGATACACCATCGTATATACACGATTGTTTGGTAGATCCCGATACAATCTCTCTGCTAGCCATCTTTAAACATGTTGGGGATTAGAGTTACGCCTATGTAATCAACACGCTTAATGCTACATCGATAAGTAACACAGTGTATATGCAGAACTTTGTTTCTCCTAATGAATTAATTAGTCATTTGTGTTGAATCTCTGGTAACCCAGTTTAATCTGTAATTCATTGGTATTGGTACAACAATTTGAAGAATAAAATGTCTGAAATAAATATACACAAGCAGGTAAATTTGGGCTTAACACCTGTTGCTCTTTTCTTAGTATCAATCCTGCTCTTATTGAGATAATGTCATTAGGGAGAGAAAACCATTAGCTTCTGCCAAATGCTGCAAATGCAGGTGTTATTTTTATTATTTGTTTCCATTCCACAAAGTTCCATCTCTTGTATTGTGATTAACTGAAGCAAATAAGCTTGAAGAATTTGTTAATGCTTGTTACTAGGGCCCGAGTAACAGGATCTCAGATCTGAACCATATATGTTATCGTGATTTATGTGTGTGATTATGCCTGCTTGTTGTATCACCTGTCATAGTTCCAAACTGTTCATAATGGCACAAGTAAGCTAGATCAGTCCATGTTATAAAAAGCAGCATATTTGCAGACATGTGTTTCTGCAGACTTAATGGGTGGGTCTGCTGGTGTGTATATTCTGGGTGCTTTCCATTAACCGTTAAAGCTAGTTTGGCTTGTTTTGGAGGAAAAAACATCAAAGCTTGGTTTCATTTTCCAGTGCTTAAGGAATAGACATTGCTCACTTGCTATTTATCACCTCAGTTTTGTATTTTTTGCTGCTATTTTTCTTGTCTTTGTTACAAAGGTTCAACAAAATATACATAATGGAGAGGGCAGCTTGGTATAGTATTTAGTCTAAAATCGTATATTATGTCTATCTAGTTAGCCAGTTCCCTGGTAAGAGGATATCATTGTGGTTTCCATCATGCGCCAATCAGCGAGACTGCTTTTCCTCCAACTGTGTTGATCTGTGCTGGATTTCACTCCTCATAATGGAAGCTCTACATATGGAAGGTTAGCACGGCTGTTTTAGGCTTTATGCCTGTCTGTCGTGCAACAAAGAACATGTAGATTAACAAACCATTATAATGACAACCGATACTATAAGTTTTATCTTATGAAGGTTAACACAGCTTTCACTTTGAGAAGTCCTTAATTACTATCTTTGAGGTTTGCAGGTACGGCTCGTAACTGACAAAGGTACAAATAAACCTAGAGGATATGCATTCATTGAGTATATGCATACTCGAGATATGAAAAGTAAGTTTCTGATTAGTAGATGTTGCCTGTAGGCTAGTTTGACACTCCAGCGCCATATCTTACTTTTCCTCTGCCAATTTGTGATGTCACCAGATGCTTACAAGCAAGCAGATGGGAGAAAATTGGACAACAATAGGGTACTAGTTGATGTGGAACGTGGTAGAACTGTTCCTAATTGGCGTCCCAGGAGATTAGGTGGTGGACTTGGATCAAGCAGAATTGGTGGTGAAAGTGCTGATCAGAAGCCCTCTACTAGGTATATACCTTTCATGTTGATGCATTAAAGATGCTTCTATTTAATTGGGAATGAGGTGACAGTGGAATGGAGATTGTCAAGTTAATCAATACTAAGTGTTGTTTTTCTAATATGCTTCTTTCTTTCTTTCTTTTTGTCTTTGCTGTGTTTTTCTATAGTATTGATCAGAAGAGAATTTCATACGATTTGGTACATTGAAGTTTGATATTTCTTATTACAATGTATATTGTTCTGTGTGCGCGCGTGTGTTGTCCTCTTATGTTTGAGCATCTATTTGATCATTGATGTTTCTTATTACCAGGGAGCAACCTAGTGCTGGGCGCCCCAGATCAGAAGAACCTAAGAGAGATGATCGCCGTATAGATAGGTAAGCCTCAGCAAAAGAAGTTTGTTCTGCGTAACACATCTTCCCTTGGTGCCTTCTGCTATGCTGACTTCTCACTTAATGCAGGGATCGGGAGAAATCTTCTGAAAAGTTACGGGAAAGAGATCGCAGTGAGAAACCCCGGGAGCGCTCCCATGACCGAATGCGTGAGCGTGATTCAAGGGAAGAGAGGCACCGCCATAGAGACCGGGACAGGACTCGGGACAGGGACCGCGGAAGGGACCGTGAGAAAGACCATGGGCGTGACCGTGATCGTCGTGATAGAGATAGAGACAGGGACCGTGGTCGGGATCATGATAGAGAGAAGGCCCGTGGTCGTTCTCATGACCGTCAACGTGAGAGGGGCAGGGATCGCGAGAGAGATCACGAGCATGCATATCACGAGCGTGAACGCACTCACTTGCACGAGAGAGATGCTGATTATGCCAATGGCGAGCCAAAGCATGACCGAAGCTTAGCTGATTATGGGCAGGATTATGGTTATAACCAACATGAGAAACACAAAAATCACGAGGCATATGGTTATGGTCAAGATGGGTGGGCATGGGCATGGGCATGAAACTGAACGCTCAAAGCAACTTGAGTCAGAGTACTATCAGGCACAACACAACACAGAGCCTGAAGGCCCTGAGGAAGGGGAGGCATATGAGGAAGGTGACTACCAGTATCACCAAGCAGCAGAAGACCACAAGACTGAAACTTGATCGCTGCAGTAAACTGAAACCTTTTTTCCTTTGTTCTATTGAAAATGGTAATATATTCCATGTTAATCTTCATGTCATTTGAGATACTTCATTTCTTTTGTGGATGCGTTTCAACCAAAGGAAGCACATAGAAAGTTGAGATACTTCGTTTTTGTGTGGATGTGTTTCAATCAAAGGAGGCACAAACCACAAAGCATCTCAACTTGTTGGCCCGGATTTGTCATGTCTTTGGTAGTCTGTAGAACATGTTTTGTCTATTCTGGTTATCGGGCAGTGCATTCTGGTGGCGCTCGCTTCATTTTTTCTAAGTCCTACTTTGTAATGTTTGATCAAGTTTATAGAAAAAATATCACCAGACCAAATAAATGCAATAACACGGTATTGATATTTTTCCTTAACTTGAGCAAAATTTGTACAGTTTGACTTGCGACAACACTAAGAGCATCTCCATTCACAGCGTCCAAAACCTGTCTGGCAGCAGCGCCGGATGGACGCTATTAAGAATGTCCGGACGCGCCGTGGGCTATTGGGGGGTCGCTCCCACTCGGCGCCAATAGGCCCTCCCAATAGTTTTTTCTTTGTAATTTGAAATGAAATAAGACATAAATCTCTGCCATAATTCAAGTTCTCGGCCACAAATTTAAAGTTTATGCCACGAACTCAAAGTCTCGGGCCATCAAAAAATGCTGCGAAGTCCGGCCATGCGCAATCAAACAAACACTGCCCCGGCCATGCGCAATCTAACGGCGTCGCCTTGGATGTCGCCGTCGCCGCCCTGGTTCTCGCCGGTGCCCGTCGTGGGTGTTGCCGTGGCAAGCCCCAATACTTGCAAGATGGTGGCACGATACATGTCGTGCGTCGCCTTCGTCATTGGGTCCATGGTCGACACATCGGCGTCAAGATCATGAAATCTTGCCTTCTTTTCTTCACGACGACTTTCTTCTTCTCGAGCTCGGGCTTGATGTCGGTCTTCTCCATCAAGCCGCCCACCTTGCGTCATTCTCGACGCGCCTCAAGCTGGAGTTGGAGGGGAAATCACGAGGACCTTGTCGATGTATGACTGGACCCTCTCTGTCGCTGCCGAATGGCGCCTTTGCCTTTTTGTTCCCGATTGGCCGTCCCTCCGAGTTGGGTGCATCGAAGTTAAGGTCGGCACGACCACCCTTGTTGAGTGTCTTCGGTGCGCATTCCATTTCTCGCAATTTTGCACCAGGGACGCTGGTGACCGGGAGCAAAAAAAAGCTTCACTCAGCTAAGATACACTATATCCTTTAAAAAAATTAATATGGTTTTTAAGGTTTTGAGAGAAAGCTCGATTAATTAAGTTTTTTTATGAAAATAAATGGTTATAAAATATTTTTAGGGTTTTCCTCGCATGAGATGATCAAGTTACTCCCTCCGTTCAATAATGTAAATGTAAGGTATTTTTGCTTTTTCTTGATTCATATGTATCTAAACTTATTTTTTACATATATTCTCATTTTAGTATGTCTGTAGTCAAAATTGCAATACTGGGTAGAATGCATTACATTAGTGAACGGAGGAGGGAGTAGGTTTATTTAGAGTGAACATAGTCAAAACATCATGTTGACAAATTTTCAAATTATAAGTCTACAAAAGTTCAGTAAGACAACTAAATCCAAATAAACTCGAATGCAACTTAAATTTTTTGTTGACTCGAAATTTTGTCTTAATTAGAAATAAACATCTGGTTACATAACACATTGGGGTGACACATCTTCATCAGTGTCGGCCAAAGTTTAAGATTCTACTTCAGCGTTAACGAAAATAAACGAAAATTAATAATTTATCCATTGTTCAGATAAAACAAGTAAGAACCAATAAACAAGCTATTTGGAGGTGTCTTCCCTATTTGGCCCTTCGTCACTATTACTAAGGATTGTCGTAAGCTAAGCATGAAGAACATTGTCACTTAGGGCATAGGGCGCGTTTGCGTTTGGTAGCCAAACATACGTCTAGACTAAACCAGCCAGCTGCAAAAGCGCGGCGTTTGGTTGCCTGTGCAAGCTCCCGGGTCAGACTAGCCAGCACACACGTCAAAACAGCGTCGGGGCAGGCCCAACGGACACGATTAGATCGGCAGTTCCCCTGTAGCCAGGTCTGATGGAGCGAAGGGCGGCACGCGGGCGAACACGCGGGAGACGCCGCATCGCTTCGGGAACACGCGCCATGTATTCCCCTCATCGCTCACTCCCCCTCTTCATTTCTACTCACCACACTCGCTCGCCTCCTCTTATCTCTCTCTGTCGGCGGTTCCTTTCCGGCGGCACATCCAGACCACCGCCGTGAGCATCTTCGACGGGAGATGAAGGGCCGTCATCTCTCCATCCTTCCGGAGGGAGGAGCTTCATCGACACGTCGCAAGCACCGTGTCATCCCTTCTTCCTCGAGGGCTTCATCAATGGCGGTAAGATCATCTCTAGCCCTCTTATGCCTCGTAAGCGTCGTAAATCTGTAGAACCATGACCGTTTATCTGCTTAGCATGACATGCACGTCAGATATAGGATTCAATCTGCGTGAAATCTTCGATCTTCTGGCTATGGTGTAGGGCATTTTAGTAGGTGTTTGGTGGTTGCAAAATCATCTATTTGTGCTACGACTTAGTTCGTATTTGATGAAAAACGAACAGATTTGGATGTTCCGTCCGATTGGGGAGTTGATCTCTGGATTTGGTGTTGGGTACTATTTCTGACTAGTGATGAACACTTCTCGTAGGGCTAGGTCAACTATACCGAAGTTGTATTCAAAAAGTTTTGTGCACTCTCTTTCCTATAGTTGCTCCACGCTTATTTTCATTCAAATGGGTCCTTTAGTATCAGTTGTTGTGTACACATGAAATTATTTGTGCACAGTTGCTGGTACTAAGGGATCATCTTTTGAGGTTCTATGATTTTATTCGTATTGTATTTCGCTTGATTTGTTATGGCTATGATGAAACTGTGGCTACCAAACGCGCGCTTTGAAGGGGTAATCTTACCGAACCTTGTGCAAGGTACAACATATTGTTATGTTGTGTTCGTGGTTAGTATCATCTCTTCCTAGTTATATCATGTGAGTGATATGCAAATCTGAGACCCAAATTATCATGTCATCTCTTGAGTGTTGTGTAATTTGCATACTTTGTACGGTTGCCAATCATTATAATTTGATTTGATCAATGATGAATTCTTTGATACCTATATCATGGAGCTGATACCAGCGGACTGCCAACATAAGAACCAGGCATAAGGAGATGTGTCTTTCTTTTTCTTTTGTTGGATAGTCTGGTGGTGCATAGTTGGCTCTGCATGTTGTGTGTCTATGTACTGAGACCAATGAACACGGTCACTAGTTTTTCTATACTTCTGCATTATCAATTTTTAGCCGATATTAAAATGTGACACCACTTCTATGCAAGGAGTCATTCCGTACTATCTTGTGCAATGTAGAAACGCATTTGTTACGCATAGCTCTTGTAGTGTGGAATAACTTCTTGGATAAACATGTGTGTGCTTGTGTGCTTGCTAGTATGAGGCATAACCAGTTCTTCGTGCATTGATGTCATGTTCTAAGGATCGGATAAAGGAACAGGTGTTGGAGAAAGTTCCAATAGAAGGAAGGCGAATGTTGGCTGGGTCAAGAAAGAGGTGTCCCTTAACCAATTCTGCAAGGTGGTGATCGTCCCTAGCTTAGGGGTCCTTCATGTTCATGAACTTTCAGGCCATACTTAGGGAAGGTGTCTATGGAGATCACACTCAGGACAAACACATGTTGCGTCTAGAGAATCACCCTGAATGATCTCAATGGTAAAGCATGCCTTGATCGGGTGGGCAACTTTTAACATTGCTTAGAAGGTAAATGTTGGTTTCCTTCTCATGTTCAAGAAGATCGCTGCAAAGGGTACATAGTGATCATCTTCAACAAGTCTGGCTGTGAGCTGATGAAGCAATGCCCTGAGCACCCTGAGAACGTGAGGAAGAAGGATGTCACATAAGGTACTGGATTATGAGACTATATGTGTTGATATCTTCGTATTACCAGTTATCATTCCATCTATCTGGTTATTGCTTGATGTGTTGGTTGTGAACTATTTAAGTAGAAGTGATTTCTTCCTCATTAGCTCCATTTTGATTATCATTTGCATCTTGTGATGAATGAAGTGAACTTGAGCTCTCTAGTGCTTCCATTTTCTCATAGAAAGCATTTACTAGTATTCGATGAGATTATGAAAGACTAGAAAGACAAGTGGTACGAACTTGTTCTGTATCCACCCTTCGTCATCTTCAACTCTCTCTTTTGGTAGAGGAAGGCATTCCCAGGATCGATGGAAAGATCAAGGTCCCCATTCAAAGGAAACCAATGAAGTGGGTGGATTAGAGTTTGTCTCCACCAATTGGAAATATGGTGCTGACCCAAGCTGAGCGAGCGAAGGCTCCGGCTTGACCTACTAACTGTTTGCTATCAATAAATAACTAGCTGACAATATGCTATGCTTACTCTCCAAGCACTAAAGCTATCGAGAAGTGATGCAACAAAGGCTGTTGAAGGTCTGGCTCTCCGTCAAACAGAGAAATCTTAATCGTCAGAACAACGCTAAACCTAACTTGTACAAGGGTGGCTAGGTTAATGGTATTTGTTTAAGCACTGAATTATGAGACTATGTCCAATAACTGTTTCTATGATCGTTCTGATGTGAAAGAGTTCATACTTGTGCTTCGATGCTACGGGTGATAACCTCACCACAAGAGAGAAGAGGTTACCATAGCGGCTGTTCTGTAGCTAACCAAACAGACACATACTCGCATTAGAACATGCAAAGCGCAACCAAACAGCCAAATCCATGTCTTCGGCTACACAAATATGACATGCAAGATACTAAATGGCGTGCACAACATGGCCGAGAGGGTGGTTTTTTCAGACCAGGGCGCAAAGGTAGCTGCTGGCTACCAAACGCCCCCTTACTTTCTTCAAAGAAAAATGACTTGCACAAGTGCAAAAAATGACACACGGACATGACGATCATACAAGAGAGCGGATGACTTTGCTCAACCACACCAAGACCCATTGTGCAAGAAACATAAGCCAAACACAAAAACCCAAAAGACAAAACTGTCATCATTTGTGAGATGATTTTATTTTATTGTTTGTTAAACAGAATTGTATTCTGTGCAATGTACAAATTTGATCTATTATTGCCGTTCAATTCTTTCCCCAGCGTATTTGTCCCAAGGACAAGAACTAAGGAACACTTAGGAGTTAGGACAGACAAATTTAACCATAATAATGGTGGAGTGATGTATTTTGTTATTACCTTAAACTACTATATAATCACTGGTTTCAATGCATGGAAGAACTAAAAAACAAATTTTATCTTGTTTACTATGACTTCCTACATTTGTTAAAATAATTCAACCTAGGTAGTATCAGATTGATTTCTCCCAAAGGAAAGCATAAATAATGTTCAATGGATCTAGATGACAACAAAATGAAGAAGAGTAATAGCAAAAACAAATAATCTAGATTGTTGTATGAATGTATACCTTATCTACAATTACGAACCAATAGACCAAGGCATACCTTAGACCAACGGCAAACAGACTGCACCAGTATTCAGTATACATCTAAATTCATCCATACCAAGAGACTAAGGAACAGAAGCCGACATGACTTTTATCACTTCAACCAGAGCACATACAGACAATAATCATACCAAGGGTTTAGGAATATAATAAGAACAATACTATGGTCAATTTTTCGCTAGAATGCAGATCATTCAACAAGCGGAAAGACAAACAACGTAAGTGCATAGACTATTTGAGGTTTCCATGACTGGAAGCATGCATATACAGCATGCAAAGAGATATCATACATATATGAACAACTGCCAGCTACTCTATTGTGAGAAAAATACAGTGCGGTCAAGTTTCACAATAGTGAACTTAAGCACAATTAAACATTCAATGGACTGAATTTCATGCCACCTAAATAAGATACTCTTGCATTGCACTACAACTTGTACAGATACATGCAGATAGCCATACAGGCAGCATCAAGAGCTCAGATGAGGCATGTAAACTACTGCCTCGTGACAGGAGATGGTTACAACCTAAACCTAAGGGATTCTGCACTTTGTCATCTAGAGCACTACAGACAATAACCCAGACCAAAATGCAGAGGTAGAACCTACAACGGCAGTGAATCTAGCACAACTTTTAGGCGTTTACCTTATGGTCACAAACTTGTTTGTTCCATGTTTTGCCCAGAAAGTCTTCAAGTCAATCGGAATGTTAAGATTGTACCCTTCACCCGTTAGCTTTTCAAGCACTTTCCTGAATGCACCATGGCTCATCTTTCTGCCGGCAATCCGTGCAGCACGGCGTTTTGTACTCATTGGCAGCGGGTACGTTGAGATGGTAGTGGTGCAACAAGCAGACTGCCAACCACCTGCACCCCAGCGGTAGCAATACCGTGGTGAACCTGTACACGAGCATACGGGCGTCGGTATTCTCGAAAGGTCAAAATCGATCCCATTAATTACCATCTCAACATGCTTCTTTGGACCCCTTTTGCTTGGAGCTGGCCCTGGCCCCTTGGGATCCTCATCGTCACGTGAAGCAGCAATCTTCTTGGGCTTCGGTGACTTGGGTTGCCGGCGCTGCTGCCTCTTTTTCGGAGGTGGTGGCTCGTTTAGAACCCCTGCATTTTCCTCGATAAGTGGTGTGGAAATGCGTTCGTCTTTTGGAGGAGGAACTGGCTGCGGCTCTGCTAGTTGAATCATCTGCGGAGTGTGCATACCAAGGACCATCCCATACCCAGATGGTTCGTGATGCCCACCATGCAGCACATGTCCAGCCTGCCCTGCAGCGAGCATGTGAGGAATCTTGGGTTCGCGTGGATGATGGGGCTGGTGCACCCATGTGTCATTGCGTACAATGTTCATGGGCAAGCTAGGATCCTCAGCAGGCACACCGCTTGGAGCGCCACCTTCGTCCCGTCGGTGGTGGTGCGCATGCTGTGGGACATGCTGGCCATGGTGGTGCTGGTGCATGAAGGGGCCATTAGATAGCAACTGCTTCGTGTTGCCGTCACTGGATACGGAGGACGTTAGCCGCAGGCCATGGATCCTTGACTGTGGCTCGAAGAATCCCCAATTCCTGATGCCCAAGCTGCCATCGTCATCCATCCGGCCGCCCACGCAGAATCCAAGATGCCAATCCACCAATTCGAAGAGAAAAGCCGGATCTTTCGCGCGGAACAATTAGCCGATCACCAGAATTGGTTCTTTCCCGTGGCCAATCCCTGGAGACCAAATCCGACATACCAGTCAAAGATCTATAAACCGACACAATTGTCACAAGCAAAACAGAGCTGCGAACACTAAAATCGAAGACATAGCATTAAGCACTGGCGGAGCTCCGTTGGGGCCGACCTGGGCCGTGGCCCGCCCAGGATTTCTACCAAAATATCTATACTCTGTATCTATAGTCCAGTCCATTAGCACCCAGCGCACGAGCAAAGCACCAGGCTGGCCTTTCATCGATTCAGCTCCACAAATGAGCCCCACATTAGTACCGACACAACGTACTGGGGTAGCGAGAGCCCATTAAAATTAGAGTCCAAGAAGACACGGTGTGCTGTTTTGACTGCTTCCTCTATTTTTTTATTTATCTAATAAACAAATCTATTTTTCTATTCAAAAATGTCGTTCATTTTTCTGGACACAAAAAATAAGTGGTTGCTGGCTTGCTTCTTAGCTTGGGTCCTTTACCTTCGTAGTCTGGCACGTGCAATTTTCGTTCTTTTCACAAATTATTACTCACTCCGTTCCACATATAAGATGTTTTAGATGATACACATGTTGTCTAGATTTGGATTAAAAAGAGTGCATACATAAACTAAAATATGTTTAAATACATGTGCATGCATGTGCATGTGGCAAATGGTTAACACATCTTATATTGTGGAACGGAGGAAGTTGTTACCAGTTTAATAGCATTTTTCACTAAATTTGTTTCTCCAATTTCTTAGTCAGGCAACAAAAAAATTGTGCTATTATTTAGTTTGGCCCGCCCAAATATTTCTTTCGAGCTCCGCCACTGGCATTAAGCCCACGTTCTCAAAAAACAGATCGAGGAGTCCCCCGAAATCCTCCACGAGGCGGCCTGAATCTGGAGAAAACAGATCGACCGAGATGTCCATGCAATACATAGCCGCCGATTGAATCTTCCTGATGGGTGTGGGGGAGGGGGTGGGGGGGGCAGTGCAGGATCCATCGGTTGCCGTGGAGCAAGAACCCAGAAACAAAAAAGAAAGAAACCAATGGCCCAAAATTTCGTAGAAAGGGAAAAATCTTCTCATGGGAGTGGAGCTTCTCATGCAGCAACACGAGGGAGAACTATAATAATGGGGGCTGGGTAGGGCTTACCTTGAAGGGGACTCTGTCGCTAGGGTTCTCTGAGTGTGATGGAGAGAGAAGGGGGCAGGATAGGGGAGAGGAGAGAGAAGGAGAAAGGAAACCGAAAAGGATAGGAGAAATCAGGGAAAGACAGAAGGGGCAAAAATTTCCTTTGCTAGTGCGCTGCGAAAATGGGAGTGGACTGTTCAACTCGAGTACTCTCTCCTTATACTTCTAGCTTTAGTATTAATAAGTTATTTTTTTTCAAAAAAGACTACATTATTCGCGAATAAAAATACCAAATTTATAGAAAAAAGTAGCAAGGTGACATCACATCGGTATATTTAGAACGGCGCTGCTATAAGTACGAGTATTTTCGCCCGATACTCGTACGATCCTAGCGAACTTTGCCTATCGAGACTTCGTCACCTGGATCAGACCGGCTCTCCTCTTGATAGGCCCACCTCTTAAATAACCATTTTTTACAGAAATCCATTTTAATAGATGTTCCTATTATGAAAAAACATATTTCATAATGTTAAAAATTCTAAAAAAAAATAGGGTGTACATCCAGACATTTTATGTAGGCATGCAAATTTTTTTTGAAAGAAAAAGACATTTTTTATCCCCTGTTTAAAAAAGACAAATAAAATGTCTAATCAAGAGTTATTTTTTAGAACCGATTTTTTCCTTTTATACAGAACACAAAAAATATTATGCTTTCGTGAAACTTCGACAGGCTCTCCGTCGAGGTCCCGGAACACACAACACTGACAAGAGCCTGCAGACTCCGTTGCCAGGCACGAGGCAGTGCATGCTGCGAGAAAAAATTGCCGAAGTCGTCGCCGACCATTTAAACGCGAGGGGGGACGAGAGGTGAGTTCTGCGACAGGCTGGCCGACCGCCTGACCCTCTAGATGGGCGAGGGTCGACGACGTGGTTGAGCACTCCTCGGGATCAGTCAACATGGCATTTGACGGGGAACAGTGAAAAGAAAAAGAATGGAAAGAAAGACTGGCGTCTAGTCTTCTACTCCCTCCGTTCCAAATTAGATGACTTTCATTTATCTAAAAGTGGATGTATCTATACTTGTAATATGTATCTATACTTGTAATATGTCTAGATACATTCACATGTGGGTAAATGGAAGTCATCTAATTTAAAACGGAGTGAGTAAGTTCTAACCGTTATTATCGTGCCACATAAGAGCTCCACTCATTAATAATCGCATTAAGGCGGCTAACGGGGACAGTCCGTGTTTTTAAAACGAACCGATACAATACCGGTGGCAATTTAAAAAAATACAAATTCCAAAATTTCTGCACAATTGTGATGTTTTTTTTTTGAATTATCCCCTGCTATACGGATCTGAGGATATGTCTAGTAGGATTTCACGGAGGTGGGTTTCCGTTTGGGTTGGGTTGGACTTTTTTTTTGCATGGTAGGTTGGGTTGGACTTGGGCAGGGGGAGAGAGATTAAGTCATAGTAGCACTAGGTGGAGGAAGAGTATCGTACATAAATCGTATGTGAATTGTCATACGTGAAGCAGTTCGTATTTTGAAACTTCATTTCAAGATGAATCTAGTGACATTAATTTAATAATGTCATAAATGTGGGTACTTTTCCCTATAAAGTTGATAAAAAATTAATAAGTTTGACTTACCTAAAAACAAATTGCTTAAAAGGTAGAGTACACTTATTCGACAACGGAGTGAGTACATGTTAATCATGTTTGTACATCATCATACTCTGAGACAAATTTTATAGGTGACAACATAACTTACATCAATGGATTTTTTTTCACAGTTTTTGAAAATTCAAATGGACAACATACAACAATGGTGTGCGTTGACAACTAGCGGGGAATATCCGCGTTCTTTTCCCCACACTGGAGAGATAAGTGAACAAGACAACTTCAGTGTGCTCTGACTTCCGCCAGACAAGTAAGGTCGTAACTCCCCTCTGGGTGGGCTCTACCTTGTCAGCGGTGAAGAGTCAGTAGTGTAGTTCATCTAGGTTATATTTGTTTTCGGGTCGAGGCCGATGATTTCTCCTAGATGACAGAGAGTTTGTGATGGATATGAAATAGTGTCCTCTCTCCCCTGCAGCTTCTCCTATGATGTTCCATCTCCGCCGGCCATGGGGTGGCTAGCAACGTTGCCGGATGTGAGACATGACGGTGAGATGGGTGCCACCAGCAGCAGGGACGGAGTTCCCGTACGAACGCTTGTGTCAGCTGAGACCGACGATGTTTAACTTTGTAGCTAATTTCATTTCTGTAAGCTATTCCCGGCTGCAAAAGAGTAACTAAGATAAATTTTGTTGCGCTCGAAACGCGTCACACGAACACGTTCTCGTGTACCCGCGGTGCCCAGGGAGATACTTCGCAACTCGCCCCGCGGGAGGCCGGCTTCCAGCGCGATACGCAAGACAGTAACCGGCGATTTTGATACCAGACGCCCCAGCCCCTCGGGAAGCCCGTCTGAGGAAGCTGGCGACGATTGGCTGAACTAAGCCGGACTTGCCCGCTCTTAGCTAGGTTTTTCGATCTCGGCGAAATCTAGACGAAATCGTCGAACAACGGAAGTATGAACAAGGGTTTGAGGAGATAAAAGTATGTTGTATTGATAGGTTGTCGATTGTTTGCTTAATTTCAATCGGCCATCACCTCTCACATATATATGAGGCAACTGGACTTCCCGTACAAGTATTGGACTTCTACAAAGATTACAAATCATAGTCTAAGTCGAATCCATCTCTAAAATAGGCAACTTCTTGGCTGGCAACGTTGGCTTCAAACTTGCTGGCTATTTTGGAAAGTTGCCTTCTGTCTTCCATATTGGCTTCGAACTTGCCTTCTTTCTTAGAGATGCGATATCTTGATCGGCTTCGCATTGGACCCGGACTTCAGCATCCGTCCGGCTTCTTTTAGAAAGTTGCCTTCCATTTTCCATCCTTGATCTTGGAAAGTTTTCTTCTCTTTTTCCGCCTTGATCTTGACCTTGAAAGTTGTCTTCTATTTACTGCCTTGATCGGTGGAAAGTTGTCTTCTTTCTTGCCGGCTTGTATTGACAAGGTTGGTTTCTCCTCTACCGGCTTGTTTTGACAAAGATGGCTTCTTTTCCGCCTTGTCTTGACAAAGTTGCCGCCTTGTCTTGACAAGTTGGCTTCTTTTTCGCCGCCTTTATTGCATTCCTTTGACTTAGCTTGTAAGGCCCTTTTTGGCAACTTTACACTCCCGAATCCAGCTTCCGCCTTGTTCCAGTTGCTGGATTATTGGCTGCCTTCTTCCGGCCGTCTTTTTCTGGAAACTTTCCCATATCATCATTTTAGCCTTCTTTGCCGCCTTCTTCGAGCCGCCAAATCTTTCTTCAACCTGAAACTGGCAATCTGCCAAAAACGGGTGCTAACATATGCCCCTTGTTTTCTAGTAGAGCTTGCGTACTATAAAATATTCAATGTAGAAGTTTTTGTCTAAGGATGATGCTTAAGCTCATCGACCATATGCTAAGGGCGATATATGTATATCGGCCATACGTGCAACCTATGCAGTTTGCCACACGCTCGGGTGGAACTTCTTCAAGTATTTCCCATTGATAGCTCGAGGCAGCATGTCGCCTTCCAATGTCTCCACCAGATAAGAGTTGCCGGGTACTATCCTCACGACTCGCAGTGGCCCTTCCTAGTTTGGGGACCATTTGCCAAATTTCCGGCTTTTGGAGCCAACTGGCAATATAACCTTCCAGACCAAGTCGCCAATTTGAAAGTCCTTAAGCCGGACCTTTTTATTGTAAGTTTTTGCCACCCGCAACTTCTCCTTCTCGATCTCTCTTAAAGCAGTAACACGCTTGTCGGCTACTTCATCAACATTGTCCATCATCAAGCTGCAGTAGTCTTCAGCCGACAAGTCATCTTGCTTAGCAAACCTCAAGGCAGGCAGATTTACTTCTACTGGCAAAACGGCTTCTTGCCCATATACTAACTCAAAAGGAGTTGCCTTTGTTGCTCCATGCCTTGAGATCCTGTGAGCCCACAATGCTTCGGACAGTACTTCATGCCACCTCCTTGGATGGTCCTGTACCTTCTTCTTGATCAGCTTGATCAAGATTTTTTTGCTTGACTCGGCTTGTCCGTTGGCTCATGCATAGTAGGGAGATGAACTGAGCATCTTGATTCCAAATGATTCGGCAAATTGCTTCACCTCCTTAGCCATGAAGGAAGTACCTTGATCTGTGGTAAGAGTCTGCGGAATGCCGAATCAATGGATAATATGTTCTGTAATAAACTGAATCACCTCCTTGTGGGTCATGTTCCTGAGAGGTACTGCTTCAGACCACTTGGTGAAATAATCGGTGGCAACCAACACGAACCGATGCCCCTTGGATGAAGGCGGATGGATCATGCCAACAAAGTCAAGAGCCGAACCCCGGAAAGGCCACGGTTTTATAATTGGATTAAGAGGTGAAGCCGGCACCAACTGAATGTCTCCAAACTTCTGGCAAGTTTCGCATCCCCTGTAATATCTGAAGCAGTCATTGATCATTGTTGGCCAATAAAATCCCGCTCGCCTGAGCATCCACTTCATCTTGTAGGCCGACTGATGTGTTCCACATAAACCATCATGTACCTCTCCCATGGCAACTCTAGCTTCGTCTTCATTCAAGCACTTTAGAAGAAGACCATCAGCTGTTCGGCGATATAAGGCGACATCCACCAATGTATACTTGAGAGATAGGCGCCGAATTGCTCTGTCTGTTTTTCGACTTGGATCCTGTAAATAGTCAATGTAAGGTTGTCTCCAGTCGTCTGCCTAGTTGTCACTTGACTCCTCCTTAGCCGGCTCCAACAAGTCGGCTTCCTGTTTGGCTTTCTCCTTAGCCGGCTCCAACAAGCCGGCTTTCTGACTGGCTTCCTCCAAGTTGGCAACATGAGTTGTTGGCGGTTCCTTGATAAATAATAAACCACGACTAATGTGATAGCCAGATGCTTGTTGCGCCAACTCATTCGCAAGCCAATTGTCTTGCCTAGGAACATGAGATATGTGGAAATAATCCAATGTTGAAATCACATCCAGGCATCTGTCAAGATACATGTTGAGGGATTTGCTGTTGCACTGACAAATCTTGGCCACTTGCTGGACAATAAGCAACGAATCTCCATATGCCTCGACATGAGTTACCCCTATGTCAACTAAGATTTCTAGCCCGAATAGAAGTGCTTCGTATTCGGCTTCATTGTTAGTGCATAAATAATCAAGACGACAAGAGGCTTCGAAAACAGTACCGTGTGGTGAGATGTACACAATGCCAACTCCTTGTCCGCTGCTGCAGACTGAGCCATCAAAATAAAGCCTCCATGGTACAGCCGACACAATATTTAAGCTGGCTTCTTGCTCCAGGTCAATCCGATGTTCAACAATAAAGTCAGCTACAATTTGGCCTTTCATAGATTTTAGTGGTTCATAAGCCAAATCATATTCAATCAACCCATATGCCCATTTGCCGATTCGTTCGCTGAGAATCGACCTCTGTATCATGTGTTTGAGAACATCGGTCTGACCAAAGACTTTGCATTCACTGGACAGCAGTAGTGGCGCAATTTGGTGCAGGCGAAATAAAGAGACAAACAAAACCTCTCTACAAAGCTGTACCTTGACTCGGCATCCAGCAAACGTCTACTCAGATATGTGATGACGTATTCTTGTCCTTCGGCTTCCTGGGTTAAGGCGGCTCCGATCACTTTTTCTCAGTAGCAATGTAAAGCCGGAAGGCTGACCTCGAGCCGGCTTCCTGAGAACTGGAGGAGTAGATAGGCAACTTTTTTATCTTGTCAAATGCCTCTTTCTGCCTTGCCCCCAAGTGAATTCATCATCGTTCTTGAGCCGAAGAATCTGTGTAAATGCATCAACTTTTCCAGACAAGTTAGCAATGAATCTCCTCAAATAGTTTATCTTGCCGAGAAACTTCTGCATGTCTTTTTGCAACCCGGCGCTTGTATCTTCTGGATGGCTTCAATCTTTGCCGGGTCAACTTCTATGCCATGTTCATGTATGATAAAACCAAGGAATCTCCCAGCCGACACGCCAGAGGCACACTTCAAAGGATTCATCTTGAGTTCGTACTTCCTCATTCTTTCAAACGCCAGCCGCAAGTCGGCCAAGTGATTTGACTCGCCATCCGACTTAACCACCACGTCGTCAATATACACCTCCAGTACGACTCCTAGAAGATCATGAAAAATAAGACTCATCGCTCTTTGATATGTGGCTCCAGCATTTTTCAATCCAAAGGTCTTCACAGTCCATTCAAACAAGCCAACAAAGCCTGGGCAGCGAAACGCCGTCTTAGCCGAATCTTCTTCGGCCATAAATATCTGGTTGTAAGCTCGTTGCCATCCAGGAAGCTGATAACTTTGTGACCTGAGACTTTGTTGATAAGCATGTCGGCTATTGGCATAGGATACTCATCCTTTGGCGTGGCGCGATTAAAATATCTGAAATCTATACATGCCCTGATCTTGTCGGATCCTTTCTTCTCGACCGGCACAATGTTGGCTATCCATTCGGCATATTTGCAAGGCCGAATGAAGTTGGCTTTCAAAAGCCAGTCTATTTCTGCCTTTATCCGATCATAGATCAGTGGATTAAACTTGTGAGCTGGCTGCTTGTATGGTCTGAAGCCGGCTTTAATAGGCAACCGATGTTCGACCAACTCTCGGCTTAACCCAGTCATCTCGTGGTATTCCCATGCAAAGCAATCCACGTATCCTTGACTAGCGCGATTAATTTAGACTTATAATCGGCCGTCAAGTTTTGCTTGACAAATGTCGGCCTAGGGACAGTGCCATCCCCAATGTCTACTTCTTCAAGCAAATCAGCCGATGTGAAGCCTTGTCCCAACTTGTCCATATCGTCTGGTTTCTTCAATTGCTTTGTACATATCGTTCCTTTCGGCCCGATACTTGTCCAGACGCTTCTACAGCACTCGTCGTTTTGATCCATCTAATTGAGAAGCAGCCGATTACCACCAATCGACTTCAGAGACA